>JARFIW010000012.1:8073294-9344088 GCA_036346225.1 Platerodrilus igneus | reverse complement strand
CGAGTGGTGAAATTGTTGGGAGAAATTTGATAGCGGAAAGTTTTAAGAGAATCTGAGAATGCATTTAAGGTTGATTGACATTTTAAAGACTCTAATGATAATACCTTAGCAATATCTGCAGATTCTTCCAAATCTATAAAGTCTCCTGTTAAAGGTAGTCCAGAGTTAGGCATTAGTGGTAGCAGTCGTAAGTGTAAATTGCACGAAGACCATGATGTTAGTCCAAAGAAACGTGTAATCACTACGAGGTCTGGTCGCATGGTGAATCCTCCACGACGATTACATTTGTAATTTTAGAGAGAGGATGTATAAGTTAATACCGCATCTTATATTGTATTGCTGTAAGGTTGGTTGCCTGGAGTTCTAGTTAATTAGAATGCGACGCTCTGCCGGGAACTTGTTACATATGCGACTGCCCTGTTGGGTTGTTTATGTCAGATAAGTAGTCAATACGTTGTAATGCACTGAATTGTAATAAACTTACTTGTGGCATTCATTAAATGTTATTTGCATGCCTTATTTGTTATCGTCTTATGCCAACAATAATGCAAAATGTGAGGTTATGTGAATATTTACATATTTTCTGCATTTTTATTTTAGGCATAGATATTTAAAACGGAAATGATTGTAATCTCTAGCATGACTTTTACATATGAGCTCCCTTAAATGACACGAGAACTATAAATCCTTGTGATGGATTTCAAAGCAATTGGATTAATATTTGGATTATGATTCAAGATGTATGTTTACATGACAAGTTGCTTTTATTACAGAATAAAATTTTTCCGTATATCTTTACTTTATCGGCTACTCAATAGACTATGCTTAAGTTACCACTCACACAACATTACGATGTTTATTGATGGCCAGATGCGAAATTTTTTTTAACCATCTTCCCGGGGGATTAACGTTCGATAGACTTTTTGATGTTAGGTTACTGTTAGAGATATTATTATTATTAAAAATCTAAGACGCATGTACGCCTTACAACCAAACTTAAGGAAATTTTATAAAAGGAAATTATATATAATTTAAATTAAATAACTAGTACTTAAATGTTAAACAAAATTTTATTATTATAAATATAATTTAATAGATTTTATTGTTTTAATCAATTTTGAGTCGGACTACTTAATGATATAAGCTCCCAGCACCACTCAAACAAACAGAAAAATAGAGAATAATTAATTAAAATTGTTAACATATATTCTGTGATTAGTCCCGGGTGTTGTGATTCCTCCGAATAAGTCAGTTTGATGTACGGTTGGAATATTTTCAGCCGAATTAGGAATGATTGCTTCACAGTGATCTCCATGTATCACATCCCTGCCATTTTCAGTGCAATGAACTACAGCTAAAGGCCCGCGAACTAATTGATTTTCTTTTGCACAAAAATTATATGATGTGATACTGAAGCTAAAATGATAAGAATCATTTGGATATCTATTAAAGTTTATATTAGTTTGTACTGTTAACATTTCTCAAATAAATTCGTTTGTTTAGAAAACTAAATGAGATATCGAAAAGTGTATAGCATATTTGTAATCAGCGTAAAAAACTAAACAAGGTACATATATATCATTTATTGTATCATTATGGGAATATGGCAACGGTTGGCGGACGGCGACGTAGCGATCATATTAACCTAACTTACTCGTAAGTTAAGTTTGGTTGAAAACACAAATCACTTAACAAACAGCAGAACAGGCTTTTTTTGTTGCTAAAACTGCAGACTGTTCCAATATGCGCATTAAGTGATTTGTTCTTTTGGTAATAATATCTATTCCTAACAAGTAACCTAACCGAGGACTGCGTTCAAACATAAAGACTGGAGGATGGTTAAGAAAAATTTTGCTGGCCAGATATGGTCATTACAATGTCTTCGAAAGTCAAAAATTTCCTACCCGCCTGGCAGGCACCACAAACCCGCCAATTAGGCTATACTTTTATTATTGAACACACGAGATTGCCACGCCCACTACCGTATTGAAATGATCAATACGACATAAACAACAAAAAGTTCATCCTGCCTGGCACTCGCCAAACTGCAAGCACGGTCTGAAATCAAATTGTCTTGACTAGTCACGTCAAAAACAGCATTTGGAGAAGAAAAAAACGTCATTTTGGGGGTGGTCGGTAAAGTAAATATGTTCCAATTTTTGAATATATGGTAGTGTATAAGCAAATGTACAACAATGTTAAGTTGTTATTATAAATAATACACAGATTTTTAATTGCCATCGTCGCCTTTGATAAATATAAACAAATAAAGCAAAATTATCATTGAAGGAGACAGGATCAAGTATCAATTTTCCATGCCCATTGAAGTTAATAGCTAAGAAATTTTTATTCTAACATAGGGATACTGCACTTACCAGGTTATCTTATGGTTTTGAGTTATTCACAGGCAAGTTAATTCACCACTGGTTGACATGTTAAATATTCAATAGTGTCAACCATCGGTAATTATTTTTTATCAAATATCAATTATTAGTTCTAGGCTAATCTGGTCTGCATGCTGAAAGTTTTCTCCTTTTCAAATGGTTTTTAAAATTGAAAATGCCGCAGCTAAAAATTTTTTTTATAAAATAAGTTGTTTTTAAATAGAAAAATATTATTTGTAGTGTCAATGTGTCTAGCATTGGTGGCTTTACCTTAATTGACAACGCGACATTCATGAAAGACGTGTTATCAATTTAAGATGATTTTTTTTACATAAAGATGTATCTGTTGTGGATTGTGTTTCATAGCCAACATTAAATACTTTTATAAAGGATTAAAGTATTGAGCCTGCTAAAGATGATTCCTAGCATATGGACCATTTGCTTTAACCTTAGGATAACGTTACAACTGCTACATCGCCAATGTTAGTTTAAATACTAATATATTTAATGAAAGATATATGAATATTCCCAGTGACACGAAGACTTGATGGCAACACCATACAGAACTGCCAACCTGTATGTGTTAAAAGCGTATCCTTCAAGCAGAATTGTAGGTATTCATTTGCATACAGTTGCTAACATTTTATTACTAGATTTAACATCATCCTAAAGTTAAATCAAATGAACCATATATACATATCTTCCTAAACTAAACCAAGGTTTAATTTCATTTTGGTTCACAGTATTACCCAAATTCCAATGCAATATACCTAATAAATTTTTTGTTATTTTTTAAATACATTCGCAAACACGGACGGTCCAGAAATTCACACGGGTGATTTGTTCAGACACTAGATTCCAAAAGCGACGCATGTCAATTATATAGTTTCCTTAACGTGATTCATACAGATATGATTTTCACAGTTGAATGCTGCTGGTTGGTGTTTGTTAATCCCCACTAAGGTTAGGTCTGTTAACGGATGTTTTGTATTCAATTTGGCTGCTTGTCGCATGTACTCCTCGTAGCACTTGGCAGCAGACGCGTCTACTTGTGATTGCGAAATTGTTTTTTATAATCAGTTTCTTGCATTATTAATATGCGTACAAAGCGTAAGCAAACGACATTGAGTGAAGAGTTCTGGACAGCCTTGATAAGAGAAATAGTTTCTTAACAATTTAATATTGGTAAATCTACCGTACTAGGTATAAAAACAGAAGAGGACGGAAACTTGGAATTTTGTGGCCAGATCATTTGAGAAAATAGGTTGATCATTTCATTGTAATTATGTAATCCAGTTAAATTTATTAATTGAAGGTAAACAAAAATTTTCACATAAAGTAAAAAATCCAGATGTGAAAAAATGCTTAATTAGTGGTTCCTGTTGCAACAAGATAACATGTTCCCATTAAATAAGAAATTGTAAGAGCAAAGTTATTTTTTACCAAAAGATAATGAAAAAATGACTATAGCAAGTAGTGGACGATCATGCAAATTTAAATTGAGGCATAGCATAAGATATTTCAAAGTATATGGGGAACGAGTCTCAAACGATGATGATGCTAATGTTGTTCCATTTTGAGAAAAATTTCAAACTAGTTTTTGTAATAAATAACACAAGATCATATGTATAATGCTGATGGGTTGGCTGTATTTGAAAGAAAAATTTCAAAAACAGGACAATATACCTTGTTGCAATGCGTCAGGATCCTATAAACTGCCACTGTTGGTGATAGGGAACTTTTCCAAGCCCAAAGCATTTAAAAACTCCAAACTTCCTACAAATTGATTAGTAGAGAGGACGGATGACAAAAGATTTATTTGTGGAAAGGTTTAGGTCTTACTTTATACCTTCCGTTAAAAGATAATGGATATTAATAAACCAAAAAAGGCTCTGCTTCTGCTTGACTTCGCACCATCACATCCACCAGATGAGTTGCTTGGTGATCCAAATTTCCCGGTGATCCATCTGCCTCCAAACTGTAGTGCCTTAATTCCATCACTGGGCCAGGATCTAATACAAAACAAAGATATAGTTAATTTTTTCTCAGAGATAAGTTCTTAAAAATTTTAATTTGAAAAATACTTTATAAAATTTAGACAAGGCCAGGTGCAGTATTAGTATCAATAATATTAAGAGTTGGTACAAACTGTGGTTGCAAAATGAGGTTTGGAAGGAATAAGACAAACTTTTTTGCACAACAAAACAATAGTGATGATTTAGCTGAAATTAAAAAATTCACAAAAATTTGGTCGAACGAGCCAGCTAACATGAAATACGAATGTGGGCAACTGGTGGACAGGATATCAATTTATTAGTGTTACTACAAGAAAGAAGAAACAAATCAAAATGAGGTGGAAGAGGTTGAATAACATAGTTACTGTCACAACAAAAAATATCGATGAATTGAAATCATTTGTTTGTATTCAGTAGGCTGAAGAAAATAATGCTCTATTACAAGATATCCACTGCATGTCAAATATGTATGTACGTACGTACCTTAACTAACTTAAAACTGACTACTCTTGTCCATTGCATGTCAAATATGGACAAGAGTAGTCTGTTTTAAGTTAGCTAAGGTAGCTTGGTTTGGTTTTCAGACAAATTTTTAAAAGCAGGATATCTTGCAATGGAGCATTATTTTCTTCAGTCCACTGAATACAAACAAATGTACGTGTGTATATATATATTTATATATATATATATATATAATGTAAGATGTATCTGTAAACAAACTCATGAAAATAATAAGAGCCATTGACAAATACAAATCGGGCTGGTAGTTATATAGCCATTAACAAAACATTAGCTTTGTATTTGTCAATGGCTCTTATTATTTTCATAAGAGTTTGTTTACAGATACATCTTACTTTATATAAAATTTTCTTATTGCGGACTGCAAATAACTTGTCTTTGTGTATATATATATTTTACTATAGGTATCTGGGAAGCAGTCAAACTTGTCAAATTAATTAAACACTCTTTTAATCATTCGAACTTTCGATAAATTTATTATCTTCTTCAGGAATGTTTATGTGAGATTATAAATACATACAACTATGGAAGTTGGACATTACTTCATTAAAGATTAAGAACAGTGTCAAAAGTGACAGCGTTTACATAAGGTTATGTAGACGTCTGTCACTTTTGACATGTTTGTTCTTAATCTTTAATGAAGTAATGTCCAACTTCCATAGTTGTATGTATTTATAATCTCATATAAACATTCCTGAAGAAGATAATAAATTTATCGAAAGCTCGAATGATTAAAAGAGTGTTTAATTAATTTGACAAGTTTGACTGCTTCCCCGATATCTATCGTAAAATAATATTTCAAACAGTCGATATATCTTATTTGTATATATTACTCATATTTAGACCAGGGTAGAAAATTAAATAATCAAATCAAATAATTTTAATTACCGTGTATAAGGAATTTCATTAAATAA
This sequence comes from Platerodrilus igneus, assembly GCA_036346225.1. Taxonomy (NCBI): domain Eukaryota; kingdom Metazoa; phylum Arthropoda; class Insecta; order Coleoptera; family Lycidae; genus Platerodrilus; species Platerodrilus igneus. The sequence goes on along the minus strand of JARFIW010000012.1, from coordinate 9,338,256 downwards.
TACGCTTTATTAAAACCTTGAAGCATAAATAAACTCGGTCGTTTCAGTAAAATAAGAAATTTAAATTATCTATAAGACGCTTTACATCAAAAGAAGCAGTATTGAAAAGCGCAGTGGATAATTTAATTATTCCTAAACAAATGGAAATTACGTGCAAAGTTTATATTAATTAACCCTATTTTAAGTAACGGTAGTAAAACAAAGTGTACATATAATAATTAATATTTAAGGTGTATTCGCTAAAAAATGAAAAGGATGGAAATCAATTTTAATTGGAGTTAATTAAACCGTTAATAACATATAATAAGCATAAAAGGCTTGTGAAAACCCAATAATAGTCAAATCGTAGGAAGGTTATTTAAAATGTTACGTTTGAAAACACCTGCGTGTTTTAAAAGGCAATTTCAAGTTAATTTGTTTGGATAAACATGTTGATTCTAAGGATATTGGAAACGATCAGATGCTTTAGCAGGAAATACAGAACACCTGCGTATTTTTAAAAAGCTCATTCTGCGTAAATTTGGCAAATAATTAATGTTTCAAAGAATCTTGGAGAAACCGGGCTTAATATTTACGAGAATGTGCGATACGGGTTTATTAAACCCAGATAACAGTCCGCGTGGACTAAAATATAATCGATAATAAAGAATATAAATTTGCACCAATACGAACAGGTTAGAGAAGGAAAAGAAAATGCGTCAAGCAAAGACACATATTGTAAAGGCGGGATTTAAGCAACGTCAAGGGGTTGCGATTGGTTAAAAATAGGATGCATATATCAGAGGTAGAACAACAATTTCTGTATAAAAGTAATTAGTTTTTCTCGGACAACTTTGCGAGCCGTGTTGAAATTTTCTGAGATCTCAATGGGGTGAGTACGAAATTCATAAAAATCGACGTGCAGGCTACAGACTGGGAACGTAGAATGAGGAATTCGTTGGAATTACCCGTTTTAGGGAACAAAGCGACGTGTCGGCTATTCGCTATATATACAGGCGGAAAATGTGTTTCTCTCTTAGACTCTTAGACTTTCGACGATTCGATGCGTTAAAAGCTCGTGCATCCGCGACTTGATATTAAACAGTGCATTTTAGTTTGATTAAATAATTTAAAGTGTGCTAGTATATTTTAGTGACTCAAAATAGTTGGTTATTTTACGTGCTAACATGAATGTACTTCAGTGCACTTAGATACAAGGTAATAAAAGTTTATTATCACGGTACCAATTAGTAAAATTTACAACGACAAATGTATACCCAAAAGTAGGCAGTTTTGGCGTATATTGGTAATATTGGTAAAAGGAAGTATGAATTTCTTTGCTATTTTGCGGGGTGTTAATGACTAAATGGTTCGTAAATGTGTCTGCATCCACTGAACCAGAGGCAGATATACACAGATGAGTTCCGGAAAAGCCTAGAAACAACTTTAAATTAATGGTGATGGAGAACATTTTTAAAGCGTTGACAACTTGAAGCTGTAAATAGAATCCGGTTGGAATGGTGTGATTTACAAAAGGGACGATTACACTGAAGCTACGAGGACAATAACCTTCAGGTAAATTGTACTATTTTGTTTGACATTTTTGTGTGTATTGAATGACTTTATAATTGATTTACTTTAAATGGACATTAGTGGAATTTTTCTAACCATAAAATTTAATTTTAAGATGAAATTTGCTTGTTTAAGTAAAAGGGTATTTTGTTTTGATGTTCGGGAATAGGATGAAACTTTGGGTAGGTCTTTGAGCTCAATTAGACAAACCTGGTTAATTAACGTAAAGGGGTGGTAGATGCTCCTTTATACTCAGACTCGGTCTGCTTATCTTGTTATATTAATTAGTAGGCATCCAACAAGGACTTTAATTTTGGATGCACAGTAAAATGATAATAAAATTAATCCGGAAATTCTTTTAAAACTGAATTTTATGTTCAAATTTAATTTGAAAATTTAATGTATTCTGAATATTGATGTAAATAGAGTTAACGTTGATGTTTGTGGTAGGAATGTGTTGTTTAATTTTATGATTGAGAATGGAAGTTATCTAGAAGGCAGCGATTAACAGAAGGAATCAGGACCAGGTGATTTAAAGGTTCACAGCTTCGCATTAACAGGGGCTCAAATTTGTTGACAGGGCCAGTACCTAGAGATATGAGTGGAATCACAGCATTCTTGACGCCCAAACTGTGGGGCTCGAATGTTTTTTTTAAAGGGCCAGTACCTAGAGATATGAGAGGTTTCACAGCATTCTTGGCGACCCAAAAGTGAGGCTCGAGTTCCAAATAAAATTTTTGTTATTTTATTCCAGGAAACTGGCGATCTGAGAGAGAAAGTTTCTGTTTGTGGATAAATTTAAAAGTATTTTAGAGTGTGTGAGAGTGATTAGAACGTATGCAGAGAAAGGAGTGGTTAAGGAGTCAAGGAGTGGAAATTGGAAGTGACGATAGTGCATTGTGTGGGAAAAATTCGAAAATGGAAGAAGCTGGAGGCAGTAGAGATCAGTCGAGGACGGAATCAGGGGATCAAGGAAACGAGATGATAATGAGAATGCTAGAGAGGATGAATGAAGAATCGAATAGAGCGAGGGAGGAGTCTAACAGAAAATTAGAACAGCTAAGCGATGAATCGAACAGGAAGTTAGAGGAGATTAGTCAGAAAATAGATAAGACGAATCAAGAAGTTTCAGAATTTAAAAATAGTCTTACCGTAAAGATGGGGGAAGTTGAAAATAGGGTTGATAAAAATGAGCGTGATATTACAGGTCTTCGACAGGAAATGGGACATTTAAGGTCCGAAGTACGCATTTTTTGTGAAGAAGAGATTAATGTAAAAATGACTGAAGTGACGGACTCATGTAGGGATCAGTTAGGCAGGGTAGAACGCGAAGTTAGTAGTATTAAATACAACATGTCAAATTTAACGGGGGATGGTCCCAGATTTTCTACAGGTGGAGTATCATTGGACCAACACATGAAGTTTTATGGCGATAACAGGGTAAATCCACAAATTTTTATTAATAGTGTAAGAAATCTAGTGGGAAATTTATTTGACGAACAGACTAAACTAAATACGATAAAGGCTTTATTAAAGGACAACGCGGAAGCATGGTACAATTTAGTAGGACAGGACATAGACACGTATCAGGACTTTGAAGACAAATTTTTACAACATTACTGGAGTGATCACAAACAGGATCAGATTAGGGACGACTTGATTACAGGAAAATTTAAGGAGAGTTTGCAGGTTCTAGGAGCAATATGCCATCCGCAAGTACAGTGTGGCCAAACAACTGAATCCACCATTGACGGACAGACAGATTATCAAGTACCTATCACGACATTTTGAACTGGAAATTAGACAACACGTGGCCTTACAAAACATCACAGAACGGGAGACATTTTAGAGTATTTGCAGAGATATGACGATGTATGTTTGGACGGACAAGAGAGATACGAGAACGAAACGTTAACACAGTTAGGTTTGACAACAGGACACCGAATTATCCGAGACGGCCTGACTACAACAGAAATTTTCGACCGAATTGGGAACGACGAGGACAGGAATACAGAAGAATAGTGCGACTAGGGACCGACGCCAAGACCTAGTTACAGCGACAGAACAGTTTACCGGAAGTAAACAGGACTGTGACCAGCACGCCGAATAGAGACAGGGACACGGATATTAACACGAGGAACGTACGCACAGGTTGTAGAAGGACAACCAGGACCAAGCACGGAAAACAGGATGAGACAGGATTTTAGAACGTGACAGACCACTAGATTTCTGTGTAAATGTTACGAACATCCACGTGAATTTTCAAAATTGAGGAGGAAGTAGAGCCAGAAACTGTAGAAAAATTATGTTTGCCAATTATTAATTTAGAAATTTTGAGAATAATGTAGAAGTATTACTTGATACAGGGGCAGAGGCGAGTTTAATATCGGAGGAATTCGTCAGCAAAATTAGGGATAAGGTTTGTGATAGAATTATGCCTATAAACGTAGCCATTTAGTAGCTCCAAATAAAAGAAGTTTGCTGTAGTAAATAGTGTTGTGGTGCTTAGGATAGATATAGGAGGTTTAAGCTGTGAACAGGAGTTTGTAATTGTACCTGGACTGAAGTTTCAGAGCATTTTAGGTGTTGACTGTATGATGAAGTTAGGGGTTTTGATAGATATGGAAAGGAAGGTAATAAGATTAAGGATAGGGTAGTGCCATGGAAGGGCAGTTATGAAGTCACAGAGGATGACACGGGGTTTAGTATTAATGTAGTAGAGGTAGAGATGATGAGGTAAACAGATAACACAATAAGATGTCCAGAGGATAGGAGAGTAGAGGTTCAAGCTTTAGTACAAGAAAATGCAGAATTAGTGGGGTAGAAGCAGCATATCGGGAGCAGGTGAAGGCAGAATTATTTTGAGAGGTTAAGTGGCAAGTTTGTTTTTAATAAAGTAGATTTAAGGAATTCATTCTGGATTCCATTACAAAATTCTAGAAGGTACATAGGATTTTCCATAGAGGAAAAATCGATAATTGTAAAGTAGTATCGTTTGGTTTGTCGGCAGAAAGGAAATAAGAATAAATAGAAACAGACAAGTGTAGGGACTGAAGAAGAAGTAATATTTAAGAGTCAGGATAAGAGGGATGATAAGTTTATTGTATGTGAGATAATAGAGATGTTAAGTATAGATATAGAAGGGGAGAGATAGGGATGAAGAGTATTAGGTTGGTGAGAAGAAAGACTTGGAGGGTCAAGAAGAGTTAGATTTAAATAGGATAGGGATAGAATAGGTGTATATAGAAAAGTAGAAGTAAGTGTTTATAGAAAATAAAGCTAGGTATAGGATAAATATGGGAGATAATTAGGAATAGGTTTAGGATGAGGATAAAGAGTAAATGTAGGAAGAAAATAAGATAGGTTAAGTATAGATATTTTATATAAGATTAGTGGAGAGTTAGGAATAGATAAGAGTAGGATAGGCATATAGGATTAGGTAGGGAAGTAAAGTATAGTGAAGAGTAGTTAAAAGTTAGGAATAGGATAGGTATATAGGATGTATATAGGATTAGATGGATAAGTAGGATGAAGTTAGGATAATTTCAGTTTATAGAAGTAGGTGAGAGTTAGGAATAGGATAGGGATATAGGATAGGTGTAAATATTTTTGGATTGGAGACAAAGTAGGTAAGTTAGATAGATAAGGATAGAGAGAATAGGCAAAATTTTGTAAAGATTTTTGGCAGTCTAAATATTTGATATTTGCATTCAAATAAGTGGGATTATTTGTATTCAAATAGGGGAAAATACTCATATTTAGACCAGGGTAGAAAATTAAATAATCAAATCAAATAATTTTAATTACCGTGTATAAGGAATTTCATTAAATAATACGCTTTATTAAAACCTTGAAGCATAAATAAACTCGGTCGTTTCAGTAAAATAAGAAATTTAAATTATCTATAAGACGCTTTACATCAAAAGAAGCAGTATTGAAAAGCGCAGTGGATAATTTAATTATTCCTAAACAAATGGAAATTGTGCAAAGTTTATATTAATTAACCCTATTTTAAGTAACGGTAGTAAAACAAAGTGTACATATAATAATTAATATTTAAGGTGTATTCGCTAAAAATGAAAAGGATGGAAATCAATTTTAATTGGAGTTAATTAAACCGTTAATAACATATAATAAGCATAAAAGGCTTGTGAAAACCCAATAATAGTCAAATCGTAGGAAGGTTATTTAAAATGTTACGTTTGAAAACACCTGCGTGTTTTAAAAGGCAATTTCAAGTTAATTTGTTTGGATAAACATGTTGATTCTAAGGATATTGAAACGATCAGATGCTTTAGCAGGAAATACAGAACACCTGCGTATTTTTAAAAAGCTCATTCTGCGTAAATTTGGCAAATAATTAATGTTTCAAAGAATCTTGGAGAAACCGGGCTTAATATTACGAGAATGTGCGATACGGGTTTATTAAACCCAGATAACAGTCCGCGTGGACTAAAATATAATCATAATAAAGAATATAAATTTGCACCAATACGAACAGGTTAGAGAAGGAAAGAAAATGCGTCAAGCAAAGACACATATTGTAAAGGCGGATTTAAGCAACGTCAAGGGGTTGCGATTGGTTAAAATAGGATGCATATATCAGAGGTAGAACAACAATTTCTGTATAAAAGTAATTAGTTTTTCTCGGACAACTTTGGCCGTTTAAATTTTCAGATTCTGGGGAGCAAATTCATAAAATCGCGTGCAGGCTACAGACTGGGAACGTAGAATGAGGAATTCGTTGGAATTACCCGTTTTAGGGAACAAAGCGACGTGTCGGCTATTCGCTATATATACAGGCGGAAAATGCGTTAAAGCTCGTGCATCCGCGACTTGATATTAAACAGTGCATTTTAGTTTGATTAAATAATTTAAAGTGTGCTAGTATATTTTAGTGACTCAAAATAGTTGGTTATTTTACGTGCTAACATGAATGTACTTCAGTGCACTTAGATACAAGGTAATAAAAGTTTATTATCACGGTACCAATTAGTAAAATTTACAACGACAAATGTATACCCAAAAGTAGGCAGTTTTGGCGTATATTGGTAATATTGGTAAAAGGAAGTATGAATTTCTTTGCTATTTTGGGGTGTTAATGACTAAATGGTTCGTAAATGTGTCTGCATCCACTGAACCAGAGGCAGATATACACAGATGAGTTCCGGAAAAGCCTAGAAACAACTTTAAATTAATGGTGATGGAGAACATTTTTAAAGCGTTGACAACTTGAAGCTGTAAATAGAATCCGGTTGGAATGGTGTGATTTACAAAAGGGACGATTACACTGAAGCTACGAGGACAATAACCTTCAGGTAAATTGTACTATTTTGTTTGACATTTTGTGTGTAGAATGACTTTATAATTGATTTACTTTAAATGGACATTAGTGGAATTTTTCTAACCATAAAATTTAATTTTAAGATGAAATTTGCTTGTTTAAGTAAAAGGGTATTTTGTTTTGATGTTCGGAATAGGATGAAACTTTGGGTAGGTCTTTGAGCTCAATTAGACAAACCTGGTTAATTAACGTAAAGGGGTGGTAGATGCTCCTTTATACTCAGACTCGGTCTGCTTATCTTGTTATATTAATTAGTAGGCATCCAACAAGGACTTTAATTTTGGATGCACAGTAAAATGATAATAAAATTAATCCGGAAATTCTTTTAAAACTGAATTTTATGTTCAAATTAATTTGAAAATTTAATGTATTCTGAATATTGATGTAAATAGAGTTAACGTTGATGTTTGTGGTAGGAATGTGTTGTTTAATTTTATGATTGAGAATGGAAGTTATCTAGAAGAGCAGCCGAGGCGATTAACAGAAGGAATCAACGGACCAGGTGATTTAAAGGTTTCACAGCATTCTTGACCCAAACTGTGGGGCTCGAGAATTTTTTTGAAAGGGCCAGTACCTAGAGATATGGTGGAATCACAGCATTCTATATATATATATTGATAGTTGTTAAGTTGTGACTTCCGTTAGCAGAGACTACCTTACTTCGCATTTTCCAAAGCTCCAAATTTTATTTTGTTGGCATATATTCATTGAGGGAACTTCCTGATTACAATTTTCAAACGAGGGAAAAGATTTTGATTTTAATTTTTATTTATATATGTTCACCTACTCAAGATCGTAACCACTTCCTTTTATATATATATGTACGTTAAATAACGTACTCTTTACTTCCAACACTGTTGCCTATATTTCGAAAACATTTTATGTTATAATGAGAATGTTGACTGTTATATATGCTCCAAATACGAGATTGCATTGTTCGTACTGAAATTGATTGAACAGTTTTACCTTAATAGTTGATTAGCATAGCATGCGTGTATAATTTAGGATATGGTTTTAAATATCGGAATTATTTTTATTAAAATTCGTAAATAGAACTGTCCTTTTGCAACTATGTTAGAAGTAAACAAAACACCGTATGGCGGGGGTCAAATCTTCAATTTTCGAAAGAGTGGGTGCCAATAAAGATTTTTTTCGTTTTTTATAAAGAATCGTTTGAAATAAAATAATGTAGTACAAGTTTAAAACAACCTGGAGCAACTTTCAAAATCACACTTTTTCAAAAACGGGATGCCAACTACACGTGTGTGTGTGTCCAAATAATAATTTCTTGTTGCAATAATAAGGGTGCCATGAAACCAGAACACAAGGTAAAGCGTTGTTAAATTTTGTTTGTTAATGTTAAATAAAATTTTGGAATTGTTTGCTTGTTCATGGCATGCTTATTACTACAATAATAAATTATTATCTCATGAGGGCAAAAAAAATGGAGAAAATTTAAAAAGCGAATTGTTTTTCAAAATTTCGTATTTATTTTGGATTTTTGAGTGATCTATAACAACTTTTCTTAATACTTTTTACTCTATTTTAATTGCTACTGACCACATTGGTTGACACGCTACTTTTACTTTTATCATACTTGGCTGGATTTTGATTTTATAATTACACTATTCGCACAAAAATTCTTGTGCTGATAGAAGTTTTATATGGATTACTTTTACAATAAAGTACTTATTTAGATGTGAAAAGTTAAATACATTAAACCTCGATTTTAACCCATCTTTAGGAAAAATGACGTCAAATGTTTGCAAAATTATAATAATATTAAATGTAAACGATAGCGTTATTTAGTTCGTGGAAATTAGGAAAAATTTGAAAAAATTAGCGACAGTTTGAATGCATATTATGTTAATGTGAGCCATTGAATAATGCAATCGAATGCAATCATTTTATTTCAATATTAATATTTTTAAACAATCGCCAAAAGTGTGTGAAAAATGCGTTTTTCAATGATTGACGGAACATAGAAAACATAGAAAAAAGTTTCAAATGAAAGGTGTATGCCTTAAAAAGACCTACAAAATGAATGGTCATCATTTAAAATTGGTTAATTTGTTTATTTACAAACGAATTTAAAATGTCTAAAATGCCAGTTTTTTAAATCTGATATTGTTTAAACAATAAATGATATACTCAGCTGAAATCATTTGAAAAGTATGCATCTAAGGACTTTTAAGTTACCATTAAAATTTCATTGAAAAACATTTAATAGTTTTGTTAATAATTCATTTGTTTTATAAAAATTCTTTCTCACTAGAAGTTCTACAGAATTGGTCTGTGAAGGTGTAAATAAATTAAAAATTTATTCAGAAAAAGTCAAACTATAACGTATTGTTATGGGAAAGTGATTTTTACAGTTAAGTTTCAAAAGCAGGGTTTAAAGTGAATGCATTATTTTCGCTACAAGCAAATTAGCGTACCTTGTATAATATATATTCTATTGAATCGGGATGAAAGCCATTGAAAGCTGTTTTTCATTAAACTCTTTGAAAAAAATTATCTGACTTTAGAATGGTAGAGAATAATTTTTATTTTTAGCGTTGATACAAGATTCTGAGCTCCGACTAATCTCACGACTTATATATCACAACAAATTTATATAGTGAAATAATTTTTTAATTGGAGTACTTTTATTGCTGATTTCAAATGTATTGAAAATTTTAAACATTTGTTTCTTGACTGAAATTTAACATTATTTATTTATAATAATTATTTTTATATAAATAATTGGCTTTTCGCATGGATTCTTATCCTTATTTCATGTAATGAAATTAGTTTAAGAATGAATTTGAAAAGCTAATCTTTTTATAAAAAAAATTATAATAAATAAATAATGTTAAATTTCAGATGTAAGAACTTTTTTAAATTTTCAATACGACTTTTAATCAATAGTAAAACATACCCAAATTTAAAAAATCATCCCAAAATGTCAATTTATTGCTGAGATATTAAAAGTTGCAGCGATTTTGTCATGAGACTAAAATCATTTATTGACCCGAACAGCGGTACGAGTACTCCAATTGCCACCCGGCGCTATTACAAAAGCGACCGTCACTTTGTACAAAACTGTCATTAATAACAATGAGTGTACAAAAGCGTGGAGTTTCGTACAGGCGGCTCCGTGGCATAGTTGGTATGCATGTGACTACTACGCCCAAGGTCCCGGGTTCAATCCGACACGGCCCGCTTGAAAAATGTTAGCGAGCATTTTCACAAAATACACCCTCGTTGGACGAGAGGTAAAATGTAGGTCCTGTGTGTAGTGTTGTCACGACGTTAAAGATCCTTCCCTTGCTTAGAACAGCAAGGGTTCGCAAAATTTAAAATTTTCCAGATAAAAATGTGCTTTCTGGCCAATGTAGTACCTTGGTGGAGCATTGGAAAATCAAACGTAAGGAGTTATTATAAATAGTTTAACTCGTTCGTTCCAACATATTTAAAATTTAATTAAAATGGTACTAATTATAGGCAGATTTCTTGAAAATAAAAATTTTTCCTTCATTAGAAGCAAATTGTTTAGAAATTTCAAAAGAAAAGCAGCTTTTGGAATGGTTAATTGTGATTCATTAGAATAATTCTAAAACGTACGTATTTTTTGTATAAAAATGCCTTTGACGTTTCAACTCGCGTAAATCCTAATTTTTCGAAATAATGTAATGGGCTACTCTTTAAGTAAATTTCCTTAATATATTATTATTTCAATCAGCCAATAAAATCTGAGAAATTCCAGAGAAAAAAGTTCTTGCTAAATATTAACATAAATTATTAACATACCAGTCATTTTAATCAAATAATGCATTTTTTGTGAAGTCTGCTAAAAGCTTGTAAACATTCAATTGGTTTCAGCAAATAAACAATAGTTTAAACACTCATTTCAGAAGTGAAATTTTAGTAATTTAAATTCAATGCAATTGATAAAATTAACCGAGTTTAAACATTACATATACATGAGGCTTTCTAAGGCCACATTTTCATTGAAATTTAATTGTACTAAGTTTATAAACGTCGTAAATATCTAGAAACGTGTTTACACAACTTTGGCAATTGTTTAAAAATATTTAAGAATAATTGGTTTAAATTTTATTAACAATTCAAGCTTATAAACATAATATCATATCAAAGCTGCAATCTAATTTTTGAAAAATCTAGGCTCTTATTTCTAGAGTTATATTATCGATATCCACAATAAAATGTTGAATAATTAATTTGAATGCAATCGCTTACCTAAAAATATAACTATAAATATTTCCCTATTTGTAACAAACTAAAGCATCGTTACATAAATCATGTCAAAGGTATTTAAATATTTCAAATATCGCCTACTAATTTAACTAAGTTATATCATTTCAGCTGAAATTTATTAAAAATTCAATTCTTTGATAAGCAACCTTAATTAATAACTTCAATTACCGCTTTACTAAATAATGCTATTTATAACTGCTAAATATATGGTTTTAACATATGTAGTGAAGCAAAACTTTGTCGATTTAACATTCTTTAAAATCACTAGTAAACTAAATTAAAGAAGTTGCAATTTGCTTGTAAGATATTTAATCAGATCATATAGACTGCAGCATATACAAGTTGAACATTAAGTTTGATTGCTAAGTACAGTGTACTAACAGAATGCATAACTTAGACATTAACTTTTGTAAAATGAAAAATACTAAAAATGTCTGAAAAGTGTAAAATTTCTGCAAATCGCTATGACTTTCGAAATGAAGTTAACATTTACGGGTATATATGAAGTCTCATTCGTTTGCTTATGTAAACTCTAGTTTTGGAAGTCATTAGGTAACTGTATTATTTCAATATATATATACTATATATATATACTATATGAGTATATAGTATATATATATAGAAGTTGATCTTCCTTTCAAGATTAACGAGCGCATTCTGATATAAATAACTGACCTTTTTTTTAATATTGGGATAAATTGTCAATGAAATGACGTTACATGTCAAAACAGGTTTTCATACTAAAAACACATTAACATGATTAAAAGGAACAAATTTTCCAACGTTAAGTTTGAATAAATGTTTTAAAACGTAAACCACTAACTTTTATCGATGCAAATTTATCCAATATTAAAAATAGGTCATGTTTATATATATATATATATATATATATATATATATATATATATATAAAAATGAAAATAATTACGACTTAAATATTTGTAATGCAAAATTGATTTGTGGGTTTGAGGTCTCTGGATTAAGTTGAGAACTCTTTTTCATGGCCTAAAATTTTGAATTTATTTTAAATTCTTGATCATAGGCCATAAACTTGAGGTTAATTGAAAACTAGCGTAACAAACATTAAAAATCTGGGAAAAACTTGTAAAACTAACAAAATTAAAAGTTTTTAAATATAAATTGTAACCATTAAACTCGAGTCGTTTACCATTCAAGTGAACCAGATCAATTCCAGATCATTTTACCCTAAAAATGCATTACCATTCGAGTAAACGTAACTGATCCGGACTTGCTTTCCCCTGCCCTCTTAAGGACCAACTTTTTTTACTGGAGTAGCAAGATCTGTGAAAACGAAATGTTTTTAAAAAGTTTGCATCGTGTTATAGTATAACCTATAACCCTATCAATGACATTTGTTAGTGGAATGTCAAACTTAGTTTCCTTATTTTAATCCGTTAAACGAATTTTTTGAAAGTCTATAATTGAAATTTTGTACATATTTCATAAAATTAATGGCTTCCAGTAGCAACACAATTATTATTCCAATGGAAATACCAGACGTAGTAGATAATTCATACATTATGAAATTTTTGGGTAAGCATTCAATATCTTTTATTAAAACAAAATAAGCCATAGCTATATAATTATTCTAGATGGTACTCAGAAAATGAAATGGAAAATGGTGATTTGATAGCCATCGACGAAAATATGTACATTTGATTAGTTTTAAATGAAGAAGTTGCACAACAGAATAAGAGCTCAGCGGCAGCACTAGAAACTGAAGGTAAAACTTAGTAACACGCCAGCGTATTCCTTAAACAAATTTTATTCAAGGTTTGTAATAAGTCCCTTGGAAGAGGATGATAGGTATGTGCGGCAGGTACCATGAAACAATTTGTTTAATAGATTCCATGGCTGTACATATGGAGGATCTCATTCATGCTAAAAAGTAAAAATTTGTTTTCCAGAATGTTGCTAATGAGACGTTAAGCAATAGTTTTCCAATCTCTGCCACTGCATGTCAAAAGCAAATGGAAAAATTTACTGCAAACATATAGTGTCTAAGGACCACAAAAATAAAACAGGCCATGGACTTACGAGATTCCAGTTCTACGAAAAATTTGATGAACTGTTGGGTGAAAACCCCATACTTTGGAGGCCGGTAATTTATAAGTAATGGAAACCGTATAATTTTCAGTTCCATCCACTGTTTACGTGCAGGAAGTTGAAATATTACCAGTAAAAAAAAAGAAAACAGGCAAATTCCAAGGATGCCTATCTAGCTCTAAAGGCTGAGGAATATGTGAGTAGGCAAAAGCGGCTTGAAAAGAAAATGGCTAAACAAAAGGAAAAATTGACTAGAGAGTAAAAAGGTGGCATTAATTAAGGAATTGTTAAATAAATAAAAAATATATGAAATTAAGGTTGCAAAAATATAGTTTATAATTAAATTTATCCTTATAGAATCTGTATATACTAAACTTAAGTCTTTATTCTATTAGAATTTGTACATACTAGAAGCAGTTCAAAATTAATTAGTATTTGCATATATATATATATATATATATATATATATATATATAACCAAATAAATTAATTATTTACTCGATATTTTTATTAAATTACTGCCGCTAACACTAACTCGATATGCCTATATTGTACAACATAAATTTATGCTTAGTCATCAATAGGAAACATCCTATAAAATACTTCTCGTTTATTATGTCCCATAACAATCTGCCCACACCACGGATTGATCACTTATTTGATCGAAAATGTCAAACGGTTCTATGGTTATAGTATCTTCATAGATGACATATCGTGTAACACACAAGCCATTATTACCTTAACTGATTTATGAATGTTTAGGTTATCAATGTGCTGAAGGCGACGAACTTGACCTTTAAGTAGGCCAAATGTGTGTTCCACCACCATTCTACTGGAAGAATGTTTAAAATTAAACCTTTTTTGATTGTTAGATAAAGTGCAATTATCTCTGAATGGAGGAACTAACCCTTGCAAAGATGGATACGCTGAATCACCCACAAGAAAATACTTTTCAAAAAGGTTTGCAGCAGACTGCTCTACCATAAATGTTTGACTTTCTCAAAAGTCTGTCATTGTAATAGAGCCTGGTTTGCCACTGTAACCGGTTTCAATTCATGTATGCTTCTTCATCCTTTATCGATCGCCTTATTTGAACATAACATTTATAAATTGCGCCGATAATGTCATCAATACCTTGATTCCTAGAAAAATGTCTGCTTATATTTTCATATTTTTCTGCCGCTGGCCATTTAATAAATTCCATTGCGATACTCCGTAAAAAATCTATTGTACGCGATAAACTTCGGTGTGCGGACTCGATATATTAAATCTATCCGACACTTGTCTGAAGGTTTCGGTGTTGCTTAAATTACCACGTTAGTAGCTTTTCTGCACTGATTTCTTTCCCTGCCATGTTCACGCATGGGCAATACATTGCACTCTTCAAGCTGGTCTATAAATATTTTTAATTAATGCATTTACTATATCATGGTTAAGCGTGTACTACGATTTAAAATATATACAATCGACTTTGTCATACGAAAATGACAAACACCTTTTTAGTATAGAGGAATTATCCATTACACATAATTTTCAATTTTAGCCATTTTGCTATGCTGCATTTGCTCAAACTCATACTCGGAATCGCTATTGCTTTCTACATTACTGCTTTCCGTATCAGAAGATGATACCATCATTGTTTAGCAACATCTAAAATTATGCATATGGAAAAATATAGACGCTAAGAATTTAAATATGTACCACAGGCATAGACTTTTGATTCATAACAATATTATTGCTGCACACTAAGTCAGTCCAATTATGTTGTGCAATACCTTACTTTACTTCTCAATAAGTAATAAAGGCTTGACTGGAGTATAAACAATATTCAAAATTCAAATTGACAAAATTTATGTTAAAGATGCACCTCGCACAGGCAGGCCCATCGTCACAAATGTCAATAAAATCACAGAAATAATCGAAGTTAACCGGCTTGTTAGTAGTCGTAGCATCGCCCAGGAGCTAAAGATCGACCATAAAACAGTTTAAAATCATTTGCACAAAGCTGGATTCAAAAAGAAGACATGTTTGGGTGTCACGCCAAAAAGCATGATGGATCGAATTTATATCTGCAACCCATTTCTTAAACAAATGGTGATGGGACGAGAAATGGGTCACATGCGACAATGTTGTGGGAAAACGATCGTGGTCAAAGCACGTTGAAGTAGCTGAAACGGTGGCCAAACCAGGACTAACGGCCAGAAAGGTTCTGCTGTGCATTTGGGACTGGAAAGGAATCGCTTATTATGAGTTGCTTTAATATGGCCAAACACTAAATTCGAATCTGTACTGTCAACAACTGGACCGTTTGAAGCTAGCGATTGACCAGAAATGGCTAGAATTGGTAAACAGAATAGGTGCTGTATTCCATCAGGACGTCAGGCCACACAAGTCTGTAGTGATTCGCCAGAACTATGAGAGCCTGGTTGGGTAGTTTTAATGCATCCACCAATATAGTTCGGACTTGGCACCAAACGATTACCACATTTTTCTCGCATTGCAAAACTTCGAGTGATAAAAAATTGGTATCAAGAAGAGATTGTAAAAATTGATTGCTAGAGTTTTTCACCGATAAGGACCAAGCCTTCTATTAGAGAGGAGTTATGAAGCTACGCTTAAAATGGCAACAAATTATAGAACAAAACTGCATATTTGACCCACATCGGACAATCCAAAACATGTTAAATAATCTTGAAGTTCATGCAAAAATAATTGAATTCTTTTTCCCAAACCTTACATGTAAGTGTATGCCATCGCTAATACTAAAACTTTAAGCTCACCTAACCAACGACTGTCCTATCAAAACTGGATCGATTTGTAAAGTGAAGCATTTCCCAAAGGTTCACAAAAGTTGTCAATGTATTTCACATTTTTCTTAAGTGTTAATATGCCATTAGTATACTCCAACCGTGATTCACGATGATAAAATCCAAGAGAAACTTGCAATTTCCTTCGATAACTGTAGTGCTTCTACACAAGTAATTTAGTCCTCTCCGAATAGAATTCCTTTCCATCGAGGACTATGCTATGCGGCTCTCCAACATTGGAATGGAACGTTAAGGATCGGTAACCGCGAGTCCTCTCTCCAAACAAACTAAATGAATTTATAAGTATCGACCAAATATGCGTGCGATTCTATATCAGCAAAGGTGAGGTCGTACGATGAAATTATTTAACAACCTACGAATTGGAATAAGATGTATACTTAGTTTCTACTGCTTTATCGTAAACAGTAGACGTTACTACATGATCGTCGGCGCCAAAAAGGAGTTGGTTTAACTTCTGGATTCTGCTTAAAGCTGTGTAAATTTTCATGGGCTCCTACAGTAAGATTTACGACTCTTGCAACCTCTTCTGTTTGCACCTTATTCATTTAAACAAATTTCAGCGTACGTTTTAATCAATTATTGCTTCATCCTGCTGATAATTGTTCCTTTACTAACATTATAATCCCGAGTAAATACTTTACCTTATTATCTTCGCTATTTTCCCCATTACTTCATTACGAATACTTTACTTAAAACTAGTCGCCTTGATGACTGCAAAACATTAACGGCGTTTATTTCCGGTTTCAGCTATTTATAGTCACTCGTCACCTGACGTACTCAACCAATCAAATCTTTTATACACTTGGCAACTTCCGCGTGCTTTGCAATAATAATTTTAAATCGGTTTACATTACTGCTATTTCTGATTTAGTAATATTATATAATTAAATTCAAGTTATTTCTTAAAATTTTAAATTACCTTCTGTTGATATTTTTAGAGATATTCCAAAAATTGGCCCATATGCGATACTTCCGGTATAGAAATTTCTAGAACAAAATATCATTTCCTTTGGCGCCTTAATTTAAAATACCCATTCTTAAGGGATGTTAGATATTAGTTGGCAAAGGTTATGTTCCTCCGTGTTGTAAACTGTCACCAAGTAACCAAACTAGGGTTGGGTAACTATATGTATAGATCTGAGTTAGTGTTGTGCTCCATTTAAATATATTCTTAGTGATGGATAAAAATTTAGTTTGGAATTTTGCATTAACCTTAAAATGTTCTTGAGTGTTACAAGAGGTTTAAATTTGCAAAAATATAGGCGATTTTTCGCGACATAAACTAACATACTTAATTATGTGTGTATGTGTTAAACTTGCGTTTTAGCGATAAAATTTACTGGTGGGGAAATTGTACGGCACCATTCTATCAGATAAACGAACATACCCTGTTCTGTACCAGGTTATGCTTGTGTATTTTAAACACTTGACTTTTACCGGGTAATTATTCAAAGCGAGGTTAGGAAACTACAATACGTTTTCGCGGTGCCGCACAAGTAAATGTTTCTTAAATGGTAGGGGGATACTTCAACATACCATACTCGAACTATTCAAGTATGTCGCGAAAAATTGCCTTTTATGTCACTGCCGGTCTGACGAGAAAAGAAAATACACTAAATACTCGAATGTTTAAGAAATACCTACAACTAATGTAGCATTAACAACAACGCAAAGAAAATATACTGTTGTAGTGAAAATAGGTGGACTAGGCTTAGAACAAAAAAAAACTATAAAAGAAATGCGTCATGTGTGTAAAGTGTAGTTCTGTACGAACGTGTTAATAAGAGATTAGAATAAAACAATAGAAGTGTTTTAAATGTAAACTTGTGACAAATAGAAAAGATAAGCCACGCAGACGCGTTTAAAAAATTGTAATTTTTTAAAAAGAAAAACTCGTGTTATATATACCTAATGTAAAAATATGAATTGAATTAGATAAAACACGTTTTTATGTGAAATATATAATTAAGGGTGCAATGTGGATCAGAGAATTTTATTATTTAGATTGTAGAATTACAAAGAGTGAAATAAGTAAATATTATAAAAGTGCAGAATTGCGTTAGCTAAAACTATTCCTTCACAAATGTTAACTGCTTACATCAAACATTAATTTAAATATAATTTTACGGCTTTCCGTGCAGACAAAAGAAAGTAGT
This sequence comes from Platerodrilus igneus, assembly GCA_036346225.1. Lineage (NCBI taxonomy): Eukaryota > Metazoa > Arthropoda > Insecta > Coleoptera > Lycidae > Platerodrilus > Platerodrilus igneus. Next base: position 9,320,050 of record JARFIW010000012.1, on the reverse strand, counting down.
AAAATAAGCAAATAATATTAGCCGCACCGAATACGGCAACAAAACAAAGGGTACAAAAATCCAAAAGAATTGGATGTCGTGCTAGCTAAAAACGTTGTAGAGTGGGATGGTTCACACAGAAGAAAAATTGAAAACCTCAATAAGTAGATTTATATACGAACCGTTAGTTAAACATAGTATAAAAAGGAATATCTACAGAGAACAAATCGAACATTTATGTAATTGTTCTGTTATAACATAATGGAAACAAAGCGTCAACTCGCATATACCAAAACATGGCAATATGCATTTAAATCTATAGGGTTGTTGGAAACTAATCTACTCTGACGAAGCTTAAAGAAACTGAACCGGTAAGTGGATGTTTTCTCCTCTTGTGAAATAATGAGGCTTTTGTTTTGTTAATGGTTATACAACTAATAGCTCGATTTGTATTCGTCAATAGGCTCTTATTATTCTCATAAGAGTTTATTTACAGATACATCTTATTTTTTATTGTGTTCTACACAAATTCCTTATTGCGGACTGCAAATATATATATATATATATATATATATATATATATATATATATATAGAATGCTGTGAATCTTCTCATTATCTGCAGGTACTGGCCCTTTAAAAAAAAACATTCGAGCCCCACAGTTTGGGCGTCAAGAATGCTGTGTTTCCTTTAAAATCCGTGAACTACGCTTTTCGCCTCGGCTGCTCACCTAATGTTATAAACCTCCTCATTCTATAAAAATTAAACAACACATTCCTACCACAAACATCAACGTTAACTCTATTTACATCAATATTCAGAATACATTAAATTTTCAAATTAAATTTCAGCATAAAATTCAGTTTTAAAAAGAATTTCCGGATTAATTTTATTATCATTTTACTGTGCATCCAAAATTAAAGTCCTTGTTGGATGCCTACTAATTAATATAACAATATAAGCAGACCGGAGTCTGAGTATAAAGGGAGCATCTACCACCCCTTTACGTTAATTAACCAGGTTTGTCTAATTGAGCTCAAAGACATACCCAAAGTTTCATCATATTCCCGAACATCAAAACAAAATACCCCTTTTTACTTAAACAAGCAAATTTCATCTTAAAATTAAACTTTTATGGTTAGAACAATTTCACTAATGTCCATTTAAAGTAAATCAATTATAAAGTCATTCAATACACACAAAAATGTCAAACAAAATAGTATAATTTACCTGAAGGTTACTGTCCTCGTAGCTTCAAAGTATCGTTTCTTTAGTTAATCACACCATTCACCAGGATTATATTTACGGCTTCTGATTCTCTACGCTTTTAAATTTTCTCCATCACCATCCATTCAAAGTCGTTTCTGGGCCTTTCCGGAACTCATCTGTATTTATCTGACCCTTGTTTCATGGATCCAGACACGTATTTGAACCATTTAATTATTAACACCCCCGAAAAATAGCAAAGAATTCATGCTTCTGTCACCAATATACGCCAAAACTGCCTACTTTTGTGTATACATTCGTCGTTGTAAATTTTGCTGATTGGTACAGTGAAACTAAATTTTATTACCTTGTATCTAAGTGCACTGAAGTACATTCATGTTAGCACGTAAATAACAAGCTATTTTGAATCACTAAAATATACTAGCAAACTTTAAATTATTTAATCAAACTAAAATGCCCGGTTTACCATCAAGTCGCGTATGTACGAGCTTTTAACGCATCGAATCGTCAAAAGTCTAAGAGTCTAAGAGGGCTTGTTTATATTCATCTCGGTATATATAGCAAAAAGCCTGTCTATCGGTCTGTTCCCCAAAACGGGTAATTCTAAAGAATTTCTCATGCCATGTTCCCAGTCTGCCGCTCACGCGTCGATTTTTACGAATTTTCACTCGCCCCATTCAAATCTCAGAAAATTTCCACACGGCACGCAAGCCTGTCCGAGAAAAACTAATTGATTTTGTACAGAAATTGTTGTTCTACCTCTGATATTTGCATCCTATTTTTAACCAATTGTGACCCCCGTGACGTTGCTTAAATCCCGCCTTTTACAATATGTGTCTTTGCTTGACGCATTTTCTCTTTCCTTCTCTACCGTGTTCTTATTGGTGCAACTTGATATACTTTATTATCGATTATTTTAGTCCACATGGAGTGTGAAATACCCAGCTTTAGCAATTCTCGTAACTATTATGCGACGTTTTCCCAAGATTCTTTGAAATATTAATTATCTGCAAAATTTACGCCGAATGTGTTATTTAAACTACGCAGGTGTTCAACATAATATTAATTCTCAGAGCTTTAATCCGTGGTATTTTAATCTTGGGTTTTTACAAATTTCTATAGGTATTATATGTTACTAACGGTTTAATTAACTCCAATTAAATTGATTTCTATCCTTTCATTTTTAGCGAATACAACTTAAATATTAATTATTATATGTACACTTTGTTTTACTACCGGTTACTTAAAATAGGGTTAATTAATATAAACTTTGCACGTAATTTCCATTTGTTTAGGAATAATTACATTACCCGCAGAGCTTTTCAGTACTGCTTCTTTTGATATAAAGCGTCTTATAAATAATTTAAATTTCTTATTTTTACTGAAACAACCGAGTTTATTTATGCTTCATGGTTTTAATAACGCGTATTATTTAATGAAATTCCTTATACACGGTGATTAAAATTATTTGATGTGATTATTTAATTGTCTACCCTGGTCTAAATATGAGTATTTTCCCCCTATTTGAATACAAATAATCCCACTTATTTGACTTCAAATATAAAACATTTAGACAACAAAAAAAAAATTACAAAAAAAATTGCCTATCTCTCTCTACCCTTATCTATCTAACTTACCTACTTTGTCTCCAATCAAAAAAAATATTTACACCTATCCTATATCCCTATCCTATTCCTAACTCTCACCTAATTCTATAAACTGAAATTATCCCTAACTTCGTCCTACTTATCCATCTAATCCTATATACATCCTATATACCTATCCTATTCCTAACTTTTAACTAATCTTCACTATACTTTACTTCCCCCTACCTAATCCTATATGCCTATCCTACCCTTACTCTATTCCTAACTCTCCACTAATCTTATATGAAATATCTATACTTAACCTATCTTCTTTTCTTCCTACATTTACTCTTTATTCTCATCCTAAACCTATTCCTAATTATCTCCCATATTTATCCCATACCTAGCTTTATTTTCTATAAACACTTACTTCTACTCTTCTATCTACACCTATTCTATCCCTATCCTATTTAAATCTAACTCTCTTCTTGACCCTCCAAGTCTTTCTTCTCACCAACCTAATACTCTTCATTCCTATTTCTCCCCCTTCTATATCTACACTTATCATCCCTATTATCTCACATACAATAAACTTATCATCCCTATTATCCTGACTCTTAAATACTGCTTCTTCTTCAGTCCCTACACATGTCTGTTTCTCATTTATTCTTATTTTCTTCTCTGCCGACAAACCAAACGATACTACTTTACAATTATCGATTTTTCCCTCTATGGAAAATCCTATGTACCTTCTAGAATTTTTATGTAATGGAATCCGCCAGAATGAATCCCTTAAATCTACTTTATTAAAAACAAACTTGCCACTTAATCTCATCAAAATTAATTCTGCCTTCACCTGCTCCCGATATGCTGCTGTTGCTTCTACCCCCACTACTTCTGCATGTTTTTGTACTAAAGCTTGAACCTCTACTATCCTATCCTCTGGACATCTTATTGTGTTGATCTGTTTACCTTCATCATCCTCTACCTCTACTACATTAATACTAAACCCAGTGTCATCCTCTGTGACTTCATAACTGCCCTTCCATGGCACTACCCTATCTTTAATCCTTACTACCTTCCTTTCCATATCTATCAAAACCCCTAACTTCATCATACAGTCAACACCTAAAATGCTCTGAAACTTCAGTCCAGGTACAATTACAAACTCCTGTTCACAGCTTAAACCTCCTATATCTATCCTAAGCACCACAACACTATTTACTACAGCAAACTTCTTTTTATTTGGAGCTACTAAATGGCTACGTTTTATAGGCATAATTCTATCACAAACCTTATCCCTAATTTTGCTGACGAATTCCTCCGATATTAAACTCGCCTCTGCCCCTGTATCAAGTAATACTTCTACATTATTTTCAAAAATTTCTAAATTAATAATTGGCAAATATAATTTTCTACAGTTTCTGGCTCTACTTCCTCCTCAATTTTGAAAAATTCACGTGGATGTTCGTATACATTTACACAGAAATCTAGTGGTCTGTCACGTTCTAAAAATCCTGTCTCATCCTGTTTTCCGTGCTTGGTCCTGGTTGTCCTTCTACAACCTGTGCGTACGTCCTCCTCGTGTTAATATCCGTGTCCCTGTCTCTATTCGGCGTGCTGGTCACAGTCCTGTTTACTTCCGGTAAACTGTTCTGTCGCGTGTAACTAGGTCTTGGCGTCGGTCCCCTAGTCGCCCTATTACTTCTGTATTCCTGTCCTCGTCGTTCCCAATTCGGTCGAAAATTTCTGTTGTAGTCAGGCCGTCTCGGATAATTCGGTGTCCTGTTGTCAAACCTAACTGTGTTAACGTTTCGTTCTCGTATCTCTCTTGTCCGTCCTACACATACATCGTCATATCTCTGCAAATACTCTAAAATGTCTCCCGTTCTGTGATGTTTTGTAAGGCCACGTGTTGTCTAATTTCCAGTTCAAAATGTCGTGATAGGTACTTGATAATCTGTCTGTCCGTCAATGGTGGATTCAGTTGTTTGGCCACACTGTATTTGCGGATGGCATATTGCTCCCTAGAACCTGCAAACTCTCCCTTAAATTTTCCTGTAGTCAAGTCGTCCCTAATCTGATCCTGTTTGTGATCACTCCAGTAATGTTGTAAAAATTTGTCTTCAAAGTCCTGATACGTGTCTATGTCCTGTCCTACTAAATTGTACCACGCTTCCGCATTGTCTTTAATAAAGCCTTTATCGTATTTAGTTTAGTCTGTTCGTCAATAAATTTCCCACTAGATTTCTTACACTATTAATAAAAATTTGTGGATTTACCCTGTTATCGCCATAAAACTTCATGTGTTGGTCCAATGATACTCCACCTGTAGAAAATCTGGGACCATCCCCCGTTAAATTTGACATGTTGTATTTAATACTACTAACTTCGCGTTCTACCCTGCCTAACTGATCCCTACATGAGTCCGTTACTTCAGTCATTTTACATTAATCTCTTCTTCACAAAAATGCGTACTTCGGACCTTAAATGTCCCATTTCCTGTCGAAGACCTGTAATATCACGCTCATTTTTGTCAACCCTATTTTCAACTTCCCCCATCTTTACGGTAAGACTATTTTTAAATTCTGAAACTTCTTTATTCGTCTTATCTATTTTCTCACTTAGGGTTTCCCTAACTCCTGTTAATGTCTCATTCATTCGGTCAACTTTCCTATTCGATTCAGCACTCATTTCTCTAATCTCCTCAAACTTCCTATTAGCTTCTTCCTACTCGATCTCATTTCCTCTAGCATTCTCATCATAATCTCGTTTCCTTGATCCCTGATTCCGTCCTCGACTGATCTCTACTGCCTCCAGCTTCTTCCATTTTCGAATTTTTTCACACAATGCACTATCGTCACTTCCAATTTCCACTCCTTGACTCCTTAACCACTCCTTTCTCTGCATACGTTCAAATCACTCACACACTCTAAAATACTCTTAAGTTTATCCACAAACAGAAACTCTCTCTCAGATCGCCAGTTTCCTGGAATAAAATAACAAAAATTTTATTTGGAACTCGAGCCCTCACGTTGTGGTCGCCAAGAATGCTGTGAATCTTCTCATTATCTGCAGGTACTGGCCCTTTAAAAAAAAACATTCGAGCCCCACAGTTTGGGCGTCAAGAATGCTGTGTTTCCTTTAAAATCCGTGAACTACGCTTTTCGCCTCGGCTGCTCACCTAATGTTATAAACCTCCTCATTCTATAAAAATTAAACAACACATTCCTACCACAAACATCAACGTTAACTCTATTTACATCAATATTCAGAATACATTAAATTTTCAAATTAAATTTCAGCATAAAATTCAGTTTTAAAAAGAATTTCGGATTAATTTTATTATCATTTTACTGTGCATCCAAAATTAAAGTCCTTGTTGGATGCCTACTAATTAATATAACAATATAAGCAGACCGGAGTCTGAGTATAAAGGGAGCATCTACCACCCCTTTACGTTAATTAACCAGGTTTGTCTAATTGAGCTCAAAGACATACCCAAAGTTTCATCATATTCCCGAACATCAAAACAAAATACCCTTTTACTTAAACAAGCAAATTTCATCTTAAAATTAAACTTTTATGGTTAGAACAATTTCACTAATGTCCATTTAAAGTAAATCAATTATAAAGTCATTCAATACACACAAAAAATGTCAAACAAAATAGTATAATTTACCTGAAGGTTACTGTCCTCGTAGCTTCAAAGTATCGTTTCTTTAGTTAATCACACCATTCACCAGGATTATATTTACGGCTTCTGATTCTCTACGCTTTTAAATTTTCTCCATCACCATCCATTCAAAGTCGTTTCTGGGCCTTTCCGGAACTCATCTGTGTTTATCTGACCCTTGTTTCATGGATCCAGACACGTATTTGAACCATTTAATTATTAACACCCCGAAAATAGCAAAGAATTCATGCTTCTGTCACCAATATACGCCAAAACTGCATACTTTTGCTGATTGGTACAGTGAAACTAAATTTTATTACCTTGTATCTAAGTGCACTGAAGTACATTCATGTTAGCACGTAAATAACAAGCTATTTTGAATCACTAAAATATACTAGCAAACTTTAAATTATTTAATCAAACTAAAATGCCCGGTTTACCATCAAGTCGCGTATGTACGAGCTTTTAACGCATCGAATCGTCAAAAGTCTAAGAGTCTAAGAGGGCTTGTTTATATTCATCTCGGTATATATAGCAAAAAGCCTGTCTATCGGTCTGTTCCCCAAAACGGGTAATTCTAAAGAATTTCTCATGCCATGTTCCCAGTCTGCCGCTCACGCGTCGATTTTTACGAATTTTCACTCGCCCCATTCAAATCTCAGAAAATTTCCACACGGCACGCAAGCCTGTCCGAGAAAAACTAATTGATTTTGTACAGAAATTGTTGTTCTACCTCTGATATTTGCATCCTATTTTTAACCAATTGTGACCCCGTGACGTTGCTTAAATCCCGCCTTTTACAATATGTGTCTTTGCTTGACGCATTTTCTCTTTCCTTCTCTACCGTGTTCTTATTGGTGCAACTTGATATACTTTATTATCGATTATTTTAGTCCACATGGAGTGTGAAATACCCAGCTTTAGCAATTCTCGTAACTATTATGCGACGTTTTCCCCAAGATTCTTTGAAATATTAATTATCTGCAAAATTTACGCCGAATGTGTTATTTAAACTACGCAGGTGTTCAACATAATATTAATTCTCAGAGCTTTAATCCGTGGTATTTTAATCTTGGGTTTTTACAAATTTCTATAGGTATTATGTTATTAACGGTTTAATTAACTCCAATTAAATTGATTTCTATCCTTTCATTTTTAGCGAATACAACTTAAATATTAATTATTATATGTACACTTTGTTTTACTACCGGTTACTTAAAATAGGGTTAATTAATATAAACTTTGCACGTAATTTCCATTTGTTTAGGAATAATTACATTACCCGCAGAGCTTTTCAGTACTGCTTCTTTTGATATAAAGCGTCTTATAAATAATTTAAATTTCTTATTTTACTGAAACAACCGAGTTTATTTATGCTTCATGGTTTTAATAACGCGTATTATTTAATGAAATTCCTTATACACGGTGATTAAAATTATTTGATGTGATTATTTAATTTTCTACCCTGGTCTAAATATGAGTAATATATATATATATATATATATATATATATATATATATAACAATTAGATAAAAGTGACGACCAGCAGTGTATACAATTAATAATTACAGGTTCTTTGGTCTTCTAGTAATTGTTTTTTACCGAGCTTTCGATTTATTTAAAATCTTCTTCAGGGTGCTGAAAAATAACATCATCATTTTGTTTTCGACCTTACTTAAGGTCGGTTAGACGCAGCTCTAACTTCTTCTCTATTCTGTGCTAATCTAAAAAGCTCTACATACCCTTCACAACCTAAATTTCTAATAATTTGACTAATATAGTTTGGTCTAGGTCTTCCTATATCCTTCTATCTTTTTCCTATCCACCTGGCTCTACATAGATATTAGCAACCTGATGGTTGTTAAAAACTCTAACATGTTTACATGATTACCATTTATAAGGAAATGAAATATAGCATGGTTATCCGCTTCAAAAAAGGAAAAGTGTTAAATTATATGTTATGGTAAGGCTTAAGCAACGAATCGCTACCAACATGCCAGACCGCTACCTAATTGTGTAGTAACTGTGATTGTCATTAACATAAGAATTCGAAAATATTACTTACAAAAACTAGAGTTAAAATACTATCTTGGCTTTCTTAATTATCATTAAAACGTAAAATAAATAAATTAAATAAAACACTTGATAAAAGTACAAGAAACAACTATTCACGTCTATCACAATACACGTTACAAATTAAAATAAAATTTGGCTTTTAAAATATAAATTCCATTGAGAACCAAAATATAATTAGTACGATAACAATATTGAAGTGCATGGTTGATTATCTGTATTTACCTTATGTTGTTTGATTTCCTGTACTTGAGTAGATACATATACACAGCGTTCAAATTGTTTGTATCTGTTTTGAAGCCTAGAGCTTTTTCAGGGCTTACCATATGAGCCATTTCCAGAAAAAATCTACTCCTGTATGAATTTTCTTTATCCAAATTCGGTAGCACCAAAACTTTATAGATTACCAAAAATTCATAAAAATGGAATCCCCTTAAGACCTATAGTTGCATCAAATAATTCTCCCACATAACAAATTATCTAAATTTATTGCACATATCTTAACCAAATTTTTTAGTAATACCGTTGATTGTGGTATTGCACTTGATTTCCATAGAAGTAGCTTCTGAGCTATAGATGGCACGAGCGTCTTTTAACCACTTTTGGCTATATTTAGTTGATGTAAGAATTCAGAGATGGCCCGACGCGGAGCCATCTATACATTCTAACATTTAGGAGCTACGATTTATTTGGCAGTGGTTCAATATCTTTCCCAATACCTCAATCAACGGTAATACTAACAATTACAACACCAAAGACTCTTTTACATTTGCAGAGGAAATAAAGGATTATTTTATACCTGATGATTTTGTCTTAATATCCCTTGATGTAATTTCTCTATTTACCAATAACCCCATTAACTTAGTACTAGAAATAATTAACCAAAAATGGGATATTATTCAACTAAATTGCACTTTTCTTTGGAATTACTAACATAAACCTAAAATTTCATTTTTCATAACTCTTATTTTTCCTTCAACAATAGATTTTATGCACAAATTTTTAGTACTCCTATGGGTTCCCACTTAAGTCCTATTATTGCTATCACAGTAATGGATTTTCTGTTTGACAAACGTATCCAATTTACATTGGAAATAGAACATACAGTTCATTTACATTTCCAATGCTCCACCTGTAGGTACTACATTGGCCAGGATGCGAGTTTTTTGTTGCCTGGAAATTTAGAATTTTGCCGAACCCTTGCCGTTCCAGGTAAGGTAGGGATCTTTAACGTGCGTGACAACACTTACACACGGGACCTCCATTTAACCTCTCATCCGAACGAGAGCGTAATTTTTGTGAAAAATGCTCACCTGCCATTTTTCAAGCAGTCGGCCGTGTCGGGCTTTGAACTCGGGACCTTGGGATCTGTAGTCTTACGCTTACTACATTGATCCACGGCGACGCCGAATAGAACATACAGCAGTATTCCATTTTTGGATACTAAAATAATAAGAAGCCCCAACAACAAGCTCCTGCTGGACTGGTTCCAGGAACCTACCAGTTGAGGTAGGTACATTAACTATTATTCGAATCACAGTATAAATTACAAAATAAACACGCTGTTATGTTTAAAAAACAGAATTACAAGAATTTCAGATCCTTCATTTCATAGAAAAAATTTGACACTTTTATCAAACACCATGATAAACAATGGTTATCCGAAATCACTCGTAAATAAATTGATATTCAGTTTGAGCAGTAATAAAAAATGTCAAAAGAACCAGCAATCAACAAATAGTGTTGCGTATAAAAAGTTACCGATGATAAAAGGGTTTAACCCCAAAATTATTAAACATTTTAAAAAACGATGGCATGGTTATTTCAAAATATAATTCAGTCACGGTTGGCCAACTTTTTTCAAACATAAAAGATAGAACTCCTATGCTACATCGTTACAATATTGTGTATTCCATTCCTTGCCAAGGGTGTGACAAAATTTATATAGGACAGACATCACAATGGCTGCGCTCAAGAATTGTGCAGCATAAGAGCGACTGCAAAATAAAAAAGAGTTCGTGCGCATTAGCGTGTCACGCAAACAATACTAACCATTATCCGGATTTTAATAATGTCAAAGTGTTGGATAAAGAAAATTCTTACAAAAGTAGACTTTTTCTGGAAATGACTCATATAGTAAACAATAGAAAAGCTCTAAACTTCAAAACAGATACAAACAATTTGAACTGTAATTATTAATTGTATATATATATATATATATATATATATATATATATATTGTAATGTCAATAGGAGCTACAATGGTTCTAAGGGTTGTTTTGAGTAGAAGGTAGTGTATGCCAAATAAAATGATCCATATATCAGATCCCGTAATTTAAAAATGTATGTTTGCCGTACTTTACATACGCTAAAGTATTTAAAATGTTAGTTGTAATGTAAGTGCCAAGACGTAAATTATAATGACTTGATGACGTGATAAAATACACAGTGCTCAAGGTTTTATACTGAGTTATAGTTTAATAGGCCATTGAACGTACATTTGCCATCCGAAAACCGGATGCGTCTATGGATGTCCACTATCAACCACGCAGATCCAGGTTCATGTGTGAATTATTTTGGTTTTTATTTTAATAGAATCAACTTTTGGACAAATATGTAATCTCAAAATTATAAGTAATAGCAGTGTCAAATGTGATTGAAGGGTTTTGAAATATTTAGGACCAATGATAGAATATTATGTATAAACTAGGAAAGTGCAAAAGGACAAAATTTAAGGTATGTGTAACACGAACTCAGTAATACGACGGTATTGGATGTTTTTATTTATATACTATGTAATAAAGTAGGAAGAAAATATTGTAATTATCACCTAGGATAGTAAACAAAGGGAGTCGATTTCGAATTAATTTTGTGTAAAGACGTATTTATAAAACTGCGCTAAATTGTTTAAATATTTTTGAAGAGTAAATAAATGTGTTTGAATTATACGAGTTTGAATTTAAAAGAAAAGTAAAGAGAAGCATCAGTGAATAGATAATTAATAGCGGCGACGAGAAAAAGTGAAGATTGGGATTAGTGCGACAGCGAACCGGCGGAAAGTAAGATAGATTTGGAACGATATTGATAAAGGCAGATGGCATCGGATAGGAATTTTAAGAAGGAAGAATATTAGGATTGATTTGGATATGGATTTATATGTAGCGGGGCATTGAGTGGTTTTAAACAGGAACGAAGATAGATTTGGATTGAGTGGTAACCAGGAACGAGGATAGATGTGGGAAGTGCGGATTAAAGGCGGACGTATTAATTTAGAACAAGAGGAGCAAAATTAGGAGACAACAGCAATTGGAAGTGTAAGAGTCAACGAGGAAATTACGACGGAAGAATTAGCGCAGGGGAAGTAAATTAAAAAGGTATTCTAAATTCTAAAATTCGGGTCATTTATTTCAGATTTGGGGCGCAACAAAATTACAGGAAAGATACCTGGAGGCTAGACGGCAGTTCAAAGTGATAGTGAAACCTTGTAAAGGCGCATACGGCGAAAATAATTTTGAGCCAGCATTAAGAGAGGCCAGTAACAACGTATAATCCAGGTGAGTACTGTGAATTATCTTATAACGTCAAAGTCATAAATTTTGTGGTATTAATTAATTTGGCACAAGGCTACGTTGATCATATAAATTTTGGCATATACAAAACTAAATTCTAAAAAAGGTACTAAAACAAAAGAGAGTGCAGTTTGGTTAGGCATTGCACATCTACTTACCACTGAACCCACGGTAAGTAGGTGGATACCCTGGGAAGAAAGAGTTCATATAGTCGAGGCATATTAAAAAACATTTTGATTAAATAACCAACCAAACGTTGTTAAAGCACATTATATAAAAATCAGTAATTTAATAAGAAAAGGCGCGACAAAAGAGTGGGTGCAGTAATATATATATATATATATATATATATATATATATATATAATAATTTTTATATTTTCTTGACCATTTATATTATTTTATGCAAAACTTTTCTTGGAATTGGTCATTAACAATTAATTTGAATGTTTTCTACATGTAAAATAAACTCGTTTATCTTGCTTTTTTATTTTTATTATTCATATTACGCGAGTTATAGGATCCCCCATCTATTATACATATAAAACTAATATCTGTATTAGGAAATATTAGGAAATGTTAGGACAGTGCAACAATGTCGTTGCAACATTTTATTACATTTTATTAAGATGATTTCAGTTCCCACGAGTGGAAACGCTACAAAGTAGCACAAAGATAAGTGACACTGCAGATGTCAGGTCACAGACGGTCGTAGGATGTCACTTACCGAGATTACGCAGAATAAGCCTGCAGCATTGTAATTATGAATAGCTTTTAAGATAGCAACTATGTATTATGAAGTGTAAGCGGACATTACGTCCGCAGGTTCCCACAGAATTGTGAGGAAGAGAAAGTTATATAAGGACCGGGAGCTCCACTCCTAGTCAGTTCATCAAACGTTCAGCTTTTACCTTGCAGTTCGTAAGATAACTCATTGTACAATTAAGTAACTATTTCGACTTAGAATAAATTCAAGATTGTAAAATTACATTGTTCAAATCTGTATAAACAAATAAATGTGTTAAGGACCAAAGAAGTCTTTTTAAAAAGGACCGCTCGAAGCCACGAACCTTAACTCGCGTTTCGGTTAAACAACCATTTTCAAATATGAAACCTATAAAATATCTCTAATTAAATAATGATTTTTTTAAAATTAAATGGCATACATACCGTTTAATGTAAAGTCAAAAACTATTAAAACTTACAAACTAAATAAATTATTTCTAACATTGTAGGATAAGCAACAATACATCCTAATAATACTGTTTTGGTTATGTTTTTAATTTAAAACTTGCTTTCCTTGTCAATTTACACTTAACATTTAGATTAATAAAACTTTACAAAACTAATACCTTATCAGTGATAATGCTATTGAATTATACATATGAATTTTTACATGCTTATGCTAATATACAGTGTGAGAGGATATTAACGTATGTGGTATTCAGATTATTTCTGTTGTATTAAATTGTGGTAAATATTTATAAACCCGTCTTGGTCTATTTTTGAGTTTATAGCTTTAGGGTTCTTTTGAATTTCTATTGTTTCAATTATGTTGCTTTTGTTATCATTTACCACCGTCCCTAAAATTTTAACATGACTAAAATCGAACTGGTGGACATTTCTATTGCGTGCGTTGCTAGGGCCGCACTTTTTTATTATTAGTTTTTATAGTATATTTATGCTCATATACTCGTTTATGGAGGATTTGTTTGGAATTTCCGATATATACTCCAGGACATTCTTTACAGTTGATTTTGTATATTGTGTGGGTTTTGTTTTTCCATCTATTAGCGGTTTAAGTTTTGTAAATACCGCTCTTGAAGAGTTATTTGGCTTATGTGACATATAGATGTTATAGTTCTTAAGGCATTTTTAAATTTTTCGTATAAGCCTGGAGTATATTCAATCCCTATTTTAATTTCATTAATCTGTTTTTCTTGTTTACAGCCATTATTATATATTTTATGGACTTTTGTTTTTATTATCTGTTCAATAAATGATTTAGGGTATTTATTATTTTTAAGTACAGTTTTAACCTTTTTTATACTTTTTGACCTATGTTTATTGTGTGCCAATTGTATGGCACGTTCCACCAGGTTATTTACTACATTTTTTTATATTGTTTTGGTACACATGATAAAAAATTTAAAGATCTGCCACTCCATGTATTTTTTCTGTACCAATTTGTGGATATTTCCCCTTTTGTGTTATACGAAATAAGCGTATCAAGAAATGGTATAGATTTATTTATTTCCTTTTCATACGTAAATTGAAGTTTTGGATGAAAACTGTTAAAGGCCTTTACCGTTTCATACACTGTATTTTCTGGCAGACATATAATACTATCATCAACAAACCTTTTATAAAACACATCATATAGATGTCATATTATGTTTGTATAATTGTAAACTTTATAATCTATCCTGATGAAGAAAATAAACGATTTTCGAAAGCTTGAAATGGTTAAAAGAAGTTTATTCTAAATAAATACGCAATCTGACTGTATCCCCAATATTTATCTTACATATATATATATATATATATATATATATATATATACATACATATATATTGCCGTGTAACTTCTTTACATCGAACCTCAGTAACAAACATATTCGAAAATTTTATTAATTTACCCAAAAATCGTCATAAATTTCACACAATGGAAAATATTAAAAAAAAATAATTTCTTACCCAGATCTTCTCTTCATCACCTTAATTCTTCAACCGCTTCCCTGGCTAGCTCAGTTGGGTCTCCTCTTGAATACCTAGATTCACTATCATACTCCTTATCGTTCACGCACACACTCAATAAAACCACAAAATAATACAACAATAATACAATATTTATTTACCACTATTTACAAATAAAAACTTCAAGATTCTTTACATTTCGGTGCTCAAGTTACACCTCAATAAATTCTATTTTTTTAAAGTCCAGTATTTTAACTAGAAATATTAAACACATTGAATGTAACCGGAGTAAATGGGCCCTGAATAATACCATATTTTTCTTTCTTTATTTATAATTAATTTTAATTAGTACACTCTTGAATATAGTGAGCTCATGATAACCCAGTTTTTTTTATGATTATTGTATGCTTTTTACTTAGCATACGCTTACTGCAAACAAAAACCCATGTAATCGTAACAGTAAAAATTTAAATTCCTGATGGAACGTTAAGTTTTATATACACCTTTAGATTTATATTTAAATACCATAATAAAAGCTAGTTATGCGTATTGTTTTAATACGAAAATAATGCAAAGCACCTTCATAGCTTACTCTCACACATCACAACAATTTCCATAGTTTATAAAAACAACAAATACTAAAGCGTTACCTGGAAATTTCTTGAAGATTCCTACTCTGTTGACGATGCCGTTAAGTTGTTTTCGCTCTCGGTTTCGTGGTTGGCCGTTTCTAGTTATTTGTAGATGAACACCATCTAAGTTGTGCTGCATGCTCTGCCTCCACAATGCATCCAAATCCAAATCCAAATTTATTACACTTCTTTCATAATTGCGTACTTTAGTTTAATTTAATTTAATTTACGTTTCATTACTTCACTTCACGAGCTTGTTTATAATAAATGTTGCACCTCAATAAAATTTAAACTCAACACAATCCGCGTATCAAATTATGAGGTCAACACTGTACTATTTAATTTAAAATAATTTTATATACTTACACGCTCGTGGTAAATTTCTGTTCGTAGTCTCAAGCGATGAAAGTACTAAAAGAACGAAGTTAAAAGAGAGCGATGCTAATCCTTTTAGAGTATTTATATAATTCCAATGTAACCTCTCCATACCCTCCTAACGCGAAATCCTTCATTTAAAATAATACTAATAATCTATAGGAACACTGTGGCACGAATTAAATAAAATTAAATAAAAACTCTTAACCACAAAAAATATTTAAATTACTAGATAACGTATTTCGACCACTATGTGGTCATCATCAGTAGAAAATTTAACTAATAATTAGTTGTTGTTCCGGAACACTTCAAAGGATATTCTCCTCACCACTTAGGCTGAAGCGAACCTTCCCAACATACAATTTACTAGAATGTTGCTTTAAACACTATCGAGGATATTCTCCTCGCCCGCAGGCTGGTGTTCTCCACAACAAACAAGTGAATTCACTTGTTTGTTGTGGAGAACACCAGCCTGCGGGTGAGGAGAATATCCTCGATAGGCTGAAGTGAACCTTCCCAACATACAATTTACTAGAATGTTGCTTTAAACTCTATCAAGGATATTCCCCTCACCCGCAGGCTGGTGTTCTCCACAACAAACAAGTGAATTCGCTTGTTTCTTGTGTAGAACACCAGCCTGCGGGCGAGGAGAACACCAGCAACATTCTAGTAAATTGTATGTTGGGAAGGTTCACTTCAGCCTAAGTGGTGAGGAGAATATCCTTTGAAGTGTTCAGGAACAACAACTAATTATTAGTTAAATTTCCTACTGAGGATGACCACATAGTGGTCGAAATACGTATCTAGTAATTTAAATATTTTTTGTGGTTAAGGGTTTTTATTTAATTTTATTTAAAATAATACTTCTTAAAATTTTGATTCAACCGTTTTTGAAATCTTCGAAATTTAGCGCGTCGTTACGATATTTTCCGAAAAATTAACATTCAATATTCTCGTGTTTGTCTGTTGTACTACTAACTATATAGACCAATAAGATATTCAATGCCGTCTTGAAACCCCGCCTGTATTAACGCTATTCTCTCGTATGCATATTCTATGTTTCCTTCTAACCTTGTTTGAGTGGTAGAAATCGATATTACTGTCCGCGTTTCAAATTAACCCATGTGGACTGAATACGTGCGTTTTGACTGTCGTTTAACCAATATTCTTTGAATACTGTCTTTTATCTACACAAATAAGGGAAACCTGACAATTCCAAAACCTGCAGGTGTTCAATTAACAAACGTTTTAACACAACATTTCTAGGAGGTTGCGTTTCAAGGTATTTTATATTCAACGGCTGTTTCTGTGTTAGCAAAGCGTTTCACCTTGGTATTATCGATTTTTTAAGCTCTTATACGTATTGGACTAACTACCCGTTCAATTAAACTCAATTAAATTAATTAACAATTTGCATTGGCTTCTACAATTTATTTTCTTTACGAACATAACTAAATTTTAATCACTAATTGTAAAATTATGGTAATACTTGTTACTTTAAATTCATTAAATGAAATAAATTTCGCACGTAAATTCTGGTTGTTTCCTCTATACAGGGTGTTTGAAATTGCCTTGTTTATACTTAAATTTAGCCCTTTAAAATCACTACAATATATATATATATATATATATATATATATATATATATATAAGCTTACTCTTATTTAATGGACTGCTCTAATATTTTATGTTATGTTAAAAACATAAAATATTAGACCAGTCCATTAAATAAGAGTGAAGCTTATATTTTTATACTACGAAGATGGGATTTTATCAACGTATGAATATTGACTATGGAACACCTACAGTAAAAGCACTAAAAGAATGGAGTAATATTACTAAGATTACCGCAAAACTCCATACAAGAGGCGTTTTTCTACTTAAATGTAGACAACAAAAAATTCTTCCTCGTCACATCACCGACAGAACTAACAGATGGAGAGATTTATTAACACATTCTAACCACCATTTCAATACCAGGGTTAACAATTTTATCACCAGGTCTAGTATTACTCTTTTAAATTTGGAAATTGAAATTACACATTCTAAAATTAACTTTTGGTCAAGAAAATTAACATCAATAAAAGATTCCCTTCAGGCATCTTTAACCTCAGAAATATTTTTCGAATTCAACAAAAGACAATTTATTTCTTACAAAAAGCTATTAAAAAAGCACAAACAAATTTTGTTTAAAAAATTTCAGTCATTAAAAACGCTCAATACTGAATGTAATTAACTATTTTATAATAACGATAAATGGATAGTGAACTTAAGTGATAAATTAGTGCCTATCGATATCCTTAATTTTTTGTCACTAGGACCAAAATTTATATTAAAGACTAATTTTAGTGACATTAATATGGGAAAAATGTTGGGTCATATTGAAAACATTTTGGACAATGATGAACTTTCGCAACGAGAAAAAAACAACTTACGAGCTAGAGTTACCAATTGTATCACTAATTATATCAGTAATCCAAAAAACAGAAACATTTGTAATTTAGATTCAATTTTGTATTTAAAAGTGAAGAAGTTTCTCAAAGAAAATTCAGACATTATTGTTACAAAAGCTGATAAAGGAGCTGTCACTGTAATTTTAAATAAAAAAGACTACATAGAAAAATCTTTAGAGTTGCTTGATAATAATCACATTTATCAAGTAATTCATAAGGATCCTACTTTCATGATACAAAAAAAAGTTAATGATCATATCAAAATTTTACATTCTAAACGTATGATTTCAGACTCTCAAAAAAAGGAGCTAACAATTACTAATTCTGTACCCGGAAAGTATTATGGTCTTCCAAAGATTCATAAAGATAGTTGTCCATTACGACCAATAATTTCCACTCTTAATACTCCGACTTATCAATTAGCAGTATTTATTGCAAAAATTCTTCAAACCGCTTTTCCTCTTCAAGGATATAATACAAAAGATACTTTTATTTTTGTTGCACAATTCCGTCAATTTCAATTACCTGAAAATCACATTTTACTCTCATTGGACGTTTCCTCCCTCTTCACTAATATACCTTTAGACATGGCTTTAAACTTAATTTCTAATAAATGGGATAACATCAAACCACATACCACCCTTTCAAAATCATTGTTTCTGGCATCTATTACACTAATTTTCAATAACACTTATTTTGTTTTCCAAGACGTTTTTTATTTACAAAAGTTTGGTACCCCCATGGGTTCCCCATTATCACCTATAATTGCCCAAATAATAATGGATCATTTGCTAGACTCTGTCATACCTAATTTGAATTTTAAAATGATTTTTCTTGTTAAATATGTGGATGACATCTTGTGTTCAGCTCCACCTGAGAAAATACCACATATTTTAGATTGTTTCAATACCTTCAATCAACATCTGAAGTTTACCCATGTAATTGAAGTTGAAGGTAAAATTCCATTTCTAGACACTCTAGTCATCCGAGATTCGGCAAATAAATTGTTATTGGATTATTATAAAAAACCCACGAACTCTGGAAGATATATAAATTATTTCTCCAATCATTCTTTTGGCCATAAGATTAACACTGCACTTGCTCTAAAACACAGGATACAGATGATCGCAGAACCACAGTTTATAAAGAAAAACCTACAAATTTTAGAAATGACTCTTTGCAATAATGGATACCCCAAACAACTGGTTAAAAAATTAGTTTACACCAACATACATTTTGGCAATATTGAACCCAAACCTAACACTTTGATTTATAAAAAATTACCTTTTATACAAACTTTAACTCCTTTGTTAGCAAGAATTTTACATCAACCAAATCTCTCAATAGTAAATATTTATGAAAAATCAATGAGAAACTTTTTCACAAAATTAAAAGACAAAACTAACATACTATTTAGAAGTAATGTTATTTATAAAATAACTTGTTCCTGTGGAAAACCTATATCGGTAACACCACCCAATGGTTAAAAATCGTATTATTCAACACAGGTCTGATGCAAAATTACAAAAAAACAGCTGTGCTTTGTCTCAACACATTAGTAACACACTTCACACTCCAAATTATAAAGAGGTAGTTATCTTGGATTCTAAAACTAATTATAAAATGAGACTTTTCTTGGAGGCTTACTATATATACAGTGAACTTAATGCCATTAACTTCAGACAAGATACTCAAAATTTGCATCCCATATATGAAAATTTGTACAGGATTTCAAATAAATTACCAAACATTTAATAACAACCCGAATGTCACCTAATTAGCTTTTGATTATAACTTAATAGGCTACATATGATTAACGCATTCTTTTCAAATTTTTCAGTCATTACTTGTCACTTGACATTATAATATGTATTAATGACAATCTTTTATTAAAATGACTTTGTACACCCTAGTGAGTGCTCCATTTTGTTATTTTGATTTGGGACCTCACCATTTCAATTTTGGTGGTGTTTAACAATATATATGTATTTCTGCATTAACAACTTTTAAGTAAATATTTTTAATCTTTTACTAACTGTCATTCTATATGTCAATTTTTTGCAGTACCTTTGAAAAAGGCAAAAACCTTTGCCGAAACGTAAGGTCTTAATTAAATGTTGTGCTAAATACAATATTGGATTTTGATTTGGACTACATCATCCCAATTTTTCATCTACAAAACTAATTTAAAAAAAACATAATATATATATATATATATATATATATATATATATATTTATATGATATTATAAAATGGTTTAAAAGATAGTTGTTAGTACTGACGGTAAACACGTTAATTTACCACTCCTATCAAGGTATTCTAAATTTAAAACACTAGGATAAAACAGAGATTGATAAATAATTACTTGTTTAACGCAGATAAAATGTTATGTACTAGTGATGCAGCGTTTGAGGTTTGAAAAAAGCATTTTTCACTGTTCTTCAATACAAAATGTATCTAATGTAATTCCAACTGAATGTGTATAGGTTTTGTTGATAAAAAGATTGTTTGTAATTGTTCAAGGATACTCTATTCCATTAATTAATTTGTGTACCTGTAAATAAAAGTAGTTTAGCATTTTTAATTATCATAAGGTGAAGATAAAATTTATGGAATGTCAACCAATGACAAGTTATATAAATGATACCAGTATCTGTTCCAAAATAGTAATTAAGTACAGATAATGCTGAAGCAATGAATGTACCTTTTAAATTATTATAGATAGTAGGCAAGATGTAAATTTTTTAGAGACTATTTCCTAGGTGATAAGTGTTTATAATAAGTTAGTTAATTTTAAAATTGTATACTATATAGATGTTTTTGGCTTTAAGAGCTTGTAATTGAATTTAGAATATTAATATATGTGTTTGAAATTTATTCATTTCATTTGAGTAGGTAACCGAAGCAATACTCCACAGAGTTTCATGTTTATGGAGAAAAAGTGTATCAGGAAATAATTAATGCGGTTTATACAACCAAGCAAGTTCCAGCGAAGTAATTCCAAGTAAAGCTAACAACGGGTCAGCTCTAGGGTTGGTGAAGAGTAGCACCAGTGAGATTTAGATATTTTGCAGCGGGTTTCCAGTCGTATAGATTACGGTCCATATTATGTGGTGAAGTTGAAAGAGTTCCTATTAATAGAGCCTTATCTAAGGATACAGTTGATGAATTAGTAGTTTATTATTTGTAGAACCTAAAAACAAAAGTGAATTTTATTAGAACATAAACCTAAAACGTACTTTCCACAGGTATTAACTGCTAGCATTCGCTAGACGATCTTGTTGTATCCTGTATCAAGGTCCATATACAACCCAGGCACATTCAGAGGAGTTGCAGGTATTTGAAGTTATCCTTATATATACATCATTTAAAGTTATTTGTTAGTAATTTGAATCTCAAACGCTTATCTAAATTATACATTGCTGAGTCTATTTATCAATCTTTGAATATAACCACGACATACAAGTACTAAGAGAGGTTAAGTGGTTTAAACTAGACGACGCTTTATGCGCATGTATTAAATATACCTGTAAGAGGACGAAGAACCCACGTTTTCTTACAGAGTAAAATTGCAAGATTCAATTATCCCTGAGTGAGTTTTAAAATCCGTGGCATAAATAAAACAAAATTTTTTCTTTATTAAATCTTACAAAATTACAAACGTTAGCATAGTATTTTTCAGCGTGCTTAAATATATGCAAGCACGTCAGGTTGCGGTACTATCAGGAAAGATTTGCCGCCGTTTATAAACATTTAAAAGGCCGACTCCACATTTAGGTGTGCAACTATTAATTCTTTAACTCATATATTTCGAATTATATAATTTTATCGGATATCTTCCCGTACACAATAATATATATTGCTGTAGTAGCCCCTCACTTGTTGTAGTCGGATGTACGGATGTAATAAACGTTCTACTTAACACCACCGCTCTGTGTTTCTCTCAAATTAATGTTTTACTATTATTATTATGCCACGGCTAGCCCCTTTTTAATCTACACAGAGTGCACAACGTTACGATGATCAATTTTTTAAAATTTTTTTCCCTTTTATGATTACCTGTTTGAATTGATAAAACCAAGTCAATCAACATTCATATAATGAAAGGAAATAATAGTTACAATTTTTGAAATTTTTTAAATACACTCTTTAATCAATTAATATCATATGGATTATTTATCCCAAAATTTATATACTTTTAATTCAATATAAAGTCACCAAAAACAACACCCTTTCCAAAAAAATCTGGAACGTTCGAGACCTCTTTATGACTTATTACCTAAGTTTAAACGTATGCAATGTTCCTGTTGATTTTTCACAAATTTTAGATAAATTTAATAAATTCAGTAGTAAAATTTAAATTGAAAAGATTCCCTAAAATTAAGTAGATCTGACCTGTGATCTCCTGATATGTTGTTTCTTGTTGTGGATCAATATCCCCTTACTGTCGTCAATCAAATACCAATGCTCTGCTTTGTTGAACCAATATTTAAGTACAGTTACCCCTTGTTTTCCAAAATTACCTCGTGCTTTATTCGATACTTCTCTGTATACGCCTTAACTTCTTCCCAGAATTAAAATTAAAATTGTTTTCTACGCAGATTAGAATTCTTTTCGACGCAGATTAGAATTCTTTTCGACGCAGATTAGAATTGTTTTATAAGTGAACCAGAAGTAGTCCAGAAGCCGATTAGAATTGTTTTATAAGTGAACCAGAAATAGTCCAGAAGCCGAATAGAAGCCCTATATTATTACAAAATATTTAATTTAAATTAATTAACCAATTTCTACTCACGTTTTCTGAAAAAACTGCAAAAACTTTTCATATATTCTTAACACAATTTTTATGCAGCACTATTTTCACTATATTATAAACTTTATTTATTTGACGCGTAGATTTCTGATTAAAAGTGATGTGGACTCAACCTGCTTCAAGTGGAAGCATTATTTATATATATTGCTGTGATAAGGGGTTGTTCAGGGGTGTATTGAGTAGTAAGGGTCGCGTAGTAACTGTAAATAGCAATGGGAATCAGAAAACTGCATTTATTTAGCAATAAAATAAGTAATTCGCACATTATGTAAATAGCAAGCATTTAACACCCTGTATATAGACCGTAATTAACTTTAATCAATGCCAGTAAGCATATCTTCCAATAATAGAACGCGTATTCAGTAGAGAAATAATCGTACATGTAATTAAACTACGTTGAGAAGTGTTCAACAAGTTATAAAATAAATACGCAGAAGATAAGATAAACCTAGTAAATCTTCATGCAATTACGCTGGAACAATAAGCGCTTTGATAAGAATACGTACTTTCAAATATCAGTTCAAATAAATATATAAACGAAAACAGCAATCGTGTTACATCATTTATTTTGTACAATTCTCCAAAAGCTTTATATATACAAAACAACAGACATAAGTTAAAAGTCCGGCAACGATAACAATAGCAAATAACAAACATGATATAAAAATCCAAAATAGTTGCATCAGAAATCAGCTTGAAAATACTGAGAATATTAAAACAAACGTGGTTGGTTGCAACAATCTGTAAGGCTGCTTGGAAAACCAATCCAAATGTAGTGGGAAAAGCTATATAACGCCCACAGGTGATAAGAAACACTCAGTCTCAACTTTAAGCACGTCGAATCCACAATACTTGTAACCAAATATTTACGCGTCAGATAAATAAAATTTATATTATAGGGAAAATAGTGCTGAGTAAGAATTACGTGACAAAGTTTTTGCCGTTTTTGCAGAAATCGGGAGTATTAATTGGTTAATTAATTTAAATTAAATATTTATAATGATATAGGGCTTCTGATTCAATTGCTAATCCGCGTCGAAAACAATTCTAATCCGAAGTTTGGAATTCTGGTTCAATTCTGGTCCACTCTGGTCCAATTCTAATAGACTTCTGGTCTATTTCTAATACGCAGCTAATTTATGATCCGAAGTCTGGTGTTCAGAAACTCAAAATTGAAAGAAACCCACGAATTCCAATTGGTATTTAAGGCGTATACAAAGAAATATAGAATAAAGCACGAGGTGATTTTGGAAACAAAGGGTAACCGTACTAAAATATTGGTTTAACGTATTTTAAGAAGTACAAAGCAGACCATTGGTTTCGATTAAAGATAACAAGAGGGTGTTGATCCACAACACGAAACAACTTATCAGGAGATCACAGGTCAGGCCCGCCTAGTTTTAAGGAATCTTTTCTAATTTAAATTTTATCACTGAGTTTATTAAATTTCTCTAAAATTTGTAAGGAGCCAACAGAAACGTTGAATACGTTGAAATTTACGTAAAAATCATAAAAAGGTATCGAACGTTGCAGATTTTTTTGTAAAGATGTCGTTTTTGGTGACTTTATATTAAATTAAAAGGATATAAATTTTGGGATAAATAATCCATTTAATATTAATTGATTGAAGGATGTATTTAAAAAATTTCAAAAATTGTGAAGGGGAAATATTATTTCCTTTCATTGTATGAATGTTGATTGACTTCGTTTTATCAATTCAAACAGGTAACCATAAAGGGGTAAATAAAAATTGATCATCATAGCGTTGTGCACTCTGTGTAAATTAAAAAGGGCTAGCCGTAGCATAATAAAATTAAAAGACTTGAGAGAAACACAGAGAGGTGGCGTTCAGTTGGACGTTTATTACATCGGCGTACGGCGTTATTATCAATATTTAAATAAAACAGCAACGGGGTGTGGGATAAATACATAGTATTTATATATATATATATATATATATATATATATATATATATATATATTGCCGTGTAACTTCCTTAAGCTCGGGACCTCCCCAGTTAAATCAAAAATTCTTAATTTACAAAAATCGAAAATTTCACAAAAAGGAAAATTTTCAAAAAAAATTTCTTACCCAGATTCTGCTTACATCAACTTTGATTTCTTCAACCGCTCCCTAGCTAGCTCGGTTGGGCCTCCTCTTGGATACCTAGATTTACTATCATACTTTTTACCGTTCACGCACACTCTCAATAAAACCACAAATTAATACAACAATCATACAATATTTATTTACCACTATTTACAAATAATAATTCAAGATTATGTACATTTCGGTGCTCAAGTTACACCTCAATAAATGATATCTTTGTAAAGTCCTTGTTTTTAAATTGAAATATCAAACACATTTAATGTAACAGGAGTAAATGGGTCCTAAATAATACCTTATTAATATTTTTTCTAATTATTACACTCTGGAGTATGGTGAGCTCATGATAACCCAGTTTTTTTAATGTATGCTTTCTACTTTGCATACTCTTACTACAAACACAAAAAAAAACCATGCACTCTTAACAATAAATTTTTAAATTCACGAGGAACGTTAATAAGCTTTACGTACACCTTCAGATTTATTTTCAAATACCATAATAAAAGTTAGTTATGCGTATTCTTTTCAATACGGAAAATAACAAAGAAAAATACCATCAAAGTTCACTCTCACACATCACAAATAATTTCCACAGTTTATAAAAAACAGCAAATTCTAATACGTTACCTGAAAACTTGAAGATTCCAACTCCGTTGACGATGTATTAAGTTTCTGAACCCTTGGCCTAGTGGTAATGCGCTGCTTGCCGCCTCCAGCTATTTATAGATAAACACCATCTACGTTGCGCTGCATGCTACTCATTCAAGATCCAACTCAATATCCAAATCCAAGTATATTACACTTCTTTGTTATTGCATAATTTAATTTACGTTACGAGCTTGTTACAGTATACGTTGTACCTTAGTTAAATATAAATAAACTCGACACTATCCGCGTTTAAAGTATCAGGCCACAACAAACTAACACTGTACTATTTAATTTATAAATTTTAATACTTACAAGCTCGTTAGTCAATTTTTGGTACGTCGTAAGCGATGCAAATTAAATAAGTCAAAGAGAAACTTAATAACTCCCCTTTCATATTTATACGATTCCAAATGTAACCTCTCCAGACCCTCTTAACGCGAAATATTTAATTGAACTAAGTCTTTCTTCAAATTGTGTATAACCGTTTTCGAACTCCCCGAAATTTAGCTCGTCGATAGGCTATTTTTAGAAAAATTCGCATTCATCTGTCCCGTGCTCGTCTGTTGTACAACTAACTATTTCGACCAATGATATATTTCAGTGACGTTTTAAAACCCCGCCTGTATTAACTCTATTCCTCTCTTATGCATATTAGATGTTTCCTTCTAACCTTGTTTGAGCGGTAGAAAATCTATATTACTGTCCGCGTGATATCTACTCCACGTAGAGTTGTATACGTGCTTTGCGACTGGGTTGACCAATATTCTTTGAAACTTGCTTGCTATGCTCCAAAATACATAGAAGTCGACCTTTCAAAACATGCAGGTGTTCAATTAACGATCGTTTTAAAATAACATTTCTAGGAGTTTGCGTTTCAAGGTATTTCATATATTCGACGTCTGTTTGTTTGTTAGCAAGGCGTTTCGCCTTGGAATTATCGATTTTTCATGCTTTTATGCGTTTTCTGACGTTATAACCCTTTTAGAAACGGTAACACCATAAACACACAAGAATGCCTAACTATAAGCAGTTAAATACAAACACTCTGTCCCAATATGCTAAAACAACCAAGAATTCGATAAGATATCAATAAAAAGCGATAGCACCTCACCACGAAGTTTAATAAAAAACAACAAAAAAAAGTTTATATGTTATGATGAGTTAGTAGACGGAGAAACAAGTAATGATATAGGATAAAGTGGGCGACTGTAATAATTCAGAAGAAAAACGCATGGAATAGAAACTCCTAGTTTTTTGCAACTGCGAATATGGACTATTTCTTACAATGGCATAGGCTGCGGCTCCTATGTGAACCCAAAGAAAAAAGCATCCACTCAACATCAGCTAAAACCAATCATAAAAATTCAACAAGTTATTGCAACCAAAGTTACGACAATCACCACGAAATTAAACAATGTAAGATAAATGCTAAAAACAAAATAATATGGTGTAGAAAAGGTGCCAAGATTGAGTAGGTGAAGCGACAGAGTTATATTAGAGAATCTAGATAACAAAGAGATGTGGCTAGCAATAAATTTTAGGGAAAGTTAACGGGCAGCAAAAGATAGCTAATTTAATGTAAATAAGGCAAAAGTGTAGAGGGTAAGTGCTGTATAAGAAAAGAAATGGCTGAATAAAGTTAACTAATTCATAACAGGGACAAAACATTAGGTAAATCGTTAAGGAAATGAAACGTGAAAAATTTAATTAGCATTTGGGTCAGCAGAGAATGGTTTAAGGTCTTTGATATGCCACCTTCCTTGGCGTTTTCCTTCAGCATCTTGGAGTTCGTAGATAAGTGGACTAACAACAATAGTGACCTTACATAGAATGAATTTAGGGGCTAATTTTGAAGAGAATGTTTTAGTAGCATCCGATAGGACATAATTCTTTTTCCAAACATGTTCGCCTAAAGCAAAGGAAATATCTTCTTTACATTACATGTGATTTTCCAATGCTCCACCCGAAGGTACTACATTGGCCAGGAAGCGAGTTTTTTTTACCTGAAAAATTTTGAATTTTGCCGAATCCTTGCTGTTCCAAGCAAGGTAGGGATCTTTAACGTGCGTGACAACACTCACACACGGGACCTCCATTCTACCTCTCATCCGAACGAGGGTGTATTTTTGCGAAAAATGCTCGCCTAACATTTTTCAAGCGGACCGTGTCGGGATACGAATATCTTCTTTACGCAGATTATAGTGGTTCTTAATCTTTTCGTAAACTTTTAACAAATTTTCTCTAACGTCGTTAAAGATAGAAAGTAATGATTGTTGGTCTTTGTCCCAGCGTACTTTTTTGTCAAATTCAATTACGTTAGTATCGTCCGGAACTGTACCATAAAAGATACCATCGATTGGAGTATATCTTCCAAAAACAAGAAATGACAGAGTAAATTGGGTTGCTTCGTGTTTGGATGTACGCAAAGTTTGATAGATTTTTAAGATATTTTCATCCCACCTAGTGTGGTTTGAATCGATATATGAAGAGATTGCGGTAGTTAAGACTCGATTTACTCTTTCGGTAGGGTTTACCTGGAGATAGTATTTCGCGTTAAACCAAATTTTTTGTACTTTGTAGCTCTTGTCGAAATTTTGAAAATCTTTTGAGATAAATTGCGCTCCATTGTCGCAAAGAATAATTTGAGGAACACCGAAGATAAGAAATCATTTTGTTCTAGGAATTTGATTATAGCCGCAGATGTGGCCTTACGCAACGGTTGTACCATAACAAATTTAGAAAACCAATCGGTGATAATTAAAAGATATTTGTTACTTTTTTTGATCGGGAGAGAGGTCCTAATAAGTCAAGCGATATTAATTGAAAGGAATAAGATACACGTTTAAAGTTACCCATTAAACCAGAACGGGCTTCTTGAGAGCTCTTCTGAGATCCACAAATTTTACAGTTCCTAATATAGCGACAGACAGATTGTTTTATTGTAGGCCAATAATATAATTCAGATATTTTAGTTAGGGTTTTCGTAACAACAGGGTGAGCAGCTATAGGATCATCATGACACAATTTAAGAACCTCACTGCGGTTAGCGGTAGGGAA
This sequence comes from Platerodrilus igneus, assembly GCA_036346225.1. Classification (NCBI taxonomy): domain Eukaryota; kingdom Metazoa; phylum Arthropoda; class Insecta; order Coleoptera; family Lycidae; genus Platerodrilus; species Platerodrilus igneus. The sequence continues at coordinate 9,291,157 of JARFIW010000012.1, read as the reverse complement.
AACAAGTTTCTATTCAGGGATGTTAGATATTTTGCGGGATGAAGAAGATACAAATTTATATAATCTATTATTTGTTACACGGAAGGTGGGAAATTTATCGGGATTTTCAAAAACTTTCTCGATCATATTAAGATACCAGGCATCAGGAATTAGATCTGGAAGGTTAAGAGAGACAACATCACGAGATAAGGAATCAGGTACGATATTTAATTTGCCAGGTCTATTGCCTAACGTAAAAGGTAAATTGAGAGATACGCAAGTTCCATCTTGCCAAACGACCTGCGGGTTGTTTTAAGTTATTTAACCATGTGAGGTAATCAGTAATTACTGTGAAATGTGTACCTTCAACATATCCTCTAAATTTTTCAATACCAAAGATAACCCCTAATAATTCACGTTCGGTAGCTGAATATTTTTGTTCAGCAGAAGTTAAGGCACGGCTAGCATAAGCGATAGGGTGTTCTAATCTATTGCTCACCTGAAACAACATTGCACCTAAACCAGTAAGTGAGGCATCGGTTTGTATATAAAATCTTTCATCAAAATTGGGCGAGATTAAGATAGGTGCTGAAGTGATTAATGTTTTGATTTGTTGGAAAGCCTGCTGAGCTTCTAAATTCTATTCGACAGATTGGGATTTCTTTTTATTTTAATTAGGGCGGTAATGGGTGTAGATGTGGTTGAGAGATTGGGTAGAAGAATGCGGTAATAACTAATCATTCCAATTAAACGTTTAGTTTCGGTAACAGTTTTGTGTGTTTTAAATTTAGTAATGGCGTCGACCTTAGCAGGATCTGCCCGTAGACCAGTTCCATCGATAATGAAGCCAAGAGATGTAAAAGAAGAACAGCAAAATTGATATTTTTCCCAATTTATTTTAAAACCTGCTGCATTTAGGCGTTCAGCAACTTCATTGAGTGTAGCGATATGTTCTTCAAAGGAACTTTAAATAACTAATATGTCGTCTAAAAATGCAAAGGCACGTTCTTGGTGTAAGATAGGACCTAATGTTTGATTCATAGTACGTTGTAAAGTTCGTGGTGCGTCACAGAGACCAAATGGCAAAAAATTATATTTGAAAAGACCTCGACCTGGAACACAAAAAGCAGTTTTTGGACGGGAAGATAAGTCAAGAGGGATCTGATAAAAAGCTTGTCTAAGATCGATAGATGATATAAATTTAGCGCTTCGAAACCGACTTAAAATAGAATCAATACGGGGTAAAGGATAGGCATCCGGCACAGTTACAGGGTTAAGCTTTCTACCGTCAAAACAAACACGCCATTCATCATTTTTCTTGCGGACTAATAACATCCATGGCGAATTTGAGGGAGAGATAACACCAGATTTGAGCATTTTATCTATTTCGGAATGCAAGTGTTTTTGTAATGCAGGCGATAACGGATGTTGACGTTGCTTAAAAAGGAGGGCATCGTCTGTAGAAATAATATGTGTTGCGGTAGTAACGCAACCAAGTTCAGAGGTATTTTATTTTTTGAAATTTGTCGATGGTAGAGTTAAGAATTGCATTTTGGGAATCGGTAAGAGAAATTTTATTAGATATTCCCGCAGACGCACAGGAATTTGTTTTGAGGGAAGCTTGCTAAGAAAAATCTTGAAACTATAGCGATAAATTAAAAAGTTTACAGAAATCCACACCAGGTAAAAATGGGTAAGCTAATGTAGGTATGATCAAAAATGGAACGTCACGTTCAAGTAACTCTACTCGAATTTTTAGTTTAAGGGAACCGGTTACATATATTTGATGATCGTCAGCTAAATTTATAGAGGTTATTTTCCGGAATAACTTAAATTTTAATGTTTTGTTTAGATAATTGCTGTAAGCCTTCGTTATTTATAAAGGAGCATGAGGAACCTGTGTCCAGTAAAGCTATTACATTTAAGGAACCAATCGAGATAGGTAAGTGAGGACGAATATCGAGGAGTTTTTTAACAAGTTGTAAGGCAGCAGACTTTTTATGATAAAAGGAATTAATTGTTTGCAGCCAACTCGACCATTCGGATAGGGTTGTTTGACATATTTCCGATAAGAAAGCTAAGTTCTTCTGTAAATTTAAGGTAGCGATATTATTCTTATTACATATATTAGATAGGGGTTTAATATTAAAGGTAATTTTATGCTTTAAATCTATCGACGTCTGGGTCCGTTGAATGGTTGGTGTTGAGGACGATTTTCATTCCTTGAGATATCCACGTCCCGGGTAGGAATATCTCTGCGGAAGTTTCCCGATAGTTAGAGTTACAATTTGTACATGTAGATTTATAGGTATTGCTACGACCGCAACCATAACAAAAATATTTTTGGGGTATGTGCACACGTTTTAATTATGTACAATTTCAACAGGTAAGTGAGTTACTTGAAGGGGTAGCAGAAAATTAATACTAGATTCTTTACGAAAGGGTTTAGATTGACATGCTAAGTCGGGCTCTAATAAGCCAGATTGTTTTTCTGGGGGAGGACGGTGTTTATTGACACGTAATTTCACTTCTTGGAGCGAGCGACATAAATCTTTAAACTGAGGTAAAGAAGAAATGTGTTGTAACGCTATACGTTCGGAAAAATATTGATTTAAATTCTTACGAAGTTGATCAATAATTTTGAATTCTGGTTGTTTTTATCTAATCTGCTATATAAAGCTTCCATTGAGGTAATAAAAGAGATTACGTTTTTGTCAGGTCCCTGGGTTCGGTTTCTTATTTCGTTTCAGAGATCAGTTATATAACCATGGGCAGAAAATCGGGTTTTATTTATTTATTTATAGTGATCACAAACAGGCAATGCCTAATTACATGGATCAACATAACAATAATTATAAACCTAACTTAAACAGCGTTCAATGTAAAGAAACATTAATAAACACACACACACACACACACACACACACACACACGCGCGCGCACACACACACACACCACACACACACATACACACACACACACACACACACACACACACACACACACACACACACACCGGTTATAAATCACAAAGGCCGAAGGAAAGTAAAAATATTTAGAGTTGAAGCTGCGAACTAGTAGTGCGACATGGGTAAGCACTATATTTTATTAAATAAGGTTCTTACATACAGGCATGTCATAAATTGTAGCTGTTGCAAGACGACAACATAGCGTCCTCTTTTTGTTACTCAAACTTATAATGATTTAACACAGTTTTCACGAACCCATTGTAAGCAACTGAAAAATCAAGGTCAGTATTGGTACTAATTTTGTTAATTAGCCTCTGCATGACCAATAAAGGACAATAGTAAGTATAGGTGACTCGTGGAATATAAAAAACATCCGTATTTCTTGTTGAACAATGAGGAACTTTAAAGTTTAATAATGAAAGAAGAGTTGGTTCCTGAATAATATTATTTACGATTTTGTAGCACATTTGGATAAGAGCAATGTTTCTGCGGTTTAAAAGACTTGGGACTTCAAATTCTGTTCTTAAAATCTCAGTTCTTGTAGTGTTGTAATCAGGGTAACTTTTGTACTTTTTAAAGTAAAGATAACGAAGAAATCGGTTTTGAACTTTTTCGATATGTTTAGTGACACCAACACCATGAGGGTGCCAGATCACGGACGCATATTCAAGCTTAGGACGCACAAGGGTCATATACAATACTTTGATGGTTTTGACATTGCTAAAACTATGTGTTTCTCTTATTACAAAACCTAATGTTTTATATGCTTCAGCAACGATAGTGTATATGTGCTGGTTAAAACTTAAATGGCTATTATATGTTATCCCCAAGTCTTTGATATTGTCTACACGCTTAATGGTTGTGTTATTAAGTTTATAATCAAATCGTACACAGGTTTTACCTCTGCAGAAAGAAACAACTGAACATTTTGATGTATTTATAGGTAGTTTATTACTGACGCTCCATTCATAAACCCTCTTTAAGTCACATTGTAGATTTAGACAATCGGTAAGTGTCGTAATTTTTGCAAAAATTTTTTGGTCATCTGCAAATAATAACGATTTAGAAAAATTCAACACGTTTGGAAGGTCATTTATGTATAATAGGAAAAACAGAGACCCCAGGTTTGAACCTTGCGGTACCCCGGAATTTGCGGTGTATTTCCCATAAGTGTTGCCGTTAAATTTGATTAAAAAGGAGCGTGATGACAAATAAGAAGCAAAAAACGAAATCAATTTGTGAGATAAACCACACCTTGCCAACTTTTCGAGCATCACATCATGGTCCACTTTATCAAACGCCTTGCTAAAATCAGTGTATACGACATCTACTTGTTCTTTGGTTTCTAGTGCTTCAAACACCTCGCTACAAAAGATGGTAAGATTTGTAACAGTAGATTTACTTGGTACAAATCCATGCTGAGCTTGGTTTATTATTGGCTTAATATGATAGAATAATTTTGAATATAGAATTTGCTCAAAAAGTTTAGCAGGCGCCGATAATATTGCGATCGGCCTGTAGTTTGATACGCAACACTTTGATCCGCTTTTATGTAAAGGCACGACAGTGGCATGTTTCCATATTTCAGGAAAGGTAGACCTTTGGATTGATAAGTTAAAAATATGCGTTAGCGGCATTTGTAGCCAATCCGAGCAACCCTTTAAAATGTATGGTGGGAGTTTGTCTGGTCCCGCTGCCTTTTTGGCTTTCAATTTTTTGACGGCAATTTTATAATCATTACCTGAAATAAGAAACGTGTTCAAAGCTGCAGAGCAGTAGTTGGAATTGTCGTTTGAAAATACGGTTTTGTAGGTAGGTTTGTTGCTGCTATATACAGAAGAAAAGTAATTTCAGTTGAACTTAAGCACGTAACTAATTCTTCCCAAGTAGAAATCTGATTTCGTATATTTCTATACCTAATTAAGGCAAAACCGAAAAATAATTCACCCGCTAAAACAAATAAATCTTGGTCTGTGCAATTACGGGAAATTTTAAAGTCATTTACTCTATCCATGAATGACATTAGCGAGATTTGAGCGTCAAAGCTCTGAAAAGATAAACCCCATTTATACTCAGGTATTGATTTCCCTGACGATAAAAAAGGTTGTGACATTGTAAGATTGGAGAAAGCTGTAGGTACATTTACGTCCACATCTAAGTTAAGTTTTTGTGAACTATTCCTTCGAGTAAGAGAATATCAGATAGAAAGGCTTGTTTGCTTTGGTTAGCTTGTTCATTGTTAAATAAACATATTAAGTCTATTCGTTGCTTGACATGCGTTATACGGGACACAATGCGCCTAAGCTCGGTTTCGATAGGTTTAGGGTCAGTTTTATGCAGTATATTACTAATATCGTCAAGAGATTGTTTAATTTCAAATATATTTTGAGGTAAATCAGAGACCAAAACACGCAGAATAGGTAGGCTTTTAGCTTCTTGAGCTATATAGCTTTTAGCTGCAATCGTCTGTCATTTTGATTCGTTGCCGCTTGAATACTCCGCGACTGTATTTTGTAAATCGTTTCAAACGCTTTGAGATGCACGGGGTTCATTGTAGTATAGTGTTTAAGAAAGCAGATATAACAAAATCAAGTTTACTATAGTGTTTTAGAAGGTATAGATATGCCAGGATAAGATTTCCGTTAATTACGACAGTTGAATTAAAAGCAAAATTTTCTTTGAGAAAGAATTCGTAACCTATAGTTAATTATTTAGATTGTAAGGGAATACTTAAAGTCATGGCAATCTAAGATAATATATGAGTTATCTAAATAACGGTTTTAATAAGTTAACCCAAAAAACAGGTATCAATAAGCTAAAGAAATTTGAGGTTTTGAATAGTTATTTAACTAAATTTAGTGTATTTTTAAGGAGATTTTTTAATCATATAGCTTTTTATAAATGATTAAAATACTTACATAAAGAATTATTTAATCCAAACATATGTTTAAGGTGAGGTTATGTAATTTGCTAAACACATTTGAAACGTATATGCTTTAGTTTCATCCTAAATTAGGTTACGTAATTATTTGAGAGAATTTAAAATATAAATACACTGTTTTTATAAGGGAAAATGCCAATTAACTAAATTTAAAATAACATATATGAAGTAAACAATCACTGTTCCAACATGGCCGACTAAAATGCTTCAGATTGACATTTCAACTGCATTCCTTGTCATGCCAACATAAAATAGATGTTGCCAAATGCAATGTTACCAAATTATATTTCTTCTATTCAAAAGTCATTAAAAAGTTTAAAAAATTATTTTTTATTATATTTGAGTGAACAAAAACCCAATTTCTACAAATATATTCAAAACTAACCCTTATAAGATAAATCCGAGGTGAAGACAATTTTCAACACAACGTTCAGGCGCCACTGTTATTCTCCCGGCGCAACTGTTATAACCCCCCGCGCGCGTGTTCAGAGCCACTTCTGCAGTTGGCAACACTGATATTATCCACGTTCACATTATTGCACAACAAGATATTACGACATAATTGCGTCTCAAATTGTATCACATGCCAAATATGTTTACAGTGATACAAGATGCACCTTAAAAAGATAAAATGTACTTACTTAAAAATGTGGAACTCTTCACGATTTTGCGGTCATCCTTGCGCAGGAGCCATGCTGATTTACATGTATCTCGTTTGGGCGTTGTTTGGGCTGGGTTAAGTCATGCCTTCGTTGAAGCCAGATTTAACGTCTTCCCTCTTCTTTGATCGTATGTAGGACGAAAGGAATACCAGGTAAGGAACGATAAAGCAAGATAAAGAGGAAGCCTACCTCCTGAAAAAGAAAAGACAAAAGAACGATACAGGTAAACGTCACTGTTCGACGTCTCGTTAGCTAATAATCTCGTGTCACCCACCGCGCACTTGCGCCATCACTCCGCGTCTGCGCATTCCTTTTGCGCATACGCAACCATCCGAAATGACGGAAATGCACAAGTATATTTGAGAAAATGGCGGGAATTTACTCACAAATTTAAACTTAAACTAAATATGATACATAGCCGATTTTCGGCATGTAACAAGCAATGTCCGTGAAGTCGGCTGGAAAAGTTATGGCATCAGTTTTTTGGAATGCTAAAGGTGTCCTACTAATTGACTATCTTCCCAAGGGCCAAACAATAAACGGTGAATATTACGCTAAACTTCTAGACCAACTGGATAAAAATATTCGTAAAAAAAGACCTGCATTGCGTAAGAAGAAGATCATTTTCCATCAGTATAATGCACATCCACACACAAGTGCAGTATCAATGCAAAAATTGAACGATCTGAAGTACGATCTGTTGCAACATTCACCTTATTCGCCTGATTTGGTTCCTGACCTACCTATTTTCACGACTAAAAGTTTTCCTTGGGGGAAAACGATTTTTCACGGACGAAGAAATAAAAGCAGCTGTTGACTATTTTGGAGGCCTGGAAGAATCGCACTTTCGTGATGGCATAATGGGTTTGGAACATCGCTGGATGAAGTGTATTCAACTTGACGGAGATTATGTTGAAAAATAAACTATATTTTAAAAACAATTTTTTTCATTTTCCCCTTCGTTTCGCGAACTTTTCAGAGCACCCTCGTATATTACGTAATGGTGGTAGTACGTCAAAATCTGCCAAAACACCTGTAAGTAAATAAACAAAAAAAAGGGAAAGTAGGGTGAAATTTACATAGGCGTAAAGATAGTATTAATTGCGAATTGAAAATTTATGGTTAATAGTAAAGCTAATTAATTAATCACCTAAATCTTTTCTTTATTAAACTAGAATCCCTTTCTTTTCTTAGAAACCCCCCGGGAAAGGATCTGAAGTGATTCCGAAGATCTCTATCTGAAATTAAGACCCTGAATGAGTGTCTAGAATCCCAAAAATTCAATCATTAATATATTAATCAAATCAAAACTATAATTAAAATATGGGCATATTTGCAAAAGTTATTTCAATACAGAAAAGCACATTTCGGTAAACAAAAGGATACAACACGCATTGTTTACTCACTGTATTTCTCCAACGCCCTGGTACTGAGTGGTGCAATAGGTTCAAAGGGATACAACGCGCGATGAACCCGCTCCAGCTACCAGGCTCGACGCAAGGGGATACAACTCGCAATGCGCCGCACCGAATGCAAAGGGATACAACTCGCAGTGCATTCCAAATTCAATCATAATCTAGTAGTGGGAATAATAAGCTCAAAGGGATACAACGCGCATTGAACTCTCCTCCAGATACTGGAGCCTTGTTATAGGGAGTGCAATGGTTACAACGGGATAAAAAACGCGATGCAACCTTCCCTCATCAAATTTGCCTTTCTTAAAGCCCATAACGGCCACAAAGAAATAATAGAATTTCAATGCAACCCCTCTACGCAAAGAATATTAAAATTAAATAAATTCGCATGCAATATCACTTCAATGACATTCTTGAAAAATAAATTAATCAGGATAAAACACCCAGTGAGAAAACTCACCTATATATATTTTATATCAAAAGAATCACAAGCACAAGCACAACACCCACTCAATGCCAACTGTACACTGTACGCTTGCTTCTACTAAAATTCATGTTACTGGAATGTCACTTGCATCTGTCCACAACCACCGACCTACCTGCTTTCGGAATTACTCATAATTGTATACAAAGCGAGGGTCGAGATTCTCGTGTACCCTTTTATTTGTAGAAAGATGGATATTTTTAGAACCTACCTTACATTCGGCCATCCTGAATTTCGCCTCTTCCCAAGGTGGAGGATGAATCAGAGTCGGACTCGTCTGGAGCTAAGTCAATGCCATCTTCACCACTATCACTGTTGGTAGTATCGGATACTCCACCTGGCTTTATCCATGGTTTCATTCTGTCAACGGCAATTATATTTTCATATTTTGCAGCTTTGGTGGTTCTATTGAAATTGGTCATATCGGTAACTACGTATCGATCATTAGGTAGCACAGCTTTAACAACCATCGGACCGGCATAGGGGAGTATTAACTTTCGGCTAGTATTATCAGTTGTTCCTTGTTTCTTGATCAACACTAGGTTGCCTACTCCATAAGGCTTGGGTTGTTTCCTCTTTTTATCAAAATATTCTTTTTGTTTCGATTGTTCTGATGCAATTTTTTTCGTTACTTCGTTTCACAACGTGGGTAAGTTTTCTACAATTTGCGGAATCGTTGCTATTTCGTCGAGCAACTGCACGTCTGCGCCACACCTAGGTTTGTACCCGTAAAATATTTGCGATGGAGTTCTTCCAGTGCTTTTGGAAACATTAGTGTTTATAGTCAACTGGACATCTTTGACATTTTCGTCGCACCGATTTTCATGTGTCGTAGTAAAAAGAACCCCTTTTATAGTTCTATTTAGTCGTTCTACTTGTCCATTGGCTCTAGGCGTAGCTACAGCATTATGAACGTGTTTGATATGGTGCTTCCTGCAATATCCAATAAACCTTTTTGAAGTAAACCCGCTTCCTTGATCAGTTATAACAGTATGTGGGTGTCCATAGTAGCTATAAATTTCTTGCAAATATTCGGTAACTAATTTTGCTTTGGTTGATCTGACCGGCTTTAGAAAAACAAATTTTGTAAACGCATCAATAACTACTAATAAGTGGTTATTATTTTTGCGACTTTTGGGAAAAGGTCCCATATGGTCGACGTGTATCGTGTGTAGTGGTACAGGAACCTTTTCAGTGGGATGCAATAGTCCTTCCTTTTTTCCTCCTGGTTGTTTGTTATAAAGGCAAGCTATGCAACAGGCCATGTACTTCTCTACATACTCACGCATTCGTGGAAACCAATAATTTTCACAAAGTCGATGTAATGTCTTCTCTACGCCGAAATGACCAGAGTCGTCGTGGGCCAGCTTGACAACTTGTTGTCTCATTCCACGCGGTATCACCCATAGCAATCCTCTAACAGTGATTCTATAAAGTCTATCATTCCGCAATGCATAATTTTTGTAAACATGTTTTTCATAGTCGGTCTTCGGTTCTTTCAATAGAACTTCTCAAATATCGTTCAGCCTTGAGTCTATCAATTGTCCCGATAAAACCCAATCAGCTTGCTCAATTCGGAAAGTTTCGGCAAGCGCTTCTTCGCTAAGTGCAGGATTCCTACTTAAGGCATCTACATGTTTAAGTCTATTTCCAGGTCGATAAACTACTGTGAAGTCAAACTCCTGAAACTGAAGCCACCAACGGGCTATCCGAGGTAATATATCCTTTATGTTACTAGACGCCTTCAACGCGTTGCAATTGGTAACCACAGTGAAATGTATGTCCAATAAATAAACTCGAAACTTCTTTAATGTCTCTACAACAGCTAACGTCTCCAGCTCAAATGAATGATACTTGCTTTCTGCCTTCGTCGTTTGACGGCTATAATAGGCAACTGGGTGTAAACGTTCGTCTGACTGTTTTTGAACCATAATACCCGCAACTCCTAAAGCGCTGGCGTCGGTATGAATTTCAGTTTCTAACTTTGGATCAAAAATGGCTAAAATAGGTTTTGTATCAATGAGTATCGCAGTTTATCAAAAGCTGTTTGCTCCACATCACTCCATCTCCATTTGGTGTCCTTTTTCAGTAAATTAGTCAACGGTTGTGCAATTGTAGCGTAGTCTCTCACAAAATGCCTAAAATAACCGGTAAGTTCAACAAATTGACGAACACTGTGAATTGTTTTTGGGATCGGAAATTCTTCTATCGCCTTTATTTTTCCCGAACCCGGCCTAACACTACCGTCTGAGATTTCGAACCCTAAATAAGTGACGGAGACTTCCAAGAAGTAGCACTTAGACAAATTAAGAGTTAAATCTTCTTCGCGCATCAACTGTAAAACGGTTTTCAAATTATTCATGGCTTTGTCCACAGTTTCAGCATGAATTAGTACGTCGTCCAAGTACACCGCTGCGAACTCTCTCGCAAACGCCAACAATTTATTCATAAATCTTTGGAAGACCCTCGGAGCATTCGTGAGGTCAAATGGGATTTTATTGAATTCATAATGTCCATCGGGAGTAACGAAGGCTGTATACCGTTTTGATTTTTCTTCGATCGGTATCTGATAATATCCTGAACGCAAGTCGAGACTTATAAAGAATTTGCTACCATGCAACCGGTCTAGTTGGTCAGAAATTAACGGCAAGGGATGTTGTTCCTTTATGGTTAATGAATTTAATTTGCGGTAATCTATGCACAGCCGCTCTTCTCCATTCTTCTTTTTGACCAATAGGACAGGCGATGAATAAGGGGAGTTGGACTCTCGAATGATTTTACTTTCTAAAAGTTCATTTACCATCGTCCTAACGGTTTCTTGTTGTCCAGGTGACATGCGACAGGGTCGATAAGTAAAAGAAGTATAATCGTTCAATTTGATTCCCATTTCAACGGATTTAGCACTTCCCACGTCAGTAGCAGAATGGAAAAAACAATCCCGATAATTTTGGAGAAATTCGATTAATTCGTCACGCTGGTGTTTAGTCGCCGGACCTACATTAATATTTTCGACAGGCAACAACGGGCATTCAGTAATGTCCATTCTCAAAACTTCGTTATTTTCCCCTTCCTTTTCAAATTGGTACTGACTATAAGAAAATGCTCGAACTAAAAGTTGATGTTTCGTAATATGTATGTCACTATCGGAAAAATTAATAATAGGTAAAACAGTTTCCCTATCTGGACCTACAGTGAGTATAGTTCGTGGAATAGTACTCGTATCCCTCCTTTAATCGAAAACTTGCTTCCACCAACAAAACACCTGGATAGTCCTTGTCTTTAGATTCAACCAGTACATTAATGAAATGGTCTTTAGGTATTATTTTTGCATCTGTTGCTTGTAACACAATTTTTACTACTTTTGGGAATATATCCCCAATTTTACTAATATTTCTTTCACCTATACGTAAATTTTGATCGTCTTTGATTATTACAATTCCCGGTAATTCAGTAAAGGGATGTCCTATTAAAATGGGTATATCTTGTTTTGAGTCGGGCACTACGTAGACTGTCACATTAGCTTTTATCTTATCTATACCTAATATAAAGTCAGTTTTTACTAAAGATAAACACGATCCACCACCATATCCTTTTATGGAATTCTTTCTTCTATATCATAACTTAAGCCTAGTTTTTCGATTTGCTCTAATTTAATTGCTATAATTGTGCTTCCTAAATCTAAGTATGCTTTGACCGGCTGTCCATTAATAAAAACGTCTTTAAAATATTTATTATTAGAGTTAAAATTTATCTTACCGCCATCTAGTCAGGACACAGTCTTTGTATTATTAGGGTTCTTTCCCTTTTGTTTAAAATAGCATTCATTTTCCAAATGGCCAAGATTACGGCAAAAATCACACCTTTTGATTCTACAATCGCGCGCTCGGTGACCGCTTTTCCCACATTTGAAACATTTAGGAAGACCCTTATTTTTATAACGTTCTTCACGCCCCCTTTTGCTTGAATTAAATCGTACGTTATTGAAATTGGCTTGGTTCGAGGGATGACGTGCGGGAAAATCATGCAGAATGCTTAAATACTGGAACAATTCCTCTGGATTTGTAACGTGCATTTTTGTAGTTAAACATTTTACGCTATACTCAATTCGTAAACACATTTCTGCAACTACTATCTCTATGTTTTATATTTATTAACTCGTTTGCGAATAATCCCTTTATATTATGTTACGCGATTATCGACTTTCACTCTCTACAATTCGATAGTGTGGTTAGGTGATCGAGATTGAAACACATCCTTAGGTGAATGCGTCGTATTATAATGAGTGGATTGCATCGTTCTTGGCTTGCCGCTGATATAAATTTTGTTCCTTATGTGGATATACGAGTCTAGATAATGGACGATAAGAGGTTGTAATAACAACGATTGAATATAGACAGATGAGGAGTTGTAGTTCTGTTCTTGGTTCCTATGCATTAATTACGTTAAAAATACTGTTTGCTTTTCGCTTTGAAAATAGTGAGAATTAATGCGGGATGAATTTTCGAATTGTTCATGAACAAGCACGACACGGTTTTAGCTGTTTTTCTTGTGAAATAAAAAGTTGTATATTAACTGTAGGCAGTGTAGTTCTAATTCCATTTGAAGGAAGTATGCTTTATAGGCGAACGTGTTTACTCGACCGCACGTGTTTTACGGAAAATCGACGGACGGTTTTAGTGATACGCGTTGCTTTACTAATTGTTTTTTGTTGATTTTCTGTTGGAAATAAAAGTGGTAGAACTTGTTGGACTCGACCTGCCGCGTGTTGTGCGGAGCATTTGACGGACTTGCTTAGTGTTTGCACGTGCTTTATTGATTGTGTTTTTTTGTTGATTTGTCTTTTTATATTTGAACTGTGTGTACGATCTAGTTTCGCGGTCCTTTTTATCAGAGTAGTGCATACTTTGGATTATCCAAAGACAGTTGATACTGTAGTTTCTGAATTTTCTAACCCCAAAGAATCTAAAATAGATCATTGTTTGCGCAAATTTCGTTATTCAAAAGCATTAGATTTTTCTTTGTTACCATAGGTAGCAAATAAAACCCCTCACGTTACTGTTAGTTTAATGTATTACATCGTGCCTTGAAAGCCCGTGATTCTAAATTTTTATTACCATTTTTTTTTCGATTTGTGTTACAAAATATTTCGAAATTATTGTCTCAGGAAATAGAATTAACAAGAAATTTATCAATGCTACATAGTTCCATCAGCATGATAATGTCTGCTGCTAACACCAGTGAAATACGTAGGTGTGATTAGTGTAAAGTGTAAGAAATTCCATCAACACCCTCACAGTCAAGGGTGAAGTGCTTCGTTAGTGCAGGACATCGTGAATCCCACACTTCAATTGCAAGGAAGCGTTACTGAAGGACCTTTTGTAAGTTGAACTATTTCCTACTTGTTACTACTTGGAATATCTATCCGATGTTTTGCAATATCCTTCGGCGTTTTGATACCTTTTACAATAGAATTGCATGCTATTATTAAAAAAAAAAAAGAGAAAAAACAACAATACTGGACTACTCATATCAATTGTGTTTACCTAGTTATCTTTTGTTAAAATTTTGTCTGATCTATGTTTAATTGGTGTGTGAGGAAACGTTTCTGCTACTCCCCAATATTACCTCACTTTGTACTAAAAATTTTTGTATTGCTTTTACCGTTGTTATATTATATAGATTATCTAAACAGTTTTTTTTTACATTCTACAAAGTACTGAACAATCTATGCTCGATCAGCATGCTATGCTTTTTCTTTATTTCAGGTTTGCAGGACTAATTTTTTTTTTTATTGCAGGTTTACTATTCTAATTTTTTTATTGCAGGTATTGTTATTAACTCCTTACGGCCGCGTACATTGTATGTTGGTCTGCTTTCTACACCCCCCCAATCTCCGATTGAGCCCGGTCATTTCTTTGATTTTCTTTGGGTTACGCACGGCTACGAGCCAACGTAGCATAAATTTGGCGCCCAACGTGGCTGCCACGAATAAACGTAACAGATTATCATAATTACCAGCTTTAGCAGAAGCTTTCACAACAAAGTCATCGATACCTCCTAGTATACACGAAACCGCATCTGCTCCTGTTATTTTGCATTGGTTCACTAGCGTCAATTTTTCGTAGTAATATTTAATGTAACTTTCGTCGCCGCGTTTACGCCGCCGCATCATATCCACCAACATTTCATACTAATCACGACTTGCAGGAAAGGCTGCTGCTATCTTCTGTTTCCATTCGTCCCAAGAAAACCTCATTGATTCCAACCCCTTATACCATACTTCGGCCAGTCCTTTTAATTTCGTTAACGCATAAAATGTAGTGACTTCCTCAGACCAATTAAAGATATTTTTAAGTTCATCCACCTTCCTCAACCAAAGTGCAGAGCTTTGTTCCCGATCTTCAGGATTGAATTCAGGAACCAAGGATGCACCCTTTGCCGAGTCCGCGTTTGCTGCATTAGTAGTATTTTGTAAAATTGTCGTCATGACCTCAGTTAACCGATCTATAGAATCATTGCCACCGACGCTGCTATTACTGCCATTTCCAGGAACGAATTCCTGTATCGCCTCGGAATTTGAAACAATCTGTCTCCTTTTTACACCTCTTCGACTTTAAAAACACCACACACTAATACAACTCTAGTACACCAACTAATTTTAATTATTTAAGGTAGATATCGTCAGGCCACTCCAGATCAATCCCGATATAAAAATTAATAAATAAAAAAAAGGGGAAAGTAGGGTGAAATTTACATAGGTGTAAAGATAGTATTAATCGCGAATTGAAAATTTATAGGTTAATAGTAAAGCCAATTAATTAATCACCTAAATCTTTTCTTTATTAAACTAGAATTCCTTTTTTTTCTTAGAAAACCCCCGGGAAAGGATCTGAAGTGATTCCGAACATCTCTATCTGAAATTAAGACCCTGAATGAGTGTCTAGAATCCCAAAAATTCAATCATTAATATATTAATCAAATCAAAACTATAATTAAAATATGGGCATATTTGCAAAAGTTATTTCAATACAGAAAAGCACATTTCGGTAAACAAAGGGATACAACACGCAATGTTTACTCACTGTATTTCTCCAACGCCCAGTACTGAGTGGTGCAATGGGTCCAAAGGGATACAACGCGCGATGAACCCGCTCCAGCTACCAGGCTCGACGCAAGGGGATACAACTCGCAATGCGCCGCACCGAATGCAAAGGGATACCACTCGCAGTGCATTCCAAATTCAATCATAATCTAGTACTGGAAATAATAAGCTCAAAAGGATACAACGCGCATTGAACTCTCCTCCAGATACTAGAGCCTTTTTATAGGGAGTGCAATTGTTACAAAGGGATAAAAAACGCGATGCAACCTTCCCCTCATCAAATTTGCCTTTCTGTATAATTTTAAATGACATACATCTTAAAGCCCATAACGGCCACAAAGAAATAATAGAATTTCAATGCAACCCCTCTACGCAAAGAATATTAAAATTAAATAAATTCGCATGCAATATCACTTCAATGACATTCTTGAAAAATAAATTAATCAGGATAGAACACTGAGTGAGAAAACTCACCTATATATATTTTATATCAAAAGAATCACATGCACAAGCACAACACCCACTCAATGCCAACTGTACACTGTACGCTTGCTTCTACTAAAATTCATGTTACTGGAATGTCACTTGCATCTGTCCACAACGACCGAGCTACCTGCCTTCGGAATTACTCATAATTGTATACAAAGCGAGGGTCGAGATTCTCGTGTACCCTTTTATTTTTAGAAAGATGGATATTTTTAGAACCTACCTTACACAACTACTTATAGGTTAGATTTACCAAAACATTGAATTGTGTAATTTCTAAAATTTTTCTTTGAAATATTTATTACAAGTTTCACGAAATGACAAAAATAGTATTCGTAACTCAGATTAACCAATTCTATTTTAAAACGCATTAGGGCGCTTTGTTGGCACAATTATGTGACTGTTTTTAAGAAATTTGTTCTAGATTGTGCCAGCTTCAGGTATCTAACAGACAAAACTTGTTTATTGTAAGATTGAACTGCACTTCTTCACTTAATTAAGTATCTCGCGTGTTCTATAACGGATAACATAATTAACGTCTAGAAATTTGAAATTAGTTTTGATAACACGAATATTTTTTGTTCGCCTTTTCGATGTAAGTTAACCGTTGGCTAAGTATTCGTATTCTGCATAGCAGTAATGTCTGAAATGCGCGAGCAACTTTTCCGTGAGGTCGACGGCGTTGATGCGTTTTTGTTATTCTGATTTTAAACATCAGTTCCGTGTTGCTCTTCGTCAGGATTTGTAGTATTACGAGTCGTGAGTGACCAACATCGAAACGATTACTAAGATATAGAATACCCAGTAAAGAATCCTCTTTTAGTTTTACAATGGTTCCAAAAATAAATTGTGTTGGTGTTTACATATTTTGGGCATCGTTCTTTATTTTTTTATGTAAGTGAATGTCGTTCTAATAATATAAAATCTTTAAAAAAATACTAACACTAACCTACTGCCAATTATGTATCTGAACCCAAAGTTGGTAAAATGTAAGTTATTAAAAAGTTTTATGTAATTTATATAAGTACAAATTATTTATTATTCATTTAAAAATTAACCACAAAAGGATAATCGTCGGTGAGTTTTTCCTCCGTTATCAAATGTCGTTTTCTAATAATATCAAAACATTAGGTAAAGGCTAAAGAATCAAGAACGTTAACCTAATAATTACCCCAGTTTGTTGAAAGTGCAAGGTGACAATTCATCAGGAGTTTTATGATGCAAAACAAAAGGCAATCGATCATTCAAGTTTGAGCCTTTTGCATGAAGAACTGCTTGCAATATCCAATTATTTATATAAAAGCTTTGCTGTCGTTTTAATCTTGAGATTGCACTAGTTAAAAATAGCAAATAGCTCGTATTTACACGACAATTATTTTTAAATGTGCATTCGGTTTTTAGGGTAGTAGTTCAAGCAACGAACGGTCGCAAGCAAGGAACGGCCGCACCTATGATGGGGGAGGTTTGCTCTGAACTTTATTACAGAGTTTTGAAATAAATTGCTCATTTATAGGGAGGACAAATTGATTAGCATTTAATACATTATTTGCTTTCATAAGCGTGAAGAAAAGTGCCCCTCTATCGACTTTCATTACTCCAACAGCTAGAAAAAGAAAAAGCGTACAGAAAATCTTGCTTCTTATAAACGCATCAAAAAATTTTCCTACTCTAGTAGGTCGAAAAAGCGCAATTAGAATTTTTTCTTGTATAAAAATGCCGCGAAGGAAGAGTGCTAAGAAAAAATTCTTTATTGTTACATTTTCCAAATCCCTCACAAATGAAAAAATATCAAAATACGTTTTTTACACTTATTTATAAGCTTAACCAGGGTTGATTTGATTTAAACCGTTTGATTTATATCATATCGTGATTTAAATCGAGTGATATTTTAAAAATCATGTATTTAAATCATTTTTATTTTTATACTTATTCATTTTATTTTTTTAAATTAGTATAAAGTGCAAAGAGGTAAACTAAGATGGAAGTAGGAAAGACAGATAAAGCATACAAACTAATTATATCAATTTTACGGATATAGAACCGCATACCAAAAATATAAGGGACGCGGAAGGAAACGTCATTATAGAAAATGTAGAGAAAGTGGGTAGATGGCAAGAATATATAGGGAATTTATATGCAGGAGAGGAACTAACAGGAATCAGACATTGAAAATGATGACTTGGGATATCCTATATTTAGAGATGAGTTTGAATTAGTATTAAAGGGTCTGAAAAATGGTAAGGCACCGGGTACAGATAAGGTGCAAGCAGAAACTCTAAAAGCCGCAGGACAAGCAGTAACAGAACGTCTCTTCCAACTTGTAAGCTATACGTATGAGACAGGCGAGATACCCAAAGATTTCAAACGCAACATCATAGTAACTATACCAAAAAAGAAAAACGCGCATAGATGTGAAAATTTTCGAACAATAAGTTTGACAGCACACGTTTCAAAAATATTAACTAGAATTGTACAAAGACGAATGGAAAAACCAGGTGAACAAATACTAGGAGAAGATCAACTTGGGTTTTGGCGAAAGAGGGGAACACGGGAGGCTATTTTAGCTCTGAAAGTGATAATGGAGAAAACAATAGAAAAAGGGGAAAACGTGTATATAGGGTTTGTAGATCTGGAAAAAGCATTGGACAATTTAAATGGAAAAATATGTTCGAAATACTCAAAAAAATTGGAATGAGTTCTAGGGATAGACGAATAGTACATAGCTTAAACAAAGAGCAAACAGCAGTAATAGAATTAGAGCAGGAACGTAGAGAAGTTAATATTAGGAAAGGGATGAGACAGAGATGTGCTCTATTCCCATTACTTTTTAACTTGTACATGGAAGAAGCAATGAATACTGTCAAATGCAAAAAGACATTTGGAATTACTATGCAGGGACAAAAAAATGATATGCTTAGATTTGCAGAAGGAAGAGTTAGAAGCTGCTCTTAATGAAATGAAATCGGTTCTAACAGAGAGATACGGTATGAAAATTAACAAAACTACAACTAAAGTACTAAAATGCAAAGGAGGGGAAAATAAATAAAAAACTAGAATACAAATAGGAAACGAGAACTTACAGCAGGTTAAGGATTTCTGCTACCTAGGAAGCCAAATAAGGCAAGATGAGAAAAGCGCAAAATATATTGTAGCGGGCTACCACTAACGCGTTTCATTAATTTAAAACAAATAGTAATAAAAGTATTTATTACTTACTATTCATAAGTCCAATTAACAGTATTTATAAATGTTTTCAGTCCAATTAACAGTGAAGCATTATCACACTAATGCTATTTACAAGCACTAATATTTTCTTAAACCAAATTCTTAATCATAGGTCTATTAACAACACTAAACACAACTATTTATTTATTACACTTTTGTCTATTTATGTATTCTACAAGCTGTCTGTACAATAGACACGTTCACATAATATAAATTTATGTTTACTCTTGGACTTCCAAAAGCTTAATTATTTAACTTTACACGATATAATTCATATTTCACATTCTGATATAGACTAACTCTGTACTTCAGCATCGGTCTTATTTATACACTGAATTAAATAGATGATTCATTCTCTGGTATGTGCTCGATCATTCTCGGTTCCTGGAGAATTTACATTGCCTACGGCGCTTGTGTGTTTGACGGGTTGCCTAATAGTAGCTCGTAACAATATAAAACAAAGATTAGCACAAGGTCGTGCTACATTTAACAAGAAAAAGCAACTACTGTATTCAAAGATAACAAACATAGAAACAAGGAAAAGATTGCTTAAAAGTAGAGGTAGACCTAGGTTAGACTACTGCACACAGATAGTTAAAGATGTAGGCTGTAGGAATTTCAGGGAAATGTGTAGGCTAGCTCAGAATAGAAATCAATGGAGGCACACTTCCAACCAGTTCCAAGATGGATAAATTAATGCTGAAAAAAGTAACTGCACTTAAACATGGCGATTATTATTAGCAACCACAAGTATTGGTTGGGCAATATTCTCGAATAATGTTAATTTTGTGAAAGGATTTACTGAAAAATGATTAATTCGGTAAATGTTTAAGTATTGGGGGATCTCGGCAGCCACAGACATGACATTAGAAAACAATAAAAGGGGAACCAACCTGTATACGGGCTGTGTGAGAATTTCAGGGAACTGTGTAGGCTAGCTCAGAATTTAAATAAGTGCAGGTACGTGTCCAACCAGTTTTGAGACGAAAAACTAAATGACGAAAAATAAACGCAGATAGATTTGATGATTATTATAAACAACTACAGGTGTTGGTTGTGAAATATCTGTAACTAATATTGACTGTACGAAAAAATATATTGGAAAAAGTACTAAATCGGTAAATGTTTAAGTGCTGGGGGAACTTGCCAGCCACAGGCTGCTTCCCCCCACCCCCTTCACAACCTTACATGTGATTTTCCAATGCTACACCCGAAGGTACTACATTGGCCAGGAGGCGAGTTTTTTGTTGCCTGGAAATTTTAGAATTTTGCCGAACCCTTGCCGTTCCAGGCAAGGTAGGGATCTTTAACGTGCGTGACAACACTCACACACGGGACCTCCATTTAACCTCTCATCCGAACGACGGCGTAATTTTTGTGAAAAATGCTCACTTGCCATTTTTCAAGAAGTCGGACTTCGAACCAGTATCTTGGGATCCGTAGTCTAACGCTTACTACATTGATTTACGGCGACGCCCCGCTTCACAACCACTGAATGTCGGGGAAATATCCATATAATTATAAAACAATAGAAGGGGACCAAACTGCGTCTAACAAAAAAGAACAGCGCCTATGATGAAAGACAACAAACATAGAAACAGTAGAAAAAGCAGACAGAAAAGCGGTTGCAGCCTTTTGGAATCCTGTGCTTCAGATGTATGAGGATGATAAGCATGGGCAGACAAAGTTAATAACAAATAGGTTATAGAAATATTAGGGGAACAAGGATATCTGTGGAAAAAAATAGGAGAAATAGAAGGGCAGAATACGTTCTAAGGCATTTTTGGAGCATAGTGTGGGATATAATACAAGCAGAGATAGAAAAAAGGAGGTAGATGTAGACCTAGATCAGATAGTGATATATGCAGACTGTGCAAATTTCAGGGAAATGTGTAAGTTAGCTCAGAATAGGAAACAATGATGGTGCGCGTCTAACCAGTTCCAGGACTGAAGACCTAATGATGAAAAGTATAAATTTAATTCAAATTTTCTGCTTTTTAAATGCATATTCAATTAAAACAAATATTGGACACCTCGACCACAATAAAATTTTTTACAAGAAGTAGAAAATAAAATACATTTTGTTCTCTTGTAACATGCCTTTTTGCTTATATTTTAGCATGTTACATCTGTGCTTGGCACTATTAGCATATAAATGCTTATACCTACATTTAAATATAAAATTACTCTCTTTATTATATAATATATTTTCTATAAGAATTTATCTCGCATAATCCTGGATTATTAGTTTTAATCCACAAGTTGCTAATTTGTTTACATAGTACAAATACATATATCTATATGAAATTTTCCTATTGGTTATTCCTGAAGTGTTTATTCTAAAAGCACAACTGGTGTGGTTCTAATTTTGTATTATTGAGAATAATTGCTAGAGATCGTCCATCCCGAAGATGGCCGAAAATAATTTATTTGAAGTGTCAAATTTTCATTTCTCGAATACCTGATTGCTTATCTGGCACTGCATTTCTGATTTGAATTCCTACCTTGCCTCATGTGTTACCTGATGTGTTATCTAATGGATGAAGAAGTGTTTTCTTCGTTAAGCCCATCAAATATGTATACTGATGGGTGTTCCTGTAACATATGTTCCTGTAATATGTGTTCCTGTAACATAATGTTTCTCCGGTCAAATATGCGTCACGGCGACGTGTTTTCTCTCATTCGGATTTTCCACATGGAAAAGTTGCTTTTCGCACAACCAGATGATGTAAAATAAAACTCATCACAAGAATTATATAATTTTGTTTTCTACTTCCTTACATATTACTGCTCAGTTATTATCTTATCGAAAAATTTCTACAAGTTTAATTTTATGGAACAGAAGTCTGTTAAGGACAACATTCGAAGTTGACCACATGTTTGTTTTGTACCTACACTAGGAGTTCCTCCAACGCAGGATGTCTCAGTTTCCTGGATATTGAAGGATTCCTGTAAATTAAGTAACTTTGTATTAGTTCAGTTACTGATACTACAGGTAGTATGAAATTAAAACTTTTACCTTATCGTTTTTCTGTTAAAATAAAGAGGCCTAACCTCTATTTAAATTTGTCTTTGTCACTACAAATATTTTGTATTGATTATTAATTACCTTTTACTTACCTTAATTGATTTCAAATAGAATTCTCTAATATATAATCTTATCTTAAATGATTTCAAATAAAATTCTCTAATACATAACCTAAAAATATGTAAACATTCGAACTTCATGAAGCTTCGTATGGTGAAAAGGTTTATTACTTGAACTTTCATTTCATGTGCATTTTGTTACATGACATTATTACAATTATGATCACTTTTTGATTTACTCCCGCATTAAGTAAAATTTTGAGTTTCTAAACAGAGATTATTTATTTTTATTTCTCTATAGAAATTTCTCGTGTACATTTCTCGTGTCTACAATATTAATGACACAAGCATATATCTTATACATGCCTTTGGAATTGTAATAACCTAGTATTAATATACATATTTAGTCGAATTTCTCTTATCGTGTTTTAACTTTTGTTTCTCTAAGTTATTTTACAGTTGTGTAAACAGGTGTCTTGATATTTAAATTTTAACATTCAGATATTCTCCAAACATTCCCCTTACCCTGCTGATTTCAAGTCTCACGCAGCCTCCGAAACCATAAAGGTCGATGCAAGCTGTGCCGAAGTATTTCTTATACTTCGTCGTGCGCTTACTCTTTTTATAACATCGAGAAAAGAGTAAGGTGCACTCTTAACTTTTATTTGAATTTTAAAGTATAGATTAAGACCATAGAAATAAAAATAGTAAATATAAATAATAGATGAATCAAAACAAATATAAATTCTGTTTATTGTTGTTAACAGACACATAAAAGAAGAAAAATTCTAAGAATAAACATAATGCAAAATACACATATTTTGTAAGAAACTAAATTTTCAATCGTCATTTTGATTATTGATGCTTAAATATTTCTGTTTAAATATTATAATCAAAATGACGATTGAAAATTTAGTTTCTTACAAAATATGTGGTTCTTGCATTATGTTTATTCTTAGAATTTTTCTTTTTTTATGTGTCTGTTAACAACAATAAACAGAATTTATATTTGTTTTGATTCATCTATTATTTATATTTACTATTTTTATTTCTATGGTCTTAATCTATACTTTAAAATTCAAATAAAAATTAAGAGAAAAAAATGCATTTTATTTTCTACTTCTTGCAGAAACTTCATTATAGTCGAAGTGTCTAATATTTATTATAATTGAAAGGGAATTTAAAAGGCAAAAAACACGAATTAAATTTATACTAATTTAAAAAATACGAGGGCTATTTTTTTTCAAGGTCCGATCGGTCGCAAAATAAAAACCATAGTACAAATCAAAAATTATTTATTTGTAACAAGTACCTACATAATTACTCTATTTTTCTACATAGTCGCCACTCAGATTTAGACATTTGTCGTAGCGTGGTACCAACTTCCCAATACCCTCGTTGTAGAACGTAGCCGCCTGTGTGTTCAGCCATGTTTGTATGCTGGTTTGCAGCTCAATGTCTGTGCCAAAATGTTGTCCTCCTAACCAGCATTTCATGTGAGTAAACAGGTGAAAATCAGATGGAGCCAAGTCCGGGCTGTATGGTGGATGACCAAACACTTCCCATTGAAAAGACTGTGGGAGTGTCTTTGTTGAAGCTGCAGTGTGCGGCCGAGCATAGTCATGGAGAAGGACAATGCCTGATGACAACATTCCTCTCCGCTTATTCTGAATTGCCCTTCGTAGACGTTGAAGAGTAATGCTGTATGAGGCTGCTGTGTGAACCGACGATTTTCTCGAATTGCCACATCCACTCACTGAACGAAATCATTGGTTGACACTGAATTCCTTCCCTGACCGTCTGCATCATGACCATCTGTACGTCCTGCTTTAAAGTTTCTGCACCATTGTCGCACTTTGCTGTCACTCATTGAAGTTTCACCGTACACAGTACTTATTCGTCGATGAATTTCGGCTGCATTACACCCCTCAGCCTGAAGGAATCGAATTACAGCACGAACTTCTCACTTGGCGGGAGATGCTATTGTTGTAGACATGTTTACGTGCTACCTACGTGAACACAACTAAACGGAAGTGACGCGATGCAATTGACAGCCATACTAGTGACGCTGCGCAAACATCTGCGCACTGGTTCATCCGATTTTTAGAGGAGTTTTTATTTCGCAACCGATCGGACCTTGAAAAAAAAATAGCCCTCGTACAATTAATATGTAGCTATAAACATAATGCAGGAAGTAGAATGTTGACAGGGTTTTTAGCGCAATTTTTGTTCCTTTACCCGTATTTCGGTTCCTGAAGAGTATTTGAGGGATCTGTTAATTGGACCTGCACCCTAATTTTCCGGGCGATCTAACCCTGTTAGAATTTTTAAAATTGGGGTACCCCTTCCAACGATACACTCTGCTAAAGCTCGTACTCCGAGTTTTTGCTCATTGATCCAGGGCGCGGTTCCCGGAGGGTGTTTGCGGTCTGTTAATTGGATATGAACCCTAATTTCCCGGGCAATATAACCTTGTTAGAATTTCTAAAATCTGAGTATCCCTTACAAAGTTACACTCTGTTAAAGCCTCGTACCCCAAATTTTTGTTCATTACGTTCATATCTAACCTAGGCAAGAGTTTTCTTTGACTATTCATATGCATCTTATCCAAAATTTCTTAGGTAATTTAAGTAAATCCGTCGAAATTTTTCAAATTGGACCACCCTTACTAAGTTACACCCTGTGTAGCACCATCATATGTAGTGCTGAGAACTTCAACCAAGTAGCAGCAGAACATTTGAAAGATAAGAGAGTTTACTAAGTTCAGAAGTTCAGGTATAAAAACTCGCTTCCTGGCCAATGTAGTACCTTCGGGTGGAGCATTGGAAAATCTCATGTAAAATATAAACATAAGAACATACACAAGTACACATGGTAAAGGGCATATACGAGAAGTATAATTGATTTGGTTGTGTTTGATGCAAGTTTAAGAGAACTGGTAAAAGACACGAGAATAATGAGAGGATCTGAGTGTGGGACCGATCATTTTCTAGTTTTGTCCAGAATTGATTTAGCCTAAAGTGGATGTGGAGAAGAAAGCAGAGTGTGAGACAATCAAGAGAGAAAATAGAACACTTGTTGGAAGGGTCGACTCAAAGAGAGTACGCTACTATGTTAGAGAGAGAGAGAGTTGTATGACTGCAAACAGGAATGGGGTAATGCTTTAAAATTGGAAGATGTGGAGAAAGCATACAATTGTTTGAAGAACAGTATGATGAAATGTGCTGTGGAAGTTTGTGGAACGACAGTGATGGGTACACGTAATAAAAATGCATGATAAAATGAGGTCAAAAAGGTTGTTAAGGAAAAGAGAGTGGCATATACGAGAATGATTGCAGAAAAAGATGTTGAGTTAAGACGGCAACTTCAGAAAGTATATAAAGAGAAAAGGCGATATGCGAAATAAGTAGTGAAGGCAAGCAAAGGGCAACTAGGGGAGAGAAGGGTGAAAAAATACAGAGTGATTATGAAGAGAATAAAAACTTATTTTGAAAATAGGTAGAGAAGACAAAAAAGGGTGGAAATAAGCTTGTGAATGGCGTTGTTAACAGTAGAAATGAAATTGTTCGAGACGAAGCAAGTGTGGGAAACTGTTGCAAAGAGTATTTTAAGACGCAGTATGGTGGTGGCAACAAGGATACAGGTGGCTGTATGAATGATGAAGAGAGCAGTAATATATTGGTCAAAAACGTAGATATTAGTATAAAATTTGAATGTAGCGTAGATGATGTATGGAAGGCGGTGCGAACTCTGAAGAATGGCAAAGCGGCGGGTGTAGATGGAATAACAAGTGAAATGCTTAAATATGGGTCTGGGGTGTTGATTGAATGTTTGTGCAAACTGAAGATTGGAAGAGTGTAATCATTATCGCTTTGCACAAAGGTAAAGGCAGCAAGTATGAATGCAAAAATGGTCGTGGAATAAGTCTGTGAGTGTACCCAGTAAAGTGTATGAAAAAATTGTGATCGAGGGAGTTCGTAAGAGAACGCAGAACAAAGTATTAGACGTTCAATGTGGTTTTATGTCTGGAAAAGAATGTGTGGATCAGATGTTAGCAACGCAACAAATTGTTTAATTGTATGCATGCCAGAAAGAAAATGTATGCAGCATTTGTAGATCTGGAAAAGGCGTATGACTTTGTAAACAGAAGTGAATTATGAAAGACGATGCTTGAATACGGTGTAAACAAGTACTTGATAAGAGCCATCAGAACGATGTACGAAGGCAGTAGAACATGTGTACGTGTGAATGGTTACATGGGGCAATAGTTTGACATTATGGAAGGTGTAAGAAAGGGCTGTGTGTTGTTACCATGGCTGTTCAATATATTTATAGATAAGTGTATCAGGCAGGAACGGAAATAGTGAAAATTGGTGAAACAAATGTCACTGTACCGTTGTATGTGGATGATGCAGTATTGTTGGCCGAATCATAACAAAATATGTAACGAAATCTTGACAGACTGTCTGAAGCGTGTGGAAATATGCAATTGAAAGTGAATGTAAATAAGACAAAAGTAATGATTTTTGACAGAGACGGAGGAATTGATGACGTTGTATTTAGAATGGACAATGACACGATAGAGAAAACAGTCTTAGACTGTTGTTAATGTTTTTGAGCTATAATAAAAACATCACATGTGGGTTGCTATAAAGCTCCAAACTTCCACCTCCATCTTCTATCTTTTTTTATTTTCTACTTTGCTCTTTATTTTCGAAGTTACTGCATAGTTAGAGGGTTGTTACTTAACGACATTGGACCGTGGGCGTGGGAAACCTCCGTCTAGCTGTGTATCGCCACGACCTTACGCTAATGTACGTTATAGCCGTCGATAGTGAATGTGTTATGAATTTGGCCTGTGTGCCGATACTCTTTTAATTGACGCCGGGTTGCAGGGATTGTATTCTCCTTTTTATTAGGTCCCTTATGTTGTTTGTATGACCGAGTGCCGCTTCGCGAAACGTTTCCTTTTTCAGGGCATGAATAAAAACCCCATTTCAAGTTTCTACGGGAACAATCTACTTACGCGGAATTCCCTTTTTTGTTACTACATTTATAAAAGGGTCGGTGTTTCTTGACAAGTATAAGGCCTCCGAACCAAAATTCGGTTTTACGGTTATCCTTTTTTTAAAAAAATTTTTTTATACATTATCTTATCTTAATTATTAGATTAAATTAATGATGTTTAATCTTTTTCTCTGAAGTTATCTTAGGAATTTTATTTTATCTATATGACCATAACTGGTCAATTATATTTTTCTGAAAATATCTTAGAGATCTTATCGTACCTAAATTAATACTTTAACCTATAGATGGTTAGATACCTATCTTTCTCTCTGCAATTATCTCTAAAATGTTATCCGTATCTTACCTTGACCTTAAAGTAAATAAATTATCTATATTGTTCTCATAGTGAATAAAAGTACAAAAAATATAATTGTAACCACTGCTCAACAGTAGATTTTAAAAATTATTTTAGGTTAAAATCGTTAATCAGTATAATGTACTACGATAAAAAAATACTAGGGTCTGCTGTAATTATACTATGGATTGTACAATAAGAAATATGCAGGGTATAAAATTACGTAATTTCTTCTATACTGTAAACTGTTACTACCGATTACTTGTTTCTTGTTGATTTCTCTCGCCGAGCATATGTCCAATAAAACTGAAACTATTCAATGGATTCTATAGTTGACACGCGACGCTGCCACTCCTTCGAAATTTGCAACGTTTTATATTTCAAATCACTACACTTTCTCAAGTCACCCCACTCTATGGTACTCGATTATTCCATGTGTGATTTTAGACCAGAATCGCTTTTTGTCGCAGGTTTTGGCATCTTCTTGTCATTCCTTCTGGAACTTTGTAGTGATCCGTAGTGTTTCTAAGTTGATTTCTCGTTGGTTGATAATTATTGCAAATATAATAGTGTACATTTCGATATTTGAAGGTATTTGTTAGAATAGCTCAGTAACCACTTGCAGGTTTCTGAACGCATTCCGTGACGTCGGAATTTACATTATAAGGGGCGCATGTGCAGGGACGATCGATCGAGTCGACAAGGTTAAAGGACCTTGTTTTTAAATTTAAAGATGGCAGGTTGAACGATTTCACTTGGCGGTTTTTTATTAAAGGTAATGTTTTATGTTAATAATGTAGTTGCTATTTAAGGTAATCTGATTACATCTGGTAATTACAGCCTTGTTTTGAGTGTGATGTTAGTACTTATTGTAAAACCGTTAGTTATTTAATCATTGAAGGAAATATTTATGTGTTACCTGTTGCTTTTGGCTTAGAATTTCATGTAGATTGTTTTACTTATTATGTTTAATATAGATGAATTATTTACGATTTTATTGAACGCTTTATGTATAAATAAGAGGGGTTTGGTTTAACAACCGAAAACTAATATTTATTTATCGGAATTGTTTATTTAACATTTAAATCAGAGTAAAACTAATATTTATTTATTTGAAATAATGTTGATTTTGTATTTAATACAGAGTTGTAAGTCCAATTGCATTGCACCTGTTACTGAATCAATAGTAAATGTACCATAGTGTGATTTTACTAGCAATTAGTACCAACATCTACCTTAGATATATTAAATCAAATTATTAGACAAGTTTGAATATGAACAATATTATATTTCTGTTATATTTGTTTTGGTTTTAAGATAATAATTGAAATATACCCAAAGTTGTGTATATTTTTGTTTGTAATTTGTAATGCTACGATGTGTTTAAATTTCAAAAATTACGTTTTAACCGATGCAATCATAATGCATAATTTTTACCATTTGCTTACTAGAGTTAATATATTTAACTAACATACATTTATATAAAGATTTGGGCTTGTATTTATTGTGTAAACTTTTGGTATGTATTTGCTGCCTACATGTTTTATAATGTTTGATATTTGTGATTCATTTGACAATTTATTTATGTGTAATTGTTATATTTCAGCATATTAATCACATTTACAACTGACCCGCTCATATCTTGGTTTAAATGTAATTATATGTTTGTTGTTTGTTTATCCTATTATCTAGCCGATGTTCTTATATAATTAACTAGTTTTTATCGTTTGTGATAATTGTTGTGATGTAATTAAATTGAACCTCTGGAATAACCGACCATCTCGTGCCTTTCGCGTTTGCATTTATAACTATGTTGGAGTTAGTTTATTCAATAATAAGCGCATTTTTAACTATGCGCAATCATACTGTAAAATATTGCGGTGTAAACTACGATAGCTAATTAGGAGAGAAAAGTGTACTGTATAAAAAATTAAGTGATAATTGAACAAACAACAAATAATTAATGTTTTAATCAGTTCAAGCGTGTACTAAAAGCACTCACCTGTTGATTTATGAGGCCGTGCCAACGAAGAAACGATGTAACATCTACTCTGCTTTTTGCGGGTGAAGCGAAGCACATTTATTTCAATAGCGGTTCTGAAGAAAAGCGGTTCTTCAAATTAATTTGTCCTACGTAGAACATGCAAAACAGCAATGCGGACTGTTCGAACGACAAATCGATTCTCTCTGGGCTTCATAGATTTTCCAGTTACTACATTGTTTGCACATGCGGAATAACAACGTTTATCACTCGCGGCACTTGTTTGCGCGTGCTTCCAGTAAACCATGGAAATTTTACTCTAATAAATTTAAATATACCGCGGCGAATGTAAATAATCAACAAACTCGACAGAAATAAAAATTAGGTTTAAATTATTTATAATATAAACGGAACACATACCATAAGTTCATTTCAGTGATCCATGTCGTCTTGTCAAGTTACTTGCAGTGGTACCCTTTTGCAAATAATAGGAAGTCGGCTAGCCTTTGTGAAATATTTTGTAACACGGAAGGAAAACTGTTAATGTATGTATGTGGGCGCGTGTGATAGAGCCTTGGTGAATATTACTAACATTTTATGTCTGTGCGGGGAGGAACATTGGTAGTCAAGGTGCAGGTCATCTTCCTGGTGTTTCCCCTCTTCAACTTTAGCTGAGTAGTATTGGCCTAGCCGACTTCAGTACCTACCAGAAAAGACTAGCTGGTCTACACCATAGTTTCTTCAGTTGTCATGTGTGGTATGTTTGGGTAACAGTTGATATCCCGTCAATTTCAGTGTTGGTGATACTGGATACTTGTACGTTACCCGTCCTTGTCGAGATGTGCCAAATGCAGTTGGAAGTGTGAGGGCAGTTTGGGGTTTTCTCTGTCGAGCTCTTTCCCCAATCGCCCAGGTTGAGTACGGCACTGTTTGCTGTAAATGTCAATTTTCTATGCTTTCATGTCAATGTCCTATTTAGTGGTTATTGTTTTGACTAAAAGTCAAGTTAGGTAAATTCTGTAGTTTTATTTCAAACCTTCCCGCCTTAACGCCATCTTCCCAGTGTGAATTTGGGTTACATTATAACAACACAACGTAGGTGTCGTCGAGCCACTGCCACTAGATGTTAGATCATGGAGCCCGGTGTACCGTTTAAAAGGGCGTTTGGGTCAGCCCTCAGGTCGGTTACACTACAACTTTTTCCTTAGGAGCCCCCGTATTTCGAGATTAGGTGGCGTCCAAGATACTTCCCGAATTCTCGATTTAGGCGCATTTCCCACACGATAGTTTTCCGGGATCCTCTTAAAACACTTACACTGCCCTTCCCACTGAATTAGTCAACAACCATTCTTGTTATTACAATTGAGGTTATCGGTGCTTTATCGAAACACGGAATTTTTAGTGAGGTACTTCACCCAGTTTCTATGTGGATTACCGACTAGATTTTCTGTAGCCAACACTGTACGTAACAACGCGAAGATTAGGTAGTGGTTAGTGGATTTCTTTATTTTATTTTACCGCTTTAAATCGTATTAGTTGGAATATTCTGTTTAATTAAGTAATACAAAAAAATTCCAACAAAATATTACTCCCAAGCATTTTAATGGATCTCGATTTTCGAAGAACCTGTTAAACAAGCTTGATATAAAACAGTATTTTTAGTGAGATAAATTTTTGGAAAAAAAATGAAGTTTGTCATGGATTTAATAGAATTTTTCCTGTTATAAAGCAGTGAAATATTCTCGTTAAAAGACACTTGTGCTGTTTCCTTGACGAAATAAAACAATTCACGGTAGCATTTTAATTCAGTCTGTTAACCACGTTTGTTTTTTTATGTGTATTTTATACCCTTTAAATATAAAATTGTGAGAGAAACGCCATCGATAATATGAACGTTCAGAATTATTAAAAGACTTACCTTAGACAAACAAACGATATAGATCCGTCTAACCGAAAATAGATATACGGACATTTAAAGAACGCTGATTTAAGTAAGGAAAACACTATAGCACGCGTACAAAATCATAGGAAGCGATAATAATAGGTAGCGGCTTTGATGTAGTGAGTTGTATACGTTATAAATAATTTATTAGCGTTATGCATGATTTAAAAATAACATTTTAAGCAGTTAAACACACAGTCATGTTTTATATCTTTTTTATCCGGTATCTCATAAACGCTTTTTTCTTAACAAGCTATAGATGTTTTTATTGAATTTACATCCAAGGCCTTAAAGCACTGTAATTATTAATAAGTATTCTGTCAAAGTTTTCATCGTGACTAGTTTTTGCAATTGCAATTACTGGTGATTAATTTCAAGGTTCTTAAACCCATGAGCGGATGGGAGTTCTGAATTTGCCGGGAAAAGTTACTAAGCGACGCTTATACAAATAATTTTTGGCGGTGCTTGTACTGGTAATCTATAAATTGGTCAACGCTATGGGTACCATTATTTAAACCCACCTTACTTTCTAGTTTCTAAATTTACCGTTTAATTAATTTTAAAGTCCAATTTATTGGAAGCACGTAATTTTTCGCGTTTAAACCCATAATAGTACTTCCGGGCAGTGGCGTGCTACGTACATTTACGTAGTCTACAAGACAAGGAAAAAGAAAGAAAAGAGAAATTGACCGGACTCAGTCGGTGAATGGGCGTGGTATAATACCTACAAAAATTAAATAAAGACTGAAATAAAAATAAATTATTAACCGTTCCGTACAACCGGCAGGAGAAATCTTCGCCTGCAGTTATACCTAAAGACAAAAAAAACAAAGGAAATAACACATTAACAAAAGAACTCTAATTAGCTTAAAAAGAAAAAGAAACATTACAATGGGCTTTAACCCGGTTTAAGTAAATGAGAATAAACCATTTATATTAATTTGCTAGCTAGTGTATTTGTATGCCAGATTTCATAATTTCGTTTAGTAATCATAATATTATGATGCCTCACATAGGCTCCGATAATGCTAACATATAACCAACAATTACAAATACAATGGCAATAACGTCTTCCAATGTGTCAACAAGTTTTTATCACATTCCCGAATTAATAGATGGTAGTTAAAGTTAAGCGTAATATAATAATCCCATGGCAATACATCCCAGCATCATAAATCATTATCGTACATACAATTAATTCAAGACCTTGTAGTGTAACCGACCAGAAGGCTTATTACAGTCCCGTAAACGCCGCACAAGCGACACAAAAGACAGTTGGTAACGATATTACCTAATGTGGAAATTAACGCGTCAATGACGTCGCACAATATGCAAATTATTGCACCACATTTTCAAATTTCTAAAATATATTATAACCCCCCCCCCCCCCACGGGATACTCACGTGAATAGGTAAAGCTTCCTTCCAAATTACTTCCTGATGGCGGCTCGTGGCTTCCTTCAGGATCACTCCAGGCTAGCGGCTGCGGGGCTCCGTGGACTCGTTATTATATCTCGCGTCGTGAATCTTCTACCAGGTTGCTTCCAAATTCGTTGGTCTTCTTCCTATGTAGAGGTAATGATAAGGAACGGGTTGGTGAACGATAATCAAAAAAGGCAAAGGGAATCTACATAATCAAAAGATACGATACGATACCAGACCAACCACTCCTATTCACGTTTCAAAGGCAAGTCCCTAAGCCTCTTGCGGAAATTCCCCACTTTCTTCTTCCCCCAAACGCGTAGGCGCGAAATTCGTGCAACGTACTTCTGAAGTAACGGAAATACGCGCAACAAGTCTTTTAAATTTATGGCGCGAAATTCCCGCATATTAAAACTATATGAATGTTTAGTGCGAAAATTTTGGCACGTAACAATCGCGACAAAGCCATAAAAGAAAAAACTTAAAAAAAGAAAAGTCTGTTAGCACAGTAACAGCTTAAAATCTAAGTCCTAACTACCCTACATAAACCCTAACTTAAATCCTACAAAATGTTTATTTGAGGTGCCACCTGGTTTTTTCGACCGATAACACGTCTTCCGAATTACCAGGAAACGGAATATGTAGCCCCATTGTCTTTGACTACATTTATAATCGATAGCACAAATTTGTCGGGGAGCATGAAATACTACTTAAACTAAAACAAATGCGACAAGTCGCCTAACCTATATACTAACCTAAAGCTAACATTACAGTTTCTTACGTGCAGACGCACATGAGCGTTGCATCTAAACTGCATCTTTGTTGGCAAAAAAGTGCCCAAATTTAAAAATGTTCATAAGAGTGAGTTATTCTACACTCTAGCAAATTTTTAATTACCGGTACTCTGGTTTAATAAACAATACACATCAAAACTTGTCCATGACATGGTTGTGAATCAACAAATTGACCAAAAGTACCACCTTACTAAATCCTTACATTGCTAACCTAACAAATTACATTTCTACCATCAGATTAGCTTTTTCACTTAATATTCAAAAAATAATTCCCACGTCTGGTTATAAATACCAAACGTTAGGAAGATAAAAAGATAAAACAAGATCTCAAGTTGTTATCCAAGATAATAGATAAGATAACGATATTAAGCTTAAGTTATTATCACAGATAATAGGTAAGACAACGCGATATTAAACTAAAGTTATTACTAACGGTAATCGGTAAGATAACGATATTAACCTAAGGTTATTATCAAAGATGATAAATAAGATAAAGATATTAACTTAAGTTATTATCAAAGACAATAGATAAGATAGCGATAGAGTGGCTCCGTGGAGCCGTCAAATGGGAATTTCTCGTACCCCTTAAAAAGAGCAACCTGTGAAGCAGGCCCGTTTGCAATAAACGGCACGAGGGACCGGCAAAGGCATTTGGGTGCATCCCTGCACCCGGCGTTAATTGATATCGGTGATGTAATCACCCGATATCCACACGATATATAACGACATATGCACTCACACATTCACACACTCATACATATCTTCACTGTTAGCGCCCATATGCGCTGACAGTGGCACCGCATGACCTCACGAAAGATTCCCAGAGACGTGGTCCGGGTGTCTGTGAAAACCACTTTCTAGTTGCCGCTTGAAGCGAGCGGACGTGTTTTTGCCGAGCTCCCGCTTCAGCAATAACAAACAGTAAGTTTTTATCTAGGGTTTTATTATTTATTGTTGAATTATTTTATTTGAAGCTTTGCTTTTTATTGTGTTTTATTTTTATAATTGTGTGCCATCAAATTTTAAATACAGGGCAGTAAAATAAAATTTTAAAACAGAATTTAAACTAAATAAAACTAAATAAATCGCGTTTTCTTTGTAATTTAAACTAAATCCGCGTTTTAAAATAAAATAAATAAATTACGGGCCAATAAAACAAAAATCTACTAAACTAATAATCAAAATAATTTCGGAATAACTTAAAAAGGCATTTTTAATAATAAATTTAAAATAAAAACCGTGTAAATCGAGTAAAAAACCGGGTAAAACAACCAAAAGTGTGTGAAATTTTTATAGTGCGCGTATAATAAAATAATAACCAAAAACAAAAATCTAAGCCTTTTAAATCAAATAAATATCTCAAAACTGTAAATTTTAAAACAATTTTAATATAAATTTTCCGTAAATTAAGTACACGCGTACTTATAAGTTCTTTAAAATCGATTTTGGTGTAATTAAGCGGTGTAACAGTTACGGGTTGTGCTAGTTACCAAGCGATAAAGTGAAAGGTCATTTCCGGTTACCACATTCCGATTGCGCTCGACCTTATTTTGTTAATTACACATTTAAAAATAAAGTGTTGTTATTTATAAATTATATATTTTAATATTTTGAAGTAATTAGTTTATTTAAATTTGATTTGGCGGTTTTAAAAATTTAAAATAAATAAATAGTGTTCTTCCCGGTACATTTTGAAACGAATTGCGTTAGGGAATTTATTTGGTTCTAGTTGTTATTTTGACGCTTAGTGCTTGCTGTATTTTGTTAAAATTTAATATTTAATTGGGCGGTTCGAAGTTTAAATAAATACAAGGTTGCTTACGGTTCACCATTAAACAAAACATTTTATTGGACCAACGTTTTGCGTTCTTCTAGCGTCGTTCTTTTAGCGTCGTAACGGTCAAGTGGTTTTGAGCTGCGTTTTAGGTGTCATTTTTGTCGTTTGTTTTGTCAGCATGGTGGTCCACCGCGACGAGGAACCATTGCCCAGGAAGAAGAGGGAGATAGGTCGAGTCTAATAGGTCGGAGGCTGAGGGCGCTGTTGGGGGGAAACAGCTAAAGGTAATTTTAAAAGACGTTAGGTTAGGGATTCAGGAGGAGGTACAGGAGGTAGAGGAGCCTGTGTCTGCGGCGGTCGTGTCGGGGTAGTCGGGGCCCCTTGGGGTGGCTGCGGCGCCTGAATCGCCCTCAACTTCGGGAGCCCAGCGAAAGATGTCGACTAGCAGCGACGTTAGCGTTGCAGCTAGCGACCTCGATGAGCTGGACCTCCTGAGATTGAGGGTGAGGAAGGCGCACTGGGCCATCTCCGGGAGGGTGCCGACGACCTCCGCCACTATCGTCGTGGAGGACAGAAAGAAGATTCGCTACGCCCTGGATGATTTCCTCGACGCGGCGAATCAACTTATAGGCATGGTTAGGGCGCTGCGGCTTGTGGCTAGTGATTCTGGGAGAGCTAATGTTGTCGGTGGAAGTCCAGCGGTTGTTGCTTGTGTTTCAGGGCAGCAGTGTTCCAGGAGCCAGGAGGTGCCGATGCCGCGGAAGGCGTCGTATGCTGCAGCTGCTGCAGGTGCGACGCCCACCTTTGCAGTTAGGGTCGACGCCATGTCATGTCGACCCTAAAGAAGAAGGTCGATCCCGCTCGTGATGGTTTTGTTGTGGTCGGAGCTCGTAGAACTCGCAAGGGCGGTGTAGTTGTCGAGTGTGCAAACCGAGAAGATGCGAAGAAACTGCAGTCGAAGGTTGTCGGTGACTGCAAAGAGCTCGTGGCGAAGACCATCGAGAAGAAGCGCCCACGGGTCGTTCTTCCGGGGGTCGAAGCGGGGATGAAGGCGTAAGAGCTGGTGCGGTTGATCGCGTGCCAGAATCCCCGCTTCGGCGATTTAAAGATTGAAGACCACCTGAGGGAGAAATTTAGGTTTGGCGGAAAGGGCCCTAGGGATCCCTTCGTCAACGTAGTCTTCGAAGTGACCCCCACACTTCGGAGACGTATATTAGCTGACGCTATAAACCTCAGGTGGCGAAGAGTCTGGGCCCGGGACCACTTCTCGATGACCCAGTGCTACAGGTGCTACGAGTACGGCCATAGATCGATGGAGTGCAGGGAGAAGGTACAGTGGTGCGGTAACTGTGCCGAAGTCGGTCACGAGTTCAAGAATTGCCGGAGGGCAGTCCCCTGCTGTGTGGTTTGCGCTAGGACAAACGACAGAACTGGCGGTGGCGCGAAGGTCGATACGCGCCACGACGCCAAGTCGAGTAGATGCCCCACGATGCTGAGATTGAAGAACGCAATCACACGCAACATCGATTATGGACCGTGAAGAAAAGAACGATTTAAAGAAGCAAGAAGATTAAATTCGCGCAATTAAATCTCGGGAAAGGAAAGGGCTACAAATAACTTCGTAAAGTTATTTAGCGAAAATAATATCGACATCAGGCTTGTACAGGAACCGCACCTGTACAGCCACAAAATAACAGGTTTTGGGAAGGGGGTCACCGTTTTAAACGCAAACAGCGAACGACCGCGTAGCGGT
This sequence comes from Platerodrilus igneus, assembly GCA_036346225.1. Classification (NCBI taxonomy): domain Eukaryota; kingdom Metazoa; phylum Arthropoda; class Insecta; order Coleoptera; family Lycidae; genus Platerodrilus; species Platerodrilus igneus. The sequence continues at coordinate 9,253,777 of JARFIW010000012.1, read as the reverse complement.
ATAATAATAAATAATGGGACGTGCGCCGGAATAATACTAAATAATTTATCCAACGAATTTTTAACAACGGTCGAAATTAAATCAGGGCTAAATACATTTTACGTGATCAGCGCGTATCTTCCGCCGGTTGATTCCCGGCGGGAAAATCCTCAAACCGAGGACTTAGTAAACCAAGTTGAAAACATTTTGCGCAAAATCGGTAGGAATAAAAATTTAATCATCGGGGGAGATTTTAATGCTAAATCGCCACTATGGGGTAGCCCTATCGAAGACGATAGAGGCTCGCAGGTTGCTGATCTTTTTACGGGATGGGACCTTAGTGTGATAAACACTAATGATTCACCTACGTTTGAGACGCATAGAGGCAGCAGTTTTATAGATATTACTGCAATCTCGCACAAAATGTTAGAAACGATTTGTAATTGGAAACTAAGGTCGGACGAGGAAACGCTTTCTGACCATAAATTAATAACATGGGACGTTGAAACCAAAACAAGCGCAAACGAGCAGCTAACTATATTTCCGCGGTTCTGTAATAAAAAAGCAAATTGGGAGCGGTTTAAAGAAAAATTTGGCGAAAGTATCCCTGCGCTCGAAAATGAGCTATTTAACTGCCGAGAGGCAGACGAAGTAGAAACACTCGCGAAAAAATTGAACGACGCGGTGGTAGACGCGTCGTCGTATTCCATGCCGCAAAAGAAAACATTTAAAGACAGCGTACCCTGGTGGACCCGGGAACTAACCACCAAGCGGGCAGAAACGCGTAACCTAAGGCGCCGCTATCAACGCGCCTCGGGAGAAATAAGAGAACAACGGAGACTCGGATATAATCAAAGTAACCGCGAATATAAAATATTAATAGAAGAAACGCGAACGAATAAATTTAAAGAATTCTGCACGCAAAACTCAGAGAAAGAACCCTGGGGAACCGCATACCGCGTAATTAGAGGAAAACAACAAAAAATCGCGCTCAGTAATATAAAGAAAACAAATGGCGAATACACGGAAGGTTTTAAAACCACAGCCGAATATTTACTAGAGAAATTTTTCCCATCGGATAATCCCGAGGGGGATGAAGGGTCGCACGATTTAATACGTCGGGAAGCTGCAAAAGCGCAAGGAACAGGTGCCGATAAGGCAATCCTAGTTCACGAGGTCGTCAGGGCTCTTAGGAGGATGAACCCTGAGAAGGCACCGGGGCATGATGGAGTCACTTCAGACGCAGCTCTGCAGGCGTGCCTGTTAGCCCCGTGTGTCTTTGTTGGGTTGTTTAATCTTTGTTTAGAAAGGGGCGTTTTCCTCGTTGCTGGAAAATCCAGAATGTGAAATTTATACCCAAACCTAAAAAGGCGGATGCGTCAGATCCGGTCAGCTATCGTCCAATTAGCTTGCTACCGGTGCTGGGGAAAGTTTTAGATCGCGTTATGACTACGCGTGTTGAACACCTAGTGCGAGACAGCGGCGGTTTTAATAACCGACAGTTTGGTTTCGTGGAGGGCAAGTCGACTATCGACGCGTTAGAGTTCGTTGTCGGGGAAATTAAGCAGGCAAGAGATGCCAAAGAGTACTGTGTCGTTGTTGCTTTGGACATTTCAGGAGCATTTGATGCTGCCTGGTGGTCATTAATCGTTTGCGAGTTAGATCGTAGGGGTTGTCCGCGAAACTTGATGTCTTTGGTCAAGAGCTATTTCTCGGGCGATTAGCACAGGTTGAAATTCCGGGTGAAGTTCTGTCGCGTGAGGTGGAAAGGGATGCCCGCAAGGGTCATGTTCTGGTCCCACATTTTGGAAGTTGTTGTATGAGAGCATCTTTAGGGTCAAGTTGCCCGCAGGATGCTCAATCGTTGGGTTTGCAGATGACACACTTTTAATTGTAAGATCGAGATTGTTAATGGATATGCGCACAAAACCGAACGAGGCGCTTAATAAATTACACGAATGGTCGCAGGCGGTAAAATTAAAATTTAACACGGCGAAGTCAGAGGCGCTTTATTTCGGCACGAAACCAGGACAGAGACCTCCTAGGTTAGAGCTAGGAGGAGAAAATCCGTTTAAAGATTGTATTACCTACCTCGGCGTCAAGATCGACAATAAATTAAATTGGAAAGCGCACGTACAATACGTAAAAAGTAAGGGCGGCGAAATATCAAATAAAATGATGGCGGAGGCTAAAATAAAGTGGGGTTTCAGGGCGAATCGCTGAGGACGGTTTATGCCGGAGCAATTGAGCCGGCAATACTGTACGCAGCTTCTGTATGGGCAGAAGGTTGTAAAGTCCGGGAGATGCGTCAATTGACGAGCGTACAACGCATAACCGCGGTAAAAGCGGCGAGGGCGTACAGGACCACCTCCACGGAGGCTGTCCTGGTGATCAGTAGGACCCTCCCTATCGAATATGTCGTTAGGGAGATAAGAGATAGACGATTAATAAATATAGGAAAAGGGCGCGAAATTATAGAAGATCTTAATCTTGGTAATAGGAAATTGCAAGAAAGATTGTTGTATCTGAGTTAGGGCACCCGGCTGATATTAGAGGATCGAGTTTGTCGAAGGTGATGAGGACGCGATGAGTATCAGAATTTATACGGACGGTTCACGTATGGACGATGGGCAAGCAGGCGCGGCGTTTGTCGTGTATAAGCAGGAAAGGGAGGTGTTTCGGTTCCAAACCAAACTCGCGAACTGGTGCACTATCTTCCAGTGCGAATTGGTAGCCATACGAGAGGCTATCGATTACGTAATAAACCATACGGGCAGAGACGAGTATTATATAATCAGTGATAGTAAATCGGCGCTAACGGCTTTAACAAACATGAACACCTCGACAGATCTCCAAGCGGACGTCTGGAGGATAGCGCGTACGGCGCTAGAGTTTCGACGTTTAAAGTTCTGTTGGGTCAGGTCGCACAATGGTAACGTAGGAAACGATAGGGCTGACGAATTAGCTAAAGAGGCCGCGACGGGCGACTTTCGAATATCACATTCGTCGATACCGAGGTCTTTAATCAAAAGAAAGCTGCGCGAAAAATCAATTCGACAATGGGAAGAGAGGTGGAACAACGCTGCCACGGGCAGGTTGACCCACAAATTCATACCGAGCATAGAAGCCAGAGGTAAGATCGAGGTTAAGCTCGATCACAAAATGGTGCAGTTGATAACAGGGCACGGCGCCCTGAAGGCGTATTTACAAAGGTTTGGTCTAACCAACAGCGACCGCTGCGAATGCGGTGAGGGCGCGGAAAGCGCAGAGCACGTGCTCTTCGACTGCCCGCTTGAGGCGGGAAATCGAGGGCTGGCTGATAGCAAACTAGCTATCCTAGGTCTGGCATGGCCAAAGAGCCTAGAGGAAGTCGGGGAAGTGGTCAACCAGAAGGCGTTCTGGACAGCCTTAAAAGAATTCGCGGGAAGGGTCGCGAGATTAGACAATCAATGACGACCGCGTGTAAAAATTCGGTGGGGTTGGTGGGAGGATTGAAAAATTTTAGATTGACTTGGCGTGAGTAAGGATACGAGCATAACCAAAACCTGATATTAAATAAAAAAAAAAAAAAAAATAATTATACAAAAATGTCAAATATGCACGAGAAACCCCACTCCATTAATACAATCACTGCCTATCTTCATAATTATGTGCGGAAAATCGGGAATAAATAATACCAAATAAACAATAACAAATAAATCATAAACCCTCATTAAATTAAATCAATAAAGTAAACAAGGATAATAAAACAGAGCGCAACCGCGCATCCCCCCAGGACTTGCAAGTGAAGTGATAGTGATAGTGATTGTGATCCCCCCAAGAACATTTAGTGCATACCCACCAGGACTTTAGCAGTGCACCCCGTCCCACCTTTAGAAGTAAGTTACAGACGACCAGATCTTCGGATGCTGGAGAATTTTATTATCGAGGTAAGACTTAAGTTGTGGCGGCTGTACTCGCACAAGCATTGATTTACATTAATTAGTAGTTTTTGAAATAATTTAAGAAGCACGTTTGGTGTGTAAAGGCGCTAGCCGACATAATGCTTGTGCGAGTGCACCTGATAAATAGGGTGATGCTTTTGCTATTTTGTGCACTGCTATATGCTTAACGCTTATTAAACATTTATTTATATATTTACATAATTATATTTATTCATATTTTATATTTACACTTTATATTTATTTATATATAGCATGTATTATGTGGCTTATTTGTTTTGTTTGACGTTCTGTCGCCATTTTGGTTGCAGTATATATTTGGGAAGGACGAGCAGAATTGCGAAGATTGTAATCATAATGTAAATCAGTTAGGGAACGATAGGGAAAGCTAGGGATGGATTTAAATTAGTTAGCTAGATTTGGATAGTTTTAAGACGACCCTTCAGGTCGCACTGGTAAGCAGAACCGGCGTCTGCTATCCGGTATTACGGATCCTCCCCTCTCATTTTGCTTGTTGATCGGGTACACTCGAAAGTCAGCGCTAGGGATACCATTATTTACAACCCTGTTTTTAGTTTTGTTTTGTTTTTGTTCCAGTTTTGTCAGATTTTTAGGTTTGTTAGATTGTTAGAGTTTGTTAGGTTTGTTAGATTTTTAGGTTTGTTAGATTTTTATTTAGTTTTTATTTAGGGTGAATCAACTATGAAGTAAGAATAAATTAGGAGCACGACTATTTTTCGCGTTTAAACCCAATGTAGTACCTCCGGGTGGAGCATTGGGGACGTGGCCGCAAGTATAGCGGCCCTAATTCAAATTATAATGTCTGTGAAAACCAAGGCGGCTCCGTGGCGTAGTGGTATGTGTATGACTACTACGCCCAAGGTCTCGGGTTCGAATCCCGAGCATTTTTCACAAAAATACACCCTCGTTCGGATGAGAGGTAAAATGGAGGTCCCGTGTGTGAGTGTTGTCACGCACGTTAAAGATCCCTACCTTGCTTGGAACAGCAAGGGTTCGGCAAAATTCCAAATTTTCCAGGTAAAAAAAAACTCGCTTCTTGGCCAATGTAGTACCTTCGGGTGGAGCATTGGAAAATCACATGTAATGTCTGTGAAAACCTCCCGCGCAACCACACGGTGACTAACGGAAATGAAAAGGCAGTAGAAATAGGAACGGTAGAAAGAGGGAGGTGGGTATTTGGAGTGCATAAGAGGCACTTCCAGGTAGAAAAAAAATAGAGGAAGGACTCGCATTGAGCTAAAGAGACAGAAAAGGTGGATAGCAAAGCGCTACTCAACCAGCCAATGTAGTCAGTAGCCTGGAGTGAGGGAAAATCACTCTTATGTGGTAGACGGGTGTTCCGGGACGAGAACAGGTCCACCGAAGGAAAGATAAGGCAGAAACGAAGACAGCAGGATACGAAAAAGTAGAGTTTTTGGACAAGCGTCCGATAGAAGGTAGAGAGTTGTCCCTGTTAAAACACAGATCGGTCTAAAGGACCACCTGCGATATTAATCCGACAAGTTAAGGTATATCATAAGTTAAAAAAGAGAACTAGTACAATCATTTTCCTAACGAGTGCATCCACTACGATAAGAAAATCAGGCAAAAGTTGACACAACAACTTAAAAGTATCACTACAGATACATTCCACGAAAACAAACTGTTTCAAGGTAATTTTTTTAAAACGGTAAAACCCTAAACACACAAAGATGCCTAATTATAAGCAGTTAAATACAGATACACTGTCCCAATATGCTAAAACAACCGAGAATTTAATAAGATATCCCTAAGAAGCGATAGCACCTCACCACAAAGTTCAATAAAAAACAATGAAAAAAAATGTTTACAAGTTATGATGATTTAGTAGGAAAAGAAACAAATAATAATATCTGATAATGTGGGCGACTGTAATAATTCAGAGGGAAAAACACATGGAATAGGAAATCCTAGTTTTTTGCAACTGCGAATATGAACTATTTCTTACAATGGCATAGGCCGCGGCTCCTATGTGAGCCCAAAGAAGAAAAACATTCACTCTAACATCAGCTCAAACCAATCATAAAAATTCAATGAGTTATTACAACCAAAGTTATGATAATTACCACACAATTAAACGGTGTAAGAAAAATACTAAAAACCAAATAATATGTTGTAGGAAAAGTTTGAGGATTAATTAAATGAAACAACAGAGTTATGCTGAGGAATCTAGAGAATAAAATGATATATATCTAACGGTAAATTCAAGGGAAAGTCAACCAAAAGGAAAAGGTTTAAGGTAAATAAGTTAAACATATAAGAGCTAGGCGTATAAGAGAAGGAATAAGTAATTAAAGTTACTAATTGATAATAAGAACAAAAAATATTAGGTAAATCGTAAGGGGAATGGAACGTGAAAAACTTAACTAGCATTTGGGTCAGCAGAGAATGGCTTAAGGTCTTTAATATGCCACCTGCCTTGGCGTTTTCCTTCAGCGTCTTGAAGTTCGTAGATAAGTGGACTAATGACACGGGTGACCTTACAAAGGATGAATTTAAGGGCCAATTTTGAGGAAAATTTCTTAGATGCATCCGATAAGACATAATTCTTTTTCCAAACTTGTTCGCCCAAGGCGAAGGAAATATTTCGTTTACGTAAGTTATAATGGTCTTTACTTTTTTCGTAAGCTTTTAACAAATTTTTTCTAATGTTGTTAAAGATAAAAGGTAATGATTGTTGGTCTTTGTCCCAGCGTACTCTATCGTCAAATTCAATTACGTTAGTATCGTCAGGAACTAAACCATAATAACTCCCATCAATTGGGGTATATCTTCCAAAAACAAGAAATGACGGAGTGAATTGGGTTGCTTCGTGTTTAGATGTACGCAAAGCTTGAGCAATTTTAAAAAAATTTCCATCCCATGCAGTATGGTCTGAATCAGGAAGAGATAGCGGTAATTAAAACTCTATTTACTCTTTCGGTGGGGTTTACTTGAGGATGGTATTTTGCGTTAAACCAAATTTTTTGTACTTTGTAACTCTTAACGAAATTTTGAAAATCTTTAGAGATAAATTGTGCCCCATTGTCACAAAGAATAATCTGAGGAACACCGAAGATAAGAAATCATTTTGTTCTAGGAATTTAATTATAGCAGCAGATGTAGCTTTACGTAAGGGTTGCACCATAACAAATTTATAAAACCAATCGGTGACAACTAAAAGATATTGGTTACCTTTTTTCGATCGGGGAAGAGGTCCTAATAAGTCAAGCGATATTAATTGAAAAGGATAAGATACACGTTTAAAGTTACCCATTAAGCCAGAACGAGCCTCTTGTGAGCTCTTATAAGAACCACAAATTTTACAGTTCCTAATATAGCGACAGACAGATTGTTTTAGTGTGGGCCAATAATATAATTCAGATATTTTAGCGATAGTTTTTGTAACACCAAGATGGGCAGCTATGGGATCATCATGACATAGTTTAAGCACTTCACTGCGGTTAGCGGTAGGGACGACAAGATTCCATTCAGGGATGTTAGATATTTTGTGAGGTGAAAAAGATACAAATTTATATAATCTATTGTTGGTTACACGAAAGGTAGGAAATTTATTGGGATTTGCAGAAACTTTTTTAATCATATTAAGATACCAGGTATCAGGAATTATATCTGAAAGGTTAGGAGAGACAAAATCACGAGATAAGGCATCAGGTACGATATTTAATTTGCCAGGCCTATGCCTAACGTCAAAGGTGAATTGAGAGATACGCAAGTTCCATCTTGCCAAACGACCTGCGGGTTGTTTTAAGTTATTTAGCCAAGTGAGGGCTGCACAATCGGTAATCACGGTAAAATGTGTACTTTCAACATATCCTCTAAATTTTTCGATGCCAAAGATAACGCCCAATAATTCTCGTTCGGTAGCTGAGTATTTTTGTTCGGTAGAAGTTAAGGCGCGACTTGCATAGACGATTGGGTATTCTAAGCCATTGCTCACCTGGAACAACATTGCACCTAAACCAGTAAGTGAGGCATCGGTTTGTACATAAAATTTTTCATCGAAATTGGGTGAGATTAAGATAGGTGCTGAAGTGATTAATGTTTTAATTTGTTCGACAGCCTGTTGAGATTCTAAATTCCACTCGATAGTTTGGGACTTCTTTTTATTTTTAATTAAAGCGGTAATTGGTGCAGATATAGTTGAAAGGTTGGGTAGAAAGATGCGATAATAGCTAATCATTCCAATTAAACGTTTGATTTCGGTAACAGTTTTAGGTGTTTTGAATTTAGTAATAGCGTCGACTTTAGCAGGATCTGCTCGTATGCCAGTTCCATCGATAATAAAACCAAGAAATGTAAGGGATGAACAACAAAATTGACATTTCTCCCAATTTATCTTAAAACCTATTGCATTTAGGCGTTCCGCCACTTCATTCAATGTGGCGATATGTTCATCAAAGGAACTTGAGATAACTAAAATATCATCTAGAAATACAAAGGCACGTTCCTGATGTAAGATAGGACCTAACGTTTGATCCATAGTACGTTGTAGGGTTTGTGGTGCGTTACAGAGGCCAAATGGCAAAAAATTATATTCGAAAAGACCTCGGCCTGGAACACAAAAAGCAGTTTTAGGGCGTGAAGGTAAATTGAGGGGTATCTGATAAAAAGCTTGTCTAAGATAGATAGATGAGATAAATTTTGCGTTTCGAAGCCGGCTTAAAATTGAGTCAGTTCTTGGTAGAGGGTAAGCGTCAGAGACAGTTACAGAATTCAGCTTTCTGCCATCAAAACAAACACGCCATTCGTCATTTTTCTTACGAACTAATAATACGAGAGACGTGCATGGTGAATTTGAGGGAGAGATAACACCAGATTTTAACATTTTATCTATTTCGGAATGCAAATGCTTTTGTAATGCAGGCGATAATGGATATTGACGTTGCTTAAAAGGGAGGGCATCACCTGTAGAGATAACATGTGTTGCGGTAGTAACGCAACCAAGTTCAGAGGTATTAAGTTTACGGAATTTGTCGATTGTAGAGTTAAGAATTACATTTTGGGAATCGGTAAGAGAAATTTTATTAGATATTCCTGCAGATGCACAGGAATTTGTTTTAAGGGAAGTTTGCCAAGAAAAATCTTGTAAATAAAGCGATAAATTAAAAAGTTTACAAAAATCTACACCTAGTAGGAATGGATAAGCTAATGTAGGTACTATCAAAAATGGAACGTCACGTTCAAGAGATTCTATTCGAATTTTTAATTTAAGGGAACCCGTTACATATATTTGATTATTGTCAGCTACATTTATGGAAGTTTTTTCTTGAGCAATTTGAATTTTAATATTTTGTTTAGATAATTGTTGTAGACCTTCGTTGTTTATGAGGGAGCATGAGGAACCCGTGTCCAATAAAGCTATTACATTTAAGGAACCAATCGAGATGGGTAAATGTGGACGATTATCAAAGGGTTTCTTAACAAGTTGTAAAGCGGCAGACTTTTTATGGTAAAAGGAATTAACGGTTTGTAGCCAATTAGACCATTCTGACGGGGTAGTATAACATAATTCTTTTAATAAAGGTAAGACATTTTGTAAATTCAAAGTAGCGATATTATTGTCAGATATATTTAATAAAGGTACAGCGTTAGAGGTAGTTTTATGCTTTAAATTTATTGACGCCTGGGTCCGTTGAATGGTTGGTGTTGAGGACGATTTTGATTCCTTGAGATATTCACGCCCTGGGTAGAAATATCTCGACGAGAGTTTCCCGATACGTTAGAATTACAATTCGTACAGTTAGATTTATAGATATTAGCGCGACCACAGCCATAACAAAAAATATTTTTGGGGTATGTGCAAACGAGGTAATTATGTCCACTTTTCTTGCAATTCCAACAGGTAAGTGAGTTATTTGTTGAGGTAGAAGAAATATTAAGGGTAGATACTTTACGAGAAGATTGAACTTGACACGCTAAATCGGGTTCTAAAAGGCCAGATTGTTTTTCTGGAGGGGGACGGTATTTATCCACCCGCAACTTTACTTCTTGGAGTGAACGACATAAATCTTTGAATTGAGCTAAGGAAGAAATGTTTTGTAACGCTAGAGGTTCGGAAAAATATGGATTTAAATTTCTACGCAACTGATCGATAATTTCAAATTCTGATGGTTTATTATCAAATCTACTATATAGAGCTTCTATTGAGGTAATAAAGGAAATTACATTTACGTCAGGTCCTTGGGTTCGATTTCGTATCTCATTCCAAAGGCCGGTAATATAACCATGCGGTAAAAAGTCCCGTTTTAAACACGTAACTAATTCCTCCCAGGTAGAAATCTGAGCTCTAATGTTACGGTACCAGATTAACACGGAATCAGAGAATAATTCACCCGCTGAAACAAATAAATCCTGGTCGGTACAGTTCCGTGAAATTTTGAAATCGTTAATTCTATTAAGAAAAAACTTTAAAGAAATTTGAGGTCAAAGCCCTGGAAAGTTAAACCCCAATTATAAACAGGTATGGATTTTCCCAATGGTGGAGCTTGAGAAATTAGGAGATTTGATAAAGTTAGAGATATATCTGTATCTGCATTTGGATTAAGTCTCTCAAGAACTATTCTTTCAAGTAACAAAATATCCGATAAGAAAGTTTGTTTAGCTTGGTTCGCTTGCTCATTGTGAAATAAACACAAGTCTATTCGTTGCTTAAGGTGAATTATACGGGAAACCACGCGTTTTAATTCGATTTCGCTTGGGCCGGGATCAATTTTGTTTATTATATTAGTTATATCTTCAAGGGATTGTTTGATTTCAGACACATTTTGAGTTAAATCGGAAATTATTACTTTCGAAATAGGTAGGCCTTTTGTTTCTTGGGCTAGTATAGCTTTAAGTTGCAATCGTCTATAATTTTGGGTAGATGCGGGTTTGATATTTCTACATTCGATTTCGTAAATCAATTCCAAAGACTTAAGGTGAGTAACATTCATTTTTAGATAATATTTGAGACAACAAAATATACGAAATATAAGATACTATAATAATTCACAAGATAATAAATGGTATACCAAACTTCAATTGGTTACGTTAAATTTATTTGAAGGCAAAATCTTTTTTAAAAAGGTATTTATAGGTTACAACTGTTTAAATTACTAAAAGAACACTATTAAAATGGTAAGAGGGCAAGATAGTGTTTAATGAAAAAAATACATCAAGGTTAGGTTAATATAACGCTTTAAAAGACTAAAAACTCAATTGATTAGAAAATCTATGTTTGGAGATGGAATTTTTGTTTATGTGAGTAATTGTAATTTACAATTCATTATTTAGGTTATAAAAAGACACTCAAAATTATAGAAAGATACATTATATATGTTATTTAAATGGTACCAGGGCAAAATGGTATTTAAAAAAACAAATACAATAAGATTCCGTTAGTCTAACGTTTTAGGACATATACTAAAAGCTCAGTTAATTAGAAAATCTATATTTCGAAATGGAATTTTCTTTATGTAGGTAATTGTAATTTATACTTAATTAATTAGGTTATAAAAAGACACTCAAAATTATAGAAAGATACATTATATGTGTTATTTAAACGGTATCAGGGCAAGACAGTGTTCAAGAGAAGGAATGTAACAAGATTACGTCACTCCAACGTTTTACGACATATACTAAAAGGTCAATTAATTACGGTACATGTTTTTAAACACAAAGTTTCCTTTAAAAGTAATTTGTAAATCATAAGTAAATATCTAAATTACTAGAAAACACTTTTAAAATGGTATCAAAACAAGACAGTGTTATCCGTGATTTAACAACACTTTTAGAACAAAAGCAAGCGATAGTTATGTTTAATCTAATATAAAATAGATAATTTTCCTAAGAAACAATGAATAAAGCATAAATTAATTAATTATTTATATTTATTTATATTTAAATGTACTTACATGTGAAATTCGAAAGTTAGGTTATATTACTAATAACCACTCTTAAAAAAACTTTTAATTTCATTTAAAAAACAAACGAATCACACATTTAAGACAATTCAAGTTAAAAAGGCACACTACATTTAAAGTTACAACAAAATTAATTGGGCTAGCAAAACATTATAAAAACATAAGCCATGAATTTCAATAGTCAAAATGGCGATTTATATTAAATTATCATACAGCTGTCATGTCATTTTAGGAAAATCTCCAGTAACTTCAGAGGTACCACACTACATTTTTATGGTTAATAGATAATAAAAATAATGAAAATTATATTTTTTTTAAATGAAAAAGCTATATATATATATCGTTAATTAATACATTATAAAGTATAAAAAGAAATATTACAACCAAAAACACGTTGAAGGCGCCATTATTACAGCCCTGTAAACGCCGCACCAGCGACACAAAAGACAGTTGGTAACGATATTACCTAATGTGGAAATTAGCGCGCCAATTGTTAATGACGTCACACAATATGCAAATTATTGCACCACATTTTCAAATTTCTAAAATATATTATAAAAACCCCCCCCACGGGGTACTCACGTGAATAGGTAAAGCTTCCTTCCGAATTACTTCTCTGATGGCGGCTAGTGGCTTCCTTCAGGATCACTCTAGGCTAGCGGCTGCGGGGCTCCGTGGGCTCGTTATTATATCTCGGGTCGTGGATCTTCTACCAGGTTGCTTCCAAATTCGTTGGTCGTCTTCCTATGTAGAGGTAATGATAAGGAACGGGTTGATGAACGATAATCAAAAAAGGCAAAGGGAATCTACATAATCAAAAGATACGATACGATACCAGACCAACCACTCCTATTCACGTTTCAAAGGCAAGTCCCTAAGCCTCTTCGGGAAATTCCCCACTTTCTTCTTCCCCCACATGCGTCGGCGCGAAATTCGTGCAACGCACTTCTGAAGTAACGGAAATACGCGCAACAAGTCTTTTAAATTTATGGCGCGAAATTCCCGCATATTAAGACTATATGAATGTTTAGTGCCAAAATTTTGGCACGTAACAGGCTGACCAAACGCCCTCTATGAACGGCACACCGGGCTCCATGATCTAACATCTAGTGGCAGTTTTGTTTTTATTCTAATTCTTTTTGGAACGTACTCCTGGGTGTATGTCAATAAAAATGGGTAGACTGAATTTTTGAAAATGCTCCTTGGCAGCCACAATACTGTTCTACACAGAAGAAAGCGTTCTTAAAAAATAACGAAAGAATAATATTTTGGCTGCCAAGGGCATTTTGAAAAATTCGGTCTATCCTCATTTACATACGCACAGGAACGCGATACAAAAAAGAATTACAACAATAAACAATAAACAGCGCCCGCACAGACGAAATTTCTCAAAAACTTGCCCAACAATGCAAAAAAATACGCACAGACACAAAAGTAAAACATTTTTCAATAACTTAGTCTGGCCATTTTCATCTATACATACCCAGAAACAAAATACAAAAATTATTAGAACAAAGAATAGTATACAAAAAGTTGGAAATCAGTTTTATAAAGAATGTTTTGTCCATTCCGGACGCAGTAACGTTTTTTGTATACTGTTGTATTCTAATTCTTTGTGTATCTTATTTCTCGACATGTGGGAATTAGAATGCGGCGGACTGAATTTTCTTACATTCAACCGGTAGTTACATTTAAAAAGTTCTATAAATGCAACACCGGAAGCGTGGTTTAATAGACACTATCGGTGGTTGGCAGCGCTAATCTTATACAGATTTGGGCGCGGTCATCCACCAATGACGTCTTCAATATTGCGCAATACTACGGAAATTTACATATTATTTTTAGAACAAAGATAAAACGAACAATATAAACTTTGAAGTACTCACATAATAGGTCCAGATTCTCGCGAAGTTGCGCTAGGGTAGGCCCCTAACCAAGTCCAATCAGGGCTCCTCCCGGAGGGATTAGAGATGATACGCCGACGCTCTCAAAGCGTCGGATCAGCTCCGGCCAGCTAAGGTAGTCATGAGGTCTTCATCCACAGACGTGAAGATCGGTACGCCTAGGTGGCGGCAGATGTCTTACCTATGTAGGGATTGGGCGGGAAAAATAAGGTATGAGGGTAGACAAACAAAAGATAATCAAGCAAGGAACTACATAGGTAAACCTAACGTTACGTTACCAGAAAAACGAGCACTTCACTCGACGATACCATGCAAAAAGCCACGTTCTTCAGCCCGAACAGGAAACTTCCCCACTCCTTTTCTAGTATTCGTCCACCCCTCTAGCATTGCACGATTTGCGCAAATGCACTACTATGACGTACGGAAGTACCGCCTAGTCTATTTAAAATTCCCGCGCACCGCGTCTTTTAAAAATATGCCGCGAAACTTCCGTGCATCCAAACTAAACTAATAACAATGTTTAAGTGACCCTTGGCACGTAACAATTTTTTAAAATGTTCCCTTATTAGTCAAAATACTGTTCCTCACAGAAAAAACCATTTTTAAAAAATAATAAAATGACAATATTTTGGCTGCCAAGGGCATTTTCAAAAATTCAGCCTGTCCAGTTTTACCTACGCACGCACAGAAACACGATACAAAAGTATAGAAACAATAAACTATACATAAAGGAAGTTGCAGCGCCCACAAAAAAGAAAATATTTCTCAAAAACTTGTCCAACGTGCAAAAAACACGCACAGACACCAAAATAAAATATTTTTCAAAAATTTAGTTTGCTCATTTTAATCTATACATGCCCAGGAACAGAATACAAAAAGTATCAGAACAAGGAACTATACAAAAAAGTTACACCGCCCATACGGAAGAAATCAGTGTTATAAAGAATGTTTTCTTCTTTGCAGATGCTGTAACTTTTTTTGTATCCTGTTCTTTGTTCTAATGTTCGAATGAGAATGCGACAGGCTGAAGTTTTGAAAATGCTTCTTTGGCAGCCACATTACTGTTCCTCACAAAAGAAAGCATTCTTAAAAGATAATAAAAAGACAATATTTTGGCTGTCACGAGAGCATTTTCAAAAACTCAGCTGCCCATTCTTATTTATACACGCACAGGAACATGATAGAAAAAGAATTAGAACAATAAACAATACACAAAAATGTTACAGCGCCCGTCAGAAAATGTTCTAAATTATATTATAACTTTATTTAACAGATTCCACTTCCTGTTCAAAACGTTATCATCAACAGTAGTGTTTTATATAGACAATAATTTTTTATGATCAATAAATCCTAAGGTGCCATCTTGTGTGAGGTTAAAACAACCATTAAAAAAGACATTTGCTTTGTGTCGAGAAATATTTTCTAGGGATCTTTATTCATTCTTCACGCGAGGTAAATATCACCACTTCCATAACTAATTGAAATCTAGGTACTTGAGAAGTACCTATTGTCTGCAGGGAAATTTCTAGTCTGTATATCTATTTACACATTTTTTTTGGTTGATCAATTCGATAAGTTTTGGTCAAAAATTTTACTAAACCCCGAATATCGAAATTATTATTTCCAACATTTTCAAGTTTAATACGGTTACATTGTAACAATATTATAAAACTTATCCAATTCGGCCTAAATTGGAACAGAATTGAGGTTCTATTAATTACATTTATTGCTAACAAGATCCACACTTAATATAACCAAAGGTTCATAATTGAAATCTGTTGTAACTGATAATTAACATAGAGAACATACAAAAGTGAGGCCGATTTAAAAAAATGGGGACACAATGGCGGCTACAATCGGTGACGCCTCGAGGGACTACTGGTGACAACAAAATCTAATATCGGGAAATTAAAAATATTAAGGCTATAAGATTTACCTAAAAACTTATTTTCAAAACTCAACAATATATATGAAACAAGTTGAATAAAAATTAATTTAAGTATATATGGTAAATAAATGAATTTCAATTCGACCTGTTTCATACATATTGTTGAGTTTAGAAAATAAGTTTTTAGGTAAATTTATTGATGGCAGCAAACAGAAAAAATTAATAATAATGGTTTATTAAATGTAAATATTCTTTATTATATATCACACTTAGCAACATTACAAAATAACGAATCAATAAATAACCGTAATGTATCATAAATGTAATATAGATGCAATCATATCAAATTTAATTAAATAAATAATCAAACACAAATAATTGCAATATAAAGATTTTGTTCGTTAATTAAGTAAAGGCGATGTTAGACAAAATTTGCTAAAAGCTTACGAAAAAAGTAAGGACCACTATAACCTACGTAAACGAAATATTTCCTTCGCCTTGGGCGAACAAGTTTGGAAAAAAAATTATGTCTTATCGGATGCAACTAAGAAATTTTCTTCAAAATTAGCCCCTAGATTCATTCTATGTAAGGTCACTTGTGTTGTTAGTCCACTTATCTATGAACTTCAAGATGCTGAAGGAAAACGCCAAGGAAGGTAACATATTAAAGATCTTAAGCCATTCTCTACTGACCCAAATGCTAGTTAAGTTTTTCATGTTCCATTTCCTTAACGATTTACCTAATGTTTTCTGTCCCTACTATCAATTAGTAACTTTAATTACTTATTCCTTCTCTTATACAGCACCTACCGTTTACACGTTTAACTTGTTTACCTTAAACTAGCTATTTTTTTTTGCTTCTTGTTGACTTTTCCTTGAATTTATTGTTAGTCATATATCGGTTTATTCTCTAGGTTCCCCAGTATAACTCTGTCGTTTCATTTAATTAATCCTCGCACCTTTTTCTACAACATATTATTTTGTTTTAAGTATTTATCTTACATCGTTTAATTGCGTGGTAATTGTCGTAACTTTGGTTGTAATAACTCATTCAATTTTTATGATTGGTTTTAGTTGATGTTTTGAGTGGATGCTTTTTTCTTTGGGCTCGCATAGGAGTCGCGGCCTATGCCATTGTAAGAAATAGTTCATATTCGCAGTTGCAAAAAACTAAGATTGCCTATTCCATGTGTTTTTTTCTCTGAATTATTACAGTCGCCCACATTATCCTATATCATTACTTGTTCTTTTTTTACTAAGTCATCATAACATTTTTTTCGTTGTTTTTATTGAACTTCGTGGTGAGGTGCTATCGCTTTTTATTGATATCTTATCAAATTCTCGGTTGTTTCTAGCGTATTGGGACAGTGTGTCTGTATTTAATTGCTTATAATTAGGAATTTTTGTGTGTTTATGGCGTTACCGTTTTAAAATTGCAACAGTTGTTTTTTTGTGTGAATGTATCTGTAGTGATATTTCTAAGTTGTTGTGTCAACTTTTGTCTGATTTTCTTATTGTAGTGGATGCACTTGTTAGGACAATGATTGTACTAGTTCTCATTAAGAGTCTAGTGATCTTTTAACTTATGATATACCTTAACTTGTCTGATTACTATCGCAGGTGGTCCTTCAGGCCGATCTGTGTTTTATAGGAACAACTCTCTACCTTCTCTCGGACGCTTGTCTAAAAACTCTACTTTTTCTTATCCCGCTGTCTCCGTTTCTGCCTTATCTTTCTTTCGGTAGACCTATTTTCGTCCCGGAACACCCGTCTACCGTCTACCCTCACTCCGGGCTACTGACCACATTGGCTGGTTGAGTAGTGCTTTGATATCCACCTTTTCTGTCTCTTTAGCTCAGTGCGAGCCCTTCCTCTATTTTCTTCTACCTGAAAGTGCCTCTTATGCATTCCAAATACCCACCTCCCTCTTTCTATCTTTCCTATTTCTACTGCCTTTTCATTTCCGTTAGTCACTGTGTGGTTGCGCGGGGGGTTTTCACAGACACCTGGACCACGTCTCTGGAAATCTTTTGTGAGGTCATGCGGTGCCGCGTCAGCGCACATGGCCGCTAACAGTGAATCTATGTATGAGTCTGTGAATGTGTGAGTGAATGTAGAAATATGTGTGGATATCGTGTGGGTATCACCGATATCAATTAACGCCGGGTGCATTTCTGCAGAAATGCACCCAAATGCCTTTGCTGGTCCCTCGCGCCGTTTATTTCAAACGGGCCTGCTTCACAGGTCGCCCTTTTTAGGGGGCACGCGCATTTCCCTATGTAACGGCTCCAAGGAGCCATTCTATTGTTATCTTACCTATTATCTTCGATAATAACTTGAGTTAATATCTTTATTTTATTTATTATCTTTGATAGTAACTTTATCTTAATATCTTTATCTTACATATTACCTTTAATAATAACTTTAGTTTAATATCGTTATCTTACCTATTACTTTTAATAATAACTTTAGCTTAATATCTTTATCTTACCTACTACCTATTACCTTAAGCTCAATATCGTTATCTTATCTATTATCTTCGATAATAACTTGAGATTTTGTTTTATCTTTTTTATCTTCCTAACGTTTGTTATTTACGACCAAGACGTAGGATTTATTTTTTGAATATTGAGTGAAAAAGCTAACCTGATAGTAGCCATGTAATTTGTTAGGTTAGTAATGTAAGGAATTAGTAAGACGGTACTTTTGGTAAATTTGTTAATTCACAACCATGTCATGGACAAGTTTTGATGTGTATTGTCTATTAAACCAGAGTACCAGTACCTAAAAATTTGCTAGAGTGTAGAGTAACTCACTCTTTTGAACATTTTTAAATTCGGTCTTTTTTTGCCAACGGAGAAACAGTCTAGATGCAACGCTCATGTGCGTTTGCACTTACGAAACTGTAATGTTAGCTTTAGTTTAGTATATAGGTTAGACGACTTGTCGCATTTGTTTAAGTTTAAGTAGTGTTTTATGCTCCCCGACAAATTTGTGCTGTCGATTATAACTGCGCCACATCAAAGACTCGTGTGTGCACTTTTCCGTTTCCTGGTAATCCGGAAGACGTGTTATCGGTCGGAAAAAACCAGGTGGCGCCTCAAATAAACATTTTGTAGGATTTAAGTTAGGATTTATGTAGGTTAGTTAGGATCTAGATTTTAAGATGTTACTGTGCTAACAGTCATTTTCTTTTTAAGTTATTTCTTTTATGGCTTTGTCGCGATTGATACGTGCCGAAATTCGGCTAGTTAACATTCCTGTAAAGTTTTAATTTGCAAGGGATTTTGCGCCAATAATTTTAAAAGACTTGTGCGCGTATTTCCGTCACTTCAGACAATGCGTTTGCGCGAGATTGCGCCGAAGCGGAGTGCAAAAGGGTGGTAATTTCCGACACGTCGAGACGAGTCAGCGAGACGTCGCCGAGTGTAGTTATCTTTGTGCCGTATCTTGACTTTTTTCAGGTTATGTAGGTTTCCTGCTTATACCTAATTACCGTACCTCTACCTGTCTTCCTTTATCGTACCTCTACATAATGAAAAAGACAAATTGTATTTGGAGTCGACAAGGGGGTCCAACGGATTACCCACGCCCGGAATGCTCCCCGAGACAAGCTGCCGTTATACTAGCGTAATGCTGTGAGAAGTCCTACAGTTTACGTGAGACCCTTCTGTTTTTCCTTATAATTAATATAAACCTTTTGTATGTGATAATAATTTGAACATTTATATGACGTAATACCCTATTTGCGCATCATTTCGTAATTATTTATCATTGCTACCAACTACTGTAGTGGCTCTCGTACATTACCGCCGGGGTTATAATAAAGTTACGCACATTGTGTATCTTTACATTTTTCCCGATTCTTACACATGTGAGTTGCTTTATAGTATTCGTACATTTTGTATAGTTTGCGCAATCCAAGGATAGTTTATTTCTGCATGGCCTTGAATGCTTCATCAATATTATAATTTGACGATAAGATATATCTATGTCCAAACTTGTTACATATTATACTGTTTATTTATAACCGTAGCCGAACTTTTATATAAATACTAGCTGCAGAAGTCGATTTGGCCGACGACCTTTTTTGTTTTGTATTTATTCTAATTCGTTTTCAGTTCGTGATGTCGATGAAAATGAACAGACTAAATTTTTTAAAATGCCTCTTGGGAAGCCATAATACTGTTCCTCACAGAAGAAATTATGCTTGAAAATAAAAGGACAATATTTTGGCTGCCAAGGACATTTTGAAAAATTCAGTATCCCTTCTCATCTACACCATACAAAAAGAATTAGAACAATAAACAATACAGAAAATAGTTGCAGCGCCCGCACAAAAGAAAATATTCCCCAAAAACTTGTCCAACATGCAAAAAAATACGCACAAACACCAAAATAAAACATTTTTCAAAAATTTAGCTTGCTATTTTCATTTATACACACCAAGGAATACAATACAAAAAGAATCAGAATAAAGAACAGTATGCAAAAAAGTTGCTTAAAGAATGTTTTCTTTTTTGGGGGCGCTGTTACAATTTTTGTATGCTGTTCTTTGTTCTAATTTTTTTGTATCGTATTCCTGGGTGTGTGCGAATTAGAATGCAACAGTTTTGAAAATGCCCCTTTTATAGCTACAATACTGTTCTTCACAGAAGAAATCATTTTTAAAAAGATAATAAAAAGGATAATATTTTGGCTACCAACAGCATTTTCAAAAATTCAGCTGTCCATTCTTATCTATACACGCACAGGAATATGATAGAAAAAGAAGTGGAACAATAAACTAAACACAATGAAGTTACACAGCCCGCTCAGAAAGTATTCTAAATTATATTAAAATTGATTTAACAGATTTCTATTTTTGTTGAAAACATGTATTATACCAATTTATTTAAGACAGTATCTCTTTATGTTCAATGAATCCGAATGCGCCATCTTATACGAGGTTAAAAAACCATTAAGGGCGCGATCGGATGTATGGTTGGCTGCCTAAAATCCATCAAAAAACAGGATATTCTGTTTGGTAAATAACTTTTGTTGGATTGAAAATATGCAAAATGTAACTTCACCATTAGACTCACAAAACTTTGTACTTTCTAACGAAGGTTTGCTTTTTTTTTCTAAAGTGCAGTAATAAGCAAGAAATAGCTGTTAAAAGTATTGTTAAAATTCACTTACTTTATTTTAGTTACTACATCTAACATAATCAATTTGTATATAAAAAAAAGCATTCGTTGGATAGCAGAATATATATATAATCGTTCTGTTAAAAAAAATTTCAAAAATATTGATCATGACAGCCGTAGTGTACTGAATGGATTTTATTGAATTATTACATTAATTGTACGCCATTTTAATAGAAATTGTTCACGACTTCCTCCGAAGATGGCACTGTTTATGATGTGTAGAATAAGGTTTAAAACCAGAATATTTCAAATTGAACTATTTTGGACTTTGTTCTTGTCGCATTGAAATGAAGTAAACTAATAATATATGGTGAATTGATAAGTGTAATATAATAATGATTGGATTAATTGCGAATATTTATGAAGTCAAAAATGACATAACCTCAACATCCATGGTTGTTTGTAAACTTTCATGTTTATGTTTACAAGCGATAAGTAAATTATTACAGCAGTGTTACTTTGTGAAGCTTATACTATGTTATAATAGTTTTTAAAAAAAGGGTAGTGTGCCGTATCCCAAAACGTAACTAGATACTCTACAATATTCAATATAAGCAAAATATTGCATCATGTTAGCAAGAGTAATGTTTATTAAAATATCTTAGTGGAACCATTGCAGGGAAATAGGATACATTTTGTTACAAATTAGGTTGCGAGTTTGGTACTCGGCAAAATGATTTTCAAATTTGAACGATCTGGGGGAGGACGTTCTCAAAAAACGATAATTTTTCCTACATTATTTTACACTTCACTTTGGGGACGTTCATTGTCTTGTGTATCTTCACCAGGGGTCTGCATTGGTAATTATATTTTCAATTTGAAAAGTGTCAAAATCAGCTTTAAATATATAGGCAACTTATTAGTGTTCCCATTCTTTACCCCCACGTAGCAGACTTCCGTCATTTTTTGGTCATACATAGTTCACATGTAACGTCAAATAGATATGATAATAACATTTTCTCAAATTGTGCTGCCGGCAAAAAATGATTATAATAAACAATAAACTTCAAAACTCCCACTAATTATGAAATATATTTTAGGCTAAATTAAAAATAAAAATGGAAAAGTTTATTTAGGATTAAACAATTTACGAAACTAGACCTAACTATAGGCATTAGAAATAAACCATAAAAGAATTACTTTTTGGTTTATTCTGTCAAAAAATAGCTATTTTGTTACATTAAATCGACTCTGTTAAAAACGACTAAACGTTTATTTCAATAAATATTTCAAACTAATAGAATATTTGGGGTCTTCGGTTTAATATTTTTCATCAAATGCTAATATCGAAAAAGGTATTTCCAATACAAAAAAACTTTGAGTTGTTACCTGTAAAGTGTGCTTTATTAAAACAAAATTATTACAAATGTTTTATTTTTAATGAATAACTAAGAAATTAAAAATAGGTTCAATTGTTGTAACATTTACAATGTGTATATAGGTATTTTTGAACAGTAAGTCAATACCAACCAAAAACTTAAAAGGAACACTGTTTTACACAATACGTAGCAATGTAAATGATATAAAACTATTGGTGAAAAGAAGTGAATAACAGGCATTTGTAAATAATATTTTTTAAACCACACATTTTAAGGCCAATAGATAAACGTTTAGTAATAAATATACGAACCGCTTTCGAATTGAAATTGACTTTATTGTTGTTAATATTACATTAAATATTAGTATATAAGGCATGTTTGTAGGTCCATACAGGCAAAGTTTAGTCATAGACTATCTTACACTTAACCTGCATAAACCACTACATATCTCTACAAGGAAAATGAGTGAAGCAAATGAATAATTACACAATAATTGAAAAATATACAATTAGGCTGTTACTACTTATCCAAAATATGCGCCCTGATTTGAACCTTGAATGCAGTAAAAGTAAAAAAGATTTTTATATCCATCTGGAATTGCATTATAAGTAGAAACAGCATTATAGATGAATCTTCTCTGAAACATAGCAGTCAGTTTCTTGGGAATTGTTAAAGTTTTAGTGTGTCTAATATTGATGCAATGCACTTTGGAGCGTGTCATTAATATTTTAGCAATATCCTCTGAAGTCATTTATAATTATTTTATGAACAAAACATAACAAATGATGTTTCCTGCAGTTATCCATATTTAACCAGTGCAACTCTTTTATCTTATGCGATACATGATCAAATTTTTTTAGTCCAAAAACTAAACGACAACAAGTATTTTGAATCCTTTGTATTTGTGTCATAGAAGTGCTATCAAGGTTTGGACCATATATAAAATCACAATAGTTAAATAATGACAAAACTAGCTCCCGACAACAGCTTTTTCAATTGTAAGGTTAGTATAGACCGACAAGCATATAGTTGTTTAAGTGCTATATACGACCTTTTTATTAACCTTGCAACATGTGACATAAAGCGTAGATCATCGTCAAGTATTAAACAGAAATTTCTTGAAGAACTAACTAATGGAAGAGCTATTGTTAATTATGACTTTTATCTTATCCTTAACACAATCTCTAATTTAATCTGTGATCCGAAACAATATCAGCATCAATAGTACCTGCACGAACAAATAATTCATCACTTGATAAATATATGGAATCAATAAAGAGTACTGCTGTTATTTACTATGCGCGTAGGTTCGTTTATTACTTGGATGAATCCATAAGAATCAATGCAGTGTGTGATAATATTACTTAAATTGAAAAGATTAACATTGACATCACCTAAACATTATATTATCCATCATTGGTGCTAAATAAGATAATATATTATTTAGTTCGTCAACACAACTAAGCGGATTAGAGTTTGGGGATCTGTATATTGTGCCTACAGTAAAAGTTTTGCGATTTAATTTAAACATTATCCAAAATATATTCAAGTATACTAGTCAATTGCAAACCAACAAAATAACCTGACATTTAAGTTCCTTCCTTACGTACACACCAACCCCACCCCCTGGACCTTTCCTTGTGGTAGCCAACACACTTGGCCGATTTAAAGTGTCACGTTGGTGGTATTGATGTAATGATTGTATCCTTTTTTAACTTTTGAAAGCAAACAAGTTTTCTGTAAACGAGTCGATATAAATTTATTGCACAAATAATAATGACACTGAAACTTAAATCTAAATTTCTTGTATAAAAACTCTAGCAGGTCATGAATGGTTAAACATCAATCGCTAAACATTAATAATTTGTTAACATAAATATTGCACAATAAATAATGCAATTTGGTGACCGTTGGTGTTGGTCTCGTGCTAACAAAACCAACTAAAATTACCGTGTAGGTAATACTGGTTATTCTGATCAGTATCACAGCCACTGCTATCACTAGTTGTATCACCCATTTTGATAATTAAAGGTTCGACAACATCAAACTGCTGTACTATAGCCCACCATTCCATCATACATTTTTCTGCATGTGTGATACATTTTTGCCAATATGACCCATCTATTCTTTGCAAAGATTCTTGCCATATCAAGTTGAGATTTGTGTCATTATAAAGTTGGTTAAGCCGTCCAACATTTTTATTGTAATATTTTTTACAGTTCGCCCATGCCAACTCTATAGGATTAAACTCGCAGTGATACGGAGGTAGCCGCAAAACTTTGTGTCCGTACATTTCTGCTAGGGTATCTATTTCATAAATTATTGGTTGTGGATGTTTTTTAATTAATGATAATAGTTCCCTTTTTAACGTGTGACTGCCGCAACTAACATTGTGTTTAATCAAGTAATCAATGATATTTAGCATTGTCTAGAATAATTACACTGGGTTTGCTTAAATTAGGAATTAAACGTTCTTCAAACCATTTTGTAAATAATGCTGCATTCATGTCTCCATGATAGTCAGCACTTGGAGTTTTTGTAGAATGCAAAGTGCTGCATTGGGGATGAATCCAGTTTTGTTGCCTGCATGTACGACTATGAACCTGTAATAAAAAATATTTGTATTAAATGTAATTTTAACTTTAAAAAACTAACCGTTTTCCTTCTCCAGGAGGTTTTCTCTTTACACTGAGCTTGGAACCATTATGCCAACTCTTCTTAACAGAACCTCGACTAAAAATCCACGTCTCATCCAAGAAAACAGGATCATATAGTTACAATTGTTTGTACATTTCATATGCTCTTAAAAACTTCACTCGTGCAGCAGCAATATGTTCCTGTTCAAGCACAGCCCTTCTACCATCGTCCAATTTAAAAGAAAAACCAATTGTTGATAGAAGTCTCGTCAGACTAGACTGGCTGAATTTAAAAATTTGAGCGGTTACAATTTCTTGTAAAGATTTAACAGTTACATGGAGCCCTAAAAGCATAATACTAAAAAACACTAAATAAAATTGTTATGAAAACTATATTACATTTGGAATACATTTCGTAAATTTTTCGTTTAATCGCATCTATTACAAAACCATCTACATCACACGATTTAGACTTGTTGAATTTTCGGTGCTTGCTCGGTGACTCAGGAACTTTATTTTCTTTTCGGGCTTCTAAAACTCTCTTTTTTTAATGGAACGAAGAGAACTCAGTCCTATCCCACAAGCCTCAGATGTTCGCTAACAATAAGCAACAGTTAAAACACAACATATCACTTGAAAATTTGATTATACCTGCAATACTAACTCAAATGGGGCCAAGGTTCCATGATTATCACGTTCTCTTTCAAAAAATGTTAGAACATTCATCACCAACAAATGAGCTTGAAAGTTCAAATGTTTGTTACGAAGCGTGTTCATTTTGATAAGTGTTGACCAAACACTATTCAATGTGTAGAAGATTCTTAGTTTAAAAAAAACTGTTTGTTGTATATCAGAATTATCTTTAAAAGAAAAGTAGAAAATCGCAAGTGAAATAACAAAGCACAAATTCTAACCTAACCTTAAAAATGTTTGACAATTAATTACAAACCAAAATATTTTATGGACATACCTTCAGAGTGGTTGCATTGAATTATACAGCCGACGAATATTTTTCTAGCTATCCTTTTTAGATGGGGAAGAGCCAGGTAATAGAGTAGCATAACAATATTGTGTCTGTATTTTATTCATATGCGCAACGATGAGTCATGCTTGACTTTATTTGATTTCAACTATATCTAACGCTTTGCTTGCTGTTCAACAACTTCGAAATTGCTGAAGGTCATTTACCATGAATAGTTACAGAAATTGAGAAAAACCAGCATCGTACCGTATCCTAGCAACCGTTATTTGCCTAACTTGGAAACGAACCACTAAACTACTAAAGTTAAAATAAAGTAGTTCCCTCTATCATGCGAAAGTTATACCACAAAGGCGGCTATTTTAAAATTAGTTCGTGTTATGAAAATAGAGGGATGCTATCGCGCCCTTAACAAGACATTTGTTTTGTATTTAGAAATATTCTCTAGATGTCTCTAGTAATTTTTCACACGAAGTAAATATTGCCACTTTCATAACTAATTGAAATCTGGTTATATGTTTGGTACCTATTATTTTAAATTCGACCATTTTATATGAGTAAATTTTTTAGTCGATCAAAATACTTTATTTTTGGTCAAAAATTCACTAAATAGAGATATATCCTGATTTATTATTTTCAAGTTTAACCTGTTACAGTGTAGTAATACTAATAAAACTTATCCAACTCCACCTAGTTTTGTAGTACGGAATATGAGGTTATTATATTATTGTAGGGCGCTACTATAACGGGTTTCCCTAATTTAAAACAAGTAGTAACAAAAGTCTTTATTACTCACTATTCACAAGTCTTACTGTATGTTCTCTATGTCACGTCTAATCAACAGTATCTGCCTTATTTATAGATGTTTCCAGTCCAATTAACAATGAAGCGCTCTCCCACTAATGCTATTTACAAGCACTAATATCTTCTTAAACTATAGGTCTACCCATTTGAACCTATAGTCCTTTATAAAGGACGTTGTATTGGTAAACTAATTTGGCTTTTTTTTAGTTTCTGCTACCGAATTGTAAAGGGCGAGCTGCTAACTTTTTGTAAACATATTAACTATTATTTGTGATTCAACTCTAACCTAAAATTTTAAACATTTGTCAATCTTAACAGTTTATAAAATGGCAGTTTTTATTTGTTGAAAAAAATGAGTGACTATAATTATTTGATGTAAGTTTTAGGTGTTAACATTATGTATTCTAGTCAACTTTCGGCGTTTTTCAATCAATATAAATAACAATGATAATAACTCGGTCAAAATTTAAATAAAGTTATTATAGCATTACAAGTTATGTGTTCTCAAACTGTGTCGTCCTTTTAAAGGGACTGTAGGTTTATGTACTGTTAAGATCAAGTAAATCTCTTATTTATAGGTATTGGAAGAGGCCTCTTACTCTAAGTTAGATTCTCGAAGAAGCGGAAAACATACATGACATGACATGACAAAATTGTAATATTTCCCCCGGAAAATGCAAATGATTGTAATACTGACGAAGATTCTGGTGACGAATATAACATTATACCAAGCAATTTACCATGTCTTCGATTACGAGCAGACGCTCAAGTTTTTGTGAAGGATTTGGCATATAGCGAAACTTCTGAGGAAAGTTTACAATGGGATAGTGAAGATGAGTTACCTTTGTCTTCATTTCAAACAAAAATATTGATAAAAACGAAAGATTTTCATTTTACGCTCGAGCTCGACTTAGACTTGAAACCAGATTTTCCGGACTGGGATCATGAGGCTGTAGAAAATAAAACCTTTTCACCGGCTGAGACTTTTAAGTTATTTTTTGATTCGAATTTTATAGATGACAAGGTTCATTACAGCAACGCATATGCCCTCCAGAAAAATCGTATTGGTAATATAACATCTAACGACATGTTTTGTTTCATTGGAGTTTTGATTTTGAGTGGATACTGTTGCGTTTCAAGAAAAAAAAATGTATTGGTAGAATTCAGATGACACCAATAACAAACTTGTTTCCTCGTCAATTTCACGGGATCGTTTTCAGTACCTCATGAGTAATTTTCACTGCGTGGACGATGATTTGAAAAAAATGATCAGTTTGCTAAAATAAGGCCCCTATTTCAAGCTTTGAACAAAAAGTTTTTAGTGTATGCTTCAACCCAAAAACATCATTCTGTTGACGAGGCTATGGTGCCATATTTTGGGCACCATGGTTGTAAACAATTCATTAGAGGTAAACCCATACGATGGGGTTACAAATTTTGAGTAGGAGCAACTAGACTCGGTTACGTAGTCTATTTTGAACCCTACCAAGGGGCTTTTACTAACTTGCCAAACAAATACAAAGACCTAGGGCTGGGATCATCTTTTGTTTTACAATATACGGATATCTTGATATCAGCTTTATTAAAAAATTTCCACATTTATTTTGATAACTTCTTTACATCAATGTCATTGATAAAGGAATTGACATTACGAATAATTAAAGTTGCAGGCACAGTTCGAGGGAATAGGGTATCAAAGTGCGCTTTGCTGAATACAAAGGACTTTAAAAAAAGGCCAGGGGAACATTTGAATATGCGTCAGTTGATAATGAAATGCTATTGTGTAGGTGGAATGACAATAGTGTACTTACGTTACTCTCAAATGCTTGTCCGGTAGTCCTGGTTAACAAAGTTAAAAGATTTTCACAAAGTGAAAAAAAGCATATTCTAGTTGACCAACCAAAATTAGTGAAGGCGTATAATGAGAACATGGGCAGTGTTGATTGGAGTGACCAAAACATTGCCCAATATCGCATTTCAATTCGAGGCAAGCCATTGCATTGATATATATGGCTGTTAAAAACGCGTGGTACTTGCATAGATTGTATGGCGGGAAATTGGACCAGTTGACTTTCCGACGAGCTATTGCTTCAGAGTTACTAGAGACCTATAAAGTACTAGGCAAAAAAGGGGTTTCGAAAAAGTCTGTTACTTATAAGGAACAGTCAAGATACGACAAACTTGATCATCTTGTAATATACCAGGAAAACCAGACAAAGTGTGCTGCATGTCATAAGAAAACCAATTTATGTTGTCAAAAGTGTGACATTGGATTGCATCCAATTTTAGTTTAGATATATATTTTTAGACATACTGTAGTTTAGTTTAGAGTAGGTACATATAACATGATATTACAGCTGTTTCATTTCAAAATAATGCATAATACTAGGGTCCTTTTAAAAGGACGCCGTATATATTAAAAAATAAAATTTGGTTTTTAATTTTTGCAATTTTTTTTAGCTTGCTAACTACTAACCATCAGTTAAACCTATTTTCAGACTTATCTGCAACAAAAAATAATTTCAGGGTTATATGGGTTAACAACACTAACACTACTATAATTTATTTATTACACTTTTGTCTATTTATGTACAAGCTGGCGGTACAATATACACGTTCACATAACACAAATGTATATTTACTAGGACATTAAAAACGTACTGACCAACTAACTTTACTCCATTTTCCATCATCTGAGCCTTAAGATTCAGCTAAACCTCCCATAGATGTCCGTAACTAGGTCTCTGCCATGAAGAATTTTTGGTGACCAGATAGTAAACATACCGCTTTCCATTCTGAAGAACCAAAGCTTTTCCTACAGTTGGCTGCTGTTGTACTGATTCATCCACACATCCAAACTTTTTCTTGAAAACAACAGCTATTCCTCTTGACATTTCCAGATCTTGAGCTATGCAATGTGCAAGGGAATACTCTTCTGGTGCTCTAAACAGATCTTGCCGTTTTTCAACAACAACGCCAAATTTCGCGTTAGCGGAACCACCATACGCCGCCATAAAACTCTCAAAAGCTACATTTGGATCGTGACTAATAACTCGTCAAACACCATTCTCATTATTCGAGTCTTCCTGGTTGTTGCCAGCATAGGATGTTAAACGGTCAAAGTGGACCGCTTTCGATTTACCATGGGGAGATCTTCTGATCCGGTACACTATATCATTAATTTTTTTCAACACTTCGTACGAGCCTTCCCATTGTCTTTGTAATTTTGGCGACAATCCACGCGTTCTTTGTCGATTATACAACTACACTAAATTTCCAAGTTGGTAACCACCTTCTTGTGCTCTCGTGCCATTTTGTGATTTCATTCAATTGCTTGCTGCCTAGCTATTCTTTCGGGCGTTTTCGTGAATGCTATTTGATCTTTCACGAAGCTTACTAACGTAATCTTCACCTGCGATCTTTTCTCCAGGTTTAAATCCAAACTGAAGATCGCATAACAGCCGCAATTCACGTCCTAACATCACGCAAGCGGGAGAGTATCCTGTGCTGTTATGTACCGAAGATCGTTACGCCAGTAGGAACAAATGTAAATATTGGTTCCAGTCTCGTTGATGTTCAGAGACAACTTTGGCTAGGTACTTTCCTAACGTCCTGTTCATTCTTTCAACCATTCCATCCGATTGAGGATGAAGTGGTGTGGTTCTAGTCTTTCTGATTCTAAGATGCTTGCAGACGTTTTGAAACAACGCTGGTTCGAAGTTCCGACCTTGATTGGAGTGTAATTACAACAGAACTCCAAAGCGACAAAACAACTCCCTCACTAGTACATCTGCAACCGTCTCGGCTTCTTGGTTAAGTATAGCATACGCTTCCAACCATTTGGTAAAATAATCCATTGCAACCAAGATGTATTTATTTCCTTTCTCTTATTCGCGAAACAGACCAGCTACATCAATGGCCACCCTCTCAAAAGGATTCTCCACATTATTTTGTCTCATTGGGGCTTTCCGTTTTGTAACCGGGCCATTTCCAGAGGCACACAACTCACATTTCCGGCACCACTCCTTCAGATCTTCTTTCCAGTTGACCCAATAGAATCGATCTTTCACTCTTTCGAGAGTTCTTTTCGTGCAAAAGTGCCATCTGGAAATACCATCGTGCAAGTGCTGCAACACTTCCGGCATTCCGCTTCTCAGAGGCGGTTTTGGCAGAGAATTGTCTGAAGAATCGATGTCTGACCAGTGCCTTTGGTAAACAATTTCAAAACAAGACAGTGGCTGAACTGTGGTATACGGTCAAACCAAATTTGTCAAATCTTCGTATTTTTGGTTCAGTTTGTTACAATTTTGTTCCGGATTCCAAACGATCGAAGCTTGATGAAAAATCAGCTAAATGTATTATGTTGGGTTATGCTTTAAATTGTTCATATCGATTATGGAATACTGAAACAAATAAATTGATAATTGGACGAAATGTGATTTTAACGATCAATCTGTTATGAACCAAAATAACAATTTAGAATTGTGTGATTGGGAAGATACAGAGGCGGTTGACAATCCAAAGGATGGTGACATTGTTAATGACGGTAAAACATTCCATAACGTAAATATGGACATCGGTGATCTTGAAGAAAATATTTACGATACATGATTCAATCGTATTGATGATGACGAGGTACTAGGCTTACGACGCAGTACTAGAGTACGACGACCACCTGAAAGATTTGGTGATTGGCAGGAAGATGCACATTTTGCTTTATTGGCACAGCAGTATGTTGATAATGTTCCAAAGACGATCAGTGAAGCAAAACAATTAACTGATTGGAAAGATTGGCAACAAGCGATTAATGAAGAATACTCATCACTAATTAAAAATGGTAAATGGACTGTGTGTGATTTGCCTAATGGAAAAAAGCCGATATCATGCAAATGGGTTTTTAAATTAAAACGAAAATCTACCTGAGCCATTGACAAATACAAGGCACGTTTGGTGGCGAGCGGTTTTTTACAAAGAAGCGGTTTTAATTATAATGAAACGTATGCTACGGTGGCAAAATTGACAACATTATGCACACTATTATCCATAGCTGTCCAACATGATATGAATGTTCATTAGATGGATATTAAAGGAGCATTTTTAAATGGTGAGTTGTCTGAAGAGATATATATGGAACTGCCTGAAGGATTTGAAATTGATAATAAAGTATGCAAACTAGATCGTGCATTATACGGT
Organism: Platerodrilus igneus; assembly: GCA_036346225.1. Classification (NCBI taxonomy): domain Eukaryota; kingdom Metazoa; phylum Arthropoda; class Insecta; order Coleoptera; family Lycidae; genus Platerodrilus; species Platerodrilus igneus. The sequence goes on along the minus strand of JARFIW010000012.1, from coordinate 9,222,002 downwards.
TTGAAACAAGCTTCACGAGCTTGGAAGGAAAAATTCAATTATTTCATGCTGAAGATTGGTTTCAAACATTGCGTATCGGATCAAGGTAGAGAATGGTATGATGTGCTATGTTTTGCTGTATGTTGATGACCTGTTGATCTATTGCAAAAATGAACAAAAAATTAAGGTCATCAAAGGATTATTAAATAATCAATTTAAGATGACTGATATTGGAAAGGTTGACACTTTTCTTGGAATGAACATTAAGCAAAACATTGACCAAGGTACAATAATTTTGAATCAAACACAATATTTAAACAAAGTAAATTTAGCATGGATCAATGTAAAAGTGTCGATACATACACCAATGGAAGTTGGTTTGGATTTAAGGAAAGGAGACCCAATCAAATTGCCTGATGTTGCATACAGGGAACTAATTGGTTGTCTAACATATGCAACACTCACAACTCGATCAAATTTATGTGCAGCTACAAACTAATTCAGTCGGTTCCAAAGTTGCTATACAGTTAAACATTTTACACATGCCAAACGAATTTTGAGGTATATTAAAGGCACTCTGGATTTAAAGATGATTTATCGAAAGGGAAAGGATGAATATTTGTTGATAGGTTATACGGATTCGAATTGGGCTGGAGACAAAAATGATCGCAAGTCGATTTCTCTATATGTATTCAAAGTATATGGCAACACAATTAATTGGGCATTGCGTAAGCAGACTACGGTAAGCTTATCATCAACTGAAGCTGAATTTATATCACTCGGTCAAGGCATTTGTGAAGCAAAGTGGTTACGAAGTTTACTAAACGAAACCGATTTCAAATGCATGAATGCAACAACTATTGTTGTGGATAACCAATCATGCATAAAGGTAGCAGAAGAGCCACGAGAACACAAACGAATGAAACATCGATGTCAAATATTTTATTCATGAATCGATCGCCAATCATGAAGTGAAGCTGTTTTTCAAACCCAGCACTGATCAACTAGCTGACATAATGACGAATGCAATTGGACGGATACTGTTTTGTAAACATCGAGAAAATTTGAATTTGTTTTAAAAATTAATTATGAATTCAAGTAGGTGTACAGCTATATTTATTGAAATTAAGAAGCGGCATTGGAATTGTATAATAGTAAACTGTGCATATTTTAATTTCATTACTTAAAACTGATCACACCACTTGGTTTTGACAATCCTGTCACAATAATATAATAAAAGTTTTTCATTACAAAAACATTTTTGTGCTTTACTTTTTATTTGCTTAATTTAATTCTCAGCTGCGCAACTCTTGCTTCAAGTGATTATTCCATTAAAAATTTGAAAGATAAAGATACTGTAATATACCAAGACATCAACGGGTAACTAGTTTTGGTATATTGCAGTATCTTTACCTTTAAAATTTTGACGATCGGTCATTTTGACTTCATTTCTCAAACTAACTAGCCACATCTAAATTTGTGTATATGTATAGATAAATTCTAATTTAATTGTTACACAATTTGTTAAATTTTACAATGTGATACAGTTTATAGTTGTCTGAATTATGGTGTGTTCTAATTAAACTTAACAAGTAAGTTAATCTAACCTAAAATGTGATACATCTAGTCCAATATTATATACTTGTAGAAAATGCACTGAGGCTGGCTGACGTCGAAGCGCTTTGCTATTTATTGAAATTTTAAATTAAATTTTACACGTTAATACGTCATCATTATCATCAAGTCTTCAGTCCTAGAACTGGTTGGACGCATACCCTCATTGTTTCCTAGTCTGAACCAACCTACACAGTTCCCTAAAATTTGCTGAGTCTACAACTATCACTATTTGTGTGCAAAAGTCTGATCTCGGTCTACCTCTACCTATCTTTTCCTATCTCTGCTTTTAATATATCCCGTGCTATTCCCCAGAAATGCCTTAGAACGTATCCTGTCCTTCTATTTCTCCTATTTTTTTTTTGTTTTTCACAGATATCTTTATTCCTTTACTATTTCAACAACCTATTTGTTACTAACTTTGTCTGTCCATGCTACCATCCTCATACATCTGAAACACAACATTCCAGAAGGCTTCTATCTCTTTCTGTCTGCTTATCCTACTGCCCCTATTTCATAAATGTACTGTGCTGTGCTCCACACTATGCTTTGAACAGTTTTCTTCTTGTATCTATGTCTGTTGTCTTTGAACATAGCTGCTGTTCTTTCTTGTTTGATGCAGTTCGGTCACCTTCTATTGTTTTACATTTATATAACCCTACTTCCCCGATATTAAGTTGTATGTGAAGGGAGGTAAGCAGCTTTTGACTGCCAAGTTCTCCCAGCACTTGAACCTTTGTTGAATTAATAGTTTTTCCAATTTATCCTTTCACACAATCAACATTAGTTGAAAATATTTCACAACCAACATCTGCAGATGTTCATAATAATCAACAGATTCAAGTGCACTTATTTTTTCGTCATTGGTTTTTACGTCTTGAAACTGGTTGGACTTGTACCTCAGCTTATTTATGTTCTGAGCTAGCCTACACAGTTCCCTGCAATTCTCCCAACAGCCTATATATAACTCGATTCCCTTCTATTGTTTTCTAATTATATTCCCTATTTCATATAGATTCAGTGGTATGTGAAGGGGGTTAAGCAGCCTGTGGCTGCCAAGTATCCCCCAACACTTAGACATTTGCCGTATTAATAGTTTCCCAGTAAATCCTTTCGCACAATTAACATTTGTTGAGAGTATTGCAAAACTATCTGTAGCTGTTTATTGTAATCACCATCTTTAAGTACAGTTGTTATTTTTGTCATTAGTTTTTCCATCTTGTGACTGGTTGGAAGCGCACCTCCATTGATTTCTATTCTGAGCTAGCCTACACATTTCCCTAAAATTCTCACAGCCTATATTTTTCACTATCTGTGTGCAGTAATCTAACCTAGGTCTACATCTACTTCTCTTTTTCCTATCCTGCTTCTAATATATTCCGCACTAGTCCCTCATGTCTTAGTATGGGGCCTATCATCCTATCTCTCCTATTTTTTACTGTTTTCCACATACTTCTATCTTTCTCTACCATTTCTAGTACGTCTTTGTTCTTATCTTTGTCTGTCCATGATATCTTCATCATAGGTCTGTATCACCACATTTCAAAGGCGTTCTACCTTTTTCATGTCTGCTTCTCCTACTGTCCAGGCTTCACAGCCATACAGTGCTGTGCTCCACACATATGTTTTAAGCAATCTTTTCCTTGTTTCTATGTTTGTGGTCTTTGAGCACAGTAATTGCTTTTTCTCGTTAAATGTAGCATGACCTTGTGCTAATCTTTGTTTTATATCTTTTGTGCTTTTTCCATCTTGCGTTATTTGACTTCCTAGGTAGTTACCTATTCGTATTCTTGTTTTCGATTTATTTTTCCCTCTTTTACATACTAGAACTTTAGTTTTATTTTTGTTAATTTTCATATCATATCTCTCCGTTAGAACTGTTTCCATATCATTAAGAGCAGATTTTAACTCTTCTTTGCTAGATGCTAATACGTCTATATCATCTGCAAATCTAAGCATGTCAATCTTTTGTCCCTGCATATTAATTCCAAATGTCTTCCTGCATTTGACAGTATTCATTGCCTCTTCTATGTACAAGTTAAAAATTAATGGGGATAAGGCACATCCCTGTTTCACCCCTTTCCTAATATTTACTTTTCTACTTGCTTGCTCTAATTCTATTACCGCCATTTTCTCTTTGTATAAACTATGTACTATCCGTCTGTCCTTAAAACTCATTCCAATCTTTTTGACTATCGCAAACATTTTTTTCCATTTTACATTCTCGAATGCTTTTTTCAGATCTGCAAATACTATATATACGGTTTCCCCCTTCTCTATTGTTTTCTCCATTATCACCCTCAGAGCTAAAATCGCCTCCTGTGTTCTCCTGTTGCGCCTAAACCCAAATTGATCTTCTCCCAGTATTTCTTCAGCTCGTTTTTCCATTCGTCCTTGTACAATTCTAGTTAATATTTTTGAAACGTATGCGGTCAAACTTATTGTTCGAAAATTTTCACATCTATCCGTGCCTCTTTTTTTTTGGTATAGTTACTATGATGTTACGTTTGAAATCTCTGGGTATCTCGCCTGTTTCATACATATAGTTTACAAGTCGGAAGAGACGTTCTGTTACTGCTTGTCCAGCGGCTTTTAGAGTTTCTGCTTGCACCTTATCTATACCCGGCGTCCTACCATTTTTCAGACTGTTTAATGCTAATTCAAACTCATCTCTAAGTATAGGATATCCCAGGTCATCATTTTCAATGTCTGATTCCTGTTCTAATGCTGTTAGTTCCTCTCTTGAATATAAATTCCCTATATATTCCTGCCATCTAGCTACTTTCTTTACATTTTCTATAATGACATTTCCTTCCGCGTTCCTTATATTTTTGCTATATGGTTTTATATCCCTAAAATTCTTTCTAATTAATTTGTACGCTTCGTCTGTCTTTCCTATTTCGATCTTAGTTTGTACCTCTTTGCACTTTTCATCAATCCATTGTTCTTTAGCTTTTCTGCATTTGCGAATAATTTCCCATTTTATGGCTTTGTATCTCTTATTTCCTGTTTCGTCTGATTTATTTTTGTATTTTCGTCTTTCTTCTATTAAATTCAGGATATCCTTTGTTATCCATGGTTTCTTATTTTCTTTGTGTATACCCCAGAATATCTCTGGCCGCTGGCCACCATGTCTAGGCTGTATTTAATGTTATTCCATTCTGTTTCTACTCCCTTAGGATCAGATATTTTCCCAATATCTTTCAGCAATTCATTTGAAGTTTTTTCGAATCTTTCTTGAATATTTTTACCTTTTAGTTTCTCAAAGTCAAAGTGCTTTTTTCCATTTCTTTTTTCAAATTTTTAAATTTAAGAGCAGCCTTCATAATTACGATGTTGTTGTCAGTGTTTATATCTGCTTCTGGGTAGCTTCTACAGTCTTTTACTTGATTCCTAAACCGTTGTCTAACAAGAATGTAGTCTATTTGATATCTTCCTATAGTTCCTGGCATCATCCACGTGTATCGTCTTCTAGAATGATGTTGAAACAATGTATTTGTGATGGTTAAGTTGTTCTTGTTGCAAAATTCTTCCGGCCTATTTCCTCTGTCATTTCTCGTGCGTAAACCAAATAAACCTACTATCGCTCCTTCCTTACCCTTACCTACCACTGCATTAAAATCCCCCGTGATTATTAAATTTTCATGTACTTTTACGTATCTTACTATGTCTTCGATATCTTTGTAGATCTCATCTACCTCTTCCTCACTGTAGCTAGAGGTTGACATGTATACTTGTATTATTACTCTATTTACTGGTTTAGATTCAAATCTAACCATGAGTACTCTTTCGGTCTTTTGTAAGTAATTTTCATAACTATCCCTACACCCGAATTTCCTTCCTCTGATCCATGAATTACCCTAAAGTCTCCACTCCAAATATCCCCCGTCTCTGGCCATCGGACTTTGCTGATTCCTACTATGTCTAGTGCTAACCTATCCATTTCGAGTTGCGGGTTCTCTAGCTTACCTACTTGTTTCATACTTCTGACATTCCATGCTCCGACTCGCAGAATGTTCACGAATCTTTTTCTATACTTTCGGATCGCATCCCCGAAGTAGTCCCCTCCCAGAGATCCGAATGGGAGACTATTTTACCTCCGGAATTTTTTACTCCAGAGGATACTATCATGTTTACTAATAATTTCTGTATGCAGTGTACTTGGGAGGTAATGTGGTAGTTTCCCGTTGCCTTCCACATCGCAGTAGTGTGTCTTAGAATATCATACCGACCCGTATGGTCTCTGCCGCTCTAAGTACAGAAAAAGCTGCTGCCCTCTTTCGGGGACCTGTTTTAATCTGGTTCCTCACTACAGACCCCCACTAATTTGGTTGAACCTATAGTTTGGCTCTTTAGCTCATTGAAACACACAAGCCATTTTACCTGTTCTAGTATTTTAGAACGTTGTCATGGTGCAGGTCCATTCAGAATGGTAAACAATAGATGGCAACTAAAATTATTTCAAACCCACATGAGATAATATCTGGATGAAAGCGTATTACTGCAATAAATCCACACCCACGTGCACCTTAGAAATTATATTTAAATATTATACCGTATTTAATTTGGCCAACAACTTTTTTGTGTTTTATTTTAATTTGTTTTGGTTCGTATTCTTGGACGATATCGATGAAAATGAACAGATTAAATTTTTGAAAATGCCTCTTTGGAAGTCACAATACTGTTCCTCACAGAAGTAAGTATTCTTAAAAAATAATAAAAGGACAATATTTTGGCTGCCAAGGGCATTTTGAAAAATTCAGTATCCATTCTCATCTACACTGTACAAAAAGAATGAGAACAATAAACAACACAGAAAAGAGTTACAGCGCCCGCACAAAAGAAAATATTCCTCAAAAAATAGCACAGACACCAAAATAAAACATTCTTCAAAAATTAAACCTGCCATTTTCATTTATACACACCGAGGAATACAATACAAAAAGTATTACAATAAAGAACACAGTAAACAAAAAGTTACATAAAGAATGTTTTCTCCTTTGCGGGCGCTGTTACTTTTTTTGTATACTGTTCTTCTTTGTTGTAATTTTTTGTATCGTATTCCTGGGCGTTTGCGAATGGGAATGAGAATGCAACAGGCTGAAGTTTTGAATATGTCCCCTTGATAGTCACAATACTATTAGCTTTCCCTTCAGGTTTATAGAGATCCGAAACTTAATGATCTGGGACACTTCGGAGTTCTCCCTGAAAGGAACACGCATTTAAGAATTACGGACTTATCATCCGTAGCACCACATAACCTCAAATTCGTAGTATGTACGCTTTACGTTTTTATATATGTCTTATTATCCAACATCCTGACATGTATTCTTTGAAAGAAGAAATGATTTTGCAGGTAAAAGAATAGATGATTTTGATACATATTGTGATCGGTGTTTAATATGTATTATTTTCTAAACTTACCATGCATTGCTCTTGCAAAATCTTCCTGGCTAAGAGTGAGAATTAATTCATATGGTTCCATTTTTTCTGGATCAAATGTTAATTTAGAAATGTCATTTGTCATCATAACCTCAAAAAAAGTAGAAAGTGGCTTCGCGCCTCAGCTAATATTCTGGTGCTCAAGGGGTAAGGGGAAAACGTAACTTTAGGGCTCAGGGCTTGGCGCTCTAATTGAAGGGAACATTAGCTTTAAAGCCCTGGGCTGTTCTTTTCTGTGAAAGGAAAGCACCTACTGTTCTTCACAGAAGAAAGCATATTTAAAAGATAATATTTTCACTGCCGAGGCATTTTCAAAAATTTAGCTGTCCATTTTCTTATCTATACATGCACAAGAACATGATAGAAAAAGAATTAGAACAATAAACAAAACTCAAAGAAGTTACAGCCTCTGCTCAAAAATATTCTAAATTATATTAAAAGTTGATATAACCAACTTCCAGTTCCTGTTCAAAACGTATATCATCAACAGTAGTATTTTATTTAAAGCAATGTCTTATGTTTAATGAATCGTAAGGCGCCATCTGGTGCGAGGTTTAAAACCATTAAAAGACATTCGTTTTGTATTTAGAAATATTCTCTAGATGTCTCTAGTCATTTTTCACGCGATGTAAATATTGCCATTGTTATAACTAATTGAAATCAATTTATATTCATGGTTTTCTCTCAAATTATATTCTTTATTTAATTAATTTTTGGTTGATCAATGCTATAGTTCTAGATTTGATCAAAAATTTGCCGAATATAAAAATATATCCTGATTATTATTTTCAATTTCAAGTTTTAATCTGTTACATTGTATAGTATATGTAGTAGTCATACTAATAAAACTTATCCAACTGGACCTAGTCTACAGTACAGAATGAGGTTATTATATTATCGTGGGCTCGGACTACAAAGCAGCTAACTCCAGTGTCACTTTTTTCAGTAGAAAGAAAAAAACTTAACTTTTTATCATCTCCATATAAATAAATTTCTAATTTCACGTTTATGGGAATGAAACATTTTCAATAAATAAATAAATCTGAATACCAAAATCAACTACTTTTATTTAAGAGTATGAATTAGGATTTAGCCGTTTTGCAAAATACTTCATTCTAATAATCTGTAAGAGTTAGCTAGTAATCAGAAGAAACGAAAAACTTAATAAAATGAATTAATTTGTAATAATTAATAATAATTAACCAGTGATTAAAACAAAATAAAGTCGAGCTTGAAAGGGAATACACATTGTGCTTATATGTTTTAGTTTAATTCTCGTGGGGAAGGTTGCCGTAAAAATCATGATAATCAGATGGAAGTGTCTTCATTAATTCTTGCAAATGTATAAATTTACGTTTTCTTATTTTTCTATGCTGAATGTGTAATTGAGGCAAATCGACAAAAATCTGAGGGATCACTTTATTATTTCCCCTTTGGAGTAGGAGGGTCCACTCATCTATAAATTTTAATTTATAATGTATTTGTCCTAATGAATTATATTGGATTGCTCTCAGATCTGTCACCTGAAATTATTAACAACACTATAATTATGTATGATTATTTGCTATTACTAAATACCTTGGGATCTCATTTCATTTCTTCTTTCCCGGTCTTATTGAAGTGTAGTATTGAACTGTATTAAATGATTTCAAACACTCATGTGTAAGGTAGTGTACTTTGTATGGTTCTGGATTCTTTCTAGCTTTCACACAAATACCAGCATAATCGGCAGGAACATATACCACTTTGTTTCTTAATTGCCTCTCTATTGTCAAGTGCATGGAGTCAGCCTCCATCTGGGTGTGGCCCACTTCCAGAAATTTTTGATATATGGTCACATTTTCTATCATACATAGATTTAAGAGGGCGTTTGACATTGTAATGTTTCTATTTTGATAAGGGCAGCTGTCTGTGTATATAACAATGACTCATTCTGTCACTAACCTTGGTATGACTAGTTCAGTTAGGAATTGTACTGTAATGGAAGCAAACTCTTCAGAATTGATTCCCCCATTTGTTTCATTCCACAGATAACACACTCCTTGTTTAGTTTTCAAATCAAACATACATAAATTGTGAACTGCCAATTTACATTTATAATATAAAGTCGAAGCTTTAGATCGAGAAGCCAAAAGTAAAGCTTGCAGGTCCATTGTAAAAACAAAAAGTCGTACCTCTTTGTCTCTATTCTTTTCTATTCTAGCTTCATTCTTTTTTGCAATGGTGTATTTAGCATCTGAAATGTGGCCAAGTTTGTTTGAATAACATATTTCGCATTGATCCTTTTTGGGTTGATAAAAGGCAATGTTTTATTTCAAGGGTGTTATTAAATGTACAAAGTGACAGTGCTTTCACATTTTGCTTCAAACATCGTCATTCTTATAAAAGTTCATCACTTTGTTTTCGATCTTACTTAAGGTCGGTTTGACGCAGCTCTAACTTCTTTTCTATTCTGTGCTAATCTAAAAAGCTCTACATACCCTTCACAACCTAAATTTCTAATAAATTGACTAATATAGTTTGGTCTAGGGCTTCCTATATCCTTCTATCTTTTTCCTATCTAGCTGGCTCTACATAGATATTAGCAACCTGATGGTTGTTAAAGAACGCTAACATGTTTACTTGATTACCATTTATAAGGAAATGAAATATAACCTTGTTATCCCCTTCAAAAGAGGAAAAGTGTTAAATTATATGTTATGGTAAGGTTTAAGCAACGAATCGCTACCAACATGCCAGACCGCTACCTAATTGTGAGTTATGTCATGGTGACGTTTTGTTCCGTAACCGGTCATTATTTACAATTCCCCTTGTATATATCATAAAATACTCCTGCATACCTAATCGATTTCTATACATTATCCCTACCTACATAAAACTAACCAAAACCAAGGAACAGATAAGAAACGAGAGTGTTCGAGCAACCTTCAAGCAATCAACACGCGTCCTCCGATATGCCGTGCATATGGTCGCGTTAAAGAGGCATAATCAGTTAAAACGTTACATTGAAGTGCGTGATAAGTGAACATCGAATCAACAGACAATTCACCATCAAGTGTAAGCCGTTTCACCACTTCAAACAACAAGAATATAGTCAAAACTACACCACATGCAACAAGGTTAGTTATCCTATCATTTATTCTACAAAACAATCTGTTATAATTACAATCTGATTATCCATTATTTTGCTGGTCATTTAGACTATTAACCTCATTCAATCATCATACACAAGCCAACACCAAGCCTAGCTTGTTTTCAAATACGCATGCTACAACTTGGTACTTCATTAACTACACTTTTCACCCCCTAAACAACAACGCGTGTTTTCAAATACGCACGCGCCACGTTTATTAAATTATATGTTATGGTAAGGCTTAAGCAACGAATCGCTACCAACATGCCAGACCGCTACCTAATTGTGAGTTATGTCATGGTGACGTTTATTAAATTATATGTTATGGTAAGGCTTATATAAATTATAAAAGTTATATAGAGCATTTTTGGAAGTCCACTCTGGTAAAAGATACATCTTTGTGGTTGATTTCCTACAATAGTGGGAATCCATTTTAGTAAGTTGTTCATAAAATTGACTAATGCCTCCTATTCATTCTTAAAGGGGTTCTTCCATTTTAATTTTTGTTGGGAGAAACATTTTTTGTATGTTTTTGATTGATTTCTCATTTTTCCATTTCAATACAGCCCATTTCACAATATTTACTGTATTCAAAAACATTGTTTTGCATACTCCAATTCGTCTTTCTTCTTTAAATAATAGATTGCCGAACAATTTCCTCTTGTTGTTTCTGGGTCAATCCTATCTCTTTGTCTCTTAGTAGGTGTAAGTTTTACTAGAAAATTTATATGCACCTTTTTCTCATCCCATTTCATTTTCCAAAACATGTCAAAATTATTTCTTCTATCATCTTCAGTCAAGGTATAGCACTTTAATTGAGTATTTTTATTTCTAACTTTGCATGTACATCTGGGTTTTAGTTGTTTTGCAAACTTCGCAACTTGGGTGTATTTGTTGCCTGTTTTCTTACGTTCAAAATAGGGTAATCCTAACTCTCGGCGCCTTTTATTTCTTTCATCAACCAAGTTGACTTATCGACTTCACATCCTTTTCTTCTCTTAACCTTAGGCTCTTCCTCAGAAATATCTGTATCTGAATGATCTGAATAAGGCACTAAACTCACTCCTATATTGCTATCATCACTAATTTCACAATTGTTACCACTATTTGTTGGAAAATCTAAATAATTTTCAATCAAGAAACTTTGATTATCTGGCAGTAAATGAGTATTGGTTATATCTGCGAAGCAATTAATGTGATTGGAATAAATTTTTCCATCGGTGCTTACTTCACAATAATTGCTTTCAATGTTAGTCGATACATCAGTATCAATTAAGCTAGTCAAACAATTATTGAGATCCAAATAACTGTTAGAATCATCTCATTGTGGTGGAATGGCACTATTATTAATTGTGGGTAGTAATGGTATATTAACGTTCTCTAGATCCCTTAATATGATCTCTGTCGAACTCTCTAACGAATACTGCAATGGTATATTAACACTAGCATCGGTAATTATAACAGGTATATCATTAATTAATTCAGGTTCATTTTGTAATCTTAACAAAAAATTATCATTCTTGTTTACATTAATATTTTTAGCTAATTCCACAAGGTGTCTACCGTGCGACAACATCTACAAATTAAACAGCGTATCAAAACAAACTCTAACCTTAAAATTTAATTAATCTTGTCTGTCATTACTTAGAAATAAAAAACTTAGAGGTAGACTGTTGATTACAAATATTGAATTGAAATTATTATTTATAGCAATAGTGAACTGGTCCCATTAATGAATCTACAATAAAAAGAACAGCTAACTCCAGTAAAGTTTTAGGCGGTGCTGTAAGGGCTTGTATATACATAACAGCTATCTCCAAAAGAACTATTTTTGCTTGATTATTTCATATAAAAGCGATATTTAAAGGAACTACCTACTTAAATCAATTAAACAACACTTACCTTGACACGCAAATAATCAACACTGGGTTAGTTGATAATAAATTTCATTTAGTTTTAACAATTCACTAAGCACCTTGTATACTCTGTCAAATCTTACATCAAAATGGCTGAGATAAAGGAGTTAGATACTTTTCAAGTGATATTGAATGGCCAGGTGGAGTTAGCTGTATTTTGTGCATGGAATTGCATACAATGTGCTCAGTATTTTGGTGTTAGCTGTTTTTACTCAAATAGTAGACAATTTAACGAATATATTGGTATATTAAGCTGAATTTGCAAAAAATGGAGATAGCCGTTTTGTAGTCTAAGTCTACATTATATTTATTGCTAACAAGATCCACTAATTTACCAAAGGTTCGTAATTGAAGTTTGTTGTGAGTGATATTAATTAAAGTTTTCTTGAACAATAATCAATTATTTTCTGTGACGAGAAAAAAATTTGACATTTAATGTTTCTCGACAGGTAATAAAATGTCACTTTTTATGAATTTACTTTTTTCCCTGGAAAAGAATGAGTACTTTTTTTCCCGGGTATGTGCAAATAAGTACGAATACGAAGATATGTAATTTAAAGCCGGATCCACACTTGTAACATTTGGGTGTAACATAACATCGTATCATAACTTCGTCACGTAACCGCAACACCTGTGTGCACGTGAAGCGCAAAACTTTCCATTTCTGATTTCTGAATATTCAAAACAACCGATATAAACAACTTAAGTAAGCAATTTTTGAAAGCACTCCCAGAATTAAATTGACAGATATTTGATTACTTTAAAGGTTTCCTTTTCAACGCAAGTCTAACTGTCCCTATAAGTACAACAGCCTACTTGTTTGAAACTTCAAATTTGACATCGATTGATTTTTTGACCTCAATATATTGTAATATTTTTTCAATATTAAATCATCGTTATGCCTGTCACAGAAAAAAATAGTGTATTATACACGGGTAAAAATGTAAGATTTTATCTCTCGGTGTTTTGTCTCCCATTGCTTCGCGTCGGGAGACAAACACACCTCGAGCTAAAATCTAGTATTTTTTCCCTTGTATAATAAAATAATAAAATTAGAAAACTTCTATTTTTAAAATGAGGTTCAAAATTAAAATTATGACCTAAGACTAAAAATAATCTATAGGAACACTGTGGCACAATTTGAATAAAATAAAATGAAAAAACCCTTACCACAAAAAATATTTAAAATATCAGATACGTATTTCGACCACATGATGACCACATAGTGGTCGAAATACATATCTGGTATTTTAAATATTTTTTGAGGTAAGGGTTTTTTCATTTTATTTTATTTAAGACTAAAAACATTAATTCTTGACTTATAAAAATTTCGTGGAATGCACGATGTTACATTTTATATAGAAGAAAATAGTGTTTATTGTTTATTTATGACAGATCTTGTTTTATCTGTTACTAGAGCGATTTTGTCATGGACTCTGCAAGTTGATCTTCAGTGTTAACATATTCAACTGCAATAACACCAGCTTCCTATCAGGGTTTGTTTATTTTATAGCACTGACGCTATCACAAAATAAAATGAGTACATTGAGTTTTCTATCGCTAATTTCGCTACGCAAACGATGCAACCACATATTTTTACACCTTTATTTGCTGCAACAAATTCAGCCACTGTAGTAGATAACGTGACTGAATTTTGCAACTTTGACATTCACGAAACAACATCATCTCTACAAATAGACATGTAACCATTAGTCGAACGTCCAGTTTTATTATCTCCTGTAGAATCTTCATTGCTGTAGTTACTCAAACTACTGTTATTACCAGAATATGACAGAACAAACAACATTGTTTCACGTTAAATAACAGTAAATGTGCTTAACTGCAATCCAGTCAAGTTCAATAGCGAAATCCGTTGATCGAGCAACTTTTGCCACTGAAAATGCAATATTTGAACGCATAGTACTCGCCAAATATAACAAAGATCCGACTGCTTGCTGATACAGAATATTGCTCTTAATAGGCGAATCTTTATCATTTCCGACATTAGCTTCAATTGGAGTTTTTACAGACCTAGCTTTGAGCATTCCATAGGTGTGCAAAAGTTTGTGGATATATGACTGCTGGTTTGCAAATATCCTATTCTTTTCTGGTTCAATGTGCATTCCGAAGTACATTTTGAATGCATCATCAACTGAAAATTTCAAATCCACTTTGCAGTTCCTTAAAGAACTTATTAACGACATCTCGTGATGGTTCAGCTACCAAGCCATCATCTACATACTATGCAGCTAACAACTTACAACATCACAACCTCGTATATAAATACATGGATCTGCATGACTTTGAATAACCCCAACTTTTTTCATGAACATACAAAGGCAGTTATTCCAGCATCGTGAAGATACTTTAAACTATATAACAACTCCTTCAAGTGACAAACGTGGCCGCCACTATCATCAAAACTTATCGGCTGTATCATGAATTTTTCAGAATCAACAAAACCATTTAAGCAAGCCATTTTGACGTTAAATTATTCAAGTACCGTTCCCTCTGCAGCAGCAGTTGTAAGTACCATACAAATTGCATTGAAGTGTGCAACTGGACTAAACTTTTCATTGTATTTTAAACATTATCTCATGAAAATTACCACTTGCAACTAGTCTTGCTCCATAACGGTCAATTTCGCACTTTTGTTAGGTAAAATGCTTTTATACATGATAATCGTAAGACTATGAAGAATGTTTTTAGTGTGTAATATTATAAAGTTGGCTATGTAATTAATGTAGTTGTTAAGGTGACAAAAGAGGTCTTATCAGTTAGATATGATATAGATTGAAATTAAGAGCACAGAAAAAGTCTTATTATTTTTATCAAATAAAACTTTACATATGCAATAAAGTTTACAGAAAATTCCAATAGGTTATGGGCCTAGTGTGTTGAAGTTTAAATAAAAATAAGAATACGTCACAATTCAGTAAAGTTAGCTTTTCAAAGTTGAATGGAAAAAATTACTTTGTTAGGAAATAATACAGAATCGAAATGTTCCTAATGAAAGAAAAACTATGAGATGTGGTAAAACAAATAAAGCAGAATTAAAGTCTAACGGCTCGGATGCTGCAGATACTGCAAAGTGGCAAGCACGGGATGAGCAGGTACGTGGTTGGATAGATTTTATGATTGATGACAATCAGCTCTGTCGTATCAGAAAAACAACATCCAAACAAGCATGAACAATATTAAAGAATCACCATGAAAAAGAAATATTAAGTAATAAAGTATGTCTAATTAGACAAATTTTGCAGTACCAAAATGATTGAGAGTGGCAACTTAGAGGAACATATTGCTACTTTGATAAATCTCTTCCAAAAGCTCACCGATTTAAAGAGAAACTACATCACAATTGGATAGTAGGAATGATATTAATCAGCCTACCACATAGTTATGATACTCTCATAACGGCTCTTGAAACTAGATTGGAAGATGGTTTGACATTAGGTTTGGTAAAGTCTAAGTTTCTTAATGAAATGAAACAAACAGTCATCAAAGCAATACGGCACTTACGATTGTACAGAAAAGGATACAGTGCTTTTTTTGTTAGGAAGATGGATATTTTAAGCGTACATGTTTAAAATATAAAGCCTAGAAAGAAACAGAAGTTAAAAGTATCTAAAGCACAAAAGTACGAGGAACTGAATAAAGTGGAAGACTGTGCAAACAGTAAAGAATTTTTGTTTATGATACCAACATCAAGTAAAGTTAAAAAAGGTTGACTCATAGTCAAAGGCAACTAGTCACATTATTTGTATGACGAATGTCAGTTTATATCTCTTGAACGTAAGAAATGTAAGCTCCTTAATGTGGCAAATGGAACAAGTGTAAATGTGCATGGCACAGGTATATGTAAAACAAAATTTATAAATGCTGAGGGTGAAGAATCAGTTGCTAAAGTTTCAAATATTTTGTACGCTCCATCGATTCAAGGAAATCAACTTTCGGTAAAGAAATTTTTAGAAAGCGGTTACACCATTAATTTCTCAAAAGGCATATGCGAGGTTTTATATGACAGTAAATAATTGTGGTAGCAGATGTGGAATCAAATTTATTTTGGTAACATCAGAAGAAATCAAGGAGATTTATTCAGTAAGTGAAAATGGAATTAAATCCATTTACTACTGGCATCCTATCTTTGGTCATTGAGATTTCGAAGCGATGAAACGTCTGTAAATAATATGGTAGACGAATTGGATGTTGAAAAATGTTTCGAAGAATCTTTTAAAGTATGTCCACAAGGAATAATGGCATGCAGGTCATTTGGTAGACATTTGTCACGTCAATCGAATGCAATGTTGGATTTAATACTAAAATTAAAAGACGTATGTATTAACGAGTAAGTTTCAATTTAAAATTTCAATAAATAGTAAAGCGATTTCGACATGAGCCATCCTCAGTGCATTTTCTACAAGCAATATAATATTGGACTAGATGTATCACACTTTAGGTTAGATTAACTTACTTGTTAAGTGTAATTAGAAAACATCATAATTCAGATAACTATAAACTGTATCACATTGTAAAATTTAACAAATTGTGTAACAATTAAGTTAGAAGTTTTATCTATACATATACACAAATTTAGATGTGGCAAGTTGTTTTGAGAGTTGAAATCAAATGACTGATCGTCAATATTTGAAAGGTAAAGATACTGTAATATACCAAGACATCAACGGGTAACTAGTGTCGGTATATATAAAACTTCTAACTTAATTGTTACACAATTTGTTAAATTTTACAATGTGATATAATTTATAGTTGTCTGAATTATGGTATTTTCTAATTAAACTTAACAAGCAAGTTAATTTAACCTAAAATGACCAATATTATATTACTTGTAGAAAATGCACTGAAGATGGCTAATGCCGAAAGTGTTTTGGTATTTATTGAAATTTTAAATTAAATTTTACACGTTAATTTTAATAATAAAACGTGTACACAGCCAATTGGAATAATTATTACATACTAATGTTTGCAGACCAATGCAAACAGCATTTTTAGGTAGCAAGCGTTATGTGCTTACTTTTATTGATGATTTTTCATGATATACGGTCATCCACTTGCTTGCACAAAAGTCACGTCACAGAAAAATTAAAGAAGTATGTAGAACTCGTGAAGACTAAATTTGACAAAAACCTAATGTTTTAAGGTTAGACCATGGAGGAGAATATATTGGTAATATGGCGGTTAATTTTATGAAAATGCAAGGAATTCAAATACAGTATACAGCACTCAATGGTGTAGCAGAACGAAAGAATAAAACCCCTTATTGAAATGGCAAGGTGTTTAATTATCGAATCAAAGTAATCATACAGTTTTTGGGGTGAAGCTGTGAATGCGGCAAACTATCTTTATAATAGATTGCTTACTAAAGGAACAGAAGGAATTCCATATGAGGTATGGAACGGAAGGAAGTCTATTGCTAAACATTTAGAAATTTTTGGATCAAAATGTTTTGTGCATGTTCCAACAGAATAATGACGAAAATTGGATATGACGGCAATTTCTATGATTTTTATAGTTTAGGATGATCATTCAAAAGCATACAGATGTTATGAGCCGTCTAGTAGGAAAATTGTAATAAGCCGTGATGTAGGTTTTGTAAATGTTTTTCATGAAGCAAATTCAAATATAGAATTGTTGGATAAAAAGGAAATTAATTAGGAAGCTATGGAACAGTCAAATAAAGCAGACATTAATTTTACTGAAAATTCACAGACAATAATAAATAGTGAACTTCAAAATAGAGTTAATTATGGTATTGATGATTTAGAAGAGCTACATCAGCGGATATCGCAACGTGTTAATAAAGGAACTCCACTTGAGAGATTTATTGAGGAAGTTAGTGCCGCAACCACTAGTAATGTACCAGAACCAAAATTATTGAAAGAGATGAATGGCTTAAGGCTATGGATAAAGAAATAGAGGCACTAACGAAAAATGGTATGTGGAAGTTGTGTGAACTACCCGCTGACCATAAGGCTATTGATTGCAAATGGATTTTTAAAATAAAATCAAGTTTTAATAGCAGTGTGCAATGTTACATAGCACGTTTGGTCGTACAAGGGTTTCTACAAAAGTATGGAACTGATTATGACTAAAGCAAGTTTTCAACGTTGCAATGCAGATCGTCTTTATATAT
Source organism: Platerodrilus igneus (assembly GCA_036346225.1). NCBI lineage: Eukaryota > Metazoa > Arthropoda > Insecta > Coleoptera > Lycidae > Platerodrilus > Platerodrilus igneus. Next base: position 9,203,764 of record JARFIW010000012.1, on the reverse strand, counting down.
AGAAGTATGACAATCATTTGTGTTATTTGTTAATGCACGTGGATGAGTTGATGGTAGTTGCCAAGGATCGTACAGCAATTGAATATATAAAGCGCATACTGTCTAGTACTGTCGAAATAAAGGACTTAAGAGAAATTTTCAGCAAAGCTATTGAAATAGTTATAGATGCAAATGGATTTTTCCAAATAAGTCAAATCAGATATATAAAGCAAATTGGACTAATGTTTAGCCTTGGAGATGCGAAGCCATCATCTGTACCATTAGATCCAGGATATTATAGAATAAGCAAGGACCGTGAAGTTATTAAAGATAATCGATTGCTCGTTGTGTGTCTGTGAACACTCGACTTGACATTTCAGCAAGTATATCGATTTTAGTCCCAAAAATTAGTAAACCCACTCAGTGTGATTTGAATGAACTGAAGCGTGTAGTAAAAATTTATTAGGAACTTCAGGTTTAGAACCTACATAATACAGGACAAAGATTTGCTATGTGGTTATGCAGATGTGATTTGGGCAGAAAATTCTGCTGGATCTATTTTCCTATTTAATGGAGGAGTTGTTGGTTGGCCATGCAGAAAGCAAACATGTGTGGCTTTATCATCGAATAGAAGCAGAGTTTGTTGCTCCATTGTGTGCACGCCAGAAAGCAGTATGGTTGCTTCAAATTTTAAAGGACTTGAAACAAAGTGAAGGAACCATTGGTTATTTATGAAAATAACCAAAATTGCCTTGAACTTATTCAGGAGAGGTTGTCAAGTCGTACAAAACACATTGATACCCAGTATTACTTTGTCGAGATTTCTTTTCTATAGGAATGCTACATTATAGATGTCCGACTGAATCTATGTTGGGAGATCTACTTACAAAATCACTCCCAACTCAAAAAAAGTAAATTCTTTAGAGAAGTGTGTGGTCTTGTATAAAAGAAGAGTGTTGGATAAGGTTTTTATACAAGATAATCGTAATAATCTATGAAGACTGTTTTTAGTGTGTGATGTTAGTAAGTTTGCTGTCTAATTAATGTACAGTTATTAAGGTGACAAAAAACTTCTTGTCAGGTAGTTATAATTCGTTTTTTAAATAAAGGATACAGAAAGAGTCTTATTCTTATTTTTATCAAATACAACTTCATTCGTAGCGTACAATTTTCAGTCAAGTTCCAACAAGTTTTGTATTTAATATGTAACACTCATCTGTTGTCTATCTTATGTTTACCATCTGGAAGCAAAAACTAATTTCCATGTTCTAGCTGCATTAAGTGCTTTAATTTCATCATCCATTGCATGTTACATGCAATAATTGGCATCGTAAGTTTCTAATTTGCGAGTGAATTTGCGCCAATATTTTAAAAGACTTGTGCGTGCATTTCCGTCACTTTAGATAGTTGCGTCGGCGCCCGAGAATGCGCAGTCGCGGAGTGGGGAAGTAAGTGGTGGTTTTCGTCACGTCATGGACTAGTCAACTAAACGTCGAACAGTGAGGTTGATTTGTGTGCCTTTTTGTCTTTTCTTTCAGTTATGTAAGTGTCCTGCCTTATACCTATTATCGTTCCTCCTACCTGGTTGATTCTCCTGTCGTACCTCTACTTAAGAAGAGAGAAGATCAATTTAATTTGACTTCAACGGGGGGCAAAGGCCGAACCACGCCCAACCAACGCCGAGATCCTGACGCGAGAGTAGCTGCAATGCCGTGACGAGTTCCACATTTTACATGAGTACCTTTTATCTTTTTTCTTTGCATGTGATACAATAATTTGAAACGTAAATCTGACGACGTAATATTTCGTGGCGCAATATTACGTACGTGTTTATTATATGTTTTGTCAACTTTCGTAGTGGTTATTGTCAATTACGCGCGGAACTTTAACGAGTATACGTGGACTAAACAGTCGGGAGTATAACAAGCAGTTAACCATTTATTTTGTCAACACAGGTCATTGCCTTATAGAAAGTTTGTGGACATGCAGGTTTTAATTGATGCATATGTAACATACACACCACTATCCTCTTTGACGATGGATGACATGGTTACCTGAAATTCATTATCCTTGAATCTTTCTGAAATACATGTGTGGCAGCTCAAATAACTTGCATTCGAGTCCACAGATCCTGATTGTGAAGACTCCACAACTACACCACTTTTGGCGTACTTGGTTAAATCAAGAGAATCACAACTAGATGGTTCATTGAAGTGAGTTGCTTCTGAAGAAGTACATAAAGTTTCCAGTTTAAAGTCCACTTTACGTGACATATATCCGATTCCTTTCAGCTACCCAAACTTTACATTCATTCTTATCATTCACATAAACGTCCAAGAAGTGCCTTGTTATCAAATTTTCTACTGGATATGTTAGGGATATGTACATAACATTCTGTACCCAAAATGCGTAAGTAATCAAAATTGTCAAAACAGATCAAATGTTTAATGCCCATATGTGTCGTGTGAATGAAACGAGTTGAAAACCTCGAGGTATTTTGTGAACAATAAGATGTTTTACACGGACATTTGAAAGATTATACTGCAATTTACGACTTTCCAAACCAGGTTTCAAAACACCTGAATTGTTTTCTATTTGATTGTGGGTACAATTGGTTTTTCTTCGAATAATAAATAGGTTTTAAAGATTTACCTTTGTTAATGTGAGTGCAATTCTTAAAAGTGGAAAAATAAAAAAGCAATGTGGTCTCCTCACATTTGAAAAGCTGGCACTTAATGCAAAATTCGCAGAATAATTTATTGGTTATATTTTAGCATATTTTTTAAAAAGGTTGGTTCAATTCTAAATGAAAGTTTATTGGCATCGAAGGTTTTGAATAACTTTTTAGGTAATTTGAAAATTCAAAATAATACCAACATTAACGATACATAAATCAGCAAAACTAATTATTTCATCCAAAGAAATAAAGCAATATGCTGTAATACGTTTCCAAAACAATTCATATTTTCTTATATCTACTTTTTTTACTTCTAAACACAAAGCTCAAGCTTCTTACACATAGTCACACATGCACCACACACGCACGATTGTCACACACACACACGCGCGTGTAACACACTAATACACACACACACTCACACTGGGTGTCCTTTAAAATGCGGAAAATGGAATTTAATTATGTTAAAAAAAGAGGAGTATTAAAATCTAAGATTCAAAAAAAAGATAGAATTAAGCAGCAAACAAAAACTTAATAATAATGGTTTATTAATGTAAATATTCTTTATTATACATCGCACTTAGCAACCGTGCAAATTAACGAATCAATAATAGTATATTATGATATAAGTTTATAAGCGAGCCTTTAAAGCACGCGCAACGTTTGAGGGCACGACGCAAAGCGGAGTGCCCTTAAACATTGCAAGTGCTTTAAAGGCGCTTATAAACGAGTATCATACACTATTTTTTAATATACCTGCATTTTAACTTGGTATAAATAGATTTACATATTACTGAATTTATTCGTATTGAAGTGCAATACCACAGATTTAGAAGATGTCGTTTTGATTTATAGTAGTTACCGTGGAAACAATTGTGGTTTTCAATTAGTTTGACAGTTTTGAGCGTAATTAAAAATGTTGAATGATAATGAAGAACAACTTTCAAGTGAAATTGAAAAGTTAACAGCGGAAGCTGAATCGAAAATAATTCCTGAAAAGTCCAGGGATGCTTATTATTAAGAATATATTAAGATATTTACGTTTGACATTTGTATAATTTGAAAAATAAAAATAAAGTTGAAAATGTTGTTGCTTAGCAATCTTTAAAACACTAGTGCGATAAAGGTCGATTTACGCACACTAATTAGTTCTTTATACTAATAAAGGACTTAAGAGAATTTTTTAGCAATATTTAGCTATTGAAATAGTTAAAGATGCAAATGGATTTTTCCAAATAAGTCAAATCAGATATATAAAACAAATTGGACTAGTGTTTAGCCTTGGAGGTGCGAAGCCATCATCTGTACCATTAGATCCAGGATATTATAGAATAAGCAAGGACCATGAAATTACTGTTGATCTAAATTACTGTAGTGATTATATAAATTAATAATTAGTGCTTGGATAGTTAATGATAATGCTCGATATTAAGTAATTAAGAAGAAATCATCATAGTGTTAAGATAATACCAGTGCTGTTAGTGATTAGTTGAGAAAAATTGTTGTGAGAGTGTAGCTTCAAGTGTTGCAAAGGCTTGTATAATGAGTTTGAACCTAAAGAACTGTTGTTTGTGCTAATAGAGTTTCGTTACACTATATTAAATATGAAATATGATATTCAGTTCTAGCAATACTATAAGCATAAGATACCTAGTAACGGTGTCCGACTAAATATAAATTCAAAATGCGAATTGATTGAAAGATATGAGGTGGTAGTTATTTGCATTTGGGTACAGCTTGCCAAAAGCAATTTGATTTTGAAACAAATATATTCCATATGATTAAATTACTCAATATTAAAAAATGTTCAACATTGTAATATTTCTTAAATTTTCTGTATTTTTAATTTTGTAGCAGAATTTACACGTGAGGGCAACTAGCTAACTCGAGTAATGAACTATGCAGCGAAAAAACTAAAAGGGTTCATTAAAATATAGGGGGCGCCACCACATCTAACTGTAATAATAAATACACCTTAAGGGACAATGGGAAAACCCTTAAGTGTACCTGGATAATGTTGCCTGTAAAAGATAAGCGAATAGCAGACCATACTACTAACGAGAGCTGTAATAAAAGTTATTTAATAAAAGAAGTACGAAACACTATTTATGCCTCACAATGTCATATAAAAAAAGCATAAACAAATGTCTAAAATGTATCAAAAGTGTCAGATATTAATATGGAGTGTTTTCCCCTGTTTTAAAATACTTTGTGTTTCTTAACCTTAGTAAAACTTAATTCTAAAAATCAAAAATGAACCACTTTTTTTATCGACCACTGAGCTTACATTATCCGGAGCAATTTGTTTGACATTACACCTATATTTTCTCATGTAATAATTTAATAAAAGGTCAAAGTTCAATAATATTGTATTCAAAAAATTTAAGTTCCCTCAATATTTCATAAACAATTGTACAAAGAAGTGTATGCTTTAATATATATGAGTAAAATATTATTTCATTTCCTTCTAGTCTCAACTTTCTAAAAAAAATATTTTATTTAAGTTGTACACAAAATTTTGATGATTCTGATAAAGACGAAGTTTATTAATATCTCAAGCAAATCGGGTATGACATTTGACAATCTGTTGATAAAGTTTCAATTTTCTAAAAGTAGAGATATTTTCAGCAAGCTATAAAGGTTTATAGGATATCTTAATACATACGAGAAATAAAACATTCTGTCACGCCTATCTATAAAATCAAATTTATTTGCATATAAAATCACGTAACACAGGTGACTACAAGACATAGTTTGACTTTCATCTTTGGAAGTGCGTAGCTAAAAAAACTGTAACTCCATCAACAAATTCTATGAACTTTGAATTTGATTTCTACTTAAATGCTTTTGAAGTGCATAACAAAAAGAACAACTGCAAACTTTACCAAAAAAAATTCTAAGGATTCCTATATTTAATTTTTACCTAAACGTTTTTTATATTTCATGATTTCAAATTACTCAACTATAACCAACTCGCTTTACTATATGTTATGTGATAATCCTCATGCTTCAACTATAATTCGGCATCCAGACATTCATTACAAGTGGTTCCATAAGCAAACATCCAATCGTAGTTACCACGGGCGTCATTAAATAATAGTAGGCAACTAAAATTATTTCAAACCCACATGAAATAGTATATCGGTGAAAGCGTATTACTGCAATAAATCCACAATCATGTGCATCCTTACAAATTACATTTCAATATTATCCCATATTTATTCACGAACTGCAAATTCTTCTTTAATAAAAATTAAAAGTGTGAACGGTACAGTTAAACTCAGCATTCTTGTAACACAACCACACGTAACCTCCTAAATTACATTTAAATCTTTCCTCAGTGCGCATTAATAAGTTTAGTTAGGAACCAGAAGAATTGGCACGCATGACTTTAATGCTATTTGTATTTTCCAAAAACGGGATATCAAAGACCTCTCTTCTTCAAATCGGATCTTTTTCCAAAATGGTTTTCCCACTTCAAAACAAGTTCTAAAACGCTAACAACTACATTTCATAAGGCGCACGCACGATGCATAGAAACAACTGTTATCTGGTGACGAGTTATTGTATCAGAACAAAACCAACTAATAGGTATACAACACAAAATACGCTTTAGCGTAGAATAGGTAAACTAAACTTTTGATGACAATCCAAATACGAGGGGTGCTCGATATGTATCGGGAATAAGTAATAGAAACAAAACTTAAGGTGTGAAAACTTCTTTACTGTTTTTCAAAATATTCTCCACGATGATTGATACACTTTTGCATACGTTGGAACCAATTTTCATAGCATTTTTCCACTCCAATAGAGATATCTCCACAACATGGGTTTTGAACACATCACCCGCCTCTTCTGGTGTCGAAAATCGTTGTCCACGCAGTTTGTTCTTCACTTGTGGGAACAAAAGAAATCATTGGGTGCTAAATCAGGACTATACGGCAGATGACCTATCAATTAGATGTTTTGAGTGTTCAAATAGTTACTTGTTTGAGCCGATGTGTGAGAGCTTGCATTGTCCTTATGGAGAATATATCAGCGTCGTTGGTTCATTTTTCTTATTTCTTCAAAAATTTGTGGCAAACAAATGGTTGTATACCAAGCAGAATTAAACTATTCTACGATCCTCTAAAGCAACGGACATGACATGTACATGTATTCCAAAAAAACAGGAAACCATTTTTTTCCAAGTGCTTTGAGCACGAACAACTTTTGTTGGATTTCGTTTATCTTTGAAAACCCATACAGTCGGCTGCTGTTTACTTTTGGGTTCATATGAATAAATCCAAGATTTGTCACCTGTGTAGATGTTATACAGCGTGTTTGATGCTACGCAATCGTATTTTTTGAGCATTTCTTTGCACCAATCAACACGAGTCTTTTCTTGAGCAATTGTCAAATTATGTGGGATTCAATATGCACATAGCTTTTTCACAGCTACATGTTCATGTAATATCGAATGTATACTTGTCATACTAATGCCTAGGGATGCCCGAATCTCACGATGTCACATGACAATCTTACATTATCAATTCGCACACAGCATCAATGTTTTCTGGCACAACAGGCGATTTTGGACAACTTTCGTTAAATTCACCCGCTAGCGAACTACAGCCACAATTGAAATCACTATACCAACGATATACACTGTTTTTAGTTAGAGCTTCTTTCCCAAAATTCGAAATAAGTTGATTCAGGCACTGCTGTGGAGATAATGCATGTCGGAAATCATAAAAAATCGTCGCACGAAAATGTTCACAAGTTAATTCCATTTTTTGGCCGAGACGAAATTTTCAACTCAAACAAAACAAATAGTGTTTATATGGCAAAGTGTTATAAGTATGTATACTGTCATCAAACTTTAGGTTAGAAATATCAGATATCACCTTGCAACACTAGTGTTGTCAGTTCCCGATATATATTGAGCATCCTCACGTAGATACTATTGTTGTTTTTTTTAAAAAAACTAAATTCCATGGAATATTAATGAAAGCAGAAATTTCATAGAATTAACTATGACGCGAAATTGTATACGTTACAACACTACACAAATCTGATGCACACAAGAAACAATATCATCATCTGTATTAAGTACTTTCTTTTTTAATTTAATCCTTAGTAATGCACAAAAATTAAAAAAAAAAGAAAAATCTACCTGTATTTTATTATATTACAATTAAAAGAAGTAGTATTCCTACATTTTGTATAGTTTTCACAATCCAAGGATGGTTTATTTCTTCATGGCCCTGAATGCTTCATCAATATTATAATTAGACGATAAGTTATATCTATGTTCAAACTTGTTACATATTATAATGTTTATTTATAACCGTGGCTGTACTTTATAATATATAAATACTAGCTGCAGAAGTCGATTTCGCCAACTTTTTTGTGTTTTGTATGTATTTTAATTCGTTTTAGTTCGTATTCCTGGGTGATATTGATGAAAATGGACAGACTAAATTTTTGAAAATGTCCCTTTGGAAGCTACAATACTGTTCCTCACAGAAGAAAGTATTCTTGAAAAATAATAAAAGGACAATATTTTGGCTGCCAAGGGCATTTTGAAAAATGCAGTATGCATTCTGAGCTATACAATACAAAAAGAATTAGAACAATAAACACTACAGAAAAGAGTTACGGCGCCCGCACAAAAGAAAATATTCTTCAAAAACTTGTCCAACAAGCAAAAAAAAAACGTACAGACACCAAAATAAAACATTTTTCAAAAATTTAGCTTGCCATTTTTATTTATACACACCGAGTAACACACTACCAAAAGTATCAGAATTAATAACAGTATACAAAAAAGTTACCTAGAGAATGCTGTTACTTTTTTGTATACTGTTCTTTGTTCTATTTTTTTTTGTATCGTATTCGTGGTTATGGGCGAATGAGAATGCAACAAACAGGCTGAAGTTTCGAAAATACATCCTTGATTAGCAACAATAATGTTCTTCACAGAAAAAAGAATATTTAAAAATAATAAAATTATAATATTGGCTGCCAAAAGCATTTTCAAAAATACAGCTGTCCATTCCTACCTATACACGCACAGAAACATGATAGAAAAAGAATTAGAACAATAAACAAAACACAAAGAGGTTATTGCGCCCGCTCAGAAAATATTCTAGATTATATTAATAGTTGATTTAACAGACTTCCTATTCTTGTTCAAAACGTGTATCATCAACAATAGTATTTTATTTACGGCAATCTCTTTTTTGTCAATGAATCTTAAGCGCCATCTTGTGCGAGGTTAAAAATCCATTAAAAGACATTTGTTTTGTATTTGGAAATATTGTCTAGATGTCTCTAGTCTTTTTTCACACGAAGTAAATATTGCCACTTCTATAATAATTAAAATCTAGTGACATGAGTGGTTTTTAATGATGCGTATGACAAGTGGACCGCCTCGTGGAGTGCATACAGACCTCGGTCAGTAGAGCCACTTCCATGAGACCGGTAGCGGATAAGAGGGACATCCTCCCTCTGCACATCCGTGACCTCATCCGGGAGAAGAACCGCGTCAGTGGCAAAGAACCTGGGATCCTGCGGAACGACTCCGGTATAATCGATTGGTCGCCGAAATGCGACTAGCAATTCGGCGGCACCGGAACGAGGCCTGGGCAGCCAGACTGGAGAACCTCCGAGCCGACGACAACTCTCTGTGGAGAATGTCGAAAGTACTGAGGAACAAGAAGTCCCCGATGCCTCCAATCCATGGCGAAACAGGCTTAGCCTTTTCAGTCTCTGAAAAGGCAGAAGTCTTCGCAGACAGCATGGAACGTCAGTTCGAGCCGAACTATGCTCACGCAGACCTTCGGCATATCGAACGCGTCCATCGTGAAGTCCGGAGGAGGCTAAGGGACGACGATCCTCAGGAACTCGACCCTACCACGGTGGAAGATGTCAAGGACCTTATCAAGGCCTTAAGGGTCAGAAAGGCTCCTGGACCGGACGGTATCTCCAACCGGGCTCTGAAAGCGCTGCCGGAAAACGCCTTCCGGGCGTTGAGCGGAATCATCAATGCCATGTTGAGACTCCGCCACTTTCCATCCACATGGAAGACGGCGGACGTCGTAGTGCTCCGGAAGGCAGGCAAATCTGCGACATTCCCACAGAACTACCGGCCCATTAGCTTGCTGTCGGTGGTTGGGAAAATAGCGGAAGCCGTCTTTCTAAGGAGACTCCAGGCGGCGATGCAGGAGCATGACGTCATCCAGGACGAACAGTTTGGGTTCCGCAAGGGGCATTCCACCGTTCACCAGATACTGCGAGTGGTGGAGCACATCGCGGAAGGCTTTAACTGGCGACAGTCAACCGGCGCAGTGTTCCTGGACGTGTCTAAAGCTTTCGACAAGGTCTGGCACAACGGCCTACTCTACAAGATGCTGGAGAGGGGGGTTTACCACGCGCCCTCGTCCAACTGACAAGATCCTATCTTCGTGATAGATGGTTTTGCATCAGGCTGGACGGGGTGCGGTCGACGAGGCGGAGAATCAGGGCTGGGGTACCCCAAGGCTCTCTCCTCTCGCCGGCACTCTTTAGCATCTTCGTGAGCGACCTACCGAAGACGGCAGACACCAGGATAGCACTATACGCCGACGACACAGCCATTCTGGCCAGGTCCCGTGCTCCGCACCTCATTATGCAGAGACTGCAAACGGCGATGGACGCTCTCGAGGAGTGGCTAAGACTCTGGCGAGTCGAGGTCAATCCAGAAAAGCGCACGGCAGTTTTCTTCTCGAAGCGACGTCACCGACCTGGAGACGATGTCAGAGCGTTCGATGAACCGATACCTTGGCGTCCAGACGTCAAGTATCTAGGGGTGTTCCTTGATTCTCGGCTAACCTGGAAAGCTCACATCGAGTATGCGGCAAACAAGGCCAAGGGTGTTATGGCTCAGCTATACCCCTTGACCAATCGCCGAAGTAGGCTGAACGCTTCAAATAAGCTTAGGCTCTACCAGGCGATAACCAGACCGACGTTTGCATACGCATCAGCGGTGTGGGGTAACGCAGCGGAAACGCACATGCGGAAACTCCAGGTTATCCAGAACAAGGCCCTAAGGGGAGTCTTCGGAGCTCCCTGGTTCGTCAGAAACACTCAGCTTCACAGAGAGGCAAATCTGCAGACCGTCAAGGAATGGCTCCAGTCGAACGCAGAGAGGTTTTACGGATCTCTTGAAGATCACGAAAACCAGCTCATACGCGCTCTGGGTGCGTATGAAGAAGCCTTATGGCGACGACATAGGCACCCCAGTGCGATGCTCCGGCAATGAGAATTGCTGCGATTCTATCAGACGTCCGAAAGGAATAAACTGAGCGTAACGCCATGTTTTTTCTAATCGCGACGGCGGTGAAGGACCTAGTCCAGGTACGCTAGTCACGGGATCCCTATAAACGTCCTTTGACAAGGGATCTCGAGTCCGACACCAAAGTGGATTTTTAGTGGGTATGTCCTTGCTCCGGCAAGGAAGAGTCCCACACAGCGGAGTGGTTTTAATTCCATTAATTGAGTTATTTTTTATATTGACAAATTTTTTTCCTTGATCAATACTATAGTTTTGGTCAAAATTTCATTAAATTAGATAAAATACTACCCAGATTATTATTTTCGAGTTTAACCTGTTAACATTGTAGTAATACTAATAAAATTTATCCAACTCCACCTATTTTATTTTATAGTAGGGAATATAACGTTGTTATTATATTTAATGCCATCAACATTCACTAATGTGTGTACCAAAGGTTCATAATTGAAGTTTGTTGTTAAGTGATATTAATGTTTTCTCGACGAATAATTAATTAATCTTTAATAAAATTGGAAAACTTTTATTTATAAAATGAGGTTCAAAATTAAAATTATATCCTAAAAACATTAATTCTTCTTCTTCTAACTTAATTGTTACACACTTAATTGTTACACAATTTGTTAAATTTTACAATGTGATACAGTTTATAGTTGTCTGAATTATGGTGTTTGTAATTAAACTTAACAAGTAAGTTAATCTAACCTAAAATGTGATACATCTAGTTCAGTATTATATTACTTGTAGAAAATGCACTGAGGATGGCAGACACCGAAAGCGCTTTGCTATTTATTGAAATTTTAAATTAAATTTTACACGTTAATATATACGTTTTTAATTTTATTAATAAAAACGTGTACACAGCCAATTGGGATAATTAATACATACTGATGTTTGCAGACCAATGCAAACAGCATTTTTAGGTAGCAAACGTTATGTGCTTAATTTTATTGATGATTTTTCATGATATACAGTCATCCACTTGCTTGCACAAAAGTCACGTCACAGAAAAATTAAAGAAGTATGTACAACTCGTGAAGACTAAATTTGACAGAAACCTAATGTATTAAAGTGAGACCATGAAGGAGAATATTGTTGTTTCGAACAACGTTGGTACACCTTGTCTCAGTAAATTTCAGTATCTGTAGTATTTACTATTTATTAATCTGAATGCAATAGTAACTTGAAAGTACAGTAAAGTACTACAAATTTCCTACAAGGAAATACATATAATAAACTACCTAACTATAACACAAACACTTACTTTTAGTCTTTTTAACAAGATGTGGTGCTTAACAAAACAAATAATTATAATAGAAGAGTAGGAATACAATTTTGGATGTTTTCCTTGTCCAAATTATAAATATGTCACTAAATGACAACTATCTAACATGTTACCCCAGCAACCCCTAGCAACTCTGATAATTGAATATTAATGTTTCAAAGGGTGCGTGACCAACAACACTCTCCCCCGGTATGACGATATATGACTTAGTTCGACTTACTCTTTTGAATATCCAACACCGCTAATTTCACTGCAGGTCTCTCATAGATTCTCGTGGAAGTTTGCACCATTGCTCTATGCACTTGCCCGCCTTTACCACAAACCACGTTTAGAACTCTGGCTTTAGGCCACGTATTTCTTGGATTATTTTCTTCCACTATGACCACAATATCGCTTTTGGCGAAGGGTTTGGGAGGTTCAAACCACTTGGTTCGGCGTGTTAACGTTGGAAGATATTCCCTTATCCAACGTTTCCAGAAAGCGTTTGCACACTGTTGGGATTTCAACCAATTTTTTCTTGGGAGCGTGTTGTCATCTGAGAGGATACTATCAGGCTTTTCTCCATTTGATGATCCGAGTAAGAAATGATTTGGGGTTAGCACTTCATCGTTCTCAGATTCGAGGGTATATAAGTAAGTGGTTGAGTGTTAACTAGGCGTTCTACTTCGACAAGCATGCTATGAAGTAGCTCGTCCGATGGATTTCGTGTAGGCATGATTTGATACGTCTTTTTAACCGAACGCACTAGCCTCTCCCAACTTTCAACTATGTGGGGGGCAGCGGGTGGATTGTATATCCATTTTGTTTGTGATGTGGAAAACTCTTTAGTCATTGCGTCTTGTTGCTGTGCCAGGGCCTTTTTTATTTCTTTTTCAGCACCATGAAAATTAGTTCCATTATCACACCAAACTTCGCTAGAAATTCCGCGCCGAGCAATGCAGCATTTAATAGCAAGGATACATGAATCTGCGGTTAAACTGTTCGCCACCTCTATAAGAATTGCGCGAATTGTAAGACATCTGACCAACGCTCCCCAGCATTTTTTTTTGCGCCTCCCGACTGTAACGTTCATTGGGCCAAAATAGTCAATGCCGTTATATGTGAATGATCGACTAAATGTAGGAAGTCTCGCCAGTGGAAGCTCGCTCATTTCAGGCGGGCTTGGCACTGCTTGCTGATTTTTGCAAATTTGACCTTTTACGTTCAATTTTGGCTGCCACTCGTAAATTCGGAATGTAAAATTTTTGGCGAATCTCATTGACTACGGTTTCGTGGTTTTGGTGGTGATAGCGCTCATGATAGCTCTTTATGACTAGGCTAGTGATGTGGTGTCCTTTGGGTAGAATGATAGGTCGCTTTAAATCCCTAGATGCTCTAATTGCTGCATCAATACTGCCATGAATCCGTAATACACCATTCTGGTCCAGATACGGTGACAACTTCCGAATTTCACTAGCTTTATCCAAGCATTTGCGGGATTCTATAGGCATAATTTGATTGTTATTCAATACCGCGATTTCATCCTTATAACAGTCATTTTGTGCTTGGCGGAATAAGCTATTTTCAACTTGTATATACTCATCTTTTGTTAAATATTTTTCCTTGCGCTTTGGAACACCTGCACGTTTTGCACTAACATTCCATATAAAACGTTCAATAAGTGCTCGAGTACGCATGAGCTTTCTCCAATTGGAAAAGCGTTCCGGTTGGATTAAGAATTAATTTGTTTGGTCTGAATGGAATAATACTGACGCCCTTAGTTCTTCAGCGGTTGTTGGAATATCTTTCAAGGTATTTGGCCATTCCTCTTCAGGCTGCATAAGAAATAGCGGCCTCGTGAACCAGCGGGCAGATGAGCTCAATTCGGGAACTCTTTGCCATTTTGTGGCATCATCTGCTACATTTAATTTCGTCGGAATGTATCGCCATCGGTAAATTTCGTTTACTCTGAAACCAACAAACTGATGATAATTTCGTTGATCTGAGTGGATCCAAGAAATAACGGTTTGAGTCTGACCAGTAGAACTCTTCACTGAATTTGATAGTATGGCCCTCTTTAATATTGTTTGCTAGTTGTACCCCAAGTCTTGCAGCCTCGAGTTCTAAGCACGGAATCGACGTCGCTTTAAGTGGGGCAACTCGAGCTTTTGCTGCAATGATTCTGCACTCTGTCTGTTTATCTTTGCTTATTCTAATGTATGCCACAGCTGCAAAGGCGTTTATGCTTGCATCCACAAAAACATGCAACTGCAATGTATGCTGCTCGCAAAGTTTACTATTTGTGAAATAACATCTATGAATTTTAATTTGGTTTATGCATTTTAAGTTTCTAATCCACAAACGCCACTTAATGTATTGCTCATCACTAATTGGGTTGTCCCATTCAATTTTTGATCGCCAAATCTCCTGCATTAAGATTTTGATGTATATTAGAATGTGGGCAATCAATCCCAAAGGGTCGAAAATTGTCATTAAGATATGCAGGACTTGTCTCTTTGTTGGCTGACAATCTTTAGCTAACAGTTCACTTGTTGAGGCTTTCCGTGAAAGAGCAAAGGTGAAACTTTCAGACGAAGTACACCACCACATTCCTAGAACTTTTCTGTAGTGTTTTCTAGGCTCATGTTCAAATCTCGTTTTACGTTTGGCTTCTTTCCTCCCATAGCGCTAACCACTCTAGGAGAATTTGAAATCCAATTTCGAATATCAAATCCACCGCACATATGTACGAACTTTACTTCGTGCGCTAATCTTATTGCTTCGTTTTCCGTGTCTACGCTGCAAAGTAGGTCGTCTACGTAGTGATTGTGAAGTATACAAGAAACAGCCTTGGGGTATTTATTTGCGAATTCTTGTGCGTTTATGTTTTTTACAAATTGTGCACAACTTGGTGAACAGGTTGCTCCAAATGTTAGCAGCTGCATAACATAAACATCTGGCATGCATTTTAAGTCATTGCTCCAAAGAAACCGCTGGGCATGCTGATCTTCCGCTTTGACCTGAACCTGGTGAAACATTTCGCGAATGTCTGCACAAATGGCAAACAGTCTCTCTTGAAAACGGTACAGAATGAACAGCAATGAAACTAGCTGATCCGGCCCTTTCAGCATCATTGAGTTTAAAGAGACTCCATTGACTTCTGCAGCAGCATCCCAAATTATTCTCTTTTTGCCTGGTTTGTTGTAGAGGTTCGTCTTTTTTCTAAAAGAAACAACTATAGATGTTTTACTTTATTACATTGAAAAATTTTAAACGTTCAACAGTCGAAAAGGATTACATATATCCCTCATTTATTATTTCCATACCAATTACAAATACAATACCGTACAGTAGCTTCGCTCTGCCCGACTACTTATTCCCCAACCATCGTTTTTACTTTGCCTCTTCTCGTCTCTCGAACGCACCCGAATCGTCCCGGTACACTGCGCATACCATTCACAATTCCGCGGGAAAGGAGCACTGAAAATGCCGCACTACATTGTTCAGATTTGTTACAGTAAATATTGGAAGATACCATGTTCGCGAAGAAGTTTGTTCCAATTCATCTTGAGACAACTTACGCATATACTGTTTCTTAATATAGTCTTCGAATTGTTTTTGGATATTTGTGGCCAATTCTGGATCTCGGGCTAGTTTTTTCTTAAAACAGCGGAACCTACGAAGGGCCATGGGATAACTGTTAGGTAGTTGTACATTGCCGTACTTCCAGAGTAAGCCTGTTTCGAAGCAGTTGCCAATTCTGTTTGTTTGTGCTTCTAACATTCGACATGCACATACCTCTTCTACTGATTTAACTGGCTTTCCAAGCGGAGTTACGCCTAGACTGTCTAAAGAGAAATACTCTTTCAGCATACTGTCTAATATACCGTCGTTTGACTTTTCACAGTTGCATTTGTGGAAATTATGGAACCCTTGCTTTTCTGTTTGACTTGTGTGGTGGATTGAATCTGGCGCTGGTCCATAAGCAATCCATCCTAAACGCGTTTTTGTTGCTACTGGGTGCCCTATGTTTCCGTTGATAACTTTAAACGGAATTGCTAACTTTAAGTTATCAAGTCCAATGAGCAATTGGGGAACTGCTTGCTGATAAGATTCGATCGGATATCCTTGTAAGTATGGATACTGTTCAGCTAATTGCCTTACATTCAGGGATTGTTCTGGCAGGTCTAAAGACTTTACTGTCCTTATAATGGGCATTATGTACCTTTTATCAGGGTTGTGAGTACTAGAAATCTCTCCTGATACAATTTGTGACTCATTTTCATCTCTATAAGCATTACTTATCCATTTAAGGTGAAGGGGTTGAGGTTTGCCTTTAAGTTTCAACTCTGTCATCAACAAATGTTCCATCATTGTGAGCGAAGACCCGTCATCTAAGAACGCGAATGTTTCGACTTTAGTGTCAATGCTATACAGGATTACAGGAACAATTCTGTACTTAATTGCGAGAGTTGAACCGTGTAAATTACTGCAGTGATACTGAGCCGCTTTCACCATATTTGTCTCACTTATTGGAGGGACTGTTGAATTATTTGACGTAAGTACTTGTGTCTCCGACTTAGTTTCGTATTTGTGTAAAAGTTTATGGTGTTTGTACGTGCAACCACTGATCCCATAAGCTTTATTCACTCTACAGCGAGAATGCACGTGTGACGTAAGGCAAGTAGGGCAAAGTTGATGCTGTTTAACTACTTCCCATCTCTGATTGCGATTCATATTTTGGAATTTGCTGTAAACTTCGATAGCGCTACAGCTTTGTTTACAGATTGGGCACTGTCGATGTTTAACTAACGCTTTCCCGTTATACCTCAGAATGCGCATGAACGCGACCCTTGTCTTTCACGTTTTTCTCGGGTTTACTATCAGAGATGTTTGTAGTAAGGGTGACGCCACTTATTGTTTCTGCAAGCTGGAACAACCATGCACTAAAGTTGGACAAATTGACAGAAGGCAAACTTTGTTTGTGCATGGCCCAAGTTAATTTTATTAGTGCTGGCAGTTTGTCAACAAGCTCTTGTAAAAGAAATGGATTGGCTAAATGTGCGTATAATTCAGACGCTTTCATAGTACAGCACAAGTTCTGCACTATAAGCGCAAACACAATGAGTGTTTTCAATTTATCTGTCCGAGGGGCTGGTTCTTGACGAACTTTTTGCAGAAGAAACTGAATAATTATGTCGGGACGACCGTACATCATACACAAGGTTGCTATAATGCTTGGTACGTTTGATGGCAACAACAGTCTAAATCGCATAGTTTCCAATGCTTGACCTCTAAGACATTTTTGTAAACGCAAAAGATTATCTTCATTTGAAAATCCACACATTCTTATACTTTCCTCAAAACTGCTGATAAACAGAGGCCAGTCTTCTGTATCGCCAGAAAAGGGGGGAAGTTCTTTCGATATTGAATGACGAGCTGCCAGTTGTCGGCTAGTTAGTATTCCAACTTCTGATGGAGCTTTTGGTTTATGTTGGTAACTCTGCGTGTCCTTGAATTTTGTACTATGAACTGTATTATATTGAGGAACAAAAGGCGCATTGACGGTTACATGTGGAAGGGATATTTTATTTGGATGTGTGTTTTCTGAGTATTGCTGATAAATGTTTGTGCATACATCAACAGGAGTAGGTTCCGGTGGTTGAGAATTTAGCAAATCATAGCTATTTGGTTGGACAATGTCTGGTGCAATTGTAATGTTTGCCATATTGGTCTGTTGCTCTTCGTTTTGATTGATGTGATGGTCCTTATTTTTACATAGCCATACACCAACCCTCCGTTGTAAGCTCTCTTTTAACGATTCCACTTCCATTTCAATAGACTCTACTTCGCTTTGGTTGTCCTCCATCAAAAGGGAAAACTTTTTGTTCAAATAATCTTCATCTCTTTGCGCCTTTAGTTGTACTTGTTCTTCATCACGTTTTGCTCGTAAAACTCTTGCTTCTTCCAACTTCTGAAGTTCAAGTTTAACACGCTGTGAGTACACCGTGGATTTGAATTTAGAAGAGCGACCAGATTTCGATGTCGTTAAAAATTTAGCAGGTGTTTGCGACCGTTTAGCATTAATTTGAATACAATTTTCGCGAGACCAGTCCTGATCTTTGATGTCAGGAGTTGCATGGACACTTGAAAAATGGTACCACGCATCACACTTGTCGCATTGGACCATTTCGTCGTTGCCTGGTTCGCGACAGCTAGTACAGCTGAAGTTATTCAAATTTACACTTTGCTTTTGTTGCTCCAGTCGCAGACTCTGACGCAACTTAGTGAAATCTTTGTGCTGGGACATTGAGATTCCTTTACCAATCTATTATAAAAGAAATTTGTAGAAATGTTGTTTCGAACAACGTTGGTACACCTTGTCTCAGTAAATTTCAGTATCTTTAGTATTTACTATTTATTAAACTGAATGCAATAGTAACTTGAAAGTACAGTAAAGTACTACAAATTTCCTACAAGGAAATACATATAATAAACTACCTAACTATAACACAAACACTTACTTTTAGTCCTTTTAACAAGCTGTGGTGCTTAACAAATATATAGGTAATATGGCGGTTAATTTTATGAAAATGCAAGGAATTCAAATACAGTATACAGCACTCAATGGTGTAGCAGAATGAAAGAATAAAACCCTTATTGAAATGGCAAGGTGGTTAATTATCGAATCAAATTAATCATACAGTTTTTGGGGTGAAGCTGTGAATGCGGCAAACTATCTTTAAAATAGGTTGCTTACTAAAGGAACGGAAGGAATTCCACATGAGGTATGGAACGGAGGGAAGCCTATTGCAAAACATTTAGCAATTTTTGGATCAAAATGTTTTGTGCATGTTCCAACAGAATATTGACGAAAACTGGATATGACAGCAATTTCTATGATTTTTGTTGTTTAGGATGATCATTCAAAAGCATACAGATGTTATGAGCCGTCTAGTAGGAAAATTGTAATAAGCTGTGATGTAGGTTTTGTAAATGTTTTTCATGAAGCAAATTCAAATATAGAATTGTTGGATAAAAAGGAAATTCATTAGGAAGCTATGGAATAGTCAAGTAAAGCTAATATTAATTTTACTGAAAATTCACAGACAATAATAAATAGTGAACTTCAAAATAATTTTACTGAAAATTCACAGATAATAATAAATAGTGAACTTCAAAATACAGTTAATTATGGTAATGATGATTTAGAAGAACCACATCAGCGGACATCGCAATGTACTAATAAAGGAACTCCACCTGAGAGATTTATTGAGGAAGTTAGTGCCGCAACCACTAGTAATGTACCAGAACCAAAATCATTTCAAGAAGCTATGACTAGATTGAAAAAGATGAATGGCTTAAGGCTATGGATAAAGAAATAGAGGCACTAACGAAAAATGGTGTGGAAGTTGTGTGAACTACCCGCTGACCATAAGGCTATTGATTGCAAATAGATTTTTAAAATAAAATCAAGTTTTAATGGCAGTGTGAAATGTTACATAGCACGTTTGGTCGTACAAGGGTTTCTACAAAAGTATGGAACTGATTATGACTAAAGCAAGTTTTCAACGTTGCAATGCAGATCGTCTTTATATATAGAAGTATGACAATCATTTGTGTTATTTGTTAATGCATGTGGATGAGTTGATGGTAGTTGCCAAGGATCGTACAGCAATTGAATATATAAAGCGCATACTGTCTGGAAAATTCGAAATAAAGTACTTAAGAAAATTTTCACCAATATTTACCTATTGAAATAGTTATAGATGCAAATGGATTTTTCCAAATAAGTCAAATCAGATATATAAAGCAAATTGGACTAATCTTTAGCCTTAGAGATGCGAAGCCATCATCTGTACCGTTAGATCCAGGATATTATAGAATAAGCAAGGACCGTGAAGTTATGAAAGATAATCGATTGCTTGTTGTGTGTCTGTGAACACTCGTCTTGACATTTCAGCAAGTATATCGATTTTAGTCCCAAAAATTAGTAAACCCATTCAGTGTGATTGGAATGAACTGAAGCGTGTAGTGAAAAATTTATTAGGAACTTCAGGTTTAGAACCTACATAATACAGGATAAAGATTTGCTATGTGGTTATGCAGATGTGATTTGGGCAGAAAATCCTGCTGGATTTATTTTCCTATTTAATGGAGGAGTTGTTGGTTGGCCATGCAGAAAGCAAACATCTGTGGCTTTATCATCGAATAGAAGCAGAGTTTGTTGCTCCATCGTGTGCACGTAAGAAAGCAGTATGATTGCTTCAAATTTTAAAAGACTTGAAACAAAGTGAAGGAACCATTGGTTAATTATGAAAATAACCAAAATTGCCTTGAACTTATTCAGGAGAGGTTGTCAAGTCGTACAAAACACATTGATACCCAGTATTACTTTGTTGAGATTTCTTCTCTATAGGAATGCTGCATTATAGATGTCCGACTGAATCTATGTTGGGAGATCTACTTACAAAATCACTCCCAACTCAAAAAAAGTAAATTCTTTAGAGAAGTGTGTGGTCTTGTATAAAAGAGGAATGTTAGATAATACTTTTATACAAGATAATCGTAATAATCTATGAAGACTGTTTTTAGTGTGTAATATTAGTAAGTTTGCTGTGTAATTAATGTACAGTTATTAAGGTGACAAAAACACTTCTTGTAAGGTAGTTATAATTCGTTTTTGAAATATAGGATACAGAAAGAGTCTTATTTTTATTTTTATCAAATACAACTTCATTCTGCTGGATCTATTTTCCTATTTAATGGAGGAGTTGTTGGTTGGCCATGCAGAAAGCAAACATCTGTGGCTTTATCATCGAATAGAAGCAGAGTTTGTTGCTCCATTGTGTGCACGCCAGAAAGCAGTATGGTTGCTTCAAATTTTAAAGGACTTGAAACAAAGTGAAGGAACCATTGGTTATTTATGAAAATAACCAAAATTGCCTTGAACTTATTCAGGAGAGGTTGTCAAGTCGTACAAAACACATTGATACCCAGTATTACTTTGTCGAGATTTCTTTTCTATAGGAATGCTACATTATAGATGTCCGACTGAATCTATGTTGGGAGATCTACTTACAAAATCACTCCCAACTCAAAAAAAGTAAATTCTTTAGAGAAGTGTGTGGTCTTGTATAAAAGAAGAGTGTTGGATAAGGTTTTTATACAAGATAATCGTAATAATCTATGAAGACTGTTTTTAGTGTGTGATGTTAGTAAGTTTGCTGTCTAATTAATGTACAGTTATTAAGGTGACAAAAAACTTCTTGTCAGGTAGTTATAATTCGTTTTTTAAATAAAGGATACAGAAAGAGTCTTATTCTTATTTTTATCAAATACAACTTCATTCGTAGCGTACAATTTCCAGTCAAGTTCCAACAAGTTTTGTATTTAATATGTAACACTCATCTGTTGTCTATCTTATGTTTACCATCTGGAAGTGAAACTAATTTCCATGTTCTAGCTGCATCAAGTGCTTTAATTTCATCATCCATAGCATGTTACATGTCAAAATTGGCATTGTAAGTTTCTAATTTGCGAGTGAATTCGCGCCAATATTTTAAAAGACTTGTGCGTGCATTTTCGTCACTTTAGATAGTTGCGTCGGCGCCCGAGAATGCGCAGTCGCGGAGTGGGGAAGTAAGTGGTGGTTTCCGTCACGTCATGGACTAGTCAACTAAACGTCGAACAGTGAGGTTGATTTGTGTGCCTTTTTGTCTTTTCTTTCAGTTATGTAGGTTTCCTGCCTTATACCTATTATCGTTCCTCCTACCTGGTTGATTCTCCTGTCGTACCTCTACTTAAGAAGAGAGAAGATCAATTTAATTTGACTTAAACGGGGGGCAAAGGCCGAACCACGCCCAACCAACGCCGAGATCCTGACGCGAGAGTAGCTGCAATGCCGTGACGAGTTCCACATTTTACATGAGTACCTTTTATCTTTTTTCTTTGCATGTGATACAATAATTTGAAACGTAAATCTGACGACGTAATATTTCGTGGCGCAATATTACGTACGTGTTTATTATATGTTTTGTCAACTTTCGTAGTGGTTATTGTCAATTACGCGCGAAACTTTAACGAGTATACGTTGGACTAAACAGTCGGGAGTATAACAAGCAGTTAACCATTTATTTTGTCAACACAGGTCATTGCCTTATAGAAAGTTTGTGGACATGCATGTTTTAATTGATGCATATGTAACATACACACCACTATCCTCTTTGACGATGGATGACATGGTTACCTGAAATTCATTATCCTTGAATCTTTCTGAAATACATGTGCGGCAGCTCAAATAACTTGCATTCGAGTCCACAGATCCTGATTGTGAAGACTCCACAACTACACCACTTTTGGCGTACTTGGTTAAATCAAGAGAATCACAACTAGATGGTTCATTGAAGTGAGTTGCTTCTGAAGAAGTACATAAAGTTTCCAGTTTAAAGTCCACTTTACGTGACATATATCCGATTCCTTTCAGCCACCCAAACTTTACATTCATTCTTATCATTCACATAAACGTCCAAGAAGTGCCTTGTTATCAAATTTTCTACTGGATATGTTAGGGATATGTACATAACATTCTGTACCCAAAATGCATAGTAATCAAAATTGTCAAAACGAAATCTTAACAGATCAAATGTTTAATGCCCATGTGCCGTATGAATGAAACGAGTTGAAAACCTCGAGGTATTTTGTGAACAATAAGGTGTTTTACACGGACATTTGAAAGATTATACTGCAATTTACGACTTTTCAAACCAGGTTTCAAAACACCTGAATTGTTTTCTAGTTGATTGTGGGTACACTTAGTTTTACTTTGTATAATAAATAGGTTTTAAAGATTTATCTTTATTAATGTGAGTGCAATTCTTAAAAGTGGAAATATAAAAAAGCAATGTGGTCTTCCACACATTTTAACAGCTGGCTCTTAATGCAAAATTCGCAGAATAATTTATTGGTTATATTTTAGCATATTTTTTAAAAAGGTTGGTTCAATTCTAAATGAAAGTTTATTGGCATCGAAGGTTTTGAATAACTTTTT
The DNA here is from genome assembly GCA_036346225.1 of Platerodrilus igneus. Classification (NCBI taxonomy): domain Eukaryota; kingdom Metazoa; phylum Arthropoda; class Insecta; order Coleoptera; family Lycidae; genus Platerodrilus; species Platerodrilus igneus. The sequence continues at coordinate 9,180,480 of JARFIW010000012.1, read as the reverse complement.
AGGTAATTTGAAAATTCAAAATAATACCAACATTAACGATACATAAATCAGCAAAACTAATTATTTCATCCAAAGAAATAAAGCAATATGCTGTAACACGTTTCCACAACAATACATACTTTCTTATATCTACTTTTTTACTTCTAAACACAAAGCTCAAGCTTCTTAAGTTACACATAGTCACACACGCACGATTGTCTCACACACACACACGTGCGCAACACACTAATACACACACACTCACACTGGGTGTCCTTCAAAATGTGGAAAATGGAATCTACTTATGTTAAAAAAAGAGGAGTATTAAAATCTAAGATTCAAAAAAAGATAGAATTAAGCAGCAAACAAAAACTTAATAATAATGGTTTATTAATGTAAATATTCTTTATTATACATGGCACTTAGCAACCGTACAAATTAACGAATCAATAATAGTATATTATGATATAAGTTTATAAGCGAGCCTTTAAAGCACGCGCAACGTTTGAGGGCACGACACGAAGCGGACTGCCCCTAAACGTTGCAAGTGTTTTAAAGGCACTTATAAACGAGTATCATACCCTATTTTTTAATATACCTGCATTTTAACTTGATATAAATAGATTTACATATTACTGAATTTATCCGTATTAAAGTGCAATACCACAGATTTAGAGGATCAGTCGTTTTGATTTATAGTAGTTACCGTGGAAACAATTGTGGTTTTCAATTAGTTTGACTTCATTTAATTTATGTTTTGAGCGTAATTAAAAATGTTGAATGATAATGAAGAACAACTTTCAAGTGAAATTGAAAAGTTAACAGCGGAAGCTGAATCGAAAATAATTCCTGAAAAGTCCAGGGATGCTTATTATAAAGAATATATTAAGATATATACGTTTGACATTTGTATAATTTGACAAATAAAAATAAAGTTGAAAATGTTGTTGCTTAGCAACCTTTAAAACACTAGTGCGATAAATATCTATTTACGCATGCTAATTAGTTCTTTATACTAGTATTATGGTGCAGGTATATTAAAAATAATCCTTATCTACAACTAATATATAATATATTACACCTGCGGTTTTTGCAGTATAATGCTATATATTAATCACGTTAGGAAATAATGAAGAGCAGAGGGAATAATGGCTCTTTATTCCCTCTTACAGACCAACTGGAAAATAATATTATTAAATCCCAATACCTTTGAAATTAAAAACAAATGTCAAATGCCAAATATCATATACTATGTTTCAATACAATAACACAAACAACTAGCCGTGTTGGTTTTCGCTAATTTATTGTAGAATTTCGATAATTTGGAAAGTCAAGTTATATAAATTCTGCTCTCTTATATTAATACTTAGTTGTAGATAAAGTATAGTATACAGCTCGCTATAATGAAGGGTACTATTCTCTCGTGTAGCAACTTTCAGCCTACATTATAGCCTTGTTGTATAATATACTATAATGTATCATAAATATAATATAGATGCAATCATCATATCAAGTTTAATTAAATGAATAATCCAACACAAATAATTGCAATATAAAGCAGTTCTGTTCGTTAATTCAGTAAAGGCAAAGCATTGGTTAAAGTTACGCACATTGTGTATATTTATATTTATCCCTATTCTTACACATGTGAGTTGCTTTATAGTATTCATACATTTTGTATTGTTTGCATAATCCAAGGATAGTTTATTACTGCATGGCCCTGATTGCTTTATTAATATTATAATTAGACGATAAGTTATATCTATGTTCAAACTTGTTACATCTTATACTGTTTATTTATAACCGTGGCTATACTTTCTATTATATAAATACTAGCTGCAGAAGTCGATTTGGCCGACAACTTTTATGTGTTTTGTATTTATTCTAATTCGTTTTGGTTCGTATTCCTGGGTGATGTCGATGAAAATGAACAGACTAAATTTTTGAAAATGCCTCTTTGGGAGCCACAATACTTTTATCATAGAAGAAAGTATTCTTGAAAATAAAAGGACAATATTTTGGCTGCCAAGGGCATTTTGAAAAATTCAGTATCCATTCTCATCTACACTGAGAACAATAAACAATACAGAAAAGAGTTACAGCGTCCGCACAAAAGAAAATATTCCTCAAAGACTTGTCAAACTGCAAAGAATACGCACAGACGCCAAAATAAAACATTTTTCAATAATTTAGCTTGCTATTTTCATTTATACATACCGAGGAAAACGATACAAAAAGTATCAGAATAAAGAACAGTATACAAAAAAGCTACATAAAGAATGTTTTCTCCTTTGCGGATGCTGTTACTTTTTTTGTATACTGTTCTTTGTTGAAATTTTTTGTGTCGTATTCCTGGGCGTGTGCGAATGAGAATGCAACAGGCTGAAGTTTTGAAAATACCCCCCTAATAGCCACAATACCGTTCTTCACAGAAGAAAGCATATTTAAAAGATAATATTTTGGCTGCCAAGAGCATTTTCAAAAATTTATCTGTCCATTTTCTTATCTATACATGCACAGGAACATGATAGAAAAAGAATTATAACAATAAACAAAACACAAAGAAGTTACAGCATCCGCTCAGAATTATTCTAAATTATATTAAAAGTTGATGTAATAGACTTCTTATTCTTGTTCAAAACATGTATTATCAACAGTAGTATTTTTTTAAGGCAATATGTCTTTATGTTCAATGAATCCTAATGCGCCATCTTATGCGAGGTTAAAAAACCATTAAAAAGACAATCGTTTTGTATTTATAAATATTCTCTAGATGTCGCTAGTTTTTTTTTCACGCGAAGCAAATATACCACTTTTATAACTAATTGAAAACTAGTTATATGTTTGGCACTAGTATTTTAAATGGAAACAACTTTTATGAACAAGTTTTTTAATTGATCAAAATGCTATAGTTTTGGTCAAAAATTCATTAAATAGAGCAATATCCAGATTGTTATTTTCAAGTTTAATCTGTTACAGTGTATTAATACTAATAAAACTCATCGAACTCCAACCTAGTTTTATAGTACGGAATATGATGTTATTATTATTGTAGCGCGCTACTTAACGCGTTTCACCAACTTAAAACAAGTAGTAACAAAAGTCTCTATTACTCACTATTCACAAGACTAATTAACAGTATATGCCTTATTTATAGATGTTTTCAGTCCAATTAACAATGAAGCACTCTCCCACTAATGCTATTTTACAAGCACTAATATCTTTTTAAACTAAATTCTTAACCATAGGTCTATTAACAACACTAACACTACTATCATTTATTTATTACACTTCTTTCTATTTATGTACAAGTTGGCGGTACAACATGCACGTTTACATAACACAAATTTATATTTACTAGGACATAAAAACGTACTGACCAACTAACTATACACGAGATGATTTATATATGACATTTTGATATAGACTAACTCTATAGTTCATCAGCTGTCTTTATATATATATATATATATATATATATATATATATATATATATATATACTGAATTAAATAGATGATTCATACTCTGCTATAGGTTAGAAAGTTCGAAGCTTCTGTAGTATATACATTGCTTACAGCGCTTGGGTGTTTGACGGGTTGCCTAATAGTAGCTCGTAACATTATTATATTTAATACTAACAACATTCACTAATGTATCAAAGGTTCATATTTGAAGTTTTGTTGTAAGTGATATTAATGTTTTCTCAACGAATAATTAATTAATCTTTAATAAAAGGACTGAATGACTGAAGACCTAATGATGATGATGATAATAAAATTGGGAAATTTTATTTTTAAAATGAGGTTCAAAATTAAAATTATGACGTAAGACTAAAAACATTAATTCTTGACTTATAAAAAGTTTAGTAGAATACTCAATGTTACATTTTATATAGAAGAAAATAGTGTTTGATTATTTTTAAGTTTTAAGGGTAATAGATTGAACTACATAAATATAATACTTGCTATTTATATTTTAAGGTACTAGTAGACTTACTGTTTATTTGTGACAGATCTTGTTTTATCTGTTACTAGAGCGATTTTGTCATTGACTCTGCAAGTTGATCTTCAGTGCTAACATAATCTACTGCAATAACACCAGATTGATATCAGGGTTTTTGTTAATTTTATAGCACTGACGCTATCACAAAATAAAATGAGTACATTGAGTTTTCTGTCGCTAATTTAGCTACGCAAACGATGCAACCAAATTCTTTTACACCTTCACTTGCTGCAACAAATTCAGCCCTTGTGGTAGATAACGTGACTGAATTTTGCAACTTTGACATTCACGAAACAACACCACCTCTACAAAGAGACACGTAACCATTAGTCGAAAGTACAATTTTATTATCCCTGTAAAATCTGCATCTCCGTAGTTACTCAAACGACTGTTATTAACAGAATATGACAGACCAAACTCCATTGTTCCACTTTAAATAACAGTAAATGTGATTAACTACAATCCAGTCAAATTCAATAGCAAAATCCGTTGATCGAGCAACTTTTGCCACTGAAAATGCAATATTTGAACGCATAGTACTCGCCAAATATAACAAAGATCCAACTGCTTGCTGATACAAAATATTGCTCTTAATAGGCGAATCTTTATCATTTCCGACATTAGCTTCAGTTGGAGTTTTTACAGACCTAGCTTCAAGCATTCTATAGGTATGCAAAAGTTTGTGGATATATGCCTGCTGGTTTACAAATATCCTATTCTTTTCTGGTTCAATGTGCATTCCTAAGTACATATTGAATGTATCATCAACTGAAAATTTCAAATTCACTTTGCAGTTCCTTAAAGAACTTATTAACATCTCGTGATGATTCAGCTACCAATCTATCATTTACATACTATGCAGCTAACAACTTAACAACATCACAACAGCGTATATAAATACATGGATCTGCATGACTTTAAATAAAACGAACATTTTTCATGAACGTACAGAAGCAGTTATTTCAGCATCGTGAGGATTGCTTTAAATTATATAGCAACTGCTTCAAATGACAAACACGGCCGCCACCATCGTCAAAAGCTATCGGCTGTATTATGAATATTTGAGAATCAACAGAACCATTTAAGAATGCCATTTTGACGTCAAATTATTCAAGTACCAATTCCTCTCAAGCAGCAGTTGCTAGTACCATACAAATTGCATTGAAGCGTGCAACTGGACTAAACTTTTCATTGTATTTTAAACATTGTCTCTTGAAAATTACCACTTGCAACTAGTCTTGCTCTATAACGATCATTTCACCATTAGTTTTGTTAGGTAAAATGCTTTTATACAAGATTATCGTGTCTATAAAGACTATTTTTAGTGTGTAATATTATAAAGTTGGCTATGTAATTAATGTACAGTTGTTAAGGTGACAAAAGAGGTCTTGTCAGTTAGATTGAAATAACGAGTACAGAAAAAGTCATTATTTTTATCAAATACAACTTTACACGTGCAGTACAGTTTCCAGAAAGTTACAGGTTATGGGCCCAGTGTATTGAAGTTTAAATAAAAATAAGAATATGACAAAATCCAGTTCAGTTAGCATTTCAAAGTTGAATGGAAAAAATTACTTTGTTTGGAAATACAGAATTGAAATGTTTCTAATGAAACAAAAACTATGAGATATGGTAATACGAATAGAGCAGAATTAAACTCTGATGACTTGGATGCTGCAAAAACTGCTAATTAGCAAGCACGGGATGAGCAGGCACGTGGTTGGATAAGTTCTATGATTGATGACAGTCAGCTCTGTCATATCAGAAAAACAACCACATCCAAACAAGCATGGACAGTATTAAAGAATCACCATGAAAAATACAGTGTCTAATTAGACAAAATTTGCAGTACCAAAATGATTGAAAGTGGCAACTTAGAGGAACATATTGCTACTTTAATAAATCTCTTCCAAAAACTCACTGATTTGAAGAGAAACTACATCACAATTGGATAGTAGGAATGATATTAATCAGCCCACCACATAGTTATGATACTTTCATAAAGGTTCTTGAAACATTAGGTTTGGTAAAATCTAAGCTTCTTAATGAATACTATCATTGAAATGAAACAAACTGTCATCAAAGCACTGCGGCACTTACAATTGTACAGAAAAAGATACAGTGCTTTTTCTGTAAGGAAGATGGATTTGTAAGCGTGCATTTTTAAAATTAAAGCCTGGAAAGAAACAGAAATTAAAAGTATCTAAAGCACAAAAGTATGAGGAACTGTGCAAACAGTAAAGAATTCTTATTAATGATGCCAACATCAAGTAAAGTTAAAAAAGGTTGAGTCATAGTCACAGGCAACTAGTCACATTGCTTGTATGACGAATGTCAGTTTATTTTTTTAGTGTAAATGTGCATGGCATAGGTACATGTAAAACAAAATTTAGAAATGCAGAGGGTGAAGAATCAGTTGCTAAAGTTTCAAATGTTTTGTACGCTCCATCGATTCAAGGAAATCAACTTTCGGTAAAGAAATTTTTAGAAAGCGGTTACATCATTAATTACTCAAAAAGTATATGCGAGGTTTTATATGACAGTAAATAATTGTGGTAGCAGATGTGGAATCAAATTTATTTTGGTAACATCAGAAGAATTCAAGGAGATTTATTCAGTAAGTGAAAACGAAATTAAATGCATTCACTACTGGCATCCTATCTTTAGTCATTGACATTCCGAAGCGATGAAACGTCTGTAAATAATATGGTAGATGTTTTGAGGATTCTTGTAAAGTATGTCCACAAGTAAAAATGACATGCAGGTCATTTGGTAGACATTTGTCACGTCAATCGAATGCAGTGTTGGATTTAATACATACTAAAATTAAAAGATGTGTGTATTAACGAGTAAATTTTAATTTAAAATTTCAATAAATAGAAAAGCGATTTCGGCATGAGCCATCCTCAGTGCATTTTCTACAAGTAGTATAATATTGGACTAGATGTATCACATTTTAGGTTAGATTAACTTACTTGTTAAGTTTAATTAAAAACGCCATAATTCAGACAACTATAAATTGTATCACATTGTAAAATTTAACAAATTGTGTAACAATTAAGTTAGAAGTTTTATCTGTACATGATTATATGTATAAATTTAGATGTGGCTAGTTGTTTTGAGAGTTGAAGTCAAATGGCTGATCGTCAAAATTTGAAAGGTAAAGATACTGTAATATACCAAGACATCAACGGGTAACTAGTGTTGGTATATTACAGTATCTTTACCTTTAAAATTTTATTGATCAGTCAATTTGACTTCATCTCTCAAACCAACTAGCCACATCTAAATTTGTGTATATGTATAGATAAAACTTCTAACGTAATTGTTACACAATTCGTTAAATTTTACAATCTGATACAGTTTATAGTTGTCTGAATTATGGTGTTTTCTAATTAAAGTTAACAAGTAAGTTAATCTAACCTAAAGTGTGATACATCTAGTCTAATATTATATTACTTGTAGAAAATGCACTGAGGATGGCTCATGTCGAAATCGCTTTACTATTTATTGAAATTTTAAATTAAATTTTACACGTTAATATATACGTTTTTAATTTGATTAATAAAACGTGTACACAGCCAATTGGGATAATTATTACATACTAATGTTTGTAGACTAATGCAAACAGCATCTTTAGGTAGCAAGCGTTATGTGCTTACTTTTATTGATGATTTTTCATGATATACAGTCATCCACTTGCTTGCACAAAAGTCATGTCACAGAAAAATTAAAGAAGTATGTAGAACCCGTGAAGACTAAATTTGACAGAAACATAATGTATTAAGGTCAGCCCATGGAGGAGAATATATTGGTAATATGGCGGTTAATTTTATGAAAATGCAAGGAATTCAAATACAGTATACAGCACTCAATGGTGTAGCAGAACGAAAGAATAAAACCCTTATTGAAATGGCAAAGTGTTTAATTATCGAATCAAAGTAATCATACAGTTTTTGGGGTAAAGCTGTGAATGTGGCAAACAATCTTTAAAATAGATTGATTACTAAAGGAATAGAAGGAATTTCATATGAGGTATGGAACGGAAGGAAGCCTATTGCAAATCATTTAGCAATTTTTGGATCAAAATGTTCTGTACGTGTTCCAACAGAATAATGACGAAAACTTGATATGACGGCAATTTCTATGATTTTTATTATTTATGATGATCATTCAAAAGCATACAGATGTTATGAGCCGTCTGGTAGGAAAATTGTAATAAGCCGTGATGTAGGTTTTGTAAATGTTTTTCATGAAGCAAATTCAAATCTAGAATTGTTGGATAAAAAGGAAATTCATTAGGAAGCTATGGAACAGTCAAGTAAAGCTAATATTAATTTTACTGAAAATTCACAGACAATAATAAATAATGAACTTCAAAATACAGTTAATTATGGTAATGATGATTTAGAAGAACCACATCAGCAGACATCGCAATGTGCTAATAAAGGAACTCCACCTGAGAGGTTTATTGAGGAAGTTAGTGCCGCAACCACTAGTAATCTACCAGAACCAAAATCATTTCAAAAAGCTATGACTAGTATTGAAAAAGATGAATGACTTAAGGCTATGGATAAAGAAATAGAAGCACTAACGAAAAATGGTATGTGGAAGTTGTGTGAACTACCCGCTGACCATAAGGCTATTGATTGCAAAAGGATTTTTAAAATAAAATCAAGTTTTAATAGCAGTGTGCAATGTTACATAACACCTTTGGTTGTACAAGGGTTTCTACAAAAGTATGGAACCGATTATGACTAAAGCAAGTTTTCAGCGTTGCAATGCAGATCCCTGTCTTTATATATAGAAGTACATAATCATTGGTGTTATTTGTTAATGCATGTGGATGACTTGGTAGCTGCCAAGAATCGTACTGCAATTGAATATATAAAGCGTGTACTGTCTGGAAAATCCTAAATAAGGGACTTAAGAGAAATGTCTAGCAATATTTAGCTATTGAAATAGTTAAAGATGCAAATGGATTTTTTCAAATAAGTCAAATCAGATATATAAAGCAAATCTGACTAATGTTTAGCCGTGGAGGTGCGAAGCCATCATCTGTACCATTAGATCTAGGATATTATAGAATAAGCAAGGACCATGAAATTACTGTTGATCTAAATTACTGTAGTAATTATATAAATTAATAATTAGTGCTTGGATAGTTAATGATAATGCTCGATATTAAGTAATTAACAAGAAATCATCATAATGTTAAGATAATAGCAGTACTGTTAGTGATTAGTTGAGAATAAATTGTTGTGAGAGTGTAGTTTCAAGTTGTTGTATAATGAGTTTGAACCTAAAGAACTGTTGTTTGTGCAAATAGAGTTTCGTTACACTATATTAAATATGATATTCAGTTCTATATTATAATAGTAATACTATAAGCATAAGATACCTAGTAACGGTGTCCGACTAAATATAAATTCAAAATGCGAATTGATTGACAGATATGAGGTGGTAGTTATTTGCATTTGGGTACAGCTTGCCAAAAGCAATTTGATTTTGAAACAAATATATTCCATATGATTAAATTACTCAATATTAAAAAATGTACGACATTGTAATATTTCTAAAATTTTCTGTATTTTTAATTTTGTCACAGAATTTACACGTGAGGGCAACCAGCTAACTCGAGTAATGAACTATGCTGCGAAAAAACTAAAAGGGTTCATTAAAATATAAGGGGCGCCACCACATCTAACTGTAATAATAAATACACCTTAAGGGACGATGGGAAAACCCTTAAGTGTACCTGGATAATGTTGCCTGTAAAAGATAATATAACTTCAATAGCGAATAGCAGACCATACTACTAACGAGAGCTGTAATAAAAGTTATTTAATAAAAGAAGTACGAAACACTATTTATGCCTCACAATGTCGTATAAAAAAAGCATAAGCAAATGTCTAAAATGTATCAAAAGTGTCAGATATTAATATGGAGTGTTTTCCCCTGTTTTAAAATACTTTCTGTTTCTTAACCTTAGTAAAACTTAATTCTAAAAATCAAAAGTGAACCACTTTTTTTATCGACCACTGAGCTTACATTATCCGGAGCAATTTATTTGACATTACACCTATATTTTCACATGTAATAATTTAATAAAAGGTCAAAGTTCACTAATATTGTATTCAAAAAATTTAAGTTCCCTCAATATTTCATAAACAATTGTAAAAAGAAGTGTATGCTTTAATATATATGAGTAAAATATTATTTCATTTCCATCTAGTCTCAACTTTCTAAAAAAAAATTTTTTATTTAAGTTGTACACAAAATTTTGATGATTCTAATAAAGACATGAGGTTTATTAATATCTCAAGCAAATCTGGTATGACATTTGACAATCTGTTTATAAAGTTTCAATTTTCTAAAAGTAGAGATATTTTCAGCAAGCTATAAAGGTTAATAGGATATCTTAATCTAATACATACGAGAAATAAAACATTCTGTAATGCCTATCTATAAAATCAAATTTATTTGCATATAAAATTACGTAACACAGGTGACTACAAGACATAGTTTGACTTTCATCTTTGGAAGTGCATAGCTAAAAAAACTGTAACTTCTTCAATAAATTCTATGAACTTTGAATTTGATTTTTACTTAAATGCTTTTGAAGTGCATAACAAAAAGAACAACTGCAAACTTTACCAAAAAAAATTCTAAGGATCCCTATATTTAATTTTTACTTAAACGTTTTTTATATTTCATGATTTCAAATTACTCAACTATAACCAACTCGCTTTACCATATGTTATGTGATAATCCTCATGCTTCAACTATAATTCGGCATCCAGACATTCATTACAAGTGGTTCTATAAGCAAACATCCAATCGCAGTTACCACGGGCGTCATTAAATAATAGTAGGCAACTAAAATTATTTCAAACCCACAATAAATAGTATATCGGTGAAAGCGTATTACTGCAATAAATCCACAATCATGTGCATCCTTACAAATTACATTTCAATATTATCCCATATTTATTCACGAACTGCAAATTCTTCCTTAATAAAAATTAAAAGTGTGAACGGTATGGTTAAACTCAGCATTCTTGTAACACAACCACACGTAACCTCCTAAATTACATTTAAATCTTTCCTCGGTGCGCATTAATAAGTTTAGTTAGGAACCAGAAGAATTGGCACGCATGACTTTAATGCTATTTGTATTTTCCAAAAACGGGATATCAAAGACCTCTCTTCTTCAAACCGGATCTTTTTCCAAAATGATTTTCCCACTTAAAAACAAGTTCTAAAACGCGAACAACTACATTTCATAAGGTGCACGCACGATGCATAGAAACAACTGTTATCTGGTGACGAGTTACTGTATCAGAACAAAACCAACTAATAGGTATACAACACAAAATACGCTTTAGCGTAGAATAGGTAAACTAAACTTTTGATGACAATCCAAATACGAGGGGTGCTTGATATGTATCGGGAATTAGTAACAAAAACAAAACTTAAGGCGTGAAAACTTCTTTACTGTTTTTCAAAATATTCTCCACGATGATTGATACAGTTTTGCATATGTTGGATCCAATTTTCATAGCATTTTTCCACTCCAATAGAGATATCTCCACAACATGGGTTTTGAACACATCACCCGCCTCTTCTGGTGTCGAAAACCGTTGTTCACACAGTTTGTTCTTCATTTGTGGGAACAAAAAGAAATCATTGGGTGCTAAATCAGGACTATACGGCAGATGGCCTATCAATTAGATGTTTTGAGTGTTCAAATAGTTACTTGTTTGAGCCGATGTGTGAGAGCTTGCATTGTCCTTATGGAGAATATATCGGCGTCGTCGGTTTATTTTTCTTATTTCTTCAAAAACTTGTGGCAAACAAATAGTTGTATACCAAGCAGAATTAAACTATTCTACGATACTCTAAAGCAACGGACATGACATGTACATGTATTCCGAAAAAATAGGAAACCATTTTTTTCCAAGTGCTTTGAGCACGGACAACTTTTGTTGGATTTTGTTTATCTTTGAAAACCCATACAGTCGGCTGCTGTTAACTTTTGGGTTCATTTGAATAAATCCAAGATTTGTCACCGTGTAGATGTTATACGGCGTGTTTGATGCTACGCAATCGTATTTTTTGAGCATTTCTTTGCACCAATCAACACGAGTCTTTTCTTGAGCAATTGTCAAATTATGTGGGATCCAATATGCACATAGCTTTTTCACAGCTACATGTTCATGTAATATCCAATGTATACTTGTCATACTAATGCCTAGGGATGCCCGAATCTCACGATGTCACATGACGATCTTACATTATCAATTCGCACACAGCATCGATGTTTTCTGGCACAACAGGCGATTTTGGACGACCTTCGTTAAATTCACCCTCTAGCGAACTACGGCCACAATTGAAATCACTATACCAACGATATACACTGTTTTTAGTTGGAGCTTCTTCCCCAAAATTCGAAATAAGTTGATTCAGGCACTGCTGTGGAGATAATGCATGTCGGAAATCCTAAAAAATCATTGCACAAAAATGTTCACAAGTTAATTCCATTTTTTGGCAAAGACGAAATTTTCAACTCAAACAAAACAAATAGTGTTTATATGGCAAAATGTTATAAGTTTGTATACTGTCATCAAACTTTAGGTTAGAAATGTCAGATATCATCTTGCAACACTAGTGTTGTCAGTTCCCGATATATATTGAGCATCCTCACGTAGATACTATTGTTACTTTTTTTTAAAAACTAATTCCATGGAATATTAATGAAAGCAGAAATTTAATAGAATTAACTATGACGCGAAATTGTATACGTTACAACATTACACAAATCTGATACACACAAGAAAAAATATCATCATCTGTATTAAGTACTTCCTTTTTTAATTTAATCCTTAGTAATGCACAAAAATTTGGACAGACTAATTAAAAAAAAAGAAAAATCTACTTGTATTTTATTATATTACAATTAAAAGAAGTAGTATTCCTACATTTTGTATAGTTTTCAAAATCCAAGGATGGTTTATTACTGCATGGCCCTGAATGCTTTATTAATATTACAATTAGACGATAAGTTATATCTATGTTCAAACTTGTTACATATTATAATGTTTATTTATAACCGTGGCTGTACTTTATAATATATAAATACTAGCTGCAGAAGTCGATTTCGCCGACAACTTTTTTGTGTTTTGTATTTATTTTAATTCGTTTTACTTCGTATTCATGGGTGATATTGATGAAAATGGACAGACTAAATTTTTGAAAATGTCCCTTTGGAAGCCACAATACTGTTCCTCACAGAAGAAAGTATTCTTGAAAAATAATAAAAGGACAATATTTTGGCTGTCAAGGGCATTTTAAAAATTCAGTATGCATTCTTAGCTATACGATATAAAAAAGAATTAGAACAATAAACACTACAGAAAAGAGTTACAGCGCCTGCACAAAAGAAAATATTCCTCAACAACTTGCCCAACAAGCAAAAAAATACGTACAGACACCAAAATAAAACATTTTTCAAAAATTTAGTTTGCCATTTTTATTTATACACTTCGAGTAACACACTACCAAAAGTATCAGAATTAATAACAGTATACAAAAAAGTTACATAGAGAATGTTTTCTCCTTTGCGGGTGCTGTTACTTTTTTGTATACTGTTCTTTGTTCTATTTTTTTGTATCGTATTCGTGGTTATGGGCGAATGAGAATGCAACAAACAGGCTGAAGTTTCGAAAATGCCCCCTTGATTAGCAACAATAATGTTCTTCACAGAAAAAAGCATATTTAACAAGTTGAAAATGCAAGGCATTGTCGCAACGAACTTCCAAATGTAGACTTACTTTAAAACAATTTAAAGAAATTAAAATTATTATGTTGTAATAATTATAAGTATTCAGATAAAATAAAAATTAATTCCCCGGGGGGGTCGGGTATCCGTGGTCAGATTTTGTGGGGGGTACCATATTTCGACTCAGCTATGTTAGGGGAGTCCAAATATGTATCGCACATTAATTTTGGACCTATTTGAAATTTTAATTTTCCCGACGGAATATCGCGGGGCACGGCGTCCCCGTGGCCCGATTTCAACTGACATCAAAACTTAAGCTCAGGACACCGAGCTGAATCGATTGATGTATCACACATTGATGTCCGACCATTAGAAAGGCATCGGACGGACAGACAGACGGACGACAAATCGATTTCATAAACGAACGAAGTTCGTTGAAAATAATAAAATGATAATATTGGCTGCCAAAAGCATTTTCAAAAATACAACTGTCCATTCCTGCCTATACACGCACAGGAACATGATAGTAAAAGAATTAGAACAATAAACAAAACACAAAGTTACTGCGCCCGCTCAGAAAATATTCTAGATTATATTAATAGTTGATTTAACAGACTTCCTATTCTTGTACAAAACGTGTATCATCAACAATAGTATTTTATTTACGGCAATAACTCTTTATTGGCAATGAATTTTAAGCGCCATCTTGTGCGAGGTTAAAAAAACCGTTAAAAGACATTTGTTTTGTATTTGGAAATATTGTCTAGATGTCTCTAGTCTTTTTTCACACGAAGTAAATATTGCCACTTTTATAATAATTAAAATATAGTTACGTGAGTGGTTGTATTACCATTAAGTAAATTATTTCTTATATTATTAAATTCTTTTGCTTGATCAATGCTGTAGTTTTGGTCAAAAATTCATTGAATTAGATAAAAAATACCCAGATTATTATTTTCGAGTTTAATCCTGTTAACATTGTAGTAATACTAATAAAACTTATCCAACTCGACCTATTTTATTTTATAGTTGGGAATATTGCCATCAACATTCACTATAATGTGTACCAAAGGTTCATAATTGAAGTTTTGTTAAGTGATAATGTTTTCTTGACGAATAATTAATTAATCTTTAATAAAATTGGAAAACTTTTATTTATAAAATGAGGTTCAAAATTAAAATTATATCCTAAAAACATTAATTCTTCTTCTTCTAACTTAATTGTTACACAATTTGTTCAATTTTACAATGTGATACAGTTTATAGTTGTCTGAATTATGGTGTTGGTTAATCTAACCTAAAATGTGATACATCTAGTCCAATATTATATTACTTGTAGAAAATGCACTGAGGATGGCAGACGCCGAAAGCGCTTTGCTATTTATTGAAATTTTAAATTAAATTTTACACGTTAATATATACGTTTTTAATTTTATTAATAAAAACGTGTACACAGCCAATTGGGATAATTAATACATACTGATGTTTGCAGACCAATGCAAACAGCATTTTTAGGTAGCAAGCTCTTATGTGCTTAATTTAATTGATGATTTTTCACGATATACAGTCATCCACTTGCTTGCACAAAAGTCACGTCACAGAAAAATTAAAGAAGTATGTAGAACTCGTGAAGACTAAATTTGACAGAAACTTAATGTATTAAAATGAGACCATGAAGGAGAATATTGTTGTTTCGAACAACGTTGGTACACCTTGTCTCAGTAAATTTCAGTATCTGTAGTATTTACTATTTATTAAACTGAATGCAATAGTAACTTGAAAGTACAGTAAAGTACTACAAATTTCCTACAAGGAAATACATATAATAAACTACCTAACTATAACACAAACACTTACTCTTAGTCCTTTTAACAAGCTGTGGTGCTTAACAAATATATTGGTAATATGGCGGTTAATTTTATGAAAATGCAAGGAATTCAAATACAGTATACAGCACTCAATGGTGTAGCAGAACGAAAGAATAAAACCCTTATTGAAATGGCAAAGTGTTTAATTATCGAATCAAAGTAATCATACAGTTTTTGGGGTGAAGCGTGAATGTGGCAAACTATCTTTAAAATAGATTGCTTACTAAAGGAACGGAAGGAATTCCATATGAGGTATGGAACGGAAGGAAGCCTATTGCAAAACATTTAGCAATTTTTTGATCAAAATGTTTTGTGCATGTTCCAACAGAAGAATGACGAAAACTGAATATGACGGCAATTTCTATGATTTTTATTATCGATGATGATCATTCAAAAGCATACAGATGTTATGAGCCGTCTAGTAGGAAAATTGTAATAAGCCGTGATGTAGGTTTTGTAAATGTTTTCATGGAGCAAATTCAAATCTAGAATTCTTGGATAAAAAGGAAATTCATCAGGAAGCTATGGAACAGTCAAGTATAGCCGACATTAATTTTACTGAAAATTCACAGACAATAAATAGTGAACTTCAAAATACAGTTAATTATAGTAATGATGATGTAGAAGAACTACATCACCGGACATCGTAATGTGCTAATAAAGTATCCATCTCACAGGTTTATTGCTACCTATTAGCAGATAATCTTGGGCTGAAAGTCAGTTGCAGTACACAAGAGCAATTAGAAGTTGCATTAGATAATAATGTCCAAATAATTGAAGACTGGGGTAAAGCTAATAAACTAACTTTAAATAATGCTAAAATACAGGATTTGAAATGTAGCTTTGATAGACGCTTGGGTATTAACAGTGGATCGGTGAAGTTCTTAGGTATCATCTTAGATGTGAACTTTAATTGGAAGGCTCATACTGAATACATTGCGAAAAAACTAAGTAAAGGTCTCTTTATACTGCGTACACTTAATGGTACAATCTATACCAACATCATGATTAGTGTGTACTATGCTTTATATTCATAGTAACCTTGCTTATGGCATTATAATATGGAGTACCAGCACCGCTACAAATAAACTATTTATTCTACAGAAGAAAGCAGTTAGAATTATTTGCCAAGTCTCATCTAAAACTCACTGCAAACCACTGTTTTTAAAACTGGGTATAATGTCACTTCCATCATTGTATGTTTATACTGTCATACCACATGTAAAGAAAAATATTACGTTTTTTACCCTAAACACTGATGTACACGATCATGATACTAGAAACAAACATAATCTTAAGAATGATTGTTATAAGTACAGTAGATCAATGAAAAACTCACTGTCTACAGCAAAAAAAAACATTTAATTATTTACCAATTAATATTAGAGAAATGACTTCAATTAAATTTAAAAAGTGTGTTAAAGAATTACTAGTTACAAACTGCCTCTATGAAATTGGCTTTTTTGAAATTCTCCTTTAGTTTCCAATAGATACATGTTCTAATTAAATGCCTAGAGTGCTTAAATGCTTAACTCTTTTAAACTTATGCCTTTGCGTGACACTTTTATTATATTTTAATATTATAATAGAAATAATTTGATTTCCTGTATGTAAATACATTAGGATCTGTATTGAAATTTTATTAGATTTTAATCTTTAGTTAGTAATAAGTTGTCCTCCTATGTACGAGTATAAAGAACACGTTTATTTTGTATTTGGTTTCTAGGTTCATATCTTCGGAACATTCAGTGTCTTGCTGCCTGTTTATTCGACGGCCTTGTCGACGTCCGGATGGAAACTCTTCTGCAATACTAATATTCTGTGCAACGAGTTTCGCTTCAGAGAGTAGAGTTGGCCAGCGATTGCATTTCATCAATTAAGTTTCTAACATTTGCCACAGCAATTTCCATTGTTATAGCTCTTGACTGTAAGATTAAATTTTTTTCATTAAAACTTTCTAAGACTTTTATCCACAAGACCGCCATCAATACAGCTTTAAAAGACGAAAAATATTTTTGCAAACCGACTGCTTTGGAGTATGCTTCAGCACTGAGTTTGTGACACTGGTATTAATCAATTCTTGTAAAGCATCAATAACACTAGGAAGGTGCTTAGTATTAGGTCTTACAGCTTCTCTTTTGGCGCTCCAACGAGTATCATTTTGCCTGTGAAGGGAACAACCTGTTTTCTTTGTTAGTATACTCCATCTGTCAGAAATGCCACTAAAAAGAATATACCGGCGATTAATACATCCAAAAAATGTTATGGCATCAGAGCAGCATAATGCTGCATGAACGCCAACAAAGTTTAAAGAGTGCACAGCACATGGTAACTATATTACTACAGTGTGCTTTTCTTGAATTCGTGCTTGCACACCTTTATATTTTCTCGCCACGTTACTACCATTGTCGTAGGATTGGCCCTTGCAATCAGCAATAGGAATGTTATGATACTGGAGTCGGCGTAACAATTCATCTGCTATTTCCAATTCAGTTTTCTGGCAAAAGTTAAAAACTCTATATACCTTTCTTTAATGGCTCGCTGTCTGGTTTTTCTTCTTTGATCACAAATCGCAAAATCAATACATTTTGCTCAATATGAACTATATCTAGTGTTGCATCACAAATGAGGGAAAAATAAATTGCTTGTGCTCTCTCTACTAAAATCGCCTCTAAAACTCGTTTTCCACATAGATCAATAAACTCGTTTTGAGTTTCGTATGAAAGATAGTGAGCTTGCATTCCTTTAGCTCCATGTTCCTGGCTCTTTTTTACTTTCTGTAAATGTTCTTCCAGAAGTGTGTCATAATGTGCAATCAACTCAAGACAACCGAGAAAGTTTCCGCTGTGCACATCTCCAATTTTTTCAGAACTGTCACGGAAAGGTAAACCACGTGAGCCTAAATAAATCGTAGCATCAAGAAATCGTTTCAGCAAGCAAATTTTATCTCTTTTGGTATTTAACTATCTTTGCATTTCATTGTCAACTGCTCAGCCAAGTCCTTTAACGGCACGCTCAAGTGCTCTCCATTGCTAATAGAAATTCTTGTGTTGTTGACTGTTTTCGTGTTCTGGAAGTTTCCGATACAACTTTTGCCATGTTGATATGTTTGGATTAAATCTTTCTCTTGTAATAGGAGAACTAGCGTTATGCTTTATCTGCGAATCAGACGAAAATAGTCGACACAGACCACAAAACAAGGCGTTAGTCTGGGTGCTTGCCAAAAGCCAATCTCTTACTAACTTTTCGCGTCTGTTCGGTGCATTCTTATAGAGTGAGTAAATTGAAAATGCATGACCTTTAACATCTTTGGGTAGGCTAGCGACCATTTCTGTTAGTTTCGTTTCATTGTTTAAGCCATACTTCACAATGCGTTGTCTGTCATAGTCCGTAGCTTGCAGTGGCCATACACGTGGATCTTTTGCATCAAATATTTCAGTTGAATCCATTTCCAAGTCCCTGGTATTTTGATAGAGTTCAGGATCAGAAGAATGATCATAAGGACTTTCTAGAATTACTAAATTATCTTGCTGTATTTCCGGTTTTAAAGTTTTGGCGACAATTGATTTTGAACTGGGTAATTCATCGGTTGTATTTGATTCAGCTTCATCAGTTATGTGAGCTGGAAAAATAAAAATTTAAATACTCAGGTGACTATGATGTTTATTATAAATTAACAAGCCATGAAGTGATGTCATTTAAACTACGTATTTTAGAATTTATGGACATTTATTGAAATTTTGACGCATAACTTAATAGGGTAAAATATTTTATAAATTTTCATTGTCGACCAGTAAGTGCGTTTTCAAATATTCCCATAATTGCAACTTTGTATTTTATTATTTATTTTAGATAAGCTTTACCGTTTGTTTTAACCTAGTTTAACTTAAGATCCTTCTTAAGAAAGTTTTTTTTCTAACACTGGAACATCAAACTTTTTATATGACCTCGTGTGTTCCCAAGTGTTTTGAATGTGGCACGGCGTGATGTCTATAAAAATGTTAACCCGACAAAAGATATCAAATATATATATATATATATATATATATATATATATATATATTGCTGTGAAACCTCCAAAATCCGTGATCTACGCTTTTCGCCTCGGCTGCTCACCTAATTTTATAAATCTCCTCATTCATAAAAATTAAACACATTCCTACCACAAACATCAACGTTAACTCTATTTACATCAATATTCAGAATACATTAAATTTTCAAATTAAATTTCAGCATAAAATTCAGTTTTTAAAAGGAATTTCAAAATTAATTTTATTATCACTTTAACGTGCATCCAGAATTCAAGTCCTTGTTGGATGCCTACTAATTAATATAACAATATAAGCAGACCGGAGTCTGAGTACAAAGGAGCATCTACCACCCTTTACGTTAATTAACCAGGTTTGTCTAATTGAGCTCAAAGACATACCCAAAGTTTCATCATATTCCCGAACATCAAAACAAAATACCCTTTTACTTAAACAAGCAAATTTCATCTTAAAATTAAACTTTTATGGTTAGAACAATTTCACTAATGTCCATTTAAAGTAAATCAATTATAAAGTCATTCAATACACACAAAATGTCAAACAAAATAGTATAATTTACCTGAAGGTTACTGTCCTCGTCGTTTCAAGGTATCGTTTCTTTAGTTAATCACACCATTCAACAGGATTATAATTACGGCTTCTGATTCTCTACGCTTTTAAAATTTTCTCCATCACCAGTTGTTTCTGGGCTTTTCCGGAACTCATCTATGTATATCTGACCCTTGTTTCGTGGATCCAGACACGTATTTGAACCATTTAATTATTAACACCCCCGAAAAATAGCAAAGAATTCATGCTTCTGTCACCAATATACGCCAAAACTGCCTACTTTTGTGTATACATTCGTCGTTGTAAATTTTGCTAATTGGTACAGTGAAACTAAATTTTATTACCTTGTATCTAAGTGCACTGAAGTACATTCATGTTAACACGTAAATAACAAGCTATTTTGAATCACTAAAATATACTAGCAAACTTTAAATTATTTAATCAAACTAAAATGCACGGTTTAACATTTTCAATCAAGTCGCGTATGTACGAGCTTTTAACGCATCGAATCGTCAAAAGTCTCAGAGTCTAAGAGGCCGAAATTCATATTACCGCCGGTATATATAGCAAAAAGCCTGTCTATCGGTCTGTTCCCCAAAACGGGTAATTCTAAAGAATTTCTCATGCCATGTTCCCAGTCTGCCGCTCACGCGTCGATTTTTACGAATTTTCACTCGCCCCATTCAAATCTCAGAAAATTTCCACACGGCACGCAAGCATGTCCGAGAAAAACTAATTGATTTTGTACAGAAATTGTTGTTCTACCTCTGATATTTGCATCCTATTTTTAACCAATTGTGACCCCGTGACGTTGCTTGAATCCCGCCTTTTACAATATGTGTCTTTGCTTGACGCATTTCTCTTCCTTCTCTACCGTGTTCTTATTGGTGCAAATTGACACTCTTCATTATCGATTATTTCAGTCCACGCGGACTGTTATCTGGGTTTAATAAACCCGTATCGCACATTCTCGTGAATACTAAGCCCCGGTTTCTCCAAGATTCTTTGTAAACATTAATTATCTGCAAACTTTTCGCCGTATTTGACATTTAAACTACGCAGGTGTTCAAAATAATATTAATTCTCAGAGCTTTATTCCGTGGTATTTTAATCTTGGGTTTTTACAAGTTTCAATAGGTATTATATGTTATTAACGGTTTAATTAACTCCAATTAAAATTGATTTCTATCCTTTTCATTTTTAGCGAATACAACTTAAATATTAATTATTATAGGTACACTTTGTTTTACTACCGGTTACTTAAATAGAGTTAATTAAGATAAATTTTGCACGTAATTTCTCTTTGTTTAGAAATAATTACATTACACGCAGAGCTTGTCAATACTGATTCTTTTGATATAAAGCGTCTTATAAATAATTTAAATTTCTTATTTTTACTGAAACAACCGAGTTTATTTATGCTTCATGGTTTTAATAACGCGTATTATTTAATGAAATTCCTTATACACGGTGATTAATATTATTTGATGTGATTATTTAATTTTCTACCCTGGTCTAAATATGAGTAATATATATATATATATATAATTCGTTTTATAATGTAATAAGAATATTTCCATAAATGTCCAAAAGGAAACTAAACTACTACAGCTTATGGTGAATAAATATGGGTATTTATTAATGTTATATACCATAATTTTTATAACTACTCGAGTGTTTCACAACTACCCTTAACATGCTACAGATGAGTCAGGCACCTCAATGCTTGAACTAGTTGAAGCCACTTGCTTAGTTTTCTGTCTCTTCTCAAAAAATGTGAAAAGAAGATCTTTCTTCCTCAGGTCTTTGACTAGCTTTTCTTTTTGTCGTTTATCCTTTGTCTTTAGTGCACCAGATTTATATTGCTATTCACTGTGCATGCTCTATTAGTACGTAGAATTTGCAAGAGCATATATGAATTCTTCCTTCTATTTTTTGGAAAATAAACCACTCATTGTTATTAAAAGAAGGAAGAATACACAGCAAACCACAACAAACTTACAGGGAGTATTTAGTGTATACGAACACAATTGCACAACAATTGGCAATCCAAGGATAGTTTATTACTGCATGATCCTGGCCTGAATGCTTCATCAATATTATAATTAGAAGATAAGTTATATGTATGTTCAAACTTGCTATATATTGTAGCGGGCTACCGCTAATGCATTTTACTAATTTAAATAAGTAATACCAAAGGTCTTTATTACTCACTATTCACAAGTCTAATTAACAGTATATGCCTTATTTATAGATGTTTTCAGTCCAATTAACAATGAAGCACTATAACATTAATGTTCTTTACAAGCACTAATATCTTCTTAAACTAAATCCGTAACCATTAGTCTTCTCAACAACACTAAACACTACTATACTTTATTTATTACACTTTTGTCTATTTATGTACAAGCTGGCAGTACAATATACACGTTCACATAACACAAATTTATATTTACTATTGGACATTAAAAACGTAATGACCAACTAACTATACACGAGATGATTTATATACGACATTTTGATATAGACTAACTTCTACATTCAATACCGATCATATATACACCCTATAATTAAATAGATGACTCATATTCTCGTGTTTGCTGGAAAGTTCAAGACTTCTGTAGGATATATTTCGGTTATGCAGCTTGCATGTTTGACGGGTTGCTTAATAGTTTCCAACAATATTATACTGTTTATTTAGAACCGTGGCTGTACTTTATATTATATAAATGCTAGCTGTAGAAGTTGTTTTTTTTTAATAATAATTGGTTTATTGAGTTACTTAAACGTACATTTGCGTAAGTAGGTACAATTTCCTAACTATCTTACTATACTTATCTAAATCTACACATTTTTATCTAGGAATATAATAATATTTTACATAGTTCAAGCCTCAAATAAACCGAATTTATCTGCTAAAGCAACGCTTGTGCGCTGATTTTTTTAATATTAATACTTATTAAACTTACCTTAATTAATATTTACCTACTATCATCATTTTCTATACTTTAGTAATTTATTATTAAATTCTTATTTATTTATTTTGTTTCTCACTGCACTAGTACTTTTCAAGTATATCATTTATGTAGTTACTGCATTGGTTTATCCACTTTTTACATTTATTTTTAAAATTTACTACATTACTACTATTCCTGATTTCTATCGGCAATACATTAAATATTCTTGGACCTAAAACAGAAGGTGATCTTAGGCCAATTTGTTTACTTGTTCTGGTTATAATGTTTTCCTCATTTTCCCTGCTTTTTGTGTTATACTTATGTTCTGTTGTACGCAGTAGGTGTTTATTGTTGTACTGATAAGTGGCCAGGTTGTAGAAATACAATTTTTTAATACTAAATATATTGGTTTCATGAAATAACAATTCCTTTGGGTGTCTCCAGTGTTTGTTGTATAGTATTCTAATGAATTTTTTTTGTACTATCTCTACATTCGTTAGGTATTTATATGCTGCTGAGCCCCAAGCAATAATTCCATACTGAATAATAAACTGTACAAGAGCATGGTATACTATTTTTAAGTTGTTCAAGTGTAATATTTTTTTAATAATTCGGAATTTGTATAAGATCCCTCTTAATTTACTTATTAATTTGTTGGTGTGGACTTCCTATTTTAGATGTTTGTCGATATATATTCCTGGGTACTTTGTGTGGTCTGCTTGTTATACTGGATCCATTGTAATCATTTATGCATAGCTTGTTAAATGTTGGCAAGTTGTAGTTACGGCAAGTAAAGGCAATGTACTTAGTTTTGTTGTAATTAACTGTTAGTAGCTTTTTGTCAAACCAGTTTGATAATTTTTAGATCCTTTTCTGTTTTTCTTTTTAATTCTTCCCATGTTGCGTCTGCATAGAAAATGGCTGTGTCGTCTGCAAAGGCAATAATTTCTCCAGTCGATTGTAATTTAAAGATATCATTTACATAAACTGTGAAAAGGATTGGGCCAAGTACAGTTCCTTGTGGTACTCCACATTCGACAGTCGTCATATCACTGATTTTGTTGCCTATTTTGACACATTGTTTTCTATTATGGGAGATAGCTTTTTATTAATTTATGTGCAATTCCCCTTACTCCCAGGTGTTCTAGGCATTTCAATAGTTGCTCGTTTGCTAAATCTATAAATATGCAAAGGGATCATTGGTTTGTGTCCAAGGAATTTCGTATTCTGCTTACTAATTCAATTATTGCATCTTGTGTTGATTTGTTCTCACGGAAACCATATTGATTTGAGGATATTAAATTGTACTTATTTAGAAAGTTTGTTAGTCTGTTTTGTAAGATTTTTACGAGTATTTTACTTATACTTGATATTAGTGAAATTGGTCTATAATTTTCTGGATTATTTTTGTTGCCATCTTTATGTATGGGTATAATTACTGCCTTTTTGAATGCATCTGGGCATTTTCCGGATTCCAGTATTTTGTTGATTATTGTTGTTAATGCCGGTGTTATTATATGTTTAATGTTTTTAATTATTTTTGGTGTGATGCCGTCGATCTCTTGCGCTTTATTTTCCTTTAGCTCCGTTATATACTTTATGACTTCGTTTTCGTTGGTTGGACGTAGGAATATTGTATTAGGGTTTTTTTTCTGTTTCAAATTTGATTTTATCTGAAACTTTGTTGATCTTGTTTCCCAACTTTTGTCCTGTTTTGGTAAAGTGCATATTTAGTTCGCATGCAATTTGGGCTTCTGAAGTTAGTTTTTGTCCAGTTGCGGTTATAATTTCTTTGATATCCTTGTTGTTTTTTCTTTTTTGTACTATTCTGTTAACAGTGTTCCATACATTTTTGCAGTCTATTTTGTCTCTATAGTAACTGTATTTTGTATTTTTTATAAGTGTATTGAGCATATTGCGGTACTTTATATAATTACTTTTTTTTATTTCATCGTTGATATTCTGCATCCATACATTATAAAGTGCTTGTTTAGTAATGGTTGCTTCGACTAGTCCTTCTGTGATCCATTCTTTTCGTTTTATTTCACTTGTTTATCTTTACCTGTGTTGTTGATTCAGTGATGGCGTGTTGTATTTGCTCAACGAAATGTTTTGTCGCATCATCCATACTCATAATTTTTTCTAGTGATATGTATTTCTTTAGCTTGGTTTCACACTTTGCTTTGTTAAGTCTGCTTATGAATTTAGAGCAGGGTTTACATCTCCCATTTTCTTCAGTACTGTAAAGAATGTTTACTGTAGTGAAGTGGTCAGTTAAATTTGTTTGTAGTATTGCTGGGTCGAAGTTTTCTAATCCATAGTTGCTTTTCACAAAGATGTGGTCAAGAAGCATTATTAGAGCAACATAAATAATACATTTTCAAGTTTAATTATTTTATCTTAATCATTTATTAAATTGTAACCTTTTGTTCTTATCAAATGATGTCAACACCGTTTCCTTGCACGCACTTGGGATTGTCCGAGACCACATTACAAGGAAACCAAAATTCATTATCTACTTTGTTTTACGTAATTTCGTCCAACTTATATCCGTTGGCAAAGCCAAAAATATAATTTAATTCCTGTTACAAAATGCACCGCGGTTAGCTTCTGACCGAAGTTCCTCAAGATAACGCTATCTTGTATTTTCCTAACTTACCCGTAATGGGGAGTCAAGTGATCAGAGTGTGGCAGTGGTGTTACAGCTACCATCGCGAGTACAGTGTCTCCGATTACCGGAACAAACGAATCAGCCATAGCCATCCCGAAAGCCTGACTTAGAAATGTAAGTAAGACCAATCTTTATTTGCTCGTAATTTTAAGTTATCATAAATTGACTTGACTTTCATGAGCGGACTCTCGATCCTAAAACTTTGTTATTTTATATGCTTGCTCCTAGTAGTTAAAATAAACAGTAGATGTTCTTGTATTATTTTTCGACTCAATTGCTAACCGATCCCGTGACTTGAATAGTCACCGCTATGTATCACCTACGCTCTAACCCTTGAACGCAACCCCCTTTAAGTTTTAACCCGCACCATGGGAAAGCATACATAGCAATATCTCCATCTCCTACTATAAACTTATAATCTACATTTTTGGATGCTATTAAATACTGATATACATCATCTATGAATTGACTGATGCAAGTTGAAGGTGGTCTATATATTGCTCCAATGTTAATAGTTTTATTTTGATGCGTAATATTGATGTCAATAATGTTGGTATTGTTTTTTTCAACTATTACTGTTTTTTGATTGAATTTACTTTTGATGTATACTACCACACCGTCATTTTGGTTAAAATGGCTCTGGTTATAAATTAATTCATACCCGTGTATTTGAAAGAGGTTGATATCTACTATATTTCATGTTTCTGTTAACACTATAATATCAAAATTGCTTTTGAACTGACTTAAAAATACCAGAAACTCATCAAAGTTTTTTGTTATGCTACGAATATTTTGGTGTAGTATACTTAAGAATCTATTCTTACCGTTATAATCTAAGTTGCGTTGATAGTTTTCGATATTGTTTATGATTTTTGTTTTAATTCTAACACTATCATAGTCTCTTATAAATTGATTCATAAACTTTCTATTCTATAGTTTATTTGTTCACGAGTGGTTTGTACTCTTCTTAAATAAGTAGGGCATTGTTCACTATCTGCTGAATGATGTATGTCTCCATTTATGTATGTCTTTATTTTAATTCGTCTTGGTTAGTATTCTTGGGTGATGTTGATGAAAATGAACAGACTAAATTTTTGAATATGCCTCTTTGGAAGTCACAATACTGTTCCTCACAGAAGAAAGTATTCTTCAAAAGTAATAAAGGACAATATTTTGGCTGCCAAGGGCAATTTGAAAAATTCAGTATCCATTCTCATCTACACGATACAAAAAGAATCAGAACAATAAACACTACAGAAAAGAATTACAGCGCCCACACAAAAGAAAATATTCTTCAAAAACTTGTCCAGCATGCAAAAAAATACGCACAGATACCAAAATAAAACATTTTTCAAAAATTTAGCCTGCCATTTTTATTTATACACACCGAGGAACTCAATACAATAAGTATCACAATAAAGAACAGTAAACAAAAAAGTTACATAAAAAATGTTTTCTTTTTTGCGGATGCTCTTACTTTTTTGTATACTGTTCTTTGTTGTAATTTCTTTGGATCGTATTCCTGGGCGTCTGCGAACGAGAATGCAACAGGCTGAAGTTTTGAAAATGCCCCCTTGATAAGCTACAACACTGTTCTTCACACAAGAAAGCATATTTAAAAGATAATATTTTGGCTGCCAAGAGCATTTTCAAAAATTCAACATGCACAGGAACATGATAGAAAAAGAATTAGAGCAATAAACAAAACACAAAGAAGTTACTGCGTCCGCTCAGAAAATATTCTAAATTATATTAAAAGTTGATTTAACCAACTTTTAATTTTTGTTCAAAACGTGCATCATAAACAATAGTTATTTTTTCTGCGATGGGAAAAAAATGTGACATTTAATATTTCTTGACAGGTAACAAAATGTCACTTTATATAAAATTACTTTTTCCCGGAAAAATGAGTACTTTTCCTAGTAGTGCAAATAAGTAAGAACACGAAGATATTTAATTTTAGAATATTTATTATGTATAAGTTACGTTTCTTAATGTTAAAGTACAGTTATTAAATGTACATTGCCTGAAAGACATGTTTTTTGAACAATTAGGAATGTCTGCTACAGTGGAATTTTCTTGATTTGAAATAATATTTTGTGCCACTGACACAACTGCCGTTGATGTACTTGTTCAAATTGGATTCTGTTTCAGCTGATGCACTGCCACACAAACTAAACAGTTTCTTAGCTATTTCTGTCTTGTGCACTATCGATTCATCAACATACCCTTCAGCGACCATTGATGACTTCCAACCACCATGTTTCTTTAGTGTCATCAAGTCTCCCCAGATTCAACTAAAAGTGTAGCAGACGATCTTCGAAATGCATGACCTGATATGACTTAGCACTTTTAAGTCGAAGAAAATTGGCTACTATTTCAGGTACCTTATAAAACTGATTTCTACCACAACTTGATTGACGCATTTCCCATTGCGATATGCATAAAACAGGCGGCGATCCTTTGCTGCTGCTGGACGAAGTGCCATGTACATTCTGTAAAATTTAATATATTCTTCAGTAACTATAAATCTCCTATTTACATCATTCTTTGTTTGCTTAAGTTTCACAATTAATGGCGTTCCACGTCTTCAATATCATCTAATGTTACCTGGCTAATTTCACATATTCGACAGGCTCCTGCAATCCCAAATACAACAACAACCTTGACCAATAAATAAACTTCATCAGGAGCATTATTTAAAAATCACTAATATGTGTACTCGTAAATATTGCAGATTTTTGGGCATGTAACCTTTCCATTTGTTTCAGAAACGTAATTAGTTTGCAATATTTTGAAATGTCTACGTTATTATTGACTTGTAACATACTTTTATCATTGAATAATTCGACCACACTGTTGATGGCTTTTGTTGCGCTAGTTCGAAAAATAAACCAATAACACCGTCTCCGGTAAGAACTACATGTCTTTTCGCCTTCCATTCCATGAATCTTGAATACGCAGTTTCGTAAATTTTCGTGATTTAGCTGGCAATAATTTTATTGATGCCTTTCGCTGCTCTACCAATTCCGGTGGAGTAAGAGAAACTTCTGAATCAGTACTGTCCATTTTTGAATTTTGAATATTCAAAACAATCGATATAAACAACTAAGTTCGCAATTTTGTAACCACTCGCAAAATTAAATTGACAGATATTTGATTACTTTAAAGGTTTCATTAACGCAGATCTAACTGTCCTATAAGTACATCAGCCTACCTGTTTGAAACTTCAAATTTGACATAGATTGATTTTGACTTTAATATAATTGGTAATATTTTTAAATATTAAATCATTGTTTTGCCAGTCACAGAAAAAATAGTGTATTATACGCGGGTAAAATGTAGATTTTAGCTCTCGGTGTTTTGTCTCCCTCCGCCGCGGGAGACAAACACACCTCGAGCTAAAATCTGGTACTTTTCCCTTGTATAATAAATAACTATTATTATACAAGGGAAAAGTACTAGATTTTAGCTCGAGGGTGTGTTTGTCTCCGACGCGGGAGGGAGACAAAACACCGAGAGCTAAAATCTTACATTTTACCAGTATAATACACTATTTTTTTCTGTGACTGGCAAAACAATGATTTAATATTTAAAAAATATTACCAATTATATTAAAGTCAAAAATCAATCTATGTCAAATTTGAAGTTTCAAACAGGTAGGCTGATGTACTTATAGGACAGTTAGATTCATGCGTAAGGAAACCTTTAAAGTAATCAAATATCTGTCAATTTAATTTTGCGAGTGGTTACAAAAATTGCGAACTTAAGTTGTTTATATCGATTGTTTTGAATATTCAAAATTCAAAATGGACAGTACTGATTCAGAAGTTTCTCTTACTCCACCGGAATTGGTAGAGGCAGCTAAAGTAGCATCAATAAAATTATTGCCAGCTAAATTACGAAAAATTTACGAAACTGCGTATTCAAGATTCATGGAATGGAAGGCGAAAAGACATGTAGTTCTTACCGGAGACGGTGTTATTGGTTTATTTTTCGGAACTAGCGCAACAACAAAAGCCATCAACAGTGTGGTCGAATTATTCAATGATAAAAGTATGTTACAAGTCAATAATAACGTAGACATTTCAAAATATTGCAAACTAATTACGTTTCTGAAACAAAATGGGAAAGGTTACATGCCCAAAAAATCTGCAATATTTACAGTACACATATTAGTGATTTTTAAATAATGCTCCTGATGAAGTTTATTTATTGGTCAAGGGTGTTGTTGTATTTGGGATTGCAGGAGCCTGTCGAATATGTGAAATTAGCCAGATAACATTAGATGATATTGAAGACGTGGGAACGTCATTAATTGTGAAACTTAAGCAAACAAAGAATGATGTAAATAGGAGATTTATAGTTACTGAAGAATATATTAAATTTTACAGAATGTACATGGCACTTCGTCCAGCAGCAGCAAAGGATCGCCGCCTGTTTTATGCATATCGCAATGGGAAATGCGTCAATCAAGTTGTGGGTAGAAATCAGTTTTATAAGGTACCTGAAATAGTAGCCAATTTTCTTCGACTTAAAATGCTAAGTCATATACAGGTCATGCATTTCGAAGATCGTCTGCTACACTTTTAGTTGAATCTGGGGGAGACTTGATGACACTAAAGAAACATGGTGGTTGGAAGTCATCAATGGTCGCTGAAGGGTATGTTGATGAATCGATAGTGCACAAGACAGAAATAGCTAAGAAACTGTTTAGTTTGTGTGGCAGTGCATCAGCTGAAACAGAATCCAATTTGCGAACAAGTACATCAACGGCAGTTGTGTCAGTGGCACAAAATATTATTTCAAATCAAGAAAATTCCACTGTAGCAGACATTCCTAATTGTTCAAAAACATGTCTTTCAGGCAATGTACATTTAATAACTGTACTTTTAACATTAAGGAAACGTAACTTATACATAATAAAATATTCTAAAATTAAATATCTTCGTGTTCTTACTTATTTGCACTTACTAGGAAAAGTACTCATTTTTTTCCCGGGGAAAAAAGTAATTTTATATAAAGTGACATTTTGTTACCTGTCAAGAAATATTAAATGTCACATTTTTTTCCCGTCGCAGAAAAATAGTATATTATATAAGGCAATAACTCTTTATGTTTAATAAATTGTAAAGCGCCATCTTGTGCGAAGTTTACAAACCATACAAAGATATTTGTTTTGTATTTAGAAATATTTTCTAGATGTCTCTGGTTATTTTTCACGCGAAGTAAATATTGTCACTTTTATGACTAATTGAAATCTATTTATGTTTGTAATATTGTTAGATTAGATTTGATTTAACTTTTACTCATAAATTTTTTGGTTGATCAATGCTATAGTTTTGATCAAAAATTCACTAAATATAGAAATAATCCAGATTATTATTTTCGAGTTTAATATTAATCTGTTACATTTTAGTAATACAAACACTTTTCCGACTGGCCTAGGTCTACGGTACAGAATGAGGTTATATTATATTTATTGCTAGCAAGATTCACTAATTTACCAAAGGTTCATAATAGAACTTTGTTGTGAGTGATATTAATGTTTTCTCGAACAATATAATTAATTATTGTTTAATAAAATTGGAAAACTTCTATTTTTAAAATGAGGTTAAAAATTAAAATTATGACCCCGAGACTAAAAATATTAATTCTTGACTTATAAAAAATTTCGTGGAATGCAGGATATTGCATTTTATATAGAAAAACTGGAGTTTATTTTGAAATTTTAGTGGCTAATAGATTGAAGTACAGATACATAATACTCACTATTTATATTTTAAGGTACTACTAGACTTATTGTTTATTTGTTACAGATCTTGTTTTTATCTGTTACTAGAGCGGTTTTGTCATTGAATCTATAAGTTGATCTTCTGTGCCAACATATTCAACTGCAATAACACCAGCTTGATATTAGGGTTTTTGTTAATTTTATAGTACTAGCTCTATCACAAAAGTACAATGGTTTTCTGTTGCTAATTTTGCTACGCAAACGATGCAACCACATTCTTTTACACATTCATTTGCATCAACACAACCATTTAAGAAAGCCATTTTGACATTAAATTGTCCAAGTACCAATCCCTCTGAAGCAGCAATTGCAAATACCATACAATTTGCATTGAAGCGTGCAACCGGGCTAAACTTTTCATTGTATTTTAAACATTGCCTCTTGAAAATTACCACTTTCAACTAGTCTTGCTCTATGACGATCATTTCACCATTAGTTTTGTTAGGTAAAATGCTTTTTATACAAGATAATCGTGTCTATGAAGACTGTTTTTAGTATGTAATATTATAACGTTGGCAGTTGTTAAGGTGACAAAAGAGGTATTGTCAGTTAGATTAAAATAAAGAGTACAGAAAAAGTCTTATTCTTTTTATGAAATAAAACTTTACACATGCAGTACAGTTTCCAGAAAGTTCCAACAGGTTATAGTCCCAGTGTGTTGAAGTTTAAATAAAAATAAGAATATGTCAGAATCTAGTAAAGTTAGCATTTCAAAGTTGAATGGAAAAAAGTACTTTATTTAGAAATACAATTGAAATGTTCCTAATGAAAGAAAAACTATGAGATGTGGTAATACGAATAAAGCAGAATTAAAGTCTGATGGCTCGGATGCTGCAGAAACTACAAATTGCCAAGCACGGGATGAGCAGGTACGTGGTTGGGTAGGTCTTATGATTGATGACAGTCAGCTCTATCGTATCAGAAAAACAACCACATCCAAACAAGGGTTGACAGCGTTAAAGAATCACCATGGAAAAGATACATTAAGTAATAAAATATGTTTAATTAGCCAAATTTTGCAGTACCAAAATGATTGAAAGTGGCAACTTAGAGGAACATATTGATACTTTGAAAAATCTCTTCCAAAAGCTCGCTGATTTGGAGAGAAACTACATTACAATTGGGTAGTAGGAATGATTTTAATCATTCTTCTTAATCTTCTTTGGGAATTAAACCACTCATATTTTTTTAAATGATCTTATTTACGTTTCGATCCATGACCTAGGATCATTGTCAAAATAATAAAAACTTCAAGTTTGACGTTTATGACATAAATTGAAGGTTACTTTGATTTATTGATGTTTGAAATATTTGGTTTGAGTGCCTTCAATTTGTGTTGCGACCAGGGATCGACTTTCCTAAGGTAGCCAATACGCTTAACGTGAAATCAGCTGATTAATTTTTATTGGTGAATTTAATATAAATTCAATAATTTGGGAATTGGAAAACATTTTTTAACATGTTTCTATTTATACAATTGAGAGATTTCTAATTTTATGTCTTATTTTACTGAGATTCAGTGAAGGGGGTAAAGCAACCTGTGGCTACCAAGATCCCCCAACATTTATAATTTGCCGAAATAATGGAGATAAGTAGATGATGTTTATGCTATTTGGCCTCATAATATAGAATTAATTAAAAATTTTGTACAGTCAATTAAGAAATAGAACCAACTATTAAATTCGCATATGAATTAGAACATGGAAAACTTCCGTTTTTAGATATTCTAGTTAGCAAAAACGATACAACAATTAATACATCGGTATATAGAAAACCAACGCACACAAACAGATACTTAAACTTCGATTCAAACCACCCACAATGTGTCAAACGAGGAATTATCAAAACCATGTATGATAGAGCAAAATTAATATCATCAAACGAAGAAATTTTAAAGAAAGAGAAAGACCTAATCAGATGTATACTAATAGAAAACAAATATCCTAAAAGAATAATAGAGAAAGAAATGAATAAAAACCCTAAAAATAAAGAAAAAGAAAACAAAAACAACGATACACACCACAAAATGCTCTCAATACCATACATAAAAGGATTCTCCGAAAAAATTCAAAGAATAGGAAACAAATTTAGAATTAAAACAGTATTTAGAACCAACAATACACTAAGAGCACAATTAACAAAAACAAAACCCAAAAACACAATACAAAGTTCAAAAAACTGTATCTACAAAATACCGTGTGAATGTAAAAAGTTTTATATAGGAGAAACTTCCAGACCATTTGAAGTTCGATTAAGAGAACATAAATCATATATAAAAAATAGAAAATTTGAAAAATCCATGATTTGCCAACATGCATGGGACTCCAGTCATAAAATAAAATGGGAAGATGCAAAAATTATCAACAAAGAAGAAAACCACCAAAAACGTAAAATCAAAGAAGCTGCCTATATAACCCTACATAAAAATAACTGCGTTGCAAACGAATCCGTGACTTTCAGTAAACAATGGATTCCATTACTAAAAGAAATAACAAAAGAAATAACAAATGAAGATCAAATGCCCACAATATCTAGGTAGCATTGCAAGTTTTTCCTGGGTTTTCCTTGCGATATTAACATGAAATACAGCCTACATACATGATTTCTATTTATACATACAATAACTAATTACATAACAATAAGCATATTAACTAGAAAACCATTATTTCGGCAAATTATAAATGTTGGGGGATCTTGGTAGCCACAGGTGAATCTATTGAGCTTACGATAGGTCTTAAAGGAATGTCTTTTTTATGAATTTTTGGTAGACCGTAAAAGTGGGGTGGTTTACTGTAATGTGGGACTAGTTTACTTCTTTCTTTGTCTTCGAATTCATTTTAAATTTAAATAGAGTTTTGTATATTTTATTTTCAATTGATTTTGTTGGGTCCGTTTCTAAACTGGTGTAATTCTCAGTGTTCAATAGTTCGTTGACTTTTGTGTTGTAATCGTTTTTATTCATTATTACTGTTGCATTGCCTTTGTCAGCAGGTAGAATTATAATTGAGTTATCGTTTTTTAGATTGCGAATTGCTTTTATTTCGTTATTACTTACATTTGGCTTTATTTTGTGATTCTTTTCTATTTCGATTTTGCATCGTACTCTAAATTCGTTTGCTTGATCTTCCTCGAGTTGGTTTGCTGTTTTCTCAATACAGCTAATTATTTCAAAGGTTGGTATTGATTTTGGTGTTACTGCAAAATTAAGGCCTTTTGAAAGAATTGATTTTTCTGTGTCGTTAATAGTTCTGTTTGATAAATTTATCACGGTGTTTAGCATGGTGTTCCTGTTTTCTAACGTTTTAGTTTGTGTGCTATTTTTCTCTATAAATAGGTTATTAAATTTCTTTATGTGAATTTCTTTTTGTTTGGAAAATACAGATTCGTAGTAGGTTTTTGCACTAACGAGAATTTTATCAAAATCATTTACAAGTCAGGTATGGGCCTGAAATTTGTATTTGTTTTAGACAGTTGGACAATCTAAACCTAAAGCTATCGCATTCCAAAAATTCACTCACATTCCTAATAAAGTGCAGAAACAACGAAATAATACCAAAAGGATTTAGAATCAAATTTGGAAAGACAAGCAATAAACTATCAAGAATTCTCGAAAGAGCAAGTTACAGTATGATGAGGGAAAGACTACAAAACCACCGACACATTATTTATAAGTTAAAACAAGATATTGAGGGCATTATAAATTTCATACGAATAAAGGTAACAAAATATGATTTTGATAAAATTCTCGTTAGTGCAAAACCTACTACGAATCTGTATTTTCCAAACAAAAGAAATTCACATAAAGAAATTTAATAACCTATTTATAGAGAAAAATAGCACACAAACTAAAACGTTAGAAAACAGGAACACCATGCTAAACACCGTGATAAATTTATCAAACAGAACTATTAACGACACAGAAAAATCAATTCTTTCAAAAGGCCTTAATTTTGCAGTAACACCAAAATCAATACCAACCTTTGAAATAATTAGCTGTATTGAGAAAACAGCAAACCAACTCGAGGAAGATCAAGCAAACGAATTTAGAGTACGATGCAAAATCGAAATAGAAAAGAATCACAAAATAAAGCCAAATGTAAGTAATAACGAAATAAAAGCAATTCGCAATCTAAAAAACGATAACTCAATTATAATTCTACCTGCTGACAAAGGCAATGCAACAGTAATAATGAATAAAACGATTACAACACAAAAGTCAACGAACTATTGAACACTGAGAATTACACCAGTTTAGAAACGGACCCAACAAAATCAATTGAAAATAAAATATACAAAACTCTATTTAAATTTAAAAATGAATTCGAAGACAAAGAAAGAAGTAAACTAGTCCCACATTACAGTAAACCACCTCACTTTTACGGTCTACCAAAAATTCATAAAAAAGACATTCCTTTAAGACCTATCGTAAGCTCAATAGATTCACCATGCCATAATTTAGCAAAATTTCTACTAAAATTATAAATCCATTAGCAGGCAAAACGGATTCTTTCATTAAAAACAACCAACACTTTTTAGAAAAACTATCAAACATAAAAATTGAAAATACACACACAATGGTAAGCTTTGATGTAGTAAATCTCTTCACAAATGTCCCTATAAACAAAACGCTTAATATTATAAAAAACAAACTCGAAAATATGGCAAACTTAAAGAAAGAACAAAACTAAGTATATCATCGATTATGGAATTACTTGGTTTATGCGTAAATACCACATATTTTCAAATAAATGATCAATTTTACAAACAAAGCTTCGGAATGGCAATGGAAGTCCACTATCCCCAATCTTCAGTAATATATTCATGGAGGAATTCGAAAAAGATGTGATATTCACACAAGAATTGAAACCATTGATCTGGTGGAGATACGTTGATGATGTTTATGCTATTTGGCCTCATAATATAGAATTAATTAAAACTTTATACAGTCAATTAACGAAATAGAACCAACTATTAAATTCACATATGAATTAGAACAACATGGAAAACTTCCGTTTTTAGATATTCTAGTTAGCAAAAACGATACAACAATTAATACATCGGTATATAGAAAACCAACGCACACAAACAGATACTTAAACTTCGATTCAAACCACCCACAATGTGTCAAACGAGGAATTATCAAAACCATGTATGATAGAGCAAAATTAATATCATCAAACGAAGAAATTTTAAAGAAAGAGAAAGACCTAATCAGATATACACTAATAGAAAACAAATATCCTAAAAGAATAATAGAGAAAGAAATGAATAAAACCCTAAAAATAAAGAAAAGAAAACAAAACAACGATACACACCACAAAATGCTTTCAATACCATACATAAAAGGATTCTCCGAAAAATTCAAAGAATAGGAAACAAATTTAGAATTAAAACAGTATTTAGAACCAACAATACACTAAGAGCACAATTAACAAAAACAAAACCCAAAAACGCAATACAAAATTCAAAAACTGTATCTACAAAATACCGTGAATGTAAAAGTTTTATATAGGAGAAACTTCCAGACCATTTGAAGTTCGATTAAGAGAACATAAATCATATATAAAAATAGAAAATTTGAAAATCCATGATTTGCCAACATGCATGGGACTCCAGTCATAAAATAAAATGGGAAGATGCAAAATTATCGACAAAGAAGAAAACCACCAAAACGTAAAATCAAAGAAGCTGCCTATATAACCCTACATAAAAATAACTGCGTTGCAAACGAATCCGTGACTTTCAGTAAACAATGGATTCCATTACTAAAAGAAATAACAAAAGAAATAACAAATGAAGATCAAATGCCCACAATATCTAGGTAGCATTGCAAGTTTTTCCTGGGTTTTCCTTGCGATATTAACATGAAATACAGCCTACATACATGATTTCTATTTATACATACAATAACTAATTACATAACAATAAGCATATTAACTAGAAAACCATTATTTCGGCAAATTATAAATGTTGGGGATCTTGGTAGCCACAGGTTGCTTAACCCCTTCACTGAATCTCGGTAAAATAAGACATAAAATCAGAAATCTCTCAATTGTATAAATAGAAACATGTTAAAAATGTTTCCCAAATTATTGAATTTATATAAAATTCACCAATAAAAATTAATCAGCTGATTTCACGTTAAGCGTATTGGCTACCATAGGAAAGTCGATCCCAGGTCGCAACACAAATTGAAGGCAATCATTCTTTTAAACTTTAAAAATTTTTGCTTAGTGTACTCAAACCAAATATTTCAAACATCAATAAATCAAAGTAACCTTCAATTTATGTCATAAACGTCAAACTTGAAGTTTTTATTATTTTGACAACGATCCTAGGTCATGGATCGAAACGTAAATAAAATAGATTTTAAAAACTATGAGTGGTTTCATTCCCAAAGAAGATTAAGAAGAATAAACGTCAAACTTGAAGTTTTTATTATTTTGACAACGATCCTAGGTCATGGATCGAAACGTAAATAAAGATCATTTTAAAAAATATGAGTGGTTTAATTCCCAAAGAAGATTAAGAAGAATGCTAAACAAACCACAACAAACATACAGGGAGTATGATTTTAATCAGCCTACCACGTATTTATGATACTCTCAAATGGTTCTTGAAACTAGATCGAAAGAAGATTTGACATTAAGCTTGGTAAAGTCGAAACTTCTTAATGAATACTATCGTTGAAATGAAACAAACAGTCATCAAGGCAAAGCGGCGCTTACGATTGTACAGAAAAAGATACAGTGCTTTTTCTGTAAGGAAGATGGATATTTTAAGCGTGCATTTTTAAAAGATAAAGCCTGGAAAGAAACAGAAATTAAAAGTATCTAAAGTCAAAGGTTTGAGGAACTGAATAAGTGGAAGACTATGCAAACAGTAAAGAATTCTTATTTATGATGCCACCATCAAGTAAATTTGAAAAAAGGTTGAATCATAGTCAAAGGCAACTAGTCACATTGCTTGTATGACGATTGTCAGTTTATATCTCTTGAACATAAGAAGTGTAAACTCCTTAATGTGGCAAATGTGCATGGCATAGGTACATGTAAAATAAAATTTATAAATGCTGAGGGTGAAGAATCAGTTGCTAAAGTTTCAAATGTTCTCTATGCTTCATCGAAAGCAGTTACACCATTAATTTCTCAAAAGCTATATGTGAGATTTTATATGACAGTAAATAATTGCAGTAGCAGATGTGGAATCAAATTTATTTTGCAAAGTTTATTCAGTAAGTGAAAAAGGAAGTAAATGCATTCACTACTAGCATCTTGTCTTTGGTTATTGAGATTTCGAAGCACTGAAACGTCTGTAAATAATATGGTAGACGAATTGGATGTTGAAAAATGTTTCGAGGAATCTTGTAAAGTATGTGTAACGTGCATTTTTATTAAGTTTAACATTTTACGCTTTTCTCAATTAGTAAATACCTTTCTGCAATTACTATTTCTATATTTTATTTATAATGAGTGGATTGCTGTTTGTATAAAGTAAATACTTCCGCATAGGTTTCAGAATTGTATACAATTTAACTCGTGTGTATTAAATTAATAAGTAAATTACCTTCCAACTTATCGTAAATGATAAACAGCTTGTAATTGATTATAGATTGCACCGTTCTTGTCTGGCATTCATATAAATTTTGTTCCTTATGTGGATATACGAGTCGAGTTGATAGGCGATAAGCGGTGATAATAGCAACGAGTTTATATAACAGATTAGAGAGGAGTTTTAGTTTTGTTCTTTGTTCCTAAATATTAATTGTGCTTTTAGTTGAGTTTCTTTTGAAATAAAAGAGTGTTGTTTTGTTCTTCGTCCCTATATGTTAATTGCGTTAAAAGTGCTGCACGACACGACTCGATTTTAGTTGTTTTTCTTGTGAAGTAAAAGTTGTTTATTAACTGTAGAGCAGTGTAGTTCTGAATATATTGAAGGAAAGATGCTTTTATAGGCGAACGTGTTTGACTCGACCGCCCGTGCTTGTTTTAAGGTCATTGACTTAGTGATACGCGTTGCTTTACTAATTGTGTTTTTTTGTTGGTTTGTCTTTTATATTTTAAACTGTGTGTGCGATCTAGTTTCGCGGTCCTGTTTCTTCTCAGAGTAGCGCATACTTTGGATTATTTAAATACAGTGATACTGTAGTTTCTGAATTTTCTAACAACAAAGAATCTAAAATAGATGATTACTGGCGCAAATTTCGTTTTTTGCGAAATATAACAGATTAGCGGCTTACAAAGGTATTGGTTGAAGTTTCTAACTGCTTTTGGGATGTTTATGAAAATATAATACATTTGGTCCCAGTTGAAATTAAACTAGTGCTACAGAATATTTCGAAATTATTGTCTTAGGAAATAAAATTTATCAAGGTTACATAGTTCCGACGCGTGATATTGTCTGCTGCTAACCCCAGTGAAATACGTAGGTGTGATTAGGGTAACGTGTGATAAGTTCCATCAACACCCTCACAGTCAAGGGTGAAGTGCTTCGTTAGTGCAGGACATCGTTGAATCCCACACTTCAGTTGCAAGGAAGCGTTGCTGAAGGACTTTTGTAAGTTGAACTATTTCCTACTGGCTATTACTTTAAATATCTATTCGTTGCTTTACCATATTTTTGTCGTTCTGATACCTTTTACAATAGACTTGCATGCTATTTTAAAACATAGAAAAAAAAAGAGAAAGAAAGTAAAATCAATACTACTGAATTACTCATACCAATTGTGTCTTATCTATTTATTTTTTGTAAACATTTTGTCTGATTTATGTTTAATTGGTGTGTGAGGAAACGTTTCTGCTACTCCCCAATATTACCTCACTTTGTACTAAACATTTTTCTGTATTGCTTTTACCGTTGTTATATTATATAGATTATCCAAACAGTTTCTTTTTTTTACATTCTACATAGTACTGAATAACTTAGACTTTTCATTGCTGCTATGCTTTTTCTTTATTTCAGGTTTGCAGGACTAATCTTTTTTATTGCAGGTTTACTATTCTAATTTTTTTTATTGCAGGTACTGTTACTAACTCTTACCGCCGCATACATCATAGGTCAGTCTGCTTTCTACAACCCCCTACTCTCCGATTGAGCCCGGTCATTCCGTGATTTTCTTTGTGTTACGCACGGCTACGAGTCAACGTAACATAAATTTGGCGCCCAACGTGGCTGCCACGAATTAACGTAGCATAAATTTTGGCGCCCAACGTGGCAGCCGCTAATTAACGTAACAGGAATTTTTGGCGCCCAACGTGGCTGCCTCGAATTAACGTAACATATGTACACAAGGAAATATGTCATCATAAAGGCCATTTGGTGGACATTTGCCACGTTAATCGATTGCAGTGTTGTATTTAAAAAATGATGTCATCAATGTAGGTTGTATTTTAATTAGCTTACTAGCTTGTGGAAAACGAGTTTGATCTAAATTAGCAAACTCGTTTAAGATGCACATAGCCAAATATGGACTGCAGTTCAAGCCAAAGGTAATGGTATTTAATATCCATTCAGATAAAGTATCATCAGGTGAAAATCTCCACAACATTTTTTGATAATTTCTGTGCGAAGGAGTAAGAAGAATCTGACGAAACATTTGTCTAATATCTGCAATAAATACCACATGGTCTACTCGAAAAATAAGTAGGAGTGAAAATATGTCCTTTTGTAATTTAGGCCCTGGTAGTAAAATGTCATTTTAAACTTAAGCCACTAGGCAATTTTGCGTAACCGTCCCACACCACACGAAGCTTTGTAGTAGCATTTTCCTGTTTAATTACACAGTGATGTGGTAAATAATAAGAAAACGGAGAATTTGTGTGCGGTTGGGCAAGTGACATGTGACCGTTTTCCAAATAGTTTTTCATGAAATCAGAATAAGCTAGATATAATTCCGGATTTTTTAGTAATCTAGATTCCAGCATTGAAAATCTGTGAAGAGCTTGGGTGTATGTGTCACTTAATTCAGGCTCTGAATTTCTGAAAGAAAATGAAACTATGAATTTTCCAAACGCATCCCTAGTAACTGTTTCGTTAAATATATTTTCACATTTTAGTTCTTCAGGATAAAGAAACGTTTTGGAAGGTAATTGTTCGATTTTCCAGAATTTTGGGATAGTTGTTTCATTGGGGGGACTTTAGAATTAGAAAGAAAGCTATTGGTTTGTGTTCTAACACTTTGACTATTGACTTTGCCTATTAAAACCCAACCAAAACTTTCTAAAGCTGTAGGCTGGCCGACATCACCAAAAATTCAATCATTTAAGAGAATCTGACTGAAGATTTCAGCTCCCACAAGTAAATCAACAGGACTCGACAAGAAAAATTTGTCATCGGCAGAATATTCCAATAACTAAAGTTACAGAAAATACAATTTGCTACTTTTATAAACAGAAATTTCTATTAACAACTGACGAATTACGTTTCGTACAGTATCTACTGACGATGTGGTTGCAGCAGTCAATAAACAGCAATCAAATGCTGTAGGCTTGGACGGGATCTCCCTAAAAATGTTAAAATTAATTTTACCATTCTGTACCAATGTTGTGACACACATTATTAATTTCACCTTAGACAGTTCAACGATGCCAAAAGTGTGGAAAAAATCTATAATAATGCCTTTACCTAAGGCCAGTGTTGCAACAACTTATGATGAACTTCAACCTATAAACATCTTAACATCCATCTCTAAGGTGGCTGAATACTTAATGTATATACAAATTCTCCAGCATATTGAAAATAATGAAATATTACCTCAAATTCAGTCTGGTTTTCGCACAAAGCATAGTACTGCAACAGCCTTATGCAAAATTATAAACGAAGTAGTAAAGAATATTGAAGACAAAGAAAACTGTATTAGCCCAAAACTGTGGAATCCAGATGTATGTGGATGATACCCAAATATATATCTCATGCAACCCCTACGATGCGAAGACTATTTATGAAATGAACAATAACTTAGATGCAGTGCTCACGTGGACTATAAATAATGGTTTTGCATTAAATCCTAAAAAATCAATATGTCATTGCATAGGTTCTCCATATTACTGTACAGTGTTGAAAAACAACCAAAACTCAGAAATAGTACTGAACAAATGTATTATAGCCTTTAGTGACGTAAAAACCTTAGGCGTAATCTGTGATTACAGCCTAAATTTTGAAAGACACATAAACAAGATGTATTATTATTTATTTATTATAAACTTAAATCTATTTACCAATATAAAACAGTGTTTCCTTCCAAAATCAATTGGAAAATATATCAAGCTCTTATTTTAAGCTACATCTACTACTGTAGCACGGTTTACTATATCTACTTGTCTGATCAGTTAAAGCACAAACTCCAAATCATTCAAAACTGCTGCCTGAGATTCTCTTATAATGTTCCCTACAGAGAGCATGTGACCCCGATCTACAATAACCTTCAAATCCTCAAATTAAAACTACATTGTGAGCTATTGTTTGCCAGTTTTCTTTTTAATATTTATAAATCGAGAAAATCAACCTATTTATATAGTCTAATATATGTAAGCTGTTCTGTACATAATTGTAATCTGTGCAATAATGATGAATTAACCATACCGCTTCATAAAACGTCAAAATTTAAATGTTAGTTTGAATATAATAGTGCTCACATATTTAACAAATATGCAGATGTTTTTGGTGTGGAGTCAGTTCCTGCATTTAAAAAACTGGTACTTAAAAAATTGTTAGGATTTCAGAAACTATAACAGTGCAACTGTGATATGCGAACATCAGCTATGCTGACATATTCCCATTTAAGTAGCTGTTACTTATTGTAATCGTCTATTTAATAAATAATTTCTAATTGTAATATATGTAATAGTCCGACAATATCTATGTGTTGTTACATGCCAAAAATTGACATTGTAAGTTTTTAAGTTGCGAGTGAATTCGCGCCAATATTTTAAAAGACTTGTGCGTGCATTTCCGTCACTTTAGACAGTTGCGTCGGCGCCAGAGAATGCGCAGACGTGGAGTGGGCAAGGAAGTGCGCATTTTCCGACACGTCAGGGACTAGTCAACGAAACGTCGAACAGTAAGGTCGATCTGTCGTCTTTTTATCTTGTCTTCTCTTTTAGATAATGTAGGTTTCCTGTATCGTACCCTTATCGCTCCCTACCTCATTCCTATCGTATCGCTACAAACCCAAGAAGAGGGAAGACAAATTAATTTGGTATCAACGAGGGGCGAAGGCCGACCCACGCCCAACAACGAGATCAATGGAAAGGATAACCGCAAGGTCGTGAAGAGCTCCACATTTTACGTGAGTACATTTTATCTTTTCCTTTTGTATGTGATACAAATTTGAGACGCATTAATGACGTAATACCTTGTTGCGCAATATTATGCACGTATTTATTATGTTGCCAACTGTCGTAGTGGCTCTTATCAATTACGCGCGGGACTTTAACAGTATACCTTAGACTAGAACAGTGTGGAGTATAACAGTGTGTATGTTCGAATCTTGCAGATGGTGGTTTGAAATTTTGTGTGTTTGAAACTACATGTCTTGTGACTGGATTTCTGGTATTGCACGTAACTTTTTGTCCAGGAGCGGCAGTCTGACTTGATGCCAGGCCGAACGAATTTTTATGTGTTGCGTTTATTCCGGGATGTGCTAATTTGTGCATGCTTACGAAAGCTTCTTTTCGTAACTCTTTTGTAACATAGGGGCGTGCTATCGTGGTTGAAACGTCGCAGAAAATGCTTTGCTTAGAGTTCGGTATTTGAATTAGTGATGGATTGATCCGAACCGAACCTAGCCCTAGGTTCGGTTCGGTTCGAAAACTTTTTAGTCCGGTTCGGATCGAGGTTCGGTTCGAAAAAGTATATTCCGGTTCGGTTCGGTTCGGTTCGGTTCGAAAGAACTGAACCTCGAACCGAACCGAACCCGTTTCGACATTTTGATACTTCAAACAACTAGTGCGTTCAACTACAACAATTTAAATGTTTAATATAGTTTTTATATTTAGTAGTTGCCACTTTCAAACAAAACCAACATTAATTTGCTTTAGATTTTAGTAGCATAAATCATATTAATACTATTGGTCCAGGTTTGATGTTTCAATACGTACTATCTTTAACGGAGCGTATTTACAATTAGGTTAATAGTGAAAACCACCTCCAAAATTTAAAATGTATTAATAATTGATGATTGTTACTAATGTCATTTTACCGT
This sequence comes from Platerodrilus igneus, assembly GCA_036346225.1. Classification (NCBI taxonomy): domain Eukaryota; kingdom Metazoa; phylum Arthropoda; class Insecta; order Coleoptera; family Lycidae; genus Platerodrilus; species Platerodrilus igneus. The sequence goes on along the minus strand of JARFIW010000012.1, from coordinate 9,135,627 downwards.
GCAAGAACGATATCACACAATCTTTGCGATTAATTTTATTTTAGTTAGTATAAAAAGCGTATCAAGACAATAAGGTGTTACTGATTTCTGTTACAGTACAAACAAAAATGTGATTGTCAGTTTATCTTTATAATAAAAAATTAAGCGATAAAGAAATTTCTTACACTTTGTACAATATAGGAATAATGAAACTGTGCTTATATAACAATTCGTATTTAAATAAATTCTTACAAAAATCGTCTTAAACACTTAATATAAAAACATTAAAAAATCATTCACTTTATTACTATTATATATATTGCTGTGATAAGGGGTTGTTTAGGGGTGTATTGAGTAGTAAGGGTGGTGTAGTAACTATAAATAGCAATGGGAATCAGAAAACTGCATATATTTAGCAGAAAAATAAGTAATTCGTACATTATGTAGATAGCAAGCAGTTAACACCCTGTATATTGACCGTAATTAACTTTAAACAATGCCAGCAAGCACATCTTTCGATAATAGAACGCGCATTCAGCAGAGAAGTAATCGTACATGTAATTAAAACTACGTTGAGAAGTGTTTAACAAGTTTATAAAATAAAGACGCAGAAGATAAGACAAAACCTAATAAATTCTCATGCAATTACGCTTGTGATAAATAAGGAACAATATGCGCTGTGATAAGAAAACGCATTTTCAAAGATCAGTCTAAATAAATACATGAACGAAAACAGTATTAGAGTTACATCATTTATTTTTGTACAATTATCCAAAAGTATTACACCTATCCCCCGATTTACACGGTACTTGTTTTACATGTTCTCGCTTTTACACGGTTTTCCAAATAAGTTTTTTTTTGTTTTTATCGTACTCTACTAAATGCTACTGTGATTGAACACGTGCGCTGTGTACACATCTCACGGGGAATTCCGAGCTTATGTGCTGACTTGCTGCACACGCTCACTGTGTCTGTATTTCTTCGCATAAAATTCAAGTTTTATCTACGGAAAATTGTATTCTTCTGTTTAATGTACATATTGTAATTAAATAAAAAAACAGTGTTTTCGTAATATATGTATTACATATTTTAACCTGTCAATGCATTTTATTTTTATTTCTGTGTACACCTAAAAATATTGAAAAAAATCACAACTGTTAAATAGCAAAATTATGCATTTTCTGCAAGCTTTTCGATTTACACGGTTTTGACTTGAAAATTTTTAATTTTTGATTTACACGTTTTTCTCAGGAACGTATCTACCGTGTAAATCGGGGATAGGTGTATATATACAAAACACAGACGTAAGTTAAGGGTCTTGCCACGATAACAAATAATAAGGCAATCAAAGATCGCAAATAAACAACATGACACGGAAATACAAAGGAGTTTCATCAGAAATAGTGTAAATATTATTTCCTTTGATTATATGAATGTTAATTGACTTCGTTTTATCAATTCAAACAGGTAATCATAAACAAGTGAAAGAAAATTGATCATTGTAACGTTGTGCACTCTGTGTAGATTAAAAAAGACTAGTCGTGGCATAATAATAAAGTAAAAGAATTAAAGTGAGAAACACAGAGCGGTGGCGTGCAGTAGAACGTTTATTACACCGAGTACGGTGTATATATATATATATATATATATATATATATATATATATATATATATATATATTTCTGTGATATTAGTTTTATTATGAAATTGCCCCACGATTGTGCGCGATAAAATGCTGTGATATTAGCCTTTGAACAGTCAAGCACCTATGATGTGGAATGTTAAATTAGGGGTTTTTGCCCCGACTAGCTTAATTAATTAAATAAAGCAATTCTACAATACACAATATAATGATTAAATTACAACTCTCAAAATTTTCCCCTTTTTATAGAATATCTACATGTACCAGATTTAATGTTTTTGAAAGCCAACAAAACTATCTTTTTACTTATTTAGGGACCTTTGAACGTTTCAAGATACCTATTCCCTTTGTCATAAATTGTTAAAGGACACTTTTATATTTTGTTGACTCTTACAAATACAAAAATGATCAATATTGAATTAAAAACAGTTTTCAATAATAATGTGTATTAAGATTGCTAACCTGGAATGGGTTCTGTAGTTCCCTCCTAGTCCATGATCTGCATCCCCACGAATTGTTTCGTACCAAGTCAGAATATGTCCAAATTAGAATACTTTGATTTTAAACTGTCTTCAGTTAAAAGTCAATATCAAAACCAAAATTAAAGTTCAGATTGAAATTAAAATCGATATTACATGTAGGTAATTTCAATGTAGGTATTAGAACAATTTACATGTAGGTATTATAATCCAATTTAAACATCGGTATTAAAACAATTTAAATATCGGTGTTAAAATAATTTCCATGTCGGTATTAAAAACAATTTCAATATCGGTATTAAAATAATTTCCATGTCGGTATTAAAAGCCCTGTTTCATTAATATTAGAAATGGATTTTTAATTAAGTCTTTTACTTACGTCTATTAGTAGATCGGCTTATATTCTTTGCATAAATTTGCACACGTCACTTTAATTTTGCTTCACTGGTTACATAAATTATTAGTACTTTTGAACATAGTCGCAGCGCAGTTTGAATGTATACTATCTCTGTAGCTTTGTTATTATCGTATATAAAGCCGTACCTCCACCTGCTTTTCATTGGTTTATTTACGTTCTGGAACACCTCGCCTTTATCTCGTATACCTTGGAATTTTCTATTTTTTATATGCTTACGACTAGAGATTTTTAAAATGTGCATTAGGGAGAAATTAAGATTGACATGTTTTTAGTGAAAATTAAATTTTTAAAATAAATCGAACCGAACCGAACCTTGATCTAGGTTCGGTTCGGTTCGAAAAATTTGGCGGTCTGGTTCGAGGTTGGTTCGAAAATAAAATGTCCGGTTCGGTTCGAAAAATCGAACCGAACCTCGAACCTGTTCGGTTCGTGTCCATCCCTAATTTGAATCAGTTTGAAGGTTAAACTGGTTTTGTTGTTTTTTCTGAAATTTTGGAATTCTTTGTTAGTTTGTTGCGAATTGGATAGCTATTTGTAGTCTATGCTGTAAACTCTTGACAGTGCGTCTGCAATGATGTTTCCTTTCCCCAATGTATGTTCAATATTTGTTGAATATTGGCTTATGTAATCCAAATATCTAAATTGTCTGGGAGTACATTTTTCTAACTTTTGTTGGAAAGCGAATGTTAGAGTCTGTGTAAATCGTGAAGTATCTTCCCTCTAACATGTGTTTGAACTGTTTGATAGTTAGATAAATCGCGAGAAGTTCTCGGTCGTAAGCTGAATATTTTGTTTGGGCATATGTTAGTTTTTTGGAGAAAAAAGCTAATGGTAGCTATTGTTTATTGACCCATTGTTGGATCACTCCACTCACAGCAAATTCTGAAGCATCTGTGGCTATAAATAGTTTTGTGCCGGGGAGTGGATGCGCGAGCAGCACGGCTTGTGCTATCTGTGTTTTGCACTTCTCGAAAGCTATGTTTACTTCACTTGTCCAAGTTATTGACGCGTTGCCTTTTATTTTGTCTTTCAGTAAATCATTGAGCATTGCTTGTGAGTCAGCGGCTTGTGGTATGAATCATCTGTAGTAATTCACTAGGAATCGTCTGAATTTTTTCGCTGTCTCAAGTTGTGTGTAATTCTGTATTATGGTGACCTTTTCTGGTAGTGGTTTGGTGCAGTCTTTGGTGATGAGGTAGCCAAAAAATTTAACTTTATGTTGCTCGAAGACGCATTTGGCAGGATTTATGACCATGTCATAATCCTTTAATTTGTTGAAGAGAATTTTCAAGTCGGTCTGGTGTTCTTCATCAGATTGAGATGCTACCATTATGCCGTCTATGTAGCCATAGCAGAATTCTAAACCACCTAAAAGTTCGTCCATGAATCGCTAGAAAGTTTGTGCAGCATTTCTTAATCCGAAGATCATGTATGCGAACTCAAATAGACCGAAAGGTGTCATGATAGCTATCTTCTCTATGTCGTTTCAAACCACAGAAATTTGGTGATAGGCCCTTGCAAGATCGATTGTAGAAAAAAATTTTCTGCCTTGTAATTTTTGTGAAAAAGCTTCGACAAATGGGATGGGATAACTATCTGGGATTGTACGAGCGTTTAAGGCCCTGTAATTGCCACAGGGTCGCCACTCTTTGTTCTGCTTGACCACTAAATGTAGGGGAGATGCCCATGGTGATTTGGATGGCTGTGCAATTCCTAACTGAACCATTGTAGTAAATTCGTCTTTGGCGATTTTGAGTTTGTCAGGCACCAATCTGTGTGGACGACAGTATACGGGTGGCCCTTGTGTTGTTAGGATGTGATGTTCGGTACAGTGTTTTGCTAGTTTGGGAAGGCCGCTCGGACGTGTGATGTCCGATTATTTGGTTAGGATTTTTTGGTATTTCATTTTGGATACCGTGGTTGATATCGCACTAAACGTATTACGGCTGATTGACCATTGGTCGAGAGTTTTGTCTATGAGTCGATGAGTCTCTTGTTTTTGCGTCAGTGAGTAATGTGTAGTGTGCAAGGAAATTCATACTGATGATTGGTTTTAACTTCGGCAATGACGAATTGCCACATGAATGGTCACCTAAGTTCCAAATCTAGTGTCAGTGTGATTGTATCGTATGTATTAATGACAGTGCCATTTGCTGCGAACAATTGGTAGTTCATCAGTTTGCATATTCCCCTAATCTTGCTTTTTGGATTATTGACCTTGAGACTTCGACTTTTATTATTAACCTATGGAAAGAACTACTTCTCATTCAAGCAATGGAGTAAATAATGGCCACTTCTCAAGTTAGTAGTAAGAAATAAAATTATGATTTAAATTTTGTAATGAACTGTAAATTGTTATTATTTATACTATATTTTGGGCCAATAGAGAAAATTTTGATTTTAGTTCATTCAAGGTAGTTATTTGGGAATATTGAGTGTTGGTGAGACACAAAAAGTGTCTTTGATAAGATATTTATTTTTCGTGTATTGTTGTTTTCTCTACAGGTAGCAGCGAGTTTGAGTCTAAATAAGTATATATTTGCGGAATGTTTTTCTTTATTACAGCTTTTCAGAAAATCTTCTCTAGGAGTTTCTACATTTTCTCTTAGGAAGTTTCACTTCAGTCGTTTATCGTCTGGATTATAGATTAATGAGAAGAAGATGGGAAATGTGCATAAGTGACCTATGTAAAGAAACGACCACTTTTTATAATTTTAAGTTAACATTTGATCCGTAGAGAGGGCATTACAAAACATCTGGATTTTCAAATTTATTACTGTAACAGAAGTTACCAATACCATACGTACCGCGACTCATTTTCACATTTAAATTAAAGTTGGTTCTAATAAATATTCAATTTAGTAGAGCTTGAAAAAACGTAAACACTGAAAAGAACGGAAACAAAATATAATTTTAAGCAAACTATGATTTTATAGGTTGTGAATATAAATAATAAGTACGCCATCGGTAAGCAAGTCATTCTGAAATCCTTTTACAATTGCAAAAACCGCTGTAGTTAACATTTGTGGCGATAGAAGCCGCCAAAAAATACGGTCGCTTCGTTTCCTATCTGCATCTCATTATTCTATTGTGTGACATGTCAATTCACCGTTGCCTTGCCATGTTACGTTGTACGTTCCACTTCCCTGCATATAAAAGTATTCTTCATTTTAACTTTATATTAATACCGTTTACAATCACAAGTTAGTCTTGATTTGTTACATTTCCCTTTAGTATTATAAAATAATACACTTAATACGTTGATCTTTAGTTTTAATTTAATATTTCTCCTTTTGTATAAATAATATAAATAATTATGATCAGATGTAATTTTCTAATTTGGAAACCTCTGAATTATATCCATAAATACAAAACTGGTGTATACACGAATCTGTCATTTACGATGATTTTCTTGTTTGTTCTTCTCTCAAAGTGTGTGGTTCTCTTCGAACCAAAATAAACTTTCGTTCTGTTACATGCCAAAATTTGACATGTACACTTTTTTAATTTGTGAGTAAATTCACGCCATTATTTTTAAAAATAGACTTGTTAAATTTCCGTCATTTCGGACAGTTGCGTTTGCGCAAAAGAATGCGCAGACACGCGGTGGCGTAAGTGCGCGGTTTGGGACACGACGATAATTAGCCAACGAGACGTCGAACAGTGACGTTTACCTGTGTGGTTCCTTTTGTCTTTTCTCTTTTAGGATGTAGGTTTCCCTTTGTCTCTGCCTTATATCGTTCCCTACCTGTTCCTACCGTACCGCTACGAACGACGAAGAGGGAAGACATTAAATCTGGACTCAACGATGTCCTAACGAAACCCACGCCCAACGAGATCCATGGAAATCAGCACGGCTTCTGCGTAAGGATGACCGCAGAATCGTGAAGCGTTCCCCATTTTTAGGTGAGTGTTTTTATCTTTTTTAGGGTGCATCTTGTATCACTGTAAACATATTTGGTACATGATACAATTTGACCCGAAATTATGTCGTAATACCTTTATTTCGCAATATTGTGGACGTGGAGCGTATCAGTGTTGCCAACTGTAGTAGTGGCTCATACAGTTGCGCGGAACTATAACATCTCTTGATATCTGACTGCCTTCTTGTGCACATGCCGTTTCCTGATAAAGAAGTTACTTCTAAGGCCAAGATGTCGTACCTGAATATTAGTATAATGTATACGAAGAAAGCTGACCTGAATAACCCATTCAAAATGTTTAAGAATGGGTTCTCTGGTGGTTTGTTCTCTGGTGGATTGTTCTCTGGTGAGTTGTTCTCTGGAGGAGTGTTTAACTATACATGCTATGCTATTTAAACCTATGTATTAATTCTACTACCTACAAATAGTATCTATTATCATACAAGAATTTTATGTTGCCGTTTAATTACCTTCTAAAATAAATTAAATGTCCGTAAACAAAACATGGTTGTGGAACAAAAGGATTGGCTCTTACAAAGGTGAAGTTTCAGGTTAACAACCAAACTAAATATAGATGGTGTTCATCTTATTCAAATCGTAAGAAGAAACTGAAAACTTCTATATTTCTGAACAAGCCGGAGCTCAAGGCTTAAGTATACGTTTCTTTCGAATTGCATAAGTACAGATTTATCTTACTACCTTTTGTGAAAGAACCATGTGCATGTGTTTTAGTTTTAATCTCAAATATCTAGGAGAATTATGCATTTAAAATATAAAGTCATACTTTTACTTACCTATTATCTTAGCTAATTAAATATTACATTTACTTTCCTTACTTACAAGTGTAAACATAAAAGCTTTCATGAAACTTTTTGTGGATTAAGAGGTTATTTTCAACTTAAATGCTTATTACAGATTCTTTTAACTAATGTTAAATACAACTAAGCGTATTTACGATTTCTTTTTACTTTGAAAGTTAATTTGAAATTGTGTCTAAGTACAATAATAATTTTATATTTTCTAATATCTTATCTGGCAGAGTTTAAGACATTTTTAAAAATTATGAGCGAGTAAAAATATGTACTACATTTGGTAATTTTATCACATGAAAACGTGATTGTAAGAAAATAAGGGAATATATTTTGTTTATCTAATGTTATTAACGAAACGTCAATATACAAGCAGTATTAAGGCATTTTCTTTTGTCATGCACTAAACTACATCCCTATAACTTGTCTGGGTAAAATTTAACTTTGTTTTCAAAATATCTAAGAGAAAAAATCCCTGAGATGTAGTCTTTTGCAATCTACCGCAGACACAAAAGGTCGAGTTGTACACCCATTCCTACCTGAAAAAAAAAAGGAAGGGTGCAATGGTCTGGATGTAGTAGCGTCCATGTTAGGCGAGTCCATCGTTTGTTGTTTTACTCACCACCCAGCTCAGCTCTGGGACTAAAATCCAGCTAGATCACAAATCGTCAAGGGATGTTCCTTAAACGTTTAACCATTAAACCCTTAGTTTCACCCTATTTACTTTCCACATGATTTCCCATATCCACTTTTAAAGATACCCAAGTTGTTAGTTCACTTTGTGGGTCTAAAAAAACAAGGTTTACTAGCACGCAAAGAGAAATACAAATCATTATACTATCGCTCGCAATTTGAATAAGATTAAGGGAAACATTCTTTTCATAATTAAAATCTATTTATTGCAATGACATACGTTCGGAAACCTTTCAGAATCGAAATTACCAAGACAGTTACTTCTGCATAACATGCAAAACATCAACTATGTTAATCCGTAATTCCTTGTCAAAACAATCTTATTAATGTAAGACTATAAAACGGCGATGTAATAAACAGAGCTGAAAGTGTATTTTCATTCCTAGCGTGCTTCCTATAATTTAATACATCCTTGTAATATAACTGGGTCGACGATTAAGCACTGACTGCACCTAGAAGGCGGTAAGGCACTCCTTAAGAAATATTATAGGACAACACGAGACGATACACAATTGCGATTTAAAAATATTGATGCTGTCTTCTGATTTGCAATTCCATTAGCGGGTATTTAATCATACAGGAAATTTTAATTGGTATGCTTGAGATACGTTTTTCACGGGTACTTACTATTAAAAAGAACATTATGTAATCAATACCGGAATGAATATATGACACGCTTTGATCGAATATGTTAGTCTAGAAATAAATTCTATGATACATAGAATCTTAGCGGTGCCATTTATGGCTGACCAATAGCTAGCATGTTAAATTGATTATACCATTTTGGAAAAATAAGATTTCTGAATCTATCAAATAGAAACAATTTATAATTTATGTCCTCAACGAGTTTCAAACTTTTGAGCATTGTCAAAAATAGATTTACTTAATTAACATCCACAAGTTACAATCTTTCAATAAATAGCATTAATAATAGAATATTCGCAAGCTTAATTTGTAGATACTTGTAATACGATATTATGTAAAAAATAACCCTTAGTTTACAACCGCCCAGTAGGTAGTAATGTAGAAAATACACCTTGCAAACTGTGTAATACAGGGTTATTCTAAATGATGGACCCATTTTTAAAAAGTCGTTTTTATTAAAGTACAAATCCAAAATGAACAATCGTTAAACCAAGTAAAAAGGAAGATTCAAAGTTTTTTTAAATACATTATAAATGTTCAATGTGTAGTGTAACCGACTTGAAGGCTTACCCAAATGCCCTCTATAAACGGTACACCGGGCTCCATGATCTAACATCTACTGGCAGTGGCTCGACAACACCTACGTTGTGTTGTTATAATGTAACCCAAAAGATAGCGTTAACGCGGGAAGGTTTGAAATAAAACTACATCATTTACCTAACTTTACTTTTAATCAAAAGAATAACCAAGAAATAGGTCATTCGCATGAAAGCATAGAAAATGACATTCAAAGCAAACAGTGTCGTACTCAACCTAGGCGATTGACGAAAGAGCACGGCAGAGAAAACCCCAAACTGCCCTTACACTTCCAACTGCATTTGGCACATCTCGACAAGGACGGGTAACGTACAAGTACCCAGATCACCAACACTGAAATTGACGGGATGTCAACTGTTACCCAGACATACCACACATGACAACTGAAGAAACATTAGTGAAGACCAGCTAGTCTTTTCTGGTAGGTACTGAGGTCGGCTAGGCTAATACTACCTAGCTAAAGTTGAAAAGGGGATTACACCAGAAAGATGACCTGCACCTTGACTGCCAAAGTTCCTCCCTGCACGAACATAAAATGTTAGTAATATTCACCAAGGCTCTATCACACGCGCTCACATACATACATTAACAGTCTCCAGCCCGTGTTACAAAATATTTCACAAAGGCTAGCCGACTTCCTATTATTTGCAAAAGGGTACCACTCAAGTAACTTGACAAGACGACATGAATCACTGAAATGAACTTATGGTATGATTGCGCATGGTTAAAAAGGCGCTTATTATTGAATAGACTAACTCCAACATAGTTATAAATGCAAACGCAAAAGGCACGAGATGGTCGGTCATTCCAGAGGTTTAATTTAATACATCACAATAATTATCACAAACGTTAAAAACTAGTTAATTATATAGGAACATCGGCTAGATAATAGGATAAACAAACAACAAACATATAATTACGTTTAAACCAAGATATGAGCGGTGCAGTTGTAAATGTGATTAATATGCTGAAATAAAACAATTACACATAAATAAAATGTCAAATGAATCACAAATATCAAACAGTATAAAACACGTAGGCAACAAATACATACCAAAAGTTTACACGATAAATATGCTACGTTGGCTCGTAGCTGTGCGTAACACAAAGATATCACGGAATGACCGGGCTCAATCGGAGATTAGGGGGTTTGTTACATGCAAATCGAATTTGCACTTAAACATTGTTTCTAGGTTAAGTTTTGAGGTACGGAAGTTTCGCGCCATAATTTCAAAAAACGCGGGAATTTTAAATAGACTAGGCGTGTACTTTCGTACGTCATAGTAGTGCAATTGCGCAAATCGTGCAATGCTAGAGGGGTAGGCGAATAACTTCGTGCGGATGTGAAAAAGACAAAGAGTGGGGACAAAGTGGTGAGAGTTTTCCTTTTTTCTCGAGAACGTGGCTGTTTTGCCCGAACTTTCAAGGAGTGTGGTCGTGCGGGTATCGTATCTTCATTTTATTATGTAGATTTCCTTTTGATTATCTTTGTTTTGTCTTTACCTAATTAACCTCTTCCTTATCGTTCCCCTGCATATAGAAATATGGTACGACCCTGGAGCAGCCTGCGACCCGAGATGAGCCGGACGTCCATGCTCAGCCAACACCACCGGAGCAATACCATCTTTATCTATCCGGAAGGATGATAGGCGTACCTGGGGAAAACTGGACCTATCGTGTGAGTAAATTATCTTTTATCTTATATGTATGTAAATTTTCCGATTATGGCGCAATATAAATTATTGGTGACGTCATGGTAGATGACCGCGCCCCAAACCTGTAAAAGGGGTTCGCGCTTTCATTCGCTAGAGGCGTCACTTGCTCTATTCATTGCGCTTGCGCGATGTATTTCATGAACTTTGGTAACTGTATTATCGACTTTTAACTGTATTGCCGACTTTAAATGGTAACAACTATCACCAATTGAATTGTAATACGTAATACGTACGATATAATTGTAATAGGTTGTAGAGAGCAGACTGACATATAATGTATGCGGCGGTAAGGAGTTAGTGACAATACCTGCAAGAAAAATAGTTAAGCAAACCTGAAAAAAAAAGATTAAGCATAGCATGCTGATCAAGCATAAATTATTCAGTACTTTGTAGAATGTAAATGTTTAGGCCTGCCTAATATAAATTAAAAGCATGCTCCTCTTATCTCTCGACTACGATTTGTTATTCGCGCATCGCCAAAGGTGAGCGCTGGTTACAAACAATAAGATAAGTCAGTCGACACAGCTCTCTCTTAGAACACAGTCCATTATAAAATATCACATTCGTGCCGGTTTGTCGGCATTAGTTAATTAATTAAATAACAACGTGGGTACCGCTATTTCCCTTCCTTCACCAACCCTCTCCTGCCTAACCAATTATGTATTTAGTGGTGAGTGTAAAGTGATAATTGTCCACGGGGTAAGTTTTTTATGCAACCACATTTTATTACACATTTTATTCAACATTTTATTACGCATTTTTTGTTATTGTGAACCAGCCGTTCCGCTTAGGCGTGAACATACCTTATTTTTGGTTTCTTCGACCGGTATGCGTGATATAATTGTCGTCGTGGTTGTAGAGGAGCTTGCTTTATGTTAAATTATTACAAAGTGGCTCTTAAAAGTATTTGAAATAAATTCACTCTTATCGAATTGTAATGTTAACCTCGTAATTGAGTTTGACCTGCATGTTGATAAACGGTTATCAGCACAGGTGTGTTTGTTTATATTTGCATTCAATTTTAATTATAAAATACACTTTAATTCAATTACATATTTGCGTGTAGTTTAGGCTATTCTGAAAATGTCTTTCGACAGCATTTCTTTGCAAGCTCAGCAAGAAGCCTTATTTGGTCGCTTGCAAGGCATATGGGATTATGCTATTTCCGCAAATGTAAGTAAATTAAACTTATTAGAAGCAAAAATGCAAAGGCTTCCGATTATTGAAAATGCTCTCGAAAAACTACAGGTAGCAATAATAGAATTTAACGCTACTAAAGCCGACCCTAAACTACATGTAAAATTAAATCTAGCATCTTTCGACGACTTATTCGACGTAGTTCGTGCAAAATATTTAGAATTGAAAGAAAATTCTACAAAATCGGTTTCTGCGGATGCTCTGGCATTTAAGGGCCAATCCGTTGAATGTTTAAAACCCCTAGAAATTCCTGCTTTTGATGGTTCCATTGATAAGTGGAATAATTTCATTACTACTTATCGCAGTGTTGTACACGAAAACAAATCTATTCCAGTCTCATTAAAATATTTATATTTTAGATCGTATCTCGATAAGGAAGCATTAAGTGTCGTCTCTGATCTAGCGTTAGATCCCAATTTGTATGAGCAAGCATTTAAAAAACTGGTAGATCGTTACGGCTCACCACGTAGAATTGTTAATTTTTATTTGAATAAAATTCTTCAATTTAAATCTACTGGTTCATTATCAAATTTCATAAATACACATTTCAACGCAGTAAGCACTTTGAAATCTGCCCCCGACGTTGAAGATTTATCGGACTTTATTTTATTTTCTCTATGTTATCGTAATTTGGATCCTAAATTACAACATGCATTTGATGCAAGCGCGGATTCTAATGTGCCGACTTGTGCTAAGTTGTTCGAATTTTTAACCGCGCAGAATAAAACCTCAGAAATGCACGAAGATGTTCAAGCTTTAAAACCCGTCAACGTAAATATGCCACCGCGCTTCAAATATAATCTAAATAAGTCTTTTTGTAAAGAATCCACTAACGATGCGCAAGTAAAATGCGATCGTAATTCGTGTCCCTATTGTAATGAAGGGCATACAATTTACGCGTGCAAAACTTTCAAAATTAAATGTTTCCGATAGATACACCGCGGTAAAAAGAATGTTGCGTTGTTTCAAATGTTTAGGCAATCATATTAAGGGCTGCAACTCTAAAGGAAGATGCGGGTTATGTAGCTCCAGATATCATCACACCTTTTTGCATAATGCATCGCCTGTCTCGACTTCGGGACCGATAACCCCTGTGATCCCTTCCACATCCGATAAGAAAGAAACAGTTTCTACATGCAATGTGTCTAATAATCTTAAAAATTATACAGTGCTTTTAGGAACGATTCAAGCTAAGATTCGGGACATCAATGGCGATTTTCAACCTGTAAGGTGCGTGCTTGATTCAGGGTCCCAGATCAATGCGATCACTTCTGCTTGCGTGCAACGTTTGGGTCTTAAATATGTTCGCAATAACAGTAAGGTGTGTGGAATAGCCAATGCCGCTGGTAATTCTAAAGGGCTAGTCGATTGTTTTCTACTTTCCAATTATGCAGATCAACGAATAAATTTTTGTGCCTCTATTCTTCCAAAACTTACAGGTAATATTCCTGGTTGTTCTTTACCACGTGGAATTTATGAACGATTTAAACATTTACCCTTGGCTGACCCTAATTTCCATGTATCGGCTACGGTAGAAATATTATTAGGAACGGACATATGTTGTAGAATATTATTTTCGGATAACGCAAATAACCGTCTTGGTAAACCTCTAGCGATTGACACTATTTTTGGATACGTGTTATTGGGACAGGTGCCTTCTCCGCAAGGACCGTCAAACGCTACTTCGCTTTGTATAATGTCGCAACCTCTTGAAAGCGAAGTAAAAAATTTTTGGGCGCTCGAAGAAGTCTCGCAACCTCATGCTGTGAATATTGACGACAATTATTGTGAAGCACATTTTGTTAGTACCCACTTTCGCGATGAAACTGGTCGTTACATTGTAGCCCTACCCTTCAAGGATAATGCCGAACCTCTAGGGCGCAATCGTGAAATCGTTTATAACAGTTATCTAAATTTAGAACGGCGACTTCGGAATTCAACCGAAAATCAAAAGGTTTATAATTCATTTCTCAAGGAATATCTATCTCTAAATCACATGAATGTTGCTCTGCAACCCTCCGATTATATTTTACCACACCACGGCATTCATAAAACCACAAGCAGTACTACCAAACTACGAGTGGTGTTTAACGGATCTGCTAATGATTCGACCGGTAATTCCCTCAATCAACGTCTTTACGCTGGTCCGAAACTGCAATCAAGTTTGCCCGAAATAATATTATTATTTCGTTCCCACAAAATAGCACTTTGTGCTGACATACGAATGATGTACCGCCAAATTTTAGTACGTGCGCAAGATAGAGTATACCAACATATATTCTGGCGACCCTCCCTCGACAGCGGAGTTCAAGAGTACGAATTGAACACGCTTACTTATGGTCTTACACCATCCTCTTTTATTGCACAACGCGTGTTAAAACAATTGGTGATCGACGAAGGACAACAATTTCCTCTAGCATCTGTGGCCTTGCTGAATCACACGTATATGGACGATGTGATTTCAGGAGCCATGTCAGTTGCGGCAGCTCAGCAGCTGCAATCTGAATTAATAAAATTGCTGTCTCTTGGCCAATTTCAGTTAAGAAAGTGGTCCAGCAATGACAACTCTCTTTTAAATCAATTCCAGGAATCTGAATTAGAACCCTCCGTAGCATTTTCTGATGAAATCTCTGGTATCAAAATATTGGGACTAGTTTAGAACCCGAATTCTGATAATTTCACTTACTATGTTGTTCCTTTCGAAGGGAATATTTCAAAACGTTCCGTTCTTTCATATATGGCTAAAATTTTCGACCCCCTCGGCTGGTTGACTCCGGTGGTGTTTTTAATAAAACATTTTTTACAGCAATTATGGGTACAACGTTTAGGTTGGGACGACACGCCGGACACCGACTGGTGTTTGAAGTGGGAGAAAATTTGTTCCTGCCTTACTGAATTATCAAATTTGAAAATTCCTCGCTGTTTGTTTTTAGACTCGGGACAGTACCGTCTGTTAGGGTTTTGCGATGCCAGTAAGAAAGGTTATGCTGCATGTGTTTTTCTACATGGAACGACTTCAGATAACACGAATTGCCATCTCCTACAAGCTAAAAGTAAAATTTCACCCTTAAAATTTCTTTCAATGCCCCGTATGGAATTATTAGGTGCTGTTTTGTTATCTCGTCTAGTATATTCTATAATCTCTAATAAATTTCCTTATCCCTTAAAGGAAATAAGATTATTCACCGATTCTCAAGTGGTACTAGCGTGGATTAACACTCCTTCTTATTTATTAAAAACATTTGTTGCCAACCGCGTGGAAATTATTTTAGAATACACTGCCATTCAACAGTGGTACCATATTTCTGGTGAAAATAACCCCGCCGATATGGCTTCTCGTGGTCTTATTGCGCACCACTTGATTGACAACGATATCTGGTGGCATGGCCCATCTAACTGCAGCGATCTAATTACGGCTTCAAGGAATTTGGAAACTCCCCCTTCTCTAGAAATTCTTCCAGAAATAAAATCTCCCCCTAATATATAAGTTACTTCTACACAAAAAAGTTGCACTCAATTTTTGGATAAATTTTCTTCTCTCACCTTGCTCTAGCGTACTGTGGCATATGTAAACCGTTTTATTTACAATTGCAAGAACTCTGATAAAAAATTATCAGGCTCTCTTTCTTCTGATGAATTACATATCTCATTAATAACTATCATAAGAGTTACGCAACAGCAGTTCTACGCTGAAGAAATAAATCAACTAAATTTAAACAAGGGTTGTTCTAAACAACTCCAAAAATTGTCCCCCTTTATTGATTCGCTAGGTCTTGTTAGGGTGGGCGGACGTTTGCGTCACTCCCTGTTGTCTTATGATAACAGACATCCCTTTCTATTACCGAAACAAGCCACTTTATCGCGATTATTGTGTGATAATTATCACCTTTTATCTATGCATTCAGGTGCATTCATGACTCAATCACTTATTCAGCGAAAATTCTGGATTATTGGAATACGTTCCTTAGTTCGTCAGAGGATTCATAAATGTGTTGTTTGTTCGCGCTTCCGTGCGACAACTGCTCAACCGTTCATGGCCGATTTACCCCCTTTCCGTGTTCAACTGTCCAGAACATTTACTCATGTGGGAGTAGATTTCGCCGGCCCATTTATGATCAAGTCTTCTAATCGTCGTAATGCCCCGGTGTCTAAAACTTATTTATGCATATTTATTTGTATGTGCACCAGAGCGGTGCACCTCGAGGTAGTGTCAGAGTTATCTACCGAAGCATTTTTAGCTTGTCTGACAAGGTTTACAGCTCGTAGAGGAATTCCTGATGTTGTTTACTCCGATCAGGGTAGAAACTTTCTTGGTGCCTCGCGGTCCCTCAAGGAAGCTATCATATTCCTTAAATCCAACAACGATAAAATTTTCGCCGCTTTAGCCTCCCGCCATATCAAGTGGCAATTTAATCCTCCATACGCCCCAAATTTTGGCGGAATTTGGGAGTCTGGAGTGAAATCGGCAAAAGCCTTATTAGTTCGTACTTTAGGTACACGCCCTCAAACTTTTGAGGAACTATGTACAATTTTTTCTAGGGTTGAAGCAATACTCAATAGTCGCCCTCTTTGCCAGTCTTCCGATCCTAATGACGGTACGGATTGTCTGTCGCCCGGTCATTTTTTAATAGGCGGTCCCCTTTTATCTCTACCTGAAATTACTATTCCGGAGGAAATAACTTTGCGTTCCCCTTGGCAGCGATTGTGTCAGGTTACTCAATCCATTTGGCGTCGGTGGTCGAACGAGTATCTCCACCAATTCACCCAACGTAACAAATGGCATTGCCCCATCATGTTGCCCAAGGTAAATGATGTGGTCATAATTAAAAATTTAAATACTGCCCCATTGTGTTGGCCTCTTGGCCGTATTGAAAAGTTATTTTTTGGTCGTGACGGTATACCACGAGTAGCATCTGTAAAAACCGATGCAGGTTTATTTACACGTCCAATAAGTAAGCTTATTATCCTCCCTTTGAATGAATAAATATTATTTTGGTTATTTTCTCTCGTATTTATGTTCCGTTTAATTTTGAAAATTTTAAGGTTGTATTAAAGTTTTGTTTTAATTTGCCTAGCAACCTTAACATTTCTAGGGTGTATTTTTATCAACCAAACTTCGTTTGGTTAATGAGATGGTCTAGTCTGTCGGTCGGTCTGTCTGTCTGTCCGTTGCACGGTTCCCGTGATGTTACAAGACATATAATATATGATTCTTATCCAGTTTTTTACGCTGAATACGAATACGCTATTCACTTTTCGATATTTCAATTATTAATCAAGATATTCGACTTTAAATACGAATTTTTACACATTACTATTTATTATTTTCGCGTACAATTAAATTTCAAATATTTAACACAAAGGTAAGTAATATTTGTTGAACTTAATGTCTAAGTTTGGTTGTGAGCCGTACATGCGGCTTAGATTTTTTAATGATTTATTTTGTTTTGGTATAAAACTTGTTCAGTTTTAGATGGGCGGTTATGTTTAGGCCTGCCTAATATAAATTAAAAGCATGCTCCTCTTATCTCTCGACTACGATTTGTTATTCGCGCATCGCCAAAGGTGAGCGCTGTTTACAAACAATAAGATAAGTCAGTCGACACAGCTCTCTCTCTTAGAACACAGTCCATTATAAAATATCACATTCGCGCCGGTTTGTCGGCATTAGTTAATTAATTAAATAACAACGTGGGTACCGCTATTTCCCTTCTTTCACCAACCCTCTCCTGCCTAACCAATTATGTATTTAGTGGTGAGTGTAAAGTGATAATTGACCACGGGGTAAGTTTTTTATGCAACCACATATTATTACACATTTTATTACACATTTTATTCAACATTTTATTACGCATTTTTTGTTATTGTGAACCAGCCGTTCCGCTTAGGCGTGAACAGTAAATAAGACTGTTTGGATAAACTATATAATATAATCACGATAAAAGCATTACAAAAATTTTTATCACAAAGTGAGGTAATATTGGGGAGTAGCAGAAACGTTTCCTCACACACCAATTAAACATAAATCAGACAAAATGTTAACAAAAGATAAATAGGTAAGACACAATTGATATGAGTAATTCAGTAGTATTGTTTTTTTTTTCTTCCTTTTTTTTCTTACTAGCAGGCAAGTCTATTGTAAAAGGTATCAGAACGACGAAGATATGGCAAAACAACGGATAGATATTTAAAGTAATAACAAGTAGGAAATAGTTCAACTTACAAAAAGTCCTTCAGTAACGTTTCCTTGCAATTGAAGTGTGGGATTCATGATGTCCTGCACTAACGAAGCACTTCACCCTTGACTGTGAGGGTGTTGATGGAATTTCTTACACTTTACACTAAATCACACCTACGTGTTTCACTGGTGTTAGCAGCAGACATTATCATGCTGATGGAACTATGTAGCATTGATAAATTCTTGTTAATTCTATTTCCTGAGACAATAATTTTGAAATATTTTGTAACACAAATCGTAAAAAAAATTTAGAATCACGGGCTTTCAAGGCACGATGTAATGCATTAAACTAACAGTAACGTGAGGTGTTTTATTTGCTACCTATGGTAACAAAGAAAAATCTAATGCTTTTGAATAACGAAATTTGCGCAAACAATGATCTATTTTAGATTCTTTGGGGTTAGAAAATTCAGAAACTACAGTATTAACTGTCTTTACATGTGAATGAGATACCTGTTTATAAGAAGCAACCTTTTTTTCTACTAAACCTGCTACAACTGTATCATCATTTTTTTGTTTAGAAACACTCAAGCTTAAAACTGTATTTGGATAATCCAAAGTATGCACTACTCTGATAAAAAAGGACCACGAAAACTAGATCGCACACACAGTTCAAATATAAAAAGACAAATCAACAAAAAAACACAATTAGTAAAGCAAAGCGTGTCACTGAGTCAATGTTCCGTAAAACAAGCACGTGCGGTCGAGTCAAACACGTTCGCCTACTTTTATTTCCAACAGAAAATCAACAAAAAACAATTAGTAAAGCAACGCGTATCACTAAAACCGTCCGTCAATGACCTTACAACCGCACTTGTGGTCAATCAAACACGTTACATATAAAGCATACTTCCTTCAAATGTAATCAGAACTACACTGCACTCTAATCTGTTTATATAAAATAGTTGTTACCCATAACATCTGAGCGTCTGTTATCTCGACTTCGATAATACATAAGGAACAAAATTTATACGAACGGCAAGCCAAGAACGATGCAATTTATAATTAATTCCAAGCTGTTTATAATTTTCAATAAGTTGGAAAATAATTTACGAATAATCCTATTTAAAACTCGTTCCTTGCAATTTATTTATTAATGAAAATCAATCTTCAATGAAACTATCTTTTAAAATTAATACACGCGAGTTAAATTGCATACAAATCTGAAAACTATTCGAAAGTATTTACTTTATACAAACAGCGATCCAAAAACGATGTAATTTTACGTACGCTAACAGAATGGGAGCGTAACAAATTCAACCCCTGATTCAGGCGCTAAATCTTTATATAAATGCATGTTAGTTAAGTATATTAACTCTTGTAAGCAAATGGTAAAAATTATGCATTATGATTGCATCGGTTAAAACGTACTTTTTAAAATTTAAACACATCGTAACATTACAAATTACAAACAACTTTGGGTATATTTCGATTACTATCTTAAAACCAAAACAAATATAACATAAATATAATACTGTTCATATTCAAACTTGCCTAATAATTTGATTTAATATATCTAATATATCGTAAAATCACAGTAAGGGTACATTTACTATTGATTCGGTAACAGGTGCAATGCGATTGAAGTTACAACTCTGTATTAAATACAAAATCAACATTATTTCAAATAAATAAATATTAGTTTTACTCTAATTTAGATATTAAATAAAGAATTCCGATAAATAAATATTAGTTTTCGGTTGTTAAACCAAACCACACTCATTTATACACAAAGCGTTCAATAAAATCGTAAATAATTCATCTATTCTAAACATCATAAGTAAAACAACCGAAATTCGATTCTAAGACAAAAGCAACAGGTAACACATAAATATTGCCTTCAATGATTAAATAACTAACAGTTTTACAATAAGTACCAACATCACACGCAAAACAAGGCTGGGATTACAAGATGTAATCAGATTACCTTAAATAACCACTGCATTATAAACATATAAAACATTACCTTTAATAAAAAATCGCCAAGTGAAATCTTTCAACCTGCCATCTTGAAAAGCCCCAAAACAAAATCGTTTAACCCTGTCAACTAGATCTATCGTCTCTACACATGCGTCCCTTATAATGTAAATTCTGACGTCACGGAATGCGTTCAGAAACTTGCAAGTGGTTACTGAGCTATTCTAACAAATACTTTCAAATATCGAAATGTACAATATAATATTTCTAATAATTATCAACCAATGAGAAATCGACTTAGAACCACTACGGATCACTACAAATGTGTCCACCGTTTGCTAAATGGCAAACATCTACGCGGTAGGTAAACTCATCCCACGCACGAGAAAGCGTATTCTGATGTTACTGAGTGCACGGTAGCAGTGATATGGTTCCAGAAGCGGCCCGTAGAGTTCGCGCGCCAATGGGTCGTCATTTCGTTTCACTGTCAGTTGTGAGTGAGATGGCTACTGTGGAGCACAAAGCTTTCTGCGTTTTTGAGTTAGCAAATTGTAGTGCAGCGGGCATTTCTTACCAAATTCGGTATTGAACCACCAACTAGAAGAAGCATTAGCCGATGTTTTAAGCAAGTTCGGCAGACTGGAAGTGTGTGTAAAGGAATTTTTGGTGATGAAGCGACTTTCCACCTTGGTGGAAAAGCCAACAGACACAATGTTCGCATATGGGGTTTGCAAAATCCACATTCAACATTGCAAAACGAAAGAAACTCACCGAAGATAAACGTGTTCTATGCTTTATCCCGTACAAAGGTCTATGGACCTTTTTTCTTTGTGGAAAGAATTGTAACTGAAATAACGTACCTGGACATATTGGAACAATGGCTGTTCCTCAAGTTTTGGAAGATTCACACGACTTTATTTTCCAACAGGATGCAGCTCCGCCCCATTGGTACCTCGATGTACGAGGACTTTTGAATAAATACTTTCCAGAGTGCTGGATAGGTCGCAAGCGAAATGAAGACCTGGCTCTACACTTCTGGCCATCGAGATCTCCTGATCTAACCCCACGTGACTTCTTCCCGCCTCTGCCTACAACTCTGAACGATCTGCGGAACCGTGTCACTACTGCCGTGCACGCAGTAACAGCAGATTCGCTTTCTCGTGGGTGGGATAAGTTTACCTACCGGGTCGATGTTTGCCGTGCAGCAAACAGTGGACACATTGAACATTTATAAAATACTAAAAAAAACTTTGAAACTTCTTCTTTTTATTGGTATTACTTGTTCATTTTGGATTTGTGCTTTAATAAATACGAATTTTTAAAAATGGGTCCATCATTTAGAATAATCCTGTATATTATTTTATGAAAATCGATGTTAAAGCGAAAGTAAATATAAATTTAAACTTAAGTACCTTCTTAGACTATAAGAGTAAGCAAAAAGAACAAGCAGATGACTGAGTGATGTTTGACCCCCTCAGGGTGACATATAATACAAGGCAGATGATAATTGTAACTTGTCACCCCAACTAAACTACGTATTGTTTGCAAGAATAAATTAAGGAATAGTTATGTATCTTAGATAAATAAAATTAATTGATATATGAAGACACCAGGGACTCGTAAAAGTGTTTGTTGAGATGTGTACGAACAGCTCAAGTTTCAACAATACTTCTCTGTTAAATACAAATGTTCATTTTTGTGATTTTCAAACTATTTTATAGGTGTTGATGTGGTATTTTTATTAAAGCGAGATAAAACACCATCTAATTTATTTTTACTGTTTTGGGCAAAACATCAAAGATAAAGTACTAACAGCAAAGTCGCTGTACAAGATAATGGTTAGGAGTGAGTTACGGTAAGAACCCAACCACCTAAATTTTTCTTAAAAGTTTAACCATTGATGCTGTTTTATCAGTACTAATGGTAAGTACTTCTAGAGATTCTGGACCAACTCTGAACTGGGACATGAGCGGGATGAGGCTAACTAGAGAGGGGGGGGAGGCTTAAAATACGAAAATTGTCAGGCGCCACTAAATTCAAAGATTTAACATTAGCAAGACAGCGTCACCAAGGAGGGGGTAGGAACTTTAGTAATGACAATACACACCTAACACAAAGGCTAAGATTATTATATTTACACAATATTATCTTTGAAAGAAAATTATATATCATTATATATCAAATATCTATCAGATCGTCATTTGCATCTGAGCAAGAAATATGTACCTATAACGATAAATATGAGTACGTAATATTGTATAGGAACTTAAGCTCATCAATATGCACTGCTTGTTTTTCATATTCTATTAGGTTTATTAGAGTTGTTGAATATCTACTTTTATATGTCAAATTTTATCATAGGATTATTTTGTTAATAATTTGTTACGTTAATGAATTAATAAAAAGTCTGAAGAAGGTAATGCTTTTAATTTAGCCAAAGTCAACTTCAGGAGTACTTGAAGGTCTTCGACGCAGAAGTTTTATACAGTAAAATTACTTTTATAGTTATCTTCTTAAAAGCGTATACATATATGTTTATGGATGACAGTAATTAATTAAAGCAGAAACTTAATAAACATGAAAATCTAAAATAATGGAATTTATATAAATGAAAGTTTGTCTTACCGATCAACTTGACATTAAATTTAATTAACATTATGGTATTTTCGAATGTATTACCAAATTGTAACGGTTTAATCTGACTAGAGGTATCTTCTTATAGATGAAATCATACCAACAAGATGTCTCCTATATGAACAGCTGTTGTTGAGGGACCACGTACGACAACAACCGCATTAAACCATATGCATCAAACTTGTCAATCAAAAACTTCTATATCCATTAAATGATGAAGTTTCGAATTATCTCATATTTATAAAATTATTATTTTGAGGTGATTTTTAAATTGTAGAATCCCAAGAACCGTCCATAAAGTAAATCATATAATAAATCGTAACATAAATGTTGTGCATACCATCTTTTTTGTCACATAATCACGAGAACTCAAACACAAAAAATCTTAAAGAGCAATGCGGAGATCGCATTTAAACTTATTAATTTTCAAAGACACGTTACTTACATAATTGTTCAAATGCGACTGATCCTGTTTATGGAAAAGCCATCTATCTTGACTACGAACGCTAAGCACGGCATGTGCAAGTTTGATTATACCTTATATTCCTAGATATGAATAGATGTTTTATAGCCAAGCGACATTCTCTATTTCAATGAATAATTTTAAAAATGACTTTTTAATGTTTTTACAATTCTAAAGAAAAGGACTAACAAATGTTAACTTGGAACATTTTGATATGAAAACAAATTTTGCTTTTCACAATATACATGGTGATATACCAATAATTATCAATGTCAAAGTTTTCTAAATGACTCTATGCATTAATAAAATGAAAATGCTTTACAGTCTCCTTCCAAAAGAAAAACTTGAGGTAAGGTGAATGGTAAAACCGGAAAATTTTCTTTTACCAAAGCAAATTTTGGTGCTTAACAATCACGACAAAGCTTCAAAAAGAAAAACTAATAAATTTAAAAAAATCTTTACACCAATCCAAAATACAATACTATACCTAATAATATACAATAATGGGATGGGAATCGATTGTAGAAATGATTTCTAAACATTAAGAAGAAGGGGAGTGCGCTTGTACCTTTGTGTACAACACGTCCAAAAATGGAGTCAAATAGGGAAGTCACAGATTGGGTAAATCAAAATCCAGTAATGTCATAATCAAGAGTTCGGCACTCAAAATTTACATAATCCAATACCATTAACTTATTCTCACACTAAAACAACATAAAGAATTACTATAAACTCTATCAGCTTTTATTTACAAAAAAAAGAAAAGTGAAATTCATGTACCATTTTTAAACAGGGAGAACATTTTCTATCCAAAACAAAATCACGTAAATATACATTCACATAGACAAAAACTTCAAGAAATTTTTTTTAATTTAGAAAAGAATGAATGTTCCAAGACACCGGGAGTACCATGGTCCAGTCAATGTGACTCACTTACATTTAGAATAGCCCAGGCTATTCCTTTATTGGGTATTACAAAGCCCTGTTACAATTCTCGCTAAACTTATGATACAGCAGTTATGGCTATTTAAGACATCTTGGGATGATCAAGTTCCCTTAGATATTTCAGACAAATGGCTGCACTACAGAACTTAATTATCAAGTTTAAATAGTTTAAGCATTCAAAGACATTCCAGCTGCAACCTTAGTTGAATTGCATAGGTTTTGTGACGCATCTCAACATGCCTTTGGTGCTTGTATTTACGTCCAGAAGTATAAGTGACAATACAATTCTCAGGTTAGGCTACTTTGTGCTTGAACAAGGGTAGCCCCCTAAAGCGTTAAGTATTCCTGCTTTTTTTGGTCTGATTTACAGATAGTTTTAGTATGGTTACACACTTCACCACATTTGTTAAATGTTTTTGTAGCAAACATAGTCAGCGAAATTCAAAGTTTGACCAATAACAATAATTGGCGTCATATTAGAACAAAGCATACTCCCACAGATTCAGCTTCCAGAGGCTTGCTTCCAAAAGATTTATTGGTAGTAAACCTGTGGTGGATTGGTCCTCCGTGGTTGCGACATCATCAATCACTGTGGCTTATCACATATTCAGATGATAGACAGTCTTCGGAAATACTGGAATTCAAAAAACAATATCATGTTCAGCAAGTTTTGACAGATTCAGAAGTAATTGTGTTCACTAGGTTTTTCCAATTTTCTAAAATTACTATGAACTATGGCCTATTGTTTGAGATTTATTAACAATTGCAGAGTTCTGGAGAATTTAACAATTTAAATGTTTCTGAAATAAATCAAGCAGTCATGGTTTGAATTAAAATAGTTCAGAATCATTTCATCTCAGAAATCCATTTATTAAAATCGCAAAAACTAATCCCACGAAATAATGGTTTATGCAAGTTGTCTCCATTTATGGACAATGATGGCCTTTTAAGGGTTGGAGGTAGATTACAGTCTTTTCGATTTCAGTTTGATTTCAAGCACCCATACTTGTTACCTGCAAAGCATCATTTAACAAAACTCATTTTTAGTTATGAGCACTTACGTTTATTTCATGCAGGTCTGCGATTACTATTAGCTACCATAAGGCAGACATATTGGCCCATCAACGGCAGAAATCTAGCAAACACAACAGTTTAGAATTCTGTAATTTGGTGCAGATTTAAATCCAATAGAGTACAGCCCACTATGGGCAATCTTCCCTTAGAAAGAGTTTTACAAGCCTTTCCACTTCAGTTTTGCGGAGTAGACTATGCAGGTCCCTTCAAATTGAAAAATAGAAAAGCCAGAGGCGCAAAATTTTCTAAATGTTACATTTCGCTTTTAATTTATTTTGCAGTTAAGGCAATTCATCTTGAGCTAGTCTCAGACCTTACAACAGATTCATTTCTAGCAGCACTTAGGAGATTTAGTGCAAGGCGTGGTAAGCCAAGTCAAATATTTTCAGATAATGGCACTAATTTTGCGGGTGCTAAAGATCAACTACAATTACTATATCGTTTTTAAATGAAAATAATGAAACATTAAGTCAACTAGCAAGCAAAGATAACGTTTCATGGCAGTTTATACCATCCCACTGTCCACACTTTGGTGAATTATGGGAAGCTGGTGTAAAGTGTTAAATTCCATTTGAAACGCATTTTACTGAATACAGTTTTAACATTCGAAGAATTTTATACTTTGCTAACTCATATAGAAGCAACTTTGAATTCTCGACTTATTGCATCAATATCAAGTGATCCAAATGACCTCACTCCTTTAACGCCATTACATTTTCTCATTGGACGTTCATATTCTTCACTGCCAGATCCAGATTTGGCACATATTAAATCTAAAGATTATCAAGATGTTACAACAAATATATCAAAATTTTTGGCGAAGGTGGTCAGTTGAATATATTAGTGAATTGCAAGAAAAGATTACGTTCAAGCAAACCAAGCAAACATTGCCAATTTTGGCTCATTAGTAATCATCAAAGAAGATCATTCTCCACCAAATAATGGTTATTTGGTCATGTTTGCTTGCATCCTGGAAAAGATGGAATTGCTCGTGTAGCTACAATCCAAACTTTAAAAGGAGAGATCAAGAGAACAGTTACTAAGTTGTGTCCACTTCCTTTGGAGGATTTAATAGTGAAGTTGACGCCAAGTGCTTTTGTTGACTTTATTCGTATGTATCTGTATATAGTTATCTATGTATCTGTGTATAGTTACTATGTATATTATCATTTGCACAAGTTCAGCTCTTCATTGTTTATAAATTATACATCACGAATGTTACAAAAAATCAAGCATTCGATGATGGATACCATAACGAGGAGTCTTTTGTAAAACAAAAAAAAACTAATGTCAAGTTTTTTAATAGTACAAATTTATTATTAAAGCACCATACAAGTTTATTCCTATATTTACATGTTCAAAGAGGTTATCACAGTTCCAGCATCCAACACCGACTGGCAGTCCTTACAGTCCACTGCTCAATCTACAACAATTGGAAAACGATAAGAAACCAATAAATTCGATTTATAATAAATCACGCGAACGGTATGAAGAAGTAATTAAATGCATATCACAAAGGAATACGACAAACTCCGTTTGAGGAAATGTTAGTAACGCTTCAAGTACATTTTAAGCAAATTAAATTGTTTTTTTCTTTAGGAGGAAACGGTATATCAGAATTCAGTCTTTATCTGATCAAATTAAAAAGGTATTGAAAACTGAAGAGGAGCTGGAAGAAAAGCACTTCTGACAGTAAGCGCTGACGAACGTAATGATAGATTTGGCTTACATGAGAGATACCAAAATAAACTGTATGTGCTGTTTGTGGAGAGGAACATCTGGTGCACACAAATGCAGAACCTGTGGTGATAACGCTAATGTCATTTGCACTCAGCGTCAGAGTTCTACTAATGATGAAGTTTATGGAGCAACAGTTCTTTGTCTCCACTGTGCACAGAAAAATCCAATAACGACAAATATGGAGATTGTTTATGACGAGCTAAAACTTCAAGCAGACAAGATGAAACAGCAGTCACAAAGAAAATTTCCTGAGATTCAAGTAGAGCAATCGGTCAGGTGCTGGTCCCTAATTGGAGTTATAGTGGAAAAAACTGAAGATGGTTTGTACAAAGTAGGCACTAAGCAAGGGAAAATTTGTTCTCTATATTCAAGAAACCAGATTCAAAGTTGTGCGGAAAAATTCTTACAAGTCGATGATATCCCAGACAAGGAATTATCGCTTAAAGGCATTAGCAACCAGAATTCTGGTTTTGGAGGCTAAGGATTTGTGAAGTGTAATTGTATTAAACAATGTATTACTAACTCCTGCAAATGCAAAGAGAAAACTTACTTCGTAATTCAAAATGCCAATACTCAACATCATGCATTAATAAATAAAAGACGAGTCCACCCTGTGTTACGGTATTCCGCGCAAACACGAAATGAAACAGTAAGAGTAAGTAAAGAAATCCTTTACGCCAAGTACGACAACAAAACGGGGACAGAATGATAGAATTCAGGCTAGCTCACGTAGTAGAGGGGCGTGGGTGAAATAGAAAGAACACATTGAAACTTCTGTAAAACTATATTGTCAATATCCAATCTCGTAAGACTATTTACAAAACAATAAAATCCAAGAAGTTGCGTAATCGTTTGTCACGTGCTGGTAAACAAAACGTCATAACATAAGCATATAAAATTGGTAAGCAAGATAAATATAACTTCTTATAATCTAAGTACTTACTTAATGGTTTACCCTAAATACATATAAAAGAAAATAAAGCATAAACTATACAGTACTTTAGGAAAAGAAATATACATAAGTTATCTATACATGCTGCATTGTGAAGTGCACCTCATCAAGTAATAGTATAACTTAAAAGAGACACCCTAGCTTAAATTAATCAAATATTAACTACGTTTAAATTGATGCGTAAGTTCTTTACGTTAATGTTTATACAAAAAGACAAAAAAAAACAGACTCTAACACAAACTTTAAATAATTAATTTTTAATTTGAAGAATGATTATTACATTGTCGATTGTGCATTGTGAATGTGTTTGGTAACGTGCTGTTGGTAATTTAATGGATAATCATGAGTAGCAGCAAATAAAATGTCTATACTCCACAGCAGCATAAAAAAATTACAAAACAGGAAACTGTACCTTGAGTAATCGGCTTTGTGCTGTTCTCATCTTAGGGCTGGGAAAATGCGGCTGCATTTCTCTATGGGCTGGCTGCCGGAACCACTAACACAACTCATGCTAACACAGAAATTATTTTAGTAGCGCGACTTTACAACATGTATCTTCGGTAAGAAAATTTTGTATTCAATCTTGTCTTTCAAAGCACGGTCTCTAATTTATAAGGACAGAATCATGTATGGGGGTAGGGTATTTGGCTTTCAAAGATATCGCCGAAGAATCATGTGTGCAGAATTTCCAGACAACAGCTGCCAAAATACAAACTGTAACAGCTTGCCAACAAGCAGATAATGCAATTATCAAAGGATTGTTAGACAAAGGGAAACAATCTTGTTACTTTGTAACATCTTAACAGCTGCAGAATACCAGATAACAAGTCCATTGTAAGCAGATGTAGGCAGGTGGTAAGTGGTCTTATCTTTTAGAAGAAAGTTGTGCATTTACATGCAGCTTTTAATTAAAATGTAATCACTGCAGGTGCTAGGAAATATTGCAACTACTTTGTAACGTAATGTTTCCTAAGCGGCTGTTTGATTTTATAAGGCAAACTTTTATATAGAGTAATTACTTGAGAAATTTTATTAAATAACACTAATTCAAATGGCGGGAAATCGAGCTTGTTGAGAAATTTTAAGGCGTTTTAAAAATGAAAGCAGAAAAAATTGTTTGCATGGTTTTGAACGTAACAACTTGAACAGCTTGCAGGAACTTTTTTGCCACTGTAATATGTTGACACTAGGTACCTTCTTCAGTGTAGACGAAGGTTTTTAACTGTTGCCGATAGTTTCCACCGCATGTTTCTGTTGCCAAATGTTACCATAATGTTAGAATATTTTGTACGTGCTTTTATCTTCAATAAAATTAAGAAATTTTTTTTCTTGTATGAGTTTCGTTTTGTAAGCAGATTGTAGTTAATTATGAAAGTCCTAAAAAGTTAATATTTCTGATTTTATATGCCTACATAAAGTTTTTGAACTTTGCCAAACACGCATATGGCAAACCTAAGATACCAGGTTACATACCAGGCAAAGTGCATAATACAAAATAATTTTGGACTTGGCCTGGAGGACTCCGGCAATGCACGGTTTGCCTAGGCAAACTTAAGTTTATCAACACATCGAGCTTTACCGCTAACATGTCATTTTTAATACAACACAACCTAACCTCAGTGTACGTTCAATGATTAATCTTGATGCACACAAATACAGTTGGTTACGTAAATACATTCTTCTTTGTTGATTTCTACTATTTCTATATTGGTTCATATTATTACACTCGGTATTCAGTGTAATTGCAGTTCTCAGTAACTTGCATTAAACTCGTAAATGTCGAGTATTAAGCTCTTCTAAAACTTACTGAGAAACTATTTATTTGTATGTCAATTTTTAACAAAATAATCTACTTTTACTACGGTAGTAAACTTCTAAAATTATTTATATTCAGAGTTGAAAATAGATCTATGATGTTATGTTTGTCGCAAGCAATCTATTTTAAGTAGGATCTGGTCTAAAAATGTGTTAGTGTAGGAATAAATTTGCCTTTTTATCTTGGGATGTACATAATAGATTTATATTAAGATAAATGTTGACATTTATGTAGTTAGAATAGGAGTAATGAAAATATTTAGAGTAGTTTCAATCAGAAAGTTGTAGTATGCTTATTCCAGTTAAGAGGTGCCTAGATAATAATACAGTCTAGGGTAATTATGATACTAAAGGGCTTTTGTGATGAAGAAACTCCAAATAGATATATAGGTTAACCGGAGGCCAACCCAGGATAGTTTGATACTGGGTTATGGATGACATGTGACAAAAAAAGATTAATCTAAAAGCTCCTGTATATTTTACATAAACTAAAGAAGATACACATCTCAGGGGAAAACACAAAAATCCACAGATGAAAATAGACCAAAACTACACCAGAAATTTAAACCGAGTAAATACTACTTATTTAAGGTTGCAATGGACACTGAAGAGTCATGACTTTATTTGGACATCACCTGCAATTATACACATAATCTACAACAAATGCGAGACTGTCTTTTACGTCTCGCATAAACATTTTCGTCTACTGGCATAAAAATATATTTTCTCAAATTTTGAAATACTTCTCAAAATGTGAAAAATCAAAATCAGCGATAAAATCAAAAAAGAAAATACTCTCTTATATACATTGAGGTATTTTTCAACACTGTGCAGATGTTAAAATAAAATTCATTTTTATAGGGGTTGAGAGGAAACCTACCGACACAGGAGCAGCTAATTTTGCTATTTTCTTGTAGGAGTAAGCTGAATGTGCATCGATTGATTATATAGATACGTATTATTGTTTGCTATTGTTTTTTTATAGAGGTTCTGAATGTTGCGAGATAGAGTGGTTGCTGCAAGTGCGATATCGTTCGTTAGCGTTAGAAAAGTTGGCCAAAATAATGGCAGGCATAGGCATTTAAAGTCATTCTGTCGAGACAAACTGCCACAGGTAGTTGTCTGTGTTACAGGATACCACTCTACTTGACTACAGAACAAGACTTTTTCTGAGATGATAGACATGGGGAAACTAAAGCATCTACAGTGTAGGTTCAGGTATTTCTTATCATCACCACAACTATTGCTTCTTCTTAACAGTCATTAATATAATTTTTCAAGAGTCAGAAGTGGTCTGTCATCGTAACAGGTGAAAAGATTCCAGTGGCATCTTTCTCATGGGGAATCCCAATCTTACAGTAGTACACTCGTGGTGATCAATGTCTAAAACAAAAGGGTACATAAATATTGTGTGACGCATGTTAACGAAAAATGCAAGCTATGGATATGCAGATTTATTAATGATACAGATGTGCATGTTCGTGTGAAATACTATCGTGCAAATTTACAGAACCAGCAAATTATTGCAAACATTGTGCAAATGTGGAAAAATGAAAGAATTGTTACGGAAACAATGTCCCAGTATGCAAGCCCTGTGGTGTTAATTAGAAAGAAAACGGAAGAACCACGACTAGTAATAGATTACCCAGAAATGCACAAACTATAAAATCTGATTTTCGTATTCCCTTGGTGAACAAGCATATTGAAAATTTAAGCGGCAAAAATTTTTTTTATAAATTGGACCTTGTACATGCTTACCTGGAAGTACCCTTAAGTGAATCTGCAAAAATAAAACTTGCATTTATAACCCTGATACAACTAGACAATTTGAGCGTTTAATTTGTGGGTTAATCAATAGCCCATAGGAATTTAATCATTTGATGTCAATTGTCCTTGGACCTTTGAAAAATAATGGGACTATACCGTACTTAGACGATTTAACTTCTTCGCGCCAGTTGGGAGAATGTTAGATGAACCTGTATACCTGGATACGCTGTAATGCACGGATATGCATACTACGTTAGGTAAATATACTACAACGTATATGTATTGTAAAAAAATATGAAACGTTATTTTATGTAGACAAAGAAAAATAAAATACGTATATACAAATAATTATTTCAAATATTTCGAGTGGTATTGTTCGAAATGTTCTTCGGCACAAAACGGTTTGTCACAAGTGGAACAAAATATATACGTGAACTGATAGTTTTATTTACATTATAACACACCCAACACCTTCTCTTTTGTTACTGTCTAGAAAGGCAGATCAAATTGTGCTGAGTCTTCGATTCTTTGAAGGTTGCTTTTTTTATTTTTGGTGCTGTTATAATGCTTGTTGTGCAAGTCATATTTTGTCCCGTAGTGTTGAAGCAGATTATTGCATAATTGTTTTGTAAATTTAGAAAATGGTACTACTTTATTATTTTAGTTTTGGTAAACAATATTGGCATTCAACACCATTCTGTGAATAACATGGATACCCAACTTTTTCGACCAACTATAATCCTTTCGTGCAATGTTATACGATTCAAAATTCTGATCAACAATGTCGACTACACTTATGTTTAAATTATAGTGTTCAATAAGTTGGGGCTTCTTGAAGACAACTTATGAACTTGTAGTAGTATCGTATCTTTGTTTTTCTGCAAAATCGGTCGTGAATTTATTTGTCAGCACATAAACATTGTGCTTATCTCTGAAACGTGCATTGTCTTTGTGAACAAAACATGTTTGGTATTTAATCAACACAACCTGTCATTTCCTTAGAAATACTCCTTTGTACATTAAAGTTTTTGCTTAGCAAGAATTCTGCCAAACGTACTGATAAATACCAGTTATCTAATATAACTTCGCCACCTCCATTAAGTAAGTCTTGCATAAGGTAAACAATAATTCTTTCAGACATAGATAAGCTTTCTCTACCATCAATGTATGATATATCGTAAATATCTATCCCAATGTACACTCCAAAATTATAAGTATAATCTCTAAGTTTTGAACCATTTAGACATAAGCAAAACAGCTTTATATCAAACCGTTATCTTATAGTTTTATGTACTGTTTGAAATGCAAGCGATCTTTGTACAACATCAAACATTAATCTATAGTACATGTTTCTCCTGGGTCAACAAGTAACTTTGTATTTTTACGTACGTAAGTGAAAAACATGGCAAAACATGTAACTGGATGTGCTTTAACTGCAGCGCCTGGTAAATCTTAGGAACTTCAGTATAGAAAAGAAAATATCTCTGCTCATTAAATATGATGAAAACACTGGAGGTCCACCTATTAGAACCCCCTTTTTCCAATAATCGTGCACGATAAGTCCACTTGCAGAGTGAGTCTACTGTTTTAGAATAAATAAATGCTTGAAAGCATTTTCTTGTGCTCTTTGGAGATTCTATATCAAGAACTGGATGAAAGTCGTACTCAAAGTTACTTTTATAAATTGCAATTGTTTGTTGATCCTCGAGTAGATTAGAAATTACTTTACATTCGCCAAATTGAAAAGGTTCTTCATACACTGATTCGTGGGTGTTAGAATAATCTTCATCCGAACTCAAACTACTTTTGGATGCAATATAATCTTGATATTCCATATTAATATCAGTAGAATCGGATTCTGATGATATAGTACACACATTTTAAAAATTAAAAATCAAACGATAACAAATGTACAGCAGCTAGAACCCTACTAAATTACTAAGTTGTTACGTTTATCGAGGCAGCCACGTTGGACGCCAAATGTATGCTACGTTGGCTCGTAGCCGTGCGTAACAGAAAGAAAATCAAAGAAATGACCGGGCTCAATTGGAGATTAGGGGGGGTTGTAGAAAGCAGACCAACATATAATGTACGCGGCTGTAAGGAGTTAGTAACAATATCTGCAATAAAAAAAAATTAGAATAGTAAACCTGCAATAAAAAAAAAATTAGTCCTGCAAACCTGAAATAAAGAAAAAGCATAGCATGCTGATCGAGCATAGATTGTTCAGTACTTTGTAGAATGTAAAAAAAACTGTTTGGATAATCTATATAATATAACAACGGTAAAAGCAATACAAAAAATTTTTAGTACAAAGTGAGGTAATATTGGGGAGTAGCAGAAACGTTTCCTCACACACCAATTAAACATAGATCAGACAAAATTTTAACAAAAGATAAATAGGTAAGCACAATTGATATGAGTCATCCAGTATTGTTGATTCTTTCTTTTTTTTTAAATAGTATGCAAGTCTATGATAAAAGGTATCAGAACGACAAAGATATGGCAAAACAACGGATAGATATTTAAAGTAAGAACAAGTAGGAAATAGTTCAACTCACAAAAGGTCCTTCAGTAACGCTTCCTTGCAATTGCAGTGTGGGATTCACGATGTCCGGCACTAACGCAGCACTTCACCCTTGACTGGGAGGGTGTTGATGGAACTTATCACACGTTACCCTAATCACACCTACGTATTTCACTGGTGTTAGCAGCAGACATTATCACGCGACGGAACTATGTAGCATTGATAAATTTCTTGTTAATTCTATTTCCTGAGACAATAATTTCGAAATATTCTGTAGCACTAGTTTAATTTCAACTGGGACCAAATGTATATTATTTTCATAAACATCCAAAAAGCAGTGAAAAACTTCAACCAATACCTTTGTAAACCGGTAATCTGTTATATTTTGCAAATAACGAAATTTGCGCAAGCAATGATCTGTTTTAGATTCTTTGGGATTAGAAAATTCAGAAACTACAGTATCAACTGTATTTGGATAATCCAAAGTATGCACTACACTGATAAAAAAAAAGGACCGCGAAACTAGATCGCACACACAGTTTAAATATCAAAAGACAAAGCACCAAAAAAAAACACAATGAGTAAAGCACGTGTATCACTAAAGTAAGTCCGTCAAATGTTCCGTAAAACACGTGCGTCGACCAAATACGTTCGCCTATCAACCATACTACTTCAATCGGAATTAGCACTACACTTACTACAGTTAATATACAACTTTTATTTCACAAGAAAAACAACTAAAATCGTGTCGTGCTTGTTCATGAACAATTCGAAAATTGATACCGCATTAATTCTCACTATTGTCAAAGCAAAGAAGAAACAGTATTTTCAACGTAATTAATATATAGGAACCAAGAACAAACTACAACTACTCATCTGTTTATTCAACTCGTTGCTATTACAACCTCTTATCGTCTATTATCTAGACTTGTATATCCACATAAGGAACAAAATCTATACGAACGGCAAGACAAGAACGATGCAATCTACTCATTATAATACGACGCATTCGCCTAAGGAGTTAATAAATATAAAATATAGAAATAGTAGTTACAGAAATGTATTTACTAATTGGGAAAAAGCGTAAAATGTTAAGCTATAAAAATGCACGTTACAAAGTGCACTAAATAAAATCCACAACTGTTACTAATGTATCATCCACTTTCGTTTTGGTGTTGGAAGAAATATATATGTAGGCGACACCCAAAACCTTTCCATTTGAAATATCCTGATACCACCACCATGACTTAGAATAGACGCATAAGCTTGATACATCGTATATTCAAATGAAATAGTATGATGCACCCTTGTGTATAATCCAGATGTAGCGGACACTTATACATGATGCACAAGGATGCATCACCTATTGAAAATTGAAAATTTTCAAAGCATTTCTATATATGAAATTAACTGTAACATTGCATATACACTTGTTGGCTTGCGACACATAGAATTTCTTCAATTTTGTGATATCTGGCAATGGGATATCACCGGGCGAAAGAAAGCCAACGCACCTAGAAATTTTAAGCGACTTCAAAATGTGCATGATGTACGATGCTATTTGGGATTAACATACTATTTTATTAGGTTTATTTACCAATATGCTACACGAACACGAAGCATAAGTGATTTAACATGTCAAAATATTGCATTTGCATGGACAGATAAACAAGAAAATGCATTTAATCTATGCACAAAAGAAGCAGTTGTATTTCAATCAGTTTTTTGTCAATGCTAGTTAATGTATTACCTAACAAGAATAACGTACAAATTAATAGTGCTAATACTAATATCAGTTTTGATAATCATAGTAGTTTCTTTTTTACTCCAGTATTGGCGAGTGACGTAATGGAAGTAGTAACACACATGAAAAACTCCTATTCAACAGGGCACGATAGTTTTAATTCAATATTCTGAAAGAAATACATTCAATTTCTAATTACTCCCTTAACTTATATAATAAATTCTTCTATTAGTTCTGGTGTTTTCCCAAATATTAGTAAATTAACTCCTCTATATAAAAACAAAGACAGTGTAAATGATATAAAAAACTATCGTTCAGTTTCATTGCTGTGTTTTTCCAAGGTGATTGAAAAATTAGTGATTGAAAAAATTATTCTCTATTTTACTAAACATAATCCTTCTAATGTAAATCAATTTGGTTTCCGTAAAGAATGTTGTACCTCATTAGCTATTGTTAAATTTTTGTATATTTTATATGAAAACTTAAATGCTGGAAATAAGTGTGCAACAATATTCTTAGATCTAAGTAAAGCATTTGATTTAGTAATCATGATAAATTACTTAATATTTTATTTAAGTATGGAATAAGAGGAATAACCTTAGATTGGTTTTGCAGTCATTTAACTGGCAGGCATCAGTACGTAGAAATTGAAGGTTGCCGTTCACATCAATTGTCTTTTAACAAAGGAGTTCCACAGGGATCTGTACTGGGACCATTGTTATTCATAATTTATATAAACGATCAACAGTTTAATGATACTATATTATATGCAGATGACACCTCGTTTCTGGTCAGCTCCAATAATACGAACAGTCTTGTCAGCCAAGCAAATACTCAATTACAACAAATGAAAGCCTATTTTAGTAAATTAAATTTATTCCTTAATAGTTCTAAATCAATAGCAATGCATTTTAATATATCCCGTCAATTTTTTGATCATTCATTCCTAATAAGAGCCTCTACTTCATATTAAGTAGAAGCTGCAAGCACCAATTGTTTTTTGTATTAAAATTGATTCGAAGCTTGCTTGGCATGAGCACATCGATGATCTTTGTAAAAAAATGAAGTATCTGTTGCTTTGTTATGAAAAGTCTGTTATATAAGTTGGATAGACAGGTTGTCAAATGGTACTATTTTTCTAACTTTCATTCCACAATCTCATATAGAATAATTGCATGGGGTAATGCACCTTCTTACGGTTAAAAAGCGTCAAATTCTTACGCTTAAAACGTCGATAAATACATCGCGCAAGCGCGGAATAAAAAAGCGACGCCACGGGCGATTGGTAACCCTAACCTTTATGCAGATTTTGCGCGCCCATCTGCCAATGACGTTACCAATGCACAAATTTCAATTTTGCATTACGCAATATATTAATTTAACTTAGCAACAATTATGTCAATGAGGTACTCACATAATAGATACTCCCTGTATGTTTGTTGTGGTTTGTTTAGTATTCTTCTTAATCTTCTTTGGGTATTAAACCACTCATAGTTTTTAAAATTATCTTTATTAACGTTTCGATCCATAACCTAGGATCGTTTTCAAAATAATAAAAACTTCAAGTTTGACATTTATGACATAAATTGAAGGTGACTTTGATTTATTGATGTTTGAAATATTTGGTTTGAGTACACTAAGCAAAATTTTTAAAGTTTAAATGAATAATTGCCTTCAATTTGTGTTACGGCCTGGGATCGACTTTTTTAGGTAGCCAATACGCTTAACGTGAAATCAGCTGATTAATTTTTATTGTAAAAATTCAATAACTTTGGAATTGGAAAACATTTTTTAACATGTTTCTATTTATACAATTTAGAGGATGGTTATTAAAGAAGTGTGCAATTGCATTATTAAAAGGCTTAAGTAGTCGTTTTTTATATTTATTTTGAAGGGGAAATCATTATGATTTAGGCTACCTCTTTGGTAGATTTTAACATTGTTCTGAGGTAACCTTATGGTGGGTTTACACTTGTCAGATACCAATGTTGTTCTATGAAGGTTGTAACACAAATTGAAGGCCATTATTCATTTAAACTTTAAAAATTTTGCTTAGTGTACTCAAACCAAATATTTCAAACATCAATAAATCAAAGTCACCTTCAATTTATGTCATAAATGTCAAACTTGAAGTTTTTATTATTTTGAAAACGATCCTAGGTTATGGATCGAAACGTTAATAAAGATAATTTTAAAAACTATGAGTGGTTTAATACCCAAAGAAGATTAAGAAGAATACTCACATAATAGGTCCAGATTTCCACGAAGTCCGCCAAGCGTCAAGGCGTCAGCACATACATAAGGGCTGCTGATGGTCGCCTTAAAGATAATTGCTGGAGGGTACGCCCAACGCTCTTCCAAAGCGCTCGGACGGGATCTCATGGCTCCAACCAGCTACGGCAGTCATGGGCTCGTTCATCTAGGGTCGTGGGCTGCTCCAAGGTCGTACCAGATTTCTATATGTAGCGGAACGATAGGAACGGGTTAATCAGGCAAAGACAGACAAAGATAAGCAAGGGAAATCTACATCATAAAAATAAAGATACGATACCAAGCACGACGACTGCACTCCTCGAAGATTAAAGGCAAACAGCCACGTTACAGAGATTCACGGAACCTTCCGCCCACTTTGTCCCTACTCCACTCGCGTCGCGCGATCTGGCGCAAACGCACTCTGACGTGACGGAAATACGCACCCCGAGTCTTTTGAATTTATGGCGCGAAACTTCCGCACATCAAAATTAACCTAAAACAATGTTTAGTGCCACTTTGGCACGTAAAAACCTATATAGATATAAATAGAATCTTTATATTACAAAAAAGGGTAATGCATATGTTAACAAGAAGTAAGGCTAGAGACAGTTGTAGACATTGGTTTAAGCAATGTGATATTCTAACTGTACATTGTATTTGTATTTATGAGTTACTTCTCTATGCTAGAAAACACTTACACAAGCGCACAAAGCTCAAAGATAAACACCATTATGATACTCGGAATACATACACATTACTGTTTCCTAAACACAGGCTAATAAAATATGAAAGTAGTCCAACATATTTAGCAATAAAGATCTAAGGTTAATGTTTATTGTGCTCATAAGGTACATCAAGTCATGTCATAATATACATTACATTTTAACATTTATATACTTAAGGTAAGAGAATAATACAAACAATCCCCCTTATTCTTTTCTATATATAGTACAATTAGAGGCACTACAAAACCCAGTCAGCAGTATTTATAGCGAAAAATTCATCCACTGAGTACATGCAAAAGAATAGCAAGTTTTTCTTTACAATTTTTCTAAATTGATGTAAATTTTTTATATCTTTTTTTGCAGATAGTATTTGATTATAGAGTTTTATTGGAAATATAAGACTACTTTTATTAATCATTTCAAGATTTTGCTGCTGAAATCTTCGTGTATATTGAGAACACTGTAAGTATTTTGAGTTGCCTGAACAAGTCCCTACAAGAATTGTTATATTTCTTGAACAACATTAATTTAACTATTCTCTTTTGAAGTATAAATATCTCCCTAGCCTTTCGTGAGTTTCCCCATGAAACTATGCTATAACTTAACATTGAATGGATATATGCATAGTAATAAGTAACCAGAATATTTAAGCTAACATCCTCCCAGAATCTCCATATAATAACGCATTTGGCCTTTAGTTTATTTTTCAGAAATGCAATCTGATTATACCAGTTAAGAAACGAATCAACTTCAATTCCTAAGAAACGAACGCAGGACTCCGGGGTCAGAAGTTTATTAGCTGAGCTTTTTACAAGCAACTATATGATCAGGTAACACAGTTGAACATAATACAGCTGTTGTTTTACAAAGATTTAAGATTAGCCCATTTCTAGAACAGTATGCCTGCATGTTCTTTACACAATTTGAAGCTACCATCGCTAAGCTATCTAAAGTATTTGCTGATAATACCGCAGATGTGTAATCGGCAAACAGTGTTAATTCGCTATCATGAATATAGTTATTTATGTCATTTACTGCCACTTGCACATTTTACCCTTAAAATTTAAGTGACACTTAAAGTAGCTAAGTGACGGTTGGTGTATTGCTCACACATTTTAAGACAAGCTTAATCCTTAAGTATCCCTCAAATTTAAGCGAAGAAAATTGACGGCTTAAAGCGACACTTAACTCAACTTTTTGTACTGATGTAATTTTTATTCTCTATAGCAGCAAAATATAAAAATTACTCCTGATTATCCAGTATATATTTAATTGTATGTTAATATACATATATCTTCTTTTATTATCATAATGGATATATTTGATAATGATCTGTATGAAGACGATTTAGAAGTAATAGATTTAATAGAACCTGGTATACCAAGGGAATTGTTAATTTGGGCAGAATATTTTGAAATGCAAAGCGAACTGGCATTTTTTAAACGGTTTAGATTGACGAAACCTACCGCTTTGCACGTATTGACTTTGATTGAAAATCGGCTGGAATATGCATATGACGGGTATACGATCATCTTGTTTACAAAATCGTTTTATAGTGGTTTTAATTTTTAGGAATAATAGTATCAGTCCCATGAATCAATTTTTGACTGCATTAAGGTTTTATTCAACGGGTGGTCATATTCAAACAGTAGCAGATTTTATGGGAATCCATATTTCTACCGCTTGCAGAATCATCCATAAAGTATCCATTGCCTTGGCTGAATTGAGGAACGAATACATTAAATTTCCACAAACAAATGAGAATATTATGGAGATACAACAGCAGTTTTATAATATTGCATCCTTTCCTCGTGTAGTTGGTGTAGTAGACGGAACCCACATCAGATTACAGTCACCTGGTAAATTCAGAACATGGTTTTATGATTTTTAAACAAATTATTTTAGGAGGAAATGATGGTGAGGTGTTTAGAAACCGCAAGGGTTACTTTTCTCTAAATGCACAAATCATATGTGATGCTAGAATGAACATATTAGACATAGTTGCACGTTGGCCAGGATCAACACATGACTCCACAATTTTTATTAATAGCAATATAGGAGTATTATTTGAACGAGGCAATTTTAATAATGCAATTTTATTAGGTATGTTTCCAAAGCAAATTGTTCTTTTAAATTAAAATAAAACTTTGTAGGAGACAGTGCATATACTCTAAAAAATTATTTGTTACTTCCATTATTAAACCCAGCAACAAGACGGGAGCAATTATATAATGAATCACACATTAGAACAAGGGGAATTATAGAGATTATTTAGTATATGGAAGAGGCGTTTTCCTATACTAGCATACGGTTGCAGATTAAAATTGGATAATGTACTACCAATGATTGTAGCTACAGCAGTGCTTCAAAATGTTGCACAATGTATGGGTGATAAAATTGCACCTTTACCTGATGAAATGAATGAGGAACAATTCAATTTGTTTATACAACAAGAAAATATTGAAAACCAAAATCGTGAAGAAGGCAATTTTCTCATTAGAAATTTATTAATAAATGAATATTTTGCTAACTTGTAAAGTAATAACTAAAGCTAACTTATGCTTATAAAATAACTGAATTAATGCATTTATTTTAAAATTTCATTAAATTTGACATTTCAAGTTGTAATTTTTTTAACTGCAGTTCTTTAATTTCAAAATCTAGTTCTGCTGCTCTTTTTTGAATCCTGTGCAGATCTTCTTTTTCAGCACGTTCTGCTTTAAGATTGATCAAAGTATGAGCAGCAACCTCATGTTTTGTTTTGGCTAAATTGGTGCAATGTTCTGCAATGGCAGAACTACTTAAAGTATTTGTCACAGGACGTCGTCGTGCTTGCCAAGTTTTCGATTTCTTATTTAGAGGTTTTGACATTGGCATACTTAAATGTGACGTTTTGAAATCACCCCAATCGATTGGATTTTGTACAGATTCCTAAAACCTAACGTTACTATTATGAACATGTCGCAAAATATACTTACATTTTCATCACAACTATGTTCTGTCTTTCTATCATCCTGAACAATGAGTAATACATTATCACTATCTCCATCGTAATCATTAATTAAACCTTTTATGGTTTTAGAACTTACAATATTTAATAATAAATCCTTATTAGAGTCGGCGGGTGGTAAATCTGCTTCACCTCCGCGTTTTCCATAACTCTAATTTTTCTTTCGCAACATCTTGTCGCACTGACTTTTTCAAATTTTCATAACCTGCCCAGAAAAATATAGTAAACCAAAACTTTCAATAACATTAGTCCAGAAATGTTCTAAATACATGATGATACCTACATTTTTTAATGATTCTTTCCTTCTTGGTAGATTACCACGACACTGTGTATTGAAAGCATGTGTTATTTCGCCCCATGATTCGTCTTTTTCGTGGTTTGTTGTAACATTAGTTTTTTATTTTCTAATATTCTCTTATAACGTGATAATATTCAATAAAATATTTTTTTCGTTGGCGCTATAATTTGATGAACGTATTTTTTTCCTAAAACTTGCCGCTTCCATATTCTTAAACGTAATGTGCACACATCAACAATAAAAATAATGTGCTTCCAATGCAACGAGAATATTATTCAAGCTCACAGACAATACAACAACACATTAATTTATTTGACATTATCAAAATTAGTATAGCCAATTATGTATCGTTAAATTTCTCCAGAGTATGCGTTGTTGCCATATGTATTTTGATCCTTTATTAAGCCTAACTTAAAATAGGCGTGTGCAACGTATTATGTTATTAAGGGAATCTTATATTTAAGTGACGCTTAACTAAGTAGCAGTTTTAAGAGTAATGTGTGCAACTGGCAGTTATAAAAATAAGAAATAGAAGTGGCCCAAGTATACTACCTTGAGGTACCCCTACAGAAATATCACTTGGCAGCGACTGCTTCCTTTCGCCATCCAAGTCAATAACAACACATTGTTTTCTGCGGTTAAATGCATACTTCCACTTATTTATATTCTGAGCTAGACTATACAGTTTCCTGAAATTCTCACAAAAACTTAAGCTTGTATACAGCTCGGTTTCCCTTCTATTGTTTTCTAATTATATGCCCTATTTCATGGAGATTCAGTGGTGTGTGAAGGGGGTTAAGTAGCCTGTGGCTGCCAAGATCTCCCAACACTTAGACATATAATTAATAGGGATTAATTGGATAACAATAGATTTGAGCAGTCATGGATACGCATAGTCATTAATAAGATAAAGTGTCTGTTGTGCTATATCGTCCATCTGACGATACAATTACCCTATCATACCTAGATGTGTCACTACATCAAGCTTGTCTTGAAGCAGGAAATATTATTTTAGTTGGTGATATTAATACTGACCTGTTAGAAAATTCCACCTTAACAAAGCAATTTTCAAATCTATTAGAACTATACAGCTTGTCCCAAATAATCACCAAATCCACACGAATTACACAGGCTGTGCAGACATTAATTGATATAA
This sequence comes from Platerodrilus igneus, assembly GCA_036346225.1. Classification (NCBI taxonomy): domain Eukaryota; kingdom Metazoa; phylum Arthropoda; class Insecta; order Coleoptera; family Lycidae; genus Platerodrilus; species Platerodrilus igneus. The sequence continues at coordinate 9,092,272 of JARFIW010000012.1, read as the reverse complement.
TCTGCAACTCAAAAACCTTAAGCATAAAACTTTTGACAATGTTTATCTCCATAATATGACAGACCATTTACTCGTGGAATGTGAGTTTTATATTGAGCTCAATGTACACGTACCAACAACCTTTGTTTGTAGAAACCTAAATAATATTAACATCAATGACTGCACGAGGTGAAAACATAAGTAACTGTATAATAGCACATCCATTGATGATAAATTTTCTTATTTTAACAGTGCTGTTCTAGCTCTGTTTGACTTACATGTACCTGTTAGAACTTATAAAAAAACCAAGCATCCATATATTACATTTAGACTAAAAGAAATGATAAAAAAAGACAAAGCATACAGCATACACCAAAAAATTAAAGCTGCTAAGCACTTCAACTTTAAACAACTCAGAAATTATGTTACTGGTGCCATTAGACGAGAAAAACAAGCATATATATACAACTTGTTAGCACGTTTTATTTAAAAGTGATAACATGGAGGGGGACAAAATACACGTAGTTACTATTACAGGAAATGCTCCTGATTAGTTCAAATAGGATAGCACAAAACTTTACACAAAGGGTGAGTTAGGTATTGGATTGACGAAATAAAAGTTCTACACCTCTTATAGCTTTAATGAATTTATTTATATAATCAAAATATTAGAAGATAAAATTGTTAAACTCTTACCTTATCTATAAATAACCAGCTGGCGTAGGCATGAACTTGCTTGCTAATTATACCTATAAAGTATATTTGCGTTTGAATATTCACATGTACAAACAATATATAAATGTGGAACACAAAACAATCTTATCAAAATGTATCGGTACTTGTAATAACAACTGCGTATAACTTACGTTGCCTAAAGGATCTGTCAGCTTGGCTACCCTAATAAACTTACGTGGATCTGGATGTCCAAAATGGAATTATAAGAGTAATATAACGAAAGCTCTGGATCGTTGCAGGCTAATCGCAGGCACTCCAGTTTGTAGTTTTAATTGAATTCAAGACAGAAACTTGAAATTTGAACTGTTAACGTAAACCTACAAGAACAATTTTGCTAAAATAACTGACTAAGCTTAGGTGTATTACACCTTATTTTGCTTTAATATTAGATTGTTAGTTGTTAATTAAAAAGTAAAAAACATATATAGGTCAACATCCATAGTTCTTTAATATACTTACATAAGTAAATTATTAGGAAACTATACAAGTGAACTTCAGACTTTCGAGATTGATAAATTAATTATTTAATTATTTATTTACCTTTTCTGGATACTAGAAAGGATCAGAGAAGTGCAGTAAATACAATTCGGTCGAAAAAGTTTAGCAAAACAGCCTCTAGTCACTGTAAGAAATGGTGGATATATGTAAATTCGTTAAATCCCCAATAAGCAGGTGAACAAATTTTCCAACAGCTACTCGCAAACCAGATGGTGCCTTGATACAACACCAAATGAAAACTTGTGTAAAATGTTCCAAGTATACAAATCCTAAATTGGAAAAGCTCGATAACAACCTTTAAAAATATACTTGGAGCCATGTTTCTACTAACACCTTCCTGTTACTACCAGACCAGTCAATTAATCCTCGCGATACTACAAAGTTCGCTGGTTTTAGGAAAATACAGAACTAGAAAATTCAAACTAACCAATTAATAATTAACACGCTCTTGACAGATTGTTCAAATTCAATAACATCCACCATAATACGGAATACAAAACGCAAGACCAAAATTCACTATCTTTTAAGGAATTGACCTCCAATTTAATTCTTCACGATTACCAACAAACAAAATTCGAAATTCTTTATAATACGTGACTTATTAATTTGATTAATAACATAAATTAGTTCGCGATACATTACTGAAGTGAATAATTGCACGGTTTTAAATTATAGAATTTAAATTAGAAATAACCTGTAACAAACTTAGAGTTAATAAACATCAAAAAACCTCAAACAATTATGGAGAAACTTAAATAAACTACAAATACACAGAAAACAGCTCACCGTTATACTGCCTGACATCATTGAAGTAAACGAATTAAACGGATACTATATCAATGCTATACCCAATCAACAAATACATGATCAGCTGGAAAATTTCACTACCAATGTTCAATCAGGAGAGGTTTTCAGTTTTTTTTTAAATCACTAAATGTGATATTTTAAGTGTTTTTTACAGCATATCTTCTTCTGCAGAAGGAAATGATGGCATAAATTTAAAACTGTGAATAGTTGTTCTGCCATACTACTGTACAACAGTTTTCTCACATATAGTAAATTTTTCACTTGAGACTTCATCTGTTCCAAAAATCTGGAAAACAGCAAATATTATTCCAATTCCTAACCACCTAAAACCACTGTCTCTAGCAGTCCGAAGGATCTCAGACCTATAAGTATTTTTCCGGTAGCTTCCAAGATTATAGAAAAAATGGTTCTAATACAAATTATGGAGTTGCGCTGTCAAAAACATTCTTCCTACGACTCAGTCAGGTTTTCAAAAACTAATTAGTACAAATACTGCACTGTTACGAGTGATGCAAGATTTAACGTAAGCTATTGATAAAAAAGAAATTACATTACTGATTCTTTTAGACTTCAGCAAGGCTTTTGACGTGATCCACCCACAAACTTCTGCTGGGGAAACTGCTTATTATGGGTGCCATGCAGTCATTATTAAGTGGTTCGAAAATTATCTTGTAAGCAGAATTCAGTGTGTACAGCTACATGGAAATTAGTAAGGGGGTTCCGCAAGGGAGTATTCTTGGGCCCAATCTGTTTGCCATCTTTACTGCAGATTTACCAGACTGTAACAACTACAGTTCCATACACCTATATGCCGATGATACCCAGCTTTACAGATACTGCAGTCCACTGAACATTAATGTAGCAGTATGGGAAATAAATCATGATCTTCAAGCAGTGAATGAATGGTCCACTCGAAATGGTTTAATTCTGAATTCAGACAAAACTGTTGCAATATGTGTTGGTTAAAAAAAATGCAATCTGATGCCGAAAATATAATAAATGGTAATATACTAATTAACAATAAGGTGATAGCCTCAGAAAAATATGTTAAAAATTTAGGCGTATTGATACATTGTGATTTGAACTTTGAAAGGCATATCACGCATAAAGTACAAGTTAATTTATAGATAAAAACATCTCCTATGTCCCATGGTCAAATGGAATCTGGCCAATATTTTAATTTTAAATAACTTTAATTATTGTAGTAGCACTTGCTTTCAATTTGCAACCAAAAAAATGCCAAAACATGGTGGAAAAAGTTCAAAATCATTGTTTTCGGTTCTCATTTAATATCAGGTATCGAGATCATATTGCACATATTGAGGATAAAGTACGTTTTTAGCTCAATCTGCAACTATAACATTAACTGTGATTAAGACTAGAAAGCCACTTTGTTGTATAGAACTTCGATAGCTAAAGTAAGGGGTTGGCCATTGTAATTATATTTACGCGAAAACATTAGATATGCATAAGTTACAATTCATATAAATAACAAATGAAGGCCGTACTTACCTATGTTTAAGGAAGGAAAGAATTCGAGAATTGTCGGAAACTTTAAATATTTCACCAGACTGACGCGTATGGTAACATACTTGAATGAGCACTTGAGAGATACTACTTGAAGGTTAAGCAGTGATTCTAGATTGTGTCTACAGACCCATAGTGGGGAAATATATGGAATTGAATGGCAGGTTTTAAACATACCGTCCACCTAAAATTAAACAAATTTTAAGGTAAAAGAAAGAGACTGGACATTTCCTTCCAGCCATGGTTACAGCTTACCCGCCGATATTTTATCCAATCTACAGACTTGGGATTTACAATTTTCATAAAGACACACTGGGTCATTTCCTTCGTATAAGTTGGGGCTGTAACAGGTTTTGCAAAAGTAATGACCATTATCGCAGGAATAGAATAGCATAGGATGATGAACTGTAACACGACAAATTTCGCAAATGTAACTATTTCCAGAATTGGAGGGCTTACTTAAATCTGCAGCGCTGCTTGCCATTCCGAACGTGGTTTTTATATCCAGTTTTTGCGAAATCGGAAACCTCTGTGATTTGATAAAAAATGTTTTCTCTTCTAGCTTCTAATTGCGCTTTTGAAGCCATTATGTAAATGAATCTGAATGAATGAAAATATTCGCCAATTAATCACAATTAAATTAGTCGTGAACTGCACTAAGTGTTTAAATACCAGTGCAATGATAATGTACAATAATTAATTCGAACACAAAATACACGTTTGCAATGTTTATAAACACCGTTGATATTAGGAATTCCAACGAACTCATTATTACAACAACCGACACTAACTATGAACAGCTGGTGTGATAAACCCAAATTGTTCCGTTGAACTTTAAATTTGATAACAATATCAAATTTGTAAGGAAGACTTTTATAAAAATATGAATGGAAATTTGTAACTATACAAAGAACGAAATCACCAAAATCACGTAAATTTTGAGGGTATCTAGGCTCTTAACCCTCCGAGCCAATGCACATAATGTAAACATTGGATCTAACCATATCTTAACTGAACCTGGTCATAAATAACAAAGTTCGAATCTTCATTTTCATACTTAGTGGCACACATATTGGTTTTGTTATTATGGACTGTAAAATAATAACATACTCTTATTTTGTATGAAAAATACACTGTAGCAAATAAAACATTTAATTTTGTTGAAAAAATAACATTATTATGAACTCCAAGTTTTAGGTTAGAGCTATCTTGGTACAACAGCGCCACATGTCCTGTTTTTATGTAACCAACAAAAATGCGGCGCGAATTATTCAAATTCAAAAATAGTAAAAGTAGATAATAGAGTTTTAACATACCGCACGCCTTGAAATCACGTAATGGATTTTAAAACATCATATTAAATTGTAACTTAAATTTTAGTAAATAACTTTTAACATTATGATTAATAAATGTAAGTTCCTGAAGAACAAGAAGGGATAAGATACACAAAATTATATACTATCTTATAAGTCATGTCAGGTATCATTTTTCGTCTCAATTGGAAGAACACAAATTTTGTGGAGAGGCCGTTTAAAAATGCCATTGGCACACTTCACACTAACCACATGCACTATATTGTCTGCACCTGGGTGTAAGTGAAGGATTCGTCCTAGTTTCCAGTTGGAAGGAGGTACATTATTGTCCTTGATAATAACTACTGATCCAATCTGTATTGGATTAGTGTCTTTCTGCCATTTGTAACGTTGCTGAAGCTGGGAGATATACTCAACTGACCAACGTTTCCAAATATGTTGGTTCATTTGTAGTAAGTGTTGATACCTGTCTAAGCGATTTAACTTTATCTCGGTGACGTCAGGTTCAGGAAGCGCCATCATTGAACGCCCAATGAGGAAATGTGCAGGAGTTAATACTTGTAAGCCGTTAGGGTCTGAGGAGAGGGGGGTTAAAGGACGTGAATTTAAAATGGATTCCACTTGTGTTAGTACTGTATATAAGTCTTCATACGTTAAACTAGCATGGGATGCCACCCTCATTAAATGATGCTTTATACTCTTTACTGCAGATTCCCATATACCACCGAAGTGAGGAGCATTAGGGGGGATAAAGTGCCAGTTTACACCTTGCTCGGCAACTTTCCTGGTAATGTCATCATTATTATCACCTAAAAATTTATACATGTTTTGGATTTCAGATTTAGCACCTTGAAAATTAGTGCCATTATCACTGAAAATATGAAGTGGTTTTCCACGTCTGGCTATGAATCTTTTCAATGCTGCAAGAAATGCATCCGTGGATAATGATGTAATCAACTCAATATGTACTGCTTTTATCGAAAAACAAATAAAAACACCTATGTAGCATTTAGTATTTTTACTACCTCTACCATACCTGTCCTTTATTAGAAAAGGCCCTGCATAATCTAAACCTGTAGTGTGGAATGGAGGCATTGGGATAACTCGCAACTTGTGTAATTCACCCATGATTGGATTTTCGGTTACTGGATTGTGTCTTGAACACTTTATGCATTGCTTTACAGTATGCTTTGCAATGTTTTTGCCAGAAATAGGCCAGTAGTTTTCGCGTACTGAATTTAACAACAAATTTGGACCAGCATGCAATAAGAGCTTGTGTTGTTGTTCAAAAATTAATTTGGTTAGACTGTGAGACTTAGGTATCATAATTGGATGACGTTTGTCAAACTTGAAATTTGAATTTTTCAAACGTTCCCCTACTCTTATTAATCCCTTGTTATCAATAAAAGGCGTTAAACTTAACAAATTACTCCGTTTGTCAAGTTGTTTATCATGAGTTAAATCATAATATTCTTTAGAAAATGAGTGCATTTGTGTTATTTGGAGTAATTTATGTAAAGCTTCATGTAATTATTTAACCGCGAGTGTTCCTGTCGTTTTATTTTTGGGATTTTTGCAATTTTGCTTAAATCGTAGACATAGAGCTGTGATACGTATTAATTTACTTAACGATGAATATCGTTCAAAAAGAAAGTTTGGATTTTCAGCAGTTGTTAGAAAGGTGTGAGTAATCCCCTTTTGTTCTGGAATCTTTTGTGTGATTATATATTTGTCTGATACATAATGTTGTGTTGCCATTAACCATTGTGGACCTGTCCACCAAAGTTTACAATCGAGCAGTTTGCTCGGCATCATACCACGGGATACAATGTCCGCAGGATTTTCTGAAGAACTAATGTGATACCAGTTATCGACATTAGTCAACTCTTGTATTAATGAAACTCTGTTGGCAACAAACGTAGTCCATCTGCTAGGACTCGACTGCAACCAACTAAGTACTATTTTCGAATCACTCCAGTAACATTCTTTAGTAAATTCTAGATTTAAAGTAGATTTCATTTTGTTCATTAACTCTGTAAGCAATACAGCAGCTAATAGTTCCAGCCTAGGCAGCGATATTACCCTCAAAGGGGATACCCTGGATTTTGATGCTATCAGATTGACTACACATTGTTTATTTTGTGATATTGATTTCAAATAAATTGTGGCACCATATGCTTTTTCAGAAGCATCTGAAAACCCATGGATTTCGTAAATAGATGATTGTAAGATAACACACCTTGGCATTGAAATTTGATTAATTGCATCTAAGTCATTTGTGAGTAAAACCCACTGTGTGTGGATGTTGTGCGGGACTGTTTCATCCCAGTTCAAGTTCAATTGCCAAAGCTCTTGAATGATTAGTTTGGCAATTACAATAATAGGTGCTAGTAGACCGATTGGGTCAAATAGCTGAGCTGTAATGGAAAGAATGCTGCGCTTTGAAACATTGTTCATTAGTGTTGTTTCTTTCATGACTGAATATGAAAAGCAATCGATTACTGGATTCCACAATATACCTAATACCTTACTCACTGGCATGACATCAAAATTATTTGATTTTTCTGATAATTCACTTACGTTGCTTCTCCACTTTCTCAAGGCAAACCCAAATTCACCCAGTATTTGAGACAGATTGTTTTTAATTTCTTGCAACTCTTGAATAGAGTTTGCTTCGAATAATACATCATCAACGTAAAAATTTTGTTTTATTATTTCAGCTTCTTTAGGATAAGTACCTTTTTTTAATTCTCCAATTTCCAAAAAACACCTGATGGCAAGATAAGGGGCTGAAGTCATTCCAAAAGCCACTGTATTTAATTGATAAGTTAAAAGAGCAAGTTTAGTGTCCTCCCGCCATAAAATTTTTTGGAATTTTCTATCGTCTAGATTAAGCCATATCTGCCTGTACATTTGAGTAATATCACCAGTGAGCATGTATGTATGTGTTCGAAAACGCGTTATTATTGAGACCAAATCATTTTGCAAAGTAGGGCCCGCATATTGTAGAGCATTGATAGATAAACCTTGTTTCGATTTGCATGACCCATCAAACACTACTCGAAATTTTGTTGTAGAGCTAGACTCTTTTATCACCGCATGATGTGGAAAATAAAATGATAAGCTGTCATTTATCTTGCACACAGACATGTGACCTTGATTTTGATAATCTTTAATGCAATTCGTGTAGAGCTCTTTCAATTTACCGTTTGATTCAAATCGCTTTTCAAGAGAAATGAAACGTTTTTCGGCAATTTCATAAGAATCACCTAATTCGTGTATATTGTCCTTAAGTGGAAGATTCACAGCACGTTTTGTAGTTTCTTGGAAAAATGATTGTACATATTGCTCGTCTTGGGTAAAATATTTATCTTTCGTAGTACACTCGTCAATTTTCCAAAATGTTTGTAGATTCTCGTTTAATTGGTTTAATGTTAAAAATGATGAAACTTGTGGTTGCGTGTTACCTTGTATTGTACCTGCTACCAACCAACCAAGTTTTGTTTTTTGAAATATGCTACCATTTTCGTTTCTAAACTGACCAATACATATTAGATCCCAAAATAGCGTGACACCAATTAAAATATCAATTTTTCCTGACACATTAAATGTAGGATCCGCAAGCTTTATGTTGGAGGGAAATTTGAATTCGTTTATATTGATCGATCTACTGGGCAATGCATTTGTGATTTGAGGTAACACAAAACATTTGATTTTTGTGTTGAAATTATTTACCTTTGAAAATATAAACAATTCTGTTTCATAGTTTATGCGAGTATTTTCTTGATTTATCCCAGTCACGGAAAGATTCGTGGGGACAATGTTTAGATTTAATAATTTACATGCATGCTCAGTGATAAAATTTGAATGAGAAGCAGAGTCTAATAAAACTCTAACAGTTTTGAATTCTTTATTGCATTTTGCATTAACTAGCGCTGTAGATAATAGACTCTGAGCTGTCTGCTCTGTCACAGCAGATAGTGTAACACTTTCGGTGAGAGTTTGTTCAGAAACCTTAGATTCAGCATTATTTATTTTTTTTGTGTTTGAACCTACAAGTGTCTTCTTCGTAGCAGCAGTAATTTGATCGCGTGGAATATGCAAAGTGGTGTTATGTTTCTTTTGACAAATTTTACAATTCCCCGATTTACACTCATTCAAAAAATGACCCTTTCGTAAACAATTTATACAAAGCTTAAGAGTTTTCACCTTTTCATTTCTATTTGTTGGTTTTAATTGTAAAAATGATTCACAATTTTGAATAAAATGCTCCCCTTGACAGTGATAGCACATTGCATTTATTACGGTAAACGTTTTCTGTTTTGTAAAAGTTGCCTGTCTAGGGCTACGTTTTTCAACCAAATTGACTGGTGAAGATATATTTCTCGTATTTATTGCTTCAAGTACCCCTTGTCTAGTGTTTAGAAACTTAATAAATTCATCGTACGTGGGCACGTCTTCGTTATTCGGATCACCGTTTAGTTTAAATTGCCATTCGCGAACAGTATGAACATCTACTTTATTTAGAATTATTGGAACGATCAGTGCATTCCAACTCTCAACTGGTTGACTCAACGATTTTAAACATTGTATATGATTTTGAACCTTGTCGATAAGTATACGCATACCTGAATGATTTTCTTTAATAATGGGCTCAATATTTAGTAATTCTTAAATATGAGTGTCAATGATTTTACGCTTTTTGTTGTACCTTCGAGTTAATCTATTCCAAGCAATACTGTAGCTAGCATTGCTTGCATCGAGAGATGAGATCATGTTTAATGATTCACCTTTTAATGAAGCTATAAGATAGAATAGTTTTTGGCACTCTGATAAGTCAGGATTGTTGTCGACCATGGCTAGGAAGGCATCTGAAAACTGTTTCCAACTAATAAATTTTGAATCAAACACGGGAAGATATAATTTTGGTAGTTTAACAGTAACTTGTGGGTTCGCCACACGCCGTGGTGTGTGGGAATCTGAAACAGCTGGCATTTCAATCTTAGGCATCATATCCTGATTAAATTTAGCTAAAGCATCTTGAGCTTCACTTACTAAATTGAAAAACATATCTTGAAAAGTTTTGCGTTCGTGCAAATTTTTATCTAAATCATCGTCGAGTAGTTCAATATCTAACTGAGTTTCGTTAAATAATTCATAAACAGGTTCTATTTTACTTAAACGCTGTTGTAAGTTTTTGCTTCCGAATTAGAAAGCTTATTTAAAGTGAGTGATCGCATGCTTTTTTCAAATAATATAAGTTGAGATTTATAAACACCTCTTTTGTGAGTTAAACGTTTTAGATTTTCGTTATCCATTTTAAATTAAGATAAAGAATAAAGGATTGGATGAAAAAACAAGAGAACAAAAACAAGTTTATATGTAATATGTTATGAAAGGATAGACTTACAGTAGATAAGATCCTCACAATCAGTTGGCCTTGTTATTCTCAATCGCGTGCGTGAATGTAAACGAAAATTCAATTCTTGATGCAGCTTAAATAAAATGTTGGCGAATTTTAAGGTTACCTATGTAAATATTGTGTATGCTTGAAATTGTTTCATTTCAAATTTCATCATTTTTATCCCTTAGAAGGAAGCTTGTAACCATTAAAAATGCCTGTTGATAAATGAAATAGATCATGAATTTTCTAAATTTCACTGATATCCGGCTCAAAGGACCATATGGTTTTGTTATTATAGACTGTAAAATAATAACATACTCTTATTTTGTATGAAAAATACACTGTAGCAAATAAAACATTTATTTTTGTTGAAAAAATAACATTATTATGAACTCCAAGTTTTAGGTTAGAGCCATCTTGGTACAACAGTGCCACATGTCCTGTTTTTATGTAACCAACAAAAATGCGGGGCGAATTATTCAAATTCAAAAATAGTAAAAGTAGATAATAGAGTTTTAACACATATCTAACAAATTTAATCATTTATTTTCAAAGCAGTTAGCCATAGCAACCATTAAGAAAAAATTAAAGCAAACTTATTCCAATGTCAGTCAATAGTTATTACGTTATATGAATAATTATGTTACTTTATCTTTATACTTTGGTTTGGGTGGTACATCAGCTTTAGCTGAACACAAACCTTTTGTGATTCTTGATTTGATGTATTACACAGTCGTGAAGTTTTACTAGATGTAGTGCATGGTCAAGATGGTCAAATCCTTTTGCAAAATCTGTATCAATTGCATCACATTGCTTTCGTTCATCCAATGATTGACAAATGATTTGTGTAATGCAAACATAATTAATGATTGTTGAACGTCCACTTACAAAGCCATGTTGCTGAGTAATAAGGCGTTTATAAAAAAAAGTGTTGGATTCTATTATGTAAGGCAATTTCAAACACTTTACTGAAGTTGTTTATTATGGCTATAGGTTTGTAGTTTTTCACCGACTGCTTATCGTCTTTTTTTAAATACCGGACAAACGATAGAGGTCTTACAAGCAATAAGATAAATACCGGTTTTTAGGCTCAAGTTAAAGATTGCGATTAGAGGTTGAATAAACACTGAGCGGCAATCATGCAAAACAAAAGCTGGGATTTGATCTGGGCCAGCAATAAGCTTGTCTTTTAATTTCTTTAACACAGATTAGTATGTCCTCTTTAGAGAAAGGTTTAGTTATGAGTTTACTACTGTCACGTGTGTTACGAATAGAACTAGGAATTGTATAGTTGTTAATAGATGGAATATAAGTACTTCCAAAATATTCTCCAAAACCATTTGCTATTAATTGTAGATCAAACGATTAAAGATTCCTAATATATCTTGCTTTAGCATATTTCCAGAAGTTTGTGGGATCAGTATTAATTGTATGTGGTATACTTTTGATGTATTGATTATGTGCTTCTCATATTTCTTTCTTTAGGGATGAACGAGTTAAATTGAAGTCATTAAGTGGAAAATGTGAGAATTCTGCAGTTACATCTCTATAATTTGTTTTTCAAATTTATTTTACATATGATGGCACCGTTGAACCAGGGTGTATAGTTATTAGATACAGCCTTAGTTTTCGGTACCGTAAGGTATATGCCCAAGGTTCTATGTTTGAATCTTTACACGGTCCGCTTGAAAAATGTTAGACAAGCATTTTTCACAAAAATACACCCTCGTTTGGATGAGAGCTAAAATTGGACCCGTGTGTGTGTTGTCATGCACAGATCTCTACCTTGTTTGGAACAACAAGAGTTCGGCAAAATTCAAAATTTTACAGGTAAAAAAAACTCTCTTCCTGGCCAATGTAGTGCAGTCGGGTGCAGCATTGAAAAATCAAATGTAGGGGTACTGTAAGGTCAAATATGGGCACAAGTTGATTGTACAGATAATCACATGCAAGATTCACATCAACAAAATCAATTTGAGTTCTCCAATCTTTTTCAAACAAAAGTATAAAGATTATAGTTAGGTAAATTAGTAGTGTTGTGCAAAATCATATGAAGATGTATATGAATCAATAGTGCTGGGTGATGAGCATCCATGAGTAGCAGTGAATCCACTGATGATTCTGCAGTACAAGGTACTACGTACATTGACATAACCTGAAAGACAAAGAAAGAATGACACCGGGCTCAGTTGGCGAGTAGTCGGGTTCTTACAAATATAAAGAAAAATAAAGGAAAGGCCTGAAATAAAGAAAAGAAATTAACAAGGCTTTTTACTAATTCTAATTAATTGAAGTGACATTTTGGAGAGACGTAACAGTGTAGTGTAACCAAACAACTCCAAAAAATCAAATAATTACTAAATATACTAGGTTATCATAAAGTAAGGGATATATTTTAAATCATTACAACTTTTTAATAAATTAAGTTAGTAACATAAAATAAACGAAATCTAGTTGCTTAATGAATGGGATTTTACCGTATCTATGAGAAACAAAAGCGTTGTCATAACAATTGTTGACACTAGTGTCAAAACGAAATTATTCAATTTGAAGTTTTATTTTGAAATTAAAACTCAAGTAAACGTTGAGTTCAAACGACTCAACTGTAATAACATGGATTTACAAACAAGAATTGGTTTAGTTCAGTGCTATTATGAATCCGGCAGAAATTACACCGCTGGATTACGAAGATTTCGCACGAGAATGGGTTTGAGAGCGGGACCCTGTCAAATAAAAGCGTACCGCAATTTTATACAAAAATTTGAAAGAACAGGGTCTGTAACTGACTTACCAAGATCAGGAAGACCAATAATTAGTGATGTCCAAGTTGCAGAGGTTCTTCATGAAAATCAAGACATAGCCAGAAGCAATTCACTCGCAATCAGCAGTGCAAATGCGATATCCAAGCGATTGCAAATGCCGTATACCACGGTTTGGAAAATTTTACGCAAAATTCTAAACATGTATCCATATAAATTGAAAATGCTGTTTGAATTAAAGGACGCAGATTTGGCTACTAGGTACGATTTTTCTTTGCGAGTAATGGCTCAGATGGAAATTGAACCCGAATGGTTATCCCGTATTTTATGGACAGATGAGGCACATTTTACTCTGAATGGTGGAGTCAATACTCAAAACTGTAGAATCTGGTCTGCAGAAAATCCGCAACAAATCGTTCAAAAGGTCTTCATGACAAGAAAGTCACCGTTTGGTGCGGTTTTACAGCTGATTTTATTATTGGTCCGTATTTCTACGAGGAAATGCAGAATGGACAAGCCGTATCTGTAACTGTAAATGGTGAACGATACTTGCAAATGTTACAAAATTATGTTATTCCACAGCTGCAAAACGAGCACTACGGAATTGAAATCATCATTTTATGCAGGATGGAGCACCCCGCACATTTTTCGACCAGTCAAAGAATTGTTAACCAACGTTTTCAAGATCGCGTGTTAAGCAGACATTTCGTAAATTCATGGCCACCAAGATCACCTGATCTAACCCCAGCGGATTACTGGCTGTGGGGTTATTTAAAAAGTTTAGTGTTTAGAAGACGACCAACTACGCTACAAGCATTAAAAGACAGTATTACGGAGCAAATTGGTACAATTCAACCAGAAATGTTACAAAATGCTGTGTACAATTTGGAGGTAAGGATGGTGATCTTACAACAACAAAATGGAGGTCATATTGAGCAATTGCCGTAACCTGTTTTGGGCATACTAAATCCCATTTCATAAGCAATTAGATTTCATTTATTTCTTGTTATTAACTTAATTTGTTAAAAAGTTATCATAATTTAAAATATATCCCTTACTTTATGATAACCTGATATATGTAAGCAAAAAAACCCAAAAGCAATTCATTTTGAGGAGCTGCAGTTTTAGGTTACTCCCCTATATTAATTACCAAACAAAAAAAATACAACATTACAACACTAAAACTAACAGCTCTAAATCATCATGATAAATCTACAATTAAATATACAATTAAACAGATAAAATAGTCACAGTAAATACAATATTAATATTCAATATCATCATAAGCATAAACTTTACTACATCAAATCGTCCCCAATCAAGAAGTCATCACATATTCAATATTAATAATAAATATCCTCGCACGCCAAGACAATCATTCCAAAACTACAAAGTTTAGTCATCCGTGGGACTTTATATACATACGGTTGCTACAATTACTTAGGACCCATATAAAACAACAGGAGACAGACTCACTCACGTGTCCACGGTGTAGTATTAATCGCATCCTCCCCCAGAGTAGGGCGGAGCAGATGGACTTCGGATCACGCAACTTGTGTCTTCCCTCCACAAAAGAAGCGGCAAACGCCTCATCAACCTAGGCCCAGGTAACAGATGGTTTGATCCACCGAAAGGAGCGATAATAAGTACAGGTAAAAATTAATTTATTGACACCGAAAAGTGCTTTTTTTTAAATCGCAAATACTTACTACATAGTGTGTGCACGAAATTTTGAAGATGACAAAACAAAATAAGGTAACGACGAGTAATCTTGCCATATATAGCAAGAATCGAGTAAGCAATTCGTTTTCAATAACAAGAATTAATAATTCAATCCCCGCGTATCACAACATACAATAAGGGAGATTAAAAACTAGACCCAAGCTTTATCAAATAATTCAATACACTAGCAACGAGTCTTTCAGTCGTAGCAGTATAAGGATTAATTGTATGATATAGTAATATGTAGCAAGCCAGCGGACACCGAAACCAAGGCACCAACTATTTAAATTATAGAGTAAAACTTTTCAAATTCGCAGCAAATGAGTTTAGATGAAATTATTGACAAGCGTGCTTATTGTAGGAAGGCAAAATATACAGGATGGTGGTTGCGTATTGAAGCGGAATCTATGTGAACGAATAATGTAACAAAAAGGTAGGTTTTAATTTACTGTCATTAAATGAACGTAACAAATCCCCCCATCAAAATTAAAAGATCGGGGTAGGAAAACAAAGGCAACGAAGCAGGCAGGATAGTACGAACAAAAAAAAAACAAAAAAAATCGCTTAAGAAGATTTTAAAAAAATACTCAAAAAACAATAAAAGAATTTTCATCCGGCTCGAAGAACCAAGGTACCGGACAAAGCAAAAAAAAAGAAAAATTGAAGAGAAGCACAGGTAAAGATAGGTAGGTAGTAGCACTGAGTGAAGGTAACGGTAGAACGGTGTCAACACTGTCAAAGTCGTCAAAGGACAGATCCTTCTTTATAAAAGAAATAGTACAGTCAACCTCAAAAAAAAAGATTGGTTTCCTGCAGAAAAAACCAAAGATAACGGAGAAGGAGAGGAAGAAAATCAACAGTAACAGCTAAAATGACAAAAATGTCAAGCCTCAAAGTAAGCCAGGGAACAACAAGAATGCTGGATAGAGAAAAAAAATCAAAATACTTCAAGCTGTGGTACCCAAGAATCGCAACAAACGAAAAACCGAAGAAAAGAACTGCTAACTAGGTTTAAAGTCGATTAAGTCGTGGTTTCTGAAGAAAAGAAAAAATGGACTAGAAAGCACCTACCACAGGAACTGGATCGAAAAAAATTTTCCAAGTCAGCACGAAGACCGACAGAAAGTAACACCGGCCACAGGAAAAAGGAGAGGAATGTGGAACGAAAGGAACGAGAAAAAAAGAAACAACCAAAAAGAATAACACCAAGCAACAAGTACAAGAACCACAAAAAACCCTAAGAATTGCACAAAAGAAAATAAAACAGAATCCCAGTGTAGTTATGTATGAGTATGTGTGTGCGTGTGCATGCATGTGTGTGTTTGTGTTGATGTATGAGTATGTGAGTGTGTGTGTGTGTGTGTAAGAAGTGTGTATGTATGTGTTGGACTGCTTTAGTCGCCTCTTACGACAGGCAGGTCGTACCATGTCTATTCCCGGACCCACACGGGTGAAAAAAAAGAAAGAAAACCCAGTCAAACAAGGAAGTAAATAAAAGGAATCTTTTCAAATTCGCTGCAAATGGGTTTAGATGAAATTATTGACAAGCGTGCTTATTGTAGGGAAGCAAAATATACAGGATGGTGGTTGCGTATTGAAGCAGAATTTATGTGAATGAACAATGGTAGGTTTTAATTTACTTTCGTAAAATGAACATAATAAAGGTAAATCTGAAAATACCAAGTCTAAGGCACGATTATTCTGATTTCTTATGAAGTTATGTTGTAATTATAGCATGTCTAAAAATCCTTTTACGACCCACAATGGACCAGACAGTCTTGATAGGTTATATTGTGAAAACTAATCTGGTAGATTAAAATTTCCCGTGATAAAAACTCTCAAATTATGAATGTTTTCAATTAAACTCAAACTATCAAACATGTGGCAATAGCTAGTATTATAAAGGTTTATAGCTATAGAATTATTATAAAGATTCTTAAATTTTTAGAAGAATACTCAAAAATTACGAAACCACGCTAAAACATTTGATTTTCTTCAATGGTATGAAATCACATATTATGGGTACCTGTTACAGCAATAAAAATAGCATTAAGGCAAATTAAGGAAATTATTGCAAGTTTAAATTAGGTTATTTTTTAAGGAAATTATGGAAAAATTGAGTTATAACTTGCTTTAAAAAGTGAATGAGTTTTTAAGGTATGGTTTAAAAAGGTAAAAGATGAGGTGACAAGATTTTAGAACACCGAACGCAAGGAGACCTATCTGAGTAGTGAAAATATTGAAGGAATTGCTGGACAAGATGACTTGGCATTC
Organism: Platerodrilus igneus; assembly: GCA_036346225.1. Lineage (NCBI taxonomy): Eukaryota > Metazoa > Arthropoda > Insecta > Coleoptera > Lycidae > Platerodrilus > Platerodrilus igneus. The sequence continues at coordinate 9,075,254 of JARFIW010000012.1, read as the reverse complement.
TTTATTTTTGATAACTAGTAATAAAGCCTTTCAAGATAAGTGGTGCTTGTAAAGTAGTTTTGTATTTCGCCCGTTTTACATGTTTATATTATTTTTAGCACTTATTCCATAGGAACCCACTCCAACACCACTGTAGTTAGCCGATGCATTATTAAAGTTGTTATGGGGTTACAACTTTCAATTTCAAATAAGATATTGCAAAATCAGTTTGATTTTGAACTGTTGAAATACTTATATGAATGATTATAAAGCTGTAATGAAATGATTTCTAAAATACAGCACTATTTTGTCACCCCCTGCTCAAGTGGAAATGACTATTTTTTGTATATAATGTTATATTTCCCTTTGTAAATTTAAATAGTCATTTTTATTATAAATTAATAGCAGAGAAGTCGACTTCACCGACAACTTTTTTGTGTTTTGTTTTTTGTTCTAAATCTTTTTGTATTGTATTCGTAGGTGTGTGCGGACAAGAATAGGTAAGCTGGATTTTTGAAAGTACTCCTTGGCAGCCAAAATACTGTTCTGCACAGAAGAGAGCATTCTTAAAAAATAATAAACGGACAATATTTTGGCTGCCCAGGGTAGTTTCAAAAATTCAGCCTGTGCATTGTCGTGCACAATGCACAGGAACACGATACAAAGAGAATAAGAACAATAAACAATACATAAAAAAAAGTTCAACGCACGCTCAAAAACATTGTGCATTATTCTTCAACTTGATTACACTAACAACTGCAAAATGTTTATGAACTCCATCCATTTAGATAAATTTAAAGTAAAATTTGTACCATACAAATAAATGATTTTTTGATAAATTGCATGTTGTAGAATTAGTTACATTAAAAATTAAAAGCCCTTAGCAGACTCTACTATTATAATGTAAAGTCACTTCAACCTGCAGGTGAGAAAAATATTCACAGAAGTGCTTCCACGCTCTAGTATTACGTAGTTTATCTGTGTTTACTGATGATGACCACGTAGTGGTTTAAAAAACCCGTTTAGATTATATAAAATATTGTGGTTAAGGGTTTTTTATTTTCAGTACTTTAAAATTATTATGTTGTAGTTTTAGAATAATAATCTTACAAGGGCAATTTCCATATCTTATTATACTTCAATATTAAAGATAATTATTTATCTTACATTACTAATGATGAATTTCGGAAAAGTAATTGCAGTACTTATATTAAAAATACTGTTAATAGGACGAAGTACTTGAAATCTTTTATTTAGTGTGTTCCTAATACTGGTTGCTCATGGTATTCTAAATTAAGAAATACTGAAAATGTGTGAAAGATTACATACTCAGTATTTGTGTAATTGCAATTTTTTTATTTTCAGTTCATTACCGAATATCTTTACTTGTGCAGGGACTGGTACTTGATACTGCAGGTAAAACAAATATTATTTAGTACTCCCAGTTTTATTGGACACTGGATACAACTCTGGTACGCCCTAATATTAACGAAACTAAAACCTCCGAAGAATACTCATGTATAATTCCTTAAGGAGTTCGTGGAAATCAATCTGTGACATTGAATATGTGTCCATAAGACTAAAATCGTATTTTTAGTTACTCTTTTCAAAAATTAAGAGCGTTAAATTAATCGGATATTTGCAAAAACCACGTTAAATTGCATGTAAAAATCAACAGTATTATGATTTTCGTATTTGATCCCTTCAATTGAAAGTTTAGCTAAAATAAAATATAACTGTGTAGGCTATATCGTCTTGCTTTTTAATTCTTGTTACCCGCATTTTAATCGGTCACAAAGAAATTAATATTTTCTGTGTTCAAATTGTAAAAATTAATTTATTAAAAAAAGCGAGTTTTCTGCAACCCAACATACAGATGATATATATATTCTAATTTAATTGTTTAAAAAAGTTCCCGAGTCTTAGGCTTCCCGCCGTACAGTGGTATGGCCTGAATATTTAGGTTTTATTATTTTACATTGCAAAAATAACTAAATTTACATTATACTGATTCCTGTATTAATTAGTAAATATAGTCATACGTTAGATTTATTGACTTTCTTTGACCAGTAAAAAATATTAATTTAATATAAAACGAACCGCCGTTACATTCTGTAACCCTGATACCACACACACCTTTTAAGCGCCATGCAAATTCTCGTTGCGTTCGAACAACCAAGAAAGCACACGGCAAACTCCATATATTTTCTGTTATCCTGTTATTCAGAATTCAGTTCTATCTTACCCTTTACTTACTTGCATGGCATATTTCAAATTCCACTGCAAATTCAATGCATATCAAGGTTTTTATTTGTTTTCTATACGCGAAAAGCGCCAAGCGCTTCCTAGTAACAGGAATTTATGCTGTTTAATATTCAAGAATTACGTATGAAATGCCTAGGTGGCGCTAAGTTCTATGTGGTTTTATTTTACAAGGAAATGCGGTTTGCTATTTTATTTACCGTTTAGTAGTTCTGAGCTCCTGATCGCAATGTCGAACAAATCCGGCGGAGGATGCCAATCATTCCATCGCTTGTCGGTATCTTCACTTTCACATTCGATCACAACATTCTAGCGACTCTTGTGGATCCTGCTGTCCTAGTATATAGCAACTCTTATTTTTAAACACACCCACCCATGATCGAAATAAATGGCATAAACTATCTAACCAAATTAACCCCACCGTATTTATAAATCAGCGCCTTCTATGCTGTCAGCGCAATTTACTCATTTATACACTAGATGTCACGGCTTCCAGAACACATTGCTATTACAATTTCTGGATTACCAACACAAACGCTACTTGACACTTACAAGCAGATGGCGAGAATACGCTTTGCGACAACGTGCTCATGCTCAGTTTAGCCTTCTAATTGTATATTTTGGGGGAAAATTGGCGGTCTATTCAAATTCACATTTTGTGATTCCAATCAATCAAATTAAAGTAAATAAAGGTGCAGAAATGCTAATAAACTTAGTTACTGTATAGGATTTTATTGAAAGTAAAACAATAGATTTTTATGTAAATACAATTTAATCGTTACTGAATAATGAAATTATTCTTTTGGTGGTGCTACTATAAGTTCTGATGATTTCGTTCTTTGAAATAATAAATGAGTTTTTCTGACATACTTCGTGAACTTTTATTTATGGTTGTATCGTGTATCTTATGAGGTTTGAGGTCGTTCTCCGATGTGGCTGTTTTTTCATGATAATAGTTCTTCGATGACTTGGAAATTGCTTAACGGAAATTCTTTTCCCACTATTCATTCCCTAAAAATGTGTGAATATAAATAGATGTAGAATTTTCATAGTGTAGTGTTGAAATTTACGTCTTAACAATATATTATAAACTCAGTTTTTCTCTCCAGCCAGTTCATACAATGAAAATTACCTGCTCTATCTTATAAAAAATATAGAAAGGTCATTGTAGGAAATTACCTACCATCTGCTTAGCTTCTTGCAGGTATACATGTTTTACGAGTCCATCCCTTCTGAGCAGGCTTTCATTCCATTCTTTCCTCAATTACCGTTAGTGATATCGATTGGCGATATTTCAACTGAATTTTTATTTTCCTATAATTTAAATTACAATAATTGAAAATGTTATTTTCATAAAGGTAAATAAGTGAGTGAAGGTTTGGCGTTTCCATTAAAAGACTACACATTCTCAGTATCGTAACTAATTCATTTTTATTTAAGCGACGAAGATTGGATTTTCCTCTTACAAGTACGTGTTTATCAGAGATCCAATCACGAAATTTATTGTAATATACATGTACTTATGCTCATTATTATCACTTGATTAAAGTGCAAGATGTATTTCCGCAACCCTTGAATAAAGCATCATATTACAGCCCTAATGGGTATTACCTTGCTTCAAATAATAACACTTAAATTAAAATTATGTTGGTGGGTCATTAGTACGTGATCACAACCTAAAGTGTTCCTTTCGAACAAGTATTCTGTTTTTATATGGTTTTCGAATTTAAACTGTACATCGGGTAATTGCAAGGTGCTGTAAGGTCCACATTTACAGATAATATTCTGATTAGTTGCAGCATTCGGAACCAAAGAGCACAGTAACATGTTCATTCGTGAATTCAATTGTTTCAATGGATTAATAACAGGAATTTTTGTGTTTTGTTTAGGTTAAGGCGTGCAGATTTAGTTACGTTCTTGCAAAATCCAATCACTTCAGAAAATAATTAATTTAAAGTTTGATATTTAAGGTTAAGTTTATGATACTTAATTTAGGTTTCTAGTGTTGATATAACTCATAGTATCCCTTTAGATAACATAGAAAAAAAACAAAAATATATTTAGTAAAGGGTATTTGTACTTCAGCTAAACAATGAGCGTAAAGGTGAATTACAGTTTCGTACCAAATGAGTGTGAATTCAAACTGAAGTGCAAAAAAGTTTCAAGTTGTGTCGAATCTACCTTTGTAATTTGCGGGCATGCCTAATTGTTCATTATCTAAAGTCAAGATTTTGTAAAAAGATACTAAAGGAACAAACACAACTATATGCTCACAAAAATGGACGCTTCAAAAAAAAGACAAAAAAGCATTCCAAATCTGCAGTTACCCGGATTCAAAATTGGGTATCTAATAATATAGACTCGAAAATAGATCCTTTTCCCTTTCAAACCAGGTTTGAATTATTAAAATTTGGAAAACAAAGAAGAGTTTTAAAATAATTACTTTCGTTTACTTACGCAAGTTACTATTAACATTCGTGAAGCTTCTTCTGTTCCACTTTCTCATATGGGAGTAACAAATAATTCAGTAAGTAGTTATGCTTCCGATGAACCAAAAATTGAAGCTTAGCTCCCTGAAATTTCTGTTTTCTGGGTTTTACAAAAATGGACGCCGTTTCATCAACTTTTCTGCCTTGTAAAGGACGGTAGTTCCCTTAGAGAATTATTGAAATTCCTATATTTAAAATCCTATTTAAAAGCAGATCCTTTATCCTTTATAGATTCGTTAGAATTTTCAAATTGCAATAGAAATTTTAGAAAAAAGATACAATAACAATTTAGCCTTAATAATTCAGATTTAAACGCAATCATTGACACTTCTAATTTGGTACCTCCACGTCCTTAAAGGAATTTTGTATCTTTAAAAAATTTAAAATGTCTTACTGAGCGCTGGGGCACAATTATAATAAATATTCTGCTAAAGAAAATCAGTCCAAAAGAAAGACATGAAAATCCTACTATGAACGATTTTTAAGAAATTCTTGAAGCCAAGTGCAGCGCACTTAAATTCTTAAGTACTTGCAGTGTAGGTAGTTCAAACAAGCATGACAGAAAAAATATTTCCCAAAATCAAATAGGAAAACCTCACTACATGTAGGAAATAATCCTTCCATTTCCTCTACAAGCAATTACAAAACATGCTGATATTGCAAAGTGTCCAGCCATGATATTTACCGTTGCACTAAATTTCTTGGTCTGTCAAATGAAGAAAAATTTCGATTTCTCAAATCTCAATCCTCAGGTTTTAATTGCAATAGCACTAAAATTCAGTGTTTCGTGTGTTGCAAAAGGCACCACACTATCCTGCACAACAATGCGCAAATAAATTGATATTCTAAATCTCCTGAGCTCAATATAGGATCTAATATCCATCCAATACTGGAGCCATTTCTAAAAGGTAGCCCGGCAGTGCCTCGTCTTATTGATGAAAAAATTAGTGCTTGTCCCAGCAAAAATTGGCGATTACCTATAGTCAGTCAGTCCCGAAATCCAAACACTCAGAATTTAAATGTTTGAATTTCTGAGTTTAGTGATTGTGACACTTCATAAGCATCTTTAGTGTCATCATCCCTGTTTACTGTGAATGGCAATCGTGATGTCGTGTCACACCGCACGCATTTGCGGCATTCACTCCACGCCTGCGCATTCTTTTGCGCAAACGCAACTGTCCAGAATGATGGAAATTAACAAGTTTATTTGAAAATATTCGCGGGAATTTACTCACATATTTAAAAAAATGTACATTGCCAAATTTGGAATGTAACAAGGTTTCTATCATTTTCCTGTACACTTCTCCTAATGTTCAAGTTTCACAGCCGTACAGTGCTGTACTCCACACATGAGCTTTCAGCAATCTTTTCCTTGTTTCTAAAATTTGTTGTTTTTGAATACAGTAGTTGCTTTTTCTTGTTAAATGCAGCACGGTCTTGTGCTAATCTGTGTTTTATATATTTTGCATTGTTCCCATCTTGCATTATTTGGCTTTCCAGGTGACAGAAATCCTTAACCTCTTGTACGTTTTTTTCTCCTATTTGTATTCTAGTTTTTGACTTATTTGCCCCTCCTTTACATACTAGTACTTTAGTTTTATTTTTGTTAATTTTCATACCGTACTTCTCTGTTAGAACTGTTTCCATTTCATTAAGAGTAGGCTCTAGCACTTCCTTGCTAGATGCTAATACCATTATATCATCTGCAAATTTAAGCAAATCAATCTTTTGTTCCTGCATAATAATTCCAAATGTCTTCCTGTATTTGAAGGTATTCATTGCCTCTTCTATATACAAGTTAAAAATTAACAAAGATAGAGCACATCCTGCCTCACCCTCTTCCTAATATTTACTTCTCTGTATTCCTGTTCTAATTCTATTACCGCTGTTTGTTCTTTGTATAAGCTTTCTATCCCTAAAACTCTTCCAATCTTTTTGAGTTTATCGAATATTTTTTCCATTTTATATTGTCGAATACTTTTTCCAGATCTACAAATGCTATATACACGCTTTCCACTTTTTCTATTGTTTTCAGTTGTTTCGATTGTCTTCTCCATTATCGCCCTCACAGCTAAAATAGCTTCCCGCATTCTCCTGTTATGCCTAAATCCAAATTGATCTTCTTCTAGTATTCAGCTCGTTTTTCAACCTGTCTTTGTACAATCCCTAATTAACATTTTTGACACATGTGCTGTCAAACTTATCGTTCAAAAATTTTCAAGCTTACCTGCATCTCTTTTTTGGTACAGTGATTATGATGTTATGTTTGAAATCTTTGGATATCTCGCCTGTCTCATATATATATATATTGCTGTGATATACTCCTGTGAATGCGGGAACTGGGTCCTTTCAACAAAAAAATTCTAGTCCCACCGATTGGGCGTCATAAACTGCTGTGATCCTGGTTTCGCTTCAGCTGCTCACCTAATTTTATAAACCTCCTCATTCATAAAATTAAACAACACATTCCTACCACAAACATCAACGTCAATTCTATTTACATCAATATTCACAATACATTAAAATTTCAAGACTAAAATTCAGCATAAATTTCAGTTTTAAAAAGAATTTCAAGATTAATTTTATTATCATTTTAATGTGCATCCAAAATTAAAGTCCTTGTTGGATGCCTACTAATTAATATAACAATATAAGCAGACCGGAGTCTGAGTATAAAGGGAGCATCTACCACCCCTTTACGTTAATTAACCAGGTTCGTCTAATTGAGCTCAAAGACATACCTAAAATTTCATCATAATCCAGAACATCAATACTAAATACCCCTTTCTACTTAAACAAGCAAATTTCATCTTAACATTAAAATTTTATGGTTAGTACAATTTCACTAATGTCCATTTAAAGTAAATCAATTATCAAGTAATTCAACACACACAAAGTGTCAAACAAAATAGTATAATAAAGTTATTCAACACACACCAAAATGTCAAACAAAATAGTATAATTTACCTGAAGGTTACTGTCCTCGTAGCTTTAATGTACATCGTCCCTTTAGTTAATCACACCATTCCAACAGGATTATATTTACGGCTTCTAATTCTCAACGCTTTTAAAATTTTCTCCATCACCATTTATTTAAAGTTGTTTCGGGCTTTTCCGGAACTCATCTGTGTATATCTGACCCTTGTTTCGTGGATCCAGACACGTATTTGAACCATTTAATTATTAACACCCCGAAAATAGCAAAGAAATTCATGCGTCTTTCACCAATATACGCCAAAACTGCCTACTTTTGTGTATACATTTGTCGTTGTAAATTTTGCTAATTGGTACAGTGATACTAAATTTTATTACCTTGTATCTAAGTGCACTGAAGTACATTCATGTTAGCACGTAAATAACAAACTATTTTGAATCACTAAAATATACGAGCAAACTTTAAATTATTTTATCAAACTAAAATGCACTGTTTAACATCTTCAACCAAGTCGCGGATGTAAGAGCTTTTAACGCATCGAATAGTCAAAAGTCTAAGAGGCCTTGTTTATATTCACCTCGGTATATATAGCAAAAAGCCTGTCTGTCGGTCTGTTCCCCAAAACAGGTAATTCTAAAGAATTTCTCATGCCATGTTCCCAGTCCGTCGCCCGCGCATCGGTTTTTACGAATTTTTCACTCGCCCCATTTAAAACTCAGAAATTCTCACACGGCACGCAAACATGTCCGAGAAAAGCTAATTAATTTTTGTACAGAAATCGTTGTTTCTACCTCTGATATTTGCATCCTATTTTCAACCAATTGTGACCCTCGTGACGTTGCTTAAATCGCGCCTTTTACTATATGTGTCTTTGCTTGACGCATTTTCTCTTTCCTTTTTCTAACCTGTTCGCATTGGTGCAAATTGATATTCTTTATTATCGATTTTATTTTAGTCCATGTGGACTATCTGGGTTAAATAACCCCGTATCGCACCTTCTCGTGAATATTAAGCCACGGTTTCTTCAAGATTCTTTGAAACCATTTGTTATCTACACAATTTTCGCCGTACGTGATATTTAAACTACGCAGGTGTTCAAAATAATATTAATTCTCAGAGCTTTATTTTCTGGTATTATAATCTTGGATTTTCACAGACTTTTATGCTTATTATTAATAATGGTTTAATTAACTCCAATTAAAATTGACTTCTATCCTTTTATTTTTAGCGAATACAAGTTAAATATTAATTATTATGTGTACACTTTGTTTTACTACCGGTTACTTAAAATAGAGTTAATTAAGATAAATTTTGCACGTAATTTCCATTTGTTTAGGAACAATTACATTACACGCAGAGCCCTTTAATACTGTTTCTTTTGATATAAAGCGTCTTATACATGGTTTAAATCTCTTATTTTTACTGAAACTAATAAATTTTCATGCATCACGGCCTCAATAACGCGTATTATCTAATAATATTCATTATACACGGTGATTAAAATTATTTGACGTGATTATCCAATTTTCTACCCTGGTCTAAATATGAGTAATATATATATATATATATATATATATATATATATATATATATATATATATATATATAATATCACAGCTGTGTTATCCGACTTAATTTTTAACAATACCTATTTTTCATTCGATAATCAATTTTATTTACAAATCTCCGGTACTCCAATGGGCTCACCCTTATCACCGATTATTGCTCAAATTATACTGGATCACTTAATAAAAACCACTCTACCGGTACTCTCATTTCAAATGCCTTTTATAATTAAATTTGTAGATGATATTCTATGTGCAATACCAAATACCTCTATAACGGAAACCTTAAATACTTTTAATAACTTTAACCCCAATTTAAAATTCACAATTGAAATTGAACACGATAATAGCATCCCCTTTCTGGATATAAAAATTATAAAAGACAATAATAATAAATTAATTCTAGACATTTATAAAAAAACCCACAGATTCTGGTAGGAATGTCAACTTTAATTCAGATCATACATTCAAACATAAATTAAATACTGTTTTAACGCTAAAAATTAGAATTATAAAAATCTGTCATCCACAGTTTCGAAAACAAAATTTGATTAATTTAAGAAATACTTTAATAAATAACGGTTATCCAAAAATCCTACTGCATAAAATATTGTTCAACACCACTACTGAAAGTAAAATCGATAAACAATCTACCAAAATCGTGCACAAAAGTTTTCCATATATCCGAAACTTAACTTCAACTCTGATAAAGACATTAAGCACTCCAGATATGCACATTGCTGTGAATTACAATAGAACCTTAAAAAACCTCTTTACACCTCTTAAAGATCCTACCAATAAGAAAATACTAAGTAATATAGTTTATAAAATCAACTGTGAGTGCAAACAATGCTACGTTGGAGAGACCAAGCAATGGTTACGCAATTGTGTCACCCAGCACAAAAGTGACGCAAAATTAATAAAAATCGTGTGCTCTTGCAATTCACTTGAACAATAAAACACATAATGCTGATTTTGATGATATACAAATTTTAGAAGTAGAAAATAATTATAAAAACGTTTATTTTTAGAATCCTTTCATATCCAAAACAACAATAATACAATAAATTTTAAAACAGATATAGACAATTTAAACACAGTGTATTCACTACTATACAAATTAAGTAGGCGCAATAATAATAAATAGAGTTAAACTAAATTTTCAAGTTCTCTCACCAGGTATAATGTAAAAATTTAATAAATATACAAAATCATCAGCCATATAATTGTTTATACTTATCAGTTATGGCATGTTGTTAACTTGTTAAACATCATTCTTACTATAAATTCTTGTAACTTATGTGAATTTAAACCATTTGTAAATAGTGTAGTACAGTGTAAGTTTAAAGATAATTTTATTTATATGACTAGAGTTTTATGTTACAAATTGTTTTTTAAATGTCAGTGTCATTAATTTATTATGGTTTTCTGATTTACTGCTTTTTAACAAATTAAGCTCGCATAGATTGTAAGTAACACCAGTTGATATAAGTTTGTATTATAACGAATATTCATAGGTCATGATTAAGGGAATAAATTACCCGAAACGTCGACAAATTCATAAATGAGCGTTTTTCTTATTAATTAGTGGACGAACATTTTCCCAAAGAAGAAAATCAACAACTAAAGAATTTATATTTATTATATATATATATATATATATATATATATATATATATATATATATATATATTCTTATGCTCAACCCCCTCGCGCCTTTTCATATTAATTTAATTATTTTTCTATAATGTGCAATAAATGTGCAATAAATTGAATTATTTTAAATTAATATTCAGCAAATAAGATGAAATAATAACTTAGACTTTTATGCAAAGCCCAAATGATCATTTCAAATCGAGCTAGTAATTGAAAGATGGAAAATATAAGATCTTGGACAGGACTTGAACCTGTATCCTGGTTTTGCCGGAACCATACGTTTACCAATTACACCACCGAGAGTGATAACACAATTGGGAAATTTACAAATTTAAATCGTGTACACGACGATACATCAACCTAACTTTCAATTACGTTCGGCATTTTTGTCAATCATATCTGACATTGTCAATTTTTGACTTGTCAGTTATAGACAGGAAGCTACGCTCAAAATTATGGCTATAAGCCAAGTATTAAATATATAAATATTTTAGGTAGTTAAAAAATCGTAAAAAAATACGTTACAAACATAATAGAAATGATTGGAATAGGGGGAATGGGATACGTTTGTCAATTTGTGAATAACAATTTATTTAACCAAGATAGCGACAGCGAAGAATGCTATGATGATAAAATATACAACTTTTATGAGGTTGCCATCATGGATATGTCGGATAAACAGTTTAAGATGCACTTTCAAATAGATCCAGATTCTTTTGAATCTTTATTTAGAATTTAGTAATAAGTCCTGACTTATTTATGATAATTGCGTGGTATATTTCTAGGGGCGGACGTGGAAACCCAAAGAAAAAAATCGCCTTCGATGACAAAAACCCGTCTTAACAAAATAAGACGCTGCTCCTGTAAGAAATTGTAATAATTAGATTAATAGAAAGGTGGAACACTATTTGTGTCCCGCAAACATACCTAAAGAAATATTAAAAAGATATTTTCTATATAAAATTGGCATCAAAATTCTACTCTTAAGGATATTAGTTTCCTGTTGTTAGGTTTGACCATATTTGATCAAAATAAAAAACTTTAATCTTGCACCAATAATTTACTCAAAAGATTCTCTTTTAAAACAAAATGCAATGCAACAAAATTTCATAAATAATTAAATGAGTTCGTGAATTTTAAATTAAGGTTTATCAAAATTGTTGATAATCAAACATTTTACAGCTTAGTGTAAACTTATTACACTAAAAAGGTCCGACCCGTGCAGATCTGTACAAGAAGGTTACAATTTAAAACATTGTTACTCAAGTTTTTCCTTTTCTAAATTATTTGTATTAGTTTCAATTTCAAATAAAAAAAGCAGATCACAAAAATATTCTTGTTTACTCAACTTGGGCAAACGCTGTTCGAAGCATATGTTTTCTAGAACACATGTGTCAGCAGTATATTGCAGACAAACAAGTGACGTCAATAACACCTGTCGCTGTTACTAACAGTACAAAATGAACCACGTGTATGGTTTCTTAAACCATTAAAAATCGTGAATTATAATTTTAACACTGGAAAATTCCAGCACAACAAATGATTGAAATTTTATAATATTCGTGCTTTTATGCACTAAACAAAATAGCGTGTTTCTAATTTGAAACACGAAAATTACTAAAGTTATCTACGAACCAAAGCTGCGTTTTGTAGCTGTGAAGAGGTGTTGTAATATCAAACGTAATCACCATACATCCGTCAGCTGCTGTAATATGTTGAACCCCGCTGCCTTACCAAATAACATCTTTACGTTTTGTGATAAAATGGTCTTCTATAAATTAGTCAAATTTTCCATCATCTAAGTTGCGTTTTACAGGTTGTAATACAAAGTGGTTTTAACATCAGTGGCTGGATTAGTTGTTTTCAAAGTTGCATTTTAGTGTGGTTTTTGCTTGCGCTAAATAAAATATCTCAATTAAACAAAGTAATAACGTTCATAGGATACCAACCGCTATTTAAAGATGTGTCTCAACTGCTAAAAATTTATGCGCAAATTGGCGGCCTGCGTTTTTTCGTACATCTTGACTCTACTATATCGCATGGCCGACTGGTTGTCACGCTCGCACGGACGAACGGCCTGTTCCAGGAGGGGGGCTTTCAACCAAAACGCGCTTGCGAATAGTTATCGAAGGCACAGATATTTGACTATACATAGAATGCTACATATAGATACAACTTTAGCGTAATACCAAAGTTGTTAAATGTATTTTACATATTACTTTAATAAAAGTGTTTTATAAATCTTGCACTTTTATGAACGGATTTAATAACCAAAAAATAAAATTGTTACAATATTATACAGGAAATCATTAAAATAATACATGTATTTTAAAATTAACTAAGTGTGATATAATTATGATCTAGTTGCCTGATGTTGTTTATGGACATTCACTTTCCTATCTGTCATTAGTTTTAATGTGTATAATGTTTACTCTAATTAACTGTTTATTAAAACCTTAAAAGAGGTACTCCATTTCATTACAATTTAATAAACAGTTAATCAATATAAATGGATCGTTTTCTGGCTCCGGAACGATTCGACATCAACCCGACATCAATCCTCAATGATATATATGTGAAGCCAGTTAATGAAGTCAACTATCTGCAGAAAATGTTTACCAATTTTTACAAGCTTTAAATCTTCTAGCTAAAGATTGTAAATTTAAAGCTGTTAGCGCTGAAAAGCATCGAGAAGATTTCATTCGGGATGCCTTTATCCATGGTTTATCTGATACCAATATTAGACAGAGACTTTTGGAAAGTCCTCTATTGACCCTAAGTGAGGCATATGAAAAAGCTCGATCATTAGAAATGGCTCTACAACAATCGATGCTTACAATCAATCTCAGAATGTAAACTCTATACAAACTCACAATCCGGTTAATCATACGGTTTCTTTGAAGCAAGAAGTTCAAAATGAAAACGTTCCATATAGTGAAACTAAAAAAATATTAGCGGTTACTTATAGAAAGTGTTTCTACTGTGGATTTAAATGGCATATTCGATTCAAATGTCCAGCTCGAAATAGTCTTTGTTATATATGTCAAATAAAAGGTCACTACTCTAAGGTATGTAAATCACAAAGGAATGGGTCTAACTCAAATCACTCTGCTTCTATGATTAGCTCTATCAATACCAAACCCATACCTGAATGTTTGGCAAAGCTGTGATTTGTGTAGAAGTTATTAATTCCGCTGTCTATGCGCTTAATAGATACTGGTAGTTCCTGTAGTTTTATTAGTGACCAAGCTGTAAAGAAACTTAAATTACCTATAATGTCTTCTCAAGAGTCTGTTACAATGGCATCTACATCCTTTAACGCTAGAACATCTGGACAGTGTATTATTAATCTTCGTACCAAAGATCACTTCTATCCTAATGCTCGTCTGTCTATTCTCCCTAATCTTTGCTCAGATATAATAATTGGCCACGATCTTATGAAACAACACTCTAAAGTGAAAGTTGAATTTGGTGGCTTAAAACCTTCGTTGAAAGTTTGTGCTTTAGCTACAGCTAGTATTGAAACTATAACTCTCTTTGAAAATTTAACACCTGAATGTAGGCCAATTGCTATAAAATTTCACAGACAAACTGAAAGTGATTCCAAATTCATAGAAGCTGAAATTAAACGCTTACTCTCTGAGGATATAATTAAAGAAAGTAAATCACCCTGGCGAGCGCAAGTACTAGTTACATCTTCAGAAAATCACCGCAAACGTGTGGTAATCGATTATTCTCAGACAATCAATAGATTCCCTCAGTTAGACGCATATCCTCTTCCGCGTATTGAAGATATTGTAAATAGTGTGTCTAAATATCAAGTCTTCAGCAAAATTGACATGAAAAGTGCATATCACCAATTTCCCATCAAAAAGGAAGACCGGCCTTATACTGCATTTGAGGCTTGTGGTATACTTCTACAGTTTAAGCAGATCCCCTTTGGGGTAACGAATGGGGTAGCTGCGTTTCAAAGAGGCATAGACTACATTATTCGCAATGAAAAATTATCAGATACATATACTTACCTGGATGATATCACTGTTTGTGGTAGAGATTAGAAGGAACATGAAAATCTTCAACGTTTTATAGAAGCTATTCAGAAATTGAACCTAACCATAAATAATGAGAAAAGCGAATTCTCTCTTCGTTCGATTCACCTCTTAGGATATTTGATTTCCTACGATTCTATTTGGCCTGATCCTGATAGACTCAGAGCGTTGCATGAAATTCCACCTCCAAATAACACAACTTCACTAAAAAGAGTCGTTGGAATGTTTGTACATTTTTCAAATTATATTCCTCGTTTTTCACACAAAATAAGTATCCTTTCTCATAGCAAATTCCCACTATCTCCTGAAGCTCTAAAAGTCTTCTATAGTATAAAAAAAAAGATAGAAAATGCCTCGTTCGCACCTATACATAGTGAGGATATGTTTACAGTAGAAACTGATGCTTCAAATGAAGCAATAGGAGCAAATCTTTCACAATCTGGACGTCCTGTTGCCTTCTTTTCAAGGATT
This sequence comes from Platerodrilus igneus, assembly GCA_036346225.1. Classification (NCBI taxonomy): domain Eukaryota; kingdom Metazoa; phylum Arthropoda; class Insecta; order Coleoptera; family Lycidae; genus Platerodrilus; species Platerodrilus igneus. The sequence goes on along the minus strand of JARFIW010000012.1, from coordinate 9,059,848 downwards.
CTTTCTCAATCAGTATGTAGACACTCGTCTGTAGAAAAAGAAGCATATGCGATCGTTGAAGCAACTAGGAAGTGGCGGCATTTCCTAATGGGAAGATATTTTAAGCTAATCACCGATCAACGCTCTGTTACATTTATGTTTGATCTAAAATCCAAAAGCAAAATAAAGAACGAAAAAATTCAATGGTGGAGATTAGAATTATCGTGTTTTAGTTACGATATTATTTATAGACCTGGACCTCAGAATACTGCTGCGGATGCACTTTCTTGCATTTGTTCTGCAACAATTGTGGAAAAAAGTCAGACATTTTACATTACACATAATAGTACCTATGATAAGCATATATAATATAATACATGATTAACATGTTAGGAAAAGGAAATTATCAAACAGTAAGCCATATAAAACTACATATAAAACATGAGTCAATATTACTAAAATCATTTAAAAAATTCATGCAAGTCATAAAAACGCTGGTCCAAAGAAACATTTTCAATCTTGCCTAAAAGTTTTTAAATTGTATGAGGATTTAAAATCCCTGGGAATTTTATTGAAAATTTGAAGGCCTAAAAAAGCTGGCAATAACCTCCCAATTCTATATTTGAAGTTAGGTAGTCTTAGAGCATTATTACGGATATTGTGGTCATGGTAACTACTACTGGATCGATATTTATCCTTTTCTTATATATTAAAGTGGCAAGTTCCAATATAAGTATAGATGTTAAGGTCAAAATTCCATATTCTTTGAAAAACCTTCTGCATGACACAAGTTGCGAAACACCTGCAATGCATCTGATTATTCTTTTTTGACATATAAACACATCATGCGCAGCTGAAGATGTACCCCAGAAGCTAATGCCATATCTCAATCTTGAAGAACAGTGTGAATGATAAACTGGTAATAGTTGAACAATAGACAGTACACTTCTTAAATTTCTGATTAGAAAACACAAGGAGTTTAGTTTAGAGAAAACACTGTAACAGTGTGCTTTCCAATTTAGATGTTCATCTATAATTACTCCCAAAAACTTGACATTAATAACCGTGTTTATTTCGATATTGTTAATGAGAACCTTGACATCAGGAATTCTTTTATTATAATTATGAAAAATTGTGCAGCAGGTTTTAATTGCATTAATATGTAAAAAGTTCATATTAAACCAGTTACACAATTTGTCCAAATTTACTTGCAAACTGGTTTGTAGAGTTGTACAGTTCTCTTCGGACACTATTGCAGTAGCATCATCTGTATATAAAAATAACGAACACTCTAAACTAGTGTTTATATCGTTAATGTAAAGCGAAATAAGAGTGGGCCTAGAATTGACCCTTGAGGTACACCTATATTATTACTGATTGTTCTAGAATTGAAATTAGTAGTAACACCATTAATATTGTAGGGAACTGAAACGTATTGTTGTCTATTGCAGAGGTAACTTTTCAACCACTCTAGAGCTAGACCCTGTATGCCGTAACTTTCTGTCTTCAGTAGGAGTAACCAATGTACCACACAATCAAATGCTTTGCTGAGATCACAAAAGAGCCCAGCAGGACATTGCCCAGATTCGATGTAGTTAATTATGACTTCTATGAAACTAAATATTGCATCCATTGTACTTTGCTTTGGTTGGAAACCAAATTGATTTGTTATAATTATTTTGTTCGCATTCAAAAAGTTTAACAATCTTTCCAAATAACAGTATTCAAAATTTTTTGAAAAGACTGAGCAAAGTGCAATTGGTCGATTATTATCCATCAGCATATTGTAATTTTTTTTATGTAAAGGTGTAACTTTATTGAGCTTTAATTTATTTGGAACAACGCCAGTTTGAAAAGATAAATTAATTAAGTATGTAAGAGGTTTTGCCACCTCTATCAAACATTTTTTCAAAAGAAAGTTGGGCACATCGTCAAACCCACTGGATCTTTTTGTTTTTAGCTTGTTATTTATTAGAGATATAAATTCTTCTTCTGCATATGGAAAAAGAAACATTGAATTGTTATTGATTTTTATTAAATTTACATAAGGTACCTTGGATATTTAATCCATGAGTTTGGTAGTACTATTGGCAAAGAAAACATTAAATTCATTAACAACCTTTACGGGATCCTTAATTTGAGTATCTCCAACTATAATTTTAATTGGGTTGTCATTCTTGATTTTATTATTTAACAACTTAATAATACTCCAACTACACTTTAGAGGATTGTCAGCAGATTTTACTTTATTTTTATAGTATGCTTTTTTGTCTCGCGAATCAGTTTACAATGATCCACTTTACATGAATGATAATAATCCTTCATTTGTGGTGAGCCTTGTCTGTTTATAAAGTTCCTTTAGATGTACACTAGATTTTCTAATATTATTATCCCAACCTTTAACTTGTCGTACTGAAAATTTTTTTAATGGAAAATGTAAATTAAAATAGTATAGAAAAACAGAATGAAAAATACCAAATGCCTCATCCACACTATTTGAGGAAAACGCATCGAACCAATTTTCTTTAGCTGTCTGTTCGAAAATTTGCCATACTGAGCTTGTTATAAACTCGTCTATACTCAACATTAGTATTGGGTTTTTGACTAGCTTCCGATGCTATGCAGAGTAATAATGCTTTATGATCTGTAAAATAGGTTTCCTTTACAGTCGTTTTAGAATTATGTATATTTGTAAAAATGTAATCTAAGGTATGGGCATTGCAAGTTTTCTCACAACTAGTGTTTTTTAAATTAAAACTATCAAGAATACTAACAAGAGATTGAAAAACTTGCGCATCCCTTCGTGCGTCAATATTAAAGTCTCCACACAACACAATGCCGATGTTAGGCTTAAAAATAAAATTTAGTACCTTATTAATATGATCTAAGAATATGTTAAAATTGGTACCAGTAGGGGACCTGTAACAGTTGAGAATTATCATTTTGACATTTAACTTACTAAAAACCACACCACATATTTCAAACTGTTTTTCTAAGCAGAATTGTTTTAGCTGTATTGGCTTAATTGTAATTGTATTTCTGCACCATATACCAACTCCACCGCCTTTTAAAAGAGTTCTACAATAGCTGGTGGCTAAGTAGAATCCAGGGAAAAAAGCTTGCTCAACATTATCCTCTTTAAACCATGTTTCATTCAGGCAGAGAAAATTGACATTATACATCTCCGCAAAATCCACAGTTATATAATCTATTTTCTTAAAAGTTAGGCATCGACAGTTTATTGATAAAAGCTTAAAAGTTGAATCTAAGTGTTCCTTGGAATTTGCGGACGCTTGTGAAAAAATCTTGTTATAAATGCTCCTTCAGGCCAAATTATAGGATCCATAACAGCATCCAAATTACTTAAGTTACCTGTTACTTTAAAAGAAGTGTACAAGTTGGGATGTTTTGAAGGCAATTCTTCGCATTCCACTTCTGGGAACTTAGTCTTTAGAAAAAATGTTAACTGTTCAGTTTTAGTTCCAACTTGCAATCGTGAAACAAATAAATAGACTTTCTTGGGGTTTGCCTTAATATTTACCATGTTTTTTGCACTCCCGACAATGCTGAATTGATTACGTCGTTTATTAGAAGATGCTGCAGACCATTGAGTTCCAGTGTCTTGTTTAATTGAGTCATCTAAATTTGTACCATTCTCATTCAACTGAATGCTAGTTTTAGTTAATTGTAAACAGATACTAGGTAATGTTTTTGGTTCCTTTTTGTGCACCTCGAACGTTCCGAAATCAGAATTTAAATGTTTCTGTTTGGAATTCTTATTCTGTTTAATATTTTGATTAACTACTTTATTATTGTTTACATTTTTTGTATCTGTAGATTTAGTAAGTGAGGATATTACACTGCAGGTGGTGTCCTTAGTTTTGAATGTAGTATTTATTTTATCAATGTATCCATGCATATGTTCAGATTTGTTATCACAAATGCTGTTTATCAACTCATTATTAGAAAATAAAGGTATACCTTTATTTGTAGTAAGCAGTTTAATTAGGTCTATATTGCTTTGCTTAATGCAGGCAATTTCGACTCTTAATTCTGAAATCTCATTATGTATAGGCAATATGATATTTTTTACAGCAGACAAGCATCATCCAAAAATCTTCACTGATTATTGTTTTACATGCTTTATCATTAAATTCATTCATCCATCTGTTGTAGTTCTTGATTTGAAAGTCACTTCACTATAGCAGGTTACACAAAACCAATTATGATTTTTTGAAAATTCATCACTAGATAAACCACAACACTTTTTATGTGCCCAATTACAACATTTTGTGCACTGTATTGCTGCAGAATTAGCTTTAATAAACTCAGAGTAAGCAATGCACTTGTACTTGTCAACCATCTTGGGAGCATAATACTTTGTCACCCTGGAATTACTCGAATGTATCATTGGATTCGAATAAAAAATTTACCTTATTCTATGGAAGATGTAAAGAAAATGACTTCTTTTTGTCCAGTATGTTGTGAAATTAAGCCTAGATTCTATATATTTAAGGGAAGGCTCATAAAAGCTACTTCTGCCTTCGAACGTTTAAATGTGGATTTTAAAGGCCCTCTTCCATCCTGTACTAATAATCGTTATATTCTCACAATCATTGACGAATACTCACGATATCCTTTTGCCATCGCCTGTCCAGATATGACTTCTTCAACTATCGTTGCTGCTCTCAAAAATATCTTTTATCTCTTTGGAACTCCCTCTTATATTCACTCTGACAGAGGAAGCTCATTTATGTCTAATGAATTATAAATGTTTTTGAACTCTAATGGAATCGCTTCTAGCAGAACTACACCTTATAACCCTCGCGGTAATGGCCAAGTTGAAAAGTACAATGGTATCATCTGGCGTACAATTCAATTAGCTCTAAAATCCAAAAATTAAAATATAAGTCAATGGGAAAGTGTACTTCCAGAAGTACTACATTCAATAAGAAGCTTACACTGTACCTCTACAAATGAAACTCCGCATGAACGATTGTTCAGGCATCAAAGGCGAAGTGGTAATGGAGAAACGATTCCAACGTGGCTTTTAAGTCCATGTCCTGTTTATCTACGACAATTTGTTCGTAATTCCAAATGTGATCCCATAGTCAAAGAAGGAACACTACTCGAAAGTAATGCTGAATATGCTCATATTAGAGATTCTGAAGGAAGAATTACCTCTGTATCTACATGGGATTTGGCTCCAGTTGGTAATGCTGAATATACTCGGATTGGAGATTCTGAAGGAAGAATGAACTCTGTATCTGCACGAGATCTAGCTCCAGTTCCTAATGTCCACGTTAGAGACTCCAAAAAAGAAGTTTTAACTCCCGAAACTAACGAAATGCAAGCAGACACTCCTGAATCACAAGTCAAATTAAATAATTCTCGAAACGTTCAACCTAGTGTACGTAGAAGTTGTAGAACAAGAAGACTACCTTCTTAACTTGAAGAATACATGTGATAATTTATAGGTAGGGGTGAATGTGATATAATTATGGTCTAGTTGCTTGATGTTGTTTATAGATATTCACTTTCCTATCTGTCATTAGTTTTAATGTGTATAATGTTTACTCTAATTAACTTTTTATTAAAACCTTAAAAGAGGTTCTCCATTTCATTACACTAAGGTTGTATTTTGATTTTCCAATTCTTAGAACTATTGTATTAGTCTTTATGCTTTGATGATTAATTACATACTTACTGCTCTTACATTGCTAAAACCTTCACCGAATCAATCTAAACCTAAATAACAATTAAAAACTAGAAACAATCTTGAATTACTACATGAACCTAATACTTATACTTCTACAATATACAATTCAACAAAATATCGAATGAGTAATTAAATCAAAATATTTATTAACAAAGCAAATGTTTTATGATACAATAACTAATGCTTTGTAGCTAGTTCACTAACAAACTTCTCAAAAAGATTCAAGAATCGATCTTGTCGCTCCATTCTATTTTTATGTCGCTGCTCTGCTATATTGGCTTTGGTCTTCCTATCTTTTGATAAATTTGAACTACAAATTTCATTTGTGGAAGAACCTGCTGCATCATCCATGTTGGTTGTCTTTACCAGATTTTCTGCTACTTGAAGACCGCTGGTGCTACTACACGTAGCTGATGGTGCTATTTCAGGTCTTTTAAATAACACTTCATGCATTGCATCAAAGAACTCCCAATGTTTCCACTTCCTTGCACTAGTTTCATTATTTGATCAGATAGTTTTATATGTACGCTTTAACGACTTCCATTTTGCTTCGCATTCTCTTGCAAGGATTTTTCTTTTTAAAACATTTGACAAGTCATTGGCAATTCTTGTCCACACAAATTTTTTTAATGTTTTGTCAAAGTCTTCGTAGTGGGTTTTTACTATGTCAATCAATGCTACAGCATTGTCATTAATCCACATTTTTTGATCTGCTACACTTTCATCTTCAACTTCTAGCGTATCTTCTTCCATGATTTGGAGACACCACATATGTGGATATTGCATTAAATTGTGCAAAATAGTCATCTAAATAAATTCATACATGTAATATTTAAATGAATGTCTCTTACCTCCAAAATCATGTGCCTCCACAATATATTGGGCAATATCATTTTGGTCTGAACTGGAATGCTCACAAGCCCGGCAAACAAATACCAATGTGCCGTTTTCTACATTCATGTTGAAAATTTACAGTAGCATAAGTTTAAAATTGGGAATGTAAACAAAATTAGAGGTTATTTTTGAAGCTGTTCTCAAATACACCGCCTAAAACACCTAGAGTTTTCGGAGCGCGTTCAATTAACTCTGTAACTGAATTTACGAACGACTATAGTGTGTATGGTGCTAACTCCGTTTTAATAATCAAACGCTACTAGAACGAATTGAAGCACTTGGAGTGCACTGTACGGAATAAACAAATGCAGCTAAAGGTAGTGATAAGTCAATCAGATATAGGATACGCGGAGTCTCCAATTAAATGATATTCACCAAAATAATTCTGATCCTAAGCGTTTGCAAAAATATTTGACCAGCGAAGGACTCTGGCACCGTGCAATGATCCTGACAAGCCCCACACATATATAAACAATTTATTATGCATAACAATCCCTTGCATAATTAGATTACTATAGTTCTTTTTATTAATATAAGAATCTTGATCCTTTTAGGGCTTTGAAATTTGTATATGCATCCATCTATTGCACCGATTATGTTCTTTATACTCGGTTTCTTTCTAAAACCTTCAGAGATTCCTTGTTTCTGAATCTCATTCGGCCAGCAAATATAATACTTTGCATAAACTCAACAAAAAACGTAACACTGTAAAGTTCGATGGCCTTCATCGATACACCAAAACGATCCAGCAAATTGTTGAAATGTTTCTGTATTTGTCAAATACCAAATACCATGTCATTAACAGTGCCGTTTCGGCTGAGATCTCTTTGGAATCATATTTAGGTGGATATGAAGTTTGTTCCAACTTACTAAAAAGACAAAAATATAAACTATGTAACGTTATATATCTATTCCTATTTGTTACCAATCAAGCAATATCCAATAGCTCTAAATGTTGCTGATATAGTTTGTCATCATACAAATGAACAGTGACTTCAACGAAATCCATTTTTTGCGATAAACCGTACACTAACTGAATCTTCTTAGGAGTCTGACTCTGAAGTTGATATCATTGCCATACTATTATATAACTGCTCTACTGCAAGTACAAGTAATAACAGATACATAAGCATTAATGCATATTATATTTCTTGCCTTTTAAACATATTTTCTGTTTGGCTTGATCCATTTTATAGTTGTATCAAAAAGTAAGGTTAAGTTAGAACCGCCAATGCAATATGACATTCCACTTGAAGGTTAGTGCTAGCGCTTCTAACACTTGTGCATGGAGCTCGTGCTTAAAGCTCATTTGGCGAAATAAGTGGAAAGCAGGCAAATATATATACATAAACAGAAGTTCATTGCCATAAAAACCATAAAAATAAAATTGATTTTTTTTCCTAAAATTATTTATAACCATAAAATCATAGTTGTGATAAATCAACAGCAATGGTTATTTTGTTTTGTCCATTGCTGCCGATGTTATTCTTTTTGCGATGATGGGATATGGAAAGCACGTGGCGTGGCGGTGAAAACACATGTCCAAGTATCAGGAGTGCAGAAATGTGAGAAGTGTAGCAACTTTATAACTTCGGTGCCTACCTTTGAGTATAAAAAAACTCAATTGGCCAGGAATTTAAATTACTAATAAATTCACAGCGTATAGCATCCTAATATAATTTTAATTCCTAATCGTATTATTCACCATCTAATAATACTATTTTATTCGCTTCTATATATGTGAAATTACTACAGTTTGTGTTCAAAGGATTTCATATTTGTTAAATTATAAGCGGCATGGGCTATTTGTTATGAAATTTAATTACAGTATTAAAAGTATGATTATTCCGTTTTCGACTATCGACCTTACAACTTTCTGAATTCCTGATACACGGATCTGTGTAAAGCGCCACCTGCTTTCTTTCTACTCCATCCTGTCATAAAATTAGTAGGTAACTGTTTATAACAGAAACAATGAAATTCCTTAACATCAAAATAAATAGACGTATTGGCATCTGGTGGGTGTCTGAAGAACTTTTCGATAAAACTATAAATTTTAATCAATGTCATAGATTAATAAGAAGAAGATAGGAAACGTGCATAAGGGACCTATGTATTAAAACGACCAGCTTTTACAATGTTAAGTTAACATTTGACCCGTTGAGAGGGCGCTACAAAACATGTTTAAAGAAGTGACCGGTTATTTTGCGGCAAATTTAAACTTAAAACAAGCGGTAAATTTGAATTTACATTAATAAATCTTTGAGTAGTCACTATTTAAGAAGATCTCTAAACTAGAACCATTACTGTTGAATTTAGAGCAAAAGTTATAAGAATGTTTTTGCTAATAATTCCGTGTAATTTTCAAAAACACATTTAAAGTCTATAACTATCAATTAACAATATTTTTATTTATAACTATCGATTAATCAAAGTTAATAGTTTTCCAGCTATCAAAATCGATGCTTATTTTTAAAATCACCCACCTCTACTCCTAAGCATGATGATTTATTATTTGTGGCAAACGTTTTTAATTTTTGATTGTTGCTACACATTGTAGTAGACCTATGCCTATTTTCTAATCGACATCCCCACCGGTGCCTCATTTTCAGATATGTTGTCAAAAGAGCATAAATGAATTCTCAGAACACAAAGTAAAGTTAGGTTCAATACCCAAACTACGAATAACACAAATAAAATCTGATGTCAATGAGTTACTCTGTAGTAACGTATTAAAATTGTCGTTATGCACTACTTCAATGATTTTTAAAATTCGTACACTTCGTTCGAAGGAAACAACAGACCCTCTTTGAGATAATCAAGAACATCACTTTGCCGAAAATATGTAAACAGTTGATGTTCCCCAATAAGACGCTTTTCTTTGTCCAAAACAACTGATCCGCAAAATCACAGTCATGCATTTTTAAAAATTTTCTACAAAAAAAGCCAGATGCATAATATATTGCATTTTCATCTAAAGCAGATACACTTTCAAGCAACTGTAGGATTGCATTGGAGTCTAAATTGAATGTAACATTATTAGGCTTCATATAATCTAAACGATCAGTTTCTGTAGAAGTTTTGCTATGGTTCTTAAAGAAGTAAGCATAACATTATAATCATTTTCACAATTTGAATTTGAGGATAGTTTTGACATACTTGTAATATATGTATGTCTTAATCCATTTTCAAATTGTTTAGCACTTGGATTTTACAATTACCATATTGTTGCCTTACAATAGCAAACAAATTTTCCAATGGATCTTGATTTAAGTGTCGTGTTAGTAAACTGGAAATACCAAAATCATCCCTCAGTTCTTTTGCCAACAATAATATACTGTTTATAGTTATTTGGAAACCATTCAGACATGGAGGTCTACGCCTTTTAGCTCCTACAAACACTGCGTTTTCAAATTTATGATATATATCCCTCATGCATTTCTCATGAGGAGAGTGCTCTGAAACGGCATATCTCATTTTCAGTTTATTAATTTTCAATTGATTGCTATTAAGGCAATCAAATATACTGTCCATGTCTTTCACAAAAGCAGCCGTAAATTCCGACTCTGCTTCACCGACTTGAAGAAGCTTCATTACCAAAAGCGCAACGCTCATGGCATCACTAAAATTTGAGTTGCATACTTCACCTTCATGCTATTAAAACTGTTAACATTTAGGTGTTGGTGACCAATTTTTGGTAACAATCTTACACGAACTGGATGTGCTGATTCAACTACAGTCTTTATATGTTGCCAACTAACAGTTTTTCCATCCCAAATCAAATTATATTTTTGCAAATTGTTTCTAATTGACTTTAACAAATGGGGGGCATCATAAATGAAATAAATTTTTTTCATTTTGCCAAAAATAAGGTTGTTCTTTAGAAATTTTCAATTCCTGGCAAGTTTCTGGTTTAGTGGACCCTGATCACATATAATGGCTTTTACTACTAAGCCCACTTCTTCTGCAGCATTAAGACAATGTGAAACTATGTTCTCAATGTGAATTGAAGAGTGCTTACTGCTTAAAACCAGTAACCAACAGCATGCTTCCACTGATGTGCAATTCCAGTTGCCATACACACAAGAACGGATTTCGCCCGTTCATTTGTCCGAATGCATCCATCATCCGCAACACCAATAACTATGTCTTTGGCTGTATCATAATGAATTTCTTCTTTGATACCTATTTCGTCAAATAACAGCGAACAGAATTTTTCATAACTATGCTTACTGTTATTGAGATAGTTTCTAATTGAAAAAGCACAGCCTTATTGATGCCTGGTTGCATTTCTAAAGAAGACTGCCAATTTCTAATGCTTCGTGGAGTTGGTAAATTCAATGCTACAGCAGCTTTTCTGTATCCTCTAGGAGAAGAGTAATACCAACTTAAACACAACTGTTTCATATCGTCAGTGTATCGGCGATTATATTTACTAACAAATGCAGATTTCAACTCATTAGCAAATAATGTATGTGCATCTTTGGATAAAATTTCTTTGATTCTTTAATCAAATAGCACATCTTTGCTCGGCTACTAGATTTGCTGTTTGTTATCTGTGATGCACAAGAACAAACAGACAGCTTGCTTCTCCGATACAGTTTACACTTAATTTTGTTGCGATCCACCTTAAATTGATTAAGCTTCCTCTTAGTTTTAGGGGTATACTGCCTCACAAATCTGGCTGGTTTCTCAGGAGTTTTACAATTTCACTAGTAGATGCTTGTTGGTCTAAAAATTCAATACTGTATAATGGTGCAATCACAAAATTAAATGCTTACTATTATCCAACAATGTCTCAGATTTACATTCCTCAATTGCTTTTACACCAACTTGTGCAATACCAGCAGTCCTTGTATTTGTTCTAGCAACAATCAGGTTGTCTTCCAAGTCAATTGTCTCTTTAAAAATAGTCCAAATTAACATCTCATAAATACTTAAGGAATATATTTTATTTGAACAAAATTGGCAATTAACTAATAATTTTAATTTTAACTATATAAACGGAAAATTCATACAAAACAATAGGCATGCATGAAGCTGAACTTACCTGTTGGTAAAAGATCAATTCCATTTGTTGATAACTTTCTGCAATAATTATGTTCACTACTAATTAGATTTCTAATCTCTGTAATATTATTGTAGTTAAATGGCACAGCTCCTGGTTTAAGAATAATTCTAGGGTAGGTTTTTAAATTGATTCCAGGAGAAATGCTTACTGCACACCTGGTAGTGACCAGTCAAATATTTATTATTAATTATCAAGTCATTTCTGTCCATTAACTCAATCCATTGCATAGCGCTATAATGAAAGTACAAATTAAATTATATAATTTTTCAAGTTTAAAGGATTCCACTTACATCATACGGTCTTTAGGAAAATTAAAAAACGCTATATCTGGATTTTCAAATTTATTATTGTAACAGAAGTTACCAATACAATATGCACCGCGACTCATTTTCACATTTAAATTAAAGTTGATTCTAATAAATATTCAATTAAGTGGAGCTTGAATAAACGTAAACACTTTAAGAAGAACGGAAACAAAATATAATTTTAGGAAAACTTATGATTTTAGGTTATAAATAGGTATTATAATAAGCACGCCATCGGTAAGCAAGTCATTCTGTAATACCGCTTTAGTTAACATTTGAGACGACAGATACCGCTAAAAAAATACGGTCGCTTCGTTTCCTATCTTCTTCTTATTAATCTATGATCAATGTATTTTAATTAAGAATCTTAAGAAATAACACCATGGGCTACTCCCAAGGGTCGGCAACGGGGCAGTTGCCCGGAGTGTTGTCTTGCAAATGCTTTTGCTATCCTTGGTTTTTGTTTTTAATTGCTATCTAAGGCTATGCAAGTATTACTACTCCCATTCTCGTACTTTCATTTTTGTTAACAAATAGAAATGTTGTTCGAGCAAGGTGTATTTACTAAGAATGACGCTCTCAATACAATACCTGTATGCTTTCGTTAGTTCGGAGCGCTAGTTAGGAGATGTGAGGGTTATAACCAGTAGAATTGCATTTCTGCCTTAAGGGATGGTACTTGAAAAAATGGGGTTGAATGACCGAACTATAAAACGAGCCGCATTCCCTGTGCTCGTGTTTACCTCTGACATTAACATCCCAAGGATTAAAAACACGTCAAGACTACCGCAACGAAGACCTTTGATGGAATAGCTCAGCTTAACCCACTCATAAGGACCATCGTAATCTACAACAGATACCCATCAAGTAGAGAATAACAAAGAAGACTATACTAGATTTCTTAGATTAACTTGTATTGCCAGATACTAAGTAAGCTGTCGCTAGGATAGCACCACTAACCTGTTTTTCAGCTAAATGTAAGTTAGTATGATTAAATATAATATCATTGAAATCAAATTGTCAAGTAACAATAGATATATGAATATGATGGTATGATGAATATGATAAAGTCAGTCGTGCTAGTGTTTATTATGATCTGTTATGGGATTAGCATCGAATTAAGAATGTACACTTGTACTTATTGCAACTGAATGAGTGATTGATGAAGAGTTTTCAAAATACCTGTAGGAATTAAAAGCATATTATGCAGATAAACTTGTTTACACAAGGTAATCCTTATTTTAAGCTTTTGTAATAGACCTGTCGACCCTTCTATAAATTTGTGAGAACAGCATGTAGTTGTTACCATTTCATACAGAAAGTGCTTCTTAAAAATTTCAGTGGTCAATACTTCTTAAATATTTTTGCTATGTAAAAAAATATATATTGAGAGTCTGTCTGTTAGAAGTGCTCCGTTGTGACGGACATATAAATAAATTTGTTTTAATACAGTGGTAGTTTTATTATTATATAATTATGCCCATAACAATTGCAATAGTATCTATACCTACCTATTTGTAAACAGTTTAATTTCTATTAGCAACTGTTAATAAATTATTTTAAACTGATCAGTGAATCAATATTAATTGAGTTAAGGAAATACTTTTTACTATTTTCACGAAGAACAAAGAACATGGTGATATGGTATGATAATTTAAATCACGTAAATCCCATAAGTAAATTGATGCAAGCTACAGATTTTCATGCAGTGCTAAGTGAGGGTAGGAAAGGAGTGGTAAGTAAGATTATTTGGTTTAGGTACAAGAAATGAAAGGGGAAATAGGCTGGTAGAATTTTCCGACAAAATTTAACTATCACAAATACATTATTTCAACATCATGCTAAGAGACGATACACGTGGAAGATGCCAGGAGATATAGGAAGATATCAAATAGATTGCATTCTTATTAGACAACAGTTTAGGAATCAATTTAAAAGATTGTAGAAGCTACCCATAAGCAGATATTGACACTGACAACATCATAATTATGAAGCCTGTCCTTATATTTAAAATTTTGAAAAAAGAAATAGAAAAAGCTAGTTTGACTTTTAGAAACTAAAAGATAAAGATATCCACGAAAGATTTAAAAATAAATGAATTGCTGAAAGACATCGGAAAAGTTTCGGATACTAAGGAAGTAGAAGCAGAATGAAATCACACTAAATCCAGTTTGGACACGGTGGCCAGAGATATATACAAAAAGGGTATAAACAAAAAGCAATAAGAAACCCTGGATAACAAAGAATATCCTGAATTTAATAGAAGAAAGACGAAAATACAAAAATAGACCACACAAAGCAGGAAAACAGAGATACAAAGCCACAAAACGAGAAATTATTCGCAAATGCTGAAAAGCTAGACAATGGTTTGATGAAAAGTGCAAAGAGATACAAACTAAGATGGAAATAGGAAAGAGATGAAGCATACAATGTTATGAACCAAAATAATAATTTAGAATTGTATGATTGGGAAGATACAGAAGCGGTTAACAATCCAAAGAATGGTGACATTGTTAATAACGGTAAAACATTCCATAACGTAAATATGGACATCTGTGATCTTGAAGAAAATATTCACGATACAAGTTTGAATGGTATTGATAATGACGAGGTACTACGCTTACGACGTAGTACTAGAGTACGACGACCACTTGAAAGATTTGGTGATTGGCAGGAAGATGCACATTTTGCTTTATCGGCACTGCAGTATGTTGACAATGATTCAAAGACGATGAGTGAAGCAAAACAATTAACTGATTGGAAAGATTGGCAACAAGCAATTAATGAAGAATACTCATCACTAATTAAAAATGGTACATGGACTGTGTGTGATTTGCCTAATGGAAGATAGCCGATATCATGCAAATGAGTTTTTAAATTAAAACACAAATCTAACGGAGCCATTAACAAATACAGGCATGTTTGGTGGTGAGAGGTTTTTTTTTTTTTACAAAGAAGCGGTTTTTGATTATAATGAAACATATGCTCCAGTAGCAAAATTGGCAACATTATGCACACTATTATCCATAGCTGTCTCACATGATATGAATGTTCATCAAATGGATATTAAAGGAGCATTTTTAAATGGTGAATTGTCTGAAGAGATATATATGGAATTGCCTGAAGGATTTGAAATTGATAATAAAGTATACAAACTAGATCGTGCGTTATACGGTTTGAAACAAGCTTCACGAGCTTGGAATGAAAAATTCAATTATTTCATGCTGAAGATTGGTTTTAAACATTGCGTATCGGATCAAGGTCTTTATATCAAAGTAGACAATGGTATGATGTGCTATGTTTTGCTATATGTTGATGACCTGTTGATCTATTGCAAAGAACAAAAAATTAAAGTCATCAAAGGATTATTAAACAGTCAATTTGAGATGACTGATGTTGGAAAGGTTGACTTTTCTTGGAATGAACATTAAGCAAAACATTGACCAAGGTACAATAATTTTGAATCAAACGCAATATTTAAACAAAGTTTTGATTAAATTTGGCATGGATCAATGTAAAAGTGTCAATACACCAATGGAAGTTGGTTTGGATTTAAGGAAACGAGACCCAAACAAATTGCCTAATGTTCCATACAGGGAACTAATTGGTTGTCTAACATATGCAACACTCACAACTCGACCAAATTTAGGTGCTGTTACAAACTACTTCAGTCGGTTCCAAAGTTGCTATACAGTTGAACATTTTACACATGCCAAACGAATTTTGAGGTATACTAAAGGCAATCTGGATTTAAAGATAATTTATCGAAAGGGAAAGGATGAAGATTTGTTGATAGGTTATACGGATTCGGATTGGGCTGGAGACAAAAATGATCGCAAGTCGATTTCTGTATATGTATTCAAAGTATACGGCAACACAATTAATTGGGCATCGCGTAAGTAGGCTACAGTAAGCTTATCATCAACTGAAGCTGAATTTATATCACTCGGTCAGGGCATTTGTGAAGCAAAGTGGTTACGAAGTTCGCTAAACGAAATCGATTTCAAATGCATGAATGCAACAACTATTTTTGTGGATAACCAATCATGCATAAAGGTGGCAGAAGAGCCACGAGAACACAAACGAATGAAACATATCGATGTCAAATATCATTTTATTCGTGAATCTATCGCCAATCATAAGGTGTAGCTGTTTTCAAACCCAGCACTGATCAACTAGCTGACATAATGACGAAAGCAATTGGATGGATGCTGTTTTGTAAACATCGAGAAAAATCTGAATTTGTTTTAAAAATTAATTTTGAATTCAAGTAGGTGCACAGCTATATTTATTGAAATTAAGAGGTGATATTGGAATTGTACAATAGTAAACTCTGCATATTTTAATTTCATTACTTTAAACTGATCACATCACTTGGTTTGACAATCCTGTAACAATAATATAATAAAAGTTTTTCATTAAAAAACATATTTGTGCTTTATTTTTCATTTGCTTAATTTAATTCTCAGCTGCGCAACTCTTGCTTCAAGTAATTATTCCATTAATCTCAGCACAAGCAAAAGCAAAGAGAAAACGTGAAAATTCATCAATTATGGTCAGCATATATCTATTGGCAGTACGCAATGGTATGGGTCCTTTGAAATCCACACTCAGGCGCTCAAAGGGAGAGGTAGCTTTAATCAGTGTATTACTAATTTTGGAGAACCTCGGTTTGATTTCACAACACTCCCTGCAGGTTGCAGTCATCTTCCTTATCATCAACCATATAAGGTAAGCTTTTGCTTCGGATCCAATGATACATCCTTGTAATTCCAGGATGGCACAGTGAATTATGGAGTTCCCATAACTTTTCTTCACTGCCTGTTAGGTTTAAGAAGCACGCCCGTGAAAACGTGTCGGCAGCCACGTTCTTGTCACCAGGTCTATACATGATGTCGTATTTATAGCAGGACAATTCCAGTCGCCATCTCATGATTTTGTCATTCTTTATCTTATTACATGTTTTATCGCTGAACATGAAAGACACAGATTTTTAATCAGTTATAAGTCAAAAATGTCTGTTCATTAAAAAATTCCTCCATTTCCGCAGGGCTTCCACAATAGCACTAGCCTTTCTTCACAGCCAATTGCATTTGCTCTACACCAGAGAGGGATCTAGAAAAAACCCCATTGGTCGCTCGTCTTGCAACAAAATCGCAGCAATAGCAAAATCAGAGGCATCCGTTTCCACAGTAAAGAGACCATCATCGTCAATAGACTTTACCACAGCTTTTGCTACATACTGTTTAATACCTTTAAAGGCTACGATTGCACTAGGTGCTAAAGGAAAGTTCTTGCTCTGAACAAGCGGTTTAATTTTACTCCAAAATCTCGGTACACATCTTAAGTATTATGACAACAAACCAATAGCCCTTTTCAGAGATGCGCTGTTACCCGGCACCGCAAGTTTCAACAACGGATTAAGCCTATGAGGGTCGGGCCTTAGCGTCTTATTTTCAATCAGGTAATCTAAAATTTTAATAGTTCTCTGAGAAAATTTACATTTATCTTCATTCAGTGTTAAACCGTACTTTTTAGCTGCTTCTAAAATTCTCTGCAAGGAAACGTCGTGCTTCTCATGTTTTCCCACACACAGTAACATCGTCTAAATACGAATAAGTAAACTTGAGATTCTCAGTTTCAAAAATGCTATCTATCGCCCGTTGAAACGCAGCCACTCTATTCGTAACACCAAATGGTATGCGACAGAATTGGAATAGCTTCCCACAGGTTTCGAAAGCCGTATAATGTTTATCCTCAGTGCAAATTGGGATCTGGTGGTAAGCACTTTTCAAATCAATCGAACTGAATACCTGATATTGCGATATTTTGTTTACAATTTCTTCTATTCTAGGCAATAGATAAGCATCGAGTAATTGTGGTCTATAAAATATGGTTTGGTCAGCTCCAAACCTTTCTGAAACGTGCCGAATACAAGTTTTATTTCCGGCAAACCTACAAAAATGTATAAAAATTAAGTTAACAGTTGATAAACATTTTAGCAAAGGAAGCCAAGTATTTGATTATCTGCTGATATTTCTTTAGAACCACCTGCCGTAAGATGAGTAGGGACACTAGAATTCCCATACATACTAATTAACTGATTTGCAGTGTTTCGTGAGACCCGAAAATTTTGTTTAAACTAAAACAAATTAGATAATTATAATTGCAAGTGTACCAAACAAGAATTTCAAAACCTACCTGAATATCTGTATAAGCCTCTATTACATTTAAATAATTTACAATTTTTGGAACGTTTTGTTTTTCATAGAAATGTTTCGCAACCTCTATAAACTTCTCATCACTGCTTGAGTCTGACGAGTCCATTTATATAGTCAACAATACAAGGAAAAACATCGAAATCCAATAAAAGGCGGTTAATTTTTCGAGGTTATGTTGAATGGCGTTGACTCCCTGGCACTTAAAAAGTAGCACCGAATGCGAACTTGTGAGCGAATAATTCTATGAGCGGAATATGAAGTTCTCGCTCCGTGCTGCTAGCAAAACATAAGTAGAACACGCAAACCAGCATCATAGAGAACATACCTATTACCAGCACTTTAATGCGCAGAGTGGAAAACGTTATTAGACATCAGACAACTAATATAATGCTTAAAACAAGGATCTATATATCAGGAGCGCAGAATATGTGTTGGGTATCACGAATCCTATAGCGTTGTCAAGCATCAAGCTTAACAAAAGCGTTCATATTAACTAAATTTTCGAAGAATATTCTGTTAGGCAGTTGTAAAAAAAAATAACATTTTTACATCTTTACCAACAAATTTTAAAAATATAGATTATTAGGTATTATATAGTAAGGTGGAAGTTTCTCAACAAATTAATATTACGCTACTATATCAGGTCTTTTTCGGATGCTCTATTAAACGTCGTATACTAAAAATTATCTTTGTCAGGGATGATCATTATGTTATTCCCTTATGAAATCTGTGGTGTTGCCAAGGTTACGGGATTGATATACTAGATCAGAGTAGCTAGGGGATTTTGAAAGAAGTGTAAATTAGTGTAATTGGCAGAATAAAGCATTTAGTATTGTTTAATTAAGTAGTAATATATCCTTCCAATATACAAATACTACAATTGGCGACGAGGATTTTGGGTTCATGTAAAATAATTTGAAAAATTATTGCAACATGGAGAAAATGCATATTCCGTCATTTGCACTTCAAACTGCATCACCTCAGGACTGGCAGAGATGGAAACAGACTCTTGAATTTTACTTCATCAGTGAAAAGATAACTGATGCGAAGGTCAAACAGGCAAAACTTTTACTGTTAGGCGGTCCGGCTCTTCAAGATGTTTATTTTTCTCTACCTACAGTTACCGAGTTTCCTGATGGTACTGATGCTTACACATACACTTTAGAATGTTTAGAGTCAAAAATTGGGCTTAGAAGTACAAAGTGGTATGAACGGTATGTTTTATCTCAAGTACGCCAAGGAAAGGACGAAAACATTACCGCATTTCTTACCCGTATTCGAAAGCAAGTTCAACGGTGTAGTTTTAATGGACCAGCTGTTGACGAAGCTATCCTAGGTCAGTTAATTAATGGCATTTCATCGAATGAACTCCGTTCCCGGCTTATGGAAAAGATTCTCTGACCTTGGACGAAGCTGAAAGGCTTGCACGTACATTTGAAACAGTGTTATCACAAGCTGGAATAATGGCTAATAACTTAACTGTTTCTGGTAATTCACCATTTTCTACAAATTCGACTTCCGTGTGCAAAACTACAGAACGGCATAAGAAGAAGAAGATTGGAGAGAAGGCAAATTTAGTTAAAGCTAAGCAAAATAAATTTTCATCTGGTGAATCTAAAACACTAATATGCGTTTGCTGTGGAACCGAGGGTCATGTTTCAAAAGACAGTAGGTGTCCGGCGATTAACGCTGTGTGTAATAAATGCAAAAAGACTGGCCATTTTGCACGTATGTGTCGCTCAAGCGGTAATTCAAATTTGGGCACAGGTAAAAGTTCGACTGTCAAGCAAGTGACAGATGAATCCATTTTTTGCGTACTTAACTCTGAAACTGGTAATCAACCAGAAGAAATAGTTGCATGTAAATTCGGAGGAGTAATACATTCCGCATTCGTGGATTCTGGTGCACTACATACTATGATGTCGAAAGAAAACTGGGAAAACCTGCGTCTAAATGGCTTACAATTTTACTGTTACGAACCTAGTCCTGATTTAAATTTCTTTGATGGTTCTGGTCAACTTCAGTATACTGTATTGTTTACGGCGAGTGTAGATGTAGTTTGTAATAATATCTCGCATAGGGTCTCTGTCGTTGTCATTGAAGAGAATTTTACTACAATTCTTGGTCGTAATGATGCGAAGAAGTTTAAAGTTTTACGTGTTGGTTTGGATGCATGTACAGAAGTTCGGGTACAAACAATTTCTATGACCCCAACTGCGCCTTTAGGTAAGCTTAAAGATTTTCAACTAAGTATTCCTATTGATTCAAGTGTTGCACCATGCATTCAACCCCTTCGTCGAGTACCATACAGCTTACGAAAGCGGATCGAAGACCAAATTACAGAGCTATTACATCTAGAAATTATCGAGAAGGTCGAAGGAGCAAGCAAATGGGTATCGCCTGTAGTTCCTGTTCCTAAGTCGGACAACACTTTACGCATTTGTGTAGATATGCGTCGTGTCAATGAAGCTGTACTTAACGAAAAGCATCCAATACCTATGATTGAGGATGTTGCCCCATTACTGAAGGATGCAAAAGTGTTTAGTAAGATAGATCTCCGTCAGGCTTATCATCAGATTGAATTGGATCAGCAGTCACGTGAATTAACTACTTTTAATACACATATTGGTCTTTTCCGGTATCGTAGGTTAATGTTCGGACTTAAATGTGCACCTGAAATGTTTCAAAGAATTCTTGAAAGCGTTTTGTCTGGGCTTTTGGGCGTTTTTAATTATTTAGACGATTTGCTAATTTTTGGAAGAACGACAGAAGAACACGATGCTAATTTACAAGCAGTACTCCGTCGTTTACAAGAACTGGGTCTAGTTATTAATCCTGGGAAGTCAGAATTTCGAAAGAATGCCGTCTCATTTTTAGGACACATTATTAGTCACAATTCACTACGACCTACATTTAATAAAATTCAAGCACTTAAAGAATTTCGTTCGCCAGCTACAGCAGAGGAGCTTCGGTCATTTCTGGGTCTGGTAACTTACGTCGGAAAATTTATTCCTAACCTTTCTACGGAATTAGATTATTTGCAACAAACTGCTCGTTTTTCACCATTTCAATGGACTGGTAGGGCGGAACAAGATTTTATACATGTCCAGTCACTGCTGTCTAATGAAAGCAGCTTAGAATTTTTTGACCCGGATCTACCTACCATAGTTATGGCAGATGCTAGTCCCGTGGGATTAGGGGCAGTATTATTACAAAGAAAAGGAGATGAAATTCATACGATTTGCTACGTTAGTCGCTCGCTTTCTTCAGTTGAACGTCGATATTCACAGACTGAAAAGAGGCACTTGCACTAGTTTTTGCAGTAGAAAGACTTCGAATATACTTACTTGGACGGGAGTTCGAATTGGTTACGGATCATAAACATCTACAAACAATTTTCGGACCACGTTCGAAACCGTGTGCTCGGTTAGAAAGATGGATTCTTAGACTCCAAGGCTTCAAATTCGTTGTTAGGTATGCTAAAGGCAAAATAACATTGCAGATCCATTGTCTCGTTTACTTCAAGTGGATGAGTCAACTACTACAATAAATGAGATGTATGAAAGAAATTTAGTTATGTTTGTACAACAACTGGTACCGATAGCAGTTACTTTACACGAGGTAAAGAAGTCTACAGTGGAAGATGCCGAATTAGCAAGGATTTGTTTAGATTTACAGTTAGGTATAACACCTAAGTTTAAACCTTATTCTTTCCTGGCGTCTGAACTTTGTGTAGTAGATGAGGTATTGCTAAGAGGAGCTCGCATCGTAGTTCCTACTGCTCTTCGAGACCGTGTTCTACAGATTGCACATGAAGGACATCCTGGTATTACTAAAATGAAGGATAGGTTGCGATCGAAAGTGTGGTGGCCTGGAATTGACAAAGAAGCTGAAAAATTTGTTCGTACCTGCGACTATTGTCAAAAGTTGGTAAGGAAATAATCATGGAACCTATGTCCAGACGCCAACTTCCAGATGGTCCGTGGCAAGACATAGCCGTTGATTTCAAGGTTTTACCGTCGGCTAACGACCACTTGTGTGTCGTAACTGATTATTTTAGTAAGTTTTTTGAAATCAAAGTGATGAAGAGATGTACTGCGTTTGATACAATTTCCTACTTAAAAAAGCTGTTCGCTAGGTATGGAATTCCGTACTCAATTACAGCAGACAACGGTCCACAGTTCCGATCAGAATTTACAACGTTCTGTAAGTCATTTGGAATTCTTCATTATACAACGGAACCGTACTGGGCTCAAGCCAATGGACAAGTGGAAAGGCAGAATCGGTGTTTGCAGAAAATTATTCAGATAGCTTGTTTAAAACAACCTAATGCTTGTAGAGAAGAAATATTGGAGTACTTGCTAATGTATCGCTCTACACCCCATACTGTTACGGGTAAAAGTCCAGCCGAATTATTTTTTGGACGTGTTATTCGTGATAAATTGCCATCAATACGTGAAAGGGTTTGGGAACAAGGTGTTCGTGATCGAGATTCATTCAACAAAGCGAAATCTTGTATCCCCAATGAATTTCCAAGAAAACAAATCGCATTGGGTGATGAAGTTCTTATTAAAAGACCCTTTTCTACAAATAAATTTCAATCCAAATTCGAGGAGGAGACAGGTGTGGTCACTAGTGTCAATGATCCAGTAGTGGCAATACAAACACCGTCGCGTGAAATTCGACGACATAAAATGATGTTGAAAAGTATGCTCCACGGGATCCGTCGCCTGTTACTACTGTTGACGATCCGGTCCCTGAAGATGTCACTGCTATTCCCAGTTCGAATAGTTCAAGGGAACCAGTTGCTCGTCGTTGTCAACGTTCGGTACGCCCGCCAAAATGGTTGGATGATTATGTTTGCAACTAGGTGTTAGATTCTTTTAGTTCAAACCAAGGGGGGGATTGTGGTGTTGCCAAGGTTACGGGATTGATATACTAGATCAGAGTAGCTAGGGGGATTTTGAAAGAAGTGTAAATTAGTGTAATTGGCAGAATAAAGCATTTAGTATTGTTTAATTAAGTAGTAATATATCCTTCCAATATACAAATACTACAAAATCCATCAAATTATAATTATTGTAAATGCAACCTACTTTTGATTGGTCGATTGGGAAACTATTTGCAGCAGCTTTAAAAAGAACAAATTTGTGCTTTAGGCAATCGATAAGCAACGATTTATATATACTTTATATTTAGCAGCAGCTGAAATTCTGTTGCCCTTTTAGGCATAACAACATTTTTCCTTTACTTTCTAATTAAAACCAGAATCTGACAATCCCTCCTGTCAAAACCCATGCCCACTCATACTAATTTAACATGGTTTTTCGATTTCAAATGATTTCTAACGTAACAATTATATAATCTACAGTAACTATACAGGAAAATATGAAACACAAACAACATGCGGAATAGCATTGCGCTATTTCTAACAATAATAGAAAGAAAACCACAAGAACTCAAGTTAACAATTTTTTTTACAATAAATCCTACCTTTGGTCATAAATTCCAAAGGTTCGGTACTGTTAGAAATATAAGCTGTAAGTGCGGTTATATTTGTGTAATAATGCGACGGCGATATATTTAAGCTTGCATTTGTAAGACAAGGATGCACAATGGATATGTTGATATTGGTTGCGCAGAGTTTGCATCCTTGTCTAATAGTTAATTTTTTAAAAAAGGGTATAGTGTGCTAATGACATTGGTACATGTCACACAAATTTATTTTTTAATAAAATGTAACTAGTTCTTCTTTAACGTTAACACATTGTATGCTGCTGTAGAGTAGTATTATTATCATGGCGGGTGACGTCACATGCGCAATAGGTTCAATTTAAACAAACCTCAAGATTCACAACGCTACAGTACAACCCACAAACATCTTGCTAGCAATGTGGCTTTAATACGTCGTCACGAATATCCCATTTATTACGTTAGGTAAAATATTGTTTGTAAGGACCCCGTTCATGCTGGCGGTATCTAGAAATTCATAAATATATGAAATAAATCCAGATCTCCATATAATATCGGAGCTTTTACTTGTTTTTACTTATAAACAATTCTAGGTTTGTAGTTTCTTTATCCGTAAATATTGGCTGTGGCAACAGTGCACATACTCGGCGGATCCCAATACTGTATATACCGAATGTGAACCGTAACTGTCATTGTCATTCTCGCTCTTATCAAGGTCTTATTGTTTCCAGTTTTCCGTTTTAATATTTGTATCAAGTAATAGTCATCAAACAGTTTTTTTCAAAACCAACTGATAGTTAATTTCTTTAGCAATGTCAGTATTTAAAAAGAATGTTCGTTTAATGATTAATTATGATATTTTTTAGAGTAATATTATGAATAAGAAGGAGGTGATTCATAGTCAAGGACGACAGATTGTTTTTAATGTGTTTCAATATTTGAAACGCATAAAAGATTCGGGCTCCTCCAACCTGAACAATTTGCAAGAGTGCGTGGCTGAAGCAACAAGTGTGTCATTGCGGGCGGTGCAAAGAATTGTAAAGGAAGGTACAAACAAACCACCCTGCAGCAAGTTCAGTTCACCAAGGAAAACCGTAAATAAACCAAGCCCTAAGTCAACAGTGAATGGATTTGACGAAGAAATTCTAAGAACCGTTATGTATCGGTTTGCAGCAATACATAAACGTAGACCGACTTTGAAGTTAGTGTTTGACGAATTTAAAAATGATTGCTCTCATTACACGGGAAAATTAGGTTCGTTCAGAAAAATTGTTGTAAGAGCAGGGTTTCGTTGGAAGAGAACTGTAGATAACAGGAAAATTCTTGGTGAACAAAGCAATATAAGGGCAAAGCGCACCATATTTTTGAAAAATCTTAGTAAGTATAAAGAAGAGGGCAGAAGCATTGTGTATAACGATGAAACATATCTGCACAGTTCTCACGGTGTAACAAAGTGTTGGGATGACGGCACCACCAAGGGTTTGAAATCGCCAGTTTCAAAAGAAAAGCGTTTGATAATTGTTCATGCAGGTGGAAAAAATAGGTTCGTTCCAAATGCAGAATTGATATTTAAGTCTGGTTTGAAAACTGGGAATTATCACGATGACATGAATCATCGCAATTATAAAAAGTGGCTGCAAGAAAAGTTAATACCAAATTTGGAACCAAATTCAGTGTTTGTGATAGACAATGCGTCATATCATAATGTTCTTGTGCATCCTAATCCAACTTCAAGTTTGAAGAAAACAGATATGCAGAAATGGTTGAAGGAACGAAATATCCTCTTTGAATGTAAGGAAACCAAGCCTGAATTATATTCCAAAATTAAGGCACATAAACATGTTCATCAGCTGTTTGTAATTGACCAGCTACTGGCAGAACATGGTCATGTAGTATTGCGTTTACCTCCATATCACCCAGAACTAAATCCTATCGAGATGATTTGGGCGTTACTTAAAAACCGTGTCGCTGCATGTAATGTAACCTTCAAAATATATGATGTATGGAAGTTGGCAGTTCATTTACATTTCCAATGCTCCACCTGTAGGTACTACATTGGCCAGGAGGCGAGTTTTTTGTTGCCTGGAAATTTAGAATTTTGCCGAACCCTTGCCGTTCCAGGCAAGGTAGGGATCTTTAACGTGCGTGACAACACTCGCACACGGAACCTACATTTAACCTCTCATCCGAACGAGGGCGTAATTTTTGTGAAAAATGCTCACCTGCCATTTTTCAAGCAGTCGGCCGTGTCGGGATTTGAACCCGGGACACCTTGGGATCCGTAGTCTTACGCTTACTACATTGATCCACGGCGACGCCTATGGAAGTTGACAGAAGAACATATAAAAAATATTGGTATCAACGAGTGGACTAAAGTATGTCTGCACGTAGAGAAAATTGAAAAGGATTATAATGGAACGAGAAACTTTAATAGACGAGGTTCGAGACCTAATTATACGGGTTGATGATAATAGCGATAATTCAGATGGATACTTATCCTCAGGCGACGGGTCTGATGATGGGAATGAAAGTTTAGGATGTGAACCCATTTAAAATATAATTTATGTAAAATAGTTGAATGATGGTCTTTATTTAGCGTTGTAGAAAATATGTGTCATAAATACATTTGTTTGTACATTATTGTTTATTACTGAGGTGTTGAAATAAAACTTGCTTAAAGAGGGAAGCAGTGTTTATATCAAATTATGTTCATACTCCCTGTATGTTTGTTGTGGTTTGTTTAGTATTCTTCTCAATCTTCTTTGGGTATTAAACCACTCATAGTTTTTAAAATTATCTTTATTAACGTTTCGATCCATAACCTAGGATCGTTTTCAAAATAATAAAAACTTCAAGTTTGACATTTATGACACAAATTGAAGGTGACTTTGATTTATTGATGTTTGAAATATTTGGTTTGAGTACACTAAGCAAAATTTTTAAAGTTTATATGAATAATTGCCTTCAATTTGTGTTACGGCCTGGGACCGACTTTTTTAGGTAGCCAATACGCTTAACGTGAAATCAGCTGATTAATTTTTATTGGAAACGGAAGCACGGGCGCGAATTATTAGTGTCGTGGTTGGGGAGATGGTAAAAGTTGGATTAAGAAAACAGACTTGCTTTAGCATCATCCAGATAATTACCTGGTTGAAAAAATCATAAAAGGAAGAGGTAAAGTCCCTTAACTGGATATATAGGAGAGATTTGCTTAGAATCCCATTCCCATCCGTGATTTGAAGCAGGAAGCATGTGTTTCATAATCGATTTACAAGGATATGAATACAAAACTAGTGATTTCTATTGCAAGGAGATTGCCATTTTGGATGTAGCGAATAATGTAATATGGCATGAGATACTGGACATGGCTTTGGAGTATAACATCCTAAGTGATGATTTCAAAAAGCAAGTTCGGTGGTTAAAGCAAAGAATCCATGGGCTCAGCTGGGATGGGCAGTCCACAAGTGGATATACAAATGTAAGCGATTTGCTGAAAGAAGTCATACCTCCCGATGCTACTGTCTATGTTAAAGGAGAACAGAAAAGACAGTTACTATCAAAATATTTATCCAACAACATTTTAAACATGGAAAGTGTATTCTCACTTCCAAGGCTCAAAGAATTAAGAAGATTCGGTGATAGGTACAATCACTGTTTAAACCATTGTTTGAATAATTTAAGCTGTTCTAAAGAAAATGTATTGCTATTGAGGTCTTTTGTTAATGTATTTAATTTTTAATAAAATATTTTGTGAGAATTGTTTTTTATTTATCTTAGCTAAAAGCATACTTTTAAAATTTGAAACATATCTGTAAAACAGCGCATTACTTTGGAAAAATTAATGTTTTAAAATACAGATAAGAACCAATAACAGAATACATAATAATTGATGTTTGCAAATAAATTCAGTTCTACTTTAATAATATTTTAATAATACTTATCCTTAAACCTTCCTTCAAAAACTTTTCACAAAAATAACTACACGAAACGACGGTTTAAAATTTCAACGGGCTTTACACAAAAGCGTGCGAAACTAATAGATTTTTTTCTAATCACACCGCGTTATATACGGTTTGAAACCGTTAATTATATTACTAAATGCCGTTTGTATTTTCCCTAAATACGCATTTTTCAGCACCTCGTGTTATTAGTAATCTACAAGCAATTATATTTCGATTTCAAATGTACGTCAATGAAACATATTCTTAAACATAATTAATAGAAAGTCTAAGAAAAGAAATTATATACAGCTTTCACATGTGATTCACATGATCATTAAGAAATTAGCATTCAATAGCGTAATGGTGTTTTCTAGATTATTTGTTGGATTACGAGTTATAAATGAATTCTGATAATTGCTATAAAATTAATGCTACATTGGAAGTTTCGAAAATATTGAATTTAAATATTTTGCTATATTAATACTTAATTAGGCTGAAGGTAAGTAACACGCATTTTCAATTACGAATGCATTCTTCTTTTCATTACAGGAGAAATTCCATAGATTTCATACCAGCAAAATGCGCTTTCTTAATTATTAACCACGCGATGATTACGCTAAAAGTCGACCTTCCCATTTACATATTTAAAACACATTACATTGGAATGATTAGTTTATTAAACTGTAAATTGGATAAAATAAATTATTAAAATTTTGCGTGCTTATTTCTTTGTATTGGTTAAAGCATATGTCATAAATGAGCAAAAATTTTAAAGAGGTTTGAGAGTTTTAAAGGAGTATAACTTTGCAGGGGGTGGTCCGATTTTAAATCTGTTTGCAGATTCAGATTCTACATAAAATTCTAGACTAACAAGATGTATCGCATGACTAAAAAAATGTTTAAGAACGGTCGGAAATCGCTACAGGTAAGAAATCTTAAAATCAGGGTAGCTCTCTGGAGGGTGATGATATCTAAAAAATGGAAATGGAAATGAGGATGCTCATTTACCTCGAAAGATGAAAAATTTAAGATATATTTATCTCGAAAGATGAAAAATGGTTAGTCGAAGAAAACCTTTTGGTCCAGATGTGGGTGCAAATGAGGATGCTGGTGCAAATGAGGCGGTGATTCGTCACTAAATGTACTACTCACGTGTTAGATTAGGGAGGTTTAAAGCAGTTACGTAACGAGAGAGAGAGAGAGGGGGGGGAGAGAAAGGGAGAGAGAGAGAGAGGAAGAGCAAGAGAAAGAGAAAGAGAAAGAGAAAGAGAAAGAGAAAGAGAAAGAGAAAGAGAAAGAGAAAGAGAAAGAGAAGAGAAGAGAAGAGAAAGAGAAAGAGAAAGAGAAAGAGAAAGAGAAGAGAAGAGAAAGAGAAAGAGAAAGAGAAAGAGAAAGAGAAAGAGAGAGAAGAGAAAGGGAGATAGAGAGAGAGAAAGAGAAAGAGAAAGAGAAAGAGAAAGAGAAAGAGAAAGAGAAAGAGAAAGAGAAAGAGAAAGAGAAAGAGAAAGAGAAAGAGAAAGAGAAAGAGAAAGAGAAAGAGAAAGAGAAAGAGAAAGAGAAAGAGAAAGAGAAAGAGAAAGAGAGAGCGGGAGAGAAAGAGAAAGAGAAAGAGAAAGAGAAAGAGAAAGAGAAAGAGAAAGAGAAAGAGAAAAGAGAAAGAGAAAGAGAAAGAGAAAGAGAAAGAGAAAGAGAAAGAGAAAGAGAAAGAGAAAGAGAAAGAGAAAGAGAAGGAGAAGGAGAAGGAGAAGGAGAAGGAGAAGGAGAAGGAGAAGGAGAAGGAGAAGGAGAAGGAGAAGGAGAAGGAGAAGGAGAAGGAGAAGGAGAAGGAGAAGGAGAAGGAGAAGGAGAAGGAGAAGGAGAAGGAGAAGGAGAAGGAGAAGGAGAAGGAGAAGGAGAAGGAGAAGGAGAAGGAGAAGGAGAAGGAGAAGGAGAAGGAGAAGGAGAAGGAGAAGGAGAAGGAGAAGGAGAAGGAGAAGGAGAAGGAGAAGGAGGAGAAGGAGAAGGAGAAAGAGAAAGAGAAAGAGAAAGAGAAAGAGAAAGAGAAAGAGAAAGAGAAAGAGAAAGAGAAAGAGAACGAGAACGAGAAAGAGAACGAGAACGAGAACGAGAACGAGAACGAGAACGAGAAAGAGAAAGAGAAAGAGAAAGAGAAAGAGAAAAAGAAAGAGAAAGAGATGTTACGTTCTATTTCATATTTAAAAAATGCTTTGAGTGTGAAATGGTTTTTTCGTGGATTCATATAGTGTTAGAGTTTAGAAACAGTTCGTGACATAAATGTAATTTCTGTTTGAAATGGAATTTAAAAATGTACAAGTTTGGTGTTGTTACAGGTTTGTGGTGAAAAATAGAATTCGCGCATTTTTAGTAAAAGTTATCGTTTACTTTTAAAATAAAGAGTTGTATTTTTCTCAACCGTTTCTTGATATTATGTTTTTTGTGACGAAGACACCTTTGGTGATCTTTCGATAAACAAGTGTTTGGTGTTAAAAACAAACGTTTAAAATGGTGGATTTGTTACGTGCAAACCGAATTTGCACTTTAACATTGTTAGTAGTTTAGTTTTTTGATATACGGAAGTTTCCCGCCATAATTTTCAAATACGCGGTACGCGGGAACTTTTAAATGAACTGGGCGGTACTTCCGTATGTCCTAGTAGTGAGTCTGCGTAGTGCGCTTATCCCTAGAGGGTTAGGACTATACTAGACAATGGGGTGGGGAGAGTTCTCCGCTTCTCGCGCAACAACGTGGCTTTTTGCCTTGGATCGTGAAATGATGTGCACGTGATTGTCCGGTAACGTATCTTAGGATTTACCTATGTAGAAATCCCTTCCTAATTATCTCTTGTTTGTCTGCCTCTACCTTCTTCCTGTCCAAACCTTACATAGGTAAGAATTGCTGCCACCTGGGACTACCGAACTTCACGCCTGAGGAGGACTCATGTCTACCGTTAGCTAGCCGAAGCTGTTCCTTGACGCATTTGATAGCGTCGACGTTCATCTCTAATTCTTCCGGGAGGAGCCCGAAAGGAGTGGTTAGAAGCCTACCGGAGCGCGATTTCAGGCGACAACAGGATACCTGATGTAAGTAAATCGTTACTTAATTTGCATGCGCTTATTTCCTTGTTTTTGAATTATTTAAATTTGCGTAGTATTACAAAATATTGATGACATCATCAGTAGTTGAACCGCGCCTAAAGCCGTATAAGATTTGGTGCTGCCAACTGTGATAGTGTCTATCATACCACGCCACCGGGGTAGTAATTATCGAACTTTAAATTTTAACTACCGTTCTTCGCGTAAGAATTTGGCTGCCCAACGCATGCTTTTAGGTGGTATGCCTATGGAAGGTATTAATTAAGGATTAATCAGGCTTTTTCATCTAAATAAAATCAAGAATTTTTATTTATCTATGTTACCTAAGATATCTGTGAAGTTTTTAATTTCATGTTGGTACCCTGGAAAATTCACTAGAATATTTTCAACAATTGACAGATTGCGTTTGCAATTAAGAACCGTCATTGTAATAAATAGTTTTATCTAAAAAACGTCATTCTATTTACCTTAATGTAACTTTAAAGAATACTGTTCATAACTACAGTTGCAAAAAAATGTGTGTTATCTGGAAACGTGTGTTAGTGTTTATATAAAACTTCAAATTTTTACCAGGATGGATAACCTTACTTTTTCAAGTACGTATAATAAATATTTTTAATTGCATTTCTTAAATACCGGTTGCTTTAATAGTTATTTATCTTGTATCAGTAAAATATAACCCTTGCTGCTAAATAAAAAATTGCACCTAAAATTATCTCATGTGTTTATAAAAAAGTGTTTGTCATTTACCTGTAATTAATATTTAAACTTGTTTTTAAAGAAACCTTATGTTACAAACGTTATTGAAATAAATTGCCTTTTAATATCCTTTTTTATGTAACGTCAAACTATGGATTTTTGTGGTTATTGGTTAAATAATGCATTTCATGCGTGTATTTTCTAATTTGGAGGGCTTTCTGTGACTTATCGAGAAGATATATCCCCTTGTTAAGCATTTACCTTACCTTATGCCTTTAAATACAGTTATTACAAGATTACCTATTAAAATATCTTTTGTTTGTTTTCCTTAACCTTAAAAGCCCGTTTTTGAAACTTCAATGCAAAACCTTTATAGGTTAAATAACATATCACCTGCGTGCATTTTCTATTTAGGAGAGCCTTTCTGTATTTATCAACAAAATATTTATTTAATTGAACATTGATTTTGCTTGCATACACCCTAAATGTGTTTCCTTAGTGTGTTAATTAATTAACGCTTTAACATTAGCATATTATTCTTTATCGGTGACGTTTCTAACAAGTTCTTATCCCTAAATACCGTACCATACTAATTTAAGGTAGCTGTAACGTTTATTACCTCCCGTATTGCCTAACTATTTTATATTTTATATATCGTGTCTTGAATATTCGATTCACAATGAACGTTTCACATTTAAAATCCCTCGAATTGATCTACGAGCTGAAGTGTAGGAGTATTATCGCAGCTAGTAATCAGAATGATAGGAGATCTCAACTCAGAGCTATTTTGGCACAGGAAACCAAAGACGTCGCTATCTTAAAGAAACCCGTTGGCGACTGGCCCCTTAACGTATCGGAAATTAAATTATCTTTAGATGATATATCGGGTATAATAAACAGAACAGATCCTGCTGCTACTAATATCGAGCTAGGGAGATTAACCTCAAGAATAACGCACGTCAAACAGCGTGTCGAATTATTATCTTTATATGACGACGACCAAGCGACTCAATCTAAACAAAGTTTGTTGTCCGAGGTGTTATTGCTTGAAGGGATTGTTCTCGAAAGACTTAATCCAAATGCAGACGTAGATATATCGTCACCCTTTTCAAATCTTGTAATCGCTTCACCCAAACCTGTAGGAAAATCTATACCTGTATACAAATGGGGTCTCACTTTTGAAGGGTTTGATTCGAAGGTCTCTTTATCATCCTTTCTTGATCGTATTAATGATTTTAAAATCTCTCGCGGGTGTACCGACCACGACCTATTTGTCTCAGCTGGTGATTTGTTCGCAAACTCAGCGTTAATATGGTACACAAACATACGAGACCAAATTTCTACCTGGGAAGAGTTAGTTGCGTGTTTAAAACGAGACTTCCTACCTTATGGCTATATTAACGACCTTTGGAACGAAATACGTAACCGAACCCACCCAAGGTCCTGACGAAAATGTTGTTTCTTTTATTACCTCATTAGAAGCTTTATACAGCAGACTCGACAAAAAACCTTCAGAACCCGAAATTATCGATCAATTACTTAGAAATTTAAACCCCTATTTCTCAGAACGTTTGGCATTACAGCCCATATCTTCGCTAGCCCACTTTAAAGACCTATGTCGTTCTCTTCAAGAAGTGAGGTCAAGAATTAACAAATATCGGCCACCGCCCGAGAAATTATCTGGTCTTCTAGAACCTGATTTAGCTTGCCAAGTTCGAGCTTCCCGTAAAGTATCTACACTTAACGTTCCTCCTACCGTTACTAACAAGCACTTACCTGTTGGAACTGCAAGCGAAGTGGACATAACTATACTGTCTGCACATACCCTAGAAATATTTTTTGTTATGGATGTGGTCGCGCTAATATTTACAAATCTAACTGCACCAACTGTAATCCTAACGTATCGGGAAACTCCCGTCGAGATATTTCAAATCAGGATGTGAATATCTCAAGAAACCAAAATCGCCCTCAACACCAATCATTCAACGGACACAGACGTCAATAAATTCAAGTCATAAAACCACTTCTAACGTTGTACCGTCATTAAATTTATCTAATAATAATACCGCTACTATTAATGTACAAAATGCCTTACCTTTATTAGAGGAATTATGCTATACTACTCCAGCTGAGTGGTCTAAGTGGTTACAAACCGTCAATTCCTTTTATCATAAAAAGACTGCTGCCGTTTCACAACTTGTTAAAAAACCCTTCGATAACCGTCCACACTTATCTATTTCAATAGGTTCCTTAAATGTAATTGCTTTATTGGATACAGGTTCTTCATGTTCTCTTATAAATAACGAAGGTTTACATCAATTATCTCAACAAAATATCAAAATTCAAATTATTCCCGAAAAAACTTCCATAAATTTAGCTGACGATAATCAAATACATGTAACCGGTTCCCTTAAGTTAAAAATTCGTGTAGAATCTCTTGAACGTGAGGTTTTATTTTTGATTGTGCCTACATTAGCTTATCCCTTTCTGCTAGGCGTTGATTTCTGTAAACTTTTTAATCTGTCACTTTACTTTCAGGATTTTTCATGGCAAACCTCCATTAAAACGAACTCCTGTGCATCTACAGGAATATCTAACAAAATCTCTCTTACTGATTCCCAAAATGTAACCCTTAACGCTACAATCGACAAATTTCGCAAACTTAATACCTCCCAACTGGGTTGTGTTACGACGGCAACACACGTTATCTCTACAGGTGATGCCCTCCCTTTTAAGCAACGTCAATATCCCTTATCGCCTGCCTTACAAAAGCATTTACATGCTGAAATAGACAAAATGTTAGAATCAGGTGTTATCTATCCTTCAAATTCACCGTGGACCTCTCCTGTATTATTAGTTCGGAAAAAGAATGACGAATGGCGTGTCTGTTTTGATGGCAGAAAGTTGAATTCTGTGACTGTTCCAGACGCTTACCCTCTACCTAGAACTGACTCGATTTTAAGTCGGCTTCGAAACGCAAAATTTATCTCATCTATCGACCTTAGACAAGCTTTTTATCAGATACCTCTCGACTTATCTTCTCGTCAAAAAACTGCTTTTTGTGTCCCAGGCCGAGGTCTTTTCGAATATAATTTTTTGCCATTTGGTCTCTGTAACGCTCCACAAACCTTACAACGTACTATGGATCAAACGTTAGGTCCCATCTTACATCAAGAACGTGCCTTTGTGTTTTTAGATAATATCTTAGTTATCTCAAGTTCTTTCGATGAACATATCGCCACATTAGATGAAGTTGCAGAACGTTTAAACGCAGCAGGTTTTAAGATAAACTGGGAAAAGTCTCAATTTTGTCGTTCATCCCTCACATTTCTTGGTTTTATTGTCGATGGAACAGGCTTACGAGCAGATCCTGCTAAAGTTGATGCTATTACTAAATTTAAAACACCTAAGACTGTTACCGAAATCAAACGTTTAATTGGAATGATTAGCTATTATCGCATTTTTCTACCCAATCTTTCAACTATATCCGCACCCATTACTGCTTTAATTAAAAATAAAAAGAAATCCCAAACTATCGAGTGGAATTTAGAATCTCAACAGGCTTTCGAACAAATTAAAACATTAATCACTTCAGCACCTATCTTAATCTCTCCAAATTTCGATGAAAAGTTTTTTATACAAACCGATGCCTCACTTACTGGTTTAGGTGCAATGTTATTCCAGGTAAGCAATGGTTTAGAACATCCAATCGCCTATGCGAGCCGTGCCTTAACTTCTGCCGAACAAAAATACTCTGCTACCGAACGAGAACTATTGGGCGTTATCTTTGGCATCGAGAAATTTAGAGGATATGTCGAAGGAACACACTTTACCGTAATCACGGATTGTGCAGCTCTCACGTGGCTTAATAACTTGAAACAGCCCGCAGGTCGTTTGGCAAGATGGAACTTGCGTATATCTCAATTTACTTTCGATGTTAGGCATAGGCCTGGCAAATTAAATATCGTACCTGATGCGTTATCTCGAGATGTTGTTTCTCTTAACCTTCCAAATTTAATTCTGGATACCTGGTACCTCAATATGATTAAAAAAGTTTCCGATAATCCCGACAAATTTCCTACCTTTAGTGTAACTAATAATAGACTATATAAATTTGTATCCTCGTCCCCACATAAAATATCAAACATACCTGAATGGAAACTGGTCGTGCCCACTGCAAACCGCAGTGAGGTGCTCAAATTATGTCACGACGATCCAATTGCTGCACACCTTGGTGTTACAAAAACTCTCGCTAAAATATCTGAATTATATTACTGGCCCACACTTAAGCAATCTGTTTGTCGCTACATTAAGAGCTGTAAAATTTGTGGTTCCCATAAGGGTTCACAAGACGCTCGCCCTGGTTTAATGGGTAACTTTAAGCGTGTATCTTATCCCTTTCAATTAATATCGCTTGACTTATTAGGACCTCTCCCCCGATCGAAAAGAGGTAATCAATATCTTTTAGTGGTTACCGATTGGTTTTCTAAATTTGTTATGGTGCAACCCTTACGTAAAGCTACCTCCGCAGCAATAATTAAATTCCTAGAACAAAATGTCTTTCTCATCTTTGGTGTCCCCCAGATTATCCTTTGTGACAATGGTGCACAATTTATCTCTAAAGATTTTCAGAATTTCGTTAAAAGTTATAAAGTACAAAAAATTTGGTTTAACGCAAAATATCACCCCCAAGTAAACCCTACCGAAAGAGTAAATCGAGTGTTAATTACCGCTATCTCTTCCTATATTAATCCAGACCATACTACATGGGATGAACATATCTTTAAAATTGCTCAAGCTTTGCGTACATCTAAACACGAAGCAACCCAATTCACTCCGTCTTTTCTTGTTTTTGGAAGATATACCCCAATCGATGGGAGTTACTATGGTTTAGTGCCTGACGATACTAACGTAATTGAATTTGACGATAAAGTACGTTGGGACAAGGACCAACGGTCATTACCTTCTATCTTTAACGACGTTAGAAAAAATTTGTTAAAAGCTTACGAAAAGAGCAAGGACCACTATAACTTACGTAAACGAAATATTTCCTTCGCCTTGGGCGAACAAGTTTGGAAAAAGAACTATGTCTTATCGGATGCATCTAAGAAATTTTCTTCAAAACTGGCCCCTAAATTCATTCTTTGTTAGGTCACTCGTGTCATTAGTCCCCTTATCTACGAACTTCAGGATGCTGAAGGAAAACGCCAAGGCAGGTGGCATATTAAAGACCTTAAGCCATTCTCTGCCGACCCAAATGCTAATTAAATTTTTCACGTTCCACGCTCCTCACCACTTACCTAATATTTTTTTGGTTTCACCATCAATTAGTATCTTTAATTACTTATTCCTTCTCTTATACACCTACGTTTTATACATTTAACTCATTTATCTTAAACCCTTTGCTTCTGGTTGACTTTTCCCTGACCATACCGTTACTTATATATCACTTCATTCTCTACACCCCCCAATATAACTCTGTCGTTTCATTTAATTAACCCTTGAACTTTTCCTACTACATATTGTTCGGTCTTTAGTATTTCTCTTATATGGTTTAATTGTGTGGTAATTGTCGTAACTTTGGTTGAAATAACTCATTGAATTTTTATGATTGGTTTTAGCTGATGTTGAGTGAATGCTTTTTTCTTTGGGCCAACATAGGAGTCATGACCTATGCCATTGTAAGAAACAGTTCATATTCGCAGTTGCAAAGACTAGGACTATCTATTCCATGTGTTTTTCCTCTGACTTATTGCAGTCGCCCACATTATACTACATCATTGTTTCTTTCTTTTTCTACATAACTTATAAACATTTTTTTCATTGTTTTTTATTGAACTTTGTGGTGAGATGCTATTGCTTTTTATTGTTATCTTATTAAACTCTCGGTTGTTTTAGCATATTGGGACAGTGTATCTGTATCTAACTGCTTATAATTGGACATTTTTGTGTGTTTAGGGTGCTACCGATTTAAAAAACTACCTTAAAACAGTTTGTTTTTGTGTGTCTGTATCTGTAATGATACTTGTAAGTTGTCGTGTTAACTTTTGTCTGATTTTCTTATCGTAGTCGATGCACTCGTTAGGAAAATGATCGTACTAGTTCTCTTAGGAGCCTAGTGAATGTTAACAAATGTCTATACTTATCTTGTCGGATGAATATCGCAGGTGGTCCTTCAGACTACGCTGTGTTTTATAGGGACAACTCTCTACTTTCTCTTGGACGCTTGTCCAAAAACTATACTTTTTTCTTAACCCGCTATCTCCGCTATGCCTTATTCTTCTTTCGGTGGACCTGTTCTTGTCCCGGAACACCCGTCTGCCACATAAGAATGATGTTCCCTCATTCCGAGCTACTGACCACACTGGTTGGTTGAGTAGCGCTTTGCTATCCACCTTTCCCTCTGTCTCTTTTGCTCAATGCGAGCCCTTCCTCTACTTTCTTCTACCTGGAGGTGCCTCTTATGCACTCCAAAAAACCAACCTCCTTCTTTTTACCGTTCCTGTTTCTCTACTGCCTTTTCATTTCTGTTAGTCACCGTGTGGTTGTGCGGGAGGTTTTCACAGACACCTGGACCATGTCTCTGCGAATCTTTCGTGGGGTCATGCGGTGCCGCTGTCAGTGCATGGGCTCTGGCAGTGAAGGTGTGTGTGAGTGTGTGAATATGTGAGTGAGTGTGTATATCGTTATATACCGTGTGGATATCGGGTGATAGTTTCACCGATATCGATCAACGCTGGGTGCAGGAATGCACCCAAATGTCTTTGCCGGTCCCCCGTGCTGTTCTTGCGAACGGACCTGCTTCACAGGTTTCTCTTTTTAGAGGGCACGGGTCAATCCCATTTCAACGGCTCTACTGGAGCCACTCTTTTGTTGTTATCATTGTCTTGGGTAATAACTAGGCCAATATCTTTGTCTTCTTTATTATCTTTGACAACACCCTTAGGTTTAATATCGTTATCTTATTGATTACCTTTAGTAATAACCTTAGTCTAATATCGTTATCTTACCGATTACCGTTAGGAATAACTTCGAGTTATTTCGCGTAATCTTATCGGTTATCTTTAGTAATAACTTTTTTAAATTCATGTTATCTTACCTACTATCTCTTATAATCACTTTAACTTAATATCGTGTCTTCTTATCGAGTATCTCAAATAATAACTAAAGCTTAATACCGTTATCTTATTCATTACCTTTGAGGATGACAACTTAAGCTTAATAACATTATCTTATCTACTATCTTTAACAACAATTTGAGATCTTATCTTATCTTTTTATCGTCCTAACGTATGGTATATATGACCAGACGTGGGAATTATCTTTCTGAAATTTAAGTGAAAAAGCTAACCCGATTTAGAAATGTAATTTGTCAGGTTAGCATATAAGGATTTAGTAGGCGGTACTTTTGGTAAATTTGTTGATTCACAACTATGTCATGGACAAGTTTTAAATGTGCATCATTAGGAAACCAAAGTACCAGTAACAAAATTTGCTGGAGTGCAAGGTGACGCACTCTCATGAACATTTTTAAATTTGGGCACTTCTTGCCAAAGGAAGAATAGTTTCAATGCAACACTCATGTGTGTTTGCACATAACAACTTTTGTGTTAGCTTTAGTTAGATAAGTTTAGATAGGTTTAGATAGTTTAGGCGACTTGTCGCACCCGTGTTAGTTTAAGTAGTGTTTCATGCTCCCCGACAAATTTGTGCTGTCAGTAATTAGTGTAGTCAAAGACTATCGGGCTACCTATTCCGTTTCCTGGTACTTCGGTAGACGTGTTATCGGTCGAAAAACCAGGTGGCGCCTTATATAAACATTTTGTAGGTTTTAAGTTAGGGTTTATGTAGGGTAGTTAGGATTTAGATTTTAAGCTGTTACTGTGCTAACAGACTTTTTCTTTTTTTAAGTTTTTTCTTTTGTGGCTTTGTCGCGATTGTTACGTGCAAACCGAATTTGCACTTTAACATTGTTAGTAGTTTAGTTTTTTGATATACGGAAGTTTCCCGCCATAATTTTCAAATACGCGGTACGCGGGAACTTTTAAATGAACTGGGCGGTACTTCCGTATGTCCTAGTAGTGAGTCTGCGTAGTGCGCTTATCCCTAGAGGGTTAGGACTATACTAGACAATGGGGTGGGGAGAGTTCTCCGCTTCTCGCGCAACAACGTGGCTTTTTGCTGCCAACTGTGATAGTGTCTATCATACCACGCCACCGGGGTAGTAATTATCGAACTTTAAATTTTAACTACCGTTTTTCGCGTAAGAGATTATTACGGTAAGCAAGTGATTGTTTTGTTTATGTTTATATACATGACATTTATTTTACAACAACGCACGAAGATGTGATTTTTTGTATAAATTTTTTTAACGGGAGACTGCATTGAAGACTGAATCAACCGTAAAATACTATAATTAAAAAGGTAAAGCAATAAGATGAATGTTCGGAGATGGAAAATGACAAACTTCAACTTGAACTACTGTGTAAAATTCTCCTGGGCGAATCGATAATGAGGCTTTTTTTCTTTTTTTTTGAACCCCCACTCTACGACTAGTAAGATAGCGCGGCATTATTCCTTTCTTTTTTTATTGTAGTAATCGGCGCGAGTTACATATCCCCCAAATTAAGATATATAGGTAAACAAAGGGAATTATTAAATTTGAAGTTAGATTGTTACATTGTATAATTAATTGAAGGACAAGTAATAAAAAGTTAATGGAAGTTCATAAACCAGACATGAGAACGGATGTGCATACATTGTATTCCAGACGTAATATGACACTGCAGATGCAGGTCACATCAGACAATAAGATTGCAATTATTAGAATTAAGATTGTTACTTTGTATTGTATAAATGAATAAAGAAATAAGCAGACATGAACTCTACAGTTCCCACAAGCAATGTGAGGGGCAAGAACAACATAAATACCCTCGAGAACTCGATGGCCAGTCAGTCTTGAGCTTCACAACTTTAACCTTGTTGGTTGTTCAGCTACTCATCCTAATTTTTGTTCATTTAATTCAGTGAATATCAACTAAGAATAATTTTGATCTCAATACGTTAATGAATATAATGTACTTGTAATTTAAAATTCAACTTGTAAATCAGTATAAATAAAAATCGATAGAAGAGTTTTTTTGAAAATACTTATAAAAAGTCGCTCAAAAAGGCCCAAATTCTAACTCCCGGACTACCTACGTTACTTTCGTTGCTCCCTTTATTGTCCGCATGGTATAGCGTAACAGAGCGTCAGGTATGATATTTAACGTTTCAGTTTTAAGCTTGACAGAGGCAGAATTAGAACGATGAAAAGAAAGTAGAATACTATTGGGTATTCCAGGCCACTTTTACGCACTGAAGTTTTTCTCGGTTTCCAGAGTATTTCCTGATGATTTAGAAAATGTATTTAATCCAAAATTTTATAGGGAATCAAAATCTTTCGAATTTTCTAAATCGGATAAGCGCTTACAGAGTTATTAGCCCTTTTATTGCTTGATCAATGCAATACTTTTGCTCGTTGAAATTTTTCGTGGTTGCAAAAGAATTTTCCGAAAGCTCAAGACATGTATTTAATCCAGAATTTTCTCAGCTACTCGAATCTCTTCCAATTTTTTAAATCGGACAATCCCTCTAGCCGCTACCTCTAGTTTTTTAAATATAAATCGGTCGTGTAGGGCATAAGATTGGTTTATTTTTTTTCTAAGAAATAAAAATTTTAATTTACGACCAACCTTTTTCACGGTTAGAATCCTAACCAACCCCTAACTACATATACTTTTTTCTGATACCTTAAAGATTAATGTAGATTAAGTAAAACACTTTAAACGTTTTCAGAGAGAAAGACGTACAATTGCATTTCATTTTAATAGTTTCTGTATTAGCAAATTTCACCAATAAGATAGAAATTATTCCCTTTAAGAAATACAGTTTTTAAGTTAGTATAAATTTTGATCTAAAGAAAAATAATTTTGTATCATATATGATCAACATTCAAAGGCTGTCAAATTCGTATGTGAGTTTTTTAAGGTTAGAGATTATGTCATCATTGTAATTAGTACAGACGTGATTGAGTTGTTTCGAGGATATAGTAATAATGTTGGTGCTGGATGATCTCATCGTCTGAACGTAAAGACAGGTCATATACAGTTTTGTGCTGACTCAAATAAATGTAAAATTCCGATTTCTGCTTCTAGGTCGGCGACACGTAAATTTAAGTAAATAAAAACGATACTAGATATGGGCATTTTATACACTTAACTTATTCGTCTTAAGTTTGCGTAGATGTTTTGAATGATTTAGAAAGAGGAAATCCATTTTTAGTGGAGCATTTCGTACATAACTCCAAATCATCAACATGCCGCTTTGGTAGGTCAATTACCTTGAATAGGGGTTATGGAACAAGGTAGAGTAGCCTAAGTATGTTCGGATAATTCCTTGTTAAGTGGGTCGGTTTCAATTTTAGGGGCACCTTGTTTCTCGAAAAAAGATCGTCAACCGTGGGTTGGACATAATCATGTTGAGGACGAAGTTTAATAAAACAATAGTCAATTACCCGAGAGGAAAAAAATTAAAAAGAAAATCTTCTGAAACTATTCCAAAGTGAAGATTTGTAAATAAACAATCATAATTTACTGCATGAACCGACTGAAAG
The DNA here is from genome assembly GCA_036346225.1 of Platerodrilus igneus. NCBI lineage: Eukaryota > Metazoa > Arthropoda > Insecta > Coleoptera > Lycidae > Platerodrilus > Platerodrilus igneus. Next base: position 9,017,801 of record JARFIW010000012.1, on the reverse strand, counting down.
TCCGTGTTTAGATTAAGTATTTAGTTAAGTAGATTTGCGATATATTTGATTTTTAATACTTCTTTAAGTCGGTATTATGTATTTGTAATGAAAAACGTAAGTGTACTATATAATTAGAAACAAGTCGTATATAATTGTCTAAAAAGAATATACATCTATTTTTCCATTATTGTAATGTTACAGTTACAGTTTTGCTGTAATAAATTGTTTTGTGATTTCCTAGTCGCGTGATTGATTATTTCAGGTCATTTAACATTTACTTTTAGGGACCTTCTTTGCAGTTAGCGGCCTTAAACTGGTCTACGTGTTTTTAGGTTTTATTTTTGTGTTAGGTTTAAAGTAAAATTGCCTTTAATGAATTTTCAGGTATATTTTTAAGCCAGAGTCACTCTCCTGGGCTCAGATTTTGGCATTTCTTTGTTATACTTTCTAGGGAATTTTCCTAGCAACTTTGAGAGTTTAGGTAACATCCAAGATATTTCTCGATCAAGATCTTGTTAGCTTGAACCCCGCATTCAAAGTAAAATATAAGTGTAATTAGCATGCATAAATAACCTCAAATTTACGGGGGGGGGGGAGATTTTCCAAGACGACGAAATACGTCGCGAACCGCAGTATTTTTCTGCTAGTGCGATGATTTAAATTCTCAGTGGGGTTTCGTAGTGGCTTCCTGTTGCTGCTCGTGTTGCTTCGCTATAGTCGGCGTGTCGATACATGAAGAGGTAGGGTAGCGGGGAACCACTAGTCGATAAGTTCGAAGTACTTGCACACATCGGCACTCAACGTAAGTCGGTAAGCAAGTCTCAAGTTACGATACTTTTTCTCCCACGTAAATGTCTATCCCTCCATGAGAGGTTAAAGTTTCTGATGTACGTTGGTGGGAACAACGCCGTTCAACCCGTGAGAACTACCATGTTAGCATAATTTCAGACAACAAAGATAAGTCAGTGTCTGGAATATCCGTGTGAAGAACAACTTTATGTAGTTTCAACATACGTCGGCATTACGATATTTATCTGATGGGAATTTCCCAATGCATAGTTTTAAAAAACCTTTTAAAGACTAATTAATACACTAATATGTTAAAGCTTTTTAAATTAAAGCGTAACAATTGCCTTAAAGCTTCAAAAAACAAAACAAAAAGTCTCTTTGTACAAGAGCGTACACATTTGCGGAAAACTTATATTACATTTGTCTATAGCGCCCCTGGTTTTAAACCGTAGCAAAAATTGCGCTACTAGGAAACCGAAATAAGCAGCCTCCCGATTTTAAGGGTCTTGTTTGTCGCAGCATCGACCGCATAAATTTCGTCGGAAGCATTAGACTCAGCCTGAGTATAAATTGGATTACAAGTTTCCTTTCACATTCATTTATGAATGCATGCAAATTTGCATCTGTCTCCTTAAAGACATTTTCTAAAGCAAAACAAACTTATATTGGCTTTACTGGAATAAGGCAAAATATAATGCAGCAGCGGAAACGTTAAGTTAACAAATTAGCCAGTTTTATTGCATTTATGATACATAATTCCTTTAGCTTACCCTATGAAATACAACACTAAGGTATAAGTTTGCTTTTCCACCTTACCATAATAAATCCTACCTTTGGTCGTAAATACCAAGGGTTCAGAACGATAAATCGATAAATTGTTCTTAGGGCATTTCATTAAGAGAAACATATAGATAATTTATTGACTTAACGGTAAAGGCAAGGTATAGACAACATCTCAGAGATAATTTCAGAGAGAAAGATAAATACTTAACCATCTATGGGTTAGATGATTAATTCATGTGCGCTAAGGTCTCCAAGATATTTTTGGAAAAAAGGTAATTAACCAATTATAGTCACATGTTAATCAGATAAAATAAAATCTTTACTACAATTTTAAAGAAAAAAAGTAAGCACTAAACATTTATGGTTTAACCTAAAAATTAAAATAAGATAAAATATTACAAGATTTTTAAAAAGAGAACGTAAAACCTAATCTTGGTTTGAAGGTCTTATTCTCAAGGCACACCGCACCTCCTATAAATGTAATAACAAGAAAGAATGGGGATTCCCGATGGAGTAGAGTGATCCCGTAGGAATGTAAAATGAGGTTTTAACACATGCCCTCCAAAAGGAGAAGCCGTTTGAAGCTGCTCTCGTTCGCATGAACGTCATGTAGGATCAATTCGCGAGGGGGGTGCAATCCCTGCATCCCGGTGTCGATAGGAAGATCGGCGCAGCCAAATCGATAACAACATTCACTATCTAGGTAGATCAACATAAGACAGTGGCGATACCCGATACACAGCTAGACGAAAGTTCATCACGCTCACGCCCCAATGTTGTGAAGTAACATCCTTCTCACTATGCGACGACTTCGAAAAAATAAAAGAAAAGGAGAGAAATAAGGAAAGATAAAGAGGGTGGTGGAGGTTAGGAGTTATATAGCAACCCAGGTAGAAGAAAAGCTCGCATTGAGCAAAAGCGATAGACAAAAGAAGTGGACTTAATAGAACTAAATCTGGAATACAGCTATATCCCATCACCTGACGGATGAGAGTTGACCGTGTCTAACCGCCACCTAGCACCAGTGGGAAAACAACCGAAGGCTGAAGTTATTAACGAAAGAGAAGGAGATTATGTACAGATGCAGGATCCTGGGCAAGAGAACACCCATCAATACAGTATACAACATATGCAATACAAGACATTCGCGACCTTTCGGACGCGAGGCTTTAAAAGAATCAGGAACCCCCACCCCATACCTGCGTAATTATCAATGTTAATGTGGGAGAATGTAGTAATATTTGCCATGTAGTTAGTTGCCCTTAATGTCGTTAGTATTGTTTCATAAAATTGTCATGTTTAGTTTATGTTGGTTAAAGCTTAATAATTGCACGATTCAAATCCTCAACACGCGACATGAAAGCTCCCCTATATATAAATGTAGTTCCGTTACTAACCCTAAATCCCTTATCCATTTAAACCGCCTCGCTTTTATGTTTTCCTGTGACCGAAATCTACGCTAAAGCTCTCACGCCTACACTTACACGAGGATTTAAGTTAAATCCAGACCCAATTTGATTTTATTAATCCATATGGGTGGAGGGCATCGCGACGCTAAAGCTTTATCAGTTTGATAGAACTCTTGTGTTTCATGAGTGCCTGTTACTTGGGACGCCACATACGCGAAAGCCGCTGAAACTTTTCGCTTTTACAACCTGTTGCTCCATTATTGATTTTATGAATGAGTGCCGCACAGTGGTGATTCATTACGAATGTGCAATTTCTAAACTAAAGATACTAGACACCACAATATTAGGATTTCGCTCAACATGCATTATGTCAATGTTGCCTGTTTAAGAGCTACAGGATGTTCAAAGTTGAAAATATGTTTGAAATGTCTAAATCATTGTGGAAGTTTTGGTAGGATCAATTCGAAAATTTACACGTTTATGTTTTTTTGACATGAGAATTACGATTATGAAACTTACTTGGACATCGCTCACAGAAGGCGCTAGTTACAGTCTGTTTCCGCTCAAAATCAAAACACAACCGTTTGTCTGTTGAATTATGGTTAAAATAAATTAAAAATATGGAAGGCCCTTTATTTTATGTAACTCTGTTGGTTTTTGAGTTATTACCTTTTATAGTATATTACATACTAAGGGACGTAAGTAGGATTTACAATGACGCGACTGTTTGCACCTTTAGAAAATTAAAAAAAAATTATTTTGGTATCTCTACGACCTGCGTTCTTTGAAATTTGTTACGCAGCTAGGGTTAGTGTACTAAAACAACACATATCTTTTACTGAAACATGTTCACCCTGATTCGCAATTTTTTTTCAATCTTGCACATGGGTACATCATCATTAGATCTTCAGTCCTGGAACTGAATAGACGCATACTTTCATTGTTTCCTATTCTTAACTAACCTTCACATTTCCCTTAAATTTGCACAGTCTGCATCTATCACTATCTGCATGCAAAAGTCTGATCTCGATCTATCAGATGAGAGGTAGAATGGAGGTCCTGTGTGTGAGTGTTGTCACGCACGTTAAAGATCCCTACCTTGCCTGGAACGGCAAGGGTTCGGCAAAATTCTAAATTTCCAGGCAACAAAAAACTCGCCTCCTGGCCAATGTAGTACCTTAGGGTGGAGCATTGGAAATGTAAATGCACGGACTATTTTACCTCCGCAATTTTTTTAACCGCCAGAGTATGACATCATCTTTACTAACAATTTCTGTACGCAGTATAGTTGGGAGGTAATGTGGTGGTTTCCCGTTGCCTTCCACATCGCAGTAGTGTGTCTTAGAATGTTATACCGACCCCTATGGTCTCTGCCACTCTAAGTACCGAAAAAGCTGCTGCCCTCCTTCGGGGACCTGTCTTAGTCTGGTTCCTCACTAAAGACCCCACTAATTTGGTTACACCTATAGTTCAGCTCTTTAGCTCATTGAAACACGCAAGCTATTATACCCGTTCTAGTATTTTAGAACTTCGTCGAGGTGCAGGTCCATTCAGAATGGCTCCACACATGCTTTCAACAATTTTCATCTTGTTTCTGTTTATTGTCTTTGATCATAGGCGCTGTTTTTTCTTGTTTGATGCAGTTTGGTTCTCTTCTATTGTTTTACAATTATATACCCTATTTCTCCGGCATTCAATGGTTGTGAGGGGGAGGGGGTAAGCAGCCTGTGGCTGCAAAGTTCCCCCAGCACTGGAACATTTGCCATTTAATAGTTTTTTCAATATATGTATTCAGCGCGGGGGTCTTATAAATTTGTATATCGACTTAGCTCCGCGGGTTTTTGTTGTTCTAAGATGTAGTTTCTTACTCTTCAGCTAAGTGGACTGTATTCGAGATTATAGTACGTGTTACTTGGCACTTTCACTGAGTTTTTTAGGGGTTTATCAAATTACTTCGGCTGCATTATTGACTAACTCACCGAACGCACAACTGTTTGGTTCCGAGATCGACGAGAGAGTGTTTTGTCACTACCCCTTTTTCAACTTATTTACACATGCACAAAGGAATTTCTACGACAGGATATAAGGGGACAAGGGATAACAGTTTTACTATTTGATTTACAACTACAAATTTAAAATAATTTAAAATTAACCACGCGAACGTGCGACAAAGAGACCGAACATCCCGCCCACCAAAATAAGTATGAACTAACTTATTTTATATTTAAAACTAATTAGATCTATTAACTAAGAAACCTAAACCGACAAACTTATATAAGTGAATATGTATACATACCATTAAATATTAAGTAACTGGCAGTAAACATAGTTTCACTAGGGGGCGTTTAACTAACCCTTGAGCTGTCTTGACGGTAGCTACCCGAACGATACCGTCCCTACCAGGATGAACATCTACTACTCTTCCTAAACGCCACTGTAGAGGGGGGTTATTTTCTTCCTTTAAGAGGACAAGCGAATCTATAGGTAGGGTAGCGGAATTCCTCAACCACTTACGTTTCTGTTGCAACGTGTGCAGGTATTCAGCATTCCATTTTTTTTCAAAACCCTTGTTGCACTTGCTGCAACAGTTGCCAGTGATTCAAACGAGAGGGGTTTATGGACAACAAATCTGGATCTGGTAACACCGAGACTGGTTCCACATTAAAAAAATGACCCGGGGTCAAATATGAAAAATCATGCGGTTCGCAACTCAGTGCGCATAGTGGACGTGAGTTGAGAATCGATTTGAATCACTACCGTCGAGAATTCTTCAAACGATAAAATTTGTTCACCGATAATTCTTTTCAAATGGGATTTTACCGATTTAATCCCGGCCTCCCACAACCCACCAAAATGAGGGGCAGCAGGAGGATTAAACACAAATTCGATTCCCTCAACGCCTGCCGAATGGCGCATCAATTGAGAGATTTTACAAGAGGCCCCAACAAAATTAGTACCATTGTCACAATGAATTTGAATACATTAGCCTCTTCGAGCAATAAATCGACGTAAAGCACCCAGGAAAGCGTCTGTCGACAAGTTAGACACCAATTCCAAATGGATAGCCTTAGTGCTGAAACAAATAAATAGACAAATGTACGCTTTCAATGATTTTGCGCCACGACACCGATTCATCGTGACAGAGAACGGTCCACCAAACTCGACTCCCGTATGTAAAAACGCCTTACCTGGAGTTAAACTAGAAGCTGGTAAATCCCCCATGGGGGGGGCATAAGCTATAGGGTTTACACGAAAACAACGAATGCAGGACTTCAAACATTGCCGAATAGCCCTCTTTGCGGACAAAATCCAATAATTTTGAGTTCGTAAAAATTGAGTTGTTCGATTTCCAAGATGTAAATGTCTTTCATGACAATCTAATATAATAATTTCAGTCAACCGATGCGACCGAGGAAGCAAAATTGGAAATTTTGCATCATGCGACAACTCAGAATTAAGTAGGCAACCGCCCACCCTCAACAAATCACGACTATCTAGAAACGGACTAAGGCTACGAAGTTGTTTACTAACAAGTTTTCCAGTTTTAATATTTGTAATGTCTTGGACAAAAACATTTGTTTGAACTCTTTTAATCAATAAATGTATAGCCTCTCGCTGATGAGCTAGAGACAAACCATCAGAATATTTTAAACGCAAATCTGCCGGACATTGAACATTACGAATGAAATGACGAATACATTTAATAATCCTACAAATTTTCTGCAGTTTTGAAAATTTATCCAACAACAAATCTAAGAAATTCTCAAACATAACGACTGTTAACGACAGAGTACGATATTCGACGTCCATCTGAGATGAGTCGATAAGTTTTGGCAGTGACGTTACTGGCCATTCTTTATTACGATGCACTAACCAGGAAGGCCCTGTCCACCATAATGGATGATGAACCAACTCTGAAGCCAAAGTCCACGTGAGGCACAATCCGCAGGGTTATCCTGGGACTTAACATGAAACCATGAAGATGGAGGAATACGTTCTTGAATATGCGAAATGCGATTGCTAACGAATGTCTTCCACTTATGCGAGGAAGACCGAATCCAAGACAAAACAACAGTAGAATCTGACCACGCGAAAATATTACTAAAGGATAAAATATCTGTATAAGTATTTTTGACGATATCTATTAAATCTGCCAAGAGTACGGCAGCACACAATTCGAGACAGGGCAATGAAATGCGATTAGTTGGAGCAACCTTCGATTTTGCGCATACTAAGGACATGGTAATATTACCTTCTAAATCGAATGAACAAAAATAGATGACAGCTGCATACCCGGCTTCAGAAGCATCGCAGAACTCATGCAACTCCACCCTTTTAAAATTATGACATACGATGCGACGCGAAATCTCAATATTCGAAACCGCCGGCAATTCACCCAAAAAATGTTTCCATTCTTGTACGACTTCCAATGGCGGCTCTTGGTCCCAACCGAGACCTAAAAGCCAAAGATCTTGAACTAAACGTTTAGCAAAAAGTACTAAAGGCGCTATCAAACCGAGAGGATCAAAATTTTTTGCGATAGCCGACAAAATATTACGCTTAGTGCAAGTGCGCTCTTCAGCGTTTAAGTTGTATAAAAATACATCTGTAAGAGCGCACCACGAAAGGCCCAAAATTTTTATTGAACCACTATTTTTATCTTGAAAGGTAATTGCTTCCGAACTGGACAGGGACTCCCTCAAGTTGGACATCACTTCCGGTCAATTACTACTCCATTTTCTTAATTGAAAACCACCACTAGTGCAAATACTATTCAATTCACCAATTAATTGATTAGCAGCTTCAATCGAATTGCATCCAGTGACTAAGTCATCAACATAGATATCGCTCGCCAATAACGATGACGCGAAGGGAAAATTAATCGATTCTAACCTTGCCAATTCTTGAACAGTACGCAAGGCCAAAAAGGCGACGACGAAACTCCATAAGTCACAGTATTTAATTTAAAGTCCATAATAGGATCTGACGGAGAAAATCTCCAGACGATACGTTGATAATCACGATGAGTATCTTTAACCAAAATCTACCGATACATTTGTTTGATATCAGCTGTAATTACGATAGGATGTACACAAAAGTGCAATAACAAAACTGCAATGTCTTTTTTCAGAGCAGGGCCAATAGCCAAGCTATCATTTAACGAATTTCCAGATTGATCCGGACACGAAGCATCGAAAACCACACGCAATTTGGTCGTAGTGCTATCTCGCTTATGTACAGCATGATGGGGAATGTAATACATTTTCTCAAGAACCGACGAATTTTCAGGCGATTCCATTTGAACCATGTGACCGCTTTTCAAATAATCCTCCATAAATTTTTTATAATCCGAATACAATTCAGGATTTTTTAGCAAACGACGTCCTAAACCCAAAAATCTTTTAATACAAATTGATCTCGTACCCACAAATGAGGGTTCAGAAATTTTAAAGGGCAAGGACACTACAAAACGACCGTCCTTGTTACGTCTATAATTTTCCACAAATTCTTTTTCACACTTTTCCTCTTCAGGAGAAATGTGTTTTTTGAAGGGAATATTTTCTAATTCCCAAAATCGACGAATGTCACTGTCTAAGGGTTCAATGAAAGCACACAACGACGTAATAGAATTATTCGGGGAAACGACCTTTCCCGTTAAAACCCAACCAAAGGTTGTTTTAATAGCAACTGGCTCGTTAGCGACACTCCAACGAGACTCGTTCTACAAAACCTGAGCAAAAATTTCCGCTCCGAGTAGCATGCCAATTTGTTGAGAACACCAGCCTGCGGGTGAGGAGAATATCCTCGATAGTGTTTAAAGCAACAATATAGTAAATTATAGGTTGGGAAGGTTCACTTCAGCCTAAGTGGTGAGGAGAATATCCTCTGAAGTGTTCCAGAACAACAGCTAATTTTTTTTTTCCCTACTGATGATGACCACATAGTGGTCGAAATACGTATCTAGTAATTTAAATATTTTTTGTGGTTAAGGGTTTTTATTTAATTTTATTTAAATCGTGCCACAGTGTTCCTATAGATTATTAACTTTACATTGTTTTTCAATGTACGACCTTAAATCTTTGAACGAGGGAATCTCGTCACTATTTCCTAATTCGAAACGCTTTAAAATGATTGTATCTAATTTTTTTGATAACAGATTAAACAACATGAAATCTAATAAATCTATTTCCATCTGCCTTAACGCGAATATATTTTCATCAAAACAACTAATTAATTGCCGGAGTTCCGCATGCGAGTCTGTGGAACTGACCTTAGGGCATTTTTCGAGAGCATTAAAATATGTTGAAAGTAATAACTTCTTGGACTGAAAACGATTAGTAATGATTTTATAGGCTTCTTCGTATGCACAATCGTTTAATGGCAAATGTTTTATTAACATACGCGACGACTCATCTAGCGTATCAATGAAATAGCAAAATTTTTCCACAGGGGCAAACCGACATTATCATGAATCAATCGCTTATGCATTGCATGATAACTCTCAAAATCCGAAATGCGTCCCGAGAACCTCGTGACAGAAAGATGTTTCAAGCGAAGTCCACTATTTACCGACAAAGGATTATTCATATTATCCACCTTTGGCTTATTTTCTACGCAATCTAATTCGCATTGTTCAGCGATAATCCGAATATCTAATAGATAATCATAAATTTTCACCCTAAGGGCCGAGAATTCGTCCAATTGTTCACTCTCCTCATTAAAGAAAATATCCTTGCAAAAAGACTTGAAATGAGTTTCAATTTGCTCGACACTTTTAATCGATGCTCTAATTAAAGCAATCGATACATTTTCCGGTTGATTAATCTTACTGTATATATGATCCAACCTTTTAACTACAAATCTAGCTTCAAGAATAGCTTTATCAATTGATATAACCATATTTGATTAATGATTAATGAACGACAATAAAAATTAATGTAAAAACAATGCTCACTCAAATACGCTACGACTAATTAATGTACGAAATTAAATTATTAATGGACAAATGCAACTAATTACAGTGCTCGCCCGAGAAAACGTTTAACGTTTTAAATAAGTGCCAACCCCTTTGTTATACAAGTTGCATGAACCCGATGGTTCCTCGAACTTGACACGAAAAATAAGGTAAAGATTTACAATACAATAAAATTTAGTTTACCTAAAGTAAACTGTTCGACCACTAATCTTTGACACAAAGGATAAAGGATATATTGTAAAATGTACAGTTAGAACCAGATGTTTCTACCATTAAATTTGCAAGCAGGATGTTATTCTCTTTGTAACACGTTTAACCATAATCAAAACTACAACAATTATTAAATTTAATTATAAATGAGGAGCTTAAAGGATAGGAACTAATTAATTAATTAAATAATCCGGTGATGAACGCCAATTGTTCAGGGGGGGGGGGTGTCTTATAAATTTGTATATCGACTTACCTCCGCGGGTTTTTGTTGTTCTAAGATGTAGTTCCTTATTTTTCAGCTAAGTGGACTGTATTCGAGATTATAGTACGTGTTACTTGGCACTTTCACTGAGTTTTTTAGGGGTTTATCAAATTAATTCGGCGGCACTATTGACTAACTCACTGAACGCACAACTGTTTGGTTCCGAGATCGACGAGAGAGTGTTTTGTCACTACCCCTTTTTTAACTTATTTACACATGCACAATTGAATTTTTACGAAAAGATATAAGGGGACAAGGGATGACAGTTTTACTATTTGATTTACAACTACAAATTTAAAATAACTTAAAATTAACCACGCGAACGTGCGACAAAGAGACCGAACAATATGCTTTCGTACAATTAACATTAGTTGCAGATATTTCACATCCAACACCTGTAATTGTTTATAATAATCATCAGATTTATTTGTGCTTATTTTTTTTGTCTCGGAACTGGTTGGACACGTTCCTCCACTTATTTATATTCTGAGCTAGCCTACACAGTTCCCTAAAATTCCCACAGAGCCAATATACAGCTCGGTTCCTCTTCTATTGTTCTTTAATTATATGCCCTATTTCAACGAGATTCAGTGGTATGTGAAGGGGGCGGATCCGTGGCATAGTTGGTATGCATGTGACTACTACGCCCAAGGTTCCGGGTTCGAATCCCAACACGGTCGCTTGAAGAATGTTAGGCGACATTTTTCACAAAAAAATACACCCTCGTTTAGATGAGAGGTAAAATGGAGGTACCGTTTGTGAATATTGTAACGCACGTTAAAGATCCCTACCTTGCTTGGAACAGCAAGGGTTCGGCAAAATTCAAAATTTTTCCGGTAAATAACTCGCTTCCTGGCCAATGTACTACCTTCGCGTGGAGCATTGGAAAATCACATATAGGGGTATGTGAAGGGGGTTAAGCAGCTTGTGGCTGCTAAGATCCCCCAACACTTAGATATTTGCCGAATTAATAGTTTTCCAGTAAATACTTTCACACAATTATCTTATTCGAGAATATGGCACAACCTATACCTGTAGTTGCTTATAATAATCATCATGTTTAAGTAAAGTCATTAGTTTTCCATCTTGGGACTGGTTGAACGTGTACCTCCATTGAATTCTATTCTGAGATAGTTTATACATTTCCCTGAAATTCCTTCAGCCTACAACTTTTACTATCTGCGTGCAATAGTCTAAGCTAGGTCTATCTCTACTTCTTTTTTTTCCTATCTCTGCTTCCAATATATTCCGCACTATTCCCTCATGCCGCAGTATGTGGCCTATCATCCTAGCACTCCTATTTTTAGCGTTTTCCACATATTTCTTTGTTCCCCTACTATTTCTAGTACCTCTTCCTTCTTAACTTTGTCTGTGCATGATATCTTCATCATGCGTCTGTAGCACCACATTTCAAAGGTTTCTACTTTTTTATTTCCGGTTCTCCTACTGCCCAGGCTTTACAGCCGTACAGTGCTGTACTCCACATATATGTAATCTTTTCCTTGTTTCTATGTTTGTTGTGTTTGAACACAATAGTTGCTTTTTCTTGTTAAATGTAGCACGACTTTGTGTTTATCTTTGTTTTATATCTTTTGAGCTTTTCCCATCTTGCATTATTTGGCTTCCTAGGTAGCAGAAATCCATAACCTCTGGTAAGTTCTCGTTACCTATTTGTATTCTAGTTTTTGATTTATTTTCCTCTCCTTTGCATACTAGAACTTTAGTTTTATTTTTGTTAATTTTCATACGGTATCTCTCTGTTAGAACTGTTTCCATTTCATTAAGAGCTGCTTCTAACTCTTCCTTGCTAGATGCTAATACCGCTATATCATCTGCAAATCTAAGCATATCGATCTTTGTCCCTGCATGGTAATTCCAAATGTCTTCCTGCATTTGACAGTATTCATTGCCTCTTCAATGTACAAGTTAAAGATTAATGAGGATAGGTCACATACCTGTCTCACTCTTTTCCTAATATTTACTTCTCTACGTTCCTGCTCTAATTCTATTAGTGCTGTTTGCTCTTTGTATAAGCTATGTATTATTCGTCTATCCCTATAACTCATTCCAATCGTTTCGAGTATTTCGAACATTTTTTTCATTTTACATTATCGAATGCTTTTTCCAGATCTACAAACGCTTTCCCCTTTTTCTATTGTTTTCTCCATTATCACTTTCAGAGCTAAAATAGCCTCCCGTGTTCCCCTATTTTGCCTAAGCCCAAATTGATCTTCTCCTAGTATTTCTTCAGCTCGTTTTCCCATTCGTCTTTGTACAATTCTAGTTAGTATTTTTGACACGTGTGCTGTCAGACTTATTGCACGAAAATTTTCACATCTATCGGCGCCTCTCTTTTTTGGTATAGTTACTATGATGTTACGTTTGAAATCTTTGGGTATCTCGCTTGTCTCGTACATATAACTTACAAGTTGGAAAGGACGTTTTGTTACTGCTTGTCCAGCGCCTTTTAGAGTTTCTGCTTGTACCTTATCTGTACCCAGCGCCTTGCCATTTTCCAAACTCCTTTAATGCTAATTCAAACTCATCTCTAAGTATAGGCTATCCCAAGTCATCATTTTTAATGTCTGAATTCGGTTCCAGTGCAGTTAGTTCCTCTCCTGCATATAAATTCCTATATATCATTGCCATCTAACCACTTTCTACAATGACGTTTCCTCCCGCGTCCCTTATATTTTTGCTATAGGGTTTTATATCCCTAAAATTCATTCTAATTAGTTTGTATGCTTCATCTGTCTTTCCTATTTCCATCTTAGTTTGTACCTTTTGAACTTTTCATCAATCCATTGTTCTTTAGCTTTCCTGCATTTGCGAATAATTTCCCATTTTATGGCGTTGTATCTCTGTTTTCCTGTTTCGTCCGAACAATTTTTATACTTTCGTTTTTCTTCTATTAAATTCAGGATATCCTTTGTAATCCATGGTTTATTATTTTCTTTTTGTGTATACCCCAGAATATCTCTGGCCTCCATTTCTAAGCTGAATTTAATATTATTCCATTCTATATCTACTTCCTTAGAATAAGAAATTTTCCCGATATCTTTTAGCACTTCATTTGACTTTTTTCAAATCTTTCGTGGATATCCCTATCGTTTAGTTTCTCAGTCATTATTTTTTATGTGAATATTTTTTAATATGTTAAATTGGACCTTTTTACTTGTTTTTTTTCAAAAATTTTCCGGGAGAAGACATAATCCCTTTCGCTTGGGGGGGCACGGTCGGGCATTAAAAATTTTCATTCATAACAATATAACTGTATTTTAAGCGGCCCGTCTGGATTTTTCTTTCCACGGCTCTGTTTAAAAGCATTTAACTACATGTTTTATATGATTATCAAAAAAATGTAACTGCGTCAAATAAGGTTATCTTTTTGCCATGGTGTTCAATAATTTATTAAAATAAAAGTGGGGGTCCATATTATCATCCCTTTCTTTATATGTATGTATGTATGTATGCTAAACTGTAAGCAGATTCATAAATCGTACGATAGACAATGTATTGAGAACTGATAACACTGGTATTGCCAGGTGAAATTTGAAATTGCCATAGTAAAGTTTGACATTTTTGAGGTTATAGGTACTCAGAATGTTTTGACGTGCGAGCACTATTTGTGTTTAAAATTTCATTTCAGCCAAAATATAGAATTAACTCGTGAAAATTTCCGAGCCATGATTTATTATGACTTTCGACGGCGTCTAATTCAAGAACAATGCATCAATCAACTGAATTCAACTTTGACGATGAAGCGCCATCCATACCCACTGTATATCGTTGGTACACTGAATTCAAACGTGGACGTAGTTCGCTCACGGACGAAGTTAAAGAAGAACGTCCAAAATAGTTGTGCCGGAAAATATCGATGCTGTGCGAAAACTAATTAAAAAAGATCGTCGTGTGACATATCAAGAAATCGAGAGATGTTTAAGCATTAGTATGACCAGCATACATAAGATTTTGAACGAACATTTGTGTGTTCGGAAGCTGTGTGCGGGTTGGATTCCATATTTGTTGACCGATGCTCAAAAAAATGCTCCTGTCGATTGGTGCCGTAAAATGATTTCAAAATACAACTGTGGTGCATCCAAAGTGGTATACAACATCGTCACAGGTGACGAGTCGTGGATTTATGCGTATGAGCCAAAATGAAAAGGCCAGTCGGCAGTTTGGATGTTTCAATCAAAGCCAGCAAAAGTTGTTCGTTCTCGAAGCGTTAAGAAGCAAATGGTGCGTTTTTCTTTACTAAAACGGGTCCTGTGGCTACTGTGGTTCTCGAACAAAAGACTGTTAATTCAACGTGGTATACAACCATTTGTTTGCCTGAAGTTTTCGGTAAATTGAGAGAAACCAACCCAAAACGACGAATCATTTTGCATTATGACAATGCGAGCGAGCTCACGCACATCATATGTAACAAACGAGTATTTGACACACAAAAAATCGAATTGATGGGTCATCTGCCTTACAGCCTCGACTTGGCACCCAATGACTTTTCTTGTTTCCAGTATTTAAAGATAAACTGCGTGGACAACGATTTTCATCGCCCGAAGAAGCGGTTGAAGCCTTCAAAACGCATGTTTTAGAGTTACCATCTTCTGAGTGGACAAAGTGCTTTGAAGGGTGGTTCAATCGCATGCAGAAGTGTATAGATCTTAAAGGCGATTATTTTGAAAAGCAATAAAAGTATTTTTCATCAAATTCATTTGTTTATTCTTTCTAATCTCAATACATAAACAGTGTCCCTCGTACTTATCGTAATGAAGTGATGAAATAAATTTAATTAATTCTTTAAACAACGTTCTTTTGTAAAAAAAATGTATTTATTCGTTGGAAATTTTTTATCAATGCAGAAACATGTAGGTTTAGCCGCCTGCGTGTCATGCATTGCACACATCGTCTGTATAGATTAATTCTAAAGATAATTCAACGCAGTATATGGCAACGTATCAAAGCTCAATTGAAAAAGCTCTTCATATACTTACTTTTATTACATGATTGTACGTAAGATTCAACAGGTTTTTTACTGAACGAATTACGCTCTCTGAATTTCGTAGATACCCTTAATCAACAAACCAATCAACATATGATTGCCTTGGGTAACTTAAATGCATGGTACGAGGGTGGCTTTTCAGTTTACATCTTATAACTTCTGCAACCCTGTTTAGTTGTTGACGTCATAAATTTAATATCGAGAACACCCACGCTTCTTCATAACGTACAACAAAAAAAAACCTTACCGTACCTCGAACGCTTACTTGTTGTCGTTTATGTGATCCTGGTTAGGCGTTGACGTCATCTTTCACTGCAGCCGCACCGCTTAAACCCTTTCGTTAAAATACGGTTCTATTTGTACCCTTAAAAACGAATAACCTAATAACTAAAGTGGTTCATCATCAACTAACTATTAAAAATCTCGGTGGTTAACTTTTATACTGTTGCAACAACTTGCAAGATTTCCAGTTGCCTTTGTTTGTTTACACAATTTCCTCTTTCTGTTATGTTTTCCTGGTACGTTGTTGACGTCAAATTGTGCCTGCTAATTCCCTTAAGGCAAATGACCTACTGTGAACGTTACGTTGACCCCTGGGTCATGTTATACCGTCGTTTCAGTTTTAGGGGTTAAAACACCTCCTGCGTATTCTGATATCCTAATACCTCTAGAACGTTGTTTGGTAGCTTCCCAGGGCCACGTGCCCTTTCCTTGGCGTTTACGCAGTCGATAAAATAAGGGTGAGTGAACTAACGTGACCGAGCTTGACACAAATCGATAATGTTAATGTCCGCGAGTTTCGTTTGTTATATAATATACATTTTGATGGTTTTGCATGAAATTTTATAAAATTATCAAAGTAAATCTTACAAAATAACCAACCATAAAATTATTTATTGTTTTGGAACGAAAATTGTTCTTATTTGATTTGGTTTTACGTACGAAAGCTACGTGTAAGCTCCTAAATTTTAGATCGGTGTATTTTGAAGCATATACAACTTCGTCATTGGTTTCGTTGCCTGAGGCAATTTTAAAAGCTTGGTGCAACCCTTAGAAATTTATATTCGGTAAAAACACTGTAAATATTACGTTTTACAAACACTAAACCTATTATCACAAAGGTCGATTTCTATAAGGCGATTGATTTTAACCATTTATTAAAAGTTTAAGTTGATAGTTCTTCACTTTTTTGAGGATTCAAGACCTTACAGGTGGAATGATTCCGCATCTTGATGGTTGATGTGGGAGTGTTGGATTCGATTACAAATAGAGCGCGAGTTAAGGTTCGGGCCTTGGGAGCTGCGTTTTTAAAAAAACACTTCCAAAACTTAACAAATTTACTTTAATTGATACAGAAATTTATGTAGAATTTTGACAAACTGATTTTAACTTTAAATCAAAATAAATTAATTAATTGAACTAATATTGTGAGTTGCCTAAGCAAACTGCAATGCTAAAACTGAATACTTTGACTGACTGCCGGGTCCTTGAGCTCCCGGGCTTTTTATAATGATCCTACCCCCTCACATGGCTGTGAGAACTTGCAGATCTCATGTCTGCTTTACTCTTAATTCTATACTTTGTTACATTGTCACAATCCTATTTTCTAAGTAATTGCGATATCTTAACCGTCTGTGACCTGCACCTGCAGTATCACTATCGTTTGGAATACATAGTATTGCATTCGTTCTCATGAACTGTTAATAACCTGTCTGGTTTATCCTTGTATTACATTGTTGCAATTGACTTACGATTTCTTTAACAATTTCTAATAAGTTCCTATTAGATTCTATTATTTACTATATAGATAAATTGGGGGATATATAACTCGCGTAGATCGTTTAGTATAGCAGTTGTAACGCAATATGTTACGTTAATCACGACTTATATGGGAAAGACATAATATGTATAATTTTGAATAGACTAATTTGTTATGGGAACACCCTGTGCAATCTTAATTCCGTATAAAATAGTGTTTACAAATCAAGACTTGTTTTTAAATTCGCATTTTTATTCCAATTAAACTGAAAACCACAAATATAATCGTTTTATTTCTGTAAACACACAGAGAAACTTCAAAAACGAGTTGTACAATATTTTGAAGACACAGGAGAGTAAACAAACCAATCATAACCACAGAGCTGCATAGAAAAGAATGTTATTTTTAATGTGTGCTTCCCAAATATGAGCTTTTGAAGTTTTAATTGAATAAATTCCATACAGTATAACGTATTTTTTTCTTGTTACGCTTCGTTCTTTAATATAGAATAAATCAGCAATAAAATAAAATATATAATTTATAACTTTCCGTTCGGTAACAAATTAATACATAAAATTAATAATAACATATAGACTCCTTTACCTTTATGGTCTAAGATTCGTTACTAAGCTTCGTCGAGTTGTCAATTTGTCACTTCTTTATCAGCGTTCGAACGGGTAAGCTGCTCGGCAGGATAGTGAAGTCAAGATGGTCGTGTCTAAACACGTGGCCTCTAACAGAGTAAGAAAAAAGATGAATAATTGATTGATTCTTGGTGTCTGGAGGTCGAACCTAGCAGCTGTAGCGTGAGGATGTTTTTCTATAAGTTCCACCTAGAGCGGTTCAGTTGATCCCTGCAGGCCTAAGGAGATGGAAGCCCCCTTTCATCATTAATACAGTTGGTATAAATTAATTAAATAAATTATATTAATATTTTTCCTCATAGTGCAATATCATAGAAGGCAATTTCATATATGTTTCGTATAATTCAACTTCACAAATAAATAATATCGAATAAGCAAATCTTGGATCTAGAAATTTTGTTGGAGTATTAAATTTAATCAAGCAGAAGTTAGTTTCGTTAAATAATGGTTGTATTCAGAAGAACTTTGATAATCGATGGTTATGGAAATTTCCGACAGCTGAGGTCAAGGTCCTATTTCTTTCGTTCAAAGCAGTATCACAACACGTGAGTGTTCCTTAGAATTTAATCACTTTGAATATTAATTAAGTTGCAATAAGAAAATAGAACATTAAAAATTTTGTAACCTAAAAAGCTTTTAAGGAAACAGCGAATTAAATAACAAACCTATTGTTTGTCAGAATGTTTGCACATGCACACAAAGTGTACATTTAAAAAGTTGTGAATGACATTTTATGTCAGATATAAAAAATAGGCTGGTAGAATTTTGCGACAAGAACAATTTAATCATTACAAACACATTATTTCAACATTATGCTAGAAGACGATATACGTGGAAGATGCCAGAAACATATAGGAAGATATCAAATAGATTACATTCTTGTTAGACAACGGTATAGGAATCAAGTAAAAGACTGTAGAAGCTACCCAGAAGCAGATATAGACACTGACCACAACATCGTAATTATGAAGGCCGCACTTAAATTTAAAAATTTGAAAAAAGAAACGGAAAAGGCACTTGGACCTACAGAAACTAAAAGAGAAAGATATTCAAGAAAGATTCGAAAAAGGTCAGATGAATTGCTCAAAGATATCAGGAAAATATCTGATACTAAGGAAGTAGAAACAGAATGGAATAACATTAAATACAGCCTCGACATGGCGGCCAGAGATATTCTGGGGTATACAAAAAAAGTAAATAAGAAACCATGGATAACAAATGATATCCTGAATTTAATAGAAGAAAGACGAAAATACAAAAATAAATCAGACGAAACAGGAAAACAGAGATACAAAGTCATAAAATGGGAAATTATTCGAAAATGCAGGAAAGCTAAAGAACAATGGATTGATCAAAAGTGCAAAGAGGTACAAACTAAGATGGAAGTAGGAAAAACAGATGAAGCATACAAACTAATTAGAATCAATTTTAGAGATATAAAACAGTATAGCAAAAATATAAGGACGCACAAGGAAACGTCATTATAGAAAATGTAGAGAAAGTGGGCAGATGGCAAGAATATATAAGGAATTTATATGCAGGAAAGGAACTAACTGCATTAGAACAGGAATCAGACATTGAAAATGATGACTTGGGATATCCTATACTTAGAGATGAATTTTAAATAGCATTAAAGGGTCTGAAAAATGGTAAGACGCCGGGTATAGATAAGGTGCAAGCGGAGACTCTAAAAGCCGCTGGTCAAGCAGTAACAGAACGTCTCTTCCAACTTGTAAGCTATATGTATGAGACAGGCGAGATACCCAAAGATTTCAAACATAACATCATAGTTACTATACCAAAAAAGAAAGGCGCAGATAGATGTGAAAATTTTCGAACAATAAGCTTGACAGCACACGTATCAAAAATATTAACTAGAATTGTACAAAGACGAATGGAAAAACGGGCTGAAGAAATACTAGAAGACCAATTTGGGTTTAGGCGAAACAGGGGAACACGGGAGGCTATCTTAGCTCTGAGGGTGATAATGGAGAAAACAATAGAAAAAGGGGAAAGCGTGTATATAGGGTTTGTAGATCTGGAAAAACATTTGACAATGTAAATGGAAAAATGTTCGAAATACTGAAAAGATTGGAATGAGTTATAGGGATAGACGGATAGTACATAGCTTATACAAAGAGCAAACAGGAGTAATAGAATTAGAGCAGGAACGTAGAGAAGTAAACATCAGGAAAGGGGTAAGACAGGAATGTTTCCTATCCCCACTAATTTTTAACTTGTACATTGAGGAGGCAATGAATACTGTCAAATGCAGGAAGACATTTGGAATTACTATGCAGGGACAAAAAATTGATATGCTTAGATTTGCAGATGATATAGCGGTATTAGCATCTAGCAAGGAAGAGTTAGAAGCTGCTCTCAATGAAATGGAAACGGTTCTAATAGAGAGATACGGTATGAAAATTAACAAAAGTAAAACTAAAGTACTAGTATGCAAAGGAGGGAAAATAAATCAAAACAAGAATTCAAATATGTAACACGAACTTACAAGAGGTTAAGGATTTCTGCTACCTAGGAAGCCATATAACGCAAGATGGGAAAAGCACAAAAGATATAAAACAAAGATTAGCACAAGGTCGTGCTACATTTAACAAGAAAAGCAACTACTGTTCTCAAAGACCACAAACATAGAAACAAGGAAAAGATTGCTCAAAACATATGTGTGGAGCACAGCACTGTATGGCTGTGAAGCCTGGACAGTGGGAGAAGCGGACAAGAAAAAGGTAGAAGCCTTTGAAATGTGGTGCTACAGACGTATAATGAAGATATCATGGACAGACAAAGTTAAGAACGAAGAGGTACTAAAAATGGTAGGGGAAGAAAGAAATATGTGGAAAACGGTAAAAAATAGGAGAGATAGGATGATAGGCCACATACTACGGCATGAAGGTATTGTGCGGAATATACTAAAAGCAGAGATAGGAAAAAAGAGACGAAGAGGTAGACCTAGGTTAGACTACTGCACACAGATAGTGAAAGATGTAGGCTGTAGGAGTTTCAGGGAAATGTGTAGGCTAGCTCAGAAGAGAAATCAATGGAGGTACGCATCCAACCAGTCCCAAGATGGATAAATTAATGACGAAGAAAGTAGCTACACTTAAACATGATATTTATTATAAGCAACTACAAGCATTGGAGGGGCAATATTTTCGAATAATGGTAATTGCGTGAAAGCATTTACTGGAAAACTATTATTTCGGCAAATATCTAAGTGTTGGGGGATCTTGGCAGCCACAGGTTGCTTAACCCCCTTCAATAAATCTCAGTGAAATAGGGCATAATATTAGAAAACAGTATAAGGGGAACCGAGCTGTATTGCTGTGTGAGAATTTCAGGGAACCATGTAGGTTAGTTTAGAAAAGAAATAAGTGCAGGTACATGTCCAACCAGTTTTGAGACGGGAAACCCAATGACGAAAAAATAAGCGCAGACAAATCTGATGATTATTATAAACAACTAGTTGTTTGTTGTGAAATATCTGCAACTAATGTTGACTGTGCGAAAAGACATATTGGAAAAAATATTAAATCAGTAAATGTTCAAGTGCTGGGGGAACTTGGCAGCCACTGGCTGCTTACCCCCCTTCGCAACCACTGAATGTCGGAGAAATAGGGTATATAATTGTAAAACAATAGAAGGTGACCGAACTGCATCTAACAAGAAAGAACGGCGCCTATGATGAAAGACAACAAACATAGAACAAAAAGTTGTTGAAAGCGTATGTGTGGAGCACAGCACAGACAATATGCCTACGAAATACGAGCAGTATGAAAAGCAGACAGAAGAACGGTAGCGGCCTTTGAAATGCCGTGCTTCAGATGTTTGAGGATGGACAGACAAAGGTAATAACAAATAGGTTATAGAAACAGTAAGGGAACAAGGATATCTTTGGGAAAAAAATATGAGAAATAGAAGGGCAGAATACGTTCTAAGGTATTTTTGGGGAATAGTATGGGATATATGACAAGCAGAGATAGGAAATAAGTGGTGGATGTAGACCTAGATCAGATAGTGATAGATGCAGACTGTGCAAATTTCGGGGAAATCTGTAGGTTAGTTCAGAATAGGAAACAATGATGGTACGCGTCTAAGCAGTTTCAGGACTGAAGACCCAATGATGATGATGGTGATAAAAAACATAGATTCAGTTGTCCTATTTAGACCTCACATGTCGTCTTACGTTAATTTAAAGTATGTTTAAATATTTTGAGGTCATGAACTTTCATTTTTAATCGACATGTGGAATTCGCGTATTAACTGTTAAGTAAAAGTAACTTAAGGTAACTACATACTATTTTATTAGCGCTTAGGTAATTAAATTTCACTGTGAAGGTCGAAGAAGTACTTCTATGGCTTAGAGAAAATATTATGTAATATGAATAATTTAGAAAATGTGAAGTCGGTACATTTAAATTTTGTAGAAAGATCCATTCAGAGATCTTTATATTTTCGAATACAATTCTTTACTAGTATATTTCTGTTCCATAAAAATTATGAAGTGAAAATATTATAGAGATACATACGAATTAAAATATTATAGTAACATGAATCCAGAAATTTATTCAAATAGAATCTATTTTGTTTTTGAAGGACTTTTTATTATTTAAAATTCAAGTAAAAATTACAAGTCATCCCTGATCAGAAATTGTGTGTAATGAAAACAAATTCCTTGGGTGTATATTTTAGAAACCTAAATTCCATTATTTTATTTTTGGCAGATATTTTTGAGGACACAAATGGTGTCCATGTTGTACCTTTGTTTGTTCATAGGTCAAGCCGAGACATCTGTATGACATCTGGTGTTTGAGGTTTTGGTAAGTGTGTTTAAAAGAGTGAAATTCAGGTTTTATGGCTATGTTAGTGGTGTTGACATTCTCCTAATACAAGCACGTTAAATTTTGGTGGTTATTGTATTGAAAAATACGGTGGCGCTCAATATCAATATTTTTGGTCTTTTGACAACCCATGACCCAAGCTCATGATCTACCCAGAGCTAACACTCGACTAGCCGTTTATGCTTAAGAGTTTTTCTTTTTCTCAAGCCATTTTCCATCCAACTTTACCTTGGGCTTGCATTAATAATAAGAAATTCTCGACCTTGTGATATCAGGTTAGGGTTTAGAAAATTTAAAGCTGTAATTTGTTAGCTGATAGTCACGAGGATAAATAAACTTAATAAAAAAAAAACAAGTTTAAGAAATAAAATTTTTTTATTACAACAGTATGATAATTTTAATAAATGTTGTTAAATCTTGAGCCCACGGTTTGCAAAGTACGACGTAGATGCAGAGTAGAGTTTTTATTTGTATAATGTTAGTTGGCGGTTAAAAATTAGTTTTTAGGGTTCCGTACCTTATAAGGTATAACGGAAACTTTATAAGATCACTCTCCTATTCTAAAAATATTTTTTTATAATTTTCGGTCCAGTAGTCTTCATGATATAGCTTGAAATGTGCCAAAAATGACCGCCCCCTGTTCTCCTATATCTCCAAAGCTAAAATTTTGATTTTAATAGGGATAGTAGCTATTGAGTCATAGATTACCGGAAAACTGCAGGCTTTTTTGACAGTGTAATAGTTGCTGGGAATTTTTTTTAAATACAGTAGGAGGGAGTCCCCTAGCCCCGGACGGCACCTAGTACCGGACACTAGCATTATAAATCAGAAACATGCAACGCCATCTCAGTTATTCATCACAAACGATAGCGTGAGACATTACTACGCAGTCACTACTTGGGGAGCAAGCAGTAAGGCGCCAGTCGGGATTTAAGACGGTTGATTGCACGTTTGCGCGCGAAAGTGAAGCACGTGGTGAACTTAATTCGTTGGTAAAGTGAAAACATTAATTAAAAGTGACTAAGTGAAACAGTTTTGCTATTAATTGGTAAGTTTTGGACGCATTTTAACACTTAAACTAGGGACAACTCAACCACGATGCTTCATTTTTGTATATAAAGTGACTTCTGCAAGCCCCTAGCACCGGACAGTTGTTTTTACCGTAAACCGGACACGAAGAATTTAATATTAAGACATCGCAATTGAAGTTATAGTTAGGTTTATTTGTTTCAGGCGTTAATTAATGGATAACACGATGGATAGCAAAGTAAAGAAAGGGAACAAAGCTAATTTAAAAACTGCAATTGATGACGTGCTTTCAAAAAAAATGTTTTTCAGAGTTTCAGAGAAGCCTCAACAAGATATTGTATACCAAAGAGTACAATATACGATAAAGTAAAATTGCTGGAGCAGGGGAAAGAAATAGAAATGCAACCTAAATTAGGACGGTTCAAACAAACATTTTCCGTGGAACTTGAAAACATATTAGAAGAGCATATCAAAGACTTAGCTAATAGGTGCATTCCACTGACAAAGAAGGAGTTTTTAAAATTAGCCTTTGACTTAGCTGAGCATCTTAAAATACCACACAGGTTTAATACGGAAAATACATCAGCTGGCAAACTCTTATACTATGACTTCATGGAAAGACACCCTGATTTAAGATTACGAACAGCAGAGTCAACGAGTTTAATGCGTGCAGTTGGATTTAACAAAGCACAAGTTGATCTGTTTTTTAATAATCTAGAACAACTCTTAGAAAAGTACAAATTCACGCCATCAAACATATTTAACTGCGACGAAACAGGCGTGACAACTGTGCAAAAGCATACCAAGATTTTGGCAAAAAAGAATGTTCGCCAAGTAGGAAAGCTTACTTCAGCTGAACGAGGGAAAAATGTCACCGCTGTGTTCTCCATGAGTGCCATGGGGTATTTTGTACCCCTTTTTTATTTTTCCGAGGCAAAGAATGAATGAAAGACTCATGATAAACGCTCCTCCTGAGAGTGTGGGTGTGGCACAGCCTAAAGGCTGGATGAATAATGACTTCTTTTTAAAGTGGTTGGTTCACTTCAAAAAATTTGCCCGGCTCTAAGAAGAAGCACCGATTTTGCTTGTAGTTGATGGGCATTGTAGTCACAAGACCCTAGAAGTAATAAACTTTTGCAGAGATAGTAACATTCATTTAATTAGCTTCCCACCTCACACGACTCACAAGCTCCAGCCACTGGATCGCTCGTTTATGAAACCGTTTAAGAATGCCAACAACGAACAATGTGGCATATGGATGAGAGCTAATTCAGGTGCAAGAATAACAGAATATGACATTGCAGGTCTTGTTGCAGATACCTTTAAAAGGGTGGTACGCTATGAAATAGCACATTCTGGTTTAAGATGTTTAGGAATTTATCCATTCGACAAAAACATCTTTAGTGACCTCGACTACCTGGCAAGCGACATAACAAATATTCCACTGGAAGAAGTTACTGGCGAGATAGAAAACCACACAGATGCTGATGTTCAATTACCTGCGCCGACTAGTTTTCTTTCTTCCAACGACCACGGAGGACAACATGACACCGTTTCTTTGAATTATTCTCAATCCAATACGTCGGGTATTCCTTTGGACCCTATTCTAGAAGACCCGAATTCATCAGCAAACATTCCTCGTGAGATTGCAGCACCAACAACTCCTCAGCCTTCTACTAGCAAAGGACTAGGCACTCAACAGGCCTCAGCATATAAATCTCCACAGTTGTCGACTAGCAAAGGGGTGGACTTTATGAGGAAAGTTATTTTAAATATCTCACCATTTCCAGACGCTGCCAAAAAACGAGCTCAAACTCGCAAACGAAAATCTGAAAAAAGTGAAATTTTGACTTCGGCTCTTTTTAAAGCCAACCTTGAAGAGAAAAATAATGAAAAAAGGAACAAAGAAAAAACGCCTTCGTGTAACAGCAAAGAAAAGAAGCAAAGAAAACACAACTAGAAACTCAAAAACTTTACAAGAAATTGATAGACGGTGTACGCCTCAGAAAGCCCCTGCGACTTCTTGTGTGATTTGCTTGGAAAACAACGATAAAGATTGGATACAGTGCAGCTCGTGCAAGGAATGGGCTCATGAAGCTTGTGCCGATGTTCCAGAGTGCTCTGATATTTATATATGTGATAGATGTAAGTTGTTTTAAGTTTGTTCGCTCCTAGGTTCCATATTTTATATGTGTCCGGTAGTAGGAGCCACCTTCCGATATAGCAACTGTTCGGTCTCTTTGTCGCACGTTTGCGTGTTTAATTTTAAGTCGTAAATTTTGTAGTCGTAAATCTAATAGTAAAACTGTCATCCCTTGTTCCCTTATATCCTACCATAAAAATTCCTTGGGCATGTGTGAATAAGTGGACAGAGTAGTGAACAAACACTTTCTTATGGATAGTGAAGCAGAACGGTCGTGTTTCTTCGTTCAGTACCCTAAGTTAGTCAAGTGCCGCAGCAGACTTTCGTTGTTAAACCCTAAAAACACAGTGCAAGTGTAACGTAACATATAAACTCAATTCGCATACAGTCCACTTGGTTGAAGGAAGAGGAACTGCAGTTTAGAAAAACAAAACACCGCGGAGGTAAGTCGATGTATAAATTTATAAGACCCCCCGCGCGTGAACAAAATTGGCCTTCATCGCTGGATCTTTAATTAAACAATTAGTTCCTATCCTTTAAGCTCCTTATACTCAAATTTATAAAATTGTCGTAGTTTTTATTATGGTTAAACGTGTTACACAGAAAAGAACATCTTGCTTACACATTTAATGCTAAATACATCTGGTTATAACGGTAGATTTTACAATACATTCCTTA
The DNA here is from genome assembly GCA_036346225.1 of Platerodrilus igneus. Lineage (NCBI taxonomy): Eukaryota > Metazoa > Arthropoda > Insecta > Coleoptera > Lycidae > Platerodrilus > Platerodrilus igneus. The sequence goes on along the minus strand of JARFIW010000012.1, from coordinate 8,991,276 downwards.
TCCTTTGTGGCAAAAATTAGGGTCGTCGTCGTCGGTATCTTTTTATGTAAACTATTTATGAGGGTTATTGTATCGTAAATCTTTACCTTATTTGTCACTTCAAGTTGGAACAACCATTCGGGTTCATGCAACTTGTATAACAAAGGGGTTATTGGTATTTATTTGAAACCTTAAAAGCTTTGTGGGCCGAGCACTGTAGTTGCATTTTTCTATTAATAATTTAATTTCGTAGATGAATTAGTAATTTAGCGTATTCGAGTCAGGCATTGTGTTTACATTAATTTTTATTGTCGTTCATTAATCATTAATCAAATATGGTTATATCAATTGATAAAGCTATTCTTGAAGCTAAATTTGTAGTTAAAAGGTTGGATCACATTTACAGTAAGATAAACCAACCGGAAGACGTATCGATTGCTTTAATTAGAGCGTCGATTAAAACTGTCGAACAGATTGAAACGCTTTTCAAATCCTTTTGCAAGGATATTTTCTTTGATGAAGAAAGTGAACAATTGGATGAATTTTCTGCTCTTAGGGTGAAAATCGATGATTATCTATTAGATATTCGTATTATCGCTGAACAATGCGAATTAGATCGGGTAGAAAATAAGCCAAAGGTGGAAAATATGAATAATTCCTTTTCGTCAAACTGTGCAATTCGCTTGAAACATCTTTCAGTTCCCCGCTTCTCCGGACGCATATCAGATTTTGAGAGTTACAATGCAATCTATAAGCGGTTGATTCATGATAATGTCAGTTTGTCACCCGTTGAAAAATTTTGCCATCTCGTTGATACATTAGATGAGTCGTCGCGTGGCTTGATAAAACACTTGCCATTAAATGATTATGCATACGAGGAAGCCTATAAAATCATTACTAATCGTTTTCAGTCCAAGAGGTTATTACTTTCAACATATTTTAATGCTCTCGAAAAATGCCCTAAGGTCAGTTCCTCAGACTCGCATGCGGAACTCCGGCAATTAATTAGTTGTTTTGATGAAAATATATTCGCGTTAAGGCAGATGGAAATAGATTTATTAGATTTCATATTGTTTAATCTGTTATCGAAAAATTAGATACAAACATTTTAAAGCGTTTCGAATTAGGAAATAGTGACGAAATTCCTTCGTTTAAAGATTTAAGGTTGTACATTGAAAAACAATGTAAAGTGTTGGAAATCAATGACATTGCTTCAGGAACATGCTTAAAGGCTCGAGATTCCGTTAAAGAAAGAGAAAAAGGAAGGTTTGTTAGCACTTCGGCTAAAACTTCTTTAGTTGGTACCACCAATGATGTTAAAATTGTAGTTTCTGTCAAGCTGTGCATCCTATTTATAGATGTAAGCAGTTTCTCGATAAAACCCCTCAAGAAAGATTTGAGGTGGTAAAGCTTAAAAATCTTTGCATTAAATGTTTAAATCCTTCACATTCGATGAAAAATTGTACGTTAGATTGGTCGTGTAGAAAATGTCATCAGTCGCACAATTCGTTGCTTCACTTCGATAAACAAGAAAAATCGGTGTCGCCACGCCGACAAACCCATCGTCAAAGGTCAGCGTCTCCTCGGAGACCGGCGCCTAGACTTACTTCTACTAGTAGACCTAGTGAAGACAATCTGTCGTCGTCGGTTGTAAATGAACAACCTGCCACTAGCTTGTTGATTTCGACGTCATTAGAACACACAACCACGCTGTTAGCTACGGCAATGGTGTCGGTGCTTGATTATACAGGAACATTGCAATCTGTTCGTGTAATATTAGATAACGGATCCATGGAAAGTTTTATGACTGAAAGGTGCCGTCAGAAATTAGGTTTAAGGAAACGGAGAGCCAATGTCACTGTTCAAGGACTTGGCTTGAATTCGTCGTTGGTGTCTGGTGCACTATCGTGTAGTCAGCCCTAGGGAGCACGGTCTCCAGTATATGGAATTGATTGTTATATTTTACCTAACATTTGTAATCAATTACCTTCGTCGTCGATAGGGGTCAAGGAATGGTCGCATACTCGAGGTTTGGCCTTAGCTGATCCTAATTTTAATGTTCCTGGTAAAATTGACATGCTACTCGGAGCGGAAATCTTTGCTCAGGTTTTGTTGAACGAGTCTCGTTGGGGTGTCGCTAACGAGCCAGTTGCTATTAAAACAACCTTTGGTTGGGTTTTAACGGGAAAGGTCGTTTCCCCGAATAGTTCTATTACGTCGTTGTGTGCTTTCGTTGAACCCTTAGACAGTGACATTCGTCGATTTTGGGAATTAGAAAATATTCCCTTCAAAAAACATTTCTCCTGAAGAAGAAAGGTGTGAAAATCAATTTGTGGAAAGTTATAGTCGTAACAAGGACGGTCGTTTTGTAGTGTCCTTGCCCTTTAAAAATTCGGAACCCTCATTTGTGGGTACGAGATCAATTTGTATTAAAAGATTTTTGTCGTTAGAACGTCGTTTGTTAAAAATCCTGAATTGTATTCAGATTATAAAAATTTATGGAGGATTATTTGACAAGCGGGCACATGGTTCAAGTGAAATCGCTTGAAAATTCGTCGGGTCATGAGAAAATGTACTACATTCCCCATCATGCTGTACATAAGCGTGACAGCACTACCACCAAATTGCGGGTGGTTTTTGATGCTTCGTGTCAGGATCAATCTGGAAAGTCGTTAAATGATAGCTTGGCTATTGGCCCTGCTTTGCAAAAGGACATTGCAGTTTTGTTATTGCACTTTCGTGTACATCCTATCGTAATTACAGCTGACATTAAACAAATGTATCGGCAGATTTTGGTTAAAGATACTCATCGTGATTATCAACGTATCGTCTGGAGATTTTCTCCATCAGATCCTATTATGGACTTTAAGTTAAATACTGTGACTTATGGAGTTTCGTCGTCGCCTTTTTTGGCCTTGCGTACTGTTCAAGAATTGGCAAGGTTAGAATCAATTAATTTTCCTTTCGCGTCATCGGTATTGGCGAGCGATACCTATGTTGATGACTTAGTCACTGGATGCAATTCGATTAAAGCTGCTAATCAATTAATTGGTGAATTGAATAGTATTTGCACTAGTGGTGGTTTTCAATTAAGAAAATGGAGTAGTAATTGCCCGGAAGTGATGTCCAACTTGAGGGAGTCCCTGTCCAGTTCGGACGCAATTACATTTCAAGATAAAGATAGTGGTTCAATAAAATTTTGGGCCTTTCGTGGCGTGCTCTTACAGATGCATTTTATACAACTTAGACGTTGAAGAGCGCACTTGCACTAAGCGTAATATTTTGTCGGCTATCGCAAAATTTTTGATCCTCTCGGTTTGATAGCACCTGTAGTACTGTTCGCTAAACGTTTAGTTCAAGATCTTTGGCTATTAGGTCTCGGTGGGACCAAGAGCCTCCATTGAAGTCATACAAAATGGAAACATTTTTGGGTGAATTGCCAGCGGTTTCGAATATTGAGATTTCGCGTCACATCGTAGGTCATAATTTTAAAAGGTGGAGTTGCATGGATTCTGTGATGCTTCTGAAGCCGGGTATGCATCTGTCATCTATTTCCGTTCGTTCGATCTAGAAGGTAATATTACCATGTCATTAGTATGCGCAAAATCGAAGGTTGCTCCTACTAATCGCGTTTCATTGCCCGTCTCGAATTGTGTGCTGCCGTACTCTTGGCAGATTTAGTAGATTTCGTCAAAAATACTTATACAGATATTTTATCATTTAGTAATATTTTCGCGTGGTCAGATTCTACTGTTGTTTTGTCTTGGATTCGGTCTTCCTCACATAAGTGGAAGACATTCGTTAGCAATCGTATTTCGCATATTCAAGAACGTATTCCTCCATCTTCGTGGTTTCATGTTAAGTCCCAGGATAACCCTGCGGATTGTGCCTCACGTGGACTTATGGCTTCAGAGTTGGTTCATCATCCATTATGGTGGACAGGACCTTCTTGGTTAGTGCGTCGTAATGAAGAATGGCCAGTAACATCGCTGCCAAAACTTATCGACTCATCTCAGATGGACGTCGAATATCGTACTCTGTCGTTAACAGTCGTTATGTCTGAGAATTTCTTAGATTTGTTGTTGGATAAATTTTCAAAACTGCAGAAAATTTGTAGGATTATTACATGTATTCGTCATTTCATTCGTAATGGTCAGTGTCCAGATTTGCGTTCAAAATATTCCGATGGTTTGTCTCTAGCTCAGCAGCAAGAGGCTATACATTTATTGATTAAAAGAGTTCAAACAAATGGTTTTGCTCAAGACATTGCAAATATTAAAACTGGAAGACTTGTTAGTAAACAACTTCGTAGCCTTAGTCCGTTTCTAGATAGTCGTGATTAGTTGAGGGTGGGCGGTCGCCTACGTAATTCTGACTTGTCGCATGATGCAAAATTTCCAATTTTGCTTCCTCGGTTGCATCGGTTAACTGAGATTATTATATTAGATTGCCATGAAAGACATTTACCCCCTGGTAGAGACGGTATCGTTCGGGTAGCTACAGTCAAGACATACCAAGGGTTAGTTAAACGCCCCCTAGTGAAACTATGTTTACTGCCAGGTACTTGATATTTAATGGTATGTACACATATATTCACTTATATAAGTTTGTCGTTTAGGTTTCTTAGTTAATAGCTCTAATTAGTTTTTAAATATAAAATAAGTTAGTTCATACTTATTTTGGTGGGCGGGATGTTCGGTCTCTTTGTCGCACGTTTGCGTGTTTAATTTTAAGTCGTAAATTTTGTAGTCGTAAATCTAATAGTAAAACTGTCATCCCTTGTTCCCTTATATCCTACCATAAAAATTCCTTGGGCATGTGTGAATAAGTGGACAGAGTAGTGAACAAACACTTTCTTATGGATAGTGAAGCAGAACGGTCGTGTTTCTTCGTTCAGTACCCTAAGTTAGTCAAGTGCCGCAGCAGACTTTCGTTGTTAAACCCTAAAAACACAGTGCAAGTGTAACGTAACATATAAACTCAATTCGCATACAGTCCACTTGGTTGAAGGAAGAGGAACTGCAGTTTAGAAAAACAAAACACCGCGGAGGTAAGTCGATGTATAAATTTATAAGACCCCCCGCGCGTGAACAGCAACAATAGTTAAAGTTAACTCTTATTTTACTTGTCAAAAGTGTTACAATGATTACTTTTTTGTTTTTTATGAGTTCCTGCAAGTGTTTCATGCCTTTTGTTATAAATAAAAATGCAAAAAAAACAGAGAGTGTTTTTTTTTATTATGTTTAACTCTTAGGTGTCCGGTACTAGGGGACTTCCCCATAATAGACAACGTATTTACTAAAATGCCAGTACGTTGTGGGACAATACATTCATTTTTCAATTATCACATTCAAATTTGGATAAGATTTAAATATACATCAAAAATAAAAACAGCTTAATTTGGTTTATTGATAGCTCACTGTAGTATTGGTACGGAACCCTAATAGTGCGAGCTCGACTCGCTCTTGGCTAACTTTTTTAATAGATCAAATTATCTGTAGCCATTTATGTCGTGTCAAGGTAATTTGTTGATATAAAGTCTAGTTAAATTTAAATTACGCCTAAAAGGGAAACAAATTGATTTCGAATAAAACTGTACTTGAAGAAAAACCTTGAGTTTACTTGTCTTCATACCGCAGTTATTCTTCTCGTTGTTCACCCTTGCATAACCAATATCACTTATAACTTTACAATAAATTTCTAAATCAATTTTTATTCAAATGAATCATGAATTAATTGTGTCCGAAGTGTTCGACCCCTTACTGAAATACAGATATGGTTGAATGTCCCATCTGTAAAAGGTGGTTCCATTATTAATGTGTAGATGTGGATGATGGTGTTCTAGAGAACGACGATTAGCGTTGCCCATGTTGTACTACTTCGTCTGATGTTGTTAAAGCAAGCTCAAAGATCGCTACGTTCGAGAAACACAGAGCAGCTAAGCAGAACCAAGTCAGTGTTGTGCAATGTGATGCACCAGTCACTCAGTCGAGTACACGGTCTACTAACACTAGTAAACGTCGTCGGCAACGTTTGGTAAGTTTACGGGAACAAAAGCAGTTAATTGAAGAACAGTAAAAATTGAAACAAAACAAATTAAACATTTGTCAACAAATGTCATCGCTCATGGAGGAGTCTGATGATGATAGTCAAAAGTTAGATGACGATGAAATAGGAAGGGCAGATCCAAAGGCCAATTTAGAACTATCTAGACGTACTGAACAAGGAGTCACCAGTGGTTTGTCTTCTAACCTACCAATATAGCATAACCAAAATCAGGGTCAAACTGATCAGGAGGCAATGCAAAGGGTTTGCCACCATTGCACGCACAGCAAGAAAAGTTGTAGCACCAACCGCCAACACAGCCAAACTTGCAAGCAGGCAAATCAGTACGACAGCCATTACCAATCATGCGATCGAACCAATCGCTGCTGCAGAAAACGCCTGTTGATGCACCAAGTTATAACAATTGGTCACCGCAACTGCTAAACCTAGTGTTACAGGTCGCAAAAATGAAATAGAAGGAAGAAATGTCATGTCAGCTAAATCAGTCAACTCTTTAAACGACTTATCTTTACGTCCACTGAATTCAACGCATATTGCAGCAAGGCAGTTTATTTCACGAGACCTTCAATCCTTTGACGGAAATCCTAAGACCTGGTATATATTTATAAGTAATTTTAATAGATCATCAGAACTCTGTGGGTTTAATGATAGTGAAAATTTAATACGTCTCGATAAAGCTCTAAAAGGTACTGCTCGGAAAATGGTACAAGGATTTCTGCATGAACCGCGTTGCGTTAAAGATATCATTGTCAACTTAAAACTATTATTTGGAAGGCCGGAGCAAATTTTGGATAGTTTCATCAATTCAGTCCGACAACATGTGTGATTTAAATATTTACCTACCGCGTGAGGGTATCCAATTAACAATAAATAATAAATGGCAGGACCTCTAGCACTATCGTACCCTCACGTTTCGAGACATTGCCTCGCAAGCTGCAGCAGTCGGTGAGAGGGGGGGGGGGGGTCATTAAACAAACACACTAAGACGAAATTCCGATTGTTTTATTAAATGGGCTGCTAACTAAAACTACACCTAATTACATATGCATACAAAATTATACAGTAATTAACGTTATTTACAATAGGGCGCCACCATGGGAATTAAACGGCCCATGGACCAATCGCGGTAATAGCTCTCGTCGCACTTTGTTCGTGGGCGATTAACCAAGATTGCAGGACAGAAAATAAATCACTTCACAGGGACTAATCTTTTAAAGTCTCCGGCTAGCACAAACACAACTTAACTAAACAAAACTAAAATCCTTATTTTATGAATATTGATAACAGTTCTGGGAGAAACCACCCCAATACAATAATTAATTAATTCTACCGTAGTCTACTTAACTTGCAGATGGCGACGACCCTCCTTTAACCACGGGGTCATCAACACCCGGAAAAATACGACCTTCTCAAGGGTCAAATAGTACAGTAACGTGACTCCTGACCTGAGCTTTGCATACTCAGGTAGTCTCGTGACTTAGTGATTAACGGTCGAAACACAATATAATAGGAGACCCTTCTAAAGCGATGCGGTCTCTAAAACAATAATCTAACGGATCAATTTACTTGAACTGAGCTTTAACCCGGAGTTGTATTTTATGGAAGTCGACAAGTACTGTATTTAAACAAATAACTGACTTATGCTGCATAACACAACCTTGAGTTCATGGTAATACCACATATACTAATTACTTACTCAGAGAAATAACTAACTTAGAACATAACGGCACGCACTTGAATTCAGAGAAATAAAACACTTCACTCAATCTTGCAAATAACCGCCAGCTTTAAACTCTAACGCGTCTGGAAATAAACAACCCCCATTACCCCCGGCTGGCATCCTTATATACATTTAAGTTAATTGAAAAATAACCCCTTGCCTAGCTCTCATACTCGACTTAGGATACGCCGGTCGTAAATCTTTAAGATTAATTAAACTGCCAATTGCACTAAGATAGCCACACAAGTAGATCTCGGAACTAATTTTTAGTTGAGTACTCCGCTAATTGAAAAATTCCTTCCGACCACCCAGACATAAATAGGGTCCTAGAACATGATTGACATCTAATCATAGATAGCAACTAATCTGACATGTTTAGTGATTTTCAAGTAAAGTGCCTTTAGAAAAATTAATTAACTCTTGGATTATATCTTCCTGGAACTTCGCTAGGACGCTACTTGGGTAATCTTGCAGCCGTTTACAATTGCAAACATACTTATGCTACAAGACCTTCATTCTAATAATTAGAATGCTAAAATTATACTAGAAAATAACTGTTTTTAGAAATAATAGAACTATTAGAGCGTCTTAAAACAGTATGTTACACATGCACCGGTCAAAATGTATAATTAGGAATCATTGTTTGAATACGAAGCCATTATACAAAATCTCTGCGCTTGTCTACAAGCTAGTGATGTATCGGAATACTCCAACAACCCTATGCTCATGCACCAACTAATAAGTAAGCTGCCTGCTCAATTGAAGGTACGGTGTGCGATGCATAGGGCTACACAAAGTTACGTGGGAATTTTACAATTTGGTCAATGGCTACATCAACTGGCTCTCAACATATTGTAGCAGGTCAATTCGCCGCTACCTCGTCATGTTACATTGAGCGTCCCACTTCCTTCCATATAAAAGTATTATTCATTTTAATTTTATATTAATATCGTTTACACTCACAAGTTAGTTTTGATTTGTGTACCATTTCCGTTTAGTATTATAAAATAATACACTAAATACGCCTATCTTTAGTCATAATTTAATATCCCTTCTTTTGTATAAATAATATAAATAATTATGAACAGTAGAGTATAATTGGGGCATCCACTACCACATTTCCCCCAGAATCCCACATTTCCCCACACATCTGGACCAAAAAGTTTTCTTCGACTAACCATTTTTCATCTTTCGAGATAAATATATCTTAAATTTTTCATCTTTCGAGACAAATGAGCATCCTCATTTCCTCCCACATTTGTTTGGTATCAATTAATATTAGAATTTTCTCAGCTACCCGAATCTCTAGGAATTTTTCAGATTGCATCACCCCCAAGGGAGCTACCCTCATTTTAAGATTTCTTATCTGTAGCGACTTTTGAGCGTTCTTATAAACTTTTTTAGTCATGCGATACATCTTGTTAGCTTAGAATTTTACGCACAACCCGAATCTGCAAACAGATTTAAAATCGGGCCACGCCCTGCAAAGTTACACTTTAAAGTCCGGAACCTCTAAATTTTGCTCTTTGCTCTATAAGCAAAACTAACAAATAGTTTTCTTTGTCTAGCCATTGCATCTTTCGAGATAAACCTATCTTGTTTGGTATTAATTAACATTAGAATTTTCTCAGCTACCCAAATTTCTAAGAATTTTTTAGATATCATCATCCCCCAGGGAGCTACCCCAATTTTAAGATTTCTTACCTGTAGCGACTTTTGAGCGTTCTTATAAAATTTTTTTAGTCATGCGATACATCTTGTTAGTCTATAATTTTACGCAGAATTCGAATCTGCAAACAGATTTGAAATCGGACCACGCCCTGCAAAGTTACACATATACCCTCTGCGAGATAAATCTTTCTCCACATTTCCACCCACGAGATAAACCTACCTTGTTTGGTATCGATTAACATTAGATTATTCTCAGCTACCCGAATCTCTAGGAATTTTTCAGATAGCATCACCCCCCAAGGGACCTACCCTGATTTTAAGATTTCTTACCTGTAGCGACTTTTGATCGTTCTTATAAATTTTTTATACATGCAATACATCTTGTTAGTCTAGAATTTTATGTAGAATCCGAATCTGTAAACAGATTTAAAACAGGACCACCCCTTACCATTTTACACACACCCTCCAAATTATAACTTTCCTGCAGCTCATATCTAAAAGAAAATCTAAAGCCCATTCTTAAAACTTTTTATTACAGACAATTTTTACTAATACAGTTTAAATTTTGTAAACCACATTTCTAAATACATATTCACAATTTTTTATTTTGAACCTAGAACTTCTCATATCGGCTCATACTTATTTATATTTATTTCTAAATAGAGCACTTTTTCCAAAGACCAACCGAACCCGCATGTTTCAAATTCCTCTGATTTTGTTCTTATGGTCTCGCTTAAGACCTTGTACATATTTTCCGGATTACTAGAAGACGTTATAACCATACTTTTTGTGTTAAAGGATTTCACATCGGTAAACTCTTCCCCATTTTGGTTAACGCACCCAAGTATTAGTTACCGCAATTCGAATTGTAGGTCCAATTTAACCTTTCCCATTTTTGAAAACGAAACGCGCAAACCCCAAACCCTCTTTCCCCAAAAACCCCCCCACCCACGATTTAAACCTACCGTATCGAAATAAATTAGATTATTCTCCCGATCTCTAAATAGAAAGGCAATCACCAAACTTACCGTTTTGACACCAAAACAGGGCCAAAAACTCCAATCTTTGTATCAAAAATCCGATTCCGGTAAACCGATTTAAAGAACTTACCATACCCCCTCCATTTCGCGCCCAGGGGCCCAGCCCATTCCATTTTTTTACAGGCCAAATTTTTTCTTTTTTTTCCCTTTCTTACCCAACCACAAATTTAACCCTTCTTTTGCCAACATCTTAGCCTCCCAACCCACCCGAGTTTCCCCTATTTTGTTCAAACCGAGCCTTGTACTAAACAGAAGAGTTTGAAAACAATAACCAACATACCCGTTCCATTTTATTTATCCCAAAACACTTTTCAAACCAAACAACGCCTTTTTGCCATTTACACAGCGCGGCATAAACTAATTTTATTAAGAACATTCTACCACTCCCGTTGAGCCCTTTTTAGGCATCTGCCGAAGGATCGGTTTATTTAACTACCCGGAGACTTTTTTAATCGTTGCCCGCACAAGAGACTAATAACCCCATCCCCCAACAGCTTTAATTTTATTTGACCACCAGTTTTAAAACCCAACATTTTTCCATCAACTTTATTTTAGACCCTGAAACAGATTTTAACAGACCAACACATTAGCGGCCTCATCTTTTAATCATCTTAAACCCTTTAAGCTGCTATTTCCCATTGTTCCGCACACGGTAAACGCAACCGTCAACAGATAGGGAAGGATTTGAAGGAAGAAAAATTAAATCTTAAAACCAAAAAAACAACCTTATATCTTCCCCACGAGATTGTTTACCATTAGAATGAGGTCATCTTCCTCGAAAACCAATTTTGGCGCAGCAACGTTTCCCGACATACGCAGCCGAACCATCCAACAGCCTAGCGACCCTGCCCCCATCCAGCCACCCCGCACACCCCCGCGCGTGCACCCCCATCGGCGCCACCCCTTTGCTTTAGTTTTAAAGAACACTAAACATAAATTTAAAAAAACCAACCTTTCCATTTAAACAAAAAACAACAGTCCTTTTTTTGGGTTTTAAACCATTTTGCAGCTTTTAACGATACCTTTTCATTCCTTTTCAATCAGGACATAAACCCAGGTCGAAAAAATTTGCCCTTTTGTTCCCCGACAACCAGTCCATTCCTTCGGTTCCCCAGGCCACCCATCCCAAGTTTCGACTTTGGGGGAAATCCCAAGTTGCAATTTTAAACACAACCGGTTTTAATGATCCGACCCACACATCAGGAAGGAGTACGCAAAAATTCGTTCTTTTCAAATATTTTGTAACCTTTAACATTTCCCATCCGGAAAAAAAGAGTTTTATAACCAAAAACAAACCAAGGGCCCATCCAATCCTATTTTCCCATAAGATTTCTGTTCAAACCACATCGCGAGCCCGCGATTCCCGCCGCATCCATTTCACCAGTTTTCCTTCCACCACAGCACACGGTTTCAGAACGGACAGTTTACCCCGTTTGCGCCCTCCGCGATCATCAAGTCCATTTTTTTGAATGGAATTGTTATACAATTTGGAAGACTTTGTAAGATTTTTTATCTGTTTCCTCCTCCATCTCCAACATTACAGGACGACACATCACTTTCCTTTTCACACTTACCTGCCACTTCACACCGCACAGGTTAACACAAACAGCAGTTCAGTGTCCGAAGCCCATTTTGGCAGTCCGAGATCGCCTTTAGACATAATACATCTTCCAGCTAAACAGTTTAGTACGTTCCGCACCGACAGTAATGCAGTATTGCGCCAATCGCAGTTCAGCAGACGCAACGCTTAACATCTGACAACGAAAAACAATGCCGCGTTGTTTGCCACCACATTGTTGTCCATTGCAGTTAACACATCCTCGCGATCGTTGTCAACCATCCTTTCGTATCTCTCGGCAGTTAACACCACATCTCACAAACGCATCCATGCAAAGTCCCGACTCGTCTTATTCTCAACAGCCCCACCGTTCCACTTGCATGGAACACAGATTTGAATTTTCCGCATTCGAGCTCGATACTTACCTGGCCCAGCCCAGAAAGTTTACGCCCGCGAAAAATCGGTCAACGTAGCAGCACACAAATTTTAGATAAACACCAGCAGACGCGTCGGAACAACAAACCAGTCACGCAGCGTTCAGCCTCGACATAACAACACACGTCACAGCACATACGGTTCATCCAAACGTCATGTCGGTTCATTTCCCGCAAAACGCACCAGACGCTCATTCGCCGTCTACCAACGATTTTCCTGGCGACCATCGAAAATGTCAAATGTTAAACGTTCCCAGGCCCCAAAATCCCACACGCACCACGACACATGACCACAGCGACACACACCACATGACCAACAGCATAACGCACACCATGATCCGCAATGAGTTTCCATTACAGCCAGCAACCATTTTAGTTTTTCCATTGTGACCCAGGAAGCAGGTTAGGCCGCGCCGCGGCGCTGGCCCAACCCATTAATTTTCCTTTTATCTAACCTAGGTCCACACTTGGTTTTTAATGGAAAACTCATTAAAAAGCAATTAGTGTTAATGGGTTTTTAATGAGAAAACTCATTAAAAGCAATTAGGTCATATGGTCATGGGTCATATGGTCATGTGGTCATTCATTGGTCATGTGGTCATATGGTCATGTGGTCATGTGGTCATATGTCATGTGGTCATGTGGTCATGTGGTCATATGGTCATGTGGTCATGTGGTCATATGGTCATATGGTCATGTGGTTATGTGAGCAGGAGATTAAATTTGGTATATAGGAAGTAGTTTTGGTTGAGCTTAGTTATAGTAAGACATTTTAACAACATATTCGACTATTTTCGGTAATATACGCCCCACTCTGTAGGATACATAAGGGAACAAATTTTCGTATTCAATTTAGTATTTGACGGTAGCTAGAACGGTAAACATGAGCGTCTCCAAGGTGATTAACGTTTCTCAACTTCTTGGGAATAAAGTGAAACCGACAAATGAGCGATTTGGATTATGGCTGTTGGCAGAAAATATGTGCAACAATAATCTGGTGACAGATATTGGTAATATTTGTTATGTCGAAGGCGAAAGATGCTGACTGGGGACTACACACACCAATTACAGAACCATTTTGTGACAATATAATGTTGGTTAAAATTTGCGACCTTTCTGACACCGAACAAGCATCTGCAAACAAAAGGATGTTTATCCTAAAAAGAAATTTGTGGTGCATTTAACAGCTATCTACGAAGAAAGTTCAACGATTTGTTTCCGCTAGGCATGGTGTTAAAGCTAAGCTTCCGTTTTCTGGAAAGCAGTAACAAGATGGGCCAGAGAGTAAAAGAAATTATCGGAAAAGAAGACCTCGAATGCATTAATAAAAATTCCAAAATCCTATATGTGTTCCATACAAAGTGGAACTAGCAGATGTTAAGTTGGAAACTTTATTGGAGGAACTACCAGATATATTAGACGAAGTCGAAAAAGATTATTTCTATCTTTTGACATGGATGTAACCCAAGATTTTGCAGGCATATTTAGCAAGATGGAGATGTGTAATTATTTAACTACAAAGCATAACTTTTGCTATAAGGGAGAATACGAAGAAAAGTGTAATATTATAGTTGACAACGATAAACTGCGGGATTGATTGTTTAACATGGCTAACAACCAATGCAAGAATTAAGATTTACAACAAATTTGTGTGCCAGATAACAAGTCCTGGTGTTAATAAACAACTTGGCAATCATATACTAGATTTTTACGTTGTCCAGATGTACGTTTAAGGGAAACATTTGCGTCTACTTTGGCCAAAGAACATGGTATTACGCGATTGGAAGCGACAATATACAACTGTGCAATTGGAAGTATGTCAGTGCGGAACGGGTGTATAAACCCTTAAAAGACTGTTTAACCTTATTGGAAGATAGTGTTATACTTCCTAAAGGCGCCAATGTACTCGGTACCACTTACCAAAATGTGGAGTGTTATCGGACAAGCTACAAAATAGCTGCTGTTTAGTGTATAATAACCTGCTACAGTACGTGTATTGGGGAATGGCAATACAAAGAAATTGACAGGCTTGCAAATTAAGTTGTCCAAAAACCAGAGGAAAGGGAAAATTGATAAAGTATGTGCTGGCTTTTAGTTTTAACTATTTACCTGTAAATTATTTGGAGATAGTAGAGGAAGAAGACAACCAAGATAAAATAAAATCTTACACAAGTGCTACATTAAAGCAGGTAGTACATATTTTACACAATCTGCAACACCATATTCTACAATTCCAAAAGAAATAGTAATTTCGGAATTGGGATTGATAGATACCCTAACATTCGTCCAGAGGTTGTACGACAACGCGTAAATATTGGTAGTAAACTCTATCCGTTTACGCTAAAGGAAATTGCCCCATTATGTATACCATACGCTGTAAGTGGAAGGAAAAGACAACTGGAATTAGAGGAAATGGATGCAAAAGGCGAAAATTGGACTACATGGAAAACACTGCGACAATACGCGATCAATACAAAGATGTGTTAGACAAAGAACATCTTATTAGAGAAAATGAGGAAGAATTAAAAGATTATTTTATGTGCCGATGGACTGACTTAGATACATCCGGTTTACAAGTTGTATGCATTTGGGTTAGTAAGAAAGACTCTTTAGTTATGTAGGCGTTCTTGCAAAAAGGATGGTACTAAATCCGTATATTTTTAAAAGGTTATTCTAAAAACGTATTTATCAAAATGGCAGATAACAAAGACGAACTAAGGAATGCGGGTTTCGTAATCTTTGCGTACACCACACGCAAAGGGGTCCGTTAAACATTGTATATTTGCCTAGTAAAGAACCTTTGGATCATTTAAAACCGAGGGTCTTACAACCTATAACAACCATATATTCCCAAAAGTGGTGGAATGCAACTACGCAACAGTGTGGGAGAATAAGGATTTCTCCAATACCGACAAGAAGAAGTCGATCAAGCTTAACAAGATACGTATGCAGGATATAGTGGGAAAGCTGCGATTAAAAGATTGTCACAAGCTGCAAGAATTACACGAAGGAATGGATCTGGTTGTCGGCGGAATCAAAGACTTTAAATATAGAGGCAAACTTCGGTACATTTTACAATTCGAAAACCTAGACGGTCTCTATGTATCAAACTATTGGTTAGAAAAGGAGATAGAGGACTTGGGTATCGATTTAAATTTTAAGTGCGAATAAAATTAGATAAAATTAAAGCCACTCCAAACAAACATAAAGAAAGGACTGTCTTCTGTGTATAACTTTGTATTAAAATTAAGTTTAAATGACCCCATGCTTGGCATTAAATATTTTTAAATTTGTTATGTATAATGTCAGAATAAACATTTTATAATAGTATATAACATTGTTCTTTATTTATAAAAGGCTGTGACGTTACCCCGAAATAGCAGTCGCACAGTGAGGGGTGCGCATGGGCAGCGCGCATGGGCAGGGGTGTACGCGCAGGGTGCGCATGGGCAGGTGTGCATGCGCAGGGTGCTCATGGGCTGGGATGTGTCTGGGCGTACACGAGGGAAGCGGATGTTAACAGTCACCAAGCATCCAAACCTTTATTTGGATGGTATCGAGTACTTGTCTGCGTATGTATCCGGAGTAAAAGAATACGATTTGCATACGCAGCTTATTAATAAAATTAGTTTATCGAGGGAAGATGACAAAAGGTACATCATTCCTAATAGTACAACAATCTACGCATGGGGCGTAAAGATATAAGATAGTTGTTTATATTTGTATATATTAGTTTTAAGATTCCATAATTTTTAAGTTCTTCTCCCACCTTCCAAATCCTTCCGGCTTCTATCCTGGTTGACAGAGTATACGTGTTATCTCCACGTGGTATTCGCGGACACGGCGGTTTTAGATTTCTGGGAGATGGTTGGCTAAGGCATATGTCTTGCATAGCAAAAAAGGGTTTTAAAGATGGTGTTAAATAAAGATGAGCAAAATTAGTCTTTAAAACGCATAACTTTGTATGGGTGGTCCTATTTAAAATCTGTTTACAGATTTGGGGTCCCTAGAAAATTTAATATTAGTTGATACCTAGCAAAATATATTTATCTTAAAAGAGTGACTACCCTGCGTATAATAAATACAATATAACACTTGTCAACAAAAAGTTGTAGGAAAATTAAAGACGTATTTAATGGGGGTCCAGTATTAGAATTTGTGGTAGTAATGTTAAGTCCTACTGTATTGTAGGCGAGAAAGATACGATTAAAAAGATTAAAGGGTCTCACGAATTGTAGTTAAGTAAAACCGAGGGTCTTACAACCTATAACGAGCATATACCTCAAAAGGAATGGACATGCAACTACGTAGCAGTGCGTGGAGAATAAGAATTCTCCAATAAGAAATTAAAGTTTCCATGTACGTAGCACCAGTCATTGAGAAATGGTCGAAATGTGGAACCTATAAAGGCGATTATTAATTATGGTTTAGAAAATAGTAGTTTTCGTGGACTAAATAAAATAGCTTAGACTGGTTAATGTATATGGTTAATATTCTCGTACACATCCACAAACATCTGTTTACGTCCACAATGGCGATACCGGTAGTTTTTGTTTAACAAATAGTAGGAAAGATACGTCAGGTGTTAGTGCGGAAGCCCATAGGATCGTTGGATTCAAAAAGAACGGTGCGGTGGGATGTATGGTGGTTCCCGTTAGAATAATCGAAAGTGGTTAATCGGTCGTATTAGATGTTTAAATAAGCGAAAGTGTAAAGGCTCACATAAACAAAAATTTAATTATCCGACAAAAAGTGCGCGATGTGCTACACTTATAAAGAAAGTATGGAATGGTGCTTTTAGCGGCCCTAGCAGTAAAAAGGGCGACTGACTTTTCCAAGCAACTACAAGAATAGCAGTAGCGCAGAGAAGGGTATGCATGTATTATACAGTTGCTACAAAATATGTTAGTTTACGCGTAGCTCGGATGTGTAATTGATCACGACTTAAAGATCCTCGGAGGTTTAAAAATTCTCAGCCCATTGTCGTTTGAAAATGTTTGAAATTATCAGAACGGAGCGAGTCGAAGTTTGTTAGATGGATGATTGACCGAGTTTTTTCTACCTTTACGAGGGAATCGGAAGTTGACGAACATCGAGCATCTAATTTCTATTTGGGCGATATCGAGTACTTACCGGTTCTAGAAATCAACGTGCGGCCGACCGCTATGCGAAAGATAAAAAAAATTAAGGTGTCTAGGTAAATGCGCACGTCCTAACAGTAAAAGGAGAGTGACTTTTTCTAGCAATTACAAGAATAGCAGTAGCGCGGCGAAGGGTATGCATGTATTATACAGCGCATTTGCTATAAAATATGTTAGTTTACGAGAAGCTCGAACGTGCACAAATTAAATTTTAATCTATAATTAACAGGTCGTAAAATGGGAAATTAATGGTAATTTAATACTGCTAGCAATACTTTCGCTGGTGATTCATTTGGAAAATATTCGCCATTTCCTAAAGTATGACGTAGAAGTTATTTAAAATTAAATTGTTTATTAGTAAGTATCCTGTAGACAACAAGTTGGTATTTTCTTAGTAATGGTTTAAAGTGTTTTTGGTTATAGTAGCACTGCATCTTCTACGACTTGCAGACAATTTGTGTGCGTGTGCTACCACCCTTTTGGATTTTTAATATGCACGCAATCCGTATAACATGGAAGACCTTTCCGATGTTTCTACTAACGGCATTCGCACCATCGACGATGCGAACCAGGTGCATGCATTGAC
The DNA here is from genome assembly GCA_036346225.1 of Platerodrilus igneus. Lineage (NCBI taxonomy): Eukaryota > Metazoa > Arthropoda > Insecta > Coleoptera > Lycidae > Platerodrilus > Platerodrilus igneus. The sequence goes on along the minus strand of JARFIW010000012.1, from coordinate 8,973,081 downwards.
GCTAAATGTATTGGACGAGCAGCGAGGATTATGACGTCATTTAGTTCCCCGGTGAATCCTCAACTTCGTTCGGGTATCTTCGGAAACCTTCGGTTTGCATTCTATAAGGTACATAAAGCCGGTGCGCAAGAGTAAACTCTTTAGTTATAAGTTAGTTCGCTTACAAGTCAAGTCTTATAGTGCGGATTTTGTTTTGTATTAAAATGGTACCTGCAAACGTTTTTAAGTGCAATCGGGGACTAAAATACCTGGAAAAATGCTCTGAAACGGCACCAGAAGAAATGTCGTGGTGTAACATCGTCTACGGTTAAGCCGTCCGCAGAAAAGTACCTAAACTGTGGGACTTGCGGTATCGCTTTTACGAGAATGGATAGCTTACAGCGACACAAGGAAAAACAGCACGGTATGTCATTAAGCCGTAAACGTTCAGCTCCGCCAGCTATTAACGGGCCTTGTACGAAACAACCACGAATTATGTGTAAAGTATGCGATTTCGTAATGGAAAAGACTACGTATGCCGCACACTTAAGGAGCAACAAGCAGAAAAATGCATCAGTTACCGCTACTAACGACGATGGTGTAGAAATGGTTAGCACAGCGTTTAACATCCGTATAGTTAGCTATCACATAAAGAATATCAGGGGATTTTTGAATGCAGTAAGGGAGAACTTTTTTCCTTTGCTTAATTCAATTAAGTTATTACGGTTAAATTTTGTGGTTATAATTTCCCACGAACTAAAGGTGAAGAACTCCAAATTTATTGCCTGTATTCCGCATAAACATGCATTTTCTCACGTCGTAAACAAAGTACGTTTATAATGTCTAGTCAATGAGAAGTGTTGAGGGGGGGGGCACCAACAGGCTCATGGGAACGACGCATTTTAAAACAAGGGACTTAACACCGTCTATCAAAGAGCATCGAACGCGGGCGCGCGTTAATTCCGGGCGAAGTGTTTCTTTCGCACCCTTTTACCTTTTCTTTAATTACGTAGATCTCGTGTTCCGTGAAAGTGTAGGGTCACTAACTTCGTTGCCAACATTTAGTTAGGCATAGAAGAAACTAGCCCCACGCCACTCTAATCTTCTGAAGACGAGCGGAGGGTGCCCTTGGTTCCACCTAATAAGCAGGTAAGCTCCAGGCTATTTTTACATTGATAGCTTTGCCCGCTTGACCGCAATAATTGCAACCAAATTTGACGTTACTGGTAAAACGTAATACCCTTCGTTCTCTGTATTTTACTTCATACATTTTATAATCTCAAAGAGCCTTTTCCAATTGACATTGTCAAAAGCTCTGTTTATATCGGTAAAGACCAAAAACATATGCTTGTTTTTCCTAATCCTGTCCTCCGAGAAAAGTCATAAAGTCAATATAGCTTCACGTATTCCAACATCTTTTCAAAAGCCAAACTGGGCTTCACCCAATTCTCTTTTTATCTGGTTTTTCACCCGTTTGCAGACGATTTTGTTTAGAATTTTGCAAGCATGACTGACTAAACTTATGGTTTGAGAGTTTTCACATCTGTTAACGCCTATTTTTGTGGTACGGAAGTAATTATATCTTTTTTGAAATTCTGTGTTACGCCTCATTGGCTTCACAAGCTTTATATTAATAAATCGTAGGAGATTTCCAATCCATAATTGGAAGTACATTCTCCGGCGTAATTTAGCTAGTAAGTAGGTTATAACGTATTATTAATGTGGTTTTGAGGTCCCAGCAACATTGAGGGAATAAATTATAATTATTATTATGTGTTTTGTCGCGTAGACGGTTTTTTACGCTTTGAAGGATGTACGTGATTGCTTCAGCCAATGAGAACGTGCAATTATAGGCGAGGGATATACGAGTTTGGATGAACAAGCGCGATGATTTCATGTTATTCTAGGCTACCTTATTGAACAGACGAAGTGGCCAGTCAGTGCGTGTAATGCAGTGAAGTTATCTGTGTCATCCTTTGCCGTTCTTATCTCTTAATCTCGTTTGTTTCCTGTTTTAATGTTGTAAGTGATCAACAAGATTTGCTGCATCTGCTGAATATAAGCCACTGTACCTATACGACCTGAACGTATATGTTAAAGGAAAAAGACGTTGAAATTCGTGCGGCGATTATCGTAATACAAGGATATAGTAATTTGCCCTAACTCAACATATATCTAGATTAATAAAGGTAAACTTGATTTATTCATTGAGTTAATGATTTATTTTGTATTAAAAATTTTATGCAATATTATTGCGTCATCTGTACAAGAACGCTACGAATTATATTACGTTAATACCTGTCTCATTGACAAGTAATAATTTGGTGCCAAAGTCGTGGTTTTATTTATAACGCACTGATTGTATATCTGATATAGTTTTTATCTGGGGTTTTGCTCATTCAAATTTTTAAAAAATTAATTAAAAATAGTATAATTTTTTTTAATTATCTTTCTATGCCTAAATTATCGACATAATACTTCACTTTTATGGTAACTTTAAATGGCGACCGCCATGTTTATTTTAATTATCTACTCATAAAATTCTTTGTATATTAAATTATATGCTGTGTTTCTAATTTAGAATAAGTTATGCATGCATTTACGTTCTCTCTAAAAAGAAAAAATTTATAACTTAAATTTAAAAAAAGAAGGAATTTAATTGGAATTTGTCAGATTATAGTTAAACCTCATTTTCCACGTAAATTTTCTAAGTATTTTCACTCTAATAAGTGTTGTCTAATTGATCACTACTGGATTAATTGTTTTTATAAAATCTGTATAATAACATATCTTTGTACAAGTGTTCTTAGTGTTTTTTATATAAAAAAAGCAGTTAATTACCTTCATTTTCAAGTATATTCAGTTACTGACAGGTGGTTAAATCTTGTTTTTTATGAAAATCGTTTTAATTTCGTTCTAAATAGTAAATAAATATATCGAGGCGTCTCATTAATTACCATATGTATCCTTTGTGTCAAATAATTGTTTTGGATTAAAAGTATTTTAAATTCTTTTTTAAAAAAACGCTGATGGTAAGTTTCAAGAACCCTGGCGTATTGAAGACCGATAACATTGTTCTTTTATTCTCGATGATCAGTAGTTACTGATATATATATATATATATATATATATATATATATATATTGCTGTGAAACCTACAAAATCCGTGAACTACGCTTTTCGAATCGAGCCTCACGAATTGGGCGCCAAGAATGCTGTGAAACCTACAAAAAGCTATTCATTACCTTAACTGTGTTGGTCCATTGACTTTCTTCCGTTAATCGCCTCGGCTGCTCCTCTAGATAACTTTCATCCTCATACATAAAAAAAAACAAACACATTCCTACCACAAACATCAACGTTAACTCTATTTACATCAATATTCACAATACATTAAAATTTCAAAATTAAAATTCAGCATAAATTTCAGTATCAGAAAATTTCAAGATTAAATTTGTTATCATTTTAAAGTGCATCCAGAATTAAAGTCCTTGTAGGATGCCTACTAATTACTATAACAATATATGCAGAGTACAAAGGGAGCATCTACCACCCCTTTACGTTAATTAACCAGGTTCGTCTAATTGAGCTCAAAGACATACCCATATTTTCATCATAATCCAGAACATCAATACTAAATACCCCTTTCTACTTAAACAAGCAAATTTCACCTTAAAATTAAAATATTATTGTTAGTACAATTTCACTACTGTCCATTTTAAATAAACAAATTGTAAAGTTATTCAACACACACCAAAATATCAAAGTTCGAACAAAATAGTATAATTTACCTGAAGGTCACTGCACTCGTAGCTTCAATGTACATCGTCCCTTTGTTAATTACACCATTCCAACTGGGTTATATTTACGGCTTCTGATTCTCAACGTTTTAAAAATTTGCTCCATCACCATTTATTTAAAGTTGTTTCAGGGCTTTTCCGGAACTCATCTGTGTATATCTGAACCTTGTTTAGTGGATCCAGTCATGTTTACGAACCATTTAATTATTAACACCCCGAAAATAACAAAGAAATTCATACTTCTTTCACCAATATACGCCAAAACTGCCTACTTTTGTGTATTTATTTGTCGTAGTAAATTTTACCAATTGGTACACTGATACTAAACTTTCTTTACCTTGTATCTTCTTTTCTAAGTGCACTAACGTACATTCATTGTAGCACGTAAAGAACAAGCTGTTTTAAATCACATAATATTCGAGCAAACTGTTTAAATTATTTAATATTAAAACCGGAAAACTAAAAAACACTGTTTAACGCGTTCAATCAAGTCGAAGATCTAAGAGAGCTTGTTCATATTCCCCTGGGTATATATAGAGGTTAGCCTGTCTGTCGGTCGAGTCTCCAAAACGGACAATTCTAAAGAATTTCGCCTGCTCTGTTCCCAGTCCGTAGCCCGGCATGCGATTTTTACGAATTTTGCTCTCGCCCCAGTTAAATCTCAGAAAATTTCCACACGGCACGCAACGTCTGAGAATACCTAATTAAATTTTATACAGAAATGTTATTTCTACCTCTCAATTTTGCCTTTTACTTTCAACCAATCGCAACCCCATGACGTTGCTCTACTCACGCCTTTTTACTATATGTGTCTCGGTCTTGCGCATATTATCTGTCTCTATCTACCCTGTTCTTATTAGTGCAAATTGATATTCCTTATTATCGATTATTTCAGTCCATGTGGACTATCTGGGTTAAATAACCCCGTATCGCACCTTCTCGTGAATATTAAGCCACGGTTTCTCCAAGATTCTTTGTAACTATTAATTATCTGCAACATTTACGCAGAATGAGCTTTTTAAAAATACGCAAGGTGTTTAAACATACTATTAATTCTCAGAGCCTTATTTCGTGGTATTTTAATCTTGGATTTTCACAGGCTTTTATGCTTATTATTAATAATGGTTTAATTAACTCCAATTAAAATTGACTTCTATCCTTTCATTTTTAGCGAATACAAATTAAATATTAATTATTATGTGTACACTTTGTTTAATACCGGTTACTTAAAATAAGGTTAATTAATATAAATTTTGCACGTAATTTCCATTTGTTTCTTTCCTCGGAATAAATACATTACACGTAGAGCTTGTTAATACTGTTTCTTTTGATATAAAGCGTCTTGTACATGATTTAAATCTCTTATTTTTACTGAAACGAATGAATTTTTATTCTCCACGGTGTTTTAATAAAGCGTATTATCTAATAAAATTCCTTATACACGGTGATTAAAATTATTTTATGTAATTCATTAATTTTCTACCCTGGTCTAAATATGAGTAACTTACTTATTACTTGATAAAATTATTTTATGTATTCACCCATAATAAAAGTAACAGAAGGAAGCTTGTAATATTACTGATTAAGAATTAAAATTAATTTTAAATTTTGAATGAAATGTCAGTTCACTTATTTGACAAAAATGTAGGATCAAGGATGACATCAATCAACAAATTATGACACTATTTGCTTATATTTTTTATTTAAATAGTAGTATGTGGTTTATTTGTAAAAAAATTTTTTGTATGGTGGGTTGCATAAAAATAGTTAGATTTTAAAATCATATATTTTTACAGGTGTAGTAAACAGGTTGACTTTTGACTTAAATTAAATAGAATTCTGTGTGTAAGCAATATCATTATAGTTAGTATATTTTTTTGGATTAAAAGTGTATAGGTATGAGTAAACTGTATGTAAATTATTGATGTCTTCTTTGTGATTCATGGAATTTTGTTCTTGGTTTATATGAAATGATTCTAAGAAAAGTCTTTTTTTGTAATTGCTTTCTATATCTAAAATTTTTACATTATCATAATTGACTTTGTGTTTTGTATTGTATAAATGTATAGAAAGAGCACAAGAAGTTTTTCCTAATTTTGCATCACTGTTGTGTTGTGTCATGCGATTTCGGAGTCACTGTTTGGCTTGGCCTACGTAGGACGCTTTGCATTCACATTGAATTTTATACACTAAATTGCTACATAAAGCTTTATTTGTTTTTTCTTTTAGTTTAGTAAAAAAGTTTCCAATGGACTTAGTATTTGAATTTATTATAGTTACAAAAGGTTGTTTTAGTAATTTTCTTATTAGTGGTGAAAGATTAGTAATATATAAAGTTTTTGTAAATGATATCAGTATGTTTATTTTGAGGTGGAAATATGATTGTGTTAGTATGTAGTAGTTTTGATAAAAGTGGTTTAGGGTAACCGTTGTTGATTAAGATTGATATTAGTTCTTTCAGATTTTTTTCCTTAAATTTGGGTTCACAGATAGAGACCATACGATGTTTCAGTCCTAATATGGTGTTAATTTTTGTTTCATGCTATGATTGGAATGGTAATTTAAATATCTTTCTGAATTTGTAGGTTTTTGTAAATATCAAAATTGATCTTGTTGTCATTATTGCGGATAACTAGTGTATCAAGAAATGGTATTGATTGGTGAGATTCTAGTTCGTAAGTGAATTTCAAATTTTGATATTTACAAAAAACCTACAAATTCAGAAAGATATTTAAATTACCATTCCAATCATAGCATGAAACAAAAAATTAACACCATATTAGGACTGAAACATCGTATGGTCTCTATCTGTGAACCCAAATTTAAGGAAAAAAATCTGAAAGAACTAATATCAATCTTAATCAACAACGGCTACCCTAAACCACTTTTATCAAAACTACTACATACTAACACAATCATATTTCCACCTCAAAATAAACATACTGATATCATTTACAAAAACTTTATATATTACTAATCTTTCACCACTAATAAGAAAATTACTAAAACAACCTTTGTAACTATAATAAATTCAAATACTAAGTCCATTGGAAACTTTTACTAAACTAAAAGAAAAACAAATAAAGCTTTATGTAGCAATTTAGTGTATAAAATTCAATGTGAATGCAAAGCTTCCTACGTAGGCCAAACCAAACAGTGGCTCTGAAACCGCATGACACAACACAAAAGTGATGCAAAATTAGAAAAACTTTTGTGCTCTTTCTATACATTTATACAATACAAAACACAAAGTCAATTATGATAATGTAAAAATTTTAGATATAGAAAGCAATTACAAAAAAGACTTTTTTAGAATCATTTCATATAAACCAAGAACAAAATTCCATGAATCACAAAGAAGACATCAATAATTTATATACAGTTTACTCATACCTATACACTTTTAATCCAAAATATATACTAACTATAATGATATTGCTTACACACAGAATTTATTTAATTTAAGTCAAAAGTCAACCTGTTTACTACACCTGTAAAATATATGATTTTAAAATCTAACTATTTTATGCAACCCACCATACAAAAAATTTTTTTACAACAACCACATACTACTATTTAAATTAAAAATATAAGCAAATAGTGTCATAATTTGTTGATTGATGTCATCCTTGATCCTACATTTTTGTCAAATAAGTGAACTGACATTTCATTCAAAATTTAAAATTAATTTTAATTTTAATCAGTAATATTTCAAGCTTCCTTCTGTTACTTTTTATTATGGGTGAATACATAAAATAATTTTATCAAGTAATAAGTCAGTTAAACATATATTACCTGTTATATGAATTACCTATTTATATATTTTTTCATGTAGATCGATGATTAAGGTGTAAATTATCACCGAAACGTACGATTTAATACAAATGATACACATTTAATGTTTTGTGTTTAATTTTATGAGCGACTTTATCCCAAGAACCAAAAACAAAATCTTTTCTAATTTAACTACGCTCAAGAATTATCAAGAACCTTTTATATATATATATATATATATATATATATATATATATATATATATATATATATATGTCTGTACCTTCATCTAAATATATTTTTTGTCTTTTTATCGTTAGTTAAATTAAATATCTGTCTTTTGACGTTATCTTGTCGCATATAAATGTATCCTACACTTGAACCTTGAATCATGTCAAACCTTTTCTTTTCATAAATACCTCATTTATTTCAAAATTACATAGGTCTCTCGTACCTAGTTCAAAAAATTTGTCACTACACTTAAATAATTTAATTGTTCTTGAATTTTCATCTTTTCTTTTCTTATTATTTTTATTATCATACAACTCGCCGCATTCATTTGTCGCGGTTGATGTATCTTTCGTTTGAACAACTCGGCGAATCTTTATGACTTACTAACGGATGTCGGTCTGTGCTTTACCATTTGAATGACCATAAGATCATAAGCTATGCCTCTGTAGTAAAAAAGCGATTTCCACAGTTTGCGACTACAAAGAATTTTTGTTCGACGTGTTTTCTTTCGCAAGTACCTCGATCATTTTTTACAATTTTGATAATTAAGTGTTTTTTGTATAATAGCGACGTTTGTACATTTTTGTTTTCCTGAACGTGTTGGTAAGAGGCTGTCGCCTTTTGTCGTTTTCAGTGTTAATTCCTTATTGTTTTTGGTATATTGAAAATTTTTCTACTTCTATCTTTGAATAACTGCTTATCGTATAATTATTTTTATAAGTCAGCGTTAGCTATTTTTTTAACTACTGGATGAATAATACATTTAAGTGTCGTTTTACCTTTTGTATGATTTTCAAATCGCAGTGGATGCGCTCGGTAGGAAGATGATCTGTCTAAGTTTCATCTGGAGCCTAATTATCTGTTACGTGTATTTTCAACATAAATTAAATACCCCTTTTTCTTCCTTGTTAATTCGTTACTCGTTCGAATAAATTCCGTTTCAATTCTTAAATTCTCCAACAATACCCTATATAGTGTACCTGTTCAGTATAAGCCCGATTAACATAATTTTAACTCAAAACCCTTTTGCTTTTAAAACGAAAATTTATTCAATAAATTAAATACTCTATACTTTGTTTTAGGTATCCGGTAATTTGTCAAACCTTCCGATAACGTATAATTGCTTTCTCTGGTGTTTCCCATTTAAAGATTTGTCGAAATGATAGATCCTACTATTATTTGTTAGTGTATTTTTTAGTTTTGCTAATCGTGCTTCGATAACGCGAGGATTGTAGTTCGAACTCGTGTTATTTGAACCCATTTTGAATTTCATTCTGCAGCTTGTGCGTTGAAATATTTTCTATATCATTCGTCACAGTACTTCAAAAGCAATGCACGTTTTTTTGTTCGACGAGTAGGAGGTATCTGTGTGTATTGGTGAGTTTTTCCGCGCTAACCCATTCTAATCCGATTCTCTTTTTAGCTCTTAGTTGGAGGCCAAATGGGTTCTTTCTTTATGTAAACCAACTGCTTTTGTCTGTAGACCAACTGCTTTTATCCGTAGACCGCTACTGCAGTTATGGTAGCAGGGTGAATGGATCCTAACTACCATGGTGTTGCTGTGCTGACTCACCCCCGACGACTTGCAAGCTAAGTATCAAGACACATACAACTTGTTTTCTTTTGTGTATATCAATGGCATATTCCGTATCAATGTTTGGTGTAGTTACGTGATAAGAAACGTGATACTGTAGAACTATTGTTTGTTGCTGCGAATCGATATTATCGCTCTACAGGTGTGATGTACCATTGTTAAAAATGTTTGACAGACACACGTTAATTCTTTCCTACTAATTAGTTTATTTTACAAAAGTACTCTCACATGTTTATTTACTACTAATTAATTTTATTTTGTGTAAAATACGAGATGCGCACTGCGTATCTAAAGTACTAAATTATTCATGTCACATAATTGTTTGCTTTGAAATAGTAACGCTTGATTTATTGCCTTTGCTTGTTTATACAAAACCTTTTATTTATTTTTATTTGTTAATAGATAATCGTGGCCGACGTGCTTTTTTTGATTTTCTTGGTATGTAGGTGAATCCCCCCCACTCTCCGCGTTTGGTAGTTAGCCTGGTATTTACTTTTCCTCCGGCTACGTCTAGGTACGTAGCATAAATACTGGCGCCCAAGGTGGGCTGCGAGTTTGTTTTAGTTAATTTTTTTGTGCTCTGATTTTGTTTCGTGTAACTTTGGACCTGATTTTGTTTTGATTAATTTCTGCTCCGAGTTCGTTTTAGTTAATTTTTGCTCCGATTTTTTGTTGTTGTTAGCATATCTTATTATTGATCTATTTGAGTAGTATGTTTATTTTATCACTAACGTTGCAGGTGGCCCCTCAAACCGGCCTGTCTTAATAGGGACATTTTCTACTCTTTGCCCTTCTGTAGGATGCTTATCCTGAAACTCTTCTTTGTTATATTCCTCTTATCTTCGCTTCAGCCTTATTTTTCTTTCGTTACACCTATCTTAGTCCCGACACAACCGTCCATCACATAAGAGTGATTTCCCCCCACATCAGACTGTCTCCTACATTTTGGCTGGTTGAGAAATGCTTTGCTATTCACCGTTTTTTCTATCACGTTCGCTCTTCTCTTTCTTTCTTCTATCTGGTTGCTATGAAGTTCCAAACATTCCACCTCCTTCTATTATTCTCTTTTTTTCTATTTTGTTCCTTTATTTTCTAATCGTCAAAAGACGCTGATCAAGAAGAGAGAGAAAATCGAGACAATGACCAAACTAAGAGGAAAAAGACGAGATAATGATAATGATAATGATAAGACGAAGATGAGAATGTGGCGTGTCTTATTTGTAATGAACTATTCTGTAATTCGAAATTCTGGGGATAATGATGAGCCCCGCTTCCTGGTCAACGTAGTACCTTCGGGTGAAGCATTGGAAAATCACATATAACGATGATGATGAGCATTATGAATATGATTTTTGTATATACTGTCCGTAATATATTGTTTTCAAAATTGTCCATTTGAAAAATACACATAATAAAACTAATTTACCTTAAAAGTAAGTACTCCATTTTATAGTACCTACTACCCCATTTTATCAGCGTTACCCCACACCGCTGATGCGTATGCAAACGTCGGTCTGGTTATCGCCTGGTAGTGCCTAAGCTTGTTTGAAGCGTTCAGCCTACTTCGGCGATTGGTCAAGGGGTATAGCTGAGCCATAACACCCTTGGTCCTTTTTGCCGCATACTCAATATGAGTTTTCCAAGTGAGCTTCGAATCAAGGATCACTCCTAGATACTTGACGTCTGAACGCCAAGGTATCGGTTCGTCGAATGCTCTGACGTCGTCTCCAGGTCGGTGACGTCGCTTCGAGAAGAAAACTGCCGTGCTCTTTTCTGGATTGACCTCGACTCGCCGGAGTCTTTGCCACTCCTCGAGAGCGTCCATCGTTGTCTGCAGTCTCTGCATAATGAGGTGCGGAGCACGGGACCTGGCTAGAATTGTCTGCAGTCTCTGCATAATGAGGTGCGGAGAACGGGACCTGGCTAGAATGGCTGTGTCGTCGGCGTATAGTGCCACCCTGATTTTTATTACGTTTAAATTATAAAGTACGATATATTAAGTATCCCATTTTATACACCTTTCCTCTACTTTCTGATTTAATGTTTCTAAAACTAAAGTGTGGTTGGCTTGGTATTTGAAATACAATGAATCGCTAACGAATTACAAAGGATTTTTGTTATACTATTTGTTGTGCTGTATATGCGTGGCTAACTTCACGGACTTTTTAGTACCGTATACAATTAGTAAATTTATTTTTAAATCACAGAGTTTCCTTGAATTAGCGTACATTTTACTACTTCGAAAGACATTTGCAAACACTTACCTATTTTATTAGTTGTGTACTGTTCATCTGAATGCAAACACCGGAAATTATTCCAAAAACACGTAAAAAATTACTATTTCAAGATCAGCAAGGCGATGAAAATGTAATAAATTCTAAAAGAATCTTTCTGCATCGGCTTTACTTTATAATAATAATTTATCCAACACGCTGTTATTAATTTCATTACAATCTAGAAGTCGTATTATGTTTAGTAACTATTGGTCGGTTTTCTCAATTGTTTTCATAAAACCAATCATTCCATACCTATTGGAAACCCATATACAAACCCCAGTGACATACACGTGATTTAAAAGGCAAGTGCACGCTCTGTATAAAGGGACGGAATTTAAAGACCAACCCTTTTTAATACCAACCAACCCCAACAAAGAGGGTTAAAAGAATATTTTAGGTCTTAAATGTAACAGGACATCAGAAGTACGTGTAGTGGTTTAGTGCTTAAACAATATAATTTTCGGATAAATAACCAATCAAAATTCAGGAACATTCCGATAATTTAACCTATATTTGAAGCAATAAGTGCACTTTCATTAAGTTGGTTAAAGGGTTAAATGTGCGTGGGAGTTAAAACAATGGCACTGACGTCAGTAAGTTACCAGGGTAACAGAAAATGCAGAAGGTTCACGTTTGAAATCTGGTAGTCGCTTGTACGCGAAGCTTTTTTAGTTCGCATCAGGTTAACCCTCTAAATGCGTACAATAAAAGCACGGAATAAATTTGATGTTTGTGGAATTTGTTTCCGTTGCACTAGTATTTGAAGAGAGCTTTTGATTGTAATTTGTTTTAAGATTGCCCTTTAGATGTCTTTACTCCTTTGATTGATTTTTAATAACGCTCAACTCATGGAAATATCAATTTTTGAATTTATATAAATATATAATTCAGGAATATTTATCTAAACAAGAAAATATTTTTAATTTTACTTTTGTTTTCGTGTATAAGTTTTAACGTCCTATAAATAGGATGCTGGTACTTGGTGATATCAAAATAATTTTGTCTACAACACGCTACAAAAAGATAACTTTTTAATAGGGTTTACTTCCAGCGAAAACTTGATTTCCCTATTCCATCACTAGTGAGAAAATCTCATAGCCTTAACTTTTGTCTCTAGTGACGAAAGTAGAAGTTGATAGATCTTTTGACATAAAAACCGCCTCGTTTAATATTTTGGCTGCTAATAATTATTAATAATAAAATATAAGGATGTTTATTAAAATCTAAATGCGTTTGCTTCACTATTAAATTAAAAGCAAAATGAAATTATAGAAATATGATAAAATTCAACAACACACATCAAGTTGTCTAGTGTCGGTTGTTTATTTAAAGTTTTATGTTTATATTCATTATTCGGAACTGTCAACTTCAGTTCATCTTACACTTGTTAATAGTTTTTTGTATATTTTATGATGTGTGAATCAGAAAGTGATATAAATATGATCGGTACTCCTCCAGAAATAGTACACAAAGCTGAAGAAACCTCTTCTAATTTATTACCAGTAAAATCATAGAAGAGATACGAAGCAATATATGTCAAATTTATGATCTGGAGAGATATAAATCGCATAAATTCATTTTCAGAAACTGTGCTACTGTTATATTTTGGAGAACTGCATAAGTTTTAGGCCGTCTATGCATCGGTCTATGTATTCAATGCTGAGAACTACATTATCTATTAATAGTGAAAATGATATCGATTACAGTACATATCCAAAGCTACGTTCTCTTTTGAAAAGAAAATCTTATGATTTTAGCAGTCAGAAATCTAAAATTTTGTCTGTGGAAGATATAAACACTATCTTTAACAATGCACCATATTCCAAAAGGTAACAAAATTATTATTTTTATTGTAAATACTTAATATGTACTATTCCTTGTAGGTAGCATTAGTTTTAGAAATATCTGGAGTTTGTCGTTGTCATGAATAAAAGATTTAGCAGTAAGTGATATAAAGGATACTGGAAGTATTCTCTTAGTTAAAGTACATAATACAAAAACAAAGGTTCAGTGTTCTTTTCATATCTCTGGACCCTTTTATGCGATATTGTATAAACCTCCGTCCAGTAAACATGGATCAAATGAATTCAAGATTCTTTATTAACTACCAAAATGGAAAGTATAGTAGACAGGTTGTGGAAATTAATTAATTTAATAAATTTCCTATGGAAATTGCTGTTTTTAAAATTGTATAATCCTATAGACTATACTGGGTGTGATATAATTATGATCTAGTTGCCTGATGTTGTTTATAGACATTCACTTTCCTATATGTCATTAGCTTTAGTGCCTTTAATATTTACTCTAACTGTTTATTATAACCTTAAAATTCATTACAATTTAATAAACAGTTACTCAATAGAAATGGATCGTTTTCTGGCTCCGGAACGTTTCGACATCGACCCGAACTCTATAAATGCGACTCTGGAGTGGGAACACTGGTATACTAAATTTCTTAATTTCTCATCTGAAAAAGAAGACCCTGATAAATTGAAAATCCTCTATAATTACGTCTCCGCCAAAGTCTACCAGTATATTAGTGCTGCTGGGGCATATAAAGATGCTATTTCAATCCTCAATGATATATATGTGAAGCCAGTTAATGAAGTCTATAATCGGCATAAGTTAGCCACTCGAAATTAACTATCTGAAGAAAATGTTGACCAATTTTTACAAGCTTTAAATCTTCTAGCTAAAGATTGTAAATTTAAAGCTGTTACCGCTGAAAAGCACCGAGAAGATTTCACTCGGGATGCCTTTATTCGTGGTTTATCTGATACCAATATTAGGCAGAGACTTTTGGAAAGTCCTCTATTGACCCTAAGCGAGGCATATGAAAAAGCTCGATCATTATAAATGGCTCTACAACAATCAATGCTGTACAATCAATCTCTGAATGTAAACTCTATCAAACCCACAATCTGGTCAATCATGCGGTTCCATTGAAGCAAGAAGTTCAAAATGAAAACGTTCCATATAGTGAAACTAAAAAAACATTAGCGGCTACTTGTAAAAAGTGTTTTTACTGTGGATTTAAATGGCATATTCTATCCAAATGTCCAACTCGAAATAGTCTTTGTAATATATGCCAAATAAACGGTCACTACTCTAAGGTATGTAAATCACAAAAGAATGGGTCTAACTCAAATCACTCTGCTTCTATGATTAGCTCTATCAATACCAAACCCATACCTGAATGTTTGGCAAAAGCTGTGATTTATGTAGAAGTTAATAATTCCTCTGTCTATGCGCTAATAGATACTGGTAGTTCCTGTAGTTTTATTAGTGACCAAGCTGTAAAGAAATTTAAATTACCCATAATGTGTTCACAAGAGTCTATTACAATGGCATCTACATCCTTTAACTCTGGAACATCTGGACAGTGTATTATTAATCTTCGTACCAAATATCACTTCTATCCTAATGTCCGTCTGTCTATTCTCCCTAATCTTTGCTCAGATATAATAATTGGCCACGATCTTATGAAACAACACTCTAAAGTGGAAGTTGAATTTGGTGGCTTAAAACATTCGTTGAAAGTTTGTGCTTTAGCTACAGCTAGTATTGAACCTGTAACTCTCTTTGAAAATTTAACACCTGAATGTAGGCCAGTTGCTATAAAATCTCGCAGACAAACTGAAAGTGATTCCAAATTCTTAGAAGCTGAAATTGAACGCTTACTCTCTTAGGATATAATTGAAGAAAGTAAATCATCGTGGCGAGCGCAAGTGCTAGTTACATCTTCAGAAAATCACCGCAAACGTATGGTAATCGATTATTTTCACACAATCAATAGATTCACTCAGTTTGACGCATATCCTCTTCCATGTATTGAAGATATTGTAAATAGTGTGTCTAAATATCAAGTCTTCAGCAAAATTGACATGAAAAGTGTATATCAGCAATTTCCTATCAAAAAGGAAGACCGGACATATACTGCATTCGAGGCTTACGTTATACTTTTACAGTTTAAGCGGATCCCCTTTGGAGTAACGAATGGACTAGCTGTGTTTCAAAGAGGCATAGACTACATTATTCACAATGAAAAATTATCAGATACATATACTTACTTGGATGATATCACTGTTTGTGGTACAGAGATCAGAAGGAACATGATGAAAATCTTCGACGTTTTATAGAAGCTATTTAGAAATTCAACCTAACCATAAATAATGAGAAAAGCGAATTCTCTCTTCGTTCGATTCACCTCTTAGGATATTTGATATCCTACTATTCTATTAGGCCTGATCCTGATAGACTCAGAGCATTGCATGAAATTCCACCTCCAAATAACACAACTTCACTAAAAATAGTCGTTGAAATGTTTGCACATTTTTCAAATTATATTCCTCGTTTTTCACACAAAATAAGTATTCTTTCTCATAGCAAATTCCTACTATCTCCTGAAGCTCTAAAAGTCTTCTATTGTATAAAAAAGAGATAGAAAATGCTTCGTTCGCACCTACAAACAGTGAGGATATGTTTACAGTAGAAACTGATGCTTCAAATGAAGCAATAGGAGCAACTCTTTCACAAGCTGGGCGTCCTGTTGCCTTCTTTTCAAGGACTCTTTCTCAATAAGAATGTAAACACTCATCTGTAGAAAAAGAAACATATGCGATCGTTGAAGCAACTAGGAAGTGCCAGGATTTCCTGATGGGAAGATATTTTAAGCTTATCACCGATCAACGCTCCTTTACATTTATGTTTGATCTAAAATCCAAAAGCAAAATAAAGAACGAAAAAATTCTATGGTGGAGATTAGAATTATTGTGTTTTAGTTACGATATTTTATATAGACCTCAACCTTAGAATACTGCTGCGGATGCAGTTTCTCGTATTTGTTCTGCAACAACTGCTAACGAAGCTCGACTTATGGATTTACATAATATTTTATGTCACCCTGGAATTACTCGAATGTATCATTGGTTTCGAATAAAAAATTTACCTTATTCTATGGAAAATGTAAAGAAAATGACTTCTTCTTGTCCAATATGTTGTGAAATTAAGCCTAGATTTTATATATTTAAGGGAATGCTCATAAAAGCTGTTTCCGCCTTCGAACATTTAAATGTGGATTTTAAAGACCCTCTTCCATCCTGTACTAATAATCGTTAATTTCTCACAATCATTGACAAATACTCACGATATTCTTTTGCCACCGCCTGTCCAGATATGACTTCTTCAACTTTCGTTGCTGCTCTCAAAAATATCTTTTATCTCTTTGGAACTCCCTCTTATATTCACTCTGACAGGGGGAGCTCATTTATGTCTAATGAATTAAAAATGTTTTTGAACTCTAATGGAATCGCTTCTAGCAGAACTACGCCTTATAACCCTCGCGGTAATGGCCAAGTTGAAAAGTACAATGGTATCATCTGGCATACAATTCGAAAATAAAAATTTGTCAGTGGGAAAGTGTACTTCCAGAAGTACTACATTCAGTAAAAAGCTTACTCTGTACCTCTACAAATGAAACTCTGCACGAATGATTGTTCAGGCATCAAAGGCGAAGTGGTAATGGAGAAACGATTCCAACATGGCTTTTAAGTCCAGGTCCTATTTATCTACGACAATTTGTTCGTAATTCCAAATCTTTATCAAAGATGTTACACTACTCGAAAGTAATGCCGAATATGCTCATATTAGAGTTTCTGAAGGAAGAATTACCTCTGTATCTACATGGGATTTGGCTCCAGTTGGTAATGCTGAATATACTCAGATTGGAGATTCTGAAGGAAGAATGAACTCTGTATCTGCACGAGATCTAGCTCCAGTTCCTAATGTCCACATTAGAGACTCCGAAAAAGAAGTTTTAACTTCCGAAACTAACGAAATGCAATCAGACACTCCTGAATCACAAGTCAAATTAAATAATTCTCGAAACGTTCAACCTAGTGTACGTAGAAGTTGTAGAACAAGAAGACTACCTTCTTAACTTGAAGAATACATGTGATAATTTATAGGTAGGGGTGAATGTGATATAATTATGGTCTAGTTGCTTGATGTTGTTTATAGATATTCACTTTCCTATCTGTCATTAGCTTTAATGTGTTTAATGTTTACTCTAATTAACTGTTTATTAAAACCTTAAAAGAGGTTCTCCATTTCATTACACTGGGCACAGTTTTTGCAGGACATCTGCAACGCTTATAGTGAATGTAGGTGACTTGCTTCAGCTAAAAAAGCATGGTGGTTGTAAATTAGTAATGTTGCAGAAGTATATGTTGATCAATCAACCAAGAGTAAAATTCAAATACAGATCAACATTTTACAGTCTACGAAACAACTATTGGACCATGGGAATATACCGCTTTGTCATCTGGTAGAACAAATTTGTCATCATCTACCTCAATAAGTAAGAAGCTTGATTGTGATTCTCCCATAATTTTGAACAATTGTTCAAATATAGCAACCGACCAATATTTAAATCACAAATGAATTTTGTTTAATATTGATTTGTTTAGATTTTTTACTACTTCTAATACAAAATAAAGCCTTTGTTCTGCTTTTTTTTTCAATTTAGTACACATGGCATAACCGGGGTTGTAGTGTTTTACTTGTCAAAAATCATTTTTGAAGCTCGCGAACAATACCTGTAGAAGGAATTTTGAAATGCCATTACATGGGTGATTATTTAGATAGCTTTGAGACCGTTGAAAAATCACAAAGGGTAACCAAAGAGGTGAAATGAGTTCACTCTAAAGGTGGATTTGAAATCCATCATTGGTCATTAAATAAGAAGGCCGTATTAAGCTATGTAGGCGTGGATAGCGTTTCAGAATCCAAACAAATTGTCCCTTCTAAAAGTAATAGTTCCGAACGTGTTTTGTGAATGTTCTGACAAAGTGAAATAGACTAGCTAAAATTTTCAATAAGCTTTAGCAAAGAAATCCAGCATTCGACCACGTCCGGAACAACCAACAAAATAACAGATTTTAAAATGTGTAACGAGTCTCTTTGATCCGCTCGGTTTACTGTCACATTTACCTGTATATGACAAAATTCTAATGGAAGATATCTGGAGAACAGCTATTCTATGAGACGACAGTGTGAATAATGAGCTGTTCGAGCACTGGAAGAAATGATTAACCTCTACTTGCTCACGTTAACGACGTCGGCATACTCAAATGCTACTTCAAAGGAGTAAGCAGTGAGACTTACAGTCCTCTGCAGACACATGTATTTACTGACGCTACTGAAACTGCATATGCCGCAGTGGTGTATTTTCGAATTATTAATTCCGAGCGTGTACAATGTGCGTTAGTGACAGCGAAATCAAAAATGGCCCCTTTAAAGTATACAACAATTGCTCGATTAGAGTTGATGGTCGTGGTTTTGAACACTTAACTGATTTCGCACGTTATCATTGGGCATACGATTTCAGTCCATCAACGATTTTTCTGGACGGATTCTAACAATCTTAGCGTGGACTAGGTCTGAACATTGTAAATACCGACAGTTCGTGGCGTGCCATATAGGAGCAATCTTGACGTCCACTGCCGAAAAAGATTGGAGATGGGTTCCCAGTGTACTCAACATTGCCGACGAAGCGACTAAATGGGGAAAGGGACCTAGTTTTTATACAAAGAACCGATGGTATCGAGAACCAGACTTTTTGTATCTTGCTGAGGAACACTGGTCTAAGTCCGAACAAGCTATTCCTGATACCAAAAAAGAATCGAGAACTTGTTTACACAGTAGTGCCGCGGTGTAAACTCCGTTAATACAATTTTCAATCGTTTTCCAAGTGAAATCACTTGTTACGAACGATGGCCTATGTATTGCGATTTGTTAATAAATGCGAGGAATTTAAAAATAACAAGAGGCATACGGCAAACCTCAATACTCGCTCAATCAGAGCTTCACAAAGCAGAAGTAGGGATTTGGAAGCTCGTGCAGAAGGATGCCTATGCGAAAGAATTACTAGTACTGCCAAAGGAAAGATAGTCAGTGCAAGAAATGCAACAGATAGCGAGGTCTAGTCCTCTCTATAGGCTCACTCCAATGTTAAATAAAGACGGAGTTTTAAGAATTGACGGACAAATCGGTGCTGTTCAATTGACTACAGAGGAGACCAAAAATCCAGTTATTCTACCTAAAGACATTTGGTGATCTTGATCATATTTCACTACCACACAGAATACATCTATGGCAATTCTGAAACCATCGTAAACGAGCTACGACAGCAACATTCTGCGACTGCATGTCTTAGTAAGAAACTTAGCAAGAAATGTCAATGGTGCAAAGTTTATAAAGCATGACCAGGAGTTCCTAAAATGGCACCACTACCTTCAGCACGATTATCTCCATATTTTCGACCATTCAGTTTTATTGGGTTTGCTTGTTTTGGACCTATCCTTGTAAAGATAGGGCGAGCAAATGCCAAGAGACGGATTGCATTATTCACCTGCCTTAACATACGTGCAATACATCTAGAAGTTGTCTTTGATTTATCAACGCACTCTTGTATAATGTGCATATGTAGATTTATGTCATTGTGGGGCACCATTAGAAATATATTCAGATAATGGAAGCAACTTTATAACAGCTGATCGCATACTAAAGCAACAGATAATGCAAATAGAGGCGGCGTCAGCTGCAACGTTCACTAATGCC
Organism: Platerodrilus igneus; assembly: GCA_036346225.1. Taxonomy (NCBI): domain Eukaryota; kingdom Metazoa; phylum Arthropoda; class Insecta; order Coleoptera; family Lycidae; genus Platerodrilus; species Platerodrilus igneus. Next base: position 8,952,808 of record JARFIW010000012.1, on the reverse strand, counting down.
CGAACGAAATGAGTTTGTTCCTCCATCAACACCTCACATGGGCGGTGCATGGGAACGTATGATTCGCTCTGTAAAGAATGCTATTCTCAACCTACTGCAAGAACGTAAACTTAATCATGAGGTGCTACAAACAGTAATGGTGGAAGCAGAGTCCAAGTTAATTCACGACCGCTTACTTACCACTAGATTCGGAGGAGCAAGAACCCTTACTCCAAACCATTTTCTATCGGGAAGTTCAAGCGGAATTAAGCAACCAACTGTAACCATGGATGATTCCGTAAAAATTACACAAAGTAGTTGGAACCTGATTCACTCCAACATTAACCATTTCTGGAGGCGGTGGATCCGAGAATATATGCCTACCCTAACCAAGCGGACCAAGTGGTTTGGCGATACAAAATCGGTTGAGCCTGGGGATCTTGTAGTTATTATTGACGACAGCAAAAGGATTGATTGGGTTTGAGGGCAAGTTCTAACAGTTAGGTATAGACAAGATGGCCGCGCCCATCAAGCGTTAGTACAAACCCCAATAAGCATGTTCAACCGAGTGGTGGCCAAGTTGACACTGCTAGAGGTAAACAAGGATAGTAAAGATGTCTGCGATCATCCTTATGTGGAGGGGAATGTTACTACAAATGTTAGTACAAACGTGTTACCCGAGAAACAGGCGAATAATGTCAATCCGACCGTCAATAGAGAAAGATTGGGAATTAGTGTAGCTATAAATAGTAATAAATAGACATCTTTCATTGGACAATCAGTTATATTTATAGTTAATAGTTACGGGATTCAAATAGGCGCACTAAATGTAAGTTCTGGACAAAACGTTATTAAAATCGTTAAATGTTAAAAATTGTAGCTTGAAGTGCACTCCTTATTGTCATTAATAATAGAGAAATTGCTATCAAGACTGTCGTTTGTTCTGCTCGAACAATACCATCCTCGGTTTCGCCTCGGTTGGTAAATTGTTCTTTTGCTTCAAGAAACTTCATTCTCATGACTTGTTAAGCAATATACTATTAATACATTTAAATATTGAAAGCAAATAATACAGACTAAAATACTAATTTAACGTGATGATTATATTTATTTGGTATGATACAAAAACATTTTTGGCATAAGGTTATAAATTTTACACAATAAGTTGTTGGTTTGGATTTGCAATTCTCAACTTGACGTCTTTGGTTATCACGTTTCTGCATAAAATGGCATTTGTTGTCGAATCTTGTATCGTCAAATACTTTAGATCAGAAAGTATGTAATTTGTGTTTTGGGTCTAATATTCTGACCCAATTTCAAATAGGGAATCGCAATTGATCAGCGAAAATCTACCAAAACAATATTGGAACTGTTAATATGTTTATAAACAAGTCATGCACTTATCATCGTCATATCTAGAATTCTGGTGAATAATGGTAAATACCATTTCTTACTTCCGATTTTATTGGCATATTTTACGATGTGCCAGTCACGTTGATCAACACCTCCCAAATAAGAATTATAATTTTTTAAAACTGGTGGTTGTGGAATAAGGTATTTTGCTCTAGCTATTCGGTCCCATCTACTAGCTTGGGAAAGTGGTTTTATAGAGTTAAAATTCGTTGCGGCTGTAACCCATTTATTATTGTTCCATTTAACAAAAAGAATTATGTATATCAAATCTAAAATCAAAGGTTTCTTGAGATTCTTTACCAAGAATTTTAGAATCTTTTAGTGGACACATAGACAATCTGTTTTCTCTCAAGGTTCCTGTAGCTCGATATCCTAATTTTTGCAAATGTAAAAATGTATCAACAAGTCTATGCTAGTAAATAGATTATCGAAGTATATCCAGTTACTTGTAGAATCAGCGGCTTCGTGGCATAGTTGGTATGCGTGTTGGTATGCGTGTTACTACTGAGTTCAAGGTCCCGGTTTCGAATCGTGTTACGGTCCACCTGAAAAATGTTAGGCGAGTATTTTCACAAAAATATGCCTAGGTTCGGATAAGCGGTAAAATTTCCAGGTAAAAGAACTCGCTTCCTGGCCAATGTAGTACCTTCGAGTAGAGCATTGGAAAATCAAATGTAGTGTACCATTATTTTCAAAATGAAAAATCTTAATAACAGGAGGTACCTATCTCTGGGCATTACGTTTGTTATAAATTCGTTATGAAGTAATGATTGCTTCAACCAGTACAAGTTTATGTATGGTATTTGAAATAAACCCATAGCCAATTTAATACCCAAGAAAGGTAAAATTTTGTTGTTGTCAGTATTGGTCCATGATCTAAATCTGAATTTACTAGAAGGACGTATATCAAGTTGTTGTTGTGCATAAATGTTAGTTTGGGCTACAATTAATCTATTACGTCGTCATTGATCGAATGATTTAAAATGTTTATAGATTTAAGAACGGTTGAAGGATCTATGTGATTAGTGCGCAATGATTTTTATATAACTTGAAGGTGGTGGTTTGAGCTGATATATCACTCGGTGTACTGTCATCCTCCTTGTCACTGCTAAAACTGCCATCACTGCCTGTATCATGATTGTTAGCAAATATAAAAACATAATCATTGCTTATATCTATTTCTGAACTGCGTCCACTGTAACTTTCATTACTAGAACTGGCTTCATACTCATTATCATTATATGAACCATTATCAGTTGCATGCGGATCTGTATCACTATGTTGTTGTAAATCTACATTCTCTTTATGTACAACTACATCAGGTTGCTGCACATCCACCTGATTAAAATCGCTAGCACCCTCATCAAGTAACATAACTCTGTTTTCCTTATGTACGAATTCGTTTTAGAATGCTGTATATTGGAGCTATCACAATTAGTTTAATCTTTCTTAATATTATTACTCTCGTTAGGTTGTAAAAATGCATTTACATCACATTACTTCGTCGCTGTCATGATGCATCTCTAATTGACGTAGTTCCTTTTTAATTGTTTGAGATACATTATGTTGAACAGCTGAAACTAGAATTGCATTGTCTACCACTTTGCACCAAATGCTAAAATGCATTATAATCGGTTTGCAAAGTTGCCACTTGAAACTGATCAGTGCATACCTCTGGCAATATGCACCGCACATTACCAATCAGATATCTCATGTGCATTGCATACCCCCAAGAGTAAGTACCATATTTGATTAACCTTTTACAGAAGTTTAATCAAGTTTAATACATGCCTTCTGGAATATGTATAGCAGTCAACATGTCAAGGTCATTGCTAATTTTTTACAGGAAGCTTGAATGTAGGAGTATATATATGGGTCTGGTTGCCATTTGATTTTTGTGTAATTTCATTAAACCGTATAAAAAAGTAATACAAGAAATATTTATCAACATCTTAAATGTGATATATTTATTTTAACAAACTTTTGCTAATGTTAAGTACATAAAAGTATCAAACTTAAGCATGGGCCCCAGCCAGCCTGGGCCCCGAGTATTTGCCTCACATCACCCTGTTATCGACTGTGGGAAGACCATAAACTCCTTTGGGTGGAAGTAAAGAAAATGTGTGTTTTACAGTAAGCAACAGCTATCGTTCTTTAACTACTGACACAATTTCAAACTGGTATTCCTTTTTTTTTGGTGTAAAATTAACCAAGTATGTATGAACAGTGGAGATATTAAAAAGTACCCTGGATGAGACTGAAATGCACTTATGGTTTATCCTTGACAACTAACAAGATTTCAAATTGCCAATCCATTTTTTCAATATAAAATAGGCCAAAATATGTATAAAATAAAAGTACCCATGCACGAAGCTGAAGCAATGTATCTTCACAGTAACTGCTATTAGTATTTAACTATTAACAAATTTTGAATCGGCACTCTATTTTTTTTGGTAAAGAAAGACCAAAAATGCATGACCAACTAAAATATCATGAATAACCCTATAATAATTCTGAAGTACAGCGCATTTTGCTTAATAACTGTTATTATTCCTTAATTACTTACAAAATTTTAAGTTAGTATTCTGTTGTTTTCGTCATGAAACAGACAAGAAAGGTAGGAATAGTGAAGGTATCATAAAGCATTCTTGTATGGTGCATGGTGCCAAGGTAAATGTGCCACCTGCTATATATGTTTAACTACAGGTAATATTTTAACTTGATGCAGGATTTAGTTTTGTATGAATTACTGAAATATATACAAAATGCCTAAACTGAAATTGGATTTAAACTTAATTGTCTGTAAACATCGGTGATATTAGTAATAAATAAATCGCATACTTTTATTTTGTGTACCTGCAAAGAGGCACCATAAATAATTAAATTAGCTTTTGCAGCACAAGTATTTCCTAGATGAAAAGAAAGGAAACTGACTATTATCTTCTATTCTGAGGTTAAAAGTTGCTTGATAAGCTAAGATAAGAAAAAGACAGACGTAAACAATAGGTCAGTAATGTTTGATTATGCTGACCATCAAAGAATTTTTATAAAATTATATTTGTAGAAAAGTCCACCATGCGTACACCATGTGAACAAAAAAAGTTAGGGTAGAGAAATAACAAGCAAAGAAGAGCAAAATTAATAAACTGAAAAAACCAAAAAAATGTTGAATAATTGGAAAATTAAAGAAACGAATAAACCCATATACCAATGATTCTCAACCAATTTTTTGTTGCGGTACAGTTTTAACAATTTCAAAATTTGACAGCACACTAACAATAAAATAAGTTTAAAAGAATTTTACTTAGGTACCTATAATACACTGTGTAAAAGCAGTATGTTTGATTCGCCTCGGCAGAATAATTGAGTCGGCATAACAATAATGCCGATGGCACGTTGTAGTGATTGTGATATAACTTATTAGATATCTCTTTCCCGTCACTTTCTGGTTCCAATAAATTGTTGTAAAAAAGTACATGCAAAATAATTTTTATTGTTTGCATTTCTAAAATTTGGTGACACATTTCAAGAATTTGATGGCACACAAAAGTGCCACGGTACAGTGGTTGAGAATCACTGCCTTATACACAGTATGTTATCATGAACTACTCATATTAAGGACTGCTCAAAATTTTTATGGATCCTTCAAAACTTCTATAGACCCAGGTGTTTTGCATAATAATAATCAAATAAAGCACGAGCCATTAAACTAGACAGAATTTCATAGCATAAAATAAAATGGCACAATATAAGAGAACATTATTTTCTATTCACAACTATTGTTGATTAACAACGTCGTTACTGTAATACATTTAACGAACGCAATTAAAATAATAGGATATGAATGTCTGAGAAACTAATTGACATTTGTGGGTTAGCAATACAAAATTTATTGAATGGTTGTGTGAACTCGGCCAACCAGTACAAAGTTTCTATTTAAACTCAGCGCTCATTTATGAAAGGAACATTTACTGAATCTATTCGTTAAACGCACTATAGTTATTGATTTATATTTCCTCAAACAGATAGATTGTTCAGTATTTGCAAAATTCAATACATTTGTGTCCTAAAGATAATTTTGAAATCAGTTTGTACATGTTGTTGGGTTCTAAGTCTGCAGACTGGTTTAATACAACTCTCCATGCTAACCTTTCCTGAGCTAACTTTTTATTGAGACGTAACTAATACATCCTATATCCATCTGAAGTTGTTTATCATATTCAAACCTTGGTTTGCTTGTACCATTTTTACGCATTACATTTTCCTCTAATATTAAGTTAATCAATCGTATATGCCTCAAAATATGTTCAATCATCCTATCCCTTTTCTGTACATTTTGCCATGGAGCACTCTTCTCATTAATGTGCTTCAATACCTCCTCATTTGAGACTCTGTCTACCCATGTAATCTTTAAAATTCGTCTATAATACCATATTTCAAAGGCCTCTATTCTCTTTCTTTGTTCATATCGGTTTGAAAAATCTTTATCTAACGTTTATATTTTCTGTCGTTAATGGAGTTTATATATTCTTTTAAAAATGTTAGAATCAAACTTTCACTTTAATTAATAAACTTGTATAGAGAGGTTGCTTTTTTATGAAAAATATCTATTTAAGGCCAGTATATAATATAAGAGCTGTTTTGGTATTATTATTTTACTAGAACAAATTATATCTTAAACTTATTTTAACTTACTTTCAATTATTAGTTTCTGTGTTAGGAGGGGGGGTTTAATAATTCGTTCATTATTATTTATTACAGAAAACAATCTACGCATTATTCAAGGTCTTATTAATATAAAAATGTTCTGTAACATATTTAAATTGTGCATATCTGGAGATAATACAGAAACCTTGCCGTCCTTAGTATTCTAAAAGGTTATGGAATCTATTTATCTCAAGATTATTTAGATATTGTTTTAATTGTTATTGTAAGAGGGAAACAAAATCCCAAATAGTAATGTAACTGATGGTGAAATTTCTTTTATGTTGCTTTATCCATGAATAAATATTTCAATAGCTTAAAAGCATGTCCTTTCTTTCTTATTTTTATTTCTTTAGTACGTTTATCTAATTTAATAGCTATATCAGAGTTAAGCTGTAATTTGTTAAACAATTAACAAAGTATGATTTAATATTATATACTGCAACGATTTTAAACTATTAATTAAATATTTATTTTGTTTTTAATTTTTATTCTAATGATACATTCAATAGAATCTGCTACTTGTACTAATACTATTTTCGAGGTTCTTTAATTTTATTTGCTGTGAAATACACTAACTTACAACATCTAAAAGGTTTTGAGAGGATTCTCGTTTAAACTGCATTAAACGTTTATTTCTAGTATGTAGTACACTAATCAAAATTCCATTTAAGAGGTAGTAACAAATACACAATTAAATTATATATGGTTGTAGTTCTAAAATGTGTTGTTTATTATAGTTCTCAATCAAAAAGCGTGGAGTCTTTCTGATTCGGAAGCACGACAAGCTGCTGGAACTTTACGAAAAGCCTGTACATCACGAGGCGTTTTGCCTTCACCTCCTAGTCGAGTAAATACAACCCATAAATTGTATGCTTTGCGAAAAGTTATGAGGACGCCCAGTGAAATAAGATCAACCCATGTACTAGATGCTGTTGTTATTACATCAGATGATGAACATCAGGTAAGTTATTACAATATAGTCATATTTTAAACTTATCCTCTGAAATGAAAGGGCTTAATTTAATAAAGTTTAAAATTATCCCTAAACACTACAAAAAAATTTTGAATGTGAGTTATCTACAAACATTAAATGATAAGGCTATAGTTTTTGTAGAATAACAAAATTGATATACATTGCATCAATTGAAAGATTCTTATATTTTTTACTATGTTGATGCAGTTTGCAACCATCACTAATCAGTTTCTGTTGTTCAAATTTTATTTTATGTTAAACATTTTCATTCAGAATGGATCTGCACCTTGAAGAAGTTTTAAAATACAGGTAGAATGGCTTGCGTGTTTCAGTTAGCTAGTAGGGTCTTTAGTGAGGAACCAGCCTAAGACAGATCCTCGAAAGAGGGCAGCAGCTGTTTCAGTACTTAGTGGCACAGACCTTGGGGATCGGTATGAAATTCTAAGACACACTGCTCTGATGTGGAAGGCATTGAGAAACCACCACATTACCTCCCAGTACAAACTACATTTGATTTTTAATGGTTCACCTGAAGGAATTAGATTGGCCAGGAAGCGAGTTTTTTTACCTGGGAAATTTGGAATTTTCCAAATCTTTGCTGTTCCAAGCAAGGTCGGGATCTTTAACGTGTGTGACAACACATGCACACATGAGACCTCCATTTTACCTCTCATCCAAATGAGGGAATGTTTTGTGAAAAATGCTTGCCTAATATTTTTCAGGTGGACCATGTTGGGATTAGAACCAAGGACTGTGGGCATAATAGTCACATGCATACCAACTATGCCACGGAGCCACCTACTGCGAGGAGGAAGTAGAAGCAGTCTGTAAACATATTGAAGACATACTAAGATTCGTAAAAAGGCATTAAAATTAAATAATTATGGGAGATTTTGATGCAGTTGTAGGCGAGGGTAGAGTAGGTGCGGTAGTAGGTTTATTTGGTTTAGGTATGCCAAACAACTGGGGAAATAGGCTTGTAGAATTTTGCAACAAAAACAATGTAACCATCACTAACGCAGCATTTTAACATCATGCTAGAAGACGATACATGTGGAAGATGCCAAACGATATTGGGATATATCAAATAGATTACATTTTTGTTCGCCAACGTTTTATAAATCAAGTAAAAGACTACAAAAACTACCCAGATATTTGACACTGATCACAAGATAGTAATTATGAAGCTGTGCTTATATTTAAAAAATTGAAAAAAAAAGAATGAAAAAGTCACTTTAACTTCGAGAAACTAAAAGATAAAGATATCTACAAAAGATTTGAGAAAAAGTCAAACGAATTGCTGAAAGACACTGGAACATTTTTGATACTAAGGAAGTAGAACCAAAATGGAATAACATTAAATTCAGCTTAAACTTGGAGATCAGAGATATTCTGGGGTATAAACAAAAAGAAAATAAGAAGCCATGGGTGACAAAAGGATATTCTGAATTTAATAGAAGAGAAAGCAGGAAAACAGAGATACAAAACCATAAAATAGGAAATTATTCGCAAATGCAGGAAAGCTAAAGAACGATGGATTGATGCAAAGTGCAAAAAGGAATAAACTGGAATGGACATAGGAAAGACAAACAAAGCATACAAACTAATGAGAATGAATTTTAATGATATAAAACCATATAGCAAAAACATAAGGGGCATGGTAGGACACATCATTATAGAAAATGTAGAGAATGTGGCTAAATAGCAAGAATATATAGAGAATTTATATGCAGGACAGGAACTAGAAGCACTTGAACAGGAATCAGACACTGAAAAGGATGACGTGGGATACCCTATACTCAGAGACGAGTTTAAATTACCATTAAAGAGTCTGAAAAATAATAAGGAATCGGGTATAGATAAGGTGCAAGCAGAAACTCTAAAAGCCGCTGCACAAACAGTAACAGAACATCTGTTCCAACTTGAAAGTTATATGTACGAGACAGGAGAAATAACCAAAGATTTCAAAATGTAACCTCATAGTCACTATACCAAAGAAGAGAGTGCTGATAGATGTGAAAATTTTCGAACAATAAGTTTAACAGCACATGTGTCAAAAATATTAACTAGAATTGTACAAAGACGGATGGAAAAACGGACTGAAGAAATACTAAGAGAAGATCAATTTGGGTTTAGTCCATTTTAGTTTTAAGGGTATTAATGGAGAAAGCAATAGAAAAAGAGGAAGGCTTGTATATAGGGTTTGTAGATCTGGAAATAGCTTTCACCAATGTAAAATGGGAGAAAATGTCTGAAATACTCAAAACGATTGAAATGAGTTATAGGGATAGACGAATAGTGCATTGCTTATACAAAGAGCAAACAGCGTGATAGATTTAGAGTAAGAGCATAGAGAAGATAATTGTTAAGTTGTATATCGAAGAGGCAATGAATACTGTCAAATGCAGATTGACATTTGGAATTATTATACAGGGACAAAAGATTGATATGCTTAGATTGCAACTGATATAGCGGTATTAGCATCTAGCAATGAAAAGTTAGAAGCAGTTCTTAATGAAATGGAAATAGTACTAACAGAGGAATACAGTATGAAAGTTAACAAAAATAAAACTAAAGTATTGGTATGTAAAGGAGGGGTAAATAAATCAAAAACCAGAATACAAATAGGAAACGAGAACTAACAAAAGGTTAAAGATTTCTGTTATCTACGAAGTGTGCAAAAGATATAAAACAAAGATTAGTACACGGTCGTGCTGCATGTAACAAGAAAAGGCAACTACTGTATTCAAAGACAACAAACATAGAAACAAGGAAAAGATTGCTGAAAACATGTGTGGAAAACAGCACTGTATGACTGTGAAACGTGAACAATGGGAGAAACAGGCAGGAAAAAGGTAGAAGCATTTGAAATGTGGTGCTACCAGATGTATGATGATGATATCATGGACAGACAAAATTAAGAACAAAGAGATTCTCCAAACGGTAATGCAAGAATAGGAGGGATAGGATGATAGGACACATACTAAGGCATGAGGATAGTGCGTAATATATTAGAAGCAGAGAAAGGAAAAAAGATAGGTAGAGGTAGACCTAGATTAGACTATTGCACACAGATAGTAGAAGATGTAGGCCGTGGAAATTTCAGGGAAAGGTGTACGTTACCTCAGAATAGAAAACAATGGAGGTTTGTGTCCAATCAGGCCCAGGATGGAACTTAAAGGTGAAAACAGTAATTGTATTTAAACCTGATAATTATCTTAAACATCTACAGGTGTTGGTTTTGCAATATTATTGTACAGGAGTAGGAAAACTATTGATTCAGCAAGTGTCTAACTGGTGGAGAATCTTTGTAATTGTTAGGTTGTTTGACCCACTTTGTGTATCATTGAATACGGGTGAAATAGGATATATTTTTTAGACAACAATAGAACCGGAAAAGTGCAAAAGATATAAAAAAGAAGTTTAGTACAATGCCATACTGTATTTAACTAAAAAAAATCAGCTGTTGTGCTTAAAGACAACAAACATAGAAACAAGAAAAAATTGCTGGAAGGATATGTATGGAACATAGCACTCTATGGTTGTGAAACGTGGGCAGTAGGAGAAGCGGACAGGAAAAATAGAGAAGCCTTTGAAATGTCGTGCAACAGACGTATGATGAAGATATCATGGACAGATAAAGTTGAGAACACAGAGGTATTAGAAATAGTAAGGGAAGAAAAAATATATGGAAAACTGTAAAAAATAGGAGCGATAGGATGATAGGACACATACTAAGGCATTGAGGAATAGCCCGGCTTATATCAGAAGTAGAGAAAGCAAAAAAAAGGTAGATATAGGCCTGTATCAGACTATTGCACACGGATAGTGAAAGATGTAAGCTGTGTGAATTTTAGGGAAATATGGAGGTTAGCTCAGAACAGGAAGCAATGGTGGTACGCTTCCAACCAGTTCTAGGACTGAAGACCTACTGATGATGATGTTTAATATTTGAAGTTTATATGAGCTTTTATTAACCTCAAGTTGTGAAAGAATTTCTTTACCACATGTTGCAAGTACACGCAATAAAAGTTAAAAAACAACATGTACCTTTATCCTAAAAATGCCTGTGTTAGGAATTTGAATATAACTGCCTTTTACTTAAGGGGATGTGGCGTGCTAAACACTGCAAATGCTGTTAGCACACACATCGTATGTATTTTGCAATCATGTAATCTTTTATTTGCTTCATTAAATGTTTACATCAATGAGTTTTCTTCGTAGCCATAATTAAAATTACAATACAAAACGAGTATATGAGTAACATGTCACTAAAGCAGACTCATCATTCACGTGCAGAGCTGTTTGTTGTCACTACAATCGCCCAGCACAGTAGCAGCAAGCGCTTATGGGATTTGAGGAGCTGTAGATTACACATTTGACTGATTGTAATACCTACATCAACACATTTGTAAGTAAGTTTCCATTCTGTAATTATTTCATTATTACTTACCAAGCTCTTTGATCTAAAACAAAATGACAGAGTTAAAGTCATTAAACAGGAAACATAGTTTAACATCTTTTAAAAATCACTTGAGTAGTGTTTTGGAAAACGCAATTAATAATCAAATTATAATTGAATTAACAGAGCGTTTAAATAGATTAGACGTACTGTTTCAAGAATTTGTGAAACTCAAACTACTATTGAGCAGCTTTGTGAGGAAACTGATTTGGTGGTACAATGAAAAGAGCGAGAAATATTTGAAACCATGTACTTTGAAGCCACTTCACTGGTCGAATCATTAATTAATGAAAATCCTATTCACAATGCAAATACTGCAAGCAGTGTAGGCTTGTTTGGGTAGGACTCGTTCACGGGCAATCAAAACTGGGCTGTAAAATTGCCGATTTTTGAGATCAGTAAATTTTCAGGGTCTTTAGATCAATGATTTGAGTATAGGGATACTTTTATATCAGTAATTCATTCTGATTCCTCACTAAGTAAAGTCCAAAAATTGCATTATCTCCGCTGCAATCTTACAGGCTTGGCAGTGCGAATAATCAGGTCTTTGTCTACCTTCGGGGCCAATTATAAAATAGCATGAAAATTAATATGCGAGAGGTTTGATAACAAAAAAACTCTTGTTAAACAACCACATAAAAGCATTACTTAATTTACCTTTGGTAAGGGGGAAAATGCTTCTGACTTGCGTAAACTAGTGGATAAATTTTCAAAACACGTATTAGCTTTAGAAAAGCATTAGGGCAACTAATGGAACAATACTGGAATGTGTTATTAATTATAATAGGTTCTAAATTGGATACACAGGCTAGATGGAATTGGGAAAGCTCCGCGTTAACTGAGGAGTTTCCAATATTTGCAAACTTCAAAAAATTCTTAACGGGAGGATGTCAATTACTAGATTCGTTAGAGTGTGAAAATAAAAACTGGGTTGGAGTAAACCAAATTATGTAAAAAAGGAACGGGATGTTAAATCTGAGTCTACAATTACTATGGTAACTACGGATAATAAAAATATGGTTTGATACACATATTGTGACGATGTTAATCATTCAATTTACTTTTGTGAGTTATTTTTAAAGTGTAATCAGGCTTCAGAAGCAAGATCTAAGCAACTATGCCTAAACTGTTTAAAGAGAAATTATCTTGCAAAAAATTGTAAATCAGGGACGTGCCGGAAGTGTCATAAATATTATCACACGTTACTTCATTATGAGCGTAGAGCTAATTCAGAAAAGGAGAGTAAGATAAACGAAAATGGTACTGCGGCAGTGGTCCAGAATAATACGGAGGTTATAAAGACTAACTTCAGCTACGAGAATCATTCTAAGTTTTTGCTATCTACTGCAATAATTAAAATAAAAACTAAAAACTAAACTATACTATAATATTGGAGCACTGTTAAAACACGTCCGTCAAGCATGACTACAACGGTGTGTGTGTGTCGCGCGCGTGCGTGCGTGCGTACGTACGTGCGTGTGTGCGTACGTGCGTGCGTGCGTGTGTACGCGTGCATGTGTGTGCGTACATGTGTTTGTGTGTGTTATGTGCGTGTGCACTTGCGTGTGAGCGTGCGCGTGGACGTGCGTACGCGCACGCGCGTCACAGGGAAAAAGGGGAACGTTTCGAATTAATATAAAAGAGGAAAGGATAATTTGAAATACACAGAAAAAGGAACAAGGTTGTCGTGTTAAACAATTATTAATGAAGTTTTATTTTATCGTTCGTGATTTCTTATATCATAATAACAAGCCCAGGGTAAAGTTAGGTTGGAAAACGGCTTTTAGAAAAAGAAAACTCTTGAAAGACCTTTTAGCTAATTGGTTGTGACCCGCGATCGCATGAGATTGGGTCAGTGGGTTTTTTAAACTTGGAAAAAGTAAAATAATGGACACCACCTAAATTTTTTATAATGCAACTGACTGAATCAATTCGCAAAAAAAGGAAAATTTGGAAACCTAAATTATCACCAGCCTCGTTAAATACAAAGTTCGATTACCACAAATATGTTACTTACTTCAGTTCTTCTTCTTCAATGGACTCACGAAGTCCTAGAACCTCTGAAGCATAAACGCTACCAACATAGATACCACTTATATGTTATAATCCTGTATAAACACAAAATCCTTATTTTCAGTTTCAATTAATTCACATTGTATCATTATATGAATTTATAGTGAGTGGAATCTTTCAACTGTCTTAGCACTTTGGAGGAATTTAATAGTTCTTCAATAATACACTAAAGTCAAAAATAATTCTATATTGCTTTAAACAGATTACGAGCCATCATTAATGTAATTTAATACAAACAAAATTCTCATTAGTGCATTTTCTGTTTTACACAGAAGGTGTAAAACGTTAAGTTCAAGGCTTAATTACTACTATATCTTAATATAATTTCTGATTTTATGTAACGATATATATTTCTCTTTTTTTAAATAATTAATAGTCTGGGGTAGCGCTACAAAAGACAACATTTTTTTTTAGAATTATTCAACATTGAACAAAATTATTAGATATCTTATTTCAGTTTAATGAATAGAATGCATGATTAATTATAAACTGTTTAGTTCTATACATTCTAAGGTATCAGAAGGGACGTTATAGATTCTATTCAATTATAGAGTGGTGAGCTCTTGAAGAGAGCTGTCCTATGTTCAACAATGCACAGCAGATGCCTATGTTGTGTATTGTGTGTATGATGTAAAAAACGATTCATTTTTTAACATATAGCAAACAAGATAGTATATACATATAGATGGGAAAGTAAGATTTTTTGTCTGCAACTGTATTTTTAAATGTCTGTCTGTACTTACGATCATAAAGAAGCCCTATGATTCGCTTTTGAATTACAAAGGCCCTATTTGTGCAGGGACCTTTACCCCCATATAATTATTCCATACATCATAACTGAGTATGTACCATAATAAACTGATAGCAGTCCAGTATTATCTAATGAATCTTTTAGCTGTAGTATTGCATAAAACACTTTATTTAATTGATTGTAAGTGTAGTCAACGTGGTCTAACCATATTTAGTTACTCTCAATATTTATACCCAAGAATTTTCTGTTAGTTGCTAACTTAAGGGTGTTATGTAAAGATATTTTTAAGTTACATCATTTGTTATTAAAGTTAATAATAGTTGTTCTAGATTCGTTTAATACTAAGGTGTCTCTTTGACACCAAGATGTCATTATTTGAAATTATTTTTCTTTTTAGACAGAATTTGTATCAAACTACGATAAAAGACTTGAATACATTTCTGGATTTAGTGGACTTTCTGGAGATGTTATTGTAACACAAAATGCTGCCGTAATATGGGTTGATGGTCGCTACTATGTTCAAGCAAATGATCAAATAGACTGCAACTGGTTGTTAATGCAAGAAGGATTACGACATGTTCCATCAAAAGCTGAATGGTTAAACAAGACATTCCCCAAGGGTGCTATAATAGGCGCTGATCCTAAATTAAGTTCTGCAGATGCTTGGAACAGTTTGGAGTATGAATTGCAATCTCAAAATCCTAACTTAAAGTTGATCAAAACAAACGTCAATGTAGTTGATAGGATTTGGGTAAATCATAGTGAGGCCGAACAGGAAAAGCAGGCTTTTACTTTGGATGATACATTTACAGGTACATTTTTATTGAAAATGTTTTTTTCTGTAACCGTATATATTTTTAAGAATAAATTATAATAGTACTATAAATACTCATTAGAATGGCCCCACTTGTGTTCATCCTTTAGATTTACATAAGTAGTCAGGAAGTAAATCTTTTTAGCAAGTGCTTTTAGTTTACAATTCTTATTAAAAATTCAGAGATTAATAAAGGCTTAAATTTATTAGAAACGATTCCTTATTTTCATTTGTGTCGTGTTTGAAAATACTTAACCATGGTTCAGTGTTGGTTTTCTGGTCAGAATTTAAGTTGGAGTGTAGTTGGAGAAATACATACAATAATCAAACCAAAAAAGCACATAAACATGTTTAATAAATGCAAAAAAAACGTTTCATGTGTTAAATCAAAATTTAAAATGCCTTTACCTCCGGTACTCGGTAATTGTGATCCCAAACCAGTCTCCTGCTATCTCAGTATTGGCATACCTGTAGGGGATGTACTCAGGGTAATTGACAAATTACAATCTAAATCTACTGCTGGGGATCTATTCTTGACAAGTGCATTTATGTATTCGCATTTAGTATTTGCGAGGGCCGAAATGCGATTCTTTTCCCTTCCAATCCTGAAATCGAAATCTATTCCTTGAATGCATTGATTTGCGTGTGCACGCGAGTTGGCAGCAGCGTAAATTATCAAAAAGTGCGGTAAATAAAGTTAAGTTAACCTTTGAATCTGTTTGTTGAACGTATGGAATAGGAAATTCGTTTAATAATTTTGACATGTCCTCGACCGGTATTAACAGTGGTAATATGTTCGATGGCGCTGAAATATAAAAAAGGACCATCATCGTTCTGTAGAACAAAAACAATTACAGAATTTATGCGTAGTAAGCCAAATTTTCCATTTTGAATGCACCTGCACCTTGCCGAAGTTCTAGATTACTAGAACAGGTGAAATGGCTTGCGTGTTCTAATGAGCTAAAGAGCCAAACTACAGGTCCAACCAAAGTAGTAGGATCGTTAGTGAGGAACCAGACTAAGACAGGTCCCCGAAAGAGGGCAGCGGCTTGTTTGGTACTTAGATTGGTAGAGATATTGGTCGATATTGCAGTCTAAGACACACTACCGCAATGTCGAAGACAACGGGAAACCACCACATTACCTCCCAAGTACACAGCGTATCTAAATTGTAGTAAAATGATGGCATTCTCTGGGGTAAAAGATTCCGGAGTTAAAATAGTCCCCCATTTGGATCTCCGGGAGGGGACTACTTCGGAGGATGCGATTGGAAAGCTCAGAATAAGAGTCGGTGCATTTTGCGAGTCGGAGCGTGGAATGTTAGAAGTATGAAGCAAGTAGGTAAGCTAGAGAACCTAAAAATCAAAATGAATAGGTTATCACTAGACATAGTAGGGATCAGCAAAGTTCGGTAGCCAGAGGCGGGGGATTTTTGGAGTGGAGACTTCAGGGTAATTCATACAGGAGCAGAGGAAGGAAATTTGGGTGTGGGGATAGTTATGCGGAAAAGATAGGATACTGTGTAGAAAATTACTTACAAAAGAACGAAAGAGTACTCATGGTTAGATTAGAATCTAAACCGGTAAACACAGTAATAATACAAGTATACATGCCCACCTCTAGCTACAGTGACGAAGAGGTAGAAGCCATCTACAAAGATATCGAAGACATATTAAGATACGTAAAAGGACATGAAAATTTAATAATTACGGGGGATTTTAATGCTGTGGTAGGTGAGGGTAGGGAAGGAGGGGTAGTAGGTTAATTTGGTTTAGGCACGAGAAACGACAGGGTAAATAGGCTGGTAGAATTTTGCTACAAGAACAATTTAATCATCACAAACACATTATTTCAACATCATGTTAGAAGACGATATACGTGGAAAATGCCAGGAGATATAGGAAGATATCAAATAGATTACATTCTTGTTAGACAACGGTTTAGGAATCAAGTAAGAGACTGTAGAAGCTACCCAGAAGCAGTTCTATATACTGACCACAACATCCTAATTGCAAGGGCCGCACTTAAATTTAAAAAAAAATTGATTAAAAGAAAAAGAAAAGGCACTATGACTTAGAGAAACTAAAAGATAAAGATATTCAAGAAAGATTCGAAAAAAAGTCAAATTGAATTGCTGAAAGATATCGGGAAAATATCTGATACTAAGGAAGTAGAAACAGAATGGAATAACATTAAATACAGCTTAGACATGGCAGCCTGAGATATTCTGGGGTATACACAAAAAGAAGAAAATAAGAAACCATGCATAACAAAAGGTATCCTGAATTTAATAGGAGAAAGACGAAAATACAAAAATAAATCAGACGAAACAGAAAACAGAGATACAAAGCCATAAAATGGGAAATTATTTGCAAATGCAGGAAAGCTAAAGAACAATGAATTGATGAAAAGTGCAAAGAAGTACAAACTAAGATGGAAGTAGGAAAGACAGATGAAGCATACAAACTAATTAGAATCAATTTTTAGGATTTAAAACCGTATAGCAAAAATATAAGATACACGGGAGGGATCGTCATTAAATGGTAGATGGTAAGAATATATAGGGAATTTATATGCAAGAGAGGAACTAACAGCATTAGAACAGGAATCAGACATTCAAAATGATGACTTGGGATATCCTATACTTAGAGATGAGTTTGAATTAGCATTAAAGGGTCTGAAAAATGGTAAGGCGGTTGGTACAGATAAGGTGCAAGCAGAAACTCTAAAAGCCGCTGGACAAGCAGTAACAGAACGTCTCTTCCAACTTATAAGTTATTTGTATGAGACAGGCGAGATACCCAAAGATTTCAAACGTAACATCATAGTCAGTATACAAAAAGGAGAGGCGCTGATAGATGTGAAAATTTTCGAACAATAAGTTTGACAGCACACATATTAAAAATATTAACTAGAATTGTATAAAGATGAATGGAAAAATGAGCTGAAGAAATACTAGAATATCAATTTGAGTTTAACAAAGCGTGACCAATTTTATATATTTCCGTAACCTTATGTAAATACAACAGTAAATTCCTTATTCTCAAAGACAATTCCACGTTTTGCCCTCATCAAATGACAAAAACATTTTGTTTAGTAGCAAAATTAGACACTATAAAAAGTGTCTTTATACATCGAGCTACAAATTGAAAACAAACACACTCTTATTCGTGAAATTTATTAGATCTTGGTTGGAATCCTAGTGTAGTTTTTCTAACAATTTCATTGCATCATGCAATATAGTATTTGAAGACAAGCTATGGAAATAATTAAATCAATAATGAGACAAGCATATTATGTATTGTACAGATTGTATCAAAATACAACCATTATTTAACAAAAAAGTTTCTAACTGATGTAAAATGACCAATACTTTGTTTTCACTTACTATCTTGCATGTGATTAACAGAAGTCAGTAGTGGAGATCACATTAATGAATTATACTACAGGAACACATTGTAACTAACAGATGTACCACAGTTACTGTAATCGTGGAGTGATACAAAACACAAATGTCGATACTTACTTTACATCTTTGAACTAGCATTTTAGATCAACTGTCAAGTAACACATTAATTCCTATTTACCTATTTAATGTTTTGTTGCATTTAAAAATATAATTAGTTAAAAATCATCTTGAGGAAAATTTTTATTGAAAATTGAAATGAAATAATTATAAATCTTGGTTCTCTGGAATTGAAATATCAGGTTCGATAATTTTGGCTGAATTAGCATTTGTGTTTTGATTCCAAAGCCGCCCAAGACTACAATAATTGTTGGACATTCATTATTTGCATTGAGTATTACGTGCTGCTAAAATGTCACCTGATATTGTTGGAGGCTTTAACAGTACCACTATGACTAATAATAATACGTGTTCTGGATGTTGACCATGTAATATTAAGAATGTCGACTTTATTAGTTTCCAATAAGATACAGTTCAAACCCTGAACACATATTACTATTAAAATGTCACTTACCAATTCTTTGGTGTTCATATTTATGGAGCTATAATATTATTGTAGAAAGTCACAGTAATTCTGAAAGTAACTAAAACTTTTTTGGTATATTTTAATTAAAATTCAATCTTTTTAGGTAAGAAATGGACTGAAAAGGTGATTGAAACCCGAAAAGAATTAAGGAAATTCAACGTTGACGCAATGGTAGTAACAGCTTTGGATGAAATTGCATGGTTACTTAACATTCGAGGACGAGACATTCCATATACTCGTTATGTAAAAAGTTATGTATTACTAAGCCACACTGAAATTTTTCTATATGTTGACCAACATAAAACAAAAAACAATGTCACGAAGTTTTTTAATGCGGAAGTTCCAGGAATAACAATATCTACAGTTAAGTAAGTAACAACATAGGTAGAAGCACAAGAGTAGTGTTACAAGAGGAACATTAATGCATTTTTCAAAATTACGGTAATAAGTTTCTAGTAGTTAATATCAAATTCCAGTTTTCTAATGGCCTTTGGTTCAATCTCATTGTTATTGACTGAGCATGACTAACAACTAAACAGTTGCAGATAGAGTTAGTTTCATTGAATGTAAGCAGAGGATTGACTCCAAAGCCGTGTCTTAAAACTTATGATAACATTTTCGTACCTAGTAATTTGTCAAAACGTTTCAAAACAGTTTGCCAAAAGGGTGTTAATACAAATTTTTCAGTAAAAAGTGGCCTGTGGTCAAATAAAGGTAGAAATAATGCCAATAAGATTTTGCCAAATTCCAGGAGAAGTTATGGCTAGTTGGGGTCAAATCAGCAAAGGCATGAACGTAGGCGACTCCTGGAAATTAGACAGGTTCACATATGATAGCTGATCCCAAGGTCCTGGGTTCTATTCCCAACACAAACCGTTTGAAAAAATTTTAGGCTAACATTTTTCACAAAAATAGGCACTCGTTCGGATGACAGGTAAAATGTAGGTCCGTTATGTGAATGTCGTCATGCACATTAAAGATCTACCTTACTTGGAATAGCAAAGGTTTGGCAACATTCAAAATTTCCTTGTAAAAAAAACTTGCTTCCTGGCAATTTGAACTTGGGGTTGTAATGGTGAATGAAATTGCCAAATTATTTATGTACTAAACACATAAGGGGTGTCCCTTAGGAGTGCCTAATTTACTGTTAATGTATCGATAACATAAATAATGAAACAAAACTTGCTCAACATCACATCAAATTAATTTTAATATGATAAACAAATTAAGTAACGTAATTGCTGTGCTACCTTATGTTAATAACTAATGATGAAGATGCATCACATTTCGTACCAATTACGTAAATACATTGCCGGTATCATGGTATGCATATTAAAACATTATATCTCGACTGTTACATTACAACAATATTTCTTGATGGTTAAACGAAGTACGACTCTCTTTCTCCACAAGTATGTTAGTCATCCCTTAACGTGAACTCCTTTTTCCTGCTTTCCACAAGATTCATGTGCAATACAGTTGCAAGTAAATACAAACTAAAAGTACATTGTATGGATAAGGTGTCCATGCATATATTACATAAAAACAGAAAGAAGCAGACCGAACACTGGCCAATGCAGTACCTTTGGGTAGAGCATTGGAAAGTCATATGTAGAGAGGGATGAACGTGTGTGGGGGGAGAGGGAGTAAAATTTTAGGTTTACAAAAAGGAAACTGTTGCTACCTAAGCAGAAATGGGATAAAAAGTGAGATTGGAGCCTCTTTCAATATGAGAAGCTTATGATTGATAGTGTTCTGCCAGCAAAAAAAAAGAGAAATAAGTAGTGATACCATAATGATTCACTAATCTCTATCACTACGCAAGTTAAAGTTCGGGCCTTTGGAGCTGGTTTTTTAAAAAACGTTGAAACTTTAACACATTTTTATTTAATACAATTTGTACATAATAACTTATAAAAAATTAATTTGTACTGGGTGAGTAGCTCAAACAACGAAGTATGGAGTTTGAAGACTGACTCGATTGAGTAGCTTGAACAACGAAGTATGGAGTTCGAAGACTGACTGCCGGGTATTGAGCTCCCGGGCTTTTTATAATAACCTGCCCCTCACACGGCTTGTGGGAACTTGCAGATCTCATGTCTGCGTTTCTCTTTAATTGTACACTTTAATACAATGTAACAACTTAATTCTAAGTAATTGCGGTCTGTTGACCGCCTGTGACCTGCCACCTGCAGTATCACTGCCCTCACGGATGCAAAGTTGCATGTCCGTTCACATGAACTGTCGATAACGTCTCTGGGTTATCCTTGTGTTACAATGTTGCATTGAACTTATACTTTTACTTAACAATTTCTAATAATTCCTATTAGATTCAATATATCAATATATATATATATATATATATATATATATATATATATATATAATTGGGGGATACATAACTCGCATTGAATTAAAAACATTGGCTCAAACCAAAATAGTAATAACCTGCAAATAAATTCTGCAACAAGAATATAATTATGGTTACCAGTTGTGGTACGAACCTTTAAATCCTTGGACAGCACAAACAATAAAAATTGTAAATAAACTAGACAAACACGTAGAGGCTTGCCTTCTTTTTATATAAAAATATCACAAAATTAGATATATTCCTTACCTGTACACTAGACCCAGCAGGAACGTACTACAGAGTTATCGTTTTACTAATTTAATACATGTACATAAAATAAATTTGATAATAGATATGTCGTATAGTAAAAAAATGTAAAGTGAAGAATTTAATATGATTTTCAGCAATATTAAAAAAACGAGGAACTTGTAATTTAAAACTACTGCAAAAATGAACATACTCTTAGCACATGGTGCACACCTTGCTTACACAAACATCTCAGCAGAATTGTAATCCTACTTAGGGTAGTTGATACTGTAGCATTCTTTAACTTTTTTTAATATTAAATGTTGTCAGAATATAGTAAGCATTGCATAGGTGTAATTTTGAACAATAAGTAGTAATTCGAGAACAAGCTGATTTAAAAATTATAGCGAGCAATTGTTACAAAATTGTCAGTCCAAAATCACTTCTTAAATTATTAGTAGAAAAACAAACATGTGATTACAGAGTGTTGGACTTAAAATAACGGTTAACAAAACATACCTCTTGCAGCGTACTATCTTCTTATCGTCTAAAGAAACAATTTAGATTCTTGGTCTAAACCCAACAACCCTGTTTCGAATGGCATAGCATGACAAACTGCATCTTACTTTATTTAAATTCTGTAAAGTAGATATTAAAACAAAATATTTTTCTTTTTACGCAATTTAAATTACTGTGTTACTTTACAATATCCATGTGTTTAAATAATGTTTTGGCTATTTACAATGTGAAATATTTGTCAAACGAACTCGATGTTAATAGGCTTCACTTTTGTATGCATTTAAATTTTAATCTCCTTCTTTGCGCAGCTGAAGCTTCACGTGATTTAGAAAAACCTATACATATTATCGTTGGTGAAACCATAAGTTATTGTTCTTTGATTAACTTCAATAATATATAACTAGGAATAGCTTGTTTCCATTTTTTACAAAGAACCGGAAAGCTTATTGAAGCAACGCATAATGTCGTTTTTTTCAGACCTTCATACCTAAATTAAAAATTTCGAAAATTAGTTCGAGCAATTGCACATTGCTTGGACCATCACTAACGTAAAACGTCGGACCTAAAGGGCAACCACTGTGGCTGCATTCACGCCTTTCAGGCACCCCTAATCTTCACCAAGAGTAAACATGTAATTCGTTATAATTCAAGCATGCACTGGCAAAATCAAAAGACTATCACAATCACTGATCATACGACACATCTTGCAAACAAATCAAGCTCGAAAACAATATCACTCCACACAGCAACACGACAAATAGGCCCAATATAGGAAAAAATCAAAAATAAAATAAACTGTTTACAACGGATAACTCCAAGTATTTTTCCAAATGTTTTAAGTTTCATAGAAACTGCAGTGGGCAAAAATATAGCATGCTACAAACTGTGATCTGAAAGTGTGCCAACTCAACCAAAACTCATTACAACCATAACCTACTTATTTAACTCGTAATTTCAAAAAGTAATTTGTGAAATGTTACTTTTGAAGGCATATTTGCTTAAATAGTATTTTCAATCTAGTAATTTTGGGTTAATTGTATCGCAGTAGTTGAGACGTAGCCCCTGCTTTGACTTAGCTATATTACCATCTTTTGTTTAGTAATTTTATTTATTAATATTTTTATGAAACATTTGGTTTTGAGCAATACTTGATTGTAAACTTACCTGTTGCATTGCTTTTTATTGAGTAATAATAAAAACTTAGACAACATTAAATGTCCATGTTAGTCACAATGTGCTTTTTAAATACTGTCATGATGCATTATTTTGACATTACAGGCATTGAACAGCACACTGCCCGTTTCATTCATATGAAAGGTGACTGAAAATTTGAGTGCATTAACATGAACATTTAGTAAATATGATATTTCCAACATTTTTTCCATATTACTTTGTCGGATGCTTTTTCTGGATCTACAAACCCTATATACACGCTTTCTCCTTTTTCTATTATTTTCTCTATTCTCACCCTAAAACCAAAATAGCCTCGTGTGTTCCCCTGTTTCACCTAAACTCAAATTGAACTTCTCCTAGTATTTCTTTATCTCATTTATCCATCCATCTTTGTACAATTCTAGTTAATATTTTTAACACGTGCTGTCAAACTTATTGTTAGAAAATTTTCACATCTATCCGCGCCTTTCTTTTTTGGTATAGTGACTATCGTGTTACATTTAAAATGTTTAGGCATCTCGTCTGTCTTAGACGTATAGCTTACAGGTTTGAGGAGGAATTCTGTTACTGCATGTCCAGCGGCTTGTAGAGTTTGCACTTGCACCTTATCTACATCCAGTGCTTTATTATTTTTCATACTGTTTAATGCTAGTTAAAACTCATCTCTACGTATAGGATATCCCAAGTCATCCTTTTTAATGTCTAATTCCTGTTCTAATGCTTCTAGTTCCTGTCCTACATATAAATTCCCTGTATATTCTTGCCATCGGTCCACTTTCACTATATTTTCTATAATGATGTCTGTTGCCACATCTCATATTTTTGCCAATCAGCTTTATATTCTCAAATTCAGTCTAATTAGTTGGTATGCTTTGTCTGCCTTTCTTACTTGCATCTTAGTTTGTAACTTTGTACATCTTTGGACTTTTCCTCAATCCATTGGTTACAGGTAAACTGAGTGTTTGATTTACCCTGAAAGGGAGCAGACACTGCAATAGCATAAAGATGCTTCGGCTAACTGCAGTGGTGTGCAACTATATATCGAAACTATGTAACATTGATTCTAATTTATCTTACTAATTTTTGTAAAAAGCATTTTTATATTTGAAATAATTATGATATAAACATGCATATTAACAAATTCACTGTTATTAACTTCATAATTCGAAAGCTTTTCTAAAATGATATGATTCCGCTATGAAAGTTTACTAAAATAAATATTTTGTTTGCCCTTTTGTAGTTTAAAATAATTTATGAGCCTTAGTTCCGTTTCAATATGTATTTAACAGGGATAAAATGATACTTTTGTGGTTTTTTAGTTTATGATTTTAATAGAAGTATCAATTTATTCAAATGTGTTGCTTACTGAATGCTACTTATTATTCATGAAATCAGATTATACAGGGTGCTTCAATATTAAATTGTCCCTTTTAGATTAATTTTTTCTCTTTTTGCATCTAGTTTTTATTTAACGTAGTGTTAAAACATGCACACGTTCCTGAATTTGTGAATAGTTTCCTACTTTATAGTTTTGTACTACTGTTTCCTACTTCGTCTGGTCTGTTTTGTATTTTTGACTTTATTAAAATCAGAATATCCTTTGTTACCCATGGTTTCTCTTTTTTTGTTTACACCCCAGAATATCTCTGGCCGCTATATCTAAGCTGGATTTATTGTTATTCCATTCTGTTTCTTCTTCCTTAGTATCAGAAATTTTTGCAGTTTTTCAACGATTTATTTAACTTTTTCTTAAATCTTTTGTGGGTATCTTAATCTTTTCCTTTCCTTTCAGTTCCCTTTTTTCAAATTTTTTAATTTAGATGCAGCTTTCATAATTAATATGTTGTGGTTAGCATGCATATCTGCTTCTGGGTAACTTCTTCTATTTGATTCCTAAATAGTTGTTTAACAAGAATGTAATAATGGACTCATTAATAAATCGTTTAACCTTTTCCAACTTAATGCTTGACAGACAGTTGTCTACGTAGAACCATTTTAAAAGCTTCAGTACAACCCACTGAAAATTTAAATTTTTCAGAGTCTTATGCTTTGTAGCTTAGCACGCAAGAGATGTTAACAAGAATTGGCTACAGGACACACCAAAAACACTACGGCAATAATGAAATATTTTAACATTGCCCTTTGCATCCTGCCATAATAACCTAAGGTAAACTCAATCTTTTTCTTGGAGGCCTATTTGAAGGAAAGCTCTTCTGATATCTCCATAGACACGTATCTTTTCTAATCTAAAGCACAACCGTATTAATGGTATCTTCTACAAGATTAGGGCTTTTTTTCTAAGCAATTATTAAGAGAAGGAGACCATTTTGCTCTAGCTGAAGCATCGAACACTGGACAATCTGGTGTTGAACTATTTGTTTTTATAACAGCTCTATGGGACAAATAGTGACCATTTTTGTTACTAGTCTCTAACATTTCTATAATGTTTTCTTTCTGCCATTTTTCCAAAATATTCTTATATTTTTCATACAACGCTTCTTCCTTTAATTTTGCCAATTTCATTTCTAATCTCATGAGCTATCGTGTAATTACTTGGCAATACTGCATGATCTGCCAACCAAGGTAGTTGGGCAATATACCTACCTTCTTGATGTCTTCCTACTATCTAATTAAAATATTTTTCAGTATCTGTTTTCAATTGTATTTTATACATTTTTTCATTGGGACCATGAATACGAAGCACATTAGAGTCCACAAATCAGTAATTTGAGCTTCTTTACCAAATAACGTGATGACAATCATGTTTGCACTACCTACAGGGGTTTCTAATGGTATTTTCCCGATTAAAATCTGGCCTAGTGTTGTTTTAATCGCGACCAAATCACAACTTAGAGCATAGCAACGTCCAGTAAACAATTATTCACAATCGGTTTCAATTAATACTTTGATAGACCCATGTTGATCATCACTTACATGAACGTCTTTAGTAGAAAGATCATTTACACAAAGATGTTCGTAAATAGATGATATGGGATTACAAACTACAGGTTGATCTAGTACTTCTAAATTACACAAGCAATCAGTGACAAGATTTTTAAGTCTCACCCGGTATCTATGATGGATAACGAGTTCTGATTCAGCCCCACTAAACAGTGCGTGTATAATGCATTCTTGACTCAATGATAAATAAGCAAGCTGATAAATTAGCTTATAGGTGACATATGACCTTTGCGAACCGGTATCTATTAAACTACGAATAAAACATCTCCCTTTTGGACCTCATGCCCAAACTTTCAATATCTGTAACATAACCCCTGCATGTGTATTTTTTGACAACACTTTTTCCAATGGAGCACTGGAATTTTCCGACTTGTCAATATTGTATTCCTTTCGTTCTCTTTGTATTTCTAATTTCTGACACATAACTGCAACATGCTTTCTGCCCCACAAAATATATTCGACATAATGGCATTTCTTAGATATGTGACCAAGTTTCTTACACAGAACAATGCTTTTTGTGGTTAACAATTTTCTCTTGGATTTGGCAGACCTTGTTTTTACCTTTGGACAATCTTTAATCTTATCCAAGAATTGCAAAAAATGCAGCCAACATTATCATTAGAATTTATCAAAATCTGCCACAGTAGGTACTCCTTTTAAGTCATCCTCGGATTTCTGTAAAACGAACAATCTATGGTTACTCTTCATGCCAAATCCAATAACTGCTAATGTTCTGTTACATGTATTAAATATTAAAGCCTACCAGTTTCTGCAATATCATCCTTCTTGTTAATTTTTTCAAACTGACCAAAACGGCAACCAATTTTTTACATGATTTCTAAATGTTTTTAATTTAAATCTACGTTTCTATCACCGTCTGAAGATATTATTATTGACCCTGGATTGGTTTTCTCAATTTTCTCAACCTTCACCTTCATCCTGTGAAAATCCTTTCAGCACAACCCATTTTGCAATCCAGTTTCATCTGCTTCTCTTTCAATCAACAAATCATAAATTTGACTGTCTAAATTACATAATTATTCATGTTTTTCTTTTAAAAAATCAAACATAGTTTCTATTTCGTCTACGTCAGGTTTTTTCGCGTCGATTAATCCTTTTAATTGATTAAACAGCTTTATGAAAGCCGTTCTTATTGAAGATCTGCTTTTCTTACACTTTACCAAATTGAATGTTACAACGCCAGCTCCTGTCGCAGTGGCTAAATGTTAAAAATAGACGTACATCCCCTTGAATTTATTAGTGGAAAAAACGTTCGATATAAATAAACATGTCCACTAAACTCAGAAACACAATACAAATTGTTTTAATTAGTAAGAACTAAACTGAATTATGCCAGACTGCACACCAAACTTGACAGTCCATAAAAACTCGCTAACTTCCTATATATTTTTGAAAAAAATGCAAAGTGAATGTTTTTCACAAGGACCAAGTCTCTTATCAAACTTATTTCAAACATTTTTGATAGTTCATACTGAGTTAAAAAATTAATCAACTTGCGAATGTGCTAGTAAACAACTTCTTACACAAAACAAAATATTCCATATGTAATCTGATCATATATGTATAATTAAATTTATATTTTTAGGATTAAAGACTATGACACTTTCTGGACTGATCTTGTAACTTATTGCCAAGTATGGAAAACTATCTTAGTACCTTCATCCTGTGTGTATAGTCCAGGTGCAAGTAAAGAAATCTATGATTTAATTCCTGAAGCGCAGCGCATTTCCAAACAATCTCCAATAATATATTTAAAAGCCAAAAAAAATCCCACCGAAATTCAAGGGATGCGGAATGCACATGTTCGAGATGGTGCAGCTATGTGTAAATTTTTACAATATTTTGAAAGTCGCGTGAGTATTTTAAATGGCAGTCAAAATAACTCTTCAAAAAGTTTGAGTTAGGTGATCCGTGGGATGAGCTCAAAGTTGCTACCGAAATTGATCGATTTAGAATGGAGCAAGATTTAGCTGTTAATATAAGCTTTAAAACAATTGTTGGATATGGCGCACATGGAGCACAGCCACATTATGAACCAAGTGTTGCCACATCACAGCCAATTTATGATGACAGTACTTTAATAATCGATTCTGGTGGACAATATTGTGGTTAGTATTGTATTGTATATGTATTTAATAGTATCAATTTCTTATGCTATAAGAAAGCTTTTATACATTTGAAAATATTTTAGGATTAAGGTAAGAATTCATGTTATTAAATAAAAATTTACTATAGTTAAATATAACGAAGATTTTTAAAAAAGCTAAATAAAGTCAAGTGGTATAAGTGCAAAATCAGGTTAAATGCAAACACAGCAAAGTTCCCAATTAAAGCGTTACTAGTATGAAATACAAAAAGCTCCAGTGCAAAATGTAATTTTTCCATTTATCTAATCCATGATGACACTATTGTAATAAAAGATTTCAAACAATGATGATCCATATTCTACAAAAAAAGACTGCATCTCCATTAGCTCTTTGAATAGAAAAGTTTCTACAGATAATAAACAGCACTTTCACATATCTCGTTTTAATCATTTTAAGTCATGACAAATGCAGAAAACGTTTTCTAGTGACCCAATTTATCTGTGGATTATTGGAGCATGAATTTTGACTGTCAATGACAGAGTTAAATTTTCCCAAGGATGCTGCATACTCTAACATTAAACTTCCCATTAAAGGCCATATCTGGAAGGTGTGGAAGTAGATGATATCAAGAAGTTTTATCGCAAACAGAAGAATATTTATTATCTTACCAAGTTTAGTAAAAATAATCTAATTTTATTCCCAAATTAAACTGTTGTAATATTTTCTTGAATAAAAGTTTTAATTTGAGAAGAAACAACACCTGTCCATTTTATTTATGTATACTCAATACAGATATTTTGACTTTAAATTTTATGAAAAGCAAATAATTGATTTCTTTTAAACCTAATAAACAAAACGCCATCAAAAATTTCATACAAAAATAAAGTAAAGTACAGATACGTTTTTCTTGATTTTCTCAAAAAAGTGATTTCTGGACAGGACGTTTTTCAAATGACTGATTCATTTGTTAGTATAAATCCTATATAACCTCAAAGTATGGTTTTAAATGTGCGGTAACCAATTAAGTATTTGCGTTTAATTTATATACTTAAACACACATCTGTTTTATTTAGATGGTACCACTGATGTCTCACGAACACTGCACTTAGGCACACCTACAGATGTTCAAAAAGATGCTTATACGAGGGTTCTAATTGGCAGCATACAACTTGCTACTTTAACATTCCCTGAAAATTTAAAACAGTCAAGTATTGATGTACTAGCTCGGGCACCACTTTGGGAAATTGGTGAAGATTATCCACATGCTACAGGACATGGAGTTGGTGCGTTTTTGGGAGTACATGAATGTAAGTAATTAAAATGTTTTTAAAAGGATTTTTATTTTAACAAGGAGAGTACACAAAAAATTCATAGAATGAATAGGCTGTGCATACGTTCTACTTAAAGTAGAATTAACTTGTTTTATTCATGCAAAATTTATTAATCTTGTTTTCTACTATACAAGGGGGTTTTGCAGTAATTCAACAAAGTGGAGAAGGTAATAAAGTCGAATATTTAATTAAAGACAAGACAGAAAAACATGTATGATGGTACTGTTATCAGAAGGTGGGTGACCTTGAAAAAACCCATGCAAGGCAAAGGTACCTTAATAATCAAAATAAAAAAGTGAAGCTGCAAAACATCGACTGCTTATACAACCGGTATAGCCAAAGCAAAAAATGCCGATCAACTAAGAGATATTTTTGTTACCAATTTTTGTTGCCTTTTGGCTCCTCTATAAATAAAAATGATATAATCTCACCCTTAGATGTTATACCTTCTGCATAAATAGAAAAAATACATATGTCTATGGTATTGTGCCTTATCATTATAAGGTAAGTCTAAAGTTGTGTATATTATATATAGTTGTCTTCCAAATGTATAACATTTTTCTTTTTTAAAATTTAAAGTATAGTGATAATAGTATAAGTAATATCTTAAATATCTATCATGATATCGACACCCCCAACGAACAAAGAAGCAACTCACTTTAGTTAATATTACAGGAGAACAAAAACAAACTTTAATAAATTTTTATTCACTTTAAATTCAAATGAAGTACTTTGAACAAATACTAATTAGCAACACTTTATATTCTTGTGGTTCCAATAATCTTACATTCAACTTGTTCTTATAATATTACCTAACTTACGACCTTATGATAGCTAGCTATGCAGTTTAAATCGAATAAAGTAATATAAATTACGACATAAAAGTAATTTCAGATTGAGCGCATAAGACAGTAATTAAGGAAGTATCACCAAAATCATAACCTAAATTGAATATGATACTGCATAGAGAAAGTAACTATAGAAACGTTTTTATTAAGGAAAAATAAACAGTATAATAATCAACTTACATTCTTACACAAAAAAAAAATCATAGTAATAAACCAATAATGAATAGTAGTGATTAAATGTAACTTAAAATAAATAAATTTAATCATGATCAGACAAAATTTTTGTATGGTTACTTAAAGTTGTAATACTTTTGAGATCGTGATACATTTGGGGTATCGCCAAATATTAGATTCAGTCATGAGATACTTATATTTTGCTTTACTTATTGATAATCTCAATAAGTATGGCACTGATATATCTGATAGAACACTAATTTAGAAAATTTTCCAGTGGCCTGTTGTGAATTCTTCTAGTGATTGGTTTCTCTGCAGCATCCGGTACAATACACATTTCGTTAAAATCGTACTGAAAGTTAACAACAGCTGAATTCTCTTTCATTTTAAAACTTTGAATATCTGACGATTTTATTTAATGCGCATCTTTATTTTTTAATAACTGATATACTGTGAGAAATATCTTAAAATTTCTAAGGTGATTTTAGTCAATTTCTG
Source organism: Platerodrilus igneus (assembly GCA_036346225.1). Taxonomy (NCBI): domain Eukaryota; kingdom Metazoa; phylum Arthropoda; class Insecta; order Coleoptera; family Lycidae; genus Platerodrilus; species Platerodrilus igneus. The sequence continues at coordinate 8,921,436 of JARFIW010000012.1, read as the reverse complement.
CAACGTTATAGGGTTTGCCTTGTAATTTTGCACATCGAATCAATGTAACCCACTGTTGTAATACATATATGGTTTGGCTTTTCTTTCCTTTTCAAGGAGAGCATGCATGGAATTGCCCTCGTTTTGAGCATAACCAACTTAGAAGAAAATGTGTGTTACATTAATGCCGAATAAGTTGAAGGTAAATGCATTCATTGAAAAACCATCTTATTTTTATGTTGTCCTCCGCAATTATCGGAGCAGAACACAAAATCCTTTACACCATCTTTCGCTTTTAACTCTATAAAATGAAAAATAACACCGCTTATTTCTGTTAAAACTTTTTGTGCCAATAGTTTTGTCTCAAATGTAAGAAAACCCTTTCCTTTTCCCTAAATCAAAACTATAAAATTATATACTACCAATTTGCGTTTATAAAAGAAAAGTGAAATTTCTGAAATAGGAGTTGGTAGTACTTTTCCTAGAACATAGACGGCTACAACCATTGTGATACTATTTTGGGCCATCATTTAATGCATTAATTTCAGTTTCTTGAAATAAATTTGTGAATAATGTATATTGTGGATCGTCCCCTCGGATAGGCAACCCAAGTTGCTTAAATGTTTAACAGACGTATTATTTGTGTGCGCCTCCGTAATCGGATGGAACCGTACATCAGTGATTGCGAATGCGTGGGCAGAGAAATTACATTACAATCAGCTGCCCAAGAGGTGTGATGTTTTGAAAGGTGTGTACGCGGCAAGATTTTCAAAAAGGTGCCTTCAAATTTGCATCAACCCTGTTGTAAATTCCACACGCGAGGCTATGCATCTACGAGAGAATCGCTGCTGAACAAGCAACGCAAAAGAAGCCATTTCATGTAAGTGTTTCATTTAAATTACACCGGCCTCCATAGTCCTATAACGGTCAATTCTTGTAACCAAAAGATCATTTCGTTACAATCCATAGTCCACGGCCCGCCCACTTGAACCATTCTGTGGAAAAATTCATTTTGTTGCAACTACTTATGATGCCTTCGGTTGGTTGCACTAGTGCGCACTGGATGTGCACTTTTTCAGTACCGTGCATTCGGTTGGTATTGTACACCAACCCCGACTCAGGTTTACTTATTCGATTCGTCTGTATGCACCAAATACGTGCAGATTTATTGCACCGGTCATTTGTGGTAGTGCAAGTAATTGAACTGAATAAAAATGGCCGACTTAACCTTACATTTAATTAAAGTTATTAGATAGCAGCAGTAGTTCAGAAGACGGAATTAATATTTGTTTGAGAATGGAAGATTCAGAAGTACCAAAAATTGCAAATTATTTAAATATTGTGGAAGAATATAGTGATGAACAAGTTTCTAAAATTACATTGCACTTTAATAACTATTTATGTCTCGATTTTTGCAGTTTCGTAAGAAATTTCGTATGAATAGAGAAACGTTTGACAGCATAATTGAGAACTTTACATACGTATTTACCATCCTCTGCAAAACTGCAGTTACCCATCTGATCATACATAAATTGCTTAAATCCACAGCCATTATATATGTTTTAAGATTTATATTTGTTTATAAACACAAATATAACAGCCACCTGACATTTGACACCTTGATTTTTCTGAGGACCTAGGATTTCTCTCCTGGGTGATCCTGCCCTCTCAGGGCACGTCCTGTAGTCAGCGTTAACCGAGTGGTTTCTGCTGTCTTGTCTGTATCGTTAGTTGTGCGAGTGTTCTAGGTGTCAATTTTTCCACCTAGTGGTCTGAATTCGTGTTGTGACCTAGTTGTTTTTTTTATTTAGCCAACTAGGTCCGGTCTGAAGTGCTTGTCTGATGTTGTGTCACACATCAAGTAGTCGGCGTGGTCGTTTTTTAATGGTCTGTCGTGTGCCTTGTGGCGGTGCGACGTCTCGTATGGAAGGATGTGGTGAGTCGTCTATTGTTTGGTATGTCTTTGTAGCGTTTGTTCTACAGTATTCGTATACTGTGGGAATGTTTAGGTCGTTGCGTATCGTATCGTTTCTGACGAACCACCGTGCGCCGGTAATCAGTCGAAGGATGGTGTTCTGAAGTGCCTCTAGGCGTCGTAAGTTTGTGTTCGAAAGGTATGTCAGCCATGCCTGTGATCCGTAGGTGATGATCGGTCTTATGTGCGTCTTATAGATTCTGGTCCGTGTTTCTGTCGGTAGTTTGTTGTTAAATGTCAGCATCGGATGTAGGTAGCCTTTGGTCTGTCTTGCTTTGTTAAGCGTCTCGTCTAAGTGTTTGTGGAAGCAGAGGTTTCTGTCGATCGTCACTCCGAGGTATCGTATTGTGACCTAGGATTGAGCGAGTGCACACTTAAGACGTGCTGGCAACCACTCGGAGGGCGTTCAGAGTGCTTTCGATCCGATTCCGTGCAGGCTCAACCGAATACAACATTAGTGATAATTAAAAAAAATCTTAATTAATTACCGACATTACAGAATTCGCTGGTGAAACTTTCACCAATTAGTATTAGCAACACTATAGTGTTCTATCTATGGAACTATCACCGATTTGCATATACTGACCTTAGGTACTATAGTTTCTGGTAGATAGCGCCATATTACTTTACTTTTATGTTGTTAAAGAAATAATGATATTAATTTGTAGTAAGAAAACAAATCAAATATTTGTTATAACAGGAACACTACAGCTACAAATTGAATATTTGGGTATTTAGTAAAAGTGAAAAAACAATTATTTTGTATAATTGTACCCACCAATAAATATGGTTGTTTCTTCACTACTGAGAGTTAAAATTCAATACTAAAATTGCAAGCTTCAACTTTTGGAAGTCTGCGTTGATATTTAGAATTTAATACTTGTTCAGCTATACAAACTTATTTGTTACAAGTTGAATTAAACCTACAATATTTATAATGCCTTCAAAGCATGATAAATTAGTGTTCGCTAAAGCTTTGTATGTGGATAGATTAGAAGAAACCTTAGAGGTGGGAAATTGTGCTGTAGATGACCCATCTATTCTTTGTTTAAAATTCAGTGCCGTACAATAGAAGATATCTACACTGAATATAATGAAAATTATTTGGTTTATTTTACAAGCCTCTAGCGAAGAGGAACAACCTCGCCTGCTTATAGAAAGGAAGTTAATTGATCAAATTTAGTTTACAATTCTTGTATCGCAGGACAAATTGGAGCCAAATGCCCCGCGTAGTGGGCCTGAGATTTCAGCCATGCCTGTTCAAACAGTCCCCGTCACCCCAAATGTCAAATGTGCACCTTCCTAGGGTGCAACTCAATGTTTTCTCGGGAGACATAAAGCAATTGTCTAGTTTTATTGATATATATGATGTGCTCATACACAATTCTGGAATTAAAGACTGAGAAATTTCAGTACTTTATTCTCTCATTAAAACAAGAACCTTTAAATATTATCAAAAGTATACCTGTCAACGCAGATAATTATCAATTGACCTATTAAACACTTGCCGAAAGATATTCCAACAGACGATTGTTAGCCAATCACCATTGGAACCTAATCAAAGGTCATCCTTGCTTACAAACAGAAAATTCTAGGCAACTTTGCCATATTTTGGATAGTTTTCCTGGAAACATCCATCTTGCAATTTTTAAAATTTGAGGTGGGTAAAGGTTGGGACTTGTCCTTACTGATCTATTACTAAGTAAACTGGACGAAGCCCGTCGCAAACGGTTTGAATTGTCCTTTAATTTAGCTGAAGTCCCCATGTATGATGTAGTGAAGGATTGTTTGGTAAAGCAGTATACAGTTTTGGCCAATCTTGTCCTTTCTAAACCCTTGAGAGGATCTATTCCTTCAGGGCCAGCCACAAGGCAATTTTTGTGTTCTTCGTCTGATGCACAACCTAAAACATTTATAGTTCAAACTAATAATAAACAATCAAGAAACTTACCCCATTGTGTTCTTTGTAAAGGAACGCACTTTTTATATGCCTGCGAGCAATTCTTGAAATTGCCCCCTGCTCAACGATACGAACAAGCCAAACGCATTGGCGTATGTTTAAACTGTCTTCGTCGTAATCATATAGTAACAACTTGTTCATCAAAGTTTACATGTAACCAATGTCATCGTCAACATCATTCATCGCTACATTATGTATCCTCAAATGGGGCTTTGCAACCCCAACTGATACCACCCAAATAGATAGTTTACCTCCCGATATTTCTAGGTATATTGTATGCACTAGGATAGTTGATTCCACCGCAACAACCGACCTAGCTCTTCTGCCTACTGATTATTGTGAAATCCATGATAGGAACAAGCAACCCCAAATTGTTCATGCTCTTGTTGTCACTGGTAGTCAAATCTCATTTATAATCGAAGCGCTTTTCTTCATGTCCTTCATCTGTTGCGATTTCTGGATTGGGTCAGACCTTGCAGCAAGCATTAGGTATGGTTTCGGCGAATATTCGCCCCATCCAAGATTATGAACCTGTTCCGACCGATAATAATTTCAAGATGAATTTTATGGTTCTCTCACATATTTGTGAAAACCTTCCTTCTACCCTGGTAGAAATTAGGTGGTCTCACGTAGAGAATTTGAAGCTCGCAGATGAACATTGGAGACATCCGGCTCCGCTTCAATTGTTATTCGCAGATACCGCTGCTCATATTTTATTAGATAGTAAAATAACTCGCAATCCTACTGCTCCTGTCGCACAAACACAATCTTCGGCTATATAGTCTTTGGTCCCATGGATCCCTTCTTAGCTTCTTGCTTATATTCATAGCTGTTGACCCATGTGCCGATGCTAATCTCCAAAAGTTATGACAACTTTTGGGTACAGTCCTTAACTTTGTGATTAATAGAACCACAGCCATAACAGCTACCAGGTGGACGCTTCGGCTTAGGACATCTGTCAACTTGATGACCACTTAAATTACAATTGTAACACTTACCAATTGTATATCTCGAGCAGGCAGCACTAGGACCCTTTTCTATTTTTACCTCTGGTTGTTGAACTTAAAAAGAGGCTGAAACAGCATCAGGATTCCTTTTTTCATTTTTCTTGTCCCTGCATGCTTGACTAACTCGTTCATAACTAATAATGTCCTGGTACAAAGAACCTTCATCGACATGTAAACGAGACATCAAGAAATTACTGATCTTCCTAGACCATAACCCAATGATTATTTGTTCTTTCGTTTCACACAAAGTTAAATCTAATTCTTGACATAAAGCAACTTCTTTGTGAAAATAAGTACTAATATTTTCCTTTACACTTTGCATTTGGGACTGCATTAGTAGCCATCAATCTGTCTTGCTACGAGCAAAAATAAATGTACGTTCAAATGCTTCTTTAAATTGCTTCCATTCGTGAACCTCGGTGTTCCTACTGGTATGCCAATATTTTGCAATACCCTTTAAATTGCACACAGCTGTTTGATAAGTGAAAGCATCTGGTTACTTATTAATTAGCACAGTGTTTTCTAATTGATTAAGCCATAATTTTGCGTGTTTGGGGCCTTTTTTGCCATCAAACATTTTAGTAGCCTTTGAAAGATCTGGCATAACATTAAAGTTTGTAATGCTAGATTGCGTTTGGTTTACCTGTGATTGTACAAGCAATTTTAACATGCATTTTGATGTAAAACAGGGTATTTCCTTTCCGGATGTAAAACAATAAAATATGGCGACAGTGCAAACTTTGATCTTCCATTTTCAGCTTGTTGTAAAATTGACAAACAACAAAGTAAATGGATTAATTTTTAGCAAATATAACCTCAATCTTTTGATGGTTAAATGATAGAATAACACCTAGCAATGCCGAAAATGTACAATCATTATTGTTACAAAAATATGTCACGACTTTTTCAAAAACCTTATATTATTAGAAAGGATGCCTAGCATTTCCCTTTTAATTGTTTTTCCTTAAATGCCTCTTGTTAGATGCTACCTCTACAATATAGAGTCCATGTGTGGGAGCAAGTGGTTCAGCTTAATACCATAATCCCTTTTAATAGTGATCCTGAGATTTGAATTACATTTCAGATATTCCTCTGAATAGACACATATTTGGGGAACATAAAAGAGCATTAGTCAGTCATAAATCAATCATTAGTCCGAATCGCCTAAAGAGATTAGCAATCTCTGAACTCTACATCAAAGATGATATCATGCAAACCTAGATAGCTGACTAAACTTAAATTAAGAATTTGCTTTTTAATTTGACATTTGATGTGTTGTTACATATGATGATATTAAATTTTACATGGATTTTTGGAATCTTATAATTGTTGAAATATGCATCTAGTGTAATGTAAGGTGCAGTGTAAGCCCCCATGATCCAGCGGCCATTACCACTCACAGGCTAAATTTCTTCAACTCTTAAAGCTAGCATATCCCCCAGCATTGCACGACCAACAATGTAAGATGTACATCCGAATATTGTGGTTTTGATAGTTGAAATAATTTTAGAAACTCTTAGTAATATGAAGGTAGTTAAAGGTATATAATACGAAGAAACTCCTTGTTAAATTTCATTGATACTTAATTAAATATTTAATTTTTATTTGCAGCACCAATCTTCATTCACTATAACCCAAAGATACGACAGGATCATTTTAAACCAGGATATTTTTTTAGTAATGGTTTGTGTATAGATCTTTTAAAGATTATGACCTTATATTTGTTTGTATATTGCAACGTTCATAAAATATTTTTCAGAACCTGGCATTTATTTAGAAGATAAATTTGGCGTACGTTTGGAAAATGTATTGGAAGTGATAGAAAAGCCACATTTACGACATCATTATGGTCATGTTTATTTGGGATTTCGAGATGTTACTCTTGTTCCTTATTGCAGTAAATTGTTGAAGGATGATCTTCTTGGACTACAACATGTAAGTATAGAGACTACTTGAGATGATTAACTTTAAGGCAAGCCTAATTTCTTGAGTAAATTTAAAAAGTGTTTTTAATATTGATTATTGGTAGTTTTTCTCTTACAATGACACGTCAGTCAGAACTTTGTCTTTTCAATAATAAATGTTAATTTAACATCGGTCCTAATAGTAACAGTTTTATAATTTTATCATTCGTTACAAAAAAATTTGAAGGTGGTTGGTTTTGTGTGTTAAGATAATTAACCCGTAATGTGCCTTTTGCAATTATTGAATTACCAGTTTACATTTCTTATACTCATTAAATCTATTATTTTTTGTATTAAAGGTAAAGTAATTCCTCTTCTTTCCTTTAATCTGGTCTTTTTTATGTCATAAATTATTAGTCATGATAGGTTTAGAGTAGGCATAAATTTACTAAGATACCGTCTCAGGGAGTTTTTATCGCTCTCGGGAAAGCAACGCGAAACTTTTATTGTACATCAAACTATTTCTGCCGAGAATTGCGTAAACATATTAGTACCGGAGTTCGGAGAAGTAACTGCTTTGTCCAGGGTGTGTTACCACGTGTCGATGTAGTACTCAAGTTTCTCGTCCTTTACCCTTTTCGTATCTTTCCCTTAGGTGCTACAGCTCTATTGGCCAGCGCCACGTCAAGATCTTGCAGAAGACCGAACCACTGAAAACCCTGAGAGGAGCTCGTCGTCAAGGATTGAACTGTTATAATTTTTTAAAATCTGTAATAGAAATTTGCATTATTTGAACGTTAATATTTAATTAATTGAGGGTCAAATACGTAACATTGTTAAATCTTTGTTGCATAACGTGTAATAATAATTATTACAAAATAAATTTTGACTCTGCCATGATTATATTTTATAACCGTAACTCAAAGAAAAAAAAATGCCATGTTAAAAACAACCCCTGTTGCGAGCTTTAATAAACAGTAGTTTTTTCTTGTATTTTTGGATGATCAAGATTTCCTTTGAAAAAGGTGCGTATATTTTTGAGAAACTATAAAGCATTTACGTCATTACATATCTTTTAATGAGTATAAACAGTCTTAGTTATAAAGGTCGCAGTTGATAGGTTTACAAATTTTTAATAAAATTGTTAACTTTGAAGTAGATACTGGGGCATGTAAATTTATTTATTCCCAGACGCAGCATTAAAGTCAGTTTGTTATAATTTGAATTCGGTACCAGGTCATGATATATCAAGGCCATGGGAGAAATTATAGTAGTTATAAGTAAGGGGACGTAAAAACTTGCGTTACCACTTATGATTATAGAATTTCATCACTGCAGCTCTCTTGGGAGTAGATTGGTATGATAAATTATTTCTGGGATAGAAAAAATCATTTGAAATTCTTCATATCAGGTAACTGATTGAAACGCCTATTGTTTACAGAAGGCACCACGTAGTGAGCGCCACTGAAACGTTATTTCTTCTACGTTGAGGCGCTAGTGTAACTTATTTTTCTTAATGGGCGCCAGTGAACAAAAATCTTTCGACATAGCTAGGGGTCTATTCCTGGGTAGAGCAATAAGAAGGGGGGAGTCGAATTCTGTTTGCAAACCAAAGCTAAGCTAAATTAAATAGGCGCCACCATGTCCTGAGATAATTACGATAATAGCAGAGCACAGTTCTAAGGGCGGACGTGGAAACCCAAAGATAAATGATCGCCTTCGTTAACAAAAAACCTGTCTTATCAAAATAAGAGCAGCTCCTGTAAGAAATTGCAAAGATTAAATAAATAAAAAAGTAGAACACCATTTGTGTCCTATAAAAGTATAAAAAAAAAATAAAAAATGTATATCCAATATGATATTGGCACCAAATTATTACTCAAAAATTTTACCTTTGTGTAATTAGATTTGATCGCATTTGATCAAAATAAAAGCCTCAAAGTTGAACTAATTGTTTACTAAAGAAACTCTCTTTTAAAATTTCGGAACTTTTTAACAAGTAACAAAAATGTATCATTAACATCTATATCAAAGTCAAGGTTTTGACTTTTTAAAACAACCTACTACACTTTAAACATGAACCTGCTTTAAACATTTGAGTGAAAATAATTTGTAAGCATAATACACTGAATTACGTTCTAACCTGGACAGATCTTTTCAGGTAGATTACAATTTCTAGAATCTTATAGTGTCTTTAAATTTTCAGATTTAAATTTTATGATTTACATGTAGATAAATGCTAATCACAAAAATAGGAATGTTTGGTTTAAACTCAATGACAGCTGCACGAAGCATTTGTTTTCATGACAACATCTGTCAATTGTGCAACACAAAAAAAATATGACATCGAAAACATACGTTGAAATTATCTAAGGTTCAGATGGAACAAAGCTTGTAATTATAAAAACCTAATCTGACAAAATTTTGTTCTACGGCTTATAAAACCAGTTCAATAATAGTTGAGACTTACACAGATTACATGTTGAAAACATAATAGCAACTTTACGTGCTTTATATGATAGACTGTTTATCAAATTTTTATGGCATTCAAAACACATGCATGAAATATCTGATATCTAATAACGAACCAAACTGCTTTTGTTGCTCCACGATAAATCGAGATGGAAATTTATATTCTTCAAACAAAGTTACCAGCCATTTCTAACTAGAGACGACTGCAATCCAAACTAACATCCATAATTCCTAGTTAACAAATTTCTTAGTAGACAAATTTCATATCGACAAATCCTAAGTGACGAATTTTAAATGATAAATCCTACATGACACGCTAAATAAATTAAACCAAATTAAATTAGTTCGTAAAATATATACTTTACCAACCGTTAGTAGAAGGTATCTTAATAGTTTCAGGTCGAGCACGACCTGACCTGCTTACTTTAGTAACTGATGCGAAGGTCGCCTGCCTCTAGCCGAGAATACATGTTGATAAAGCTGTTGCTAGCGGGCGACTAACTTAACGAACCAAGAACCGAATCGTCGCGACGTTAGAGGCGTGGAATACGAAAGAAACAACTAGAGATGTGCGTGGAAATAACTTTGTGACACAGATATTTTAATATAAGAAGATTAATAAGGAATAATGCACGCTTAGCGCATTATCCTCGTAATTCAATGCGAATAATTATTACTGAAATTAAACATGTTACATGATGTCAGTTAGTTGCCAAACACTCAATAGTTTTAGGTTATATTTCAAAAATCAATAATTAATTTAAACCAGTATTTGATCCAGACCTGGCGGTCCTATAAAAGGTTTTTACGTAAATTTAGAAATCAGATCTGGATTGTCACCCCATTTTCAAAAAAGCGCATATATTGCTGTATGCATTGTGGGCTTCAGTCGAGAAAAAAATAGCCATTACAAAAACATTTATTGCATCTTGTTATGAATAATGAACGGGTTTCACTTGTGGTAGTGTCAAAAAAGGATAGTGTTGTCGTCATATGCGTAGATTTTAAGGTAACCGTGAATCAAGTTTTGGTGGCTAAACAATACCCGCTTCATTGACGACATATTTTCAATTTTAGCTGGTGAAGAAATTTTCTGACATAGATTTGACTGGGGCTTATTTACATTGACCATTTAGCAAAGTACAAACAGCTAACATTATATATCTTATACCTAAGATTATATACAACACGATAACAAATTGTTTAGTTATCGATTTGTAACCCTATCAAGTTTCATTAAATATAAAAGGAAAACAATTATGCTACTCTAAACACTTGAGGCCGTAAGCAGCGACTTAAGTTCACACAATAAAGATATCTGAATGTAAATAAACAAAATCACACTTACGTTTTATTTTCTGCAAGTTACGGTGTCTTCCAATAACCTCTTCTCCGTCGAGGCTCGCCGGACTCGCCTTGACCCCGATGACGTTAAAGCCAACTTGCGTCATCATATCTCAAGTGTGATAGATTCCTGGTTAACAGGTATACAAACCATAGACCATTTGTGTCAATTTTCCAGCCTGACGTACTTCCACTGTTTTATATATACTCTTATATCGCACAGCCACTTAGTACTTTGGAATTTTCGCTCTCAAAATTAATAGCTCATCATGTAAGGATCACCTTTTTATCCTTACCGTTTAACCAGTTCCCGCCAAGTGCCAGTCTCCACTCGAATCATTACTTTCCTATGCCACCGTTCACTACAGAAAACCACACATTTCAAACTTTGACATTCTAATGTAATAAATAATTATTAGGCGTCCTCTTACAAGATGATTTTCCAATTATTGACAAAATAGAACGAGAAAATGGAGCAACTTAGAGTAACCGAATCAAATGTTATAAATTCAGAAAGTGGATCTGCTGTAGGGTTCATAGCAAAACAGTGGCAAAGAATCTTTAAGAAGCCAAGTTTAAGAAAGTATGACGGGCCAAAAGGTTGTTGCAGAAGTTGTGGACGATGGGTATCACACACCATGAAAGACTGTCTTGTCCCAAAAAAGGAAATCTGAATCTGAACCTACAGCATAAGATACTGATTCAAAACTGTTTCTGTGTAGTTTTAGGAGCTAGATCTTAACAGAGATATCTCGAAACAAAGATGATAGGGTTGCAAACCCGGTATTTATATAGTGGTACAACACCAAATGTTGAGTGGTTTACAATATATGAACTTTTTGCAAAGTCATGTTCAATCGAAATAGCTGATGGCAATACTATCGAAGCAATGGGCCAAGGTACATTAAATGTCAAAACATTGATCATTGCAATATCGACTAATACAATGTCTGTTTGATATGTACCAAAATTAGCTATTTTTTTCTCGCTAGCCAATCACTATTTAATCGCTATGAGTGACAGTCAATTGCCGAACGTGTAAAATGGTACATAAGTTGAGAATTGACCCTTACAGCAACATTGAGAAAAGAGTTATTTGTGTTAAATTCAAAAATCATAACACCGCAGAAACTGGCAAGGAGATTGCTATAAAGAAGTACAATAATTCAATTATCATGAAAGACTTGGGCGCCAGAATAAAGCACAAATTATAAAGTGTTAAAAAGTCACGGAATCACTGTCTAAGCAGATACGAATAATTTCTGCAAAGGCTGCACCCTTAGAAAGCAAACAAGAAACTCTTTTCGACCATGACAGAATAGAGCTACATACCGAGTAAGTTCGTCAATGATGACGAGTGCGGTCCAAGTCTGAAAACTTTTATTAGGCGGATCGAGATATTATGTTTGCTACAAAGGCGAGTACGAAATTCCGAAAAGTATTTTTTAATGTATGTTTCTAGTTTACAATAGTAACTTACTAGCTAAAGCAAAAAAGTCGGAACATCAGGTTGGACAGTTTAGAACTGACAATGGTAGTGAATTCAATAACAAAAAGATGTGATATTTATGAACTAGCACAGTATTGAGATTAGTTTTACGATGCCATGTATACTGGAACAAAACGGAAAAGCCGAACACGAGAACAGAATATTAGTTTAAAGTGCTAGATCCATGTTGCAAGCCATAAATTTAGCAATAAAGCTGTGGCGTGTTACTTAAATCATATGGAACAAACATCGATTGAAGAAAAATTATGTATCGAGCTCTTTCAACTCTAAAGCACAAAATGCATTCTTGTAGAATACACGGGTGAAAAAAAAATGGTTATTGCATGTACATTAAAAGTGAGAAATCAGTGCTGCATGGTTGCAACATTTGTTTTGTTCCAGAAATACCTAAGCCAGAAGAAACTTCAATGGAGACTTCAGTTAACATTGAATTGATAGACCCTAATGAAGTAACAAATTTGAAGAGTTGGCGTCAAGATTTTAGATTTGATTACCAACGATGATGGTTCAGAGAACAAATTTGATAGAAAAATAGTCGTTGACCTTGAGACCAAGGATTAGGACAAAGATGTACAAAGTATCTGTTCCAAAATAGGAAGTATATATGATGATAAATGAAAGATGTACAAACAACTTCAGCGGAAGTACAAAGTAGTTATTTTGGACGTGAAATGCATAAAGCGACTTAATCGAAAGACTATATAGTGATAGCAACAATCACACTAAGCCAGAAAATACAAATTCGTATGCAGAAACGATGACTCTACCAGATAGAGAGAAATGGAAAGTTGCAATAGACGATGAAATGACGTCACTAGTCTGGAAATTAATAAGCCTACCACCTAACAAGAGAGTTATTAATAATTGGCGGGTGCTTCGATTAAAACAGAAAGCAGACGATTTCATTGGCCGTTATCAATCGAGGTTAGTTGCTAAAAGCTTACAATTATTTCATTCAATTCAGAGAACTAATTAAGTCAAAAATGTTAGCCCTTTTATGTATATGGTGGCCTGAAACATTTAAAGCTTTAACAGTCTGCTATCAAAATGTAAGAGGCCTTAATACCAAAATAAAAGACTTTTATAACTCCATTTTAATAGCTGATTATAACGTTATTGCAATCACGGAAACTTGGCTAAGTTCTAACATTGGAGACTGTGAACTGTTCACTAATACTTATAACGTATTTCGCTCTGATCGAAAATTTGCTGAACTAAATACATCTAGAGGTGGTGGGGCTATGCTAGCCATTCAGAATACCCTCAATGCTGTTCCCATTGATCTGCATATGTATTTTGAAAACATGCCTTTCATTGATATTGTAGCTGTTAGAATTTCATTGAAAGATGCCAGCTTAATACTTCTTTGTATGTATGTGATTCCAAACCTATCTAATACTCAATATGACTATATATTTGATAGTTTAGGTTTAATTGAAAATATACATAACTCCAAAGTTTTAATCACAGGGGATTTCAATCTTCCAAATTATATTAATCGCTACAACTCATCAAGACTATCTGGGTCATTGTTGGTGTTAAAAGGATTTTTAGATATGCTACAATTACAACAATATAACTTCGTAAGGAATCAGAATAATTGTGTGTTAGACCTAGTCATCTCGGATTTATATTGCACTGTGGAATTGTCATTTGATCCTCTGCTACCCATTGATGCTTATCATCCAGCACTGTTAATACATATACATCTACTCACATCTATGCAAAGCACTAATGACTTACCAAACCAGAATTCTTATAACTGGAATTTTAGAAAGGCCAATCTAAACTATTTGTATCAACTTCTATTGGAAATAGATTGGAAAGCCCTTCTCAATTTTGATGATGTGGACCTTGCATGTGATTACATGTACAATCAACTTGGGACCATATTTGATCTCACAGTAACAAAAACCAAGCCTGCATCTAAAAACTATCCACCGTGGTTTAATGGTCTTATCATACAAAAAATAAAATTGAAGAACAAATTATGGAAACGTCACTGCAGAATTCGTTCAGACTCATCACTTAATGAATTTAAAATGATTTGTTCGATTCTAAAAAATGAAATATGTGAAACACATAATTTATACATCAAAAACATACAAGACGGAATTAATACCGATCCAGCAAACTTCTGGAAATATGTCAAAGCAAGATGCAAGATAGCTGCCTACCCAAAAAAGTCTATGACAATTAATGGTGCAGAAACATTTGATTCTCAGGAAATAGCGAATGCCTTCGCAGATTATTTTGGTAGTACTTACATCTCGTCCAATGGTAACCATACAATTCCTCCAATTCCCAACATATATGACAATAATAAATTAGTAACTAAACCCTTTTCTGAAAATGAAGTGCTATCTGCATTAAAAAACTGAAAGGCAAGCTAACTGCTGGGCCTGATCAAATCCCTGCCTTTGTTTTGCACGACTGTCGTTCTGTACTTGTTAAGCCTATAACCACAATATTTAATTTGTGTATAAAAACTGGCGTTTATCCAACTTCTTGGAAGATCTCTAAAGCCTGTCCAGTATTTAAAAAAGGTGACAAGCACTCTGTAAAAACTATAGACCTATAGCTATAATAAACAACTTCAGTAAAGTGCTTGAAATGGCCCTATACAACAGAATCCAAGACATTTTTAGTAAACACCTAATAACTCAACAACATGGATTTGTAAGTGGTCGCTCCACTGTCACTAATTTATTTTGTATTTCGCAATTCATATGTCAATCTTTGGATGATAGAATGCAGTGCGATGTAATTAATACAGATTTTACTAAAGGGTTTGACCGCCTTGACCACACACTTCTGCTAAAAAAACTTCAAAGTTATGATATCCCTACTGATTTACTCATACTACTTAGATCTTATTTTTCAAACAGACAACAATTTGTTTTAATCAATAACTGTAAATCTAACATTATAAAGGTTACCTCTGGTGTTCCGCAAGGCTCTGTATTGGGACCACTACTCCTCAATATTTTTATTAATGATATAGTTGGCATACTTGATAACACAATACAGTGTCTCCTATATGCTGATGACCTTAAATTATTCTCGAAAATTTCCAATATTGCTGATTGTCAGGTTCTACTTTATAACCTAAATAAAATATTAATCTGGTGTAACAACAACAACTTAAACTTGAATATCGAAAAATGCTTCAGTATGTCTTATAACTTAGCACAAAACACAATAGTATACAATTATACAATCAATAATATTGTTTTATTAAGACCGCAAGTTATACATGACCTAGGAGTGATATTTGATTCTAAACTAACATTCAATGAGCACATTAACCGTGTTATTTCCAAGGGCTACAAAGCACTTGGTTTTATTATAAGAAACTGTCGAGAGTTTAATGTTAATACAACTATAATACTTTACTCCGCATATGTAAGATCTAACCTAGAATATGCAGCAATAGTATGGGAACCGTATTATGAAAACCACATAACTTGTATTGAAGCTGCACAACGTCGGTTCTTAAAGTTTCTATCTTTTAAATCTAGTGGTATTTATCCTCCAATTGGATTTCCTCAGACCCTACTACAACAGTTCCAGTTTCAATCACTCCGCAACCGAAGAAAGATTAATTTATTAACTGTGATGATTTCGCACATATATTAGAACGCAATAAATCTTGCCTATCGGTACGTAATCCTACTTACTTCTACTTAAAAACACCTAGAACCAATAGACTCAAGTTTTCACCATTACACAGAATGTGTACTGCATATGAAGATGTACGTACGTGTAATTATTAATATTTCAAGATGCTCAATCAAGGACCTAAAACAATTAAAATTTTAACAATACAAATGATTTTTATTTACTCTTGCTCTAGTATTAATTGTGAAATTATGTACTCTTTTTATTTGTGTTTATAGCTTTTCTTTTTTCTTTTATATTTCTTAGTTTTAGTTGCATTTTAATTGTATTTTGTTGTATCTCTGTTCAAATATGGGCATTTGTCTTTTGAACATGTAAATAATGAAATAAATAATGTTTAAAAATGTAGAACTTGTAAGGTAATGCAAAAATAAAGCTTCAAAATTGGGGTTAAGTAGTTGGCCTAAAGTAGATTCAGTATGGCAAAGAATTCATATCGATTTTGTACATAATAAAACTAAAGCTCTTTTGTTAATAGTTGACAGCAAATCAAAGTAGTTAGACGTTAATATAATGTCACGGGGAACTGATGCGAAAAATGTAATTAAGAAACTTAAAATAACATTTACAATTTGGCGCCTCCAACACACATTGGTGAGTAACAATGGCCCACCCCTCAATTTGAATGAATTTCTGAAATTTTGCCAGATAAACAGCATTAGCAACTAAAATCATCTCCCTACCATCAACAATTGAACAGATTATCGGAAAGACACATACAAGCGTTTAAATGCCCCTTAAGTAAATATTTTATGGAAAATAATTTAAATTTAACCTTAGATCATCACATAGCAATTTTTTATATTCGTATAGAAATATGTCTAGTGCAATTTCAGGGATATAGATGACAGCAAGTTAAAGTAGTTAGATGTTCATATAATGTCGCGGAAACTGATGCGAAAAATTGTTATAACCCCGTCGCCACGTTCAGCGCCACTACTATAGTTGGTGATACGCTCCACGTTCACAATATTGCGCAATAATAATATTACGACATAATTACGTGTCAAATTGTATCACATACCAAATGCGTTTACAATGATACAATTAGCAAATACTCCCTGTATGTTTGTTGTGGTTTGTTTAGCATTCTTCTTAAGCTTCTTTGGGAATTAAACCACTCATAGTTTTTTACCTGCTGACAAAGGCAATGCAACAGTAATAATGAATAAAAACGATTACAACACAAAAGTTGAACACTGAGAATTACACCAGTTTAGAAACGGACCCAACAAAATCAATTGAAAATAAAATATACAAAACTCTATTTAAATTTAAAAATGAATTCGAAGACAAAGAAAGAAGTAAACTAGTCCCACATTACAGTAAACCACCCCACTTTTACGGTCTACCAAAAATAAGCTCCATAGATTCGCCATGCCATAATTTAGCAAAATTTCTACTAAAAATTATAAATCCATTAGCAGGCAAAACGGATTCTTTCATTAAAAACAACCAACACTTTTTAGAAAAACTATCAAACATAAAAATTGAAAATACACACACAATGGTAAGCTTTGATGTAGTAAATCTCTTCACAAATGTCCCTATAAACAAAACGCTTAATATTATAAAGAACAAACTAGAAAAAGATGGCAATCTTAAAGAAAGAACAAAACTAAGTATATCATCAATTATGGGATTACTTGGTTTATGCGTAAATACCACATATTTTCAAATAAATGATCAATTTTACAAACAAAAGTTTCGGAATGGCAATGGGAAGTCCACTATCGCCAATCTTTAGTTATATATTCATGGAGGAATTCGAAAAAGATGTAATATTCACACAAGCATTGAAACCACTGATCTGGTGGTGATATGTTGATGATGTTTATGCTATTTGGCCTCATAATATAGAATTAATTAAAAACTTTGTACAGTCAATTAACGAAATAGAACCAACTATTAAATTCACATATAAATTAGAACAACATGGAAAACTTCGGTTTTTAGATATTCTAGTTAGCAAAAATTATACAACAATTAATACATCGGTATATAGAAAACCAACGCACACAAACAGATACTTAAACTTCGATTCAAACCACCCACAATGTGTCAAACGAGGAATTAACAAAACCATGTATGATAGAGCAAAATTAATATCATCAAACGAAGAAATTTTAAAGAAAGAGAAAGACCTAATCAGATGTACACTAATAAAAAACAAATATCCTAAAAGAATAATAGAGAAAGAAATGAATAGAAACCCTAAAAATAAAGAAAAAGAAAACAAAAACAACGATACACACCATAAAATGCTCTCAATACCATACATAAAAGGATTCTCCGAAAAAATTCAAAGAATAGGAAACAAATTTAGAATTAAAACAGTATTTAGAACCAACAATACACTAAGAGCACAATTAACAAAAACAAAACCCAAAAACGCAATACAAAGTTCAAAAAACTGCATCTACAAAATACCATGCAAATGTAATAAGTTTTATATAGGGGAAAGTTCCAGACCATTTGAAGTTCGATTAAGAGAACATAAATCATATATAAAAATAGAAAATTTGAAAATCCATGATTTGCCAACATGCATGGGACTCCAGTCATAAAATAAAATGGGAAGATGCAAAAATTATCGACAAAGAAGAAAACCACCAAAAACACAAAATCAAAGAAGCTGCCTATATAACCCTACATAAAAATAACTGCGTTACAAACGAATCCGTGACTTTCAGTAAACAATGGATTCCATTACTAAAAGAAATAACAAATGAAGATCAAATGCCCACAATATCTAGGTAGCATTGCAAGTTTTTCCTGGGTTTTCTTTGCGATATGAACATGAAATACAGCCTACATACATGATTTCTATTTATACATACAATAACTAATTACATAACAATAAGCATATTAACTAGAAAATCATTATTTCGGCAAATTATAAATGTTGGGGGATCTTGGTAGCCACAGGTTGCTTAACCCCCTTCACAGAATCTCGGTAAAATAAGACATAAAATTAAAAATCTCTCAATTGTATAAATAGAAACATGTTAAAAAATGTTTTCCAATTCCCAAATTATTGAATTTATATAAAATTCACCAATAAAAATTAATCAGCTGATTTCACGTTAAGCATATTGCTACCTTAGGAAAGTCGATCCCAGGTCGCAACACAAATTGAAGGCAATCATTCTTTTAAACTTTAAAAATTTTTGCTTAGTGTACTCAAACCAAATATTTCGAACATCAATAAATCAAAGTAACCTTCAATTTTTGTCATAAACGTCAAACTTGAAGTTTTTATTATTTTGACAACGATCCTAGGTCATGGATCGAAACGTAAATAAAGATCATTTTAAAAACTATGAGTGCTTTAATTCCCAAAGAAGCTTAAGAAGGATACAATTAGCACTCAAAAAGATAAATAAAGCGAGGTACTCACTGAAAACGCTCCGTTCAGCTCAATTTCAGGGCCCTTGGGGTGGATTGCGTTATGCCATTGTTGAAACCAAATTTGTTCATCTTCCCTCTTCGTCGTTCATAGGCAGGGCGAAGGAATAAAGGTAAAGGCAACGATAGAAGGTAGAGATAAAGGGAAACCTACATCCTAAAAAAGAAAAGACAACAAAACGACATAGGCAAACGTCACTGTTCGACGTCTCGGTGGCTAATAATCCTGTCGTGTCCAAACCGCACACTTATGCCACTCCGCACCTGCACATTCTTTTTGCGCAAACGCAACTGTCCGAAATGATGGAAATGAACAAGTCTATTTTTTAAAAATAATGGCGGGAATTCACTCACACATTTAAAAGTGTACATCTCCAAATTTGGAATGTAACAAAATGTAATTAAGAAATTTAAAATAACATTTGCAATTATGTGCCTCTCACACACTTTGGTCAGTGACAATGGCCCGCCCTTCAATTTGAATGAATTTCTGAAAATTTGCCATGTAATATAAATATAGATAAACAGCATTCGTATGCTAAAATCATCTCAGTACCGTCCCCAATTGAACAGATTAGCGGAAAGACACATACAAGCGTTTAAATGCTCCTTAAATAAATATCTTACGGGAAATAATTTAAATTTAACCTTAGATCATCACATAGCATTTTTTTGTATTCATTTAAATGTCTAGTGCAATTGCAGGGATATGCCCAAATGAATTTATATTTAAATTCAAACCAAAAACAAATCTTGATTTGCTGAAACCTAGTTATAATAAAACTCCAACTAGTCTTAATATGGAGGTTAATCATAAATTTTCTGACGTAGGTGATAGCATGTTTGTGGGTTGTTTAGGTCCAAATTCTAGTATAAAATGGAGAGAGGGTACTGTGCTAGAAGCCATAAATGATGTTACTTATTTAACCAATGTAGAGAGGTGAATATTGATTAAAAATAATTTAAGGAAGTGCCACTAAGAACCGAATTCTAATGTATCCTCAAACGTGAACTTAAATACAACTCTAACAGTAATTTTCCCCTTTGGATATTCCAAGTCAGGATTTATCCGATATAAATACGGAGGAATGTAAAACAAATTTGAATACAGAGTAAAAGTCAGCCGCAGCAACATCAGGTCCATCGGAATGCTTAGTCAGGGGTTTCATTTTCAGGAACTGAAACTGTTAGTGGCAGTGTCGGCTTATCAAACTTCCAGCTAAGTTGAATTTATAAATTGTAGTAAGAGGGAAGATGTGTATTTAATATTTAGATATGTTTAGGCAGCGGCAATGTAGACACTGTAAAAGTATGTCACGTTGGGTTAATGTATGTAAAAATGGCGTATGACTGTTTTGTGCTGCTTTATTCAATAAGTATATGGTACATCAAGTAGTGTATTAATTCTTTCACAGCGTTATAATGTAGCTTAATGTGCCTAGCGTCAAACACCCACAATATACCAAAAACACGTTTTTAGTGTATCATCTTCACTCAAGGCAATAGTTTTTATAAAATTATAAGTTCTGCATTCTGAAAAAGCACTGTTGTACTGCTATTAATTCTCTATATTCTATCTTATTGTATTTCATAACCTTTTATTATTTTAGAGACGTTGGCTAAATGACTACAATGCTCGCATACGAAAATTAGTCGGTGCCGAGTTAAAACGTCAAAATGCAACCGATGCCTTTTATTGGATGATGGAAAATACTAAACACATTCCAGAACATAGTGGAAGCAAGAAAGTTACAAGTCATTTTGGTTTAATATTGCTAAGTGTTATTGCACTTTTGAGTTCATATTATAAGCACTGTTAAAATCTATTGAATAACAAGCAATAAGTTAGATTCCGAGAAGCTTATTATATAGTACAACTATAGTGTAGGTAATTTATATGTTTTTGTACTTATTTTTGTTAAATAAATGTTTATTGTGTTGTTCAAATATAATTCATTGACATTTTGTAAATAAGATTTTATAAAATTTTCTTGTGGCACTGCAAAACAAGCACTTTTGTTTTTCTTTTATATCCATGCGGTTTCAACTGCCTTGGTTATTTGCCGCAACCGAAGTGATAAGTTTGAGATTTATTCTGTGTGTGTTAATACAGTTATATCAGACTCAGTTTGTCATGCCAATGTTTTATGTCAATGTTGTGATATTATAACCCCAGCGGTAAGGTACGCGAGCCACTACAACCATTGGTAACAATGATAAATAATTGCGAAATATTGTGCAATACCATTTCGAATGGACCTGCACCTTGCCGAAGTTCTAGATTACTAGAACAGGTGAAATGGCTTGCGTGTTCTAATGAGCTAAAGAGCCAAACTACAGGTCCAACCATAGTAGTAGGGTCGTTAGTGAGGAACCAGATTAAGACAGGTCTCCGAAAGAGGGCAGCGGCTCTTTCGGTACTTAGATTGGCAGAGACCATAGGGGTCGGTATGGCAGTCTAAGACACACTACCGCGATGTGGAAGGCAACGAGAAACCACCACATTACCTCCCAAGTACACAGCGTACCTAAATTATAATAAAATGATGGCATTCTCTGGGGTAAAAGATTCCGGAGTTAAAATAGTCCCCCATTCGGATCTCCGGGAGGGGACTACTTCGGAGGATGCGATCGGAAAGTTAAAAATAAGAGTCGGGAACATTTTGCGAGTCGGAGCGTAGAATGTTAGAACTATGAAGCAAGTGGGTAAGCTAGAGAACCTAAAAATCGAAATGAATAGGTTATCATTAGACATAGTAGGGATCAGCGAAGTTCGGTGGCCAGAGGCGGGGGATTTTTGGAGTGGAGACTTCAGGATAATTCATACAGGAGCCGAGGAAGGAAATTTGGGTGTGGGGATAGTTATGCGGGAAAAAAATAGGATATTGTGTAGAAAATTACTTACAAAAGAATGAAAGAGTACTCATGGTTAGATTAGAATCTAAACCGGTAAACACAATAATAATACAAGTATACATGTCCACCTCTAGCTACAGTGACGAAGAGGTAGAAGCGATCTACAAAGATATCGAAGACATATTAAGACACGTAAAAGGACATGCAAATTTAATTATTACGGGGGATTTTAATGCAGTGGTAGGTGAGGGTAGGGAAAGAGCGATAGTAGGTTTATTTGGTTTAGGCACTAAAAACGACAGAGGAAATAGGCTGGTAGAATTTTGCGACAAGAACAATTTAATCATTACAAACACATTATTTCAACATCATGCTAGAAGACGATATACGTGGAAGATGCCAGGAGATATAGGAAGATATCAAATAGATTACATTCTTGTTAGACAACGGTTTAGGAATCAAGTAAAAGACTGTAGAAGCTACCCAGAAGCAGATATAGACACTGACCACAACATCGTAATTATGAAGGCCGCACTTAAATTTAAAAATTTGAAAAAAAGAAACGGAAAAAGGCACTTGGACCTACAGAAACTAAAAGAGAAAGTTATTCAAGAAAGATTCGAAAAAAGGTCAAATGAATTGCTCAAAGATATCGGGAAAATATCTGATACTAAGGAAGTAGAAACAGAATGGAATAACATTAAATCCAGCCTCGACATGGCGGCCAGAGATATTCTGGGGTATACACAAAAAGTAAATAAGAAACCATGGATAACACAGGATATCCTGAATTTAATAGAAGAAAGACGAAAATACAAAAATAAATCAGACGAAACAGGAAAACAGAGATACAAAGCCATAAAATGGGAAATTATTCGAAATGCAGGAAAGCTAAAGAACAATGGATTGATGAAAAGTGCAAAGAGGTACAAACTAAGATGAAAGTAGGAAAGACAGATGAAGCATACAAACTAATTAGAATCAATTTTAGGGATATAGAAACGTATAGCAAAAATATAAGGGACGCGGGAGGAAATGTCCTTATAGAAAATGTAGAGAAAGTGGGTAGATGGCAAGAATATATAGGGAATTTATATGCAGGAGAAGAACTAACTGCATTAGAAAAGGAATCAGACATTGAAAAAGATGACTTGGGATATCCTGTACTTAGAGATGAGTTTGAAATAGCATTAAAGGGTCTGAAAAATGGTAAGGCGCCGGGTACAGATAAGGTGCAAGCGGAGACTCTAAAAGCCGCTGGTCAAGCAGTAACAGAACGTCTCTTCCAACTTGTAGGCTATATGTATGAGACAGGCGAGATACCCAAAGATTTCAAACATAACATCATAGTAACTATACCAAAAAAGAAAGGCGCAGATAGATGTGAAAATTTTCGAACAATAAGCTTGACAGCAAAAATATTAACTAGAATTGTACAAAGACGAATGGAAAAACGGGCTGAAGAAATACTAGGAGAAGACCAATTTGGGTTTAGGCGAAACAGGGGAACACGGGAGGCTATCTTAGCTCTGAGGGTGATAATGGAGAAAACAATAGAAAAAGGGGAAAGCGTGTACATAGGGTTTCTAGATCTGGAAAAAGCATTTGACAATGTAAAATGGAAAAAAATGTTCGAAATACTCAAAAAGATTGGAATGAGTTATAGGGATAGACGGATAGTACATAGCTTATACAAAGAGCAAACAGGAGTAATAGAACTAGAGCAGGAATGTAGAGAAGTAAACATCAGGAAAGGAGTGAGACAGGGATGTTCCCTATCCCCACTAATTTTTAACTTGTACATTGAAGAGGCAATGAATACTGTCAAATGCAGGAAGACATTTGGAATTACTATGCAGGGACAAAAAATTGATATGCTTAGATTTGCAGATGATATAGCGGTATTAGCATCTAGGAAGGAAGAGTTAGAAGCTGCTCTCAATGAAATGGAAACGGTTCTAACAGAGAGATACGGTATGAAAATTAACAAAAGTAAAACTAAAGTACTAGTATGCAAAGGAGGGAACAATAAATCAAAAACAAAAATACAAATATGTAACACGAACTTACAAGAGGTTAAGGATTTCTGCTACCAGGAAGCCAAATAACGCAAGATGGGAAAAGCACAAAAGATATAAAACAAAGATTAGCACAAGGTCGTGCTACATTTAACAAGAAAAAGCAACTACTGTGCTCAAAGACCACAAACATAGAAACAAGGAAAAGATTGCTCAAAACATATGTGTGGAGCACAGCACTGTATGGCTGTGAAGCCTGGACAGTGGGAGTAGCGGACAAGAAAAAGGTAGAAGCCTTTGAAATGTGGTGCTACAGACGTATGATGAAGATATCATGGACAGACAAAGTTAAGAACGAAGAGGTACTAAAAATGGTAGGCGAAGAAAGAAATATGTGGAAAACGGTAAAAAATAGGAGAGATAGGATGATAGGCCACATACTACGGCATGAGGGAATAGTGCGGAATATACTAGAAGCAGAGATAGGAATAAAGAGAAGAAGAGGTAGACCTAGGTTAGACTACTGCACACAGATAGTGAAAGATGTAGGCTGTAGGAGTTTCAGGGAAATGTGTAGGCTAGCTCAGAAGAGAAATCAATGGAGGTATGCATCCAACCAGTCCCAAGATGGATAAATTAATGACGAAGAAAGTAACTGCACTTAAACATGATATTTATTATAAGCAACTACAAGCATTGGAGGGGCAATATTCTCGAATAATGGTAATTGCATAAAAGCATTTACTGGAAAACTATTATTTCGGCAAATGTCTAAGTGTTGGGGGATCTTGGCAGCCACAGGTTGCTTAACCCTCTTCAATAAATCTCAGTGGAAAAGGGCATAATATTAGAAAACAATAGAAGAAACATGATATTTATTATAAGCAACTACAAGCATTGGAGGGGCAATATTCTCGAATTATGGTAATTGCGTGAAAGCATTTATTGGAAAACTATTATTTCGGCAAATGTCTAAGTGTTGGGGGATCTTGGCAGCCACAGGTTGCTTAACCCCCTTCAATAAATCTTAGTGAAATAGGGCATAATATTAGAAAACAATATAAGGGGAACCGAGCTGTATTGCTGTGTGAGAATTTCAGCGAACTATGTAGGTTAGTTTAGAAAAGAAATAAGTGCAGGTACATGTCCAACCAGTTTTGAGACGGGAAACCCAATGACGAAAAAATAAGCGCAGATAAATCTGATGATTATTATAAACAACTAGTTGTTTGTTGTGAAATATCTGCAACTAATGTTGACTATGCGAAAAGATATATTGGAAAAAATATTAAATCAGTAAATGCTCAAGTGTTGGGGGAACTTGACAGCCACAGGCTGCTTACCCCCCTTCGCAACCACTGAATGTCGGAGAAATAGGGTATATAATTGTCAATCAATAGAAGGTGACCGAACTGCATCTAACAAAAAAGAACGGCGCCTATGATGAAAGACAACAAGCATAGAACAAAAAGTTGTTGAAAGCGTATGTGTGGAGCACAGCACAGACAATATGCCTACGAAATACGAGCAGTCTGAAAAGCAGACAGAAGAACAGTAGCGGCCTTTGAAATGCCATGCTTCAGATGTTTGAGGATGGACAGACAAAGGTAATAACAAATAGGTTATAGAAACAGTAAGGGAACAAGGATATCTTTGGGAAAAAATATGAGAAATAGAAGGGCAGAATACGTTCTAAGGCATTTTTGGTGAATAGTATGTGATATATGACAAGCAGAGATAGAAAAAAGAGGTGGATGTAGACCTAGATCAGATAGCGATAGATGCAGACTGCAAATTTCAGGGAAATCTGTAGGTTAGTTCAGAATAGGAAACAATGATGGTACGCGTCTAACCAGTTTCAGGACTGAAGACCCAATGATGATGATGATTGTGCAATAAACAGTTACGTCATACCTTTGCTCAAATTATTATTAGATACAAAAAAGGTTTATATTAATTATAAGGAAAAACAAAAGGTACTCACGTAAACTGTAGGACTCCTTACAGCATTACGGTATTATGGCAGCAGCTGGGCTTCATTGAGCATTTCGGGCATGGGTATTTGTTTCGCCCCCGGTTGTAGTCAGATTCAAAATTTGTCTTCTTTCTTCTTTGTAGCGGAACACAGGAATACAGGTAAAGGGACGATAATCAAATATAAGGCAGGAAACCTACATATAAAAAAAAGAAGACACGATAAGGCACAAAGACAACTACACTCATCCACGTCTCGCTGACTAGTCCTCGACGTGTCGGAAATCACCACTCTTCTTCCACACTCCGCGTCTGCATAATCCTTTGCGCAAACGCACTGTCTGAGGTGACGGAAATACGCGCACAAGTCTTTTTAAATTATTGGCGCGAAATCGCTTTCAAATTAAAACTAAAATTGGAAATGTTTACGGCCGATTTTCGGCACGTAACAGCGACAAGAAACTATGGTAAGGTATAAAAATATCGTTTTTCAAAAACAATAACCGTCCTGTCTGTATCCTGTACCCTATTTAAGCATCCTAAGGTGTTTGGTAAGTTGGCCTTTCTACAAGTGATGCTGTATTTTAGACACTCAACATGTGCTAAACTGTTAATTGCTGTTTACTTGTTTCATATTTTGATTTTTGAGAACCTTCTAGCAAGTAACCAGAGATAATCTTTGAGTAACCTATTTGCAACCTGGGAGGACTGATCGCTCTTGCCTTGTTGGGTGGTTTTTACTTGTGGATTGTAGAGCTTTTTTAATTAGTGATAACTTTGAGCTAGATTTATTACATTCAGCTTACTAACGACAGTTTTGCTTGTTAATGGCTATTTTAACATCGTTAGATGGCTAATTGACCACCGATGCTCGTTTTAAATAGATTTACGGGCTGTCCTGAGAGTATTAAATTTACAGTTTTCAACGAGGAGAGTAGTGACGATATAAATGCTTCAATAACTTTCCCTTGTAACTGGACACAAAAGTTAAATGAATAACGATCAAATATAACATTCCTCCATGGAATTAAGTTATTCACAAAAAATATGCTCTAAAACTGAGGTTTATAATGAAGACTTAGAAAATTTTGCAGGTTTTTGTTAAATTTTTGGGTAATTCCAAAAATAAAACCAAAAAAATCTGTACTACTTACCGTGTCCATAAAATATCATTAAAACTTTTTTACTAGTATATCGCCGAGGAATACAATACAGGGTGTGTGCATTGAATCATCCCGCCATCAATGGTGCATTAACATCCAGCCAGCAACCATATTGTTATCGTTCGCCCCTACCACACTGGTTTTATCTTATATTTGAATTTGTGGGGATCTGTAGCGGCTGCTCCATAGACAACATACAGGGTGCTCTTTAATAGACATTACTTTAAATAAATAACCTGCTACTAACAACTAACCTAACCTGGGAATCTAAGCCGGCATGGATCTGTAGCGGCTGCTATTTAATAGACATTACTTTTAATAAGGAACCTACTACTAACCTAACCAGGAGTTCTAAGCCGATGAAAATCTGTAGTGGGTGCTCTTTAATAAACAATTTTAAATAGTAAAGCTGTTATTAACAGTAACCTAACCTGGTGAAACTGCCGAAAACAAAAATAAAGACTGTTATTGTAAGTGTACAGTAGTACTTATCTCTAGAGTATATTTTTCTGTTTGCAAAAAACCTTCAATATTTGTCTTTTGCACCAAACTTAAATATCCGGGAAATCATCAGCTCTGTTTATTTCTTTCAAAATTGAACAATTCAAACTATTGTGTGAGGTTATGTACTGTTAAATTTGTCATTAAAAGTGTTTGTTCCTAATTATTCCACATTGGTGCTCCTGATACATGGATTTAAACATAGTTTTGCATAGGCACCTATTATTACCAACCATGTTTGGTTTTACAACTACATTGATATTTAAGCATGTATAAAATTGCATTTTTCTGCTAAAATCGTTGAAAACCCTCAAAAATTTGTTTTGATTAATGATTTATACACAACAGTCCTCTATTTAAAGTAATGTAGAAGTTTCTACTTGTGCTCTGTAACAGTAAACCAGAGCCAAGCATTTAGTATTTCAATGTATGCCGCATTCTACTACTGACAATTGTAGCAGAACTTCTTCACTACCTTATGATGATGATGATGAAGTATATTAACAACCCCTGTAAAACAGCATTGGTATCTGACAAGTGTAAACCCGCAATAAGATTACCTCACAACCATATAAAATCTCCGTTAAACAGTATTGGTATCTGACAAGTGTAAACCCGCCATAGGGTCGCCTCAGATCCATATACAACCTTCATAGAACAACATTGATATCTGACAAGTGTAAACCCGCCATAAGGTTACCTCAGAACAATGTTAAAATCTACCAAAGAGGTAGCCTAAATTATAATGATTTCCCCTTCAAAATAAATATAAAAAAACGACTACTTAAGCCTTTTAATAATGCAATTGCACACTTCTTTAATAACCATCCTTTAAATTGTATAAATAGAAACATGTTAAAAAATGTTTTCCAATTCCCAAGTTATTGAATTTTTATAATAAAAATTAATCAGCTGATTTCACGTTAAGCGTATTGGCTACCTAAAAAAGTCGGTCCCAGGCCGTAACACAAATTGAAGGCAATTATTCATTTAAACTTTAAAAATTTTTGCTTAGTGTACTCAAACCAAATATTTCAAACATCAATAAATCAAGTCACCTTCAATTTATGTCATAAATGTCAAAGTTGAAGTTTTTATTATTTTGAAAACGATCCTAGGTTATGGATCGAAACGTTAATAAAGATAATTTTAAAAACTATGAGTGGTTTAATCCCCAAAGAAGATTAAGAAGAATACCTTATCTTAATCCGATTTTGAAGCGGCCACTTATTTTAACGTACCTTTCAAACCGTTTTTTCTATTGAGATCGCGATCTTGGATTAATAAAATTGAATGCTTCTGGAGAAGAAACGTGAAACGACGTAATTCATTATAATCGGGCGCCTGGGTCATTTTTTTACCCACCGCTTTTTACCGCCGCCACTATGTATTGTTATTGATAGTAATTCGGGAAATAACCAAGGCAATTGTTTTCAACCATGTATTAAATGTAATACATAGGTTAGATTGTATATCTAATTATCTAAATAGAAATTCTTACGAAAACGTTACATCATTAAAGCCGCCCTCGCACCTAACCTCACTTCCTTAAGTTAGATAGGCTCCACCATAGAGAACATACAGTAAGTTATTTATCTATGGGCTCCACAGATCACCTTCATTTGTGATAGGCTCCCTCCCAGTGTCTCCATACCCGTACCACAGATTATCCACCTCCTAAGAGGTGGATAATCTGTGCCCGTACTCCAGATTACATAACAACGATTATTAGTGTACATTTTCAGATTAGTGATAACGACTCCTTCTACTTCTTAATCTTCTTTGGGAATAAAACCACTCATAGTTTTTAAAATCATCTTTATTTACGTTAAGATCCATGACCTAGGATCGTCGCCAAAATAATAAAAACTTCAAGTTTGACATTTATGACATAAATTGAAGGTGACTTTGATTTATTAATGTTTGATATATTTGGTTTGAGTACACTAAGCAAAAATTTTTAAAGTTTAAAAGAATGATTGCCTTCAATTTGTGTTGCGGCCTGGACCGACTTTTTTTTTAGGTAGCCAATACGCTTAACGTGAAATCAGTTGATTAATTTTTATTGGTGAATTTTATATAAATTCAATAACTTGGGGATTGGAAAACATTTTTTAACATGTTTCTATTTATACAATTGAGAGGATGGTTATTAAAGAAGCGTGCGATTACGTTACCGTAAGGCTTAAGCAGCCGTTTTTTGATATTTATTTTGAGGGGGAAAATCATTATGATTTAGGCTACCTCTTTGGTAGATTTTAACATGGTTCTGAGGCGACCTTATGGCGGGTTTACACTTGTCAGATACCAATACTGTTCAACGGAGATTGTATATGGTTTTGAAATAACCCTATTGCGGGTTTACACTTGCCAGATACCAGTGCCGTTTTACAGGGGTTGTTGATATGCCTATTTTATGTAATTAGTTATTTTATGTATAAATAGAAATCATGTATGTAGGCTGTATTTCGGTTATTACTTTGGGAATAAAACCACTCGTAGTTTAAAATCATCTTTATTTACGTTTTGATCCATGACCTAGGATCGTTGTTTATTTATTCACAAAGAAGATTAAGAAGAATGCTAAACAAACCACAACAAACATACATGACTCCTTCTACCTCTATAAAGTAGACCGATTCGCCATGTTAGATCCCAAAGTAAGCGTGAAATTTAAAAGTGATACATAATTTTGTTAAAACATATGTATGGGGCACAGCACTGTACGGCTGTGAAGCCTGGACAGTAGGAGAAGCAGACATGAAAAAGGTAGAAACCTTTGAAATGTGGTGCTACAGACGATTGATGAAGATATCATGGACAGACATAGTTAAGAACAAAGAGGTACTAAAAATGGTAGGGAAGAAAGAAATATGTGGAAAACGGTAAAAAATAGGAGAGATAGGATGATAGGCCACATACTACGGCATGAGGGAATAGTGCGGAATATACTAGAAGCAGAGATAAAAAAAAAGAGAAGAAGAGGCAGACCTAGGTTAGACTACTGCACACAGATAGTGAAAGATGTAGGCTGTAGGAGTTTCAGGGAAATGTGTAGGCTAGCTCAGAATAGAAATCAATGGAGGTACGCAGTCCCAAGATGGATAAATTAATTGCGAAAAAAGTAACTGCACTTAAACATGATATTTATTATAAGCAACTACAAGCATTGGATGGGCAATATTCTCGAATAATGGTAATTGCGTGAAAGCATTTACTGGAAAACTATTATTTCGGCAAATGTCTAAGTGTTGGGGGATCTTGGTAGCCACAGGTTGCTTAACCCCCTTCAATAAATCTCAGTGAAATAGGGCATAATATTAGAAAACAATATAAGGGGAACCGAGCTGTATTGCTGTGTGAGAATTTCAGGGAACTATGTAGGTTAGTTTAGAAAATAAATAAGTGCAGGTACATGTCCAACCAGTTTTTAGACGGGAAACCCAATGACGAAAAAATAAGCGCAGATAAATCTGATTAGTATAAACAACTAGTTGTTTGTTGTGAAATATCTGCAACTAATGTTGACTGTGCGAAAAGATACAATGGAAAAAATATTATATCAGTAAATGTTCAAGTGCTGGGGGAACTTGGCAGCCTCATGCTGCTTACCCCTCATCGCAACCACTGAATGTCGGAGAAATAGGGTATATAATTGTAAAACAATAGAAGGGGACCGAACTGCATCTAACAAGAAAGAACGGCGCCTATGATGAAAGACAACAAACATAAAACAAAAAGTTGTTGAAAGCGTATGTGTGGAGCACAGCACAGACAATATGCCTACGAAATACGAGCAGTCTGAAAAACAGACAGAAGAACAGTAGCAGCCTTTGAAATGCTGTGCTTCAGATGTATGAGGATGGATAGACAAAGGTAATAAAAATAGGTTATAGAAACAGTAAGGGAACAAGGATATCTTTGGGAAAAATATGAGAAATAGAAGGGCAGAATACGTTCTAAGGCATTTTTGGGGAATAGCATGAGATATATGACAAACAGAGATAGGAAAAAGAGGTGGATGTAGACCTAGATCAGATAGTGATAGATGCTGACTGTGCAAATTTCGGGGAAATCTGTAAGTTAGTGTTGAATAGGAAACAATGATGGTACGCGTCTAACCAGTTTCAGGACTGAAGACCCAATGATGATGATGACATAATTTTGTGTTTTATTACAAAAATATAGTTGCTTCAGCAAATGAATGTTGATTATAATAATTATATCATTACTGTACTAAACAAACTTGAGCACTTGTTACAAGCTGTTACCATTCACAATCAGAACCAAATACTTATGACAATAATTAACTTTATATCAAAGAATATTAGCTTCTAGTAGTTAATATTCCTTGTTTATATGTTGACATTTAAAGATACTACAGCAGTAAGCTGTATACATAGAACATATATTTAGATAAAAAATTATTATAAACAAAAACTTAATCGCAGTTGCGCTTTTCACGATTTATATGGCTCATTATAGAATAATTAATCTGCAATGTTTAAATAATTGATAATAAACTATAACTTACTAATAATCCAAAATATTTCGAGAAACTTGTAGCAAACTTACTTAGCAGTAATACATTTTAAAGTAACCTTTTACAGCAATACAAATCATACTTTTAAACTGGAAGGATATGTAAATGTAAAAAAAGTTAAGCCACCTAAGTCAGACTTATGTTAAATTGTGTGATTCTATAACATTACCACCGCTATGAACTAGACTCAGGAGTATGGACTCTTGGTTATGGGTTCTTTTCGTGGGTTACTTAAAAGTATGAAATGAAAAATTGCTGGATTCCAGTTACGTGGTTTTATTATCCACAATAATAAAGAAAAATGAACATCCTAGTTACCGCTTATACTCACTAATAAAAACAAAAACCTAAAAGGCTACAAAACAATCTTACTGCATCCCTCCTATTCTAGCTAAAATATCCTTAACTATTTAGGCTCAAAGAACTACCGAACATAGGTAGAATCAACATACGTACTGATAATAATGCTAGCAACCACTTATCATAAATTATATTAATATTAGTAACTCGAATTTTCCGCGCCAATACTATTTCACTTTCACACGCCTATGAAGTTTATTAATGTAGTTCTTTCCCAAGGTTCCGCAGTTTGATAACGTCGGCGAGGTAAAATATAACACCAAACGCAGATAAAATAATGTTCTGTACGAGGTTGATCGTATACAAGCGAATCATCGTCATACAAGAAAAAACAACTACATTTTCACCAAACACACGTGTTGGTTGAAAGCAGTGCTGAATAATATTTGTAACTAGATCATCACTATCTACAAACCGTGCATTCTAATATTTCTTTAAACAAAAAGTCAAGCATGCTTAATGTACAATTATACGATACCTACAGATTGTTCTTTGTTTTGAATTCCAACGTAGCACTTCGTCACTTTTTCAGTTATTCTCTAAGCTTTAATTACTAAAGCATCACTTTTACAACGGAACCATATTAAATTCTCACGCGAATATAAACATAATTAATCACCTAAAAACCGCGTTTCTTAATGAATATCTCGCCTGACATCTCATTCAGCCGATAGTCCAGGCGCAACTGAACTGATTATGTATCTGCCCGCAACCCGCAGGATTATCAAGTTACCCTCGTTCTCGCCCTACGATGCGTTTAACACGCGTAACCAACTTAAATATAACATACTTCACAGAACACAACATTGTTCTTGATGCAAGGACAGAATTTATGAAGAGGGAAGATTATAATTTAACAAAATAAACTATGTGTACCGAACGTGCCTAGCACAACTATTAAAACTGTAATTACTCCTAAGAGGAACGTTACACAGTATTACTTTTACGGTCTGTTATTATTGGGTATGTATCATGTAAAAAGGTATACAAACGTTATATTACTTTTATTCTGCATTAGTTTTAGTCTATATGTATCAAAAACTAATACTTTTGAAATATCTTAAGGTTTTTTGGGTATGTACAACGTTACACAATTTTACACAACCTAGTGATTTTGTCAAAATATCTACTAGCTGTATAAACATAGCTTACATTAATGATAGCTTCACTTATTTGAACAAAAATAAAATGCAATTATATATCTATATGCTAGAAGCTATAGTTACTTGTCAAAATTTTATAATAACTTAATGATAGTTTAATTATTTTCAAATACAATGCTAACATAAATATCAGTTAACGGATTTTTAAAATATAAACAAGCTATAGGAAACAGCATAAACAGTAACAAATCCAATTCTGTATTTAAGGTAACAATAGTTTGCTTTTTAGAACACCAACTATTAAATTAAATGTAGGAATTGAATTTAACACAACCATCAACTCTATGTTGTTTGAACTGTGAAGCTTCAAAATGTTGCTGTTTAAAAAATCACATCAAGTAAACAACTAAATGCAATCTTTTCAAAAACATATTGCATAATGTGTTTGTGAATCCAATTGTCTCTTCTACCATTAATTAACCATTTTTTCTGGTGTTCTAAGTTGATAGAGAATTTATAATATTTATGTTCCCATGCCTTGAATTATTAAAACAATTTACTGGTGCATAATATATCATTTTTGTAAAAATACGTGTTTGAACTATAAGAGATAAACAAAGCACGTAACGGTCAACAGTAAATGAGATTTAAAGTGGCGGGTTAGTTTACTTGTATCATTTAATGTTCTATTTATTGTCATACTATGAGCCAGGCCCGATCCTGGATTTTAATCTAGTTATTTAATATAATATTTTTATTACTTTTTATTGCTTTTCCTCGAATCCTAACATTGGAATTTGCAGGCTTGTTATGGATAATACGTTGTAGTTTAAGTTTAAAAGCCCGGGCTAGCGATTTTAACGTGGAGGGTTGTTCAGCTGTCCGCATGTGCGCGAAGGTACGGGGCAGTTACATCCACTGTGTTGAAAGCATAGGATGTTAAAATCATCACTAGTGTAGCATGAAAAATGTTCAGTTGTAACGATTTGGGATAAAGTAGTGTGCGTTCTACTTTTAGTTTTGAGTTCTAAAGTGTATTCGTGAAAGTACCGTGTTCAAGAATTAATAGATTCTCAACACGGAGTTGAGAATTTATAAAGGAAGCAGTGCCACTTGGAATAAGTAAGCGGCAATTTCAAAGCAATACAAAGCAGGATACCTTTTTTTTTATAGTTGATAAGTTTGAATCTGCGTTGGTTACGAAGCATTTGCTTATTAAGTAGAGTGTTTGTTTGTCTAGAACGTAAACACGCAAATTGACGCGTCATTGTGCTTTTGGTTTGTTACCACAACGTAAGCTGTGTTGGAGGATTGTATACGAGATTTTTGTGTCGGTTTACTGGGCCCCTCGGCGAGTAAAACGTTCTCGGCCGCAAGGCACGTGTTTGATACCCACGGTAAATTTAGTGGGGTGGGAAGTTTAGATATTATTTACTTTTAAGGCTACCTTCTGTACTCGCAAGGTAAATGAATCCGTTCTTATCACTGCGATCTTGCGGTAGTAAAAATTAGATATAGGAGTTGTTAGGCTATAAATACAAAGAGCGTTTAGTAACTGTTTTGGTTATCTTATTCTTGTGTTAGTTTAGTCGAGAAACATTAGCTGGGCGGCATTTGTTTTTTATCTTTGTGTAATCTGTCCTAATTTTGGTTACTGAATTAAAAGTAAGTTAAGATGAAGTCGAGTTTGTGGTGGTTGTAGATTTTATGTTCCTAAAGAACCCTCGAAGAGAACCCATAAGAAACGAGTGAGCGAACCCCTGAGTCTACTTCAACTATAACACACTGATATGCAGAACAAGAGGTCAGGTGTTCCGCAATGCGCCTTAGCAGCGTTTTACTTGCTTCATGGGTTTCTTTTACCAACAACACATGACAAGGGAGTACTTACGAATGTTATTTAGGCTTCGTTAGAATCGATAACCTAGACTCATGATAAAAATAGACTACTAATACAATTTTCAATAGCTACAAATACTGTACCGGGCTACAATTACCGCGTTTCACCAATTTAATACAAGCAGTTGTAAAAGTCTTTATTACTCACTATTCACACGCCTAATTAACAGTATATGCCTTATTTATAGATGCTTTCAGTCCAATTAACACTGAAGCACTATCACACTAATGCTATTTACAAGCACTAATATCACGAAAGTCTCCCAACAGTATGGACCTGGCACTTGGCCTTGAATGTATGTTATGAACAACGCATTTTCATAGCGCGGTTAAGAGCAGGTTTGAAAGTAACTCCCTGAAGCTGATATTGCTAAACATGACATTGAAATTTTGATTTACAGAAATGGTTAGAATGTAGGAAAACTTGCATGTTCTCCCATAAGCATTTCGTTTAAATATTGAGAATCTAAACCCAAACATGTTTGTTTGATTGTTCTAGCAATTACTAACCAATTTACATTTTGCATAAAAAAATAACCAAGGCAAATTTTAAAGGTTTCTGTTGGCTTGTATAGCCATTGTCTAGATGTACTAAAGCTTAATACGCATTATAACTTCTTGTCAAGTTGTCATCAGATCAAGGTCAGATGCCAAATCCATCCTGTGGAGAGACTCTCGTCTAATATCTACTTAAACTAAATTCTTAACCATAGGTATCATAAACACTAACACTACTATAATTTATGTATTACACTTTTGTCTATTTATTTATTCTACAAGCTGGCGGTACAATATACACGTTCACATTACACAAATCTATATTTAATAATAAGACTTTCAAAAGCGTAACTTACTAACTTTACACAATATGATTTATATTCGACATTTAGATATAGACCAACTCCTACATTTACCACCTATCTTATAAATACCCTATAATTAAATAGATGACTCATATTCTACTGTTTGTCGAAACGTTCGAAACTTCTGTAGAATACACCTTCGGTTATGCAGCTATGTGTTTGACGGGTTGCATAACAGTAATTCGTAACAATACCAATATGAAGAAATAGAATCGGACTTCAAGTTTTACTTATTCAAACTTAGTATTCAAATATCAAAATATAATATCCTTTTACTGTACATACATTTTAAAAAGGTATTAATGAACTGAATGTCTCGCTTAAGTATTCCTTTTTGTAATTATTTCAGATAGCTTAAATGAGACGTATCTTCAGAAGCATTTTTAGGAACGAAAAGTTGTTTGTGAAGTTCAAAATTTGACTTACAATGGTTGCGGTCAGCGGTGGGAACAGTTGCATTGCAGTTTTTGCTACCGCTACTTATTTGTAGCATCCTTACGCTGAACACACCGTTCTTTCCAGTATTTACATTTTGAGGTTTGACGGTTTATATATCGCAGTGCATGCATAAATTGAGTTCATTAAACCAATATGGAAATGGATATGTATTTATTTTTTGATGATGATAAACATTCTAATTTTAATATAATAGTTTGAGTCGTTTATGAGTTTTATTAGTTGTTTGAACATTATAAAATTTATTATTCCATTCCTACGTCACCGAAAAAACCGATCAGCTAACATTATTTCCCGCCGCTACCACAAGTGAGCGTAGATATGGAATGCTACAAAGAATGGCGACCGCTTCTCAATATGTTGGAAGGTAGTGCTTGCGTTCAGCGAAAAAAACGCAAAACTGTTGCACAACTGTTAACAGCGCTGAACGCGCCCAATATTTTTAAATAGTTTACACGAATCACTACTGAGAAATGCTATTTGTTGATTGTCTCCATTTTATTAACCCCAGTTAGAAATCTAGAGTTCTTGATCTGGGCCTCAATTTTTAACCTATTGCGGTATAGTTCAAACATTTGACATTTTAACCTCAAATCTGACGAATAATTTTGTAGTTAATATGACAAATACGTAAACACTTAAATTGATCTTATCTAATAAATCATTTTTAATTATTGTAATTGGAGAAAATGGATCCTCGCAAAGTAGCCAAAAAGATGGGAATTTTAGAACCACATGAGCGATTAAAAGTTTTAACAAATTATAGTAGTTCAATTGAAATTGATCCAAGTGTTCCACCAAGAAGGTACAGTATCATACTGTTTAAAAACATATTTAATATGTTTTACAGATACTACCGCTCGGGTCTGGAGATGGTGCGAATGGCAAATGTATATCTTGAAGAAGGTAATTTAGAAAATGCTTATGTGTTATACATGAAATTTATGACATTATTTCTGGAAAAGATAAGAAAACACCCTGATTATTCGACAGTCACTCCTGTTGAAAAAACTATTAATCAAGCTAAATTACGTGAAGTATTACCAAAAGCAGAGAAATTAAAAGTTCAGCTACTAGAACAATTTACCAAAGAATACAATAGATATTTAGCTGAATTGGTGAGTTAAAATATGTTATAGTAGCTATTAATTCAATTATTAATAGAAAGAAAGAGAGAAACACGAGGAGGAGCGTATACGACGTGAAACTGATAAGAATGATCGTACAAAACATGTAGCTGTTGCACCTGCACCACCTGAATATTCTCTTATTGCATCTGGTCCAAATTTAAACGATATTAATTACCCAGATGCTAGTGCTCCATCTGCATCTAAAGTATTAGATATACATGATACTTCTGAGTATGTATTTTTAAAATTATGTTTAACTGCACATTTGCTTATCGAAAAAGTGAAATATGTTCTCGTTTGAGTAACAAGTTTTATCACTTGTTTATCAAATACTGAAATTAATTATTTAGGCTTTGTTTGATCAAACATTATTTTTAATATGGGAATTATTTTATAATCATTCTT
Organism: Platerodrilus igneus; assembly: GCA_036346225.1. Taxonomy (NCBI): domain Eukaryota; kingdom Metazoa; phylum Arthropoda; class Insecta; order Coleoptera; family Lycidae; genus Platerodrilus; species Platerodrilus igneus. Next base: position 8,882,925 of record JARFIW010000012.1, on the reverse strand, counting down.
GTTGTTGTGGTCTCGGTCTGCAAACCGTTTTATACAGCTCACCATGCTAACCTATTCTTAGCTAACTTTTTTACTAGTACCTAACCAATGCGTCCTACATGCATCTGAATTTGTTTATCAAATTTAAGTCTCGGTTTACCTGTACTATTTTTTACTTATCACTCTCCTTTAATATTAAGTTGAGCAATCCGGTATACCTCAAGGTATGTCCAAACATTTCGCCAAATCATTTGAAACCCACACCTAATCTTTAAAATTTGTCTATAACACGACATTTCAAAAACCTCTATTCTCTTGTAATTCTCGTGTAATTGTCTAAAAGGGTCTGGAATTCCGTAACAAAATAAGGATAAACTGTCTAACTACAGTGGTGTGAGAGTGTCTCTATAGCAATAAATGGAAGAAAATAGAATAAAATTGAACAATAAAACAAATTTACTTAGGTACCATTGTTAGTACAAACGTGTTACATGAGAAACAGACAAATAATGTCAATTCGACCATCAAATGAGAAAGATTGGGAATTAGGGTAGCTATAAATAGTAATAAATAGATTTGCATCATAGGGCAATCAGTTATACTTATAGTTACTAGTTACGGGATTCAAATAAGCGCACTAACTGTAAGTTGTGACAGAAAGTTATTAAAATCGTTGATTGTTGAAGATTGTAGCTAGAAATGCACCCCTTATTGTCATTAATAATAAAGGAAATTGCTATCGAGACTATCCTGCTCGAACAAAATCTTCAAGATTTCTGGTAGATAATAATGATTCCCAACTCTTGCTTCAACTGTGTTGCCAGATGCAGCAGATAACCTTGTTGCCTGGGATAAATGGTGGCACTATTCTTGCGTGGGTGTAAGCGAATCTGTAAACGATCGAATCTGAGTTTGTGCGAAATGCGTTCCTATTCCTACAATAGCTTGTCTTCACAGACTAGTACATTTAAACATAAAGCACAATTGGAACTTAAATTAAAACGTTTTGAAGAACAACACGCTTTAGAGAAAAAGGAACAGGAATTAGAAAAACGATATATGCAAGAGAAATATAAGCTGCTAGAGGAGGGTTTGATAGTCGAAGAAGATAACTGCAGCTTCATCTCAGAACCTGAATGTCACGAACTAGTACAAAATGACCCCTGTGAAGTTGGCACGATATTCTTTAATTTTAAAAAAACAATGATAGTTCTAGTAGCACTTTTCGTAATTTTAGAGTTCCTGAAGAAAATAAAAAGAGTTCCGCATTTTTAATACCAAAAAATAGCAAATGAAAAATTGTCGTGCTAACTTCGCAAATCTAGCATGACACTTCCTCCTCTAATCTATAAGAAACCAATAAATATCACAACTGTTAGCAAGAGTTCCCGTTAGTTCTAATTGAGTTCCACCTCTCTATGTAATTAAATAAAAAATTGCAATATATATATATATATATATATACACGTACTAACGTCTTTTATGAAGCCCTGAACAACATATTCTGCAGATGATACGAAGCCCTCTGTGGTTTTACGAAGCCCGAAACGGGCTTCCTAAAAATTTGTGTGTATTAAATTTTATTTCGATAGATATGGCCATAAATAGTATTTCTACAAAATTTACCTGGGCTTCATAAGTGGGTATAGTATCGCAACTTATACACCTTTAGTTGACGGCATATGTTGGCTAAAACAAAAAGATTATTGTAAGTCTACCGGTCTCGCAGTGGTTGAGATGCGGGCTATGGGCACCATGATTGTAGTAAAATCAAATTTTTTAAAGTGATTTTATCATATGGTAAACCATGTGCAAATGTAAGTTTATCAAATATAATTAATGAAATAATGGTCTACCACCACTATGGTGGTGGATTATAACTATGCCAGGGTGGTTTTGACTTAAAATAGAAATTTTTTCAAGTCATTTCATCAAATGGTAGATTAAGTTCAAATGAAAGGTAATTATGCACAATTCATTAGGAAGTTAGCCTGTCACTCTTCAGATAGTGACTAAACTCAAAACATACTAAAAATTAAACAATGCATGGCCAGATGGTATGACTGGAGAAGTGCATTGACATGCTTTAGAATTCATACCTTATGAAGTTTTATCATATAGGTACTATAGTAATAATCAAAGGATTTGTGAGTTCAAATACATTTTTTTGCCCTACTTTAGGCATAAATAACATTTGTGTCACTAAAACACGCTTGTGTAAGTTGAATTTACTAGGATGGTTGTTAAACGGGGCGTAAATTTTTATTTACTTCCCTAGGAAAGTAAACGATTGATTACTAATCAAAAACCATAGTAGCGGATCCACGATAACGTGTGTAAGTCTACATTAAATAATTTTTTCCCTACCTAAGCTGTAAAGGACACGTCACTGAGATGACTTCCGTAAGTTGCATTTACTAGAATGGCTGTGAAGCGGGACATAAATTTTGCTTACTTCTCTTGGGACGTAAGTGATTGTCAACCAAATGAAAGAAGCCATGGTTACAAACCCATGGTTACTTGTCTAAGCCTACATTAAATAATTCTTTTAATTTTACTTGAATTTTAAACTTATATTAATTTAAAGCGATTTTTAATGATTTAGAGGTAGGGAAAAAATAGTATACATACCGCGGGACATTAGGGATTTAAGGTGCCTCATCATTTGCAGTCCCCGCAAACAGTCTTGTCACCGTAAATCCTACTTACGTCCCTTAGTATGTAATATACTATTTTCGCCTTCCTAATCTGTAAATCCAATTTACCGCCTTCATATTAGGTTGATAAATTAGATTTACCGCCTTTCTGAGGTAAATGTTTTTCTTTATTCTGTATTTCCGTAAGCAAATATAAAAATAATGATTTAGCTGTTTTTTAGTTGCTAGTTTATTGCATAACTTTTCTTCGAGTGCTCTGCAAGCAGACTCGACCAAATTGCCATTAATAATCGAAGACTAAGGCGCTCAGATATTAGTAAGCAAAATGGCAATTTGGTATTGTCAGATTGAAATGCATCACATTCTAGATAAATTGATCACTATTTATCAAGGTATTATGATATTACCTATGACGATGTCAACTGTACTTTTATATCCAAATGGTGTTGGATGTACCAAACACAAATTTTAAAATAACTGGGGAAAGGGGCTAGGCGAAAAACAACCATAAGCACCACGGGCGTTAAGATACACATTGAAGTCCTTCTTCGCCAGCCCCCCTTGTTTGGCTCGGGCAGCTAACAACGGCGGGTTTCAAAATGTAATACGATTTTTGATGACACACAGATGGAAATAAAATAATGTACATATACTGCGGGATGTAAGGGAGTTATGATGCCTCGACTTTTGTAGTCCTCGCTCAGAAAAAATCGCTGATTTTAATGATACATATTAATGTATGTGTAAAACATTTATGTGAATTAACAAATCCTTCCCATTTCGAATGGACCTGCACCTTGCCCAAGTTCTAAATTACTAGAACATGTGAAATGGCTTGCGTGTTCTAATGAGCTAAAGAGCCAAACTACAGGTCCAACCAAAGTAGTAGGGTCGTTAGTGAGGAACCAGACTAAGACAGGTCCCCGAAAGAGGGCAGTGGCTCTTTCGGTACTTAGATTGGCAGAGACCATAGGGGTCGGTATGGCAGTCTAAGACACACTACCGCGATGTGGAAGGCAACGGGAAACCACCACATTATCTCCCAAGTACACAGCGTACTTAAATTGTTACAAACATGATGGCATTCTCTGGGGTAAAAGCTTCCGGAGTTAAAATAGTTCCCCATTCGGATCTCCAGGAGGGGACTACTTCGGAGGATGCGATCGGAAAGTTAAGAATAAGAGTCGGGAACATTTTGGGAGTCGGAGCGTGGAATGTTAGAAGTATGAAGCAAGTAGGTAAGCTAGAGAACCTAAAAATCGAAATGAATAAGTTATCACTAGACATAGTAGGGATCAGCAAAGTTCGGTGGCCAGAGGCGGGGGATTTTTGGAGTGGAGACTTCAGGGTAATTCATACAGGAACAGAGGAAGGAAATTTGGGTGTGGGGATAGCTATGCGGAAAAAGATAGGATACTGTGTAGAAAATGACTTACAAAAGAACGAAAGAGTACTAATGGTTAGATTAGAATCTAAACCGGTAAACACAGTAATAATACAAGTATACATGCCCACCTCTAGCTACAGTGACGAAGAGGTAGAAGCCATCTACAAAGATATCGAAGACATATTAAGATACGTAAAAGGACATGAAAATTTAATAATTACGGGGGATTTTAATGCCGTGGTAGGTGCTTAATGAAATGGAAACTGTTGTAACAGAGAGATACGGTATGAAAATTAACAAAACTAAAACTAAAGTTCTAGTATGCAAAGGTGGGGAAAATAAATCAAAAACAAGAATACAAGTATGTAACACGAACTTACAAGAGGTTAAGGGTTTCTGCTACCTAGGAAGCCAAATAACGCAAGATAGGAAAAGCACAAAAGATATAAAACAAAGATTAGCACAAGGCCGTGCTACATTTAACAAGAAAAAGCAACTACTGTGCTCAAAGACCACAAACATAGAAACAAGGAAAAGATGGCTTAAAACATATGTGTGGGGCACAGCACTGTACGGCTGTGAAACCTGAACAGTAGGAGAAGCGGACAAGAAAAAGGTAGAAGCCTTTGAAATGTGGTGCTACACACGTATGATGAAGATATCATGGACAGACAAAGTTAAGAACGAAGAGGTACTAAAAATGGTAGGGGAAGAAAGAAGTATGTGGAAAACGGTAAAAAATAGGAGAGATAGGATGGTAGGCCACATACTACGGCATGAGGGAATAGTGCGGAATATATTAGAAGTAGAGATAGGAAAAAAGAGAAGAGGCAGACCTAGGTTAGACTACTGCACACAGATAGTAAAAGATATAGGCTGTAGGGGTTTCAGGGAGATGTGTAGGCTAGCCCAGAATAGAAATCAATGGAGGTACGCATCCAACCAATCCCAAGATGGATAAACTAATGACGAAAAAATAACTGTACTTAAACATGATGATTATTATAAGTAACTACAAGAATTGGCTGGGCAATATTCTCGAATAATGTAAGTGTGTGGAAGGATTTACTGGAAAACCATTACTTCAGCAAATGTCTAAGTGTTGGGGATCTTGGTAGCCACAGGTTGCTTAACCCCCTTCACTGAATCTCGGTGAAATAGGGCATAAAATTAGAAAACAATAGAAGGGGAACGAGCTGTATACGCATGCTGTGTGAGAATTTCAGGGAACTATGTAGACTAGCTCAGAATATAAATAAGTGCAGGTACGTGTCCAACCAGTTTTGAGACGGAAAACCTAATGACGAAAAAATAAGCGCAGATAAATGTGATGATTTGTATAAACAACTAGTTGTTGGTTGCGAAATATCTGCAACTAATGATGACTGTGCGAAAGGATATATTGGAAAATATATTAAATCGGTAAATGGTTAAGTGTTGGGGGAACTTGGCAGCCACAGGCTGCTTACCTCCCTTCACAACCACTGAAGGTCGGTGAAATAGGGTATATAATGGTAAAACAATAGAAGGTGACCGAACTGCATCTAACAAGAAAGAACAGCGCCTATGAAGAAAGACCGCAAACATAGAACAAGAAGAAAATTGTGGAAAGCATATGTGTGGAGCACAGCACAGTATGCCTATGAAATACGGGCAGTCTGAAACGCAGATAGAAAAATGGTAGCAGCCTTTTGAAATGCTGTGCTTCAGATGTATAAGTACGATAGCATGAACAGACAAAGATAATAACAAATAGGTTATAGAAATAGTAGGGGAACAAGGATATATGGGGAAAAAGATAAGAAAAATAGAAGGGCAGAATACGTTCTAAGGCATTTTTGGGGAATAGTATGGGATATATTACAAGCAGAGATAGGAAAAAGGAGATAGATGTAGACCTAGATCAGATAGTTATAGATGCAGACTGTGCAAATTTCAGGGAAACGTGTAGGTTAGTTCAGAATAGGAAACAATGATGGTACGCGTCTAACCAGATCTAGGACTGAAGACCTAATGATGATGATGAACAAATCCTTCGATTATTACTACAATATATGATAGAACTTCATAAAATTTGAAATGTTGATTTGATGTTGATGCGCTTCTCCTGTCCAGCCAGCTGTCCATGCATTGGTTTAACTTTTGGAGTGGTTTGGACATGTCAACTTGCAAGTGCTGATCCTTTATGTATATTCTATATTTAATACTTCCTCCAGGAAAGTAAAGTATCAAACATATTTGAATGGTGTATTTGGTGTTTTGACCTAAGTCAGTTCATGATTATTGCATGTTATTTTCATATTTTAAACTGCAGATTAATTTGTATAGTTAAAATTTCGTTTTCAATACGTATAAGCTGGTTTTCGTTTTCCATTTTGTTATGCTATTCCATGCAGACAAGAAAGAAAGAAGTAGAGTAATTAAAGGAAATCGCATATACCGAATACCGCAACAAAACAAGGACAAAATGGTAGAATCGAAATTCAAAAATTTATATTTCGGGCTAGCTCAGAAACATCGTAGAGTGGGATGGGTGATACAGAAAGAACAAATTGGAAACCTCAGTAAAAACTATATTACCAACATACAATCTGGAAAGACCATTTACAAAAGTCAAAAACACATTTACGCCATAGTTCGATATAAAGTGATGTACATAAAGCGTCAATTTACATGTAGTACAGTATAAATCTAACCATTTTAAAATTTCCAGAATAAAATCTCATTATCTAAACACAAGAATACTTGCAACATGTTCAGCCCTAAATATGTATAAGAATTAAGGAAATAATATAATAACATCTGCTTTGGCGAATGCACCTCGTAAAATTAATTTACACAGAAAAGTAAACAGTAGAAAGTGTTCAAACGCAAGCTTTAAGAATAAGGTAGATAATCGTTTGTGTTGTGAGCGTGCATTTGGTAACGTATATCTATGCAATTTAGTGTGGAATCAACCCAAAAAAAAAGAAGCATCTATCATCCAAAACAGCAACACAAGTAAAGCAAACAAAAATTCACTGTACCTTGAGCTATCGGCTACTTTCTGGTACCATTTTAGGATAAGGAAATGCGGCTGCATTTGTCTATGGCTGGGTTCTGGAACCACCAACTTAAATTATACTAGCACAGAAAGCCTTTTAAACTAGTGATATACTACACCTTTTTCGCTAAAAGGATGCTGTATTGAACGTTCTACTTTCAAAGCACGGTCTGTATTTATGAGAAAGGAACCATGTATGGGTGAGGTGTTTGACTTTTAAAAATATCGTCAAAGGATTAAGTGTGTAGAATTCTCAGACAGCAGCTGCAAAAATACCAACTGTAACAACTTGCGAACAAGGAAATAACGGCTACCAAGAACTATTAACAAAGGGTAACAATCTTTTTGCTTTGGATACCTGCGCAGCTGCAAGATAACAGTATGCCCCTTGATGGAAGTATAAACTTGGTATAGATAACAAACCCATTTCAGGTGTTCATTTATTGGACAGGTGGTTAAGGCCATTTAATCTTTTAAAAGAAAGCCATGAATGTATGTGCGCCTGTTATTGAAACATAATCACTGCAGGTGGTAGAGCATATTACAGCGACTCTGTAACCTGAAGTTGCTAAGCAGATGTTTAATTTTATCAGGCAAAATATTATAGAGTAAATACTTAAAGCAATTTTATAAAATAGCACTAATTTAAAGTGGAAAGAAATCGAGCTTGTTAATCGATAACTTTTATGATTTGTTTAGAAATTTTAGGGAATTTTAAATAGAAGTAGTATGAATTAATATTCATGCAAAAAAATGGCCTGCAGGGTTTTGAACGTAACAATTTATGTTAACACTTAATATTTTGTAACTCACGTCATCGAACGCAGTTATTAACATGTAAGTCTTTTGTAGACCTCGTTCTAACTGAGCTACAAATTAATCAGCGAAATCTTTTATAAAAAGTCAACAATTTTAGAAGTTATTTAGAATTGCATGGGTTCAAGTGTGCATCTACAAAACAATAAAAAATTACAAGAAAAAGTTAGCTTAAACTTAGGGTTATTAATTTAGATGAGGTCCTTACCCAAAATTTAGACATTTTATAGAATCGAAATACCACCCTCTCTCCTCAGTTGGAGGTATTAGATTTATACACGGGAAACATTATGTTAAATAGGAAAACTGATATATAACAGGCTCTTATCCAAAGTCACTGCTTTATCAACTAATGCCCTAGTGATCTTTGCATTCTAACTCATACAAAAAACTTTTAAACCATTTCAGGATTCAATGAACAGAAATGTGGATAGACATTATAGTCATAGCAACATCACACAGAACCACCATGATTTTGATTATTTTAAAATCTAGACCGACATTAAAATTATCAACTGATTTTAAATTATAGTTATTTTTATCAATGCTGGCAAAAATTGCAGGCAGAACTATATTAATGTTGCGATCCACTATTAGGCAACCCGTCAAACATACAAACGCCCGGGGCACAGCGTATTCTTCAGCATTCGAGAATCCTTCTACAAAGTTCTAGATAATGAGTCATATCTTAATGCAGGGTATATATAAGGCCGCTTATGAATGTAAGAGTTAGTCTATTCTTGAATGTCTAATATAAATTATATCGTTGTAAAGTAAACGTAGTTGAGTTTTTAGAATATATACATAAATGATATGCTGTGTCTAATGTGCATGCAGCTTGCAGTATACATAAATAAATAGAAGTGTATAAACAAATAGTTGTGTTAGTGTGGTTATTGGACCTAGGGTAAAGAAGTTAGTTTAAGAAGATATTAGTGCTTGTAAATTCATTAGTGTAATAGTGCTTCATTGTTAAGTGGACTGAAAACATCTATAAATAAGGCATATACTGTTAATTAGACTTGTGAACAGTGAGTAATAAAGACCATTATTATTACTTGTTTTAAATTAAAGAAACGCGGTAGTAGTAGCGCGTTACACTGGTGTCAGGCATTTGTGGGGTATATAGTGATTAATTTAAAACACAAGTCTAAAGACATTTAAGTAGTTTATATATGCCAGTTACAAGGAGTCAAAATAAGATGGAGGCAGAAAGTTTAATGAATTTCCTTAAGGATTTTAAATCCGAAATGCAAGTGACACTTAGTGAAAATGCTGAGAAAATGGAGGAGAGGTCGGCTAAACTGGAAGTGACACTAAACGAAAACTTAGTGAAGTCAGTTGAACTGGAATCGACCCTTAAAGAATTTAAATACGGCATGGAAATGACACTTAGTGAAAATGCTGAGAAAATAGAGGAAAAGTTAAGTGAAAATACAGCCACGTTAGAACGAAGATTAATGGAAAGTTCCATTGCATTGAAAGAAGATTTCACTGAACAGGTAAAAACAGTTGAGCAAAAGTTGGACAGTAAATTGATAAAAATGGAAGAAGATGTGATGAGGTTGCAAGAACAAGTAATTTCACTAACAACGCGCCACTTGAATTGCCAAGCCAAGTTGTTAATCAGAACATTCCAGAAATAAGAACCACGGAAAGAAGCGAGTCAATTCCGTCTAAATTTAAAGTAAAACCACCTACATTCGATGGTAAAACACCTTGGCCCACATATTTGAAACAATTTGAAGCTGCTGCAATAGCCAACGGTTGGTGCAACAAAGAGAAGGCTATCTCTCTAATAGTGGCCCTACGGGGAAGCTCTTAACATCTTACAAACGATTCCCGATCACCAGCAGAATGATTACGGCCTCTTAACATCGAAGCTTGAGATGAGATATGGAGACGCTCACCTTCAACAGGTTTACCACGCACAAGTTAAGAACCGCTCGCAAAAGACAAGTGAAAGCCTGCAAGAATTCGAAGCTGACATCGCCAGATTAGTTAGATTGGCATATCCAACGGCACCAGATAGTTTCCTCGAACAACTGGCTGTACAAACATTTGTGGATGGCGTTAAAGATGGCGAAATACAGCAAGCGCTAAGATTAGCACGGCCAAAGATGTTAGATGACGCACTGGCTCATGCGCTTGAATTTGAAGCAGCTAAGCAGACATCACACAGAATGAGTCACAAAGTTCGGTCTGCCTTAGAGGAACCTGATCAAGCGCAGAACAGCATAGAGGAAATAATCAACCGTGTGGAAAAGCTTGAAAGACAACGACCGCGGAGATGGGGTCTGCGATGCTGGAACTGCGGCGAAGTTGGTCATATACAGAGACGCTGCACTCAACCAAAAACAACCGGTTGAGCAGCAGGAAAACTAAAGCAAGTCGACGTAAGGGGCGAACGTCGACAGCACAACGTAGTGCCCGGAGATTATCATCCGTGCTGCATCGTCGATGGGGAGTCTGGACAGCATTTATATCGATGGAAGAATTAATGGTAGGGTGTCCGATTACTCGTGGATACAGGAGCGACAAAAACTATTGTGAGACCAGATTTGGTTGGTCGTGGAAAAATGCTACCTGTATCGGTGTGTCTTCGAACGGCAAGTGGTGAGAAAATTTGTACTCACGGAGAGACTGCCGTTATGTTGACAATTGGGGACAAATTAATTAATCATCGAGTGTTGGTAGCTGAAATTACAGAAGAAGTGATCTTGGGAATGGATCTCATGAGAGAATATGGGTTTCATGTAAACATGAAAGAAAATGTGCTTCGGATAGATGATGATGAGATTCCATTTCAAGGTAGGAGTAACCAGACGATGCAAGTTCGAATGATTTGCGATATGAAAATACCCGAGAAGGCAGAAATGATAGTAATGGGATGCCCGGATGGTACGCTCCGGGAAGGACAAGTATGCATGATGGAAGCAACTGAATCGGGAGTGGGTCAGGAGGACTTCTGATTGGAAGAACGCTGGTAAAGTCTCGAAATATGGTACCAGTAAGGGTGCTGAACATTAATCCCATACAGTGACCCTGAAGAAAGGCATGATTGTGGGAAGTTGCATTCCAGTATGTCATATTAAACGTTGTGTGGACGACACGAAAAATAAACCAACCAACGGTTGCTCACAGAAATTGCTGGATATGTTGATACCCTCGTGTCAAGGATTAAATGGCGACCAACTGGGCAAGGTAAAAGAACTGGTCGGACGATATCGAGGTGTGTTTGCACTGGATGATAGTGAGAAAGGAAGGACGAATGTTGTGCAACACAAGATCAATACTGGAGATGCGCAACCGATAAGACAACACCCCAGGCGGCTTCCTTTGGCAAAACGTAAGGAAGCCGAGCAAATTATCACCGATATGGAAGAACAGGGAGTGATTGAACCCTCGAATAGTCCATGGGCATCCCGGTAGTGCTTGTCAAGAAAAAGGACGGGTCGACAAGGTTTTGTGTAGACTACCGGCGGCTTAATAATGTGACAAAGAAAGACAGCTATCCTTTGCCCAGAATTGATGACACCTTAGATACTCTATCCGGATCTAAATGGTTTTCGACCTTGGACTTGAAAAGCGGATACTGGCAGGTAGGCTTGGAGCCAAACGATAAAGAAAAGACTGCGTTTACAATTGGAACTGGATTATGGCAGTTCAAGGTCATGCCATTTGGATTATGCAATGCTCCTGCTACTTTTGAACGATTGATGGAGTCGGTACTGCGTGGACTGTCCTGGAAGACATGTCTGGTGTACCTGGACGACGTGATAGTGTTAGGCCGGTCTTTTGAAGAACATCTTAAGAACCTAGAGGAGATATTCCAAAGATTACGGGGCAAACCTTACATTAAGCCCCAAGAAGTGCCACCTATTTGGAAAAGAGGTGAAATACCTAGGACATGTCGTCTCAGAGACCGGAATAAGAGCTGACCCTGACAAAATAAAAACGGTACAAGAGTGGCCTACACCAGCAGATATACACCAACTACGCAGTTTTCTAGGATTGTGCACATATTACCGACGTTTTATACTTGGGTTTGCGAACATTGCCAAACCGTTAACAAAATTAACCGAAGATGGACAAGAATATGATTGGAATGACGACTGCCACAGAGCATTTGAACAACTGAAACGACTACTAGTTACAGCACCAATTTTGAGTTATCCGCGGATGGAGGGAAAGTTTGTGTTGGATACCGATGCCAGTAACACAGCTATAGGAGGCGTTCTTTCTCAAGTGCAGGACGGACAAGAAAAAGTTATTGGGTATTTCAGCAAGGTCTTGTCGCGGCCAGAAAGGAACTATTGTGTGACAAGAAGGGAGCTGTTGGCCGTCGTCAAATCCGTAGAGCACTTTTATAAGTACTTATACGGCCGTAAATTCCTGTTGAGAACAGACCATGCCGCACTGAAATGGTTACTGCAGTTTCGAAATCCTGAAGGGCAAGTGGCAAGGTGGATAGAGCGGCTGCAGGAATATGACTTTGATACGGAACATCGTGTAGGAACTAGCCATCGGAATGCAGACGCTCTATCAAGGAGACCTTGTCCGATGGACTGCAATCATTGCTCCAAGATGGAAGAGAAAATAAGTGTCATCCATAGAATGACGGTAACCGATGATACTTGGCAACTCGAAAGAATACGAGAAGACCAGGAGAATGACGCCGAATTGGGACGTATTATTGAGTGGAAAATAGAGGACAACGACCAGCTTGGGAAGAAATTAGTATTTCAAGTAGGAGCCTGAAGGCATACTGGTCACAGTGGGACTCCTTGATGATGGAAAATAGAATCTTGAAACGACGCCTGGAATTTGAAGATGGCACTGAGAGACTTCAAGTGATAGTGCCGAGAAGCAGAGTGCCGGAAGTGTTGCAGCACTTGCACGATGGTATTTCCGGAGGGCACTTTGGCGTGAAAAGAACTCTCGAAAGAGTGATAGAAAGATTCTATTGGGTGAACTGCAAAGAAGATGTGAAGGAGTGGTGCCGGAAATGTGAATTGTGTGCCTCTGCAAATGGCCCGGTCTCAAAACGGAAAGCCCCAATGAGACAGTATAACGTGGGGAATCCTTTTGAAAGGGTAGCCATTGATATAGCTGGTCCGTTTCCTGAATCAGAGAAAGGAATAAATACATCTTGGTTGCAATGGATTATTTTACCAAATGGCCGGAGGCATATGCTATACCTAACCAAGAAGCCGAGACGGTTGCAGATGTACTAGTGAGGAGTTGTTTTGTCGCTTTGGAGTTCCGTTGGAATTACACTCCGATCAAGGTCGGAACTTCGAATCAGCGTTGTTTCAAAACGTCTGCAAGCATCTTGGAATCAGGAAAACTAGAACCACGCCACTTCATCCTCAATCGGATGGAATGGTTGAAAGAATGAACAGAACGTTAGGAAAGTACCTGGCCAAAGTTGTCTCTGAACATCAACGGGACTGGGACCAATATCTACATTTGTTCCTACTGGCGTACCGATCTTCGGTACATGACAGCACAGGATACTCGCCCGCTTGCGTAATGCTAGGACGTGAATTGCGGCTACCATGTGATCTTCAGTTTGGATTTAAACCTGGAGAAGAGATCGCCGGTGAAGATTACGTTAGTAAGCTTCGTGAAAGATCAAATAGTATTCACGAAAACGTCCGAAAGAATATACAGGCAGCAAGCGATCGAATGAAATCACAATATGACACGAGAGCACAAGAAGGTGGTTATCAACCTGGAGATTTAGTGTGGTTGTACAATCCACAAAGAAAACGTGGATTGTCGCCAAAACTACAAAGACAATGGGAAGGGCCGTACGAAGTGTTAAAAGGATTAATGATGTAGTGTACCGGATCAGAAGATCCCTCGTGGTAAACCGAAAGTGGTACACTTTGACCGTTTAACACCCTACACTGGCAACAACCAGGAAGACTCAAATAATGATAATGGTGTTCGGCAAGTTATTAATCATGAGCCAAATGCAGATTTTGAGAGCTTTATGGCGGCGTATGGTGGTTCCGCTAAAGCGAGATTTGGCGTTGTTGTTGAAAAACAGCAAGATCTGTTTAGAGCACCAGAAGAGTATTCCTTGCACATTGCGTAGCTCAAGATTTGGCAATGTCAAGGGAATAGCTGTTGTTTTCAAGAAAAAGTTTGGATGTGTGGATGAATTAGTACAACAGCAGCCAACTGTAGGAAAATCTTTGGTTCTTCAAGATAAAAATCGTTATGTTTACTATCTGGTCACCAAAAATTCTTCATGGCAGAGACCTAGTTATGGACATCTATGGGAGGCTTTGCTAAATCTTAAGGCGCAGATGATGGAAAATGGAGTAACGAGACTAGCGGTGCCCAAGCTGGGCTGTGGACTGGATCGCTTGGATTGGAGGATAGTCCGAAATATGCTAGAAGTAGTTTTCAGGAACCAACGTCCAGGTTCTTGTTTGTTGTTATCAACCGGTTGCCTACCAAGACCATGAAAAGAGTGTTGACTGTTACTTCCAACGACGCGGTGGATGCACCAGAGGAGATAGCTGCCGATACCGTCACCAGTCATCGAATTGGCGTCAAGATGGATTTACAGTTACGAGACGTAACGGTTTTAAAGAGGGGCAGTGTTGCGATCCACTATTAGGCAACCCGTCAAACATACAAACGCCCGGGCACAGCGTATTCTTCAGCATTCGAGAATCCTTCTACAAAGTTCTAGATAATGAGTCATATCTTAATGCAGGGTATATATAAGGCCGCTTATGAATGTAAGAGTTAGTCTATTCTTGAATGTCTAATATAAATTATATCGTTGTAAAGTAAACGTAGTTGAGTTTTTAGAATATATACATAAATGATATGCTGTGTCTAATGTGCATGCAGCTTGCAGTATACATAAATAAATAGAAGTGTATAAACAAATAGTTGTGTTAGTGTGGTTATTGGACCTAGGGTAAAGAAGTTAGTTTAAGAAGATATTAGTGCTTGTAAATTCATTAGTGTAATAGTGCTTCATTGTTAAGTGGACTGAAAACATCTATAAATAAGGCATATATTGTTAATTAGACTTGTGAACAGTGAGTAATAAAGACCATTATTATTACTTGTTTTAAATTAAAGAAACGCGGTAGTAGTAGCGCGTTACATTAATGTCTTATACGTTTAAAAGATATACACAACATTAAAAACGTAACATTTGGTTTCGTTTCTAAACTTTTGTTACGTAATACTCCAAACTGGAAATTTGAAGACTGTATTGGAACAATATCTCGGTTCTATACAAAATGTAGTGAAATTCATTCGACAGCATTAAAACTTGGTTTAGCATTAAAACAAATAATAAACAGATGACTTGTTCGAAAGACCAACATGACCTTTAGATATGGAATTTTAGAAATTGCAATTTTAACTGTAACATCCTTGATAAATTTAGAAATGGCCAAAGGAATTGAATTTTGCATTTCTTCACTTTCAGTGTGATAACAGAAACGGTCTCTTTAAAGTCTGGATATCCAAGATATTGGGTGAAAGAACGAATTAAAACGAATTAGAATTGAATTGATTAATCTGTGATAAACTAGAAAATCGAATTCACTTAATACTTAGTTTGAGCTTTTGGATCTCTTGTAATTTTAACATACTCGTGGTTTTAGGTTTATCACCTTAAACATAATAAACTTTTAAATTCACTTGATTAAAATAAGGAATGCCGTTTAAAAATAACATACATTTAAGAGCATTAAAATACAAGGATACGAACAGGTGTTCGCCTTTGCTTAGCGAAACTGTATTCAATTTCAAAGCCTTTTTTCTTTACACCTTACAAAGTTGACAATAAACATTTTAAATACATACAGCATATACAATTTTAATCACCAGATCCCTTTTATAATATTTTCCACATCATACTTGTAGAACCAACACCCCAATAAATAATACAAGTCTGAAATGTAAAGTAAATAACGATCTCCAGCAGGAGAAACGAAACCTTTTTAAATGGCAACATTGGCGGGCTTCGTAAAGGTACTTAGTTGTAATACTTATATACATTTATTCTGATATACCCTGAAAGGATGTGTCTGAATAAAAATTCAATTGTATTATCGCTCCCCTGGGCCCGGGCTTCGTCTACTGAGTTCTAACAACTACGATCACTTTTAGCCTGAGTTCCAGTGGCTAACCATTTTTAAATAATTTTTTAATTTTCAGTTTAACACAACACTCGGAAAAAGTGCTGTGCTGATCGTTTCTAGTGCATTTTTTGATATATATCGACAGTTCTACTGAGTTCTAAAACTACGATCACTTTTAGCCTGAGTTCCAGTGGATTTTCAGTACAGATAGTGAATATATCTGGATGCAGCCTTTATAGCATAACTAATGTAAATTCAGACAATACACATTTGAACAAAATATAATGATATCCTGCACGTAATCAGGAACTTCTGCTTTACCCAAAACAGTTTTCATGTAGTTTTAAGCTTATTACATTTCGAAGAATGTTAAGTAATGTCGCTCTTTCTTTTATTTATGAATTATTTATTTATTTATTTACTTTTTTAAATCATGCGCATCGCTCGGACAAAATTAATTTTTTTTTAAAAAGTAACAATAATGATGATGTATAGCATATTCCGGAAAATGTTTAAATATACTCAACACTATATGAAAACTCTTTTGGGTCGGCCCAACCTGCCATTCAACACCAAGCAAATCATTTTGCTGAAAGTAGGCAAACTTCAGACGTTTCATGGACAATAATACATTACTAATACATTGAGCTTTTTAAAAAATACTTAAATATTCTCAGGATTATACAGGAGTCAATTTTTATTTAGATGTAAAATTGGAATTCAGCACAAAATTCGGGATTTGTCAATACAACTTTGTAGAATTCCGACTAGGACGAGGTTTGTCCATAATTAATTAATTAATTAATTATTTTGACAACGATCCTAGGTCATGGATCGAAACGTAAATAAAATAGATTTTAAAAACTATGAGTGGTTTCATTTCCCAAAGAAGATTAAGAAGAATGCTAAACAAACCACAACAAACATACAGGGAGTGTTTGTCCATAAGTTCACACGACAAGTTTATTCATCAGTTCAGTACTTTTCAACCAACTGAATTAAAAAATTATTTAAAAATTGTTAGACACTGGAACTCGGACTAAAAGTGGTCGTTGTTGTTATAAATGTCGATATATATATATATATATATATATATATATATATATGGTCTAAATTTGAGTAATATATATATATATATATATATATATATATATTACTCAAATTTAGACCATGGTAGAAAATTAATTAACGACATCAAATAATTTTAATCACCCTGTATAAAGAAAAGATAGAAATTACGTCGAAATTTATATTAATTAATTCAATTTTTAAGTAACGGGTATTAAACAAAGTGTACAGATAATAATTAATATTTAATTAGTATTCGCTAAAAATTAAAGGGTAGAAGTCAATGCCATTCATTATTATTTTAATTGGAGTTAATTGAACCATTAGTAATATATAATAAGCATAAAAGCCTGTGAAAATCCAAGGTTAAAATACCATGAAAACAAAGCTCGGAGAATTATATTTAAAACATTCATTAGGAGCGCACACCTGCAAACTTCTAAATGTCAAATTCTAATAAATTCGAGCTGATAAACATGCAGCTTCTACGTATATTGGAAACGGTCGGATGTTTTAGCAGGAAATGCTAGATGAGAGGTTATTTTACTCAAATAGGAATCCATGTGGATTTAAATAACAGATAGTAAAGAATATCGATTTGTACCACTCAGACCAAGGTAGAAAGGGATGGATAAACGCGTAAAGCAGAGACACTGATAATAAAGGCGTGATTTGTGAAGCTTCACTAGGGCCACGATTGGTTGAAATAAGATGCAAACATGAGAGGGAAAGCATAGCAGTTGGTGTGTAAATTAATTAGTTGTTCGCGGATCGCCATTCGAGCCGTGTGGAAAATTCTTAGATTTTCAACTGGGATGTGTGCAAATTCAGTAGAATCGCTGTGCCGGACCGTCGAAAGGGAACAGAGAATGTGAAATTCTAAAAATTGTTCGTTGCAGGACAAATTCGACGTGCAAGCGGGCGATTATATAAACCCGTGTTTATAGGAGTTTCGCTCTCTTAGATTTTTGATTTTATTCAATAGTTTAAACAGTTTTGCTCGTTATTTTTTTTGATTATTTAATACTTTAAGTAGAATACGTGGTGATTACGTGCTACAATAAAAGTTATCAGTACACTTAGAGAAGATACAAGGTAACTAAGTCTAGTTATATGTGCGAGTATTACTGTACCAATTATCCAAATTAGTAACGATAAATAAATAAATAAAAGTAGGCAGTTTTGGCTATAGCGTGAAAGAATTATGAAGTTCTTTGCTATTTTTCGGGAGTGAGTAATCAAGTGTTATTCGTAAACGTGATTGGATCCACAAAACAAGATTTAGATATACATAGATGAGTTCCTGAGAAGCCCTGAAACAATTTAGACGAATGGTAGTGTACGAAAATTTTAAAAGCAGTCAGAATCTGAAGCCGTAAACATAAACCAGCGGGAATGGTGGAATTAACAAGGACGATGTACATTGAAGCCATGAGTGCAGTAACCTTCAGGTAAATTATGCATTTTGTTCGATCTTAGATGTTTTGGTGTGTGTTGAATATCTTTATAATTTGTTTGATAAAAATGGACAGTAGTAAATTTTTATAAACAACAAATTTTTAATTTTAAGGTAAAATTTTTTTGTATAAGTAGAAAGGAGTATTTATCAGGTTTATGTTTTGGATTATGATGAAAATTTGGGTCTGTCTTTGAGCTCAATTAGACTAACCTATTAAATTAACGTAAAGGGGTGGGAGATGCTCCCTTTTATTCCTATCCTATCCTACAAGGACTCTAATTCTGGATGCTGAAATTTATGCTACAATTTAATTTTGAAATTTTAATGTATTATGAATATTGATGTAAATAGAGTTAATGTTGATGTTTGTGGTAGGAATGTGTTTGTTTTTTATGAATGAGGATGAAAGTTTTAACTAGGTGAGCAGCCGAGGCGGAGAGAGTAAAGAGGCGATTATCAGAAGAAAGTCAACGGACCAGTTAATTTTGAGGGTTTCACAGCATCTCTTGACGCCCAATCTGTGGGGCTCGAATGTTTTTTAGAAAGGACCCAGTTCCTGTGGACGAGGATCACAGCAAATATATATATATATATATATATATATATATATATATATATATATATATATATATATATATATCGAAAAAAGCGTTAAAATGATCAGCACGACACTTTTTTTTCCGAGTGCTCGTGCTATACCAAATATTAAAAATTATTTAAAAATGGTTAGCCATTGTGTTGGAATATGTGTCTAAGATGACTACTGCCAATTATATTAATCTATAATGATGAGTGATCTGTGGAATGTTTTTAGTCTGATATAATTATCAGTGTACCTAAAAACAAAATAGATGATAACAGCTGTTAATCTTTATATGTCTGATTAACAAGTTTTGCATTTTAAATAAAAAACCTTTTTTACTTATGCTGAATTGGTAGTTCCTTTATATATTACAACACATTGGAACTCAGGCTAAAAGTTATTGTAGTTGTTAGAACTGTTGATAAATATTGAAAAATGCGCTAGAAATGATCAGCATGTTACTTTTTTTTTCGAGTGTCGTGCTTAACCAAAAATTAAAAAATTATTTAAAAATGGTTAGCCACTGCAACTCGGACCAAAAGTAGTCGTAGTTGTTAGAACTCATGTTGAACTGTCGATATATATCGAAAAACTCGCTAGAAATGAACAGGACGACACCTTTTTTCCAAGTGTCGTGCTAGACCGAAAATTAAAAAATTATTTAAAAATGGTTAACCACTGGAACTCAGGCTAAAAGTGATCGTAGTTGTTAGAACTCATGTAGAACTGTCGATATATATATTGAAAAATGTGCTAGAAATGATCAGCACGACACTTTTTTTTCTGAGTGTTGCCGTGCTAGACCAAAAATTATTTAAAAATGATTAGCCACTGGAACTCAGGCTAAAAATGGTCGTAGTTGTTAGAACTCATGGTAGAACTATTGATATATATCGAAAAATGCACTAGAAATGATGAGCATGACACTTTTTCGTCGAGTGTCGTGTTAGGTACAAATTACGTTGTTTATGCAAATAACTTAATTATTGCAATTTTTATTTTAATTACATAGAGAGAGATGGAACTTGATTAGAACTAATGGGAACTCTTGCTAAAAGTTGTGGTATTTATTGGTTTCTTATAGATTAGAGGAGGAAGTGTCATGCTAGATTCGCGAAGTTAGCACGACAATTTTTCATTTGCTATTTTTTGATATTCAAAATGCGGAAGAACTCTTTTTATTTTCTATCAGGAACTCTAGAACTATGAAAAGTACTACTAGAGCTATCATTGTATTTTTAAAATTTAAAGAATGTCGTACCAACTTCACAGGAGTTACAAAATGTTGCTGTATGGGTCAAGAACCAGGTTCCTAAATACACAAATAATCGAAGTTTAAAGCCTGTAGTGCACATGAGACTGTTTGAAATTGACTGCTCGGTTTGTTTACCTGATAATTCTATGAACGAGGAAGTAAACGCAGTAGGTGGAATTGGTACAACCAAGGTAGAACCACAACAGAACGTATCGTCGACCAAGGATTGCAGTTCTAACGTTAAACCAGAAACAGAACAGCAGTTGTTTCTTTTAGTACAACTTAAAATGGTTAGGTTTCAATAGCAGCAAAACCCTTCAGTGGAGGACTTAGAAGAACTAAAAGATAATTGGCGAATCTGGCAACTACGGTTTAAGTGTCACATTGATCTAAAGGAGACTGTAGAGGGAAAATGACGATAATCACGGTAGACAGAATGATACTCGAATTCAGAGTGCAAATTTCACACCTGATGTGAACTTAGCTGGCCAGTTTGCCAATCTACGTTTCGCTCAAAGTCATGTAGCCGAAAAGGAATTGCTGTTAAAAGTTACAGTATGCATCGCTGATCTGGTTCTCTTATGTATAAGATACACATGTATATACCATAAATTTTTACGTTACTGTGCTTATAAACTAAAAATATTTATTGATAATCACGATTATTTGAGTATTCTTAATATCTTAAATTTACAAACGTTTGAAACTCGTTGAAAGTGTAACGATTTGGTTTTTGTGTATAAACTTCTAAATGGGAAAATTGACTGTTTACAACTTATCGAGAGAATTCGTTTTAATGTTCCTAATAGACTCTTGCGTAACCATAATTTATTTAGTATTCCTTTTCATTCTACAAATTATGGGCGGCACATACCTTTAGACAGATCTTTAAATTTATTTAATAAGTTAAAAGTAGATCCTTTCTGTGTTTCATTAATTAAATTTAAAAAATGTATTCGCACGGTAGAAATATAAATGTATTTGTTATGCTGTAGGATTTGTATAGTTGAACGTTAGTCACTAGTTATACCATTGATTTAGAGCTACTTTAGTTTTTAGTATTTGTTATAATTTTGGAAGAAAATGTTGTTTTTATAATAGGGATATAAATAAATAAATAAAATAAATAAAAGCAGGTGATCGTCCCATACCATTAATTACAACTCCTGTTGTGTATTCTACAAATACAAAACAGCATCATTTTGATTCCGTGCAGAATACTCACTACCTGTGAGAAGAGAAACAGTGTCATTTTGATCCCGTGCATTCAGATCACGAAGATGCGAAATATTCACTACATGTGAGAAGAGAAAGTGCAAACTCCCAAAGAGCCAATTCACAGATATTAGCCGCTAGGCAGGTAATGCCACGTGACTTATCGGAGTTCACTTGCGAACTGGAACAGTGGTCTATATTTATAAGTAGTTATAATAAGTCTACAGTGGCTTGCGGATATAGTAACTCCAAAACTCTTGCAACAATCGGTGCCAGATGTGATGAAAACACTTCACATGCTGTACGGATACCCTGAGGTGATAGTAAATAAACTAATTAAAAATGTACTGGAAACACCATTCCTCAAAGCTGAAAAAATTGAAAACGTTAATCGAATTTGGGATGTCAGTTAAGAATCTTACGCAGCACCTAATTGCAGTCGAACAACATACTCATCTGCTAAATCCAGTTCTTTTACAGGAACTTGTAGAGAAATTGCCTGCTAACATAAAGCTCCAGTAGGCCCAACAGTTGAACAATTTTTCCACTTCTTCACTTCACACGTTCAGTGACTTTGTCGTCCGTAGAGGAATCTGTCAGTTAGGTAGTAACATACTCTGGTAACCAGTGGGAACAGACGGACAAATCTAAGATAAATAATATAAATTTATCTCCACGCTCATGACCAGAAAAATTCACCTACATCCGACGGCTCCGTTAACAATAAGAACTCCGAAAAGAAATGTTTTCTATGTTTCAATGAAGCACATTTTATTTATTTATTTATTTATTTATATAAATTAATTACTTACAGGTAATACCCAAATAGTAATAATATACATGAAAAAATGAGCAACATAGTTAACACTTTACAAAATGGATAAAGATGTCTTCAAATATTTACACGTGACATTGAAAATATCGATATTGGATGGTATAGAAGCATTGTAAACTCCCATTAACTTATCACTAAATGCACTAGCCCCATAGTTAGTACGATGACTACCGATGTAGAATAAATCATTACTCCTGGTGACTTTAACTGGTATCCGAAACTGCAGCATGCTTAGTAATTCCGGACAGTCAACTATGTCATGTAGCAATTTATAAAGAAATATTATAAACGCTGCAGTACGTCGAGCTAGCAGTGATTTACAAAAGACTGCCAGATATTTTTATACTGCAATGTTGAAGATCGTTGGAAACATGTTCAGTGTCTAAAGTTGTGCAGATACTGCTTAAAATTCCACATTCGTAAATCATACAGGAAGCAAAATGTGTCAAATTGATGGCTGTCAACTGAAACACCACCCCCTGCTGCATCTTTTGACTGAGAAGGAAGTTAAAATAACATGTTCGCCTAAAACTGAAAGTCACTCATATCGCCATATTAACGAATCAGTGTTATTTCGAATAATATCCGTGATCTTGTATGGGATCTCGAAGTCCGTTAAAGTATTCGCCATACTATATGTGCTTCTGGCAACTAATTTGTGCTTTCCCAGTACTGTCTAGCATTTGTTCATCCTATTCTTCAAGTGTTTGGTGGGAGTTGTCATTGTATCACATTCTTATACTATGTAACTCAGGCGTGACTTTGTATGATCCCATCGTGCAAGAACCACATGTTCATGACTTGTATTTTTTTATATCAGTCTGAATAAATACAATGTAACCTTTGTTACACTGTAGGAAGAAATATAATTTTCTGTAATTTAATATTCATGGATTTTACCAACAATGCGTATATATTTTTTTATTACCTTGTATTAAAGTGTGGCTGAGGTTTTCTTTATATGTGACATGGATTTTAATTTATTAAACTAAAATTTAAAAAGATTTATATTTGAGATACATTTTAATGATTCACTGTTATTTTACTTCATAGTTCTAAAACTTTCTTAAAATGTGACGTGATTCCACTATGAAAGTTTACAAGTTATAAGTATTTTTACATTTTTGTGCTTTTAAAATAATTTATGAACCTAAGTTTCGTCCTAATATGTATTTAGCATAGATAAAACGATGCGTTGTAGTTTTTAAGTTTATGATTTTAATATAACTACCAATTTTATTGTAATGCCATGTTTATTGAACACTATTATACATGAAATCAGAATTATACAGGGTACTTCAATATTAATTTATCCAGTTAAGATTAATTTTTCTTTTTCTGCATTTTTTTCTCGTAACTCTAAGGTGTTACAACTTCCTTTAATGCTTTATCTCCCAATCTGATGTTTGCTGCTTCACCAGATCTTGTACAACTGCATTCCATCTTTGTTTTACTTCTATTTATGTTCATCATATAATCATTTTTCAAAATATATCCCATGCCATTCGGGTGGCTAAAGGAATTCCTTGTACATCAAGCTGCCATTGGGGTTTTTATTTCCAATATTTATTTATTGCTTGGAACTAATTTGTCCAAATCTTTGTGTTTTAAGTCGAAAATGCGTGGGGTGTTCCGATGTTACCGCCCATCTGTTAATTCATAAACACAGGTATGTACTCGACTAACTTTTTTTATCATCCCGAGATGTGTTTCTGTATTATGACTCGCGAGTAATTAATTTGTGGTTTCCCTGCACTGTCTAGCATTTGTCCTTCCTACTCTTCATGCTTTGTGGATGTTGCCATTTTTTCTATTCCATATGACTCAAGCATGACCCTCGTATGATCCCATCATGCAAGAACCACGTATGTGTCCATGACTTGCATTTTCTTATCAATCTGAATAAATACATTGAAACTCTTTTTACTTTGTACAGAAAATATTGTTATCGGTAACTTGATATGGGTGAGTTCCACTACTCGGCATCTGAGTTTTTCATTACATTATAAGAACATTAAAGTGTATCTGGAATTTTCTTTATATATAACATTGATTCTAATTTATTTAACTGAAATTTGTAAAAAGCTCTCCTGTATTTGAGATGATATTAATAAATTTACTGTTGTTTCATAATTCTAAAGCTTTCTTGAAATGAAACGATTTTGCTATGAAAATTTACTGAAATAAATATTTGTTTACCATTTTGTGGTTTAAAATAATTTATTAACCTAAGTTGTGTTCCAATATATATTTACAGAAATAAAACAATGCTTTTGTAGTTTACAATTTTTGTAGAACTACCAATTTATTGCTGTGTACACTAGTATACATGAAATCAGAATTATATAGGGTACGTCATTTTTAATTTATCCGTTTAAGATTAATTTTCTTCTTTTTGGCATTTGTTTTTATTTAACGTAATGCTAAAGCGTGACACCTGAATTCTTCCGGTAGTATCAGTTGCGGGAGTCGGTTTTAGATGAACTATCGAGGAAAAATATAAGCTACCAGAATGTGCATGATTGAAAAAGGACACGTTACTGGTTGACTTCTTCCATAGTGAACGATTATTTGTGTAGTCTTCTTTAAAGATTCATGGAGAATCAATACTCAAATTTGTTGTACAAAAAAATTTATATGTAAAAACCTAGTACATTCTTTGTAATGCTTACAAAATATACAATGACATGCATTCAAATTCTTATTCTAACAAAATATACAGTGGATATCCGCTTTACTCACTAATAAATTATTAGTCAAAATTACAGTAATCTGTTGTTCTAAAATGTTACATCTATTTTCTATCTACTCTGAACATTGTTTAGATTTTAGGCTTTTACACAAAACAATGTATGATTAATTAACCAATGTTAATTTGATATCTTTTGCAGTTCATGGCGAACTCCTTCAATCGACCGTGGTACTAAACCATCATATATTAGTAGTGATGCTTTTGTAAAACCAGGTTTAAGAACAGTTGTTATACCTTCTAAAGTTATGACACACTTTCTTAACCTATCACACAAGAATACATTTAGTAATATTGAAACGTGTGGTATACTTGCTGGAAAATTGGTAAGTTTTCTTTACTTGTTTCGTTATTAATCTTATGTATAGCTTTGTAACATGCTAATTGTGTAACTGTACATATTTTAGGAATTTTCTTAATTTTTAGTTTATTATTGAACACTTTTTCTAGTATGGGTTTATATATTTATATATTTTATTCGGCTTTTAAGCTATTTAAAGGTTAACATCTGAGATGCTTGGAAATGCACCTACTTTCCCATTTTATTGGTATTCTTTCAAATAGTTTTACTTTAAACTTCACTTTGCTTTTATACTTCGTGTAATTTAGAATATTATGCTAAATTTGTCTCCCTTTATTTTGGGCTTTTGTGCCACACGGCGGTATTTAAATTCTATTAATAAATAATAGTTACTATTTCTCGAGTTGTTTACATGCGCTTCATTAATTTGGTGAAATCTATGGATTTTGTTGGTAGGTATTCTATAGATTTTTTAGGTACTAATTACCTTTATTTTCTCGTTCGTATTTGTATTGTACGTTTTATTACTTTGTTTTGCCATGTAATTACATTTTGTTGTTGTGTCTATGTATTGCTGATCTATTTTCTACTAGTTTTATTACTCGATTTTGCTCTGGTTTTACTATGCTTTATATTGTCTGCTTCATTGCAGTTTCTACATGCGATCAGTTGATTCCCTGCCAGGAGTAAGTTATAACTAAAATCTTACTCTACTAGTGCATCACGGAAATTATATAGATAAGTATTTGAAGAAAACTAACTAAACTAATTCAGTGGCTTACGAAAGTTTTTAAGTCTACCACTTGCAATATTTCCACTAACAATCACAATACTAATTAATTACTTGATTTCGTTGGTTTTGCACTACTGGTATCTTACAAAATTTGTAATTTATTTATTATTATACTTTGTCCAACAGGTATAAATTCAATTACAGGACAAGACCAAAGTGAAACGTTACCTAAACGCGGCTAGTAAGCACTAAATACATTACTAAAGCTATTTCAATTTTTTGACTACATGACTAGTTTAAAATTTTACTTTCAACCCTGACATGCCTCACACATGTATCGCATGACTTGAAGATACTGTTTTTTCGTGCGAAATATTTGTCAAAAATTCTTATTCCTCGACTTTTACAATTTAAGTTTATGTAAGCTGTACTACAAGAACCTTTTCAAAAATACCTCATTCTATTTAATTTGTTATTTTTTCTACTATTTTTGTAAATCGGTTTCTATGCCAAAGACAAATTTATTTCATTTTTCTAATGTATGAATTATACAAACTGTAGTCTCTCTTTCACCTAAATATTTATATTTTTTTCAGTGTTCTCAAGCTAGTTAATTCAGCTATTCCTGGTTCTTAGTGTTTCTTTTGCTTCTTGCGGTAGTTCTGTTTTGGTACTTCTGCTTTGCATATGGGAACGTAATCCTTGGCATCCTGATTCCTGTTTTTTCGTCTATCGTTCTGCTATTCAGTCCTTTAGTATCTGTTTTCCTTCTAAGCATATCTATACAATACTTTTGGGGCCAACATCCAAATCATACCATTACATTAGCAGTAAAATAGTAGTCAATCAATAAATCATTTATTTACAATTCTACTGTACATTCTGATTGTACCTTAAGCTAGCCATCTCTGCTGACAAGTTCCTACAATAAAAACATATGCATACATTTTAGTTTATAATTTTTTCATGTAAATATATTCTTAATTTATATACACAGTTTAGATATTTTTCTATAGTCTATTACCACTAAATAATTTAGGGTTCACCTGGTTTATGTAATTGACCTATTTTTGACCTGCTTCAATAATAATAATTATTTACTTATATAAGCTATTACGGCATTTGCTTGATTTAGTTAACAATATTATTTAATTCAAATAAAGCTTATTATCAAAGGATTAAAAACTATATACAGTCTTTATCAAAATAAAACCAATAAGCTCCAAAACTGTGTTGCGTGTTAAATTGACGCTTATTACCTGAGTTAAACTCTACCAAGAAGACAACATAAATAATGCTTCAGCCAGCTTTCCGTTTTGAAGGCTGGCTTTTATAATTAATGCTTGAGATACTGGTAGAGTCAGATGTGTGTGTGCTATTGTATTGTGGTTATATTTTGATTGCAATTTAATTATTTATAAGGATCATACACTAACAGGTATGCCATCGAACATACGTATTATTTGCAAGAAACAAGATAATAAAATCGCATTACAATATTATAGGTCATTATCTATGGCTTACCAGAGAGTCTTGATTAAAATTTAGAAACTGAAATAGTCGACAAAATTTGTCAACTCGAAATAATATAAGCACCTTGACTCAAAAGATAAAAAGGTTTGGTATTAAGAAAGATAATGCAAGTAAACCTCGTCCACTATGTGTTACAATGAATAACAGTTACCAGGTTTATAATGTTCTTAAAAACAGAATGCTCTTAAAATTGCATTCTGATTTTAAAGATGTATTTTAAAAAAAGATGAAATGCTTTACCAAAGAGAGTTAAATCGTAAGTCTACGAACGAGTTACAAGAAAGAATTGAAAATTGAGAAACTAATCTTGCTATAAAGTTTGTCAACGATTTACCTTGTATTGTGCAAAAATGCAAAAAAAAACTAAATAATCCCAACAGTAAGATCCTTATGTGTTATTATCAAAACGTTTAAAGCATGTGAGATAAAGTCGATGAATTTACAGCAAATATATGTGATTGTGAATATGATGTCGTTGCTATAATTGAAACATATATATATATATATATATATATATATATATATATATATATATATATTATAAAATGTTTAAATAGGGCTTCAAACGACTTTGCTAGAATGGGGTATATTTGGTTTTGTTTGAGTATTTTCTTTCAGGTATTTTTGGTTTATAAATTAACAACAACTATTCCACGTTTATAAATTTATAAAGCTTTTGAAACTGCATTGCATTCAACAACATATACCGCCATAGACCAGGCTAAGCTAGTTATAAGTTTGCATTGTATACGTATTTTAATTGTTATGGTTGCACGTATATGAAATTTAATTTGGAGTTAGCGTTTTCAGAACCATTTGAATGTAAAACAAATATCAAAATTGCTTGGTATACTGCACGCTTTTAAAATTTTAAGGAGTTAAGTGATACTCCCGTAAAATTTGTAAATCAATTTCAGTTGAATATGTTTTAACAATTAAAGATTGGTTATGTAATGACAGGACGTTTACCGAATAAGACATAAATGTCTGTTGCGTACAATTTAAAAGCTGAACCATCAAAGTTTGTTAGCTATTTTCAATATTGTAAAAGTTCAATATACATAAATCACTGGATTGCAAACCATCTAGAAAATGAATGTATCTAGAGAAAACAACTGTATTATTAATCAATTATTAATAATTATAAATTGCATAGTGTGCGTAGAGATAGTTGTCATGGCAACGGAAACAAAAGAAGACGGAATTTATTTTATAATGGACTTCAAATTTATATTACGAAAAATAGACGTGTTTTGTACTGTTATGAGTTTTATTACATTTAAAAGTTACGAGAAAGTTTTGAAAGTCAAGTTGTACCTGGAGATAGCAAATAGTAGCAGTTTTACGGCGAATAAAAGTTAATTAAAAGAGGGAGTGCTGGTCTGTACCGTTATTGTTTGAAGACGAAAGCATAGTGGAATTGGAGTTATCTGAGTATTTGTATAACATAAAATTTGTAGAAATATTAGTAGTTTTATAGTCTGGAGATTATCAGTTGCTCGAGTTACTTATTATTTACAGGAGGTGCCTGCAGTTGGTCACTTGGCTTCAGGACGGCTGGAAGGCGGCGCTTGTATCTGGATTCCAGGTATTAGTATTTAATATCTACGCAGTGCTTTAATCAAATTTATAAAAGTGGAACTAGTGTTTGGGAATACTTTTGGTTTTTAAAATTATTTTGAAAACTCCTTGGATATTTGTTTGGGTGTCTAGTTGAGAGGTGTTTGCCTAGGACGGACCCACCCTAGGTAGATTCCGCCACGTGTTTGACGGCCCTGTAAAATATTTAAGTGCAGCAGCCGTGTAAAATATTTAAAGATAAATTGTGTGGCATAACTCAACAAGGCTCTAAAATAAGACAAGGAGTGACAGATAGAGATATTACGCCTATCACTAATAAGGTAGGATCACAGTATATATAACAGATGTATTCGGTTGCAATTGTCATAATTGTCCTAAGATATAAAAAAAAGAAAGATCAATCCTGTAATCATGAATAAACAATACAAAATAGGTGGTAATTGATTATAAAAGGGTTTATTTTGAAAATTAAAGGGACATGTCTGATGAGGAGAGAATCACGAGGTCAGGAAAGTTTATGGAGTTGAGACTGGTGTGAGAGGGCAACCGGTGGTTAAGACTGTAGCAGCAGGGGATGCTAGGGATGAAGCTGGGGATATGTGGAGCCGGAGGTGATTATTGTGAATTCAGGGGTACATCGGGAGAAAATGAAATTGATAAGGAAAAGAGAATATGCAGATCCAAGATGTGATGATGGTTTTGTTGGAATTAAAAGGGTCGTTAACTAAGTCGCATGAAGAATTGAGAGGATCATTGTTGGCCGAGGTTAGAAATTCACAAGCGGAAGTTAAGGAAAATTTGATATGATGGAAATGAAAATTGAAGGAATTAATGTATCAATACAGAGCAGTTTGTGTTCATTTAAGGATGAAGTTCTGAAGGACGTAGAGGATAGAGTCCAGGTTGTAGAAGGAAGGTAACAACAGGTTTAAATGAATTAAGGGAAGAGCTGTACATGGTCGAAGTTAGACAGACAGAAAAATTGCAGAATTTAGGTGAAATAGTTCGGATTCAGACGGAGGACAATATTAACTCTAAAAACGAAATTATAGGCAAATTGCGGGCGAGTCAGGAGGTGGCAGAGAAGCTGAGAAGGGATACGACGGTTCTGGGGAATACGGTAAATGGATTGTCTGGTCTTGAAGGGAATGTTAGACAGATGAGAGAACAGTTGGTTGAATTGGAAAGGGGAAGAGTTGTTTGTGATGCAGGATACCAGTATAGGCTAGGAAAGAGACCTTGTCGAGGTTTGAAGGCAGAAAGAATGAGCAGCCGATGGTCTATCTTAGCAAGTTGGACGAGATGGTAGAGAGTGAGCCTGAGAGGGTGAAGATGCAGATGGTGAGCGTGACATTGGGGGGTTGTGCAGAGAAATGGCACTGTATCGTGAGGAGGCAACATAGTTCGTACGAGGAATTTCGAAGGCTATTCATAGAACAATATTGGGGAAACACGCATCAGGCTAATATTCGAACGGATTTAAACACTGGGAACTATAGGTCATACCAGGGATCGAGAGAAAATTATGTGATTGAAAAGTATAACCAGGCGCAGCACCTGATTCCTAAATTAAGAGAAGATGAAATTATATTATTGTTGTCAAGGCATATGGAGGCGGAAATAACTAGGGCCGTAGCGATACAAAACGTTCGGACTTTAAGAGACTTTTGGAAATGATGCGAAATTATGACGTAGCTAGGACGTTTGAAACGAATACCAGGGAAAATAGTGATAATAGGAATTGGGATAGGAATAGCACAGACTACCAGAGGACTGGGGTGCAAGGATACAATTATAGGGAGAATGGACAGGACAACTACAGAAAGCAATATCAGGGAAATCAAAGGAGAACGAATAATAATTGGGAACAACGTTTTAATAGAGACGATAATTATAGGGGGAACAATGACTGGAACAGGACGGATAGGAATGACAGAGGTTTTGGACAGCAAAGGACGGGTTTTGGGCAGAGATGGCAGAGAGAAAGGGAGCAGACATCAACGGATCAGGGGAAATACCGACAGGGATTAGAGACCGAGAACGGAGACAGATAGAAACTTGACGATCCAACACGTAACAACAAGAGACACGCGACAGAGATCGGAGGATAGGATAGAGAAAGTGGAGGTCCACGATGAACCCACGGTACAAAAAAACGTCGATTTATTAGTGTTAGGAAAATCAGATTTAGGGACACAGCATAGTATTAGTTTAGTAGATAAGTTGTTAGATAATAAGTTTGAAAGAAGGCGGGAGTTACCATTTATTCATATTAGTTTAGGGATTCTGTTTACACGGCATTGATAGATACAGGGTCGCAGTTATCGCTGGTGAGAGAGGAAATAGTTTTGAAACATGCAGAATTATTCAAAGGGAAAATTTGTAGGGTTAAGAGTATTAATTTATGGTCTGCGATTAAGAGGAAGTTAACTACGATAGACAAAGTTGTACAGTATCGATTGTATTAGGAAGTACCAGACTAGGTGAAGTAGAGTTTTGGATAGCAAGAGGATTATATTTAGATTTCATTGTAGGGATAGATGTAATTGAGGAATTTGGACTGGTTATAGATGGTAAAGCACGAATGGTAAAGGTATTAAATTTAGAGAAGAAATGGGTGGTGCCTAAGGATAATCGGGATACTAGGGATGAGATAAATACAGATAGTATAGGATCAGGAAAGACTAAGAATAGAATTTATGATGGAATTGATGAGTTACGGTTATGTAATATATTTGAGAAGGTATTTGATGAGGAACAGATAGGATTAATAGGGGTGGATATGAAGGAAATGTTATACGAGTTGTTTAATAGACATGCAGGAGTTTTTAGTAATGAGCCTAGGTTTGCGAAGGATACGCATAAGTTAGAGGTCACAGACGAGGGAAGTTTTCGTACTAGGGTATATCCAATACCATTTGCATTAAGGGGTCGAGTAAAAATGAGATTAAAAGATGTTAAAAGAGGAATTATTGAATCAGCGAGAACACCCTATATCAATCCGGTAGTGGTTGTGCCTAAATCTGATAATTTAGAATTAAGAATATGTTTAGATGCTAGGAGATTGAATGCGATTACTAAACCACAATTTGAACAACCAAAATCACTAGATAATTTGTTATACAAGGTAAGCGAGATGAAAGTTTTAGCAAACTGGACTTAAAGAATTCTTTTTGGCTAATTCCTTTGCATGAGGAAAGTCGGAAGTATACTGGATTTAGCATTGAAGGGAGATTTATCAGTACAGAGTTGTTCCATTTGGTCTTTCAACGTCATCCGCTGCATTAGTTCGAGCCATGCAGAAGTTATTAGATGAGTACGAAGACTTCTGTACGCACTATGTCGATGATATTTTGATTTTTCTAAGAACGAGTTAGAGCATTTAGAACATTTAAGAAAAGTGATCCGAAGGTTAGACGAGGGAGGTTTGAGGTTGAATTCGAAGAAGTGTGAGTTTTTAAGGACCAGGTAAAGTATTTGGGGTTTGTCGTTGGCAGCAAAGGAATTAGAATTTGTGAAAACGCTTGGACGAGTTGAAGAATTTGAAACAGCCAAGAAATTTGAAAGGTTTAAGAGGATTTTAGGTGTATTAAATTATTATCGTCGATTCATACCAAAATATTCGGAGTTGTGCATTCCATTGTTGGAGTTGTTAAAAAGAACGAAAGGTGGAAATGGAACGAGCAAAGGGAGCAGGCATTTCGGGAGTTGAAGGCGGTATTTTATAGGAACTGTCATTAAAATATCCCAATTTTACGGATCCATTTATTTTAAGGACGGACGCTTCGAGTTTTGCAATAGGGGCTGAGTTGGTGCAGGTTCAAGAAGGAGAGAAGTGCCAATTTGTTTTATTTCGAGGGCTCTGAAAGACTGCGAGACTAGGTATTCGACAGCGGAAAAGAGATGCTGGCAATCGTATATGCTGTGAAGAAGTTAAGATTTTATTTATTGGGTAATAAATTTCTGGTTGAATCGGATAACACAGTGGTCACGTTTCTGAAGAAGAAAGAGTTTTGAACAGTCAATTGTATAGATGGGCGTTAGTATTGCAGGAATATGATTTTGAGATTAGACATAAACCTGGTAAAGAAAATGTTACGGCTGATTTCTTTAGTAGGAAGGATGAAGGGTTGCTAACGGATAGTAGGAATGGATTTTGATTGCATTGCAAGTGTTTGAAGATCTGGGAAGATGGTCGAATGCCAGATTTCATCGGATGCAAGCACACGAAGAAATAAGGGTGATCAGAGAAAATTATTCAGAGAGAATTTAGAACAAGACAGAGGTTTTATATGGTCGAGGGAGTTTTGGTGAAAAGGTTATGGGATGATGAATTATTAGTGTTAACGACACAGGTAGCCGTTGAGCTGATCCAGGAAATTCATACTACGTTTGGTCATATAGGGATTCGTAAGACGTTCTTGATATTTAGGAAGCTTTCTATGCACGAAACGATAGAAAATTGGTGAAAAATTGCATAAATCTGTGTGAGACGTGTTTGTTAGGAAAGGATAAGAATGTGGTGTTGCAGAATCAAGTTAGATGTATAAGAGCGGAAGGTCCATTAGATATTGTGGCAATGGATTACTTGAGTAATTTGATACCGAGTAGGAACGGATATCAGCATATTTTAGTTGTAGTTGATATTTTTACAAAGTTTGTGCAGCTTTATCCAGCGAGGAGATGTAATTCTAGGCATGTATTGAGTTCTGTAAGAAAGTTTGTAGAACGAATAGGTAAGATGAATAGGGTATTGTTGGACAATGCAACGTATTTTCGTAATCGAAGGGTTGAAAGTAAATTAAGGAAGGATGGAATAAAGATGACATTCTGTAGTATCAGACATCCTCAAGGAAATCCGTGTGAAAGATATATTCGAGAAGTAATAAAGTTTTTGAGGTTAATAACGCAGGAACAACATGATCGGTGGGTAAGGTATTTACCGCGAATAGAAGAATATATTAATTTTGTACCAAGTTCAGTGACCGGAATGTGTCCTGTGACATTGATGAAGAAGGTGATTCCAGCAAGACCGTGGAGAGCTGAACAAAAAGTGGAAAATATAATGGAGTTGTTGCATAAAGCCAAACAACAAGTCGAAACGATACAAAGAAGGGAGTTGGAGAAACGTAACAAGAAAATCAAGAAGCAAGTGGTTTTTTCAGTTGGGGATCTTGTTATTGTTAAAAGATTGAGAATGTCAAATTGGGAAAGAAATATTTGTGCCAAGTTGTTATTTCCATACGAAGGTCCTTATCGAGTGAGAAGAATTTTGCAGAAGGAATACTTACGAATTGGAGAATGACAGGGGTGAATGTCGGGACGTTTTCATATAGAAAATTTGTATCCATATTTCCATGTGGAAAGTAAAGTATCGCAAGAATAAAATTAACACTGTAAATAATACTAACGAGCTTAAAACTATACAGAATATACAGAAACTAACACTTAATCCTCATACATAAAAAAAAAAAAACTATAGTGATTTTAACTAAAATTTAAAATTTCTCAACCATTAAAAGAATTACTTATATCCAGGAAGCAAATTTTCATTTTTATTTAAAATCAGTGGGGCCTTATATACTGTCAAGAAGGGGGTGGGCTTATAAAATGTTTATAAATCACTGGATTGCAAACCATCTAGAAAATGAATGTATCTAGAGAAAACAACTGTATTATTAATCAATTATTAATAATTATAAATTACATAGTGTGCGTAGAGATAGTTGTCATGGCAACGGAAACAAAAGAAGACGGAATTTATTTTATAATGGACTTCAAATTTATATTACGAAAAAATAGACGTGTTTTTGTACTGTTATGAGTTTTATTACATTTAAAAAGTTACGAGAAAGTTTTGAAAGTCAAGTTGTACCTGGAGATAGCAAATAGTAGCAGTTTTACGGCGAATAAAAGTTAATTAAAAGAGGAAGTGCTGGTCTGTACCGTTATTGTTTGAAGACGAAAGCATAGTGGAATTGGAGTTATCTGAGTATTTGTATAACATAAAATTTGTAGAAATATTAGTAGTTTTATAGTCTGGAGATTATCAGTTGCTCGAGTTACTTATTATTTACAGGAGGTGCCTGCAGTTGGTCACTTGGCTTCAGGACGGCTGGAAGGCGGCGCTTGTATCTGGATTCCAGGTATTAGTATTTAATATCTACGCAGTGCTTTAATCAAATTTATAAAAGTGGAACTAGTGTTTGGGAATACTTTTGGTTTTTAAAATTATTTTGAAAACTCCTTGGATATTTGTTTGGGTGTCTAGTTGAGAGGTGTTTGCCTAGGACGGACCCACCCTAGGTAGATTCCGCCACGTGTTTGACGGCCCTGTAAAATATTTAAGTGCAGCAGCCGTGTAAAATATTTAAAGATAAATTGTGTGGCATAACTCAACAAGGCTCTAAAATAAGACAAGGAGTGACAGATAGAGATATTACGCCTATCACTAATAAGGTAGGATCACAGTATATATAACAGATGTATTCGGTTGCAATTGTCATAATTGTCCTAAGATATAAAAAAAGAAAGATCAATCCTGTAATCATGAATAAACAATACAAAATAGGTGGTAATTGATTATAAAAGGGTTCTCTATAACTCAATATATACCAAAATATAACAATATATATATATATATATATATATATATATATATATATATATTAACATTTGACATTTATCAAAGGTTCTACAAAGGTAGTTCGTTAGTGCTACTGATAAAACCATAAATTTTCCATTTTATCAAGCTATACTAAAAGTTAAAAACACTACGGTTAACAAAGATTGATGACTAGTTACTTGTTGAAGGCATATATAGGATATTATGTACTAGTAATACAGCGTTTGAGGTTTAATAAAAAGCATTTTCATTTGTTTGCATATACGAAGGGTATCTAATGCATCTTCGGTTGAATGTGTATAGGTTTTGTCTTCAATTTAGCATTTGTAATTTGTGCAGGATACTGTAGGCACTTATAAGTTTTGAGTTACCTAAAATGAAAGATGTTTAATACATTTAAATTATAAAGCAACATAAAATTTTTGAAATGTCAAATAAAATGTAAAAATAAACAAAGCTGTTCTAAAATAGTAATTAGGTAGATTTAAGTTGAATTTGTTGAATGCATCCCTTATGTTATATTAGTTAGTAGGCTAGAAATAAGTTTGTTTTTAGTTGTTATAGGTGATAATTGTTTTAAATGAAATTAATTAAAAAATTTTGAAAATAGTTTACACATAAAATTTTGGTAGATTGAAAAATTGTTTTGGATCAAGAGCTTGTAATTAAAAATTGTAAAAAAATTAATAGACGTGTTAATTGTGCATGCATTTTAATTTAAAATAAAAAAAAAAAGGAAAGTGAAAAGTTTTATACGACGGAAATAAATTCCAAAAGAAAAATTTCAAATATACCAACATCGGGGCATCCTTTGTTGTGGTTCAGGAGTTGCTGCAGATCAGTTAATTGGTGACGTATAAGGTGTTCGTAGTTGTAGAGCAATTAAAACAATTAGTGGTTGAAGTAGTTCCATAAGAGAACCTAAAACTAGAGGAAAAACATTATTGTATTTTATACTAAACATATATTTATTAGGTACTCACCTAAAGCGCTCGAGGCAACTTTGTGTATCCTGTTTCCAATCCTGTACACCCAGACACATTCAACTGAGTTACAGGTATATAAGTTAATGTTATCTACTCTTCATATTTAAGTAATTTGGAATAAATTAAATTTCAAACGTTAACTAGAATAAATAATTGCAGAACAGATTTATCAATCTTTGTTTAATCGGTATACGTAAGCACAACTTTGAGGTTAAGTTGAGTGTGATCGCATACACTTTAGGCGCCTGTGTTTCAATACCTGTAAGGGGACAAAGAACCTACTTCTCCTTACAGAGTTAAAATACTAGATTCAGTTTCCCTGAGAGAGAGTTTCAAAAAGCCGTGGCATAATTGAATTGAAAGAGTATAAATTTAATCATTTACAGACTAACACCATATTACAGGTTGCACCTATTATTTTTACTCGTACATTAAAGCAGCATTTCACATAAAATATCAACATACATAACATAATATATATATATATATATATATATATATATATATATATATATATATATATATATATATATATATATATATATAGTTAGAATTAACGACCTCTGGTTTAATACTATTCAGTTTTTCTTTTATGGGTTATAGGTCCTGTTTAAAAAAATAATAAAAGGCGTACTCTTTTTATTCCATCTGAATTTTCGAGTATATTTGTACTCTTGGTCACAGATTACTAAAAATTACACGTTGTATAAACACAGTTATTGCAAATGAATATATACTTACAATAGTTGAGATTGTGTAATTACTGGCATGTGTAACCGGAAACATTTTTAAAAAACTATTTAGAACAATTACAAAATTGACAGTTTCTGACAAATGACATATAAATTAAAACATTTGTATATATACATGCAAACTAAACTAGAGTGGAACTAAAAATAAATTATGAATATGCTTTATGGTAAATGATTATGAGTGGGGTGTACTAGTAAATGATATCTGGTTTGCAGGTGAATGTGTTTGTATATGTGCAGTGTCTGTATATTGTATATTTGTGTATGTTATGTATGTGTGTGTCTGGTAAGCTTTGTTTTGTTGTGTAAAGTTGTATATGTGCGTGTGTTTGTGTGTGTGTGTGGGTACGTGTATGTATGTGTAAGTGTGTATATTGAGTGTAACTACATTATTTTTCTCATTAGAACCTAAGTTTCTTTTTTTTTTTTTTTTTAATAATATATTCTATTTTGTGTATATTTGCTATTTGGGTGACTTGAAATTGAGCAAGTAAGTGTATATCGAACTTAGATTGGAGATATCTGTTTTTTTATTTATACTATTTGGACAGTTATATATGTGACACATTTCTTTGAAAATGCGTTTAGATGTTACTTTTTCGGTTTCTAATATTTTAGCGTCATTGAAATTCATATTATGACCTTTCGTTAAGACATGTGTAGACAAAGCACATGCCTGAGGTTTTATTTTAATATCGCTTTTGTGTTGCGTTATTCGCTGTTTTAAATTTTGAGCAGTTTGGCCTATATATGATGCATCACAATCCGAGCAGTTAATTTTGTATATGGTATTCCGTTGATTTAAACAGGGAGTTTTATCTTTTATTTTAGAAAATAATTTTTTTATTGAGATTAAGTTTTGTTTCGCGATTTTTATGTTTTCTTTTTAAATACTTGTATCAATTTAGGTGTTAAGCGTTCTATATAAGGTAATGTTTTATACAGTGTTTATAAGGTCTTTATTGTTTTTATTGGAGAATGTACTGCTATTTAGTGTTGTTTTATTACAGTTGAAGGATAACCGTTTTCTCTTAAAATTTTAGAAAATAATTTAATATTCTTATTGTATAATGAAGGATGGGAAATTCTTTTATGCGATTTTCATTTTATAATAAAATTTATCTTGGTACTAAAATTTTGATAAGAGTAGAAGTTAATATATCGATTCGAATTTGTTGGCTTTTGATACAAGTCTAGTATGATTTTGTTTTCTCGTGTTCGAATTAGTAATGTATCTAGAAATGGCACACTGTTATTTGTTTCCATTTCAGCTGTAAACTGTAGGTGTTTATTATACCCATTAAAAACGTCTAATGTTTCCTTAAGCTTTTGTTCGGGAATGGCTGTAATTATGTCATCTACAAACTTTCTAATAAATGGTAGTTTGAAGGACAGCTTAGGTATAATTGTTTCGAGGAGAGTATCCATTACTATGTCAGAAATCACTGGACTTAGGTTCGAGCCCATTGGACAACCAAAATTTGTTTAAAATAATTATCATTAAATGAAAAGTAACTTGATTCGAACAAAAATTCTATAATTTCAAAGAACATTTTGTTGTCAATTTTACATTGTAATTTAATACGGTTCCATATACCTTTTATATTTTCCAAAGCTAATGTTTTTGGTATGTTAGTGAATAAAGAGATCACGTCTAAGCTAATTAATACATATCCTTCTGGTAATTGAAAATTATTAATGAAATCTGCAAATTCAAAGGAGTCTTTCGTGTTATATTTACTTTCTGTTGATTTTTGAAGGATTACTGAAATAAATTTTGATAAAGACTCTGTAGGGCAATTATTACATGAAACTATTGGTCGCATAGGGAAGTTATCTTTATGACTATATACCTTTATGACTATAACCCATAAAAGAAAAACTGAATAGTATTAAACCAGAGGTCGTTAATTCTAACTATAATATAATGGGTTTCTATAATAACATCACTTTAAAATATGGAGCCAACACCACGGAACTTCTTAAACGTTGGGCAAACATCAACATTAAACTGGCATCATTACTAAACAGAAAGGTATTCCTTTTGCAATGCAGGAAACACGAAGTATTACCTAATCACATACCACATGCTATTAAGAACATATATAATCTATTAAATAACAACACATGAACTATGGCAAACGAAATAAAAAGATTTAATGATAAACTGACAGTCAAAATTTTAAATTTAGAAATAAGAATCACTCATCGCACCATATGTCAATTCAATAACCAAGTCTCAGATTTAAAACCGCAAATTACTGATATTATTCCAAATTATGTCTATACAGAATATGATAGAAGACTTAAAATTGCTTTTAATAAAAAATTTTATGAAGTTAAGACAAGTAATATAAGAAAATTTAATGAAATTTTGTCTTTAAGCAATAAAATCCCACATAATAATAACAAGTGGTTTAAAGATATCAGTAATCTGAATATACCAAATCAAATCAAACACATACTGTCACTAGGACCTAAGTTTTGCATTCCTCCAGTTATAAATAAATTTACGGTTAATAATATTTTAGCAGATATTGAAAACATACTCCTAAATATTAATACAGAAAAAAGAGACCTATATAGAACGTACATTACAAATATCTTAACTAACTTTATACATGAACATTCTAAACGCATAAACCTAAACTGTGGCATGACTACATCCAATGTAAGAATTTTTAAAAGAAAATGAAAACATAGTAGTGATTAAATCAGACAAAGGTAATATTACTGTAGCTATGTCAAAAGCCGAATATATAAACAAAATAGAAACGTTACTACGTGATTCTAATACTTATTGCCAATTAGATAAAGATCCAACAACTAGCATTCAGAACAAAACTTTAAATTTAATCAAATCTTTAAAAAATAAAAATTACATAAGCAAAGAAGAAGCCAAAGCATTAAATAATTATAGTAGTACAGTTCCTAAACTCTATGCTTTACCAAAAATTCATAAAGATAACTTCCCTATGCGACCAATAGTTTCATGTAATAATTGCCCTACAGAGTCTTTATCGAAATTTATTTCAGTAATCCTTCAAAAATCAACAGAAAGTAAATATAACACGAAAGACTCCTTTGAATTTGCAGATTTCATTAATAATTTTCAATTACCAGA
Source organism: Platerodrilus igneus (assembly GCA_036346225.1). Classification (NCBI taxonomy): domain Eukaryota; kingdom Metazoa; phylum Arthropoda; class Insecta; order Coleoptera; family Lycidae; genus Platerodrilus; species Platerodrilus igneus. The sequence continues at coordinate 8,842,118 of JARFIW010000012.1, read as the reverse complement.
AGGATATGTATTAATTAGCTTAGACGTGATCTCTTTATTCAGTAACATACCAAAAACATTAGCTTTGGAAAATATAAAAGGTATATGGAACCGTATTAAATTACAATGTAAAATTGACAACAAAATGTTCTTTGAAATTATAGAATTTTTGTTCGAATCAAGTTACTTTTCATTTAATGATAATTATTTTAAACAAATTTTTGGTTGTCCAATGGGCTCGAACCTAAGTCCAGTGATTTCTGACATAGTAATGGATACTCTCCTCGAAACAATTATACCTAAGCTGTCCTTCAAACTACCATTTATTAGAAAGTTTGTAGATGACATAATTACAGCCATTCGAACAAAAGCTTAAGGAAACATTAGACGTTTTTAATGGGTATAATAAACACCTACAGTTTACAGCTGAAATGGAAACAAATAACAGTGTGCCATTTCTAGATACATTACTAATTCGAACACGAGAAAACAAAATCATACTAGACTGGTATCAAAAGCCAACAAATTCGAATCGATATATTAACTTCTACTCTTATCAAAATTTTAGTACCAAGATAAATTTTATTATAGAAATGAAAAATCGCATAAAAAGAATTTCCCATCCTTCATTATACAATAAGAATATTAAATTATTTTCTAAAATTTTAAGAGAAAACGGTTATCCTTCAACTGTAATAAAAACAACACTAAATAGCAGTACATTCTCCAATAAAACAATAAAGACCTTATAAACACTTCGTATAAAACATTACCTTATATAGAACGCTTAACACCTAAATTGATACAAGTATTTAAAAAGAAAACATAAAAATCATGAAACAAAACTTAATCTCAATAAAAAATTATTTTCTAAAATAAAAGATAAAACTCCCTGTTTAAATCAACGGAATACCATATACAAAATTAACTGCTCGGATTGTGATGCATCATATATAGGCCAAACTGCTCAAAACTTAAAACAGCGAATAACGCAACACAAAAGCGATATTAAAATAAAACCTCAGGCATGTGCTTTGTCTACACATGTCTTAACGAAAGGTCATAATATGAATTTCAATGACGCTAAAATATTAGAAACCGAAAAAGTAACATCTAAACGCATTTTCAAAGAAATGTGTCACATATATAACTGTCCAAATAGTATAAATAAAAAAACAGATATCTCCAATCTAAGTTCGATATACACTTACTTGCTCAATTTCAAGTCACCCAAATAGCAAATATACACAAAATAAAATATATTATAAAAAAAAAGAAAGAAACTTAGGTTCTAATGAGAAAAATAATGTAGTTACACTCAATATACACACTTACACATACATACACGTACCCACACACACACAAACACACGCACATATACAACTTTACACAACAAAACAAAGCTTACCAGACACACACATACATAACATACACAAATATACAATATACAGACACTGCACATAGACAAACACATTCACCTGCAAACCAGATATCATTTACTAGTACACCCCACTCATAATCATTTACCATAAAGCATATTCATAATTTATTTTTAGTTCCACTCTAGTTTAGTTTGCATGTATATATACAAATGTTTTAATTTATATGTCATTTGTCAGAAACTGTCAATTTTGTAATTGTTCTAAATAGTTTTTAAAAATGTTTCCGTTACACATGCCAGTAATTACACAATCTCAACTATTGTAAGTATATATTCATTTGCAATAACTGTGTTTATACAACGTGTAATTTTAGTAATCTGTGACCAAGAGTACAAATATACTCGAAAATTCAGATGGAATAAAAAGAGTACGCCTTTTATTATTTTTTTAAACAGGACCTATAACCCATAAAAGAAAAACTGAGTATATATATATATATATATATATATATATATATATATATATATATATATATATTATCTGTTGATATTATTATGTACGACCTTTAATTATTATCAATAAGAAGTGCAGTAACGGGTTTATAGGTCTACGTTCATAAAGGTAAAATTAAAAACTCTTTGTTCTTTACCAAGCTTTCGATTTAATTTTAAATCTTCCTCAGGGTGCTACAAAATTATAAACATCCATGTCAACATTCAAATAAAATACATTAACTTACAAAACTGGAGTGTAAAATAGTAACTACATTGAAACATACTAGGTTAACATTCTTAGCACTAAATAAACAAACTAACAGATTAAAATTCTAACTTCACATGGTAATATGTTTGACCAGTTATGCAAACCTAATTAAGTGACAGGTGTTGGTAGAACCTGATTTCAATACTTACAGAAATTATTGCATAAAATTCAACTTAGTGTCTCTTTCTTTCTGTTGATATTACTTAGTTTTAAAATATAAGAATAAATCACACTTAGATTGTTAGTATCAGATTTGAAGTTCAAAACGTTGTTGTTATTATTAATGTGCACCATTTCAAGAAAAAGTCTACCTTTGTAACTAACTTCCCTATCTAAAATTTTTACTTTATTAAAATCCGGAAAATGATTTGATTTTTACATGGCAAGATAAAGCGCGAATCTTTTTGATTTTACAGTCACTCTTATGCTGAACGATCCTGGAACGTAACCACTGTGAAGATTGTCCAATGTAAATCTTATCACAATTACTGCATGGAATAGAGTATATGACGTTAGAACTACTCAGAATAATTTAGTAAATCTTATGGATACGACTGATAAAAATCTGCAAAGGAAGATTAGCAATTTTAATGATAAAATAAGAAACGTAGTGCTAGGCTTTGAAATTAAAATCACTATTGCCGAAATAGAACAAATTAAGAAATCAATTAATACTGTAAAGAATGCGCTAGCCAATACACTATCAGAAATAATTTTTACAGAATTTTCCAATAGAACTAATACATCTTTCAAGAGGAGGTTTACTCTAGTAAGAGACAGAAATATAAAAAAGTTTCATGCTTTAAAATGTAAGATAATAAAAAGTAAAATGTTTAAAGATAACAGCAAATGGTTACACATTTTAACTAATAAAGTCATTTCAGAAGAGATTGCGAATTTTATGTCTTTAGATCCTAAATTCGGCTTATCGACTACCCCTCAGAATTTAAACATTAACAAGTTACTAGTAGACATAGAATCATAGGAGTCTCATCTTTAATGGCAGAAAATAATTGATTTATAGTAACAGGGTTGTATTTTGAAATTATGATGGAGTAGGACGTTAAGTAATTTTAATGTTAAATTTTTAATCATATATATATAAACTATCTGCTTTTGTTGCGGATATACTTACTAAATCGTTTAGTAATAAAAATAATTATAATACTACAGATTCGTTTACATTTGCAACGGAATTTCAAAATTATCATATTCCTGATGGTTTCGTTTTAATATCACTAGATGTCATTTCATTGTTTACCAACATCCCTTTAAAATTGGCATTAAAAATAATTACAGACAAGTGGGAAATTATACGAGACCATTGTGAATTTACTTTAGATTGTTTACTGAAACCCTAAGTTTTATTTTTAATCACACTTATTTCACTTTTGACAAGAAATTTTATTTACAAATATTCGGAGCACCTATGGGTTCACCACTCAGTCCCATAGTTGCCACAATAATAATGGATTATCTATTTGACGAGGTTATTCCACAATTACCCACGCCTCCAGCTTTTATAAAAAAGTATGTGGATGATGTGATTTGTGCTGTACCTGAAAATCAAATAAATGAGGTTTTAAAATCTTTAACAGCTTTAACAAACACACAGTTTACTCTGGCAAGAGAGCATGAATGTACAATCCCTTTTGGACATGAAATTAATTAGAATACAGACAACATAATTATGTTAGAATGGTACAGGAAAACTACAAGTTCAGATAGGTACATAAACTTTTTTTCTAACCACAGCCTCAGTCAAAAGGTGAATACCATTTTAGGTTTAAAAAATAGAATTCTTAAAATTTCACATCCTTCTTTACGTCTTAAAAATTTTAACTTGTTAACAGAAATTGCGATAAACAATGGCTTTCCAAAAAATCTGACTAAGAAACTTATTTTCGGGAACAACTATAATAATAAAAAACTGATTTGACACCTGTAACAGAAATTGGTTATAAGAAACTACCGATGATTAAAAATTTAACATTAAAATTACTTAACGTCCTACTCCATCATAATTTCAAAATACAACCCTGTTACTATAAATCAATTATTTTCTGCCATTAAAGATGAGACTCCTATGATTCTATGTCTACTAGTAACTTGTTAATGTTTAAATTCTGAGGGGTAGTCGATAAGCCGAATTTAGGATCTAAAGACATAAAATTCGCAATCTCTTCTGAAATGACTTTATTAGTTAAATTGTGTAACCATTTGCTGTTATCTTTAAACATTTTACTTTTTATTATCTTACATTTTAAAGCATGAAACTTTTTTATATTTCTGTCTCTTACTAGAGTAAACCTCCTCTTGAAAGATGTATTAGTTCTATTGGAAAATTCTGTAAAAATTATTTCTGATAGTGTATTGGCTAGCGCATTATTTACAGTATTAATTGATTTCTTAATTTGTTCTATTTCGGCAATAGTGATTTTAATTTCAAAGCCTAGCACTACATTTCTTATTTTATCATTAAAATTGCTAATCTTCCTTTGCAGATTTTTATCAGTCGTATCCATAAGATTTACTAAATTATTCTGAGTAGTTCTAACGTCATATACTATATTCCATGCAGTAATTGTGATAAGATTTACATTGGACAATCTTCACAGTGGTTACGTTCCAGGATTGTTCAGCATAGGAGTGACTGTAAAATCAAAAAAGATTCGTGCGCTTTATCTTGCCATGTAAAAAAATCAAATCATTTTCCGGATTTTAATAAAGTAAAAATTTTAGATAGGGAAGTTAGTTACAAAGGTAGACTTTTTCTTGAAATGGTGCACATTAATAATAACAACAACGTTTTGAACTTCAAATCTGATACTAACAACCTAAGTGTGATTTATTCTTATATTTTAAAACTAAGTAATATCAACAGAAAGAAAGAGACACTAAGTTGAATTTTATGCAATAATTTCTGTAAGTATTGAAATCAGGTTCTACCAACACCTGTCACTTAATTAGGTTTGCATACCTGGTCAAACATATTACCATGTGAAGTTACAATTTTAATCTGTTAGTTTGTTTATTTAGTGCTAAGAATGTTAACCTAGTATGTTTCAATGTAGTTACTATTTTACACTCCAGTTTTTGTAAGTTAATGTATTTTATTTGAATGTTGACATGGATGTTTATAATTTTGTAGCACCCTGAGGAAGATTTAAAATTAAATCGAAAGCTTGGTAAAGAACAAAGAGTTTTTAATTTTACCTTTATGAACGTAGACCTATAAACCTGTTACTGCACTTCTTATTTATATATATATATATATATATATATATATATTGATATGGTAAGGGGGTTATTTAGGGGTGTATTGGGTCGTAAGGGTCGCATAATAAATGTAAATAGCAATAGGAATTAGAAAACTGCATTTATTTAGCATGAAAATAAATAATTCACATATTATGCAAAGAGCAAACATTTAACACCCTGTATATGGACCGCAATTAACTTTAATCAATGCCAGTACGCATATATTTCAATAATAGAACACACATTCAGCAGAAAGATAATTATACATGCAATTAAACTACTTCAAGAAGCGTTCAATAAGTTTATATAATGGATACGCATGGAGTAAGATAAAACCTAGTAAGTCTTCACGCAATTACGCATGCGATAAAGAAAGAATAATAAAGAGCTTTGATAGGAAACGCACTTTCAAAAATAAGTTTTAAATATGAGACATAAACAGAAACAGGTGGATTTACATCACTCATGTTACATCAGTTATTTATTCAATTCCCCAAAAGCTTTATCTACACAAACAACAGCCATAAGCTAAATTAAATTTCAAGTAATAATAACAAAATAAGCGGTTAAAAATCGTGAAATAATAGAAATACGAGCATAATACATAACCATAGAATAATTTCATCAGAAATAAAGCTTGTAAACTCCTAGGAATATCTCAAAACAACCATGGTTGGTTACGAGACTTTGTAAAACGGTTCTGATAAACCAATCAAAATTTAGATAGCGAAAACTATATAACGCCCAGAGTTGATAAGGAGGCCAAGTCTCAATTTGAACCACGTCGAACCTGCATCACGGTTACTCGAAAATTTACGCGTCAAAATAAACTTTAAATTAAATTATTAAATTTTGTGAAAAGTGGTGTTGTATAATATTTGATGACAAATTACATTGAAGATATATGAAAAAGCTTTCGCCGTTTGCTGAAAAATGGTTCTAAGTGGTATCCAGAAGGATCTAAGTGTGGTATTCAGAAATCTAAGAGGTATCTCAGTTGTATCTAAATGAAGAGATCTGAGTTGTATCTAAGTGTAGAGATCTAAGTGGTATTGAGAAATCTAAGTCGTATCCAGAAAAATATAAAGGAAAGCACGAGGGAAATTTTGGAAACAAGGATTAACAAGACTGGATAAAATTATTGGTTCAAACCCACGTGAAGGAGCACAAAGCAGAGCATTGTTTTTCGATTGAAGATAATGAAGGGGTGTTGATCCACAACACGTAACAGCAGACCAAAGGGGAAAAGGACTCACCAGGAAATCACGGGTCAGGGCTAATTAGTATAAGGAATCATTACAAATTTAAATTTAAACACTGAATATATTTTTCTAATTTATAAGGAGTCAACAAAAATATTTAATACGTAGAAATTTACGTAGAAGGGATAAAAGGTGTTGAACGTTCTAGATTGTTTCAGTAAAAGGTATCGTTTTTGGTGACTTTAAATTAAAGAAAGGGAGATACAATTTTTGGGATAAATGATCTAAATAATATTAATTGATTCAAGGGTTTATTTGTCAGATTACAAAATTGTGAAGTGTAGATATTATTTCCTTGCATTATACGAATATTGATTGACTTTGTTTTATCATAACAAACAGGTAAGATTTGAAGGGGTAAATTATTTGATCATTGTAACGTTGTGCACTCTGTGTGAATTAAACTGGGCTAGTCGTGGCATAATTAAAATTAGAATATTAGAAAGACACAGAGCAGTGCCGTTCAGCAGGAAACTGGACGTTTATTACATTGGTGTGCAGCGTTAACCAGCGTTAACCATACCCAAAAGGACCCATATACAACATTTTAATTTTATTCAAAAGGAATCAAGTGCCATTTTAATACACAACACAAGGTGACATGTTTCCTATAATAAAACTCCTAGGCAAAACTGTTAACCAGCACAATTTGATTTTTCAGATTAAATAAACTTCACCTCCAATTTTCTCACTTTCAGTAAATGGCAGTTGGTACCTTTTAGATAAGCGCTATTCAAAATTACATGAAATATATCTTGTCACTTAAGAAATCAATAGATTTATTTATAAAGTAAAATTATACATTTTCAGTCGTCTTATTACATTCAATCGTATTTTAGGAAAAAGATCATCTGATTATAACTCATGTGATATTACCAAAGCAAAAAGGAACTCCAGACTCATGTACTACTATGAATGAAGAACAAATCTTTGATTATCAAGATCAACACAGTTTAATTACAATCGGATGGATTCATGTAATTTTATTTTAATTATGTAGCAGTCTTTTCAGTTTTTATTTTCAGACTCATCCGACGCAAACTGCATTTTTATCAAGTGTGGATTTACACACACATTGTCCATATCAATTGTTAATGCCAGAAGCTATTGCTATTGTATGTGCTCCAAAATATGAAGAGTAAGTAGATATATTCAATACTAATAATAACAATACCTAACATGTATAGTAGAATTTATTTAAGAAGAGCATGTATGTCATCATGTGCAAACGGCTAAAACGGTGTCAGATTAGTCCATTGTTTATAAATAGGCATGTTCGTTCAGCATATCAGTGGCGTAAATAATTTGCTGTTAAATGTCAATTGATATTTGTGACTTTGACATTCTATATTTATTTCTTACGCTTTCGTAGTTTTCTTTATGTTTCTTTGTGTTTTATGCCTTGCTTATTTGCGTATTTGCTATGTAAATTTAAACCATCAACAATATAAAACTTGATTTCAGAATATTTACTCTATGGGAGTTTGATAAACATTATTAAATCCACTACGCCACTGACTTCCAAGGTTTGCACATATGTCAAATGGCATACAGGCTCTTCTTAAATAAATTCTACTGTACCACATGAAAAGGGATGGATTCACCCTACTTGCATAGTAAATCACCTAAATCTTAACAGTAGAGCAATACGTGGCAAGGGTTGTATAGTATGAATAGTCAATGGTGCCACATGAAAATAATCTAGGACACTAGATGACATCCTGTTGCAAATAGCCTTACATGTGTGATATAGCTTTCTATAAGTGGACCAAAGAAACAAAATCCCAAATTCACACCACATCAAAGTTGGGGATATTGTGTGAACTTTACACTTGACCAAAAAGTTGACATGGTAGCAACCAAAAATTTAAAATCGCTTAATAAGTAATAGATAAAATGAAAGCACGATTGGTGATATCTGCTAGAGACAGCTCCGCAAGTTAGTTAGGTTTACGCATGACGATTAATCCCAAGGTCTCGTTCGATTCCTGATACAAACTGCTTGAAAAATGTCAGGCGAAAATACACGCTCCTTCAGATGAGATGTGAAATGTAGGTTCGGTGTGTGAGTACTGTCATGTACGTTAAAGATCCCTTCCTTGTTTGGAAAAGCAAGAGTTTTTCAAAATTTCTAGGCAAAAATTCGTATCTTGGTTAATGTAGTACCTTCGAATATAGTATTGGAAAGTCAAATGTAAAGTATCTACCACATGATTTTTCAGGCGAAAATACACGCTCCTTCGGATGAGATGTGAAATGTAGGTTCGGTGTGTGAGTACTGTCATGTACGTTAAAGATCCCTTCCTTGTTTGGAAAAGCAAGAGTTTTCAAAATTTCTAGGCAAAAATTCGTATCCTGGTTAATGTAGTACCTTCGAATATAGTATTGGAAAGTCAAATGTAAAGTATCTACCACATGATTTTATTTTCCAACGTTACATTTAAAAAAAACTTAGTAACGTTAATATAATATTTATAAACTTAACTATTGTTGGTGGAAAACCACAAAGTAAACGTTCAAATAGCACCACCTGATAACCCTTACTCTTCCACGAACATCTTATTATATTTTAACTAAACAAGCAAAAATTATTACTTTGCAATGGGTTCAAATTATTACAACTCCTGTTCGGGTGCTATTTGCTACACGTAAAGTACCCCTTAACCCTTACATAATAAATTTTATGATTTAAGCATGCAAATTTCTATGCCAAGGTTATAACAGGTTTTTACTTACATTTTTGTTGAGTTTTTAGGGAGCCGTGGTCGGTGTTCTCGTCAGATTCTCGTCACAATTGTAATTGTGCTCTAAGAGGATAAGATAAAGAGAGGTAGAAACGATAATTAGGTCAATACATTTAAAAACGTGCACTAAAAGGCACTCATACCAAAACACAACCACTCTAGTTGAGTACTGGTACAAAAGTGTCCAAGCAATTCCTGACAGAATTAGTTCAAGATCCAATAAAAGTTTCACATCATTTCCCAGAGAACGATAAAAAATTCAGCAAGAGTGATGTAAGCGCTTTCTTTAGAGCATCTTAACATATTTATACATGCATCATTCTAAGCCTGCAATGTAGCTACTAATGTATAGCCTTCTTAAGACCAGGGCCAATAAACAAGGGAATTAATTACTTTTGCTTTTAAACGAAATATGATAAATTTAATGAGTTTAAGATATGAAAACTGGTTATCCAATGATTAAAAAATGCGTGTTACGGGTTAATTCACTTAACACGTAACAGTCTTAGTTCCAATAAAAAAAGAATCAAGCGTGAATTTAATGAACGGTGGCTTTGTAATTAGGCTTAGTAGACACGGGTCTAGTTGCAGCACTAGAACGAAACAAATTAAACAATGTACCAGCAGCTAAATCTCAAAACGATCATCACTCTGATTGGCTAGGAATAAAGTAAATAAAATTTATTTTCTAAAACTACCGAGGCGTCTCATTATTTTTCAATGGTAAAATATTTCGATTACTAGCTTAACCTCAACAATTATTTTTGCACAGCACCGTAACAAAGGTTTTCAGAAAATACACAAAATATATTTTATTTAATTAAGTCCTAGCCAATGACAGGGATATTCGTTTTGGAATTTAGACGCTCATCAACAATGTTATTTGTCGTACGAGAAAACAGTTACATTTTAATAGAACTTAACAGACGACATAATATGTACCTATAATGTTTTGGTTGTATTATGTTTTGCTTGTCTGAACCTAGTGCAGCGCTACCATCTCCGTGCTAGTGTGGTTGAATTGCATGTTTGAACTACTCTTCTCAGTCATAGAGCTGAAAGACAAAACTCTAAACTAAAAATTGACAGGTTGTGCATCCTCCTCCCACTATGGGCTTGGTGCACTGAATTCTTTCAGTGGTTAATCTACTTGCAACTCTTAACAGTGTTTACACGGTGCACATTTTCGAGTATGCCTTGTTTCAGTTTGTATTTTCCTTGTATACAGAATATTCGTGGTGTGAGCTGGTGTCTAGTATGCTCAAGCTTGAAAGTACTGCTGTAAGTTAAGAAGAAGTTGTGTATTGTGTTGAGGATATTGTTGATGTTTTACGTTTATGTCTATAGGCTATGATAAATTATTAGATACGAGTGACAAACGAAAAAAGGCAGGCGGGCAGCCGTCTACAAAGCAGCAGTCCAAAACTAATTTTTTAAAATCAGTGAAAAAAATTGATAGGTTCTTTATGGGAAACGTGTAGCATTATATTAACTATAAATTAGAAGTGAAAGAAAGAAAATTTAATTTGAAGCGACAAAATACATGGTGTTTCATTAACAATGGGACAACGGTTAACTAGAGATACTATGCATCAAATAATGATCATTGAGCCAAACTTTTCGTATCCGAATGTTGATGGTTGAAGAAGTACAGAGTTTGAAGTTTGTTTTATATCAATTTTTTGGCTTTATTCTGAAAATTTTTGGAGTATTGACTTGAAAATTGACATCTTTATGTTTTTGGGTATAGAGAAAGATAGTATGCTATTTTTGAAGCTGGTCATAGAGGGCGCTACTTACAAACTTTTTTTAGGATTAATTAGCCATAACTTTACACCATTTTTACCCTCTACATTTAGCATACAACCGACTTCGAATTTTCAAAGAGCAACCCTTTTTACATTAAAAACGTATTCTTATCTCTGTTTGATTTTCTAATCTGTTTTAGAAAAAATCATTTACTTTAAATTATGTTTTAATCCTTATTAGTGGGATGTCACGCTGAAAATAATAATAATATTTTAGTAGGCATATTTTACAATCTGATAGGCGTCATTATGATATGTCATAGTTTTTATTTAATGAGTCAATAAACATATTTAAAGTATCAACACGGTAGTGTTTCCTTTAAGCTTTTGCTTGAAATTTCTTCCACTAAAATATTTACAAAATGCAGCATCATAATGACTTTAGCAACAGTGACATGACAGATATGGTGTGTGTTTTTGCCCAAAGAAATTTTAATGGCCATTCGACTCGAAGGTATGCCCAGTTGTTACGTTATTTTTCAACATAAATACCCATTTTTTCCTTGGTAAGTCATAACTCGCCTGAATAAATTCCATTCCTATTCTTAAATTCTCCAACAATACCCTATATAGTGTACCTGTTCAGAATAAGCCCGCTTTAACATGATTTTAACTCAAATCCATTTTGCTTTTAAAATGAAAATTTATTCGATAAATTAAATAGCGAATGCACGTTTTTTTGTTTGACAAGAGGAAGTATCTTGCATGTATCGCTCTTAGCTGGAGGCCAAATTGGTTCTTTTTTATGTAGGAGCAACTGTTCTTTGCCACAGATCAACTGCCGTTGCCTGTAGATCGCTAGTGCCGTTATGGTGACAGGGTAAATAGATCCCGACGACCCTGGCGATGCGGTGCTGATTCACCCTGATGGCGTGCAAGCTAAGTATCCTGACACATGCAGATATACAACTTGTTTTTTTTTGTGTATATCAAGAGAACATTCCTTATCGGTGTTTGGTGTAGTTACGTGATAAGAGTGTGAATCGATATTATTGCTCTACAGGTGTGATTACTATTGTTAAAAATGTTTGACAAAAGTTCCCATACGTTTATTCTTTTCTACTGGTTAGTTTATTTTACAAATGGTATGTGCAATTGTAAAAACGCTTGACAAAAGCTCTCACGTGTTTATTTTCTACCGATTAGTTTTATTTTATGTAAAATACGAGATGCGCACTTCATATCTAAAGTACTAAATTGTTCATATCACATAATTGTTTGCTTTGAAATAGTAATGCTTAATTTATTTCTTTTGCTTGTTTGTACAGAATCTTTTATTTATTCTGATTGTTAATACATAATCATTGGCGACGTGCCTTTTTTGTTTCTTTTTTGTATTTAGGTGAATCCCCTCACTCTTCGCGTTTGGTAGTTAGCCTGGTATTTACGTTTCTTCCGGCTATGTCTAGGTACGTAGCACAGTTATACCCATAAAGAAGACAACTGAATCATATACTAAAAGTATTTAAAGTAAATTTGCGAAATATCCACCATTTACTTGGATACATTTTGTAGTACGTTTTCTAAGAGACTGGGTAGCTCTTAACAATGCTGCTTGATTGCCTTTGATTTCATTTGCAGCCGTTTGTATTCTCCCTCGCAACTCCTCGGGTGAATCAACAATTTCTTTATACACCATGTTTTTCATTCGATACCGAATCTAGAAGTCCAGTGGATTTAAGTCAAGGCTCCTAGGTGGCCAAGAAAATGCACGGCCATGACAAATCTACTGATGTGGAAAGACGTTTAAATATTTGCATACTGTTTAGAAAAATACGTAGGGGCCCCATCTTGCACAAACCACATGCCCTCAAATTAAATGGTACCCCTTCAAGCAAATCGTTTAAATTTTCTTAAAGAAAATTTAAATAAAGTGTGCTATTTAGAGAGGATGGCAGTAGAAAAAGCCCAATAAAAAAATTTGAAATAATAGCACACCAAACATGGATCTTAAATTCTTTCTGGCATCTCTAATACTTTGACATTTTACTGTTGTACTTTTACAGCACTAGCCATTCCTAATTCACTATCATTGTACATTATTGTTCGAGAGCAATTGTTTTTATATTTAACTCATTCCGACCTTTGTATTTAAAATTGCTTTACTAATATTGTTCAATTTTATGAATTTACGTGCTTTGATTAGACAATCCATCTTGCACGTTCATATATATAATTTGAGTACTGGTTGGTTTAATTAGGTGCAGCTGCTTTGCATTTCAAGTACTGTGGAGGTGTTCGTTTGACATGTGGTATTCAAATATTTTAATCGATTATCATATCGTTATTTAAACTGTGTTCAATTTTATTCCGCTTTTCGTCCTGATATACGTATTTTCTGTATTACTAATTCTATTATTTCAAGAGTAATGCTCGCCTTCTCCGAGAAGAAATTTATATTCTCTGTGCATTGGAAGGTTTCTTACTAAAAGGAATTTCTTTTTAACTCTTTTGTGTAGACCCACTTGTTCAGCTATGTTAACTACATTAACAAGTCATGGTACTGTTGTGTAACCAAGAATACGTAGGTAATAATTTAACATCAAATAGATTGCTTCAAAAATTCCTGAAGTTATAAATCCCAAAAATGGCAGCGGATAAACCGCATAAAGCAACAACCAGGATCGAAGTAGACAGAATGACAAAACAAATGCTAAACTTGAATTTATAATGCGCTCAATAAAACCAATTGGAGGAATTTATAATATAATTAAAACTACTTTGAGAAATTGCACGAATCGAGATCACTTCGCTCTAGTAGACTTTGTCAAAATCACCTGGTGGAGTCGATCGGTTCAAGACAACTTCGCCCTGGTAGGCTTTGTCAAAATAACTTTGGGGAGTTGATCGGATGAAGACCATTTTGTCGTAGTAAAGTTTGTCAAAATCACTACGTGGAGTTGATTGGATCAAGATCATTTCCCCCCTAGTAGACGTTGTCGAACTCACTTAGGGGGGAGTCGATCGGATCAAGATCACTTCGATGTAGTAGTCTTTGTCGAAATCACTTCAGGGAGTCGATCGCATGAAGATCAGTTCGTCCTAGTAGACTTAGTTGAAATTAGCTCGAGGAGTTGACCGGATCAAGACCACGTCGACCTAGTAGACTTTGTCGAAATCACTTCGGTGAGTCGATCGGATGAAGGTCACTTCGCCCTAGTGACCTAGTCGAGATCACTGCGGAGGGTTGATCGGATCAAGACCACTTCGGCCTAATAGACTTAGTCAAAACCACTTCAGGAGTTGATTGCATCAAAGTCACTTCGCCCTAGAAGACTGTCGAAATCACTTGAGGGGGGGGGTAGGTGGGTTTAAGATCACTTCGCCGCAGTAGACTTTGTCAAAATCACTTTGGAGGAGTCGGTTGGATCAAGATCACTTCGCCCTAGTAGACCTTGTCAAAATCACTTCGGGGAGTCGGTTGGATCAAGATCACTTCGCCCCAGTGGACTTTGTCGAAATCACTTGGAAGTGTCGATTGGACCAAGACCACTTCGCCAAAGTAGATTTAGCCGAAGTAACTTTGAAATGTCGATCGGATCAAGACCACTTCGCTCACGCAGAGTTTGTCGAAATCACTTCGAAGAGTTGATCGGATTTAGAAAATTTCGCCTAAGTAGGCCTTGTGGAAATCACGTCGAAGAGTCGATCGGAGTAAGATCACTTTGCTCAAGTAGACTTTGCCGAAATCACTTTGGGGAGTCGAACGGACCAAGAATGATTGAGAACGATTGAGAACGATTGAGAACGGTTGAGAACGGTTGAGAACGATTTAGAACGATGTAGAACGATTGAGAACGATTTAGAGCGATGCAGGAAAAATGATAATGTATCAGAACAATTTTGAAGGAATAGAGAATTTTCACTAATAACGCCGGTTGGTAGTCGGGAATAGATAATTTTAAAGAAGGGCAATTTGAACTATCTCTTAATTCTTTCAAAATTAATAAACAATATTTGAGGTTTTCAGCAGTAGTTTTAAAAGTAGAAAGTAATATAAGTGTTTAAGTAGAAGTTGAAATGTAAACAATTCCCGGAATAGCATGTTGGAGTAAGTTTAAAATTCTTCTAAATATTTTCGAGTCTGTAAACTAAAGAGGCAACTTTGTTAAGCTCTTCCGTCCGTAGAAGTTTTGTTAGTGGCTAAATAAAGAAGTATATGTATTTGTATTTGTGACTATAAATATTAAAGTAGAAAATGCGTCCGAATTCTTGCTAATTGTCTTTTATTTGTGATGTTTGATGTATTATAAAGTGAAAGTTATCGAGTATATGTATTCTTTTATAGCGGATATATTGAAATAGAGATAATCGTATTCCAGCTTTCTATATACAGCAAATAGTGTATGTTAAATAATAGAGTAGATGTGAGTCTACTATTGGAATATGTTCTATGTATGTAATATGTTCTGTGTATGTAATATGTTCTGTGTATGTAATATGTTCTGTGTATGTAATATGTTCTGTGTATGTAATATGTATAGGTTATTAACAGTAATTTATGATGTTTAATTTGTTGCAGAATTATGATAAAACTAGGTTAAATAAATAACGATAAACCGACGTTAATGTTATGAATTATTTTAATTTTCTTAAACTTTAACGGGCATACAAAATTTATAGTTATTAGATATTTGAGTTAACCAATCACGTTACCAATAACAGCTAACTAAATTAATCGCCACATGAAGACTAACCTAACATTTAAATTAAACAAACGTACCATTAAATAGGGCTAATGATACAAACATAGAATTTCACCTTACAAATTAGCAGAAAAATATAGAAATATCGTTACCAGAAATTAGACTGCAACAGTATGTAAGTTGATAGATTCTCCCTACTACGAATACCATGCAAGTTGTATAGAAATAATCCAATCGAATTTACAAAATTTGTTTAATATCTACTACGTTTTTCATATGTTAATATTGCTTCTTACGTTAGGCTACAGCTCATGAGCCATCAAGCATTAGAAATTCGCAGAAGAAACGAAATGTTTATATTTCTGTATAAAATGATTAATAAAGTTACTGAATCTACATTTGACTTTTCCAATGCTTCACCCGAAGGTACTACAGTGGCCATGAAGCGAGTTCTTTTTACTTGGAACATTTTGAATTATGCCAAACCCTTGCTGTTCCAAACGTGTGCAACAACATGCACGGCACCTCCATTTTACCTTTTATCTGAACGAGGGTGTATTTATGTGAAAAATGCTTGCCTAACATTTTCCAAGTGGACCGTGTCGGGATTCGAACCTGGGACTTTGGGCATAGTAGTCACATGCATATCAATTATGCCACGGAACCACCTAATGTTATTGACTGTAATATTTTACTTTCTAAGTTAAACTTTCGTATCAGTGCACATGAAACCTGCTCTACTACATTATTCTTTGTAAAGTTCCATAGGACAAAGTATGTATAACAAAGTATTATAAATCGGATCACCAAGACTGCTAATGAGTCTTTTGGCCATATAGACATTTTCTGTATAAGTTTATGAACTTTAAACCAACTAGTTAATATTAGTTTGTAAGATCCGTTATGAATTCTGTATATTTCTTAAAACGTTTTAGCTCGAGTACCAATCGGATTTTTGCATCTGTAGCGTACTTTCTTCAAATAAATAAATAATAGTGAACTCAACCCCAGACATATCTCACAATCATAATAAGATATCTAAATACAAACATAATACCTGTTGAACATTTCTTACATTTTTTTCTCCAATCCTGGATGTGTCGAAAAATTTAGCTGATACTGTAGTTAGTGATTTAGAAGCCTATACAATTGATTTACAAGACTGCTGGGTACAATCATATGATAATGCCAGTAATATGTCATTCATTTATTCTGGCCTACAAGCTCGTATTAAGGAAATTAACCAAACACCATCTTATATTCCTTGTGTTGCATATTCCCTCAACCTGGTAAGCACATGTACGATCAATTTAGTACAAACTATATTTAATTTCTTTACTGCATATACAACGCGATGGGAGAAGCTAATGCAATGTCAGCAAAGTGGAAGCAAAACTGTAAAAAAGTTATTGCAAACAAGATGATATGTATGCGAGGAGGCCTATAGATGCCTTTGTGACAACTGAGGGTCTAATTGAGGCACTTCAGTTTTACTAGTATAATCCCTACGAAAAAGACATATGGTTTAAAAACGAAGCATAGGGTATTTTCAATTCATTCTCATTGACTAGAAACTGCACTGATGCTGATAATTTGGACAGACATTTTAGAAGTTTGAAAATGTAACTGAAACTCTTCAATGTTAAGATGTCAATTGAATGAGTGAAAAGCCTGTATGACTCACTCAATGTACATGGAATTCTTTTGTAAAATGTATGACAAATATGAAAGAAAGGTGATTGACCAATGGTGAATGACTATATGTCTACAACCAAACGTCTCGAATAAAGGAAGCTTTGCCCAAATGAAGATGATCAAGAAGAGACTGTTCTTATAGGAAAAAAGTTTAAAGTGGAAACCTTTTTGTGTTTATTAACTAGCTGAAAAGTGAACTACTGAGAAAGAGAGAAGCATACTGTGTAGTAGCAAGTACTTTTTCAACTTTCGCCAACCTGTCAAACACATCTCCTTCAAGAATATTGGAACCATGCAGCAAAATTGCAAACCTTTTATAAAAATGATGTGAAGCCATCCTTTGTCATTGAATGTGTTCATGTTTTAAATCTTGTTTAAATGTTCCGAATTTGGGAACACACTCCTAAATATGAACAAGTTCATCAGGGAAGAAAATCTTCAGCACACGTTTCCAAATGCGGATGTTGCTCTCAGAATGTAATGTATCCCTGCAAAGCTATTAGTAATTGTTCAGCAGAAAGATCATTTTCCACATTAAAGAGAGCGAAATCATATTTCCGATCTACGTTGAAAGAATAAAAGTTTAAGTCCCTTGCAATCTCTCATATTGAAGCTGATATTTTAAATGGTGAGGGTTTCAAAATTTTCGAGATTATTAGCATTCTTTAAAAAACATTGCTTACTGTCCTAAGAAATCAAATGTCTTCAAGGAGGACAGAAATTTTTGGATTGTGCCTCCTGGGATTTTCTTCCATAAAAGGTAATGATGTCATTAACTGCATCAATAGTAATATTTAAACATTTTAGAACTGCTGTAGTTTTGCGATTCTTCGTGCTTTGAGGAGTGAAGAGTTATTTAAAATAAAAATAAATTATATATAAGAATGAATCATTATCATAATTCTAAACTTTACTGTCCTCGAAGTTTGATAACAACAGATCTAAAATGGATTGCCATATTAAAAGAATATATTATGTAGACATGTGGCGAACCAAACATTTTTTATACAAGTATGTCAAGGAAAAGTTACCCGACAACCCTATGGACATAATTCAATCTTGCAATTCTACAAGAAAATAGCAATGTTTTTAAAATTGACAAATATACCAGACATTGCATTAGACAGACGGCAGCTATTCTACTTGCTAATACTGGAGTCTGTATTTTTCAGTTAAAGAAGCTAGGTGGTTGGAAATCCAATTCTGTAGCTGAAGGTTACGTGGGATATTGTCTGGGGGAACAATTGAAAATTGCAGAATTGTTGTCTGTAACCACTAAATCTAACGTGCAAGAATCATTGGCTCAATCCACTTTTCCTAAGGCATTAACTTCAAATCAACAGTTCAATATATGTCCAGAATCACAAAGTGGTTTAAAAATCAATATTAGAATAATGAAAATTCCAACGTAACAATGAATTTCTATCAATTGTTAATTACTATTATTTTTTTCATTTAATTTCAGCTATTTGTAATTTGTGTTATTAAATCACCATATTTTATATGTATTATATTTCCCGAAACTAATTACAAAATAGAATTGCCCCTCTTAGGTAACAAAAAGCCATGAACTGAAACAATTTAAATGAATTAGGCACATTTCGATTTGAACTAACATTTTGCTTCAATCATTAGAGGGCTTTTGAAATATCATACTTTCAAATTCTTGACATGCGTAGTAAGTTGATTATTGTTTGACGACTGTAAATAAAATATTTATTTATTATCTGCACTTTTTTTTATATAATAGTATGTTGTAGGACTGGTTTCTTTATTTTAACACCAACTTTTGGTTTGGATTTTATAGCGAATTGTAAAAAATCTGGATTTCATCCACATCCAACTGAACCACCATTATTTATGGTATGAATATTATGTTTGCACATCACGGTAATTTAAAATTTACATTACAGACTGCTGAACATATTAAACTTGACGAACATGCCACTTTAGAAGTTCTTGATTTACGTTAATGTTTATAGTTAAGCAAGTGTGATATAAAATCTCAAGTAATTTTTAAATATTTTATTTATAGTATTACAACACTGATTATTTAATAAATGAATATAATTTATTACGCTTTATAAGCTTTGTATATTTAATATAATAAAATTTAATAGAATAACTAAATTGTGGTTTGTGTATTTTTTCCAGTTGTAGCTTTCTTGAATATTTGAGAACGTTCTGTCAAATATAAGCCTTGGTACTTATGTTGATCTAGCATAAAGTAGTTGATGAGTTTGTAGCATATCTTTCTGACGTGATTTATAAATACGTAGATTATTTGGTTTACTACAGTGTACCGATTATTGAATTCTGTAATTAATTTTTTAATATTAATTATTATTCAGACATTTACAGTATAATCCAATTAGAAGTCGAGTATTATTTAAAATAAATAATAAAGGTTCGTGCTTTAATGAATGGTTGTTTGAACTTTACTCAATATGAGAAGCAGTAAAATAAAAAGCAAACACCCTTGTAACATTTACTATCAAAATGTTTATGGTCTTAGTACTAAGTTGGATACTCTTTATCTTACTGCCAATCTACTCGATGCCGATATTGTAATTCCAACTGAAACGTGGCTTAACCAGAATATATGCTCTGCTGAGATTTTCAATGAATGCTTTCAATTTCTATAGAAAAGACCATGATTTTCTTAGTTGTAGCGCACTAGAGGTGACGGTGTACTAATCTCCTGTAATAGTAAACTTATATCCTCACTCTTTGACCTTGGAACTGTTTTTTTTTGACATCCAGCTGTAGATATCTTAGCTATTAAAATCGCCCTATTCAATCGCTGCTATGTAATTATTTGTCTTTACCTACCGCCATTTATTTCTTCCTTCCTTAGTACTGTGCTTGAATGCCTTGATGCCCTTATTAGTAAAATACCCTACAATATTATTCTTACAGGTGATTCTAATGTGCCCGATTACGTCAATATTGGTAATTCGACTGCATCAAAAAATGCAAAACTATTGCATGCCTTTCAATCCTTTCATAACTTTGATCAAATAAATTCTATTTGTAACCATAGAGGCTTCTTGCTGGATCTTTCATTTGTGCGAGAGTCTTCCAAATTTAATTTTAAAAAGCTAACTTTCATCTTATGTATGATCTTATTGGGAAATCCTCCTGGCAAAACATTCTCTCTAGTCATGATCCCCAATTAACTACAGACTTGCTTGTTAATAATTTATCTCGTATTATTTCGACTACCGTCCCTAAAACAATTTGTTACAAATCATCTTATCCAATATGGTACACTAAAAAAATTGTTATTGACCTTAAAAAGAAAAGTTTATATCATCTCCTGGCTCGTAATCACAAGTGTAGCCTCTATTCTCAAATTTTCGCCCACAAATTCAAGGAACTTTGTGATAACCTGAAGCTCTCTGTCAGAAAAGCTGATAAAGAATATATTAATAGTAACCAGGCTGCTCTAAAAACGGATCCAAAGCAATTCTAGAATGTTTTTAAAAACAAACAAAACTCTTCTTACCCTAATGTATTTAAATATAATGTATAGAAAAAATCTGATTCAAAAAGTATTGGTTATGGCTTTTGCATTGTTCTTCGCTTCATGTTGCACCTCCTCACCGTGCACTCCTCAGACGTTATAGTCTTTCAAAATGTCAGCTACTCTGTAGACATTCCTACAATTACTGAATCAGCTGTAATACAAGCCATCAAAAAATTACCAACATCATTTTGTTATGAGCCTGATGGCATACCTGCAGTAGTCCTCAAAGATACCTCTCGTGTAATTAGTCCTGCCTTGACTCAATCTTTAATCTGTGCTTAACTAAATCCATTTTTCCTGATATTTGGAAATCATCTCGTGTACAACCAATTTTCGACAAAGGTGATAAATCCATTATTCAAAACTATTGCCCAATTTCTATTATTTCTAACGTCTGCAAAGTCTTCGAGATAATTATTTTTGAATCACTATTTCCTCAAGCTTCGCAAATTTTGTCCGAATACCAACATGGTTTTATAAAGCGGCGCCCTACAGTTACTAACCTTTGTTTTGTTACACAGTTGATATCGGAATGTTTGAATACTCGATCCCAGTGTGATGTTATCTATTTTGACTTCACTAAAGCTTTTGATGTCCTCAATCACATCTTATTGCACAAACTACATCAGTTTAATTTCTCTGACAACTTGATAACCTTCTTTACGTCTTATTTGACAAACCGCTCATTATTCGTTGAATTTAATGGCATCCAGTCCAAACACTTTCCCCTAACCAGTGGAGTGCCCCAGGGATCTGTACTTGGACCTCTTTTATTTTTCCTGTATATAAATGACATCACTCAAATATTTTCAAATAATAAACTTCTTTTTACCAATGATTTAAAAATCTTTACCAAAATTAACTCTACTGCCGACTGTGAATCATTACAAACTGATATTTCCCAATTACTTCGATGGTGTGATTCAAATAAATTGTCTTAATTTTGATAAATGCATTTGTCCTTAATGCTACCCCAATACTCTTTGATTATTACCTAGGCACCAGTTCAGTCTTTCGTGTATTTGCTATTAATGACTTGGGTATTACATTTGATGAAACTCTCTCTTTTAATTATCAAATCCTCTCTGCTGACTCTAGGTTTCCTAATGCGTAGTACATCACTATTTACTGATTTGGATTGTCTCAAAACCCTATACTTCTCTTTAATTTGCAGCACTCTTGAATATGGTTCTCAGATCTGGACACCTTTTTATAACAATAGCTGCACTAGAATCGAAAAAATTCAAAGTAAATTTCTAAAATTCTTATACTGTAAAAAACATCATTTGTACCCATTGAATGGCTATTGTAGCGGGCTACTACTACTGCGTTTCACTAATTCAAAACAAGTAATAAAAAAGGTCTTTATTGCTCACTGTTCACAAGTCTAATTTAACAGTATATGCCTTGTTTTCAGTCCAATTAACAATGAAGCACTATCACACTAATGAATTTACAAGCACTAATATCTTCTTAAACTAGTTCCTTAATTATGTCTTCTTAGCAACACTAACTACTATGATTTATTTATTACATTTTTGTCTATTTATGTATTCTACAAGCTGCATGTACATTTGACACATTCACATCATCTAGCATTTATGTTTACTCTTGGACTTCCAGAAGCTCAACTATTTAACTTTACACGATATAATTTATATTCGACATTCTGATATAGACTAAACTCTTACATTTATTAGCGATCTTGTATATACTCTGGATTAAAAGGATGATTCATTCTCCAGTAATTGCTAGAAGATTCTCGGTCCATGGAGAATATGCAGTGCTTACGGCGCTTGTGTGTTTGACGGGTTGCCTAATAGTAGCTCACAACACCATTCTTACTTAGACCTAACCACTGAATTTAATGTTCCTCCCTTACATCAACGGAGGGTATTATCGGACATTATTCACTTTCACAAACTCTTAAATTATTTACTTCATGACTCTGTTAGCCTATCTTTTATTAACCTACATGTACCATCGAGGCCCAGTACAAACTGCTCCATTTTTACCCCAATTTTGAACGCAGTAACTCATAAAAACTCTCCTATTTGTAGAACTCCTTCAATAAATGTTTTGCCGATTTAGACTTCTCACTTCCTCCCTAACAGTTCCGTCGAGTCATCTTAGATGCTCTCTACTAACATTATCACTGTTTTCTCATTTTTCTTTTTTATGTTATGCTAATACTACTATTATCCATTCCTCCTTGTTTTTATTTATATTGTTTTATTATTGTAATATTATTTTTATGTGACTCCATAATTGGATCTTATCTGTGTGAGTCGTTATAATAAATAAACATAAGGTTGTTTTGTTTGTTCATGAACTCGCCAGTATGCACTCTCGGTTGTTGAAACAAGAAGACGGTTTTTGAGAAAAGCCGATCGAGCGATATGTGCATCGCCATTTAGTTTTGTACCTTTAAATAGTAAGGTTGCATAAAGTTTAATTCATCTGAATGGTGATCGGGTAAATGTAATTAATATATTATTCTAATTTGATGTCAATTGCAGTGCTCGTACTCATAATCTTAAGAAGATTACACAGCTACGAAGTTTCATCCTTATGAATAAATACAGCGTACTTCGATAGGCCGTTCCCGTCTATTAGTTTGTGGAAAACAAATATTAAATGTAATTAAGAAATTATCTTCACGAAAAAAGAAAAACAGCACGATTATTCAATTCCTTGGTAATCAGCAGTTCCAGAAATTTAAGCTTGGTTGTTTCATTATGGCCTATATGGCTCCATTGTGTTATTTTGCGACCTTTCGGTCATCTTGCGATATTAACATGAAATACAGCTTACATACATGATTTCTATTTATACATACAATAAGTAATTACATAACAATAGGCATATTAGCAGCCCCCGGCTGCTTAAACCTTATGGTAACGTAATCACACACTTCTTTAATAACCAACCCCTCAACCGTATAAATAGAAACATGTTAAAAAAATTTTCCAAGCCTCAAGTTATTGAATTTATATGAAACTTAACTATATAAAAATTAATCAGCTGATTTCACGTTAAGCGTGTTGGCTACCTTAAAAAGCCACTCCCAGGGTGCAGCACAAATTGTAGGCACTCATTCTTCTAAACTTTAAAAAATTTCACCTAATGTATTCAAATCGAAAATTAATAAATCAAAGTCACCTTCAATTTGTGTCATAAATGTCAAACTTAAAAATTTGTATTATTTCGACAACGATCCTAGGTCATGGATCGAAACATAAATAAAGACGATTTTAAAAACTCCGAGTGGTTTAATTCTCAAAAAAGATTAAGAAAAATGATAAGTGATGTCTATACAAACTTTGAAAATTTTATTTCTAAAAATTCAAAATTTTTGCTCCTATGGTCTCTACCGTTCAATTTTGAAAAACGCTACCTTACCCTCGCAGGTTAAGGCAACCCACCTGTGAGAGTTGACCAAACAGATACATCTATACCTTTAGGTTCACTTAAAAAGTTTACTAGGTACAACATAATCTTTAAGTATAATGAGTACTGCATTGGTTTTATTGTTTACTAATATGTCTGGTTTGTGCGACATACATACGGTTTCCCAAGTCTGCAAGACTAACCTGCATGTTATCTGGAATTGATAATGTCTCGGAACTATTTCCTTATGGATTATCCTAACTAAAATCTGAATTATTCGTTAATATCTGATTAATGTGCCCCTTCAAAATTGTACTATCATTAGTACTTAGTATATACGTAGGTAAATTCTATCTCCTAGTACCTCATTTATCTTAGCTTTTCACCAATCCCTTCTTATTCAGGTTTCTATAATCCCTGCATAAACACAAAACTGTTCTATTTTCTTTTTGCTATTATTTTCTTTCCTCTCCTTATATTCATTTGTTTATATTCAGTCGCTGGACAAGCAGTAACAGAACGTCTCTTCCGACTTGTACAGACAAGATACCCAAAGATTTCAAACCTAACATCATAGTAACTATACCAAAAAAAGAGGCACGGATAGATGTGAAAATTTTCGAACAATAAGCTTGACGGCACACGTGTCAAAAATATTAACTAGAATTGTACAAAGACGAATGGAAAAACGAGCTGAAGAAATACTAGGAGAAGATCAATTTGGGTTTAGGCGAAACAGGGGAACATGGGAGGCTATTTTAGCTCTGAGGGTGATAATGGAGAAAACAATAGAGAAGGGGGAAAGCGTATATATAGGGTTTGTAGATCTGGAAAAAGCATTCGCCAATGTAAAATGGAAAAAAATGTTCGAAATACTCAAAAAGATTGGAATGAGTTTTAGGGATTCACGAATGGTACATAGCTTATACAAAGAACAAACAGCAGTAATAGAATTAGAGCAAGAAAGTAGAGAAGTAAATATTAGGAAAGGGGTGAGACAGGGATGTGCCCTATCCCCATTAATTTTTAACTTGTACATAGAAGAGGCAATGATTACAGTCAAATGCTGGAAGACATTTAGAATTAATATGCAGGGATAAAAGATTGATATGCTTAGACTTGCAGATGATATAGCGGTATTAGCATCTAGCAAGGAAGAGTTAGAAGCTGCTCTTAATGAAATGGACACAGTTCTAACGGAGGGATATGGTATGAAAATTAACAAAAATAAAACTAAAGTTCTAGTATGCAAAAGAGGGGATAATAAATCAAAAACAAGAATACAAATAGGTAACGAGAACTTATAAGAGGTTAAGGATTTCTGTTACATAGGAAGTCAAATAACGCAAGATGGGAAAAGTACAAAAGGTATAAAACAAAGATTAGCACAAGGTCGTGCTACATTCAATAAGAAAAAGCAACTACTGTGTTCAAAGACCACAAACATGAAACAAGGAAAAGTTTGCTTAAAACATATGTGTGGAGGACAGCACTGTATGGCTGGACAGTAAGAGAAGCAGACCAGAAAAAGGTGCTACAGACATATGATGATAATACCATGGACAGACAAAGTTTAGAACAAAGAGGTACCAGAAATGGTAGGGGAAGAAAGAAATATGTGGAAAACGGTAAAAAATAAGAGAGATAGGATGATAGGCCACATACTGCGACATGAGGGAATAGTGCGGAACGTATTAGAAGCAGAGATTGGAAAAAAGAGACGAAGAGGTAGACCTAGGTTAGACTACTGCACACAAATAGTGAAAGATGTAGGTTGTGAGAATTTCAGGGAAATCTGTAGGCTAGCTCAGAATAGAAATCAACGTAGGTACGCTTTCAACCAGCCGCAAGATGGAAAAACTAACGACAAAAATAATAACTGTACTTAAACATGGTGATTATTATAAACAACTACAGGTATTGGTTTTGCAATACTCACAACTAATGTTAATTGTGCGAAAGAATTTATTTGAAAACAATTATAATTGCAAACGTCTAAGTGTTGGGGGAATCTTGGCAGCCACAGGCTGCTTAACTCCCTTCACATACCACTGAACCTCGGTGAAATATGGCATATAATTAGAAAACAATAGAAGGGAATCGAGCTGTATATCGGCTGTTGTGAGAATTGCAGGGAACGGTGTAGGCTAGCTCAGAACATAAATAAGCTGAGGTACACGTCCAACCAGTTTCAAGATGTAAAACCTAATGGCGAAAAAATAAGTACTCTTAAATCTGATGATTATTATAAACAACTACAGGTGTTGGTTGTGAAATATTTCAACTAATGTTGATTGTGCGAAAGGATAAATTGGAAAAACTATTAATTCGACAAAGGTACAGGTGCTGGGGGAACTTGGCAGCCAAAGTCTGCTCCCCCCCCTGATATACCTTATATGTGATTTTCCAATGCTCCACCCGATGGTACTACATGGGCCAGGAAGCGAATTTTTTTTACCTGAAAAATTTGGAATTTTGCCGAACCCTTGCTTTAACGTGCGTGACAACACTCACACACGGGACCTCCATTTTACCTCTCATCCGAACGAGGATGTATTTTTGTGAAAAATGCTCGCCTCTGATATACCACAATATCGGGTATATAGGTGACTGAACTGCATCAAACAAGAAAGAACAGCAGCAATGTTCAAAGACAACGAACATAGATAAAAGAAGAAAACTGTTCAAAGCATAGTGTGGAGCACAGCACAGTACATCTATAAAATAGTGGCAGTAGAAAAAGCAGACAGAAAGAGATAGAAGCCTTCTGGAATGTTGTGCTTCAGACGTATGAAGATGGTAGCATGGACAGACAAAGTTAATAACAAATAGGTTGTAGAAATAGTAGAGGAATAAAGATATCTGTGGAAAATGAAAAACTAGGAGAAATAGAAAGACAGGATACGTTCTAATGCATTTCTGGGGAATAGTACGGGATGTATTACAAGCAGAGATAGGAAAAGAGAGGTAGAGGTAGACCGAGAAGACTTTAGCACACAGATAGTGATAGATGCAGACTGTGCAAATTTCAGGGAAATGTGTAGGTTGGTTTAGACTAGGAAACAATGAGGGTACGCGTCCAACCAGTTCTAGGATTGAAGACTTGATGTTGATGATGTAAGTGTGAATTTATTTGCTAACTAACTTTATAAATCATATTGATGAAAATTTAAAGGAAGGCAAAAATCTTTAATCACATGGTGTTGATCTTGGCCATGATGACATCAAGTAATTTTGATTGATGATAAAAGTAAGAGAAATAAATTGTAATTTGGTTGGTTTGCATAAACTAAAAATAAAGTCTTAAAAATGAATTAAATCAGAATAAGTGGCATCATCGACAAACACAGTTTTAGGTATAGAAGTTGTCCATTGTAAACGCCTCTAATCATATGATATGACACCTTACAGCATCCAAAAATATGAAAAACATATGCTGAAAGGCCTCTCGGTAGTTTAGAACTTTTTAATGTCAAATCCGCTACATTAGAAAATCAAATAATGGATTAGCTATTGTTAGAAATTTGTCTGTGACAATGATTGTATTAACAATAGTACTGTGGGAAGTGTGGTACAAAATTTTTAAAGTTAACTTTAAATCTAAGAAAAGTTATTTCCAACCTGAATGAATAAATAACACAAATTAAATTCATAATTGTAAATTATATTACTATATATCACAGATAACTATATAACTAGATAAAAATGCCACAAAAATCAACAGTCAATTTTTTTTCTCTTTGTCCGTCAATTCACTGAAGCTACATCTGAAATAAAATTATACAAAATGTGCATTTTAAAAATCTGACATATTTACCGTAAAACCCCCCATATTGTTTGGTTCAAAATAATCTTCTTCATTAACGAGCAACTGTCGGCCCATCAAGCGTTTGCTAAAAACAAAATTGTAATATAGAAAAGCTTTTGCAAAAAGTTAATTAAAGTAAATTATAGATACTATATTACCGTATTACAAATCATTTTCTCCTTCTTTGGTACGATATAAACGTGAAACTAAAGTAATTTTATAAGTTTGTATGTGCTTGCTAATTGTCTGTTTCAATTAATAAGCATTCTGGTTTTGAGCAGTGTCATACCAGATAATAATAAAATCGACAATTCGTCTTTTGTAAGCAGCTCCATCAGGAAAAGAATGTAGATTTTTTACTTCGAAATGTGCAGACTCACACCCAAATAAGTTAAAAATTATTTATTAAATAGTAATTTACAACTACTCAAATGGGAGTATGTCGCTATAGCTCTTTTTGTTACATTATAGTTATTTTTGACATTCTAGAAGATTTGTACGTACAAGTTTTTTAAAAGCGGAAACTGACTCCACTCAAAAAAGATCTTCGTATTTGTTAAATATGTATGCACTGTTGAATTCAAACGAACACTTAAATTTAGATGTTTTATGGTGCAGTATAGTTAGTTGGTTAATATTGTACACGTTGCATGTGTGTGCGGAAGATTTTGCATTGAGCAGACTATACAAGTATGTTGGTTATCCTGATTTGTAAATATTAAATAGCCAAATGGAAAACAATAGCTCACAGGGCAGTTTTAATTTTCGTATTTCCAGTCTAATGTAGATCGGGAATCTCATTATAAGAAAATCGCAAGCAGCAGTTGTGGATGATTTGAAGGTTGTTCTTCAGTTTTTCAGAGAGATAATTAAAGTAGACGGTGCTACATTTGACATAAATTCCACTTTAGCTTTGAGGGAAGCACTATTTTATATCGGTAAATAGATTTCAGTTTATAGTAGGTAATACTGCAAATCTTATTCATCATCATCATTAAGTCTTCAGTCCTGGAACTGATTAGATGTGTACCTTCATTGTTTTCTATTCTGAACTAAGCTACGCATTTCCCTGAACTTTGCACAGTCTGCATCTATCACTATCTGATCTAGGTCTACATCTACTTCCTTTTTCCTATCTCTGCTTGTAATATATCCCATACTATTCCCCAAAAATGCTTTAGAACGTATTCTGCCCTTCTATTTCTCCTATTGTTTTTCCACAGATATCTTTATTCCCCTACTATTTCTATAACCTATTTGTTATTAACTTTGTCTGTCCATGCTATCATCCTCATTCATCTGAAGCACTACATTCCAAAAGTCTGCTACCGTTTTTCTGTCTGCTTTTCCTATTGCCCGTATTTCATAGGCATGCTGTGCTGAGCTCCACACATATGCTTTTAACAATTTTCTTCTTGTTTCTATACTTGTTGTCTTTCATCATAGGCGCTGTTCTTTCTTGTTAGATGCAGTTTGATCCTGTTCTATTGTTTTACAATTATATACCCTATATCTCTGACATTCAGTGGTTGTAAAGGGGAGCAAGCAGCCAGTGGCTGCCAAGTTCCCCCAGCAAATGAACATTGCCAATTTAATATTTTTTCCAATATATCTTTTTGCACAATCAACATTAATTGCAGATATTTCACAACCAACCCGTGTAGTTGTTTATAATAATCATCAGATTTATCTGTGCCTATTTTTTCATCATTAGGGTTTCCGTGTCAAAATTTGTTGGACACGTACCTCCACTTATTTATATTCTGAGCTAGCCTACGTAGAAATTCCCATGCAGCCTATATACAGCTCTGTTCGCCTTCTATTGTTTTCTAATTATATGCCGTATTTCTCCAGCACTTACTGGTTGTGAAGGTGAGGTAAGCAGCCTGTGGCTGCCAAGATCCCCAACACTTAGACATTTGCCGAATTAATAGTTTTTCAGTAAATCCCTTCACATAAATAACATTATTCGCGAATATTGCTGTAGTTTCTTATAATAATCATCATGATTAAATACAGTTATTTTTTTCGTCATTAGTTTATCCATCTTGGGTCTGTTTGGATGCGTACCTCCATTGATTTCTATTCTGAGATAGCCTACACATTTCCCTAAAATTCCTACAGCCTACATCTATCACTATCTGTGCGCAATAGTCTAACATAGGTCTACCTCTACTTCTCTTTTTACCTATTTCTCCTAATATATTCCGCACTATTCCCTCATGCTGTAGTATATGGGCCTATCAGCCTATCTCTCCTATTTTTTACTGTTTTCCACATATTTCTTTCTTTTCCTGACATTTTTAGTACCTTTTTGTTGTTAACTTTGTCTGTCCATGATATATTCATCATTCGTCTGTAGCACCACATTTTCTTGTCCGCTTCTCCTACTATCCAGGCTTCACAACTGTAAAGTGCTGCGCTCCACACATATGTTTTAAGCAATCTTTTCCTTGTTTCTATGTTTGTCGTCTTTGAGCACAGTAGTTGCTTTTTCTTGTTAAATGTAGCACGACCTTGTGCTAATCTTTGTTTTATATCTTTCACGCTTTTCCCATCTTGTGTTATTTGGCTTCCTAGGTAGCAGAAATCCTTAACATCTTGTAAGTTCTTGTTACCTATTTGTTTTTGATTTATTTTCCCCTCCTTTGCATACTACTACTTTAGTTTTATTTTTGTTAATTTTCATACCGTATGTCTCTGTTAGAATCGTTTCCATTTCATTAAGAGCAGCTTCTAACCCTTCCTTGCTAGATGCTTATTCTGCTATATCATCTGCAAATCTAAGCAATTCAATTCTTGTCCCTGCATAGTAATTCCAAATGTCTTCTTGCGTTTGACAGTATTCATTGTCTCCTCAATGTACAGGTTAAAAATTAATGGGGATAGGGAACATCCCTGTCTCACTCCTTTCCCAATGTTCACTTCTCTACGTTCCTGCTCTAATTCTATTACTGCTGTTTGCACTTTGTATAAGCTATGTACTATTCATCCACTTCTATAACTCATTCCAATCTTTTTGAGAATTTCAAACATTTTTTTCCATTTTACATTGTCGAATGCTTTTTCCAGATCTACAAACCCTATATACACGCCTTCCCCCTTTTCTATTGTTTTCTCCATTATCACTGTTAGAGCTAAAATAGTCTCCTGTTTTGCCTAAACCCAAATTGATTTCTCCTAGTACTTCTTCAGCCCATTCGTCTTTGTACAATTCTAGTTAATATTTTTGACACGTGTGCTGTCAAACTTATTGTTCGTAAATTTTCACATCTATCCGTGCCTTTCTTTTTCGGTATAGTTACTATGATGTTACGTTTGAAATCTTTGGGTATCTCGCCTGTCTCATACATATAGCTTCCAGTTATTCCCTGATGAAGTTATATTTGGGAGAAGCGTTATTTCAAAAAATGTTGTAATTGGTAGAACGTTAAGAAGTGTTTTTAAGTAAGGTACAAAAGGAGATAGTTGAGGGGACAAGTTTTGAATCATAAGCAAGGAGAGCTATCAGGAATAACCGTCTTCTGGGCAGCAAATACATCGATGATATTGCTAGGTTATGGCAGTTTGGCGCCCTTTAACCTTGACAGTTAGTAAAACCTTTCAAGGTGAATAATATTTTAAAGAACTTTTATATTTCGGCCATTTCACATTTTATCATATTTATCATTTTAAAATGGGAACCCGCTCCTGCAGCACTGAAAATTAGCTGGTGCACCTTTGAAATTGTTACAGAGTTCCCGTTCCTTCTAGGCAATTAAAAATTAATAACGCTATGTCATCTTTACCCATAACAGAGCTTTTAGAGATAACGGCAAAAGAAGCGGCACCGAGAAAGTAGAACGGAGTAGAACTACTTAACATTCACAAGTATAAAGGTAACCATAGTAGTACTGAGCAAGAAAGAAAACATGTAAGTATAGAAAGGAAGAAGACTAGGAGATATAAAGATAAGAGGAAAACCACGCACGATCTTGTGCAATCATTGTAATAAGCAAAGTTGTCATTTTAAGAGATACAAACTTAAAAAAGTTAAATGTACGAACTGTAATATGTTCGGTCACATCTGGGCTGCATGTAACTCAAAAAACAGTAATCACAGTTTAGTTGAAAATGTAAAAATGTTAAATATGGATATTTTTTAATATTCAAAGTGGTTATGCTGAATCAATTTATGTACTGTTTACGTAAACGATATTAAAACTTTCTACGAAAGTTGATAAGAGAGCAGATGGTGACGTTCCTTAGAAATACTTATAATCATATTTCATTTTAATAGTTTCTGTATTAGTAAATTCCAGCAACAGGAATAGGTCACCCTTTTTAAGAAATATAATTTTTAGGTTACTACAATTTTGATCTACGGTAAAAATTATTGTATCATATATGGTTCATATTCAAAAGTTGTCAAATTCATTATGTCAGTTGTTAAAGGTTAGAGATTATGTCATTACTGTAATTAGCACATTCAGGATCCGGTTGTTTTGACTAATAACGCATTATGCTGGCGCCAGATGATCTCATTGTCTGACCACAAAGGCAGGTCATATGAAGTTTTGTGCTAACTCAAATAAAGCGGAATCCCAATTTCTGATTCTAGTTCCTATACGTAAATTTAAGTATATATTACTCATATTTAGACCAGGGTAGAAAATTAAATAATCACATCAAATAATTTTAATCACCGTGTAGAAGCTTTGGGAAAAGGTACGCGTTATTAAAAAAAACCGTGAAGCATAAAAATTCATTCGTTTTATTAAAAATAAGAGATTTAAATTATTTATAAGACGCTTTATATAAAAGGAAGCAGTATTAGAAAACTTTACGTGTAATTTAATTATTCCTAGTAAAGAAACAAAGAGAAATTACGTGCAAAATTTATATTAATTAACCCTATTTTAAGTAACCGGTATTAAACAAAATGTACTGATAATAATTGAATATTTAATTAGGATTCACTAAAAATTAAAGGGTATTATTTTAATTGGAATTAATTGAACCGTTAGTAACAGCTAATATCTATAAAAACTTGTAAAAACCCAATAAAATACCATGAAATAAAGCTCTGAGAATTAATAGTATGTTTGAACACCTGCGTATTTTTAAAAAGCTCATTCTGCGTAAATTTTGCAGATAATTAATGGTTACAGAGAATCTTGAAGAAACCGTAGCTTAATAGGTACGAGAAATGCTAAAGAAGGGTTATTTCACAAGTCCACATGGACTGAAATAATCGATAATAAAGAATATCAATTTGCACCAATAAGAACAGGGTAGATAGAGACAGATAATATGCGCAAGACCGAGACACATATAGTAAAAGGCGTGAGTAGAGCAACGTCACGGGGTTGCGATTGGGTGAAAATAAAAGGCAAAATTGAGAGGTAAAAATAACATTTCTGTATAAAATTCAATTAGTTATTTCCAGAAGTTGCGAGCCGTGTCGAAATTTCTGAGATGTAACTGGTGCGAGTGCAAATTTCGTAAAAATCGCATGCCGGGCTGCGGAATGGGAACCTAGCATGCGAAATTCTTTAGAATTGTCCGTTTTGGGGACCAGACCGACAGACAGGCTAACCGCTATATATACCCAGGTTAATATGAACAAGCTCTCTTAGATTTTCGACTTGATTCAATGCGTTAAACAGTGCTTTTTAGTTTTCCGAGTTTGATAGAATAATTTAAACAGTTTGCTCGTATATTTTGGTGATTTAAAACAGTTTGTGCTTTACGTGCTACAATGAATGTACTTTAGTGCACTTAGAAAAGAAGATACAAGGTAATAAAGTTAGTATCACTGTACTAATTAGTCAAAATTTGAAACGACGAATGAATACACAAAAGTAGGCAGTTTTGGCGTATATTGGTGAAAGAAGCATGAATTTCCTTGCTATTTTTCGGGGGTGTTAATAATTAAATGGTTCATAAACGTGTCTGGATCCACAAAACAAGGTTCAGATATACACAGATGAGTTCCGGAAAAGCCCTGAAACAACTTTAGATGAATGATGGTGGTGTAAATTTTAAAAGTGTTGAGAATCAGAAGCCGTAAATATAACCCAGTTGGAATGGTGTGATTAACTAAAGGGACGATGTACATTGAAGCTACGAGTGCAGTAACCTTCAGGTAAATTATACTATTTTGTTCGAACTTTGATATTTTGGTGTGTGTTGAATAACTTTATAATTGATTTACTTAAAATGGACAGTAGTGAAATTGTACTAACAACAGAATTTTAATTTTAAGGTGAAATTTGCTTGTTTAAGTAGAAAGGGTATTTAGTATTTATGTTCTGGATTATGATGAAAATTTGGGTATGTCTTTGAGCTCAATTAGACGAACCTGGTTAAATAACGTAAAGGGTGGTAGATGCTCCTTTGTACTCAGACTCAGGTCTGCATATATTGTTATATTAATTAGTAGGCATCCTACAAGGACTTTAATTTTGGATGCACATTAAAATGATAAAAATTTAAATCTTGAAATTTTCTGATACTGAAATTTATGCTGAATTTTTAATTTTGAAATTTTAATGTATTGTGAATATTGATGTAAATAGAGTTAACGATGATGTTTGTGGTAGGAATGTGTTTGTTTTTTTTATGAATGAGGATGAAGGTTTATCTAGGGGAGCAGCCGAGGCGATGAACAGAAGAAAGTCGACGGACCAGTTAATTTAGGAGGTTTCACAGCATTCTTGACGCCCAATTCGTGAGGCTCGATTCGAAAAGGGGAGTACCCGGATTTTGGTGGTTTCACAGCAATATATATATATATATATATATATATATATATATATTGTAGTGGCTTTAAAGGGTTAAATTTAGGTATGAACAAGGCAATTTCAAACACCCTGTATAGAGGAAACAACCATAATTTACGTGCGAAATTTATTTCATTTAGTTAATTTATAGTACCAAGTATTACCAAAATTGTATAGTTTGGGATTAAAATTTAGTAGGTTCGTAAAGAAAATAAATAGTATAAGCCAATGGAAATTATTAATTAATTTAATTGAGTTTAATTGAAAGGGTTATAACGTCTAATTCGTATAAGAGCATGAAAAATCGATAATAACAAAGCGAAAAGCTTTACTAACAAACGAACAGACGTTGAATATAAAATACCTTGAAACGCAAACTACTAGAATGTTATTTTAAAACGTTCGTTAATTAGGCACAGGTGCATGTTTTGAAAGGTCAACTTCCCGTTATTTGTGTAGATAAAAGACAAGATTCGAGGTATATCATGCAAACGGTCGGCCGGTTCGCATAAATGCTAACCAAAAGTTTCCTTAAAGCGCAGAAGGGATGGACAATCAATGATATGCTTCGGAATGAGACAGGCATAATAGCATTTCACTTCGAAACGCACGTATTCAGTCCACGTGGGTTAGATAGCACGCAGACAGTAATATCGATTTTCTACCACTCAAGCGAGGGTAGAAGGAAACATCTAATATGCATAAAAGAGGAATATAGTTAATATAGGCGGGGTTTTTAAGACGTCACTGAAAGTATCATTGGTTGAAATAGTTAGTTTTAAAACAGACAAGCACGGGAAAATTGAATGCGGGTTTTTCGGAAAATATCGTATCAACGAGCTAAATTTCAAAGATTTTGAAAACGGTTATACCAAAATTTGAAGAACGAATTAGTTGAATTAAGTGTTTCGCGTTAAGAGGGTTTGGAGAGGTTACACTTAGAATCGTATAAATACGAGAGGTGAGTTATTAAGTTTCTCTTTGACTTCTTTAATTTGCATCGCTTAAGACGTACAAAAATCTACTAACGAGCTTGTAAGTATTAAAATTTATAAATTAAATAGTACAGTGTTAAATTGTTGGCCTCATAGTTTGAAACGCGGATAGTGTCGAGTTTATATTTAACTGAGGTGCAACAGATATTTTAACAAGCTCGTAAACGTAAAGTAAGTTATGCAATAACAAAAAAAAGTGTAATATACTTGGATTTGGATGGATCTTGAATGAATAGTATGCAGCACAACTTAGATGGTGTTCATCTATAAATAGCTGGAGGCGGCAAGCAGAGCAGAACCACGAGACCGAGGGTGCATGAACTTAACTTTCATCGTCAACGGAGTAGGGATCTTCAAGAAATTCCAGGTAACGCATTAGAATTTGCTGTTTTTTGATAAACTATGGAAATTATTATGATGTGTGAGAGTGAACTTTGATGGTATTTTGCTTTATTTTGCATATTGAAAAGAATACGTATAACTAACGTTTATTATGGTATTTGAATATAAATCTAAAGGTGTATATAAAGCTTATTAACATTCCTCATGAATTTAAAATTTTATTGTTAAGAGTACATGGGTTTCTTGTGTTTGTAGTAAGAGTATGCAAAGTAAAAAGCATACATTAATAAAATAAACTGGGTTATCATGAGCTCACCATACTCCAGAGTGTACTAATTAGAAATAATTATAAATATAAAAAAAAGGTATTATTCAGGGCCCATTTACTCCTGTTACATTCAATGTGTTTCATATTTCAATTTAAAATCCTGGATTGTACAAAGATAGAATTTATTGAGGTGTAACTTGAGCACCGAAATGTAAATAATCTTAAATTATTATTTGTGAATAGTGCTAAATAAATATTGTATGATTGTTGTATTATTTTGTGGTTTTATTGAGAGTGTGCGTGAATGATAAAGAGTATGATAGTAAATCTAGGTATCCAAGAGGAGGCCCAACTGAGCTAGCCAGGGAGCTGTTGAAGAAATCAATTAAAGTGAAAGAGCAGAAAGCGGGTAAGGAAAATTTTGTGAAAGTTTTATATTTTTGAAAATTGATTATTTTGTGTGAACTGGCGAAGCACCAGAGCATGAGCTCGAACGATTTTAGGAAGCTCCAGAGGCTGACCAGAAGGTACCACGACAATTTTATATATATATATATATATATATATATATATATATATATATAGTTGATCTTGCTTTCAATAACGAACGTATTTGTTATACACTAATTGACTTTGTTTGAATCTTGGGATATATTTCGTTCGAAATAAATTATTGGTTTTAGTTTAAAACATTTATTATATTTGACGTTTCGGAAAATTTGTTTCTTTAATCATAAGTTAATGTGTTTTTTTTATAGAAAACCTGTTTTGACATGTAACGTCATTTCAATGAAATGACATTACATTTTCCGAAACGTCAAGTATAATAAATGTTTTAAACTAAAACCACTAACTTATTTCGAACGAAATATATCCCAAGATTCAAACAAAGTCAATTAGTGTATATATATATATATATATATATATATATATAATTTAAAAATAATTGCACTAAAAGTGTGCATCGAGTTTATGGTAGACCTAGACCTAGGCCTATAACAAAATATATGTACTCTGTTTAGGATTTTGCATTTTATTATTTCTAATATTTACAATACTAATACATCACGGCCAAGTGAGTGCTTCCCGCACTTTTAGTCCAAGCTAAGGTTCTTAGCGCTTTGTGTACAAGCTACTACATCAGTCGCAAACCAAAAGTTGAAGCATGAACATGTACAGCCTCGTGCATGTAAGTGTCAAACTTTGTATATATTTTCAAATTTGTAAATATATAAATAAACGTTGTAGTATAGTTTAATGTTGTTTAATAACGAACGGATTATGGTTCAGTCCCCATGATCAACATAAATTTCAGCTACCAAAGCACAATAAACCTATTGGAATGAATGGAAATCTGCATACACAAACCCGGAGAAATAATCACCATAGAAATTTCGTGTGGTCTTATTATCAAGCAATTTACATACTTATTATCAATAGTTGTTAACGGAAGATGTGTAATACAGTACCATCATAATCATTAGGTCTTCAATTCTAGAAGTGGTTAAATGCGTACCTCTATTGTTTCCAATTCTGAGCTAACCTACACATTCTCCTGAAATTCCCATGGACTGCAATCTTTCATTATCTGCATATAATAGTCTGATCTAGATCTACATCTACCTCTCTTTTTTCTTATATCTGCTTGTAATATCGCCCGCACTATTCCCCAAAAATGCCTTAGAACGTATCTTGCCCTTCTATTTCTCCTACGTTCTTTTTGTTTTCCACACATTTCTTTCTTCCACTACTATTTCTATAACCTTTTTGTTATTAACTTTGTCTGTACATGCTATCATCTCATACATCTGAAGCATAACGATCCAAAAGGCTACTTCCTTTTCCTGCCTGTTTCTCCTACTGTCTCTATTTCATAGGCGTACAGAGCTGTGCTCCATACATCTGCTTCCAACAATTGTTTCCTTGTTTCCATGTTTGTTGTCTGCGAACATAGCCGCTGCTCTTTCTTGTTAGATACAGTTCGGTTCCCCTTCTATTGTTTTGTAAATATATACCCAATTTCACCGATATTCAGTGGTATGTGAAAAGTAGGCGGCCTGTGGCTACCAAGATACTCCAGCACAGACATTTGCCGAATTAATAGTTTTCCAATAAATCCTTTCCCACAATCAAGATTAGTTAAAAATATTGAAAACCAACACCTGTAGTTGCTTATAATAATCATCAGGTTTAAGTGCAATTAATTTTTTGTCATTAGATTTTCCCTCTTAGAACTGGTTGGATGCGTACCTCCACTAATTTCTATTCTGAGCTAGCCTTACACAGTTCTCTGAAATTCCCACTGCCTAGATACAGCTCGGTTCCCCTTCTATTGATTTGTAAATATATACTCGATTTTACCGATATTCAGTGGCAAGTGAAGATGGTGAAGCAGCCTGTGACTACCAAGATCCCCAACACTTGAACATTTTCCGAATTAATAGTTTTTCAATAAATCCTTTCGCACGCTTAAAAATAATTAAAAATATTGCAAAACCAAAAACATTGTTTATAGTAATCATCCTGTTTAAGTGCAATTATTTTTTTCGTCATAAGGTTTTTCTATCTTGGAACTGTTGGATGCGTACCTCCATTGATTTCTATTCTCAACTAGCCTACACATTTCCCTAAAATTTCCACACCCTACATTTTTCACTATCTGTGTGCAATAGTCTAAATTAAGTCTACATCTACCTCTCTTTTTCTCTTCTCTGCTTCTAATATATTCCGCACTATTCCCTCATGCCTTAGTATGTGACATAGCATGCTATATTTCATATTTTTTACTGTTTTCCATATATTTCTTTCCCCTACCATTTCATGAACCTCTTTGTTCTTAACTTGGTCTGTTCATGATATCTTTATCATACGTCTGTAGCAACACATTTCAAAGGCTTCTATATTTTTCCTGTCCACTTCTCCTACTGTCCAAGTTTCACAACCATACAGTGCGGTGCTCCACATATATGTTTTAAGCAATCTTTTCCTTGTTTCTATGTTTGATGTCTTTGAACACAGTAGGAGCTTTCTCTCGTTAAATGTACACGACCTTCTGCTAATCGGTGTTTTATATCTTTTGCACTTTTTCCATCTTGCATCATTTGGTTTCCAAGGTAGGAGAAATCCTTAATCTCTTGTAAGTTCTCGTTTCCTATTTGTATTATAAGTTTTTATTTATTTCCCCCTTCTTTGCATACTAGTACTTTAGTTTTATTTTTGTTAATTTTCATGCAGTGTCTCTCTATTAGAACTGTTTGCATTTCATTAAGAGTTACTTCTATCTCTTCCTTGTTAGATGCTAATACCGCTACATCATCTGCAAATCTAAGTATATCAATCTTTTGTCCCTGCATAGTAATTCCAAAGTCTTCCTGCATTTGACAGTATTCATTGCCTCTTAGATGGATAGGGCACATCCCTGTCACAGCCCTTTCCTAACTTCTATACATTCCTGGTCTAATTTTATTACAGCTGTTTGTTTTTTGTATAAGCTATGTACTATCCGTCTATCCCTAAAACTCATTAAAATCTTTTTGAGTATTTCGAACACCTTTTTTCATTTTACATTGTCGAAAGCTTTTTCCAGATCTTCAAACCCTATATACACGCTTTTTCCTTTTTCTATTGTTTTCTCCATTATCACTCTCAGAGCTAAAATAGCCTCCCGTGTTCCCCTGTTTCGCCTAAACCCAAATTGGTCTTCTCCTAGTATTTCTTCAGCTCATTTTTCCAAACGTCTATGTACAATTCTAGTTAATATTCTTAACATATGTGTTGTTAAACTTATTGTTCGAAAATTTTCACATCTATCGCGCCTCTCTTTTTTGGTATAGTTACTATGATGTTACGTTTGAAATCTTTGGGTATCTTGCCTGTCTCATACATATAACGTACAAGTTAGAAGAGATGTTCTGTTGCTGCTTGTCCAGCGGCTTTTAGAGTTTCTGCCTGCACCTTAACTATACCCGGAGCCTCACCATTTTTCAGATCTTTTAAATGGAACCTCACACTCAAACTTATCTAAATATTGTTGCCATCTAACCACTTTCTGTACATTTTCTATAATGATGTCTCCTTCCATGTCCCTTATATTTTTGCCACGCGGTTTTATATCCCTAAAATTAATTAGTTTGTATGCTTCGTTTGTCTTTCCTATTTCCATCTTAGTTTGTACCGCTTTGCACTTTTCATCAATCCATTGTTCTTTAGCTTTCCTGCATTTGCGAATAATTTCCCATTTTATGGGTTTGTATATCTATTGTCCTGTTTCGTCCGATCTATTTTTGTATTTTCGTCTTTCTTCTATTAAATTCAGAATATCCTTTGTATCCATGGTTTTTATTTTCCTTTTATGTATACCCCAGAATATTTCTGGTCGCCATGTCTATGCTGGATTAAATGTTATTCCATACTTCCTTAGTATCAGAAACTTTCCCGATATCATTGAGCAATTCATTTGACTTTGTTTCAAATCTTTCTTGAATATCTTTATCTTTTAGTTTCTCAATATCAAAGTGTCTTTTTCCATTTTTTTTTTCAAATTTTTAAATTTAAGTGCGGCCTTCATAATTACGATGTTGTGGTCAGTGTCTATATCTGCTTTTGGGTAACTTCTAGTCTTTTACTTGATTCCTAAACCGTCCAACAAGAATGTAATCCATTTGACATCTTCCTATATCCCCGGGCATCTTCCGCGTATATCGTCTTCTAGCATGATGTTGAAATAATGTGTTTGTGATGATTAAATTGTTCTTGTTGCAAAATTCTACCAGCTTATTTCCCGTCGTTCCGCATGCCTAAACCAAATAAATATACTACTGCTCCTTCCCTACCCTCACCTACCACTGCATTAAATTCCCCCGTAATTATTAAATTTTCATGTCCTTTTACGTATTTTAGTTTGTTTTTGATATCTTTGTAGATCGCTTCTACCTCTTTGTCACTGTAATTAGAGGTGGGCATGTATACTTGTATTATAACTGTGTTTACCGGTTTAGATTCTAATCTAACCATGAGTACTCTTTCGTTCTTATGTAAGTAATTTTCTACACAGTATCCTATCTTTTTTCGCATAACCATCCCCACACCCGAATTTCTTTCCTCTGCCACTGTATGAATTACCCTGAAATCTCCACTCCAGAAATCCCCCGCCTCTGGCCACCGAACTTCGCTGATCCCTACTATGTCTAGTGCTAACCTATTCATTTCAATTTTCGAGTTCTCTAGCTTACCTGTTTGCTTCATACTTCTAACATTCTACGCTCCGACTCGCAAAATGTTCCCGACTCTTATTCTGAACTTTTCGATCGCATCCTCCGAAGTAGTCCCCTCCCAAAGATCCAAATGGGGGGCTATTTTACCTCCGGAATCTTTTACACCAGAGAATGCCGTCATTTTTATTACAATTTAAGTACGCTGTGTATTTGGGAGGCGGTTCCGTGGCATAGTGGTATGTGTGTGACTACTGCTAGACTGTCATACCGACTCCTATAGTGTATTTATTGGCTAAAGCTTACAGCATTTGAAAAAGAGATTAAATGGCTAAAAATATGCACCGCCCTAACAATAAAGCAGGAAATAAAAAATAAACACAATTTCAATTACAAGAGACTAAAAAGGTGGAATTTTCAAAATGATTTGCATTATAAAAAAAATCGGACATCAATTAACACAAATCGAATATAAAAAAAATCGAAGCAAGATTTAACACAATTTGATAAAATAATTGTTAATCAAAATACAAAAACTTGTAGTTATGATCTTGTATGTACATATAAAATTTTAAAATATAATAGAATAGAATAAAATACCCGATTCAATATAGTTTAAAAACAGATAAATGTACACCAGGATATAGATTGGTGTACATTTATGTTTTTAAACTCTATTGAATCGGGTATTTAATAACAAACAGCGTATTTGTAGATAATTAAATTAGTAATGTAATTAATTACAGTTATTTTACAAACCTATATTTAAGTTTTTTGATACAAAAAACGGAGCAAGCTATTGATAATATGTACTTTTTTACATATTGCGGATGTGCTTAAAAAGCGAATTCCATTGAGTTTACTTTGGGGGGAATTTTTCCGAAGTCATAATCTAAGTAGACTTCAATATAGGGTAAAACCATATCGTGTACCACTCTTTAATTTATAATAATTCTACACAAGAAAATCAAATGCATTCATTTGGCATTAGGTCACCAAGTTCAATTCTAAATCAAACGTGCTTTACCTTCTTATTTCAGAAAATAAATGATTCATTTAAACTAACTATTATTTATAAGGTCAATTAAAGGTTAACTTACTGTACAAACCTTCTCCAGGTTAAAAATCCGGCATAGCCAATTATTGCACTAATAAAAACAACGCCAGCAATAATCACTCCAACTTGACAACCAACTTCTTGTTGATTTTTAACAACTAACGGCGCACTGATATTTCTAAACTTCAGTACCTCCTCCGTATTACTTCCATCTTCAATTAGTTCCGTTTGCCATTTTTTATCGATATTTTGGGGACTTTTATCACTTTCGTGTCTTGTACTGTTAATTGAAGTCACGAATTCGTTTTCCGTTACTTTTCGAAGGTCATCCACTTCGCTTCTGTTTAATAATAGTTTTAAAATCGTTTCATTGTGTATGAAAAAAGGGAAAGTAGAGTTGTGCTTGGGAAATTCAAACGGCGGTGTTAAGTTGGTTAGAATGTCTTCAGATCGCAAAACTGAAAAGGTGGTTTTAAGATATGAAAATGAATACGCGTAACTTACCATAAAAATTTATTGTTAATATTAAAACGATGTCTGGTAACTGTGCACAATTTTTGAGAAACATAATGGAGTAAACAACAGGCGTTGTGATCGCTTTAAATAAATACGGTTTTATCGTTCGTGATAAATTAGGAACACCTTATCAGAGTGATATAAAATAGTTAGATTAAATACACAACACGTCGCATCAGCGATGAATTCTTACTACATATAGCGCAACGTGAAGTGTGTCCGTAATCTACTCTAAAATTATAGACGCTCATTTAAGGCAGCATAACGAGTTTTTCTTCTAATTAATATACGATACTGATCGCATTTACCGTCAGCAAAATAAATTCCTAATATTGTAATTCGTACTTGAATAGTATTTCTCATAGACAATAACAACAGTTATTTATTACCAAGTAGAAACTAGCACGAGGAAAGAGAGGTTATCAAGACCGATGCTGAAGCACATAAGAGGATTCATATGTACACAGAGCATTGTTTGTTGGAGTTAAATGATTTTTTGTCTGACGTGGATGTTATCAACAAAATCAAATAATGGATAAGATATGTACAATGTTTGCCGAGTAAAAAAATGCTTTCCAAAAAAGTAAAAAATGGCTGTCAGGTGTGGGGTTCGAACCCACGCTCCCTCTCGGGAACCAGAGCTTAAATCTGGCGCCTTAGACCGCTCGGCCAACCTGACCTGTATGTTTCAGTTGAACATTCCGGCATAAGAACTGCAATTTATATTAAATAAATAAATAAATTGGAATTATATTAATATATTTTTCCACAACATATAATAAAAACCACTGTTCACAAGAAAAAAGTCGTTATTGGTATTATACTTTATTATACAACTACAAGGTAATAACCATATGAAAGATGTCCTAAACCTAAACTCACTATTCAAAATAAGTGCGAAAAATACCTATAAGTAGAATTACTATAATTGCCAAGCATTGATACAGGCATAGAAAATATTATCTATGGGTACAGGACACGCTAAATAAATAAAACATGAAAAAAGTGGGTAAGATGTTTAATACATCTTGGGTAGGTAATGGTTTACTTTACTTTGATAAAAAATTTAATAAAGTTTCAGCAATCTAATGAACAGATTGAATAATAAAAAACATGCAAGGCTATTCCTTTACGCTTGATATGTGTCAGTGCACAGCGTGTACCTCCTAGTGGTCTTAGCACGAACAACTTTCTGCTGGCTTATAAGGTATAACCCCCTAGGAAGGGGAAGTTTTAGCATGTATTGAAAGACGTCAGGCACGCCTGGAGAACTGGAAATTGTGGTGACGTCTGTGGCAGAGAGGCTAAACCGGTCAACACTGAACGGTAAAGTGTCGTTACCGTTAGTAGGGAAAGCTACAACAGCACGGT
Source organism: Platerodrilus igneus (assembly GCA_036346225.1). NCBI lineage: Eukaryota > Metazoa > Arthropoda > Insecta > Coleoptera > Lycidae > Platerodrilus > Platerodrilus igneus. The sequence goes on along the minus strand of JARFIW010000012.1, from coordinate 8,797,329 downwards.
TGCCATATAGGCTGGTAACCTGGTTCAACCTAATTAAGACTTCATAACAAGACCTTTATGAAAGTCTTTGACCGTCAAAGTCATAGTGGGCGACTGAGACGGGAAATATCTGGCCCATCATTTATCGACCACATGAATCAGGAATGGAGATTTGGTACTTGGAATGCCAGCGGAGTGTATGGTAAAAAGTATGAAATCATGAGTGAAATGAAAGAAAGGCACATGGATGTGTTGTGTGTAAATGAAATGAAGCGGAAGGGGGAAAATGTTGTTGAATTAGATGATGGTATGTTGGGTGTGTGGTCTGGAGTAGAGAGCAATAAGTTCAAAGCAAAAGGTGTTGGTTTAATTTTGAATGATCAAGCAAATTCGTGCATAAAACAATATGAATTGGTATCTCCCCGCGTCTTGTGGGTTAAAATAAAAGTGGGCTTCAGAAAGATCTTTTTAGTAGCATGTTATGCTCTGGTGAATTATGATAGTGAGTGTGAGCAGTTTTGGCAGGAGTTGGAAAATGTAGTAGACAAACACGAAAGGAATGATTGTGTGGTTCTATTAGGTGATATGAATAGTAGGGTCGTCTGAACATGTGGTAGGTCTGTTTGGTGATTCAAGAACGAACGAAAATGGAGATATGTTAGTGAGAATATGTATGGAAAGAGAACCGTTTGTAACCAACACATGGTATAAGCAAAAGGACATACACAAGTACACATGGCAAAGGGGAAATGCGAGATGTATAATTTGGCTGTATTTGATGAAAGTTTAAGAGAACTGGTAAAGTCACGAGAGTAATGAGAGGATCTGTGTGTGGGACTGATCATTTTCTGGTTGTATTCAAAATTGATCTTAGTCGAAAGTGGGCGTGCAGAAGAAAGCAGAATGTGAAACAATCAAAAGTGAAAGTAGCATGTTTGTTAGAAGAGTCTACTCAAAGAGAGTATGCTACTTTGTGAGAAAGGGAGTTGTACGACTGCAAACAGGAATGGGAGAATGCACAAGTCTGAAGATATGGAGAAAGCATGGGATTGTTTGAAGAACATTGTGATGAAATGTGCTTTGGAAGTATGTGGAACGACAATCATTGGTACATGTAATAAAAATGCATGGTGGAGCGATGAAGTCAAAAAGGTTGTCGGTGAAAAGAAAGAGACATATAAGAGAATGATTGTAGAAAAAGATGTTGAGTTAAAAGAGCAACTTCAGGAACTATATGTTGAGAAGGCGATATGTGAAAGAAGTAGTGAACGTAAGCAAAGAGCAACCGAGAGTGAAGCAGGGTGAAAAAATGCAGAATGATTTTGAAGGGAATCAAAAATTGTTTTGGAAATGGGTAAGGAAGACAAGAAAAAGTAGCAATAAGTGTGTGAATGGCGTTAACAGTAGAAATGAAATCGTTCGGGACGAAGCAAGTATGATAAGAGTATTTACACTGTATGGTGGTGGCAAGAAGGATACAGATGACTGTGTGGATGATGAAGAGGGCAGTAATGTACTGGTCAAAAACGTAGATAATTAATTTTTTTATTGATAATTAACGGGATACACCCATGTTTTACATAATGATTATACATATGCTGCAACTAAACACAAGCTTTTTTACTATTAGTTATAGAAAATAAAAAGTAAAGTAATAATAATAATATAATACACACCTTACCTAATTACTAATTGTACATCGATGTATTAATTACATACTATGAATAACTGATTCAATGAGTATTTAAATGATTCGTACGATTGACAAAACATATCTACAGATTTACAATGAATATTAAATTCACGACATCCTTAAAATTGCACTGAAATAACTAAAATTCTGCCTGTGAAAAGAAACGTAAAAAATTTGCAGAACGTAATGTCTTTAATGGAATATTCAAACTAAAAAACCGCAATAGTTCAGAACTATCTATAAAAGAATTAAACAACTTAATCACTAAACACACATCAGTAATTATGCGCCTATTTTGCAATGACACCATATTCAGAGTTCGTAAAGTACTATGGTAATTAAAACAGTGCACTGCAATACCGAACTTATATGCTGCAAAACGTAAAAATTTATGCTGAATTGATTCAATTTTTTTTATGTATATCATATAACTAGGTGACCAAATAGGGGAACAATATTCCAAGTGTGACCTAACCAATGAGCAATATAAAATTTTAAATATAATAACATTTCTAAATTCACCTGAAAATCTCATGATAAGGCCTAGCATTCTTCTAGATTTAGAAACAATCGCATCAATATGTTGCCTAAATGTAAGTTGCACATCGAAATGAACTCCAAGATCATGGATATCAGTAAGAACTCTCAAGGATACACCATTTAACATATATGATGTTTGAATTTGAGATTTACCACGATAAAATTTCATGCAATAACACTTTTGTAAATTCAGCTGCAAGTTATTCACAGCACACCACTGTTGAAATCTATTTAGGTTGTTTTGCAAGTCAATACTATCTGATAGTGAAGCAATAGTAGTAAAAATTTTGATGTCATCCGCAAAGAGTAAAAACTTACAACACTCAAATACCGATTTAATATCGTTAATAAAAATGGAAAAAAGAATCAGCCCTAAATGTGACCCCTGCGGTACACCTGATGTAACCCGAATTGTTTCAGAAATATAATTTTTTATTTTCACGAATTGAACCCTCTCACACAGATAACTGCCATCAACCCTCGACGCACACAATTTCTCTAACAAAAGTATATGGTTAACACGGTTGAAGGCTTTAGCAAAATCACCATAAATAGCATCTACCTCTAGACCAGCTTCAAAGGCCGTAGAGATATAATTGGTATAGACCAGAAGATTCGAGGCAGTGGATCTTCCTGCACAAAACCCATGCTGCTCCCCAATAATAACATTCTTAAATAGTAAAGTTAATTTATCACACACCACACTTTCCAGTATCATTTGGAAAACAACTACAAATAGAAATTGGACGATAGTTCTTTACATTTGATTTATCTCCACCTTTGTGAATTGGTATAACGTAACTCAACTTCCAAAGCTTTGGAAAAACACCACTACTTAAAGACTTATTGAACAGAATATATAAGCATCGTGTAAATATGAATATACAATTTTTAACTAAAATAGGTGGAATACCATCTGGACCTGGTCCCTTATTAATTTTAAGTTTCTCAATTTTGCTATAGATTTCTGTTAATGAAACATCTAAGCTGCTAATGTTAACTAGTTGTTTATATTCAACTTTTGGCAGAGCAACCTTGTTGCTTGAATACACCGATGAAAAATATTTGGCGAATAAATTAGGAACATTCCGACCAATGACTGTTTCATCATCTAAACTTATAGCATTTGGAATATTGGTATCCCTTCTTAACGAATATAGTATAAAGTTTGAATGCAGTGTAAATGAATTATGGAAGGTGGTGGAAACTGAAGTATGGCAAAGCGGCAGGTGTAGATGGAATAACAAGTGAAATGCTTAAGTATGGATCCGGGGTGCTGATGAATGTTTGTGCGAACTGATAGAGTTGTGTATAGAATAAGCAAAGGTGCCTGAAGAGTGCGATCGTTGTCCTTTTGCACAAAGATAAAGGCAGCAAGTATGAATGCAAGAATTATCGTAGAGTAAGTCTGTTGAGTGCACCCAGTAAAGTGCATGGAAAAATTGTGATCGAAAGACTTCACAAGAGAACTCAGAAGGAGATATAGGACTTTCAATGTGGTTTTATACCTGGAAAAGGATGTGTGGATCAGATCTTTGCAATGCAACAAATTTTAAAAAAATGTATGCATACCAGAAAGAAAATGTATGCAGCATTTGTATATCTGAAAAAGGTGTATGACTCTGTGACCAGAAGTCAATTATGGAAGGCGCTGCATGAATACAATGTAAGCAAATGCTTAAAAAATCTATCAGGGCGATGTACGAAGGCAGTAAAGTGTGTATACGTGTGAATGGTAACATGGGGCAATACTTTAACATTGTGGAAGGTGTATGACAGAGCTATGTGATATCTCCATGGCTGTTTAATGTATTAATGGATAAATGTATCGAGCAGGCTTGCTAAGGAATGGAAAGAGTGAAATTGGTGAAATAAATATCAGCGAGCTGTTGTATGTGGATCATGCAGTATTGTTGACCGAATCGTCACAAGATTTGTAACGAATGCTTGTCAGGCTGTCGGAAGCACGTGAAAATATGAAATAGAAAGTGAATGTAAATAACATGAAAGTAATAATTTTTGACAGAGATGACGGAATTGATAACTTTGTATTTAGAATGAATGGACAATTGATAGAGAAAGTGAATGACTTCGTATATCTTGGTAGAAAGTTTTTTAGTAATGGAAAACTGGATGGTGAAATAAAAAGAAGGGCAAATGCCGGAAGAAGTGTCTGAAAGTATGTGGGCAGTGAACAGTCATTAAGGATTGCATATAAATGCAAAATTGCCATTTACAACAGTGTGTTTGTGCCAAGAGTTCTGTATGGAAGCAAAACTTGGGTATGGCAGAAGAAGCATGTTAGTCATATAAATGCTACAGGAATGAGGTTCCTAAGAAGTGTGTGTGGAAAACCATTAAGAGACAAAGTACCAAACGAATGGGTTAGAGCAAAGTGTGGGGTGTAAGTGACCCTTATGGAGTTGAGAGAGCGAAGCACGCTTAGATGGTTTGGATATGTAGAAAGAATGAATGAGAATAGACTTACCAAGCGTATATATGCAAGTAAGATGACTGGTAAAGCTGCAAGGAGCAGACCATGTAAAAGGCCGTTAGATTAGTAGAGGAGGTGCTGAAAGAATGACACGTGAGAAGTCTGAGGAATAAAAGAGCATGTCAAAAGCAATATATGAATGTTGCAGAGGCAAAGGAAGTGTGTAGGGATGTGGGGAAAGATTGTAAATGGTGCTGAGAGTAGAAGTAGTGTAGTAGTCTAGAGCTATACCCTGCATATCCCCCGAGAAAGAGCTTCTAGGTTTGGTTACCTCGAAATGAAATTCCGTGATTGGTGTGTTGTTGTTGTTGCTAATCTTTTCATATAAATATAAAATTGGGGGCAAGTCATCTTAAAATTCTAATGACAAATCAAAATTGCTTCAATTGTCTCCACTGACAACCTGTTTCTTTCGATCGACCATTGAGGACATTGGGGAAAATATTCTCTCCATATTTGAACTGTGGGCTGGAATGGCAAATATGTACTCGCATAGTTCTATTAAACGTGACTTTTTATCAATATCCTCCATATCTGCAAAGAATTTCAACAATTTCTCTTCCATACTCAATTTCATAATTGGTTCGCAGTTTTGATTGGTATTATTTTTTCTAAATAATATTTTAGATATTCAAAGTGGTTGAATAGACTCTCAGTATTGCCAATATCAAAGTTTCTTACTTGTAAATATGCAACAGTACGTTCTATTTCTTCTCATTGGTTGAGAGTTATTCAGTCGAACACATCGAATTTTTGGAATGATTGTGACCATTTCTAAATATATTCCACAACTGTATTAAAGAAATCGATAGCCTGTTTTTCAAAAGCTTCCACTTTGGCGCTGCTTCTAGAATCAAGCTTTAACCGATTCAAAGTCTGCTTTGTCGTCGTTCCAATAGAATTCGATTTTTTTCTTTCAATCATATTTTGTTTTGTCTCTTGTAATACAGACTTTACGTCCAGAACTATGATGTTTGATTTTTCTAATTTTTAATTTGAGTTTCAAACGTATAGAGCCATGAGTGCAAGAAGCGGAAAATTTTTTAATGGCTGACACAGTTTCAATATCCTTTCAGTGATAGCCAACTTGTCATAACGTAGATTAATAAGCTTTTATGGGCAACACCAACTTATTTACAAAACTCTAAGTTTTTCAGTCCTGACAGTGTAAATACTAAAGTACAGTGTGTCCCAAATTGGATGTATTAAATGGGTAACTTAGTTGTTATTAAAGATACAATCAAACTGTGTGCGCAGTCATGGGCCAACTTTTTGAGATCAATTCAATGGTGAAATCATAATTGAGCGATCTTCTTTTGTTTTCGATTTATAGTCAAAAATTGATGTTTTTAACAATTCTATTAATTTGTATAACTCGTTTGTTTGCAAAAACATTCAAAAATATTGTAGAAGTCTTTCATACAGTTTTTTACGCAGAATACAGTGGCATACGCAAATATTTAATATTTATAACACTTTTGAAGTTATAATATAAACTTGCATTTTTTAAACGGAAACCACAATTGGTTGCCGCTTTATTCAAAAGCTCTTTTTGACAGCTTTTCAAAAATATATAGTTTAATATAATTATCTTTTTGGTATAATAAAATAATTTATTATATTGGTAATAAATAGTTGGCCGCGACACGAAAGGTAGACATCATCATCATTGGGTCTTCAGTTCTGAAACTGGTTAGACGCGTACCATCATTGTTTCCTATTCTGAACTAACCTACAGATTTCCCCAAAATTTGCACAGTCTGCATCTATCACTATCTGATCTAGGTCTACATCCACCTCTTTTTTCCTATCTCTGCTTGTCATATATCCTATACTATTCCCCAAAAATGCCTTAGAACGTATTCTGCTTTTCTATTTCTCATATTTTTTTCCCAAAGATATCCTTGTTCCCTTACTGTTTCTATAACCTATTTGTTATTACCTTTGTCTGTCCATCCCCAAACATCTGAAGCACGACATTTCAAAGGCCACTACTGTTCTTCTGTCTGCTTTTCAGACTGCTCATATTTCGTAGGCATATTGTCTGTGCTGTGCTCCACACATACGCTTTCAACAACTTTTTGTTCTATGTTTATTGTCTTTCATCATAGGCTCCGTTCTTTCTTGTTAGATGCAGTTCGGTCACCTTCGATTGTTTTACAATTATATACCCCATTTCTTCGACATTCAGTGGTTGCGAAGGGGGGTAAGCAGCCTGTGGCTGCCAAGTTCCCCCAGCACTTGAACATTTACTGATTTAATATTTTTCCAATATGTCTTTTCGCACAGTCAACATTAGTTGCAGATATTTCACAACAAACAACTAGTTGTTTATAATAATCATCAGATTTGTCTGCGCTTATTTTTTTGTCATTGGGTTTCCCGTCTCAAAACTGGTTGGACATGTACCTGCACTTATTTCTTTTCTAAACTAACCTACATGGTTCCCTGAAATTCTCACACAGCAATACAGCTCGGTTCCCCTTATATTGTTTTCTAATATTATGCCTTATTTCACAGAGATTTATCGAAGGGGGTTAAGCAACCTGTGGCTGCCAATTGACAACGATCCTAGGTCATGGATCGAAACGTAAATAAAGTTGATTTTAAAAATATAAGTGGTTTAATTACCAAAGAAAATTAAGAAGAATAGTTTTCCAGTAAATGCTTTCACGCAATTACCATTATTCGAGAATATTGCCCCTCCAATGCTTGTGGTTACGTATAATAAATATCATGTTTAAGTGCAGCTACTTTCTTCGTCATTAATTTATCCATCTTGGGACTGGTTGGATGCGTACCTTCATTGATTTCTCTTCTGAGCTAGCCTACACATTTCCCTGAAACTCCTACAGCCTACATCTTTCACTATCTGTGTGCAGTAGTCTAACCTAGGTCTACCTCTTCTTCTCTTTTTTCCGATCTCTGCTTCTAGTATATTCCGCACTATTCCTTCATGCCGTAGTATGTGGTCTATCATCCTATCTCTCCTATTTTTTACCGTTTTCCACATATTTCTTTCTTCCCCTACCATTTTTAGTACCTCTTCGTTCTTAATTTTGTCTGTCCATGATATCTTCATCATACGTCTGTAGCACCACATTTCAAAGGCTTCTACCTTTTCTTGTCCGCTTCTCCCACTGTCCAGGCTTCACAGCCATATAGTGCTGTGCTCCACACATATGTTTTGAGCACAGTAGTTGCTTTTTATTGTTAAATGTAGCACGACCTTGTGCTAATCTTGGTTTTATATCTTTTGCGCTTTTCCCATTTTGCGTTATTTGGCTTCCTAGGTAGCAGAAATCTTTAACCTCTTGTAAGTTCGTGTTACATATTTGTATTCTTGTTTTTGATTTATTTTTCCCTCCTTCGCATACTAGTACTTTAGTTTTACTTTTGTTAATTTTCATACCGTATCTCTCTGTTAGAACAGTTTCCATTTCATTGAGAGCAGCTTCTAACTCTTCCTTGCTAGATGCTAATACCGCTATATCATCTGCAAATCTAAGCATATCAATTTTTTGTCCCTGCACAGTAATTCCAAATGTCTTCCTGCATTTAACAGTATTCATTGCCTCTTCAATGTACAAGTTAAAAATTAATGGGGATAGGGAACATCCCTGTCTCACCCCTTTCCTGATGTTTACTTCTCTACGTTCCTGCTCTAATTCTATTACTCCTGTTTGCTCTTTGTATAAGCTATGTACTATCCGTCTATCCCTATAACTCATTCCAATCTTTTTGAGTATTTCGAACATTGTTTTCCATTTTACATTGTCAAATGCTTTTTCCAGATCTACAAAACCCTATATACACGCTTTCCCCTTTTTCTATTGTTTTCTCCATTATCACCCTCAGAGCTAAGATAGCCTCCCGTGTTCCCCTGTTTCGCCTAAACCCAAATTGGTCTTCTCCTAGTATTTCTTCAGCCCGTTTTTCCATTCGTCTTTGTACAATTCGAGTTAATATTTTTGATACGTGTGCTGTTAAGCTTATTGTTCGAAAATTTTCACATCTACCTGCGCCTTTCTTTTTTGGTATAGTTAGTATGATGTTATGTTTGAAATCTTTGGGTATCTCGCCTGTCTCATACATATAGCTTGCAAGTTGGAAGAGACGTTCTGTTACTGCTTGACTAGCGGCTTTTAGAGTCTCCGCTTGCACCTTATCTGTACCCGGCGCCTTACCATTTTTCAGACCCTTTAATGCTATTTCAAATTCGTCTCTAAGTATATGATATCCCACGTCATCATTTTCAATGTCTGATTCCTTTTCTAATGCAGTTAGTTCTTCTCCTGCATATAAATTCCCTATATATTCTTGCCATCTACCAACTTTCTCTACATTTTCTAAAATGACATTTCCTCCCGCGTCCCTTATATTTTTGCTATACGGTTCTATATCCCTAAAATTGATTCTAATTAGTTTGTATGCGTCATCTGTCTTTCCTACTTCCATCTTAGTTTGTACCTCTTTGCACTTTTCATTAATCCATTGTTCTTTAGCTTTCCTGCATTTGCGAATAATTTCCCATTTTATGGCTTTGTATCTCTGTTTTCCTGTTTCGTCTGATTTATTTTTGTATTTTCGTCTTTCTTCTATTAAATTCAGGATATCCTTTGTTATCCATGGTTTCTTATTTACTTTTTGTGTATACCCCAGAATATTTCTGGCCGCCATGGCGAGACTGGATTTAATGTTATTCCATTCTGTTTCTACTTCCTTAGTATCAGATATTTTCCCGAAATCTTTGAGCAATTCATTTGACCTTTTTTCGAATCTTTCTTGAATATCTTTCTCTTTTAGTTTCTGTAGGTCCAAGTGCCTTTTTCCGTTTCTTTTTTTCAAATTTTTAAATTTAAGTGCGGCCTTCATAATTACGATGTTGTGGTCAGTGTTTATATGTGCTTCTGGGTAGCTTCTATAGTCTTTTACTTGATTCCTAAACCGTTGTCTAACAAGAATGTAATATATTTGATATCTTCCTATATCTCCTGGCATCTTCCACGTATATCGTCTTCTAGCATGATGTTGAAATAATGTGTTTGTAATGATTAAATTGTTCTTGTCGCAAAATTCTACCAGCCGATTTCCTCTGTCGTTTTTAGTGCCTAAACCAAATAAACCTACTATCGCTCCTTCCCTACCCTCACCTACCACTGCATTAAAATCCCCCGTAATTATTAAATTTTCATGTCCTTTTACGTGTCTTAATATGTCTTCGATATATTTGTAGGTTGCTTCTACCTCTTCGTCACTGTAGCTAGAGGTGGGCATGTATACTTGTATTATTACTGTGTTTACCGGTTTAGATTCTAATCTAACCATGAGTACTCTTTCATTCTTTTGTAAGTAATTTTCTACACAGTATCCTATCTTTTTCCGCATAACTATCCCCACACCCAAATTTCCTTCCTCGGCTCCTGTATGAATTACCTTGAAGTCTCCACTCCAAAAATCCCCCGCCTCTGGCCACCAAACTTCGCTGATCCCTACTATGTCTAATGATAACCTATTCATTTTGATTCTTAGGTTCTCTAGCTTACCCACTTGCTTCATAGTTCTAACATTCCACGCTCCGACTCGCAAAATGTTCCCGACTCTTATTCTTAACTTTCCGATCGCATCCTCCGAAGTAGTCCCCTCCCGGAGATCCGAATGGGGGACTATTTTATCTCCGGAATCTTTTACCCCCAGAGAATGCCATCATTTTATTATAATTTAGGTACGCTGTGTACTTGGGAGGTAATGTGGTGGTTTCCCGTTGCCTTCCACATCGCGGTAGTGTGTCTTAGACTGACATACCGACCCATATGGTCTCTGCCAATCTAAGTACCGAAAGAGCCGCTGCCCTCTTTCGGGGACCTATCTTCGTCTGGTTCCTCACTAACGACCCTACTACTTTGGTTGGACCTGTAGTTTGGCTCTTTAGCTCATTAGAACACGCAAGCCATTTCACCTGTTCTAGTAATCTAGAACTTCGGCAAGGTGCAGGTCCATTCGAAATGGAAAAGGTAGACACAAAACAAAAGTTTATTATTGTACCACATCACATTTCTAAACAACAAAGTTTGAAGGCTAGAAAAATACAATATTATAACTACATCTTAAATTGAAATAGTATATTGTACAACGAGCATGGAATGATGCCTATTTCTTACGAGTAAATAAATTGATTTAAGTTTAGTTTTTAGATTCATTATTATTAACAATATTAAAGGTTACATTGCAATTATTAAACGTCATTGTAGGTGTTTTCCCAAGAACTAAATTTTCTTGGCGTTGGGAATTCTTGTCTTTCGACGTTGATGGAACATTTGATGTGCTATCAATTGAATTTTGTATTATGTTGCCTACATTCAACTTATTTGTTAAAGAATCGGCTATATAGTTTTCGGCGACTGATGTTGATTTCCAGCCACCGTGCCTTTTTAAATATGTTATATCTTCTCCAGCATCTACAAGAATAGTGGCGGAAGGTCTCCGGAAGTAATGACCAGTATATAATTCCGGATTGGGTAGTTTTAAATACGTTGCAATTTGCTTTTTCATACCACCAAATTTATTGATACCCACTTTCTGTGTGGTGCATTTTCCTTTCTGATAATTTAAGAAAAAACTAGGATCGCAAACATTTGATGGACGTAGATTCCAGTATTTTTTTGTGATTTCATAAAAATTACTCGTTATTGTAAAGCTGCGTATAATTTTTGTTTTCGTGTCGGGAACTGTAACTAATATTGCAGAACCCAATTCCGTGAAATGAGTAATCTTCATCTGATGTAATTCCTGTCTGCGGCAAGCACCCATAATTCCCATAATTAATGCAGTCTGTAACAATATAAAATAGCTATAAACACGCATATTCTCCTAAGTTAATATTACATACTTTTGTCAGAAGAAACTGTTGATCCGGAGCCTCAGTAATAAATTTATTTATTTCCTCTGTTGTAAAAATTTTGGATTTTTTCGATTTATAACCGCTTGACTTCTGTTTGAGAAACGCTCTTAATTTTCCATACTTTGATATATCTACATTATGATGGATGGTGAGACTTGTTCTCAACATAGAATAATGGGTCCACAATGTCGGAGATTTATACTTATTAGATAATTCATTAAAGTACGCAATTAAAACATTTTCAGAATAAGATGTTGTCTTTTGATCTCTTCGCCAATCCATAAACGATTTATAAGCAGTCTCATATTTTTTTGTGGAAATTTCCGGTAATAAATTTAATGTAGTTGCATTTGCAGCTTCCACAATATTTGGAGGCGTCGGTTTTAGTTCGCTTTCACTATCACTAGCCATTTTTTAAAGACTTTGCAAATACTTTAAGATTTTAAACGCTTTCACAGTATGAAATTATTTATTTGACATTTGTTGGTTTATTATTTGTTTCATAGCCCACCTTTGAAAACTCGGCCGTCATTGGAAATAAGATGCAAGTGTAGGGCTACTTGATTAATAGAAATATAAGTGCAACCGTGCAAATTGAACATTCCCGCACTGGTTGCTTAGCAACGAGCGCGGGAATAAAAACCTGTATAGAATGTAGTAGATTTCTCTATCAAAAACACACCTAAAATAGGCTCGTTCCAAAACAGTCGTAGAAAAATTATATTTCCCTATCCACATATAAATTGTCTATAATCTATATATGGATATACAAATACACTCATCACACCTCATTCTCTCACACACACACAAACACGTGCCCACGCATGCAAGCACGCATGTGCACATACCCACACACACCCTCACGCATAATATATTGTTACGAGCTACTATTAGGCAACCCGTCAAACACACAAGCGCCGTAAGCAATGTATATACTGCAGAGGCCTTGAACCTTCTAGCATATACCGAGGTATGAATCATCCATTTAATTCAGGGTATATATATATATTGCTGTGAAACCTCTTGAATTACCTGGTCTGTTGATTTTCTTCTGTTAATCGCCTCGGCTGCTCCTCTAGATAGCTTTCATCCTCATACATAAAAAAAAACAAACACATTCCTACCACAAACATCAACGTTAACTCTATTTACATCAATATTCAGAAAACATTAAATTTTCAAATTAAATTTCAGCATAAAATTCAGTTTTAAAAAGAATTTCAAGATTAATTTTATTATCATTTTAATGTGCATCCAGAATTAAAGTCCTTGTTGGATGCCTACTAATTAATATAACAATATATGCAGAGTAAAAAGGGAGCATCTACCACCCCTTTACGTTAATTAACCAGGTTCGTCTAATTGAGCTCAAAGACATACCTAAAATTTCATCATAATTCAGAACATCAATACTAAATACCCCTTTCTACTTAAACAAGCAAATTTCATCTTAACATTAAAATTTTATGGTTAGTACAATTTCACTAATGTCCATTTAAAGTAAATCAATTATAAAGTAATTCAACACACACAAAAATGTCAAACAAAATAGTATAATTTACCTGAAGGCCACTGTCCTCGTAGCTTCAATGTACATCGTCCCTTTAGTTAATCACACCATTCCAACAGGATTATATTTACGGCTTCTAATTCTCAACGCTTTTAAAATTTTCTCCATCTCCATTTATTTAAAGTTGTTTCAGGGCTTTTCCGGAACTCATCTGTGTATATCTGACCCCCGTTTCGTGGATCCAGACCCGTATTTGAACCATTTAATTATTAACACCCCCGAAAAATAGCAAAGAAATTCATGCGTCTTTCACCAATATACGCCAAAACTGCCTACTTTTGTGTATACATTTGTCGTTGTAAATTTTGCTAATTGGTACAGTGATACTAAATTTTATTACCTTGTATCTAAGTGCACTGAAGTACATTCATGTTAGCACGTAAATAACAAACTATTTTGAATCACTAAAATATACGAGCAAACTTTAAATTATTTTATCAAACTAAAATGCACTGTTTAACATCTTCAATCAAGTCGCGGATGTAAGAGCTTTTAACGCATCGAATAGTCAAAAGTCTAAGAGGCCGAAATTCATATTACCACCGGTATATATAGCAAAAAGCCTGTCTGTCGGTCTGTTCCCCAAAACGGGTAATTCTAAAGAATTTCTCATGCTATGTTCCCAGTCCGTCGCTCGCGCGTCGGTTTTTACGAAATTTTCACTCGCCCCATTTAAAATCAGAAATTCTCACACGGCACGCAAACATGTCCGAGAAAAACTAATTAATTTTGTACAGAAATTGTTGTTTCTACCTCTGATATTTGCATCCTATTTTCAACCAATTGTGACCCTCGTGACGTTGTTTAAATCACGCCTTTTACTATATGTGTCTTTGCTTGACGCATTTTCTCTTTCCTTTTCTAACCTGTTCGTATTGGTGCAAATTGATATTCTTTATTATCGATTATATTTTAGTCCATGTGGACTATCTGGGTTAAATAACCCCGTATCGCACATTCTCGTGAATATTAAGCCCCGGTTTCTCCAAGATTCTTTGAAACCATTTGTTATCTACACAATTTTCGCCGTACGTGATATTTAAACTACGCAGGTGTTCAAAATAATATTAATTCTCAGAGCTTTTTAAATAAACCCTGTTTTGTATTTCGTGCTAAAGCATCTGACCGTTTCTAATATCCTTAGAATCGACATGTTTATCTAAACAAATTAAACTGAAATTGCCTTTTAAAATACGCAGGTGTGTTCAAACATCCTACTTCTAACTAACACTTCTAGGATTTGCATTTTATTGGGTTTTTACAAGTTTCTATAGATATTATCTGTACGTTTTGTTCAATACCGGTTACTTGAAATAGAGTTAATTAAGATAAATTTTGCACGTAATTTCCATTTGTTTAGGAATAATTACATTACACGCAGAGCTTTTTAATACTGCTTCTTTTGATATAAAGCGTCTTGTACATGGTTTAAATCTCTTATTTTTACTGAAACGACCGAATTTATTTATGCTTCAAGGTTTTACTAAAGCGTATTATTTAATAAAATTCCTTATACACGGTGATTAAAATTATTTGATGTGATTATTTAATTTTCTACCCTGGTCTAAATATGAGTAATATATATATAAGATCGCTGATGAAGTACAGAGTTAGTCTATATCTAAATGTCGAATATCAATTATATCGTGTAAAGTTAATCAGTTACGCTTTTGGAAGTCCAAGAGTTAATATAAATTTGTGTTATGTGAACGTGTATATTGTACCGACAGCTTGTAGAATACATAAATAAACAAAAGTGTAATAAATAAATAGTAGTGTTAGTGTTGTTAATAGACCTATGGTTAAGAATTTAGTTTAAGAAGATATTAGTGCTTGTAAATAGCATTAGTGTGATAGTACTTCATTGTTAGTTGGACTGAAAACATCTATAAATAAGGCATATACTGTTAATTAGACTTGTGAATAGTCAGTAATAAAGACTTTTATTACTACTTGTTTTAAATCAGTAAAACGCGTTAATAGTAGTCCGCTACAATATATAAAACACTAGAACACAGATGGGAATACTACAATAGTTTTATTTACTGACAATTCAGTGATATTGTTCAAACTGGCCTCCATTCTCTCTTAAACAAAGTTCGCATCGTTTTAATAAAGATTTAATAGAATGTAATAAATGAACCGCCTTAACTTTACAAAATGCTGCATCAATTGAATTCCGCAACTCTTCAATACTATGGTGCTAGGTTTTATAGATTTTCTCTTTCAAAAAATTCCACAAGAAATAGTCCAATATTGACAAGTCAGGAGATCTAGGCGGCCACTGAACAGGTCCAAACGTACCCATCCATTCATTGGGATTTTCTCTATTTAAATAATTACGAGTAATTATAGCATTGTGCAGGAGTGCATCATCTTGTTGAAACCACACTTTTTGTCTTTTTTCCAGAAGTATATCCTCCAGTAATTCGTGCAAGTTGATTTCCAAAATTTCAATATAGCGACCAGCTGAAATATGGTATTCAAATTTGCCACCAACAATGTAGCAACAAATATTCAAACCAAAAAGGCTTTGTTGACGCCTCGTATATGTTTGATAGGTATTTTCATTAGACCAGTGTCGATTGTTGTCTGTTGAAGATACCAGCACTAATCACATGTGTTCCATCAGACCATATAATGTTATTTCCAAAATTGTTAGTAACAGTACATTTACGAAGGTACCATTCACAAAATTTCCTTTTTTTTTAAATCGTCCGGAAGCAAACTATGTATAATTTAAATTTTATATATATTTTACCCGTTAAAATATAAAGTTTTTGCTGATAGAGGAATTCTCGCAGATTCAATAAATACAACTATTGCATTTTTCGTAATTTTCAAATTTTGCCATTTAGTAACAAACTGATGCTTCCCTTACAAACTAACAATACAATTTATTGCATGTGCAATAGATATGAATGAAGCTCGTTGACGTTTGTTATACAAACAATTGTCGTTTTTTGTTTACCTTTTGTTTCGCAGCCAACTATTTATTTCCAACATAATAAATTGTTTTATTATACCAAAAACATGGAATAAATCGGCCATTTGAAAAAATAATTATATTAAACTATATATTTTTGAAAAACTGTCAAAAAGAGCTTTTAAATAAAACGGCAACCAATTGTGGTTTCTATTTAAAAAAATGCAAGTTTATGTTATAACCTGAAAAGTGTTATAAATATTAAATATTTGCGTATGCCACTATATTCTACGTAAAAAACCGTATAAAAGACTTCTACAACATTTTTGGACGTTTTTGCAAACAAACAAGTTATACGAATTAATAGAATTGTTAAAAATATTAATTTTTGGCTATAACTCGAAAACAAAAGAAGATCGTTTATTTGTGATTTCATCATTGAATTGATCTCAAAAAGTTGACCCATGACTGTGCACACAATTTGATCGTATCTTTAATAACAACTAACTTACCCATTTAATACATCCAATTTGGGACACACTGTACTTGAATATCTTGACGATAATTGATTTGACATCAACATTCAAAATATCAGCGACTGTTGATAGTGTTGTGCAAAAGATGTGCTGGGCACCCTATACCTTCAATATCTCTTTCCAATTCAGAGTTTAGTCTAAAAAATACATTATTTCTTCCACTTCTGTTTAGACTTTTGAAATTAGTATTCGTATTATCTCTACAAAAGGCGATAAGCTTATCCATGGGAATATTTAGATTTTCTAGAGACATTTTGCAATACTCAACTATTGTCTCAAACATTCAATATATAACGAAGCCAATTTTTATAATTTGAAAAGCTGTCCGAGGGCTTAAGAATTTTAGCTAAAAACAAGGAGGTCTCTACACATTCTGTAGAAACATTATTCTAACTCACCCTTCATTAAATCTTATTATCTTCACTATAAAAAGGTTTTTAATAATTTATTTAAAATAGCAAAATCTGGCTTTTTATCAAAACGTATATGGTAACGCCGGCAACAAATTCCTTTTATTTTAATATATTACAGTTTATTAATTCGTCAACTCTGCAATCAATGCTCTTCGTAAATTAAACATTACAAACTTGTCTGATTTTATTCTTACTTCTATTGCTTTATCAAAGCTAGACAATCATACACGACGAATTTTTGAACAATCTTTAAAGGGAGGTTCGATTCCTACTTACGATGAGCTAGCCACGTTCGTAAAAGAACAAGTTAAAATTTTAGATCGAACCAGCAGTAGCAAAACAAAGCAAATTAATAGCCACACAAACAAGACGAAGGTCTTACATGCCTTCGCCACAAAAGAAGTAAATAATCACGACAATTTGAAATGTGCTTATTGTAAAGACGAACATCATCGATTAGCTAGGTGTTACAAATTTCTTAATCTTTCTCCGCAAAATCGAATTTCTTTTGTTAAAGATCAAAGATTGTGTATTAACTGTCTCAGTTCTAAGCACGCTTTGTCGTTATGCCCTTCCACGTATTCATGTAGGTTGTGCAGTAACCGTCATCATTCAGTGTTACATATTCCTAGTCCGATTGTTGACACAAATAATCAAGCGTTATCTAATCCTATAAATACAAATGAAGCAATTAAAGTGAGTCTTTGTTCAACGTCGACTAAGGAAAGTTCAGATAAAAATTACACGATTCTGTTAGCGACTGCGATCGTTAAAGTTGAATCAACAATGGGTACTCACTTGCGGTTGAGATTCCTAATTGATAGTGCTAGTCAATGTAACTTCATTACATCTAAATGCTGTCAATTGCTTCGATTACCTGTAAATAAAACTTACACGTCTATTTCAGGGATCGGTGCGTCTTTCAAACCTGTTCGCGGTCAAACGCAAATAGCATTTACATCTCAACATGATGCAGATGTTAAATACAAAATGCAAGCGTTCGTGTTAGACAAAATCACGGATCGTTTGCCATCTTGTGTTGTCGACCCAGGAGTTTGTAAACATTTCAGCAATCTACGTTTAGCCGATGAAACTTTCTTTCGTCCTGGAGAAATTCACGGAATTATAGGTGCTGAACTTGTACCACATATTTTGGAATCATTCAAATATTCAAGTCCCGATTTACCCGTTGCCATAAATTCCACTTTAGGATTTATAATTATGGGTCAAACTCCAATTCAAAATGTCACGACCAATTTAAAGGTTTATTGTTGTGTTGAAGGGTCCGAGGTCATAGTACCTTTGCTTCAGAAATTTTGGGAGCTTGAAGAAGTAGGTGAAGTCGTTACTCGTAGTTCCGATGATATTAAATGTGAAGAATTGTTCTCTACTTCAACAAAACGAGATGATACTGGTCGATACATTGTTGCTTTACCTTTTACAGAATATCCACCAAACTTAAGAAATTCCTTTTCTACAGCTTTGCGCAGATTTTATTCTCTAGAAAAAAGATTTTCTTTATCGCCGTCATACAGAGTAGCCTATAGTGCGGCGATGAAAGATTATATTGAGCAAGGTCATATAAATCTTATTCCAAATTATACTCCTCATTTCAAAGGATACTTTATTCCTCATCACGGGGTGTTTAAGGAAGAATCGGTTTCTACCCCTTTACGCATCGTTTTTGATGCATCGTCTAAAGATGCATTTAATAAATCTTTAAATGACTGCCTTTATGCCGGTCCAAAATTGCAAACCGATTTATTTTGCATATTAATTAATTTTCGATTAATGGAATTTGCCGTAATTTCTGACGTTTGTCAGATGTTTCGCCAAATAAAAATATGTTCCGAACATCAATCTTATCAACGTTTGCTTTGGCGATTCAGCACAGATAAACCATTACAAACGTATCAACTCACAAGAGTTACTTTTGGTGTCAAATCATCTCCATATTTAGCTCTACGTACTGTACTTCAGCTAGCATTAGATGAAGCAAAAAAATTTCCGCTTGCATCCGCAGTTGTACAAAGAGATATGTATGTAGATGACGTAATTTCTTCGATAGAATCTTTAGATAATGCCAAAGTCCTTTATCATGAACTGCTCGGGCTTTTCACGGCCGGAGGTTTTCAGTTAGTTAAATGGGCCACAAATTCTTCGCATTTAACAAACGAAATATTTGAAAATATTCGAATGGACAATGTTGTAGATTTCGAAAGCAATATTTTAAAGGTATTGGGTCTTCAATGGCATCCAAAGGTTGATAATTTAACATTTGCGGTTAAAGGTCCAAATGAAATCTGTACAAAGAGAAATATTCTTTTCACTGTAGCTAGAATGTGGGATCCATTAGGGCTCTTATCTCCCGTGACAATATTTGCCAAACTACTAATCAAAGAATTATGGATATTAAAGTTGTCTTGGGATGAAGAAACCCCTCCATATATTAAAGGTTTGTGGAATACCTTTCAGCAAGAAATAATTCAACTTTCCGACTTTAAAATATCGCGACACATCGGATATTCATCAGTAACGTCATTACAACTTGTGGGATTTTGCGATGCTTCCGAAAAGGCATACAGTGCCGTCGAATACGCCCGAACAGTGTCTCTGGATGGCGAAGTAAAATTATTTTACTATGCGGTAAAGCTAAATTGGCTCCAATAAAACTGTCACTATTCCTCGTTTGGAGTTATGTGCTGCTTTATTGCTTGCAAGACTATTAAATTGCATCATTCGCACATATTCCTCACGATGCACTATCAAACAAGTTTTTGCGTTTTCTGATTCCATGGTGGTTCTTAACTGGATTCATAAATCGCCCCATTGTTGGAAAACTTTGTAGCCAATCGAGTGGCAAAATTCAAAATTTATTACCAGTAACTCGCTGGTTTCATGTTGATGGCATTTCAAATCCTGCCGATTGTGCGTCTCGCAGTATATCTCCAAATCAATTTCTTAACGCCGAGTTGTGGTTGCAGGGGCCATCGTGGCTTCTTTCTCAAGAAAGCGATTGGCCTATTAAAATCATTGTCACGGAAGAAATTATTTTGGCTGACAATAAACTTGAACAGAAATTGGTTTCACTTCCTGTGACACAATCAGAAGTTCATCCCTTATACGCCCTGATTGATAGATGCAGTTCTTACTCTAAATTGTTAAGCATAACTGTTTATGTTTTGAGATTTGTTAAACGTTTGCCTAAAAGGAACCGCATTTCTGCGGAAGATCTTGTTGCGCAGAAAATATTCTAATTTTAGCAGTGCAAGATAAACATTTTTTCTCCGAAAAGACTTTTCTGGAAAAGGGACAACTTTGTTCGAAACCCTTTCGACATTTGAATCTTTTTCTTTCAAATAACTTAATTAGAGTTGGAGGTCGTCTGTCAAATGCAAATATTTCATATGATCAGCAGCATCCAGTTCTTTTACCTAAGAAAGATCGTTTTACCGATTTATTAATTGATCATTTTCATGTAAAAAATTTACACACAGGGCCACATCTTCTGCTTTCTCTATTACGTCAGCATTTTTGGATTATAGCGGCTAGAAATTTGGTTCGGACTCGTGTTCAAAATTGTAATCATTGTTTCAGAAGAAAACCTCGACCTTCTTTTCCTCTTATGGCTGACTTACCGTCTCCTAGGGTTAATCAGGCCAAAGCATTTATGCATACTGGCACTGATTTTGCCGGACCTTTTAATATAACTCTTAGTAGACACCGGGGAGTTAAAGCTCAAAAAGCCTATATATGCATATTTGTTTGTTTAACAACTCGTGCCGTGCATCTAGAATTAGCGTCAAGTTTGTCAACCGACATATTCCTTGCCGCATTTAAGCGTTTCCTTGCTAGAAGGGGACCATGTGCGGTTATGTATTCCGACCGCGGGACAAATTTCGTGGGCACTAAAAATTATTTAGATTCCCTTCAAGAATTTTTCCGAAACTCAATTTGCCTAAATGCCATTGGCCATGAACTTAGTCAAAGGCGCATTGATTGGAAATTCAATCCGCCTTTGGCTCCTCATTTTGGAGGAATATGGGAGGCGAATATTAAAAGCGTGAAAGGTCATTTAATGAAAGTTGTGGGAGAGCAAATACTTTCTTATGAAGAATTTTCAACGGTTTTAACACAAATCGAAGCGTTGTTAAATTCACGTCCGTTATGCTGGCTTAGTTCCGACCCTTCGAACCTCTCGCATTATCGCCTGCTCATTTTTTAACTCTCACCCCGTTGCAGTTCTTGCCCGCTGCCGATGAAACCGGAAAGGCGCTTGCGCTTGTAAATCGCAAGCAACTTTTAGATCAAATTGTTCAATCCTATTGGAAGCGATGGTCTAGGGAATACTTGTGTGAACTACAATCCCGACAGAAGTGGAATACACCTTCCTGTCCTGTTGAGCCAGGTTTAGTCGTGATAGTGATGCGCGATAATTGCCCGCCTTTGCAGTGGCCAACAGGTGTAATTGAACAAACTCACCCCGGAAAAGACGGCATTATTAGGGTTGTCACAGTACGTACAAAGATGGGGTTTATACCGTCCAGTAGCAAAGCTGTGTTCACTCCCACGCAGTAAACTTTTTTTTTACATGCGCTGTTTATAGTTTTCTTTTCTTTTCTTTTTTTTTCATTTAATATGAATTTTTCATTTTGTTAAAATCTTATTTTAAGGCCGGAGGATATGGTAACGCCAGCAACAAATTCCTTTTATTTTAATATATTACAGTTTATTAATTCGATAAATTATTGCCAGAATAGTATTCAATTCAGGTTATTTTAATTTATAGATAAATTGAAACATATGCCAATTCTGACAATAACTAAATTAAAACAGATAGTAACAAACATCGGTGTGATTCGGTTCGCTAGTAAACTGTGGCATCGGTGTGCACGTCAAAATAACCCCTTGCACCCGTCTTAGCGTGGGTTCGAAAACGTTAAATTTCTACATTGGTGATCCTTGCCTTCCTTCAATGACCATCCTAAATCTCACCCTTTAAACGCCTATTTAAAGCGAGCTGCAGATCTTGGGTAAGTTCATTGCATTATTTTTGTTTGTTCATGTTTAAAAAATACAGTCCACCGTGTCTTAACCGAGCGCTAATAGTATACTAAAATCGAAAAACATTCCAAAGGAATCCTAGAAGTTATTAATGAATTGACTAAAAGATTGGATACTCGGAAACAAGACAGTATTGTTGAAAATTGTCACGAGAGTGATACCACAAACACCTTAATTGTACATTTTGCTAATGTTGCAAATAAGTTGATGTGAAAAAACGATTCTCTGACATTTGAAACAATAGACTTTTGCGTTAATACAAGGGCGTAAGTCGAAACAGTTTCTTCCTCTCACCATCAAGTGAATAAAAACACAGTAGAACATGGCATCGATGAGGTATTGAATACTGTAAAATGCAGGAAAACATTTGAAATTATTATGCAGGGACAAAAGATTGATATGCTTAGATTTGCAGATGATATAGCGGTATTAGCATCTAGCATAGAAGCGTCAGAAACTGCTCTTAATGAAATGGAAACCGTTCTCACAGGGATACGGTATGAAAATTAACAAAAATAAAACTAAAGTACTAGTAATGCAAAGGAGGTAAAAATAAATAAAAAACTAGAATACAAATAAGTAATGAGAACAAGAGGTTATAGATTTCTGCTACTATGAAAACTAAATAACGCAAAATGGGAAAAGAGCAAAAGATATAAAACAAAGATTAGCACAAGGTCGTGCTACATTTAACAACAAAAAACAATTACTGTGTTCAATAGCAACAAACATAGAAACAAGGAAAAGATTGTTGAAAGCATATGTGTGGAGCACAGCACTACGTCTGTGAAACTTGAACAGTAGGAGAAGTGGACAGGAAAAAGATAGAAGCCTTTGAAATGTGATACTACAGACGTATGATGAAGATATCATGAATAGACAAAGTTAAGAACAAAGAAGTTCTGGAAATGTTAGGGAAAGAAAGTGGAAAACAGTGAATAATAGGAGAGATAGAATGATGGATCACATACAACGGCATGAGGAAATAGTACAGAATATTATTATTATTATTATTAAAGGTCTTTATTGCCTTAAATTGATTTGAACAGTATATACATATATATATATATATATATATATATATATATATATATATATAAACTAAAGCAAATTATGAATAAGAAATAAATTTAAGGAACAATGGGCGATATATTAGAAGCAGAGATAGGAAAAAGAGAGGTAGAGGTAGACTTAGGTTAGACTATTGTACACAGATAGACAAAGATATAGGCTGTGGAAACTTTAGGGAAATGTGTAGACTAGCTCAGAATAGAAATCAATGGAGGTACACGTCCAACTAGTTCCAAGACCGATAACCTTATAACGAAAAAAAAAATTGTACTTGATCATGATGATTACTATAAGCAACTACAAGTTGGTTTTTGCAATATTCTCAACTAATGTTAATTGTATGACAAAATTTACTGGAAAACTATTAAGTCGGCAAATGCCCATGTTGCGTAATCTTGCTTGGTAGCCGCAGGCTGCTTAACCCTCCTCACGTACCACTGAATATCGATGAAATAGGGTATATATTTAGAAAACAAAAGAAGGGGAAGCGAACTGTATCTAGGTTGTAGGAATGTCAGGGAACTGTGTAGGCTAGCTCAGAATAGAAATCAGAGCACTTAAACCTGGTGAGCACTCAAAAAAACTACAGGTGTTGATTTTGCAATATTTTCAACTAATCCTGATTGTAAGAAAAATTTTTTGGAAAACTATCAATTTGGCTCAAGTGTTGGGGGATCTTGGTAGCCATGGGCTGCTTAACTCTCTTCACATACCGCTGAATATCGGAGAAATAAGGTATATATTTACAAAACAAGAAAAGGCAAACCGAACTGTATCTAACAAGAAAGAGCAGCAGCTATGTTCGAAGACAACAAACAGAGAAACTAGGTCAAAATTATTGGAAGCATATGTGTGGAGCACGACGCGGTACGTCTATGATATAAGGCCAGTAGAAGAAGCAAACAGGAAAAGGAAGAAGCCTTTTGGAATGTTTGTAACAGGCCCATTTACATGTATTAGTTGTTTATAAAAAATTTGTTAGAATATTTAATTTATGTAAATAGGTTTTGGCTTAGAGACTAACAGTTAATAAAAACGTCAAAGGAAGGGCGTTTCAAGAAATAGATTGATGTACTTAGTTGTTATTTAGTAATATAAAATAATATTTATTTACAACTGTAAACAATTATTATTAGTAGTTTTGGTACATTGGTGTTGTAGGTGATTGTAGCAGATAAATTAATGGCTTAATTTCACGCTGCTGTTGCACCCTGTGGAGTGAAATTGGGGTCTACTTTATCTGAAGCTCATTGATTGTAGACCAGAATCGTGAACCGGCAGGTATTAATGTAAGTGATGTTAAATGCTTTGATTGCAATTTACTTGTGTTAAACTTTTTAATATGTTGTAGTTGTGTGCAATGCTGATGCTACTGACATTGTTGACATTGAGGTAGGAAATTGGTCTTGTATTTATTACGGCCCAGTTGTCCCTTAGTTGTGTTAACTATTGTGGTGATACATAATTATATCCCGGAGTTAATCTGCTTGTAGATTCTTGTGCATCATTTACGTTCTGTAATTAAGAAACTATTATGCCAGTCAACTGATTTTCTTGCTCTAACTCACCCCTTGTGATAATTAATAGTGTCTCAGGGTCATTAACATCCATACCCTTACATGTTATACTTCAGATGTATGATGATGATGATAGCATGGACAGATATAGTTAATAATAAAGAGGTTAAAGAAATAGTAAGGGAATAAAGATATCTGTGGAAAACAAAAAAAAATAGGAGAAATAAAAGGACATGGTATGTTTCTAAGGCATTTTTGGGGAATAGTATGGGATATATTACAAACAGATATAGGCAAAAGAGAGGTAGATGTAGATCTAGATCAGACTATTGCACACAGATAGTGAAAGATGTAGGCTGTGGGAATTTCAGGGAAATGTGTAGATTAGCCCAGAATAGGAAACAATGGAGGTACGCGTCTAACCAGTTCCAGGACTGATCACTTGAGATGAGGACATGGCAATGTTTCAGCAAAAGTTTTACTACTTCCGCAGCTTCATGTTATAAAATACCTAACTGAGCTTATAAACAACTCTTTACTAACTTGAATATTTCCTTTGTACTTGAAGCATGCCATTGTTATACCAATACACAAGGGTGGATCCTACATGTAAAACCAATTTAGATTGATTTCCTTACTGTCAACTTTTTCGAAATTACTAGAAGCGCTCGTAAAGGATTATATTACCAAATTTGCCAACAAATAAAAATTTTTTGATGTTAATCAGTTAATATTTGGTTTAAATCATGCTTAGAAAACAGACTCAATTGGTTAGGTTTGCTAATCAATATAAAACTGTTATGTGGGATATGGTACGTTTAAATCTAGGAGTGCCCCAAGGTTCTATATTGGACCCCGGTTTATTCTTAATTTATATAAATGACTTCACATCTTCTATTAATTGTATTTCATGTACACTGTCCGCACTCATGTGCATTACATTGTACTGGGACTACTCCTCTCTGCCTTTACTACACAATTGGATTTTGTCGGATCTTGATTCTACGTAAAATTGGTTTAATTCTGTAAATTTAAAAAAAAATGCTGCTTAAATTTCAATCCTCGTTTCGGCTCTGAAACTATAAAAATAGCTAACAAGTTATCACTAAATATTGCACATAAAGTATACTATGGGATGAGGCTACTTTAATTAAAATAAATATTTAAATTTTAAATTTAGCAATATTTGAATTCAAAATTAATTATAATATTGGTTTTGAAAGTTTTTCAGGCTTGATCAAAATAATACACAAATATTTAAGACGTTTCAGAGAAATTAATTATTTAATTCCTTAATTAGGTTAGACACCAAGTGGGGTTATTTTGATCATGCCATGAATTATGTTTTCGCTAAAGAAACTCTTATTAAATGTATATATTTCTTATCGAAAATATATAAAATCTATAAATATCATTTTAATGTAGCAGATAATCATTAAGAAGGAACATTTTTTTAACATTACATAATTAAAACAAATCCTATTCTACATGTTCCCACTATTTTGGCCAAGTTCATGCTGACCTTTGTTAATATGTTATTTAAAGCAATTAGGAAACAAAGACACTCTTGTTTTGCTTATAAGTCTCGTGTTTTACAATAAAGACAGTATGAAATATGTTTTGAGTTTGACCAACAAACTGCTTGTTCTTTCTCCTTTTTGCAATTGTCATATTTCAATTCAACCAGTATAAACAGTCTGTTCCTATATTTCCAGGATGGATAACATTGACCCAGAAGGATGCACTATTCCTATTGAGCCTGTTCACAATAGACAATGTTCCCCACAATTTCCATTTCTTTCATTAGAGACGGTAGTCGTTAGGGAAGTTAAATTACCTGTTCAGAATGAAACATTTATTGTCGGCATGCTTGCTGGTCAAATTTTAGTGCGAAGAGACGGCATTACCCAATGAGCAAAGGAAACACCAAACTTGCATAGTAGAACTCGTACTCATAATTTGGTAATACATCCAGCTGGTCCAAAGGCTGAGGTTACGAGTGAAACATCTGCAGTTGAATTTTAGATTTATTTCTTGATTTACATATTATAAACACTATTGTCACATCAACCAATATTTATATTAAAAATATCAAACATAAATTTGAGCCAAGCCAAGCTGGCAGTTGTTATAGAAATCAGAGCTACTATTCTTGATCGGGTCGCTTCATAGCCTGTTATAACCCCGGAACCGTGTTCAGCGCCACTACTACAGTTGGCCCAGGCAGTTGATCTCAGGGCCCTTGTTGGGGTGGGTGGCGTCATGCCATTTGAATCCAAATTTATCGTCTTCCCTCTTCTTTGTTCGTAGGTAGGGCAAAGAAATAAAGGTAGAGGTACGATAGAAGGTAAGATAAGATACTGGAACCTACATCCTAAAAGAGAAAAGACAAAAGAACGACACAGGCAAACGTCACTGTTCGATGTCTCGTGGCTAATAATCCTCTCGTGTCCAAACCGCACACTTATGCCACTCCGTGCCTGCGCATTCCTTTTGCGCAAACGCAACTGTCCGAAATGACGAAAATGAACAAGTCTATTTTAAAAATAATGACGGGAATTCACTCACAAATTTAAAAGTGTACATCTCCAAATTTGGAATGTAGCAAGCTTAAGAAAAAATATACACAAATGTTACAACAACAGTAGAGGAAATGGATTCGAATCGTGTTATTGCTTTTTACTGAGATGTTTACGCTTAGACGACGTTGGAGACACCAATTAAAAAAAAAACAAGAAATTGATACCAATCTGAGATTTGCATGAAAAATGTGCAATTTTTTTCAGAAACTTTACACACCAAGCGAATATGTTGCAACCGACAAGCAGTTACTTGCATTTCATGAGTGAGGTTCTCTTTGCCCATATATCCCAAGCAAACCTACAAATTATGGAATAGAGGTTTTTGCAGTAGTCGTAAAATTGGCATACACTATGAACCTTGAGTGTGCGTAAGCGGGGGCGGCTCCGTGACTTAGTGGTTTGCATATGACTACCAAGCCCAAGGTTTTGGGTTTGATTCCTGATACGCACCACTTCAAAAATGTTAGGCAATCATTTTTTAGAGAAATACGTCTTCATTCAGATGAAAGGTAAAATATAGGTCCCATGTGTGTGTGTGTGTGTGTTCTCACACACATTAAAGATCCCTACCTTGGTTGAAAAAGCAAGTGTTTGGCAAAATTCAAAATTTCCAGGTTAGAAAAAAGCTCGCTTTCTGGCAAATGTAATACCTCCAGGTGGAGCATTGGAAAATCAAATGTAGGAGTGTATGTAGGCACACAACCTGGTGGTCAAATAAAAGCAATAAGCTAGTTTTGCGAATGGTTGAACCAATTGAAGGTACTAATAAAAATATAACTGAAGATAACTGTATTTCAAGTATACCTCTAGCTTACAAGCTTTTAAAAGAAAATAAAACTAATTACATAGAAACACTTTGTAAAAATAAAGAAATGCCTAAATAATTTTTGCCAGACAAGAATAGGGAAGTTAATACTTCATTGTTCGGGTTTCAAAATACAGTGAAATCTCCCTAAACGGATACCTCTAATAAGCGGCCACCTCTTTTACATGGACAGATTTGTGGCGACCGACAATTTGTATTGCTACTTCAATGCAAATATATTTCTATTGAGTGACACTCTATTAACCGGGTACAGACACCAAAGACTTCCATACAAATTTATTCTGTATCTCTCTTAAACGAACATATGAGATTCATTTTGTACGTAAATGTAAAGATGATGACTGTCAAATAAAAGAAAGTTTAAAGGATAACGAATTATATTAGGAATGTTCTTTTGATGGTGGGAAAATTCTCTATACATTGTATGTATTGGGTTGGACAGGATCTTAACTATATGAACCACTTAGTGAGTCACATTGTTTTGCTAAATCTGGCACAAATTATTGTTTATATGTGCTATCCGAACTGCAGTTAGTGTTTAATTGTTTGTATGTATGTAATAATGTACATACATACATAGATTAAATAAATAAAGTGTAGTAACTTGTGATTGATGTTTCTAGATTAACGTGCGCAATATTGCTCCACTGTAGCCACTTTGCAACATAAGGTGGACATTAATAAAATATCTGAAGCAGAAAATCTTAGAGTGCTTGATCTAGCATGTCGTTTCAATATTGGAAAAACACGCGCTGCTGAAATTGTTAAAAATAGAAAAGGGCTATTGAAACATTTTAACCCAGATACTAATCCTAAACAAAAATGAAGTTTTTTTAATCTCGAGGGTCATACTATTGATAAGCTGTGATATGAGTGGTTTGTAAAAGTACGGAATAAAATCTTTCCTTTATCAGGACCTATCATTAGATCAGAAGCTAAACAAATTGCAGAGCGTTTAGGCAATAAAGACTTTAATGCTTCTGCAGGGTGGCTCCAGAAATTTTGCAATCGACACGCGATAAGTTTTAAATCAATTTGGGCAAAGCTGCCTGTGTTAATCCAATGGATGTTAATAGCTTTACGAATAAACCCCCCAAGTATAATAAAAAACTATGGACCATGAGACGTTTACAATGCTGATGAGACAGGTTTATTTTTTTCTGCATTGCCAGAAAAAACATTTGCATTTAAACAAAAAGGTGCTGGCAGAAAAATGGCCAAAGATCTATTTCACATTGTTCTAATGTTGCAAGTGATAAAGAGAAACTAGTTACCATTGGTAAATCAGCTAGGCCCCGTGCTTTTAAAAAAAAAGTCTTAATAAGCTACCAGTAAGTTGATTTTCTAATAAAAAAGCTTAAATGACTGACAATATAAATGAGCGAGTTGTTGCATGATTTTGACAGAAAAATAGGCACACAAAAAAGAAAGATATTTTATTTGTGGATAATGCAACTTCTCATCCAAAGGATCTTTCTTAATAATATTAAGCTTTGTTTTTGACACCCAATAAAGTATTTTGTCAACCTCTTGGGCAAGGCATTGTTCAAAATTTCAAATTGCAATACCAAATTATAACTTTAAAACATATTTTGGCTAACATGGACGAAGCTGCCACTGTTACTGATTTGGCAAAATTGACAAACATTTTGGATGTAATTTATTTCATGAAAACTGCACTGAATGTGGACGAAGCAGGGACAAGACAATATGAAAATTTTGTGTAAAATGTGAACAGTGGATGTTCGGAGAGCATTTAAAGAATGTTTGTGTCAGGTACTACGAATAACAATTAAATTGAAGTGTTCTTCTCAAATTAAATTTTTAAAAAATACATTTTTTAAATTTTAATAGTTAAAATGTTTCTTATTAATAAACTTTTGTATTAAATAAATTTATTTCAAACCTCAACTGTCAAAATATGCTTAAAAAGGTGATAAATGTCACCAAACTTGTCCGTTCTTGTTTGTTAAGCTCCACGCTTAGTACAGGGTCAACGAACGGTTCCAGTTTTCTTGTATCTGCCAACTTGCACTATTTTGTACGTTTCTCTATTTTGATGTTGTTTAGTTTATCTATATCTAGTTTGGGCAACGTTTTTACTTTGTTTAATTTCAAAGCATATTTTGTTACTATAAATTGTGGTCACTATTTGTATTTGCACCTCGGTAACTTTTACCATGTTTGAAGCATATCACCAGGCATTTTCCACATGTACAACCAGCGCTGATTTTTAAACATTGTATTAAATTCAATTAATTCAAATTCATTTCTCATTCTTTAACCATACTCGTCTACTTTGACTTGTATTAAAATCTGCTACAACTCCCTATTGAATTTGATAATTCTTTTAATTTCCTCATCCTGATCTTATTAAATGTTGCGGGTGAAATAGGCATTAAAACAATTTAAATTTTGATTTGCTCTGAAGGGGTGGGAACCCCATATCAATAAAAGGGTGCGTCGGTTAACTGCAAGGGTGCGGGAGTGGGCTCCTAGAGGAAAATGAGACAAAATAAAGAATTACAAAATTAATAATGAATAAGGTTAACCTCAAAAATTCGACATTACATTAACATTTATCTGAAAGTTTTGTCTTTATCAAAGTCGAGTGGCACCAAACAGTCATCGCAAGATTTGTGATGTCCTTTCTATGAGGAAGACTGTTATTCCACATAGAACTCCCTTGCTTTGGTTTTCTAAAGTCGGTTATCATCAAGTTCCTCTGTCAAAATAAAATACTCCTTCCAGATATGATTGTAGCTAGATATTGTTACCAAATCACTGACTATAACAACTCCCTAAATAAATTAAATAAAAATCAACATAACTTAACTTTCATTAACATAAAATAACTTCCATACATTTACAAATATCTTTTCCTAAAAATAAATCTAACCCTATGATTGCGCCAGGTGTTGCTAAAATAAAAATATCCTAAAAGCATTCAAAAAAATTTAATTCTAAGTCATCAAAACTATTCACCATTCGAACATTTCCTACTTTTCTGTTAATGATTATATGTTAACGAATCCCAAACTATTGATAATGTCGTTCAAAAAAACAAAAAAAAAGCAGCTAAATTCCAACTTTGTGCTACATCATTGTCCTTTCACAATATGTAAGTTTTTATTCCATTATTAACCTACATTTCAGTAATAAATCGTATTTTAAATCACTATTCACTCCCTCCGTCTCTAATTCGTGCAATCCAATAATTTAAATTAATTCCCTGCTGCATAAATAACAACCAATAGATTTTAGTTCATAAATGCATAATTAAATTTTCACAAGTACAACTATCTACTCGCATACTTCGAGGGTATCCAAGAACTCCAATTTTGCGATCCTTGCTTTAATGTTTCAATGCAGAAAGCTCCCTTGCACTAATCAAGCTACACATTCCAAATTAATGGAGGGATAACACACCTGGTCCTACCAATTTGATTTAAAACTGTTTCCAACATGACATCTGCACTTACGCGTAAATGAAAATACCTTGCAACTTGCAGCAGTATTTTAATTTTTTGTGTCGCTTGCCGCATTATTGCCCTTTGGGTATCCCACACAATTTCTCTTGGAGCTTCTGTATCTTTGGTCAAATCCTCATATAAACACTCACTATATCATCCCCGACCCTGTCTATTCTATTCACACGTATCATTACATTTTAATGTTTTCAGGAAACTCGGTTCTATAGTACTGACTCAATTTTAATTGAATTTATTCTTTTAATCCCTCTTCTCTTTCATATTTGTTGAGGGCTTTCATATTATTGCACAATCCTGCTATAAATTTTTCAATTTTCACTAACATTTTTTTACAACTGATTGTTTTAAAAGTAGTTGGTGTTTAGTAGAAACAGAAATAATAAAACTGACTGAGCTTCATTTCAAGTATCTGCGATTAACGAAGTAGACGGCAATTTCTTTGTTGAATGGAATGCCATTAAATACCTTCCATTTTCATTTTTTGATGATGATGCAACATGCAATTTTTTTGGACACATGCAACCCGGAATTAAGAGTTGGAAGGAAAGCTTTAAAGAAAATGGTATTAACTCATTTCAATGAAGTACAGTCATGACTATTTTACAGCAAAATAGATCAAGAATATCATTTACCGTAGACGGATGGACGGCAGTAAATGGGAACATCATATTATGGGATAACCTCCCACTTCATTGACAGAAATTGGGAGCTACAATAAATTGTAATAGATTTTATACCTTCTCATGGCTAACAGACAGGCAAAGCCATCGCTAAAGTATTTTTCGAAACATTGCAAAAGTATGGAATCAGATTGAACATTCAAGGTATTACAGTTGACAATACAGCATCCAACACCTTTTTATGCATGAGCTGAATACCATTATACCAGATTTTGACAACATCAACCAACATTTTAGATGTATGGCAGATGTTCTAAACTTAGGCGTGCAAGATATGTTGGAAACATTAGACCTAAGCCCAACAGAAAGCAGTGGTAAACTTGATAGCGACAAAAGCGAAGATGACAATGACAAAGATTATGTTATTAATGAAAATCCTAACAACTGTATAAAAAAAGTCTGAAATTTATTCAAAAAAATTAACATATCAGAACAGCTAAGTATTCGCTTTCAAAGACTACTGGGGCACCAACTGAACTATCGCCCGTTCTTAATGTCTCCACCAGCTGGAACTCCATTTATAATATGTTCGACGTAGCAATAAAACTAAAGAAAGGAATCATGTGTTTATGTAGCAGTGATTAAGTGTTGCAAAAGTGTATTCTAAGTGAAAATGTGTGGCTAATTTTGATTAGGTTTTAAAGTTCTTAAAAATTTTCAAAAGTTCAGTGAAACACTAGGGGCAATAGATTTGTTACGCTACCATCTGTAGTAGTCAGGGTTAACATGCAACTAGATAAAATTGAAAGTGCCACTAAACTTCTGAATGATAAGGAGAACCGTTCTACAGTTGACGAACAACTTATAATTGCATTTCAGGCCGCAAGAGATAAAATTATAAAACACCATCAACTTGCCAACTGGATTTATTGTGCAGTGTTAATCTTACATACAAGGCATAAACTTAAAGCATGCAACTTAACATCGAAAGGTGCAGCATTAAAAGAGGAATCGTTTTCTACTTTTAAGAATCAGTTGGAACAGTACGAAGTGGAACAAAAACGTGAAGAAATGCCGCACGTGTCATCATCAGGCTGTATTGTGAAACCCCGACGATGACTTTGATCTTAATGCTTTATACAAAACAAAAAAGTAAAAAAGAGGCGGAACTTCAATTAGCAATGAATTTGTTAACAATATAGCTTTTCCTCATTGCGACGGTCGGCAAGATATATTAAAGTGGTGGCAATCACAGGAAGTGCTATTTACTGTGCTTAGCCGAATGGCCAAAGATTTTTTAGCATTCCAGCAACATCAATACCAGCCGACAGATTATTTTCGAAAGCTGACTTAGTAATTCGAAAACAGAGAAACCGATTGAGTCACGAATCAGCTAAAAGTTCGTTGTGCTTAAATTCTTGGTTAGGGAGCACATTTCTCCGAAAACGTAATTTGCTTAATTGTTTTATTGTACATATACCGTAATAAGTATATAATGTATTTCATGATAACAGAGATTATTCTAGACTGAATTTTTAGAATAAGTTTAATGTTTATGTTTTTGAGTCTGTGTCCATAATAGAATTTTTTATGAATTGCAGTTCTATTGTTGATCTTTGAGCTCAATTTGTTTTGTTTAGTCGAGCGACAACCAAGTATTACTGTGTGATATAAATAATGAGAAAACATGCCCATGAAGGCAAATAATAATGTATATTTTAATTAGTATAACTATATTTGGAAGACATGCATAGAAATTTAATTTTCGGATCCTTTTACTGACGCGATGGTAAAATCCACTACAACAGGATTTGACGACGAGATAAGTTCTCAAATAAAACAACAATCATTTTTGTTTCTTTACTTTTTTTTTATTATAATAGGAAATAGTACGACCCAGGCTTCAAAATCTGCTTAGACAAAATAGGGGCAAGTCTTTCTAGATCGTTAAAATTTGTACTGACACTGCATTTAGAAAATTTAATTTCTTATTGAGATCGACATTTGTGTTGATTTCGGGTTTAGTGCCTGATCCTTCTAACCCACCGTAAAAAATGATCAATATTATTATGTTGCCCAAATAGTACCGCAACTTTCATAATCTGTGCTATCACATAGAAATAGTTAATTTTGTGTGTGTGGGTGGGAGGGGAACCAGCTAACCTCCTTCCTCCACATACAGTAAAACAAATAATGATAACAAATCAAATGCCCTCGTTTGCTTAGTTTGTACTAATTTTGCATCAACAATTCAAAAAGTACATTTTATATTTTGGTCAAATAAATATAGGTTTAATTTCAACTTTAATTAGTGATATAGTGATTTTATTCCCCTACTCACTATCATGAAAAGTAAAATGACGCAAATTCTGATTTTTGTGGCACAAGTTAGCAGCAATTGAGGCGCTTAGTTTGCCTTCAGTATGTCTTAAAACATTTAACTGTGAATTATAAAAGTTACTCACGTATTAGCAGAACTAGAGCACAAATTATATTAAGTTTATACCAAAAGACACGTGTGAAGTACACATTTTATCATGTAATTTGCATAGGTTTATATTTCATTTTTTGATCTGAAATCATATAATTGCACACATTATAGTCTAGTGTATAAAAGTAACATAATTGAAACACTATATGTGTGTATTATCATGGTTTAGCG
Source organism: Platerodrilus igneus (assembly GCA_036346225.1). Lineage (NCBI taxonomy): Eukaryota > Metazoa > Arthropoda > Insecta > Coleoptera > Lycidae > Platerodrilus > Platerodrilus igneus. The sequence goes on along the minus strand of JARFIW010000012.1, from coordinate 8,762,444 downwards.
TCTGGATGTTACATTGTAATAATATATTTGTGGTTTACTTTATGATAGCTGCAATAATGTATATTAAAACTGTCATTTTATTTAGAATTTGTTGAACAACTTCTTAAAGCTCATATTTGAAGTGAATTTTACAAATTCACTTTTTTGATTCTGACAGTACCTTAAAATAATACCTCATGCTTTCACTATATAATTTTATGGTTAAAATATAATTGGTCTATTGACATTCTTGTGGTTTAAAACAATTTACAACCCGTTTTTCAAGTTTCCCTATGTATTTATCAATATAAATCCATTACACTTGTAGTTTTCAGTTTAATGGGAATAAAAATATGAATTTCTTTGTGTCTTTGTTTTAAACACTATTTTATATGCAATTAAGATTCTACAGGGTGCTTTAGAAACAAGTTAGTCCCTTTCAATATTATTTCCATCCATATCTAAGTTATGCTTACCGTAATGCATCGCGTTACACAGGGTATGTATGCCTTAACTAACACCATGTTTGGTGGTTAAGTACAGACCGACTGTTACTATTCTATCACTAACCTGTTGAACATTTTCTACTTTTCTTGCAGTTTTCTCATTTATACTAAAACCCACACTTGTATGACCATAACCTAACCCTGAGTGGATGGCCCTAAATTCTTCCAACACAAAATCTTACTGTCGGCCATCTTTTAGTAAGCTCTACCATAACGAGTTTTACTCTAGCCGTTAACTTCAAATTCTCCAACTGCCATATCTTCAAGACAAGTGCTTCACTCTGATTCATAGAGCATTCTTCCTCCTTGGGTGACTTCTTTCTTTTCTAGCGACTTTTGTCCTACTTGAAAAATTAAAATGGCAACCATCTATAAAAGTAGGGTAGGATTATCAAAGTGACTCAATCTAGTTGAGAAGTATACATGTTCAGTCACTTATTTAATTTTAGAATCATGCTTCCTAGACTAGACTACCAAAAAAAAAAAGGCGCGGATAGACAGCACACATTTCAAAAATATTAACTAGAATTGTACAAAGCCCAATCGAAAAACGAGCTAAAGAAATAGTAGGACAAGATCAATTTGGGTTTAGGCGAAACAGAGGAACTCGGGAGGCTGTTATAGCTCTGAGGGTGATAATGGAGAAAACAATAGAAAAGGGGGAAAGCGTGTATATAGGATTTGTACATCTGGAAAAGCATTCGACAATGTAAAATGGAAAAAAATGTTCGTAATACTCAAAAAGATCGGAATGAGGTATAGGGATAGACGGATAGTACATAGCTTATACAAGGAGCAAACACCGGTAATAGAATTAGAGCAGGAAAGTATAGAAGTAAATATTAGGAAAGGGGTGAAACAGGGTTGTGCCTTATCCCTATTAATTTTTAACTTGTACATTGAATAGGCAACGAATACTGTCAAATGCAGGAAAACATTTAGAATTACTATGCAGGGAAAAAAGATTGATATGCTTAGATTTGCAGATGATATAGCGGTATTAGTATCTGGCAAATAAGAATTAGAAGCTGCTCTTAAAGAAACAGTTCTAACAGAGAGAAACGATATGAAAATTAACAAAAATAAAACTAAAGTTCTAGTATGCAAAAAAGGGGAAAATAAATCAAAAACAAGAATACAAATAGGTAACAAGAACTTACAAGAGGTTAAGAATTTCTGCTACCTAAGATGCCAAATAATGCAAGATGGAAAAAGCACAAAAAATATAAAACAAAGATTAGCACAAGGTCGTGCTACATTTAACAAGAAAAAGCAACTACTGTGTTGAAAAACAACAAGCATAGAAACAAGGGAAAATATTGTTTAAAACATATGTGTGGAGTACAGCACTGTATCGCTGTGAAGTCTGGACAATAGCAGTAGACAAGAAAAAAGGTAGAAGTCTTTGAAATATGGTGCTACAGACGTATGATGAAGATATCATGGACAGACAAAGTTAAGAACAAAGAGGTACTAAAAATGGTATTAAGACATGAGGGAATAATGCGGAATATATTAGAAGCAGAGATAGGAAAAAAGAGAAGTAGAGGTAGACCCAGGTTAGACTATTGCATACAGATATTGAAAGATGTAAGATGTGGGAATTTCAGGGAAATGTGTAGACTAGCTCAGAATAGAAATCAATGCAAGTATGCATCCAACAAGTCCCAAGATGAAAAAACAAATTATGAAAAAGAATTACTGTACTTAAACATGATGATTATTATAAACAACTACAGGTATTGGTCTTGCAATATTCTCAACTAATGTTAATTGTGCAAAAGGATTTACTGGAAAATTATTAATACGACAAATGTCTAAGTGTTGGGGGATCCTTGGCAGCCACAGGCTGCTTACCCCCCTTCACATACCACTGAAAATAGGGCGTATAATTAGAAAACAATAGAAGGGGAATCGAGCTGTATATAGGCTGTTGTGAGAATTTCAGAGAACTGTGTAGGCTAACTCAAAACATAAATAAGTTAAGGTGCACATCCAACCAGTTTCAAGACGTAAAACCTAATGACAAAAAAATTAGTGCACTTAAATCTGATAATTATTATAAACAACTACAGGTGTTGGTTGTGAAATATTTTAAACTAATGTTGATTGTGCGAAAGGACATATTAGAAAAGCTATTAATTCGACAAAGATTCAAGTGCTGGGGGAACTTGGCAGTCAACGGCTAATTGTGTTAGAAGTTGTTAGAAAGTGTAATGGACTTGTTACTAGACAGATCATATTTTGCTGATGTGCATGTGAATAGTTTTCTACAACGGACGTGTTTAAGTGAGGTGTACGAACTTTAGTCTGTAGTTGGAATTTAATGTAATAACACGCATTTTCATTATTTGTATTAGAAGTATAATTAAAATTGTTTTTTAAAAACCATTTTTCAAACTACCGAACCATAATTGGCACAGTCAGATTGGATATTCCGAGAAGATTTTATCGAAAAATTTTCATCAGATTCAACTGTTTACGGTATATCGAATTGCATTTTATAGAAGCATTCCCAGGGAACATTCTAGAAATCGAATAAGCCATCCACAGTTGACCAACATTCTGTGCCCAATTCATTGTCTACATCGCGTAGCAGTCCCACGAAGTTCTCAAACAAAGATTATACAAAGTGAAGGATGAAAGGATTAATTGCAATCTGCATGTAAGTACGTCTTGAAATTTTAATCTGTTGATTTGTGCATAAAATCTTTGATGTCAATTGAATCGTTGATTGAAAACGTAAGAAACCTCCAACTATCAGACTCTAATACAGCAATAATAATGGAACAATTTAAAGTAGAGTATTTAAAATGCGTGCCAGATTTTGATGGCAACCCAAACGATTTAAACGAATTTATTTCTTCCGCAGAAAGTATAATAAACCCATTCGTTGATCCCACAAAACCAAACAGCTTTCAAAACTTATTCATATTTAAATCTATTTTAAATAAATTAACAGGTCAAGCCAAGGTCGCTGTTAATATACAACAGGTCAGCACTTGGACAGAATTGAAAAATACCCTTCTCAAAAATTTTAGTGATCAAAGAGATGATACTTGTTTAGTTCGCGATTTGGTGTTACTAAAGCAGGGAAATGATAAGCCTTTGGTATTTTACGAAAAATGTATTCAAATTTTAAATTTGCTGTGCTCGTTTGTAATTGCAAACGAACGAAATGAAAATGTAAAAGTAGCAAAACGAGAATTTTTTACTAAGCTGGCGTTAAAGTCGTTTCTTTGTGGTTTAAAGGAACCTTTGGGTAGTAGTATTAGAGCTATGAGACCGGACACCCTTCAAAGGACCTTGCAATTTATTACGGAAGAAGATAACATTAGATACTTTCTAAAGGACCAAGTACCGAATAACACGGATAAACCTTGGGTAAATAATAATAAGTGCGGGCAACCACCACCTAATTCTGATAAAACTAGATTCCCCACGCAGCCGCTAAACATCAAACCTCGTTCAAATTTTACATCACAAAAATTTCGTACAAATGTTCAGACATTTGGAAGATCGCATAATCAAACTTATCAGGGTCATGCGTCCAGAAACGTTTTTAAGCCGAGCCCAAATTTTAAACCCCCTAATCCGGCAACCCCTATGTCTACTTTGACTAGGCAAACTTTTCAAAAACCCTTTCAAAATGTACCTAAACAATTTACATCGGAAGAATTATACAATCAAGAATCTGAGGGAAGTCAACCGGTAAGCGAAACCTTGCATTATCAGGATACTACCAATTCCAATTTAGAAGAATTTGAAAGCAACGATGACGCTTGTAATCAAAATTCAAATTTTCATGAGGTTCCGATGCGGAATGAGATTACATAATTGCAGAATAAGTAAACTTCCTTTATATATATATATATATATATATATATATATATATATATACCTTCCCGAACAAGAACTATCCCTTTTAGTTGATACCAGAGCCACCTCCTCCTTTATGAATCCCGAAATAGTAACCGAATATTGGCCAGAAAACGTGAAATATGACCCAATTACAATTTCAAATTGTTTCAATAAATCCAGACAAAATTATTCTGTGTTAATTCCCAGTTCAAAAATTTTTAATGACCCTTTGAAAATGCTTAAATTTCACTTATTTAAGTTTCATAGAATTTTTAAAGGGCTAATAGGTATGGACAATTTAAAGGAATTAAAGGCCAAGGTAAATTTGGAAAACAACCTTTTAATTACACCTCAAGCAAAAATTCCCATTTACTTTCAGGAACCGGTTAGCGCTATAAATTCTATAGAAGTTGAACCCCCTAATAGAAAAGCAAATTCAATTGAAAGTATCTGTAGAAAACGGTGAAATTGTTATACCCTCTATAAAAACGGAACATACAGAAATAGCGGAATGTTTAACAATAGCAAAGAATGGTTTAGCGTTTACAACAATTAAGAATTTTTCGGATTCTCTTGTAGCCATAAATGTATACGGACCAATCAATTTCCTTCCTTACCAAGCGAATCAATTTGAACGCTCGTGCGAATTAAATCATTATGATGCCGAGACAAAAAATTTTGATACCTCTCTCATCAGAATGATCATATGAATTCGGAAGAGAAACATGCTGTTTTAAAACTGTGTAATAAATATTCCAAGATTTTTCATATCGATGGACAAAACCTTACATTTACAAATAAAATCAATTCAATACGAACCACAGATGAAGCTCCAGTCTATTCTAAAACCTATCGATACCCCTTGTTCACAAACAAGATGTAAAACGTCAAATTGACAAAATGTTAAAAGCCAAAATTATAGAACCTTCTACTTCTCCGTGGTCCAGTCCTATTTGGGTAGTCCCAAAAAAACTGGACCCTTCGGGTAAACAGAAATGGCGCATAGTAGTTGACTACCGTCGCCTTAATGAAAAGACAGTCGACAATAGGTATCCTTTACTAAATGTCAATGATTTACTGGACAAGTTGGGTCGATGTCAATACTTTTCGACACTCGATTTGGCCAGTAGCTTCCATCAAGTGGAAATGAACCCAAAAGATGTCAAAAAAACTGCGTTCAATACAGAAAATGGACATTTTCATTTCCTTAGGATGTCTATGGGATTAAAAAATTCCCCCTCCACTCTACAACGTGTAATGGACCATGTTCTACAAGGTTTGTCGGATATCTGTGGAGCCTATATGGACGATATCATTATTTGGAGTGTTTCCCTTCAGGAACACCTCGCTAATTTAGAAATGGTGTTCAAAAGATTAGAGGAATCTAATTTTAAAATCCAGTTAGATAAATGTGAAATATTGAGAAAAGAAATCGCGTTCCTAGGACACGTGGTCACGCCTGATGGCATAATACCCAATCCAGAAAAAAATAGGGCTATTAGAGACTTTCCTTTACCTTCGACTACTAAACAAATAAAGAGATTTTTAGGTTTATTAGGGTACTATCGTAAATTTATAAAAAATTTCACCGACTTGACTAAACCCATGACAAAATGCCTTAAAAAGAACGCTAAAATTGAACATACCCCTGATTTTATGGAATGTTTTGAATTGTGTAAAAATGTATTAATCAATGAACCGATACTTCAATTTCCTGATTTTGAATGCCCGTTTAATATAACGGCTGATGCAAGTAATGTAGCTATAGGTGCAGTATTATCACAAGGACCGATAGGTAAAGACCTTCCAATTTCATACATGTCTCAAACACTTAATGATAGCGAGCGCAATTACAGTACTATTGAAAGGGAACTCTTGGCAATTGTTTACGCAGTAAGATATTTTAGACCATATGTGTATGGGCGTGAGTTTAACATAATCACGGACCATAAACCGTTACAATGGTTGTTCTCATTAAAAGAGCCTAACTCGAAACTTTTAAGGTGGAGATTAAAATTAGACGACTAAAACTATATTATTTATAAGAAAGGTAAACTAAACTCCAACGTCGACGCCTTATCACACGTTGAAATTCATACTAAGGAAATAACTTAGAATTCGATTGTTGATAATGATCGATCCCCTGAGGAACCTGCTAACGATGAAATTTCAGATAACCAGTCTGTACTTGTAAACCTTGATGAACAAGAACATTTTAATGATTCCGAGGAAATGATGCAACACTCAAACAATGACGAAAACCTGTTTCTGGAAATACCGATTTCAGAAAAACCACTAAATTATGACATTAATCAAATAGTAGTGACAATTGTAAATTTTTCACCTTGTTTGCCAAAAATTTTATATTATCGATCGACAAAGAATGCATATTCAACTATCAAAAAATAATTTTGACACTGACTTAATCGATTTTATCTAACAATTTATTGTCCCCCAAGTAACGTATTATATCTATTTGAAGGATGAGGACGCGTATACGAAATTCTGTGAAGTACTAAGACGAAATTTTAATTGGCAATCTTATAAATTCATAAAATGTAACAAAATTTTAGAAGACGTTGAAGATAATCGGATTGAAGAAATTATAAACGCATACCATGCCTCAAAAACGAACCACCGTGGTATAAATGAAACCCACGAGAGAATAAAATCTAAATATTATTTGCCAAATATGAAAACTTCTATCCAAAACCTAATAAACCGTTGTAATATGTCAGGCAACTAAATATGACCGCCATCCCTTAAAAATCCCTTATAATATAACCTCCACAGCAACCAGACCTTTTGAAATGATTCATATTGATACATTTTCGGTGAAAAAACCAGATTTCTTACAATTATTGATACATTTTCAAAATATGCGCAGGCATACCAAATTAATGGTATTAATTCAATCAAGGTTATGAAAGGCTTAATTAAGTTCTTTTGTCATCATGGAATTCCCTCCACAATAATGTGTGATTTAGATTTTAGAAGAGTTGTTAAAATTGCATAAGATAGATGTACACTTTACCTCATCAGGAAACCCAAGTTCAGACGGTGTTAACGAACGGTTGCACTCCACCCTACTCGAACACCTAAGAATCTTAAATAAAATGCACCTCTTCCAAGACATGAAAACCCAAATGTTATATGCCATATTAGGATACAATAATTCAATCCATTCTGTGATTAAATTAAAACCAGTAGAGGTAATCAATGGTCATATATCAGATGACGACCCCTAAAATATAGACTTAGATGCTAAAATCATATCCATGTATGTAAACTCCCATAAACAAAAAACTAAATTGCTCTACGAATCCATAAACGAAAAACTAATTCGAAACAAAGACAAAGTGGCATCTAAACTAAATGAGCGGAATAAGGATGACCCCGCATTATCAGTAGGAAAAGCAGTAAGATTAAAAACCCCTGTAAATATTACTGAAAGAGATAAACTCAGAGATTGATTCTCTGCTGAAACAAAAATTAGCCAACTTAATACGGTGACTAAAACGTTAAAAACCGATAGTCGACCAAACATTAGATATCATTTTAGGGGCCTACAAAAGCCTCATCATACAGACCCCAGCTGTTCAAAGTTCATAGATTCTGATTTTGAATAATGTTTCAGGATCACGCACGTAAGTGCCCAAGTAATCCTACGCAGTTTACAAACCAATCCAGGACTACTTCCAGTAAAATTAGGTACAGCAAAAATTCAAGAATGCAACCACAAGTTGATACACTATTTTGATTTGGAACCTATACTTCATGAAATGGATCGTTTGGATTCTCAAAGACAATATGTCCTTAACGTCATCTACACAAATTGTGTGCACTCTATACAATTAAATAATTATATTAAAATTCTCAATGCTGCGCAAAGCATGGTAGAATCAAAAATGTACGAGATAGTCCCACGCTGAAAGAGACAAAAGAGAGGTCTAATTAATGGAGTTGGCTCAATTTTCAAAAGCATTACTGGCAATCTGGATGCCGATGACGGCGTTCGTTATGACAACATTATTTCCAGTCTACAGCGTAATTAAGACAAATTAGTGGACCAGATCCGAAATCAGAATTCTATATCTGTAGAAATAATCGAAAGGTTTAATAAAACTATCCGAGGCATGTCACAATGAGGCTTCTTTGAAGGCCCGCATTATGCTTATCGAGAGAGAAAACGAGGTTGTTGAAAAGGCTTTAGTGACGTCAAACGTTGTAAATCAAATAATCAAACTTTATCGAATAATTTATAGTTTACTACAAGACATCGAAAATTCTATAATTTTTGCGAAATTAAATGTGCTCCATCCGAGCATTATAAAAACCGAAGAAATGTTGGTTATTTTAACAAAACTAGAGGGATTGCTTTCCCCAATTCAATTACCTTTTAAGATAGAATACGGTAATATTTTACCTTACGAACTATTAATAAACATTCAATGCGCTATATCAGCAATTATAGAATTGTATTTGTTTTAAATTTGCCAATCAATCATTCTCAAGATTTTAATCTTTATCATTTATACTCGATTCCAGTCCAGTATGATAATTTTAAATTTTATACTATTTTACATAAGACAAAATATGTTGCTATTTCTGATGAGTTTTATGCACAAACAAATGAAAGATGTTCGGAGATTTCGGATAATGCTTACTATTGCAAACAACTACCCCTGATCCCAAAGGGTAGCAACTACAACAGCTGTGAATTCAATTTAATGTATAATCAAACAACCATCGGATGCCAATCCGAAGAAGTGACGGTCACCTCGCCACAACTATTCAATATTGATGAAACTAATAAATGGATAGTGATAAGTCCTGGTCGCCAGAAAATCCACGTCGAGTGTAAAACACAAAACGAAGTTAAAGATCTAATGGGTACACACTTGATTATAATTCCAAGCGATTGCCAAATTACGGTCAACAAGAAAACCGTATATTATAACGAAAATAAAGAGACCTATACAATGACGTTCTTTGAGATCGATATTGCAAAATTAGCTGTTCATAATGAGACGTTCACTCCTCTTCAGTTGAAAAATGTTAATTTGGATGAAAACAGGGATGCGAACTAGAAATATCTCTACAGTAACTTTCAACTGGAATCCCAATCTGAGAAAAATTCCCATAATTACGTAATTTACTGTATTATTGCTATCGCCCTTGGAATTGTTTTTTTCCTATATTATAAAAATTGTGTATATGAAGACGTGTTTAAATGAGGTGTACGAACTTTAGTCTGTAGTTGGAATTCAATGTAATAACATGCATGTGTTCATTATTTATATTAGAAGTATAATTAAAATTGTTTTTAAAACCGTTTTTCAAACTACCGAACCATAATTGGCTGCTTACCCCACTTCACACACACACATATATATATATATATATATATATATATATATATATATATATATATATGATTCTCGTTACTACGGTGAAATCTCCTCTTACCTCACAACAAACAGGCAAGCCCCTGTATCAGATGGCAAGCTGTCTTCCACGAGCTGTAGCAAATGTGAAAAGAAATGCATATTTCCTCTAACCCAACATCTAAATAAATAAAAAAACCTCATTTTTGCCGTGTTCAAATTTTATGCCAAAAAGAATCATTTCCTGGTCATTACAAAACCCTTGTGAAAAAGTTAATAACTAATCTATTCAGTAAAATCTTTTATTTAATCATTTGTATTAAATTGCAAATAATTACCCAATACCGCAATAATATCTACTACACACTGCGTACCTCTTAATATTTACTTAAATGATACATTTTACTACACAAAAATTACTATTTGTTAAATTTTCTAAGGATGCTTCTTATAAAACTAAATGATCACTTAATCAGACTACACTTATTGAATGCTAAAAACTGGCAACAAAATGACTTTATTACAATACATAAAACCATTGTTTTTATATTAAGAATATTAAAAACAATCGAACTTGTCTTAAACATCACTAATCATTTTTTTTATTAAAGTAAATTACTATTTAGTTAATGATCATTATGTAACTATCTGTTACAGCAGAAACTAATTATACAAGTCTGTTATTGTTATACCATTAACTTTTGCACAAATCCATAGTAATTGCTTCATATCCCAATTGTGTTACAAGTTTTCAAAATTCATGTTGTAGACTACTTGTAATTCTTTAAATATACCGCATTTATTAACCAACAACTATCCGCTGTAATACCTAGACTTCCAATATTTAAAATAACTAGTGTTATATAAGTTTAACTGAATATCAGCGATTGTTTAAGATTTGCCATTAGAAAAAAATTCATTTACAAAACTGTCAGAACACATTCTAAAGCGAATGTGGAATTTACATTACATGACAATTAAAATCGCCAAGGCTTAAGCAAGTAGTTTCAATTAAGCATCTAGTTTAACATAAATTATACTAAACTAAAAGCATAAACACAAACCAATTTGTAATAACATGTTAAGAGGTAGCAGAAACAAACATCCTGAGAACTGTCGACAATACAATAAATTTGGAATACTTATAATCGTAAAGTCAAAACAAAGCACTAATAACACTGCTAAAATAGTTTTTTGCTAAAGTTTAAGCGTTGTTAAACCATGACATGCAGCTTTTTTCAACTAAGCAATTTGTTCTATTATGGTGTTCATGTAATTTATTCTATAAACAAAAAATCATGGAAGTTTAGCGATATTCAGTGATTAAAAAATTACAATTCTGCTTTTATTGTACTGATGCTTGGAGTGGTATTTAAGTATCAACATAATTAGCAAAAAAAAAAATTAAACATTACAATATACAAAAGTACTTAAAGAATTGATAAGATGACATTTTTACTAGAATGACAAAATTTCAAGATATCAACTGCATACAAAGTTTGGCACATGAATTTCCATCTACAATCATCAAATATGCAGCAGTTCAAAATCTATTAATACCACGTATAGTACTTTGCTAAACCATTATTACATCATGTCAATACAATAATATTTGACTACAGTATAATTGTAATATGTATTCTCCATTTAGGACCTAATTATTAGCTTTTAATGTCATGGTAACAACCTAAAACGCAAACTTTATACCGGCACCATTATAACATAAAGAACTAAAACGACGTAATGATAACGTAAACAATGGCTTCTAAGATTAATACAAGTAGACACTTCAAAGATTACCTAAAGTATGAAAGATTTCATCGCTAATTATAATAAAAATATTACAACAAAGTACAACGATTAGTAAATATTAAAAGTGCTGCAGTGATCGCCATATTCTGGTTATACAAATTTAAAACAATACTACACAGCTTTTCGTTTGACAACTACAGGTCCTACATTATCACCAGTAGCTTTATTATGTTTACCATGAGCACCATCACAGTAAGGCCACTAAAACACAAATCAGTTGTACTATTAATATTATTTTAAAAACAAAACTTACATTTTCACTTCGCCAACAACGACAAAAAACTGCCTTTTCTGAAATATCTTCTATATCGACCGTATCGACAACTTTTTTTATATCTTTTCTTATGCTAAGATTAACCAGGCCACAATCTGGACGTGCTGCAGGACAAAATGCTCGATAAAATACATAGGTTAATCCTGCAGCAACAGCCGTTGGTGGAATTAAACATAACCAATCCTTAACTATCGCATTTTCTGTTATAAAAATAACATATATTACTTAATACTTACTTCCTAACCTAAACCATCCTCCTATACTATCTGGAATTGGAATGCTTGCTAAATATTCAGGAAGTGCATGTTTAACTAAGTAGGCTACTGGCTGCATAGCTTAAATTTCAACTGTTGAACTGTACGAATTATTCCAATCACCGTTCACGTTCTACTAACTAGTCTTGTGAAATGTACTTTCCTTAAAATAATTACATGCGTCAACGTATCGTAACCTTGCAAAGTTTCTAACATGACAAAAACTAAATATTTGTGGGTTATTTACCCCTTGGGGTATAACAAAATAACTTAGAAACCATAGATTAATGAAAAGATAGAAACGTATTACCTGATCTTCAGGAATAACACTCATACGACAGAGTAGTATAGAAACGTATTACCCTACCAATAGGAAGTGAACTTTTTTACTAACATTAAAACAATTAATTATATAGACACAGCTTATTTTTATCAAGAAAGAAACAAAAATCAACATACATAATAACGTAAACTGCTGGAATTCACAAACTAACTATTTGTTTGATAAGCAAAAACCTTCAAAAAACTAAAATAATTTTGTTGTACCTACAAAGTTGGTATTTCGAAATAATTTCAAACTAATATTGCATCAATAAGTTTTCAAATAAATCTACATTAAAGAAACACTTCAGAAAACAATCAACGAGTAAATTTTAATTTGTGTTTTTTAAAATTTAGCATAAATTTAACGAAAGCTGAAAGAAAGTTTAATAAAGTATCTGATTAATATGGATTTTTAACAATAGTCAAATGAAAATATTAACCAATGAGCTTAGTTATAGCTATTGGTAATAATACAAAAATTTATTATATTTGCCGGCCAGAGATCTTTTAGGGTATACACAAAAAGAAAATAAGAAACAATGGATAACAAAGGATATCCTGAATTTAATAGAAGAAAGACGAAAATACAAAAATAAATCAGCCGAAACAGGAAAACAGAGATACAAAGCCATAAAATGGAAAATTATTCACAAATGCAGGAAAGCTAAGAACAATGGATTGATGAAAAGTGCAAAAGGTACAAACTAAGATGAAAATAGGAAAGACAGATGAAGCATACAAACTAATTAGAAAGAATTTTAGAAACATAAAACCGTATAGCAAAAATATAAGTACGCGGGAGGAAGCGTCATTATAGAAAATGTAGGGAAAGTGGTTAGATGGTAAGAATATATAGGGAATATATGTGCAGGAGAGGAACTAACAGCATTGGAACACGAATCAGACTTTGAAAATGATGACTTGAGATATCGTATACTTCGAGATGAGTTTGAATTAGCATTAAAGGGCCTGAAAAATGGTAAAGCGCCGGGTACAGATAAAATGCAAACAGAAACTCTAAAACCCGCTGGGCAAGCAGTAACAGAACGTCTTTTCCAACTTGTAAGTTATACGTATGAGACAGGCAAGATACCCATAGATTTCAAACGTAACATAATAGTAACTATACCAAAAAAAAAGGTGTGCACAGATGTAAAAATTTTCGAACAATAAGTTTGACAGCATACGAGTATTTTAGCTTTGAGGGTGATAATGGAAAATAGCAAAAGCGTGTATATAGGTTTTGTAGATCTAGAAAAAGCAATCGACAACGTAAAATGGATAAAATGTTCGAAATACTCAAAAAGATTGGAATGTTTAGGGTTAGACGGATAGTACATAGCTTATACAAAGAGCAAACAGGGGTAATAGAATTAAAGTAGAAACGTAGAGAAGTGAATATTAGGAAAGGGGTGAGACAGATATGTGCCCTATCCCCATTAATTTTTAACTTGTACATTGAAGAGGCAATGAGTACTGTCAAATGCAGGAAGACATTCGGAATTACTATGCAGGGACAAAAGATTGATATCCTTAGACTGATGATATAGCGGTATTAGCATCTAGCAAAAAAGAATTAAAAGCTGCTCTTAATGAAATGGAAACAGTTCTAACAGAGAGATACGATATGAAAATTAACAAAAATAAAATTAAAATTCTAGATGGGGAAAATAAATCAAAAACAAGAATACGAATAGGTAACGAGAACTTACAAGAGGTTAACGATTTCTGCTACCTAGGAAGCCAAATAACGCAAGATGGGAAAAGTACAAAAGGTATAAAACAAAAACTAGCACAAAGTCGTCCTACATTTAGCAAGAAAAAGCAACTACTTTGTTCAAAGACAACAAACATAGAAATAAGGAAAAGATTGCGTAAAACATGTGTGGGTCAAAGCATTGTACGGCCGTGAAGCCTGGACAGTAAGAGAAGCGGACAAGAAAAAGGTAGAAACATTTGAAATGTGGTGCTACAGACGTATGATGAAGATATCATGGACAGACAAAATTAAGGACAAAGAGGTACTAGAAATTGTAGGGTAAGAAAGAACTATATAGAAAACAGTACAAAATGGGAGAGATAGAATGATAGGCCACATACTATGGCATCAAGGAATAGTGCGAAATATATTAGAAGCAGAGATAGGAGAAATAGGAAGTAGAGGTAGACCTAGGTTAAACTATTACACACAGATAGTGAAAGATGTAGGATGTGGGAATTTCAGGAAAATGTGTAGGCTAGCTCAGAATAGAAATCAATAAAGGTACGCATCCAACCAGTTCCAAGATGGAAAAATTAATGATGAAAAAAATAACTGTACTTATATATGATGATTATTATGAACAACTTTAGGTATTGGTTTTGCAATATTCTCAACTAATGTTAATTGTGCAAAAGGATTTACTGGAAAACTATTAATTCGGCAATGTCTAAGTATTGGGGTTTCTTGGCAGCCACAGGCTGCTTAAGCACCTTCACAAACCACTGAATCTCGGTGAAATAGAGTATATAATTAGAAAATCGAGCTGTATATATGCTATTGTAGGAATTTCAGGAACTGTGTAGGCTAGCTCAGAACAAATAAGTGGAGGTACGTGTCCAACCAGTTGCAAGGCGGAAAACCTAATGACGAAAAAATAAGTACGTTTAAATCTGATGATTATTATAAACAACTACTGTTTTCAACTAATGTTGATTGTGCAAAAGGATATATTAGAAAAGCTATTAATTCGACAAATGCTCAAGTGCTGGGGGAACTTGGCAGCCGTAGGCTGTTTACCCCCCTTCACATACCACTGAATATCGGAGAAATAGTGTATATAATTGTAAAACAATAGAAGGTGGCCGAACTACATCTAACAAGAAAGAACAGGGGCTATGTTCAAAGACAACAAACATAGAAACAAGAAGATAATTGTTCAAAGCATATGTGTAGAGTACAGAAATAGGGGTAAATAGGGGCAGTAGGAAAAGCAGACAGAAAGAGATAGCAGCTTTTTGGAATGTTGTGCTTTAGATGTATGAGGATGACAGCATGGACAGACGAAGATAATAACAAATAGGTTGTAGAAATAGTAGAGGAATAAAGATATCTGTGGAAAACAAGAAAAAATAGTAGAAATAGAAGGGCAGGATACGTTTTAAGGTAGTTTTGGGGAATAGTACGGAATATATTACAAGCAGAGATAGGAAAAAAGAGGTTGATGTAGACCTAGGTAAGATAGTGATAGATGCAGACTGTGCAAATTTAAGGGAAATGTGTAGGTTAGTTCAGACTAGGAAACAATGAGGGTACGCGTTTAACCAGTTCCAGGACTGAAGACCTGATGATGATGATGTGTAAAACAAGAGGTAGAACTACATAAATTGAAACCAGAAGTTTTACCTATTAAATTTATAAATACTATAGAAAGTGTGATTTAAATACATATTTAATATTATGCATGGAGTTCCAATTCATCCAAATCCATCGCTATGTTCAAATGAGGTTAGGGTTAGTTGTATGTGAAAACAAAAAGCGGCATTGTTGCTAATAAATATTCGGGGTCTATGAAGTTGAAGAGAAGATTATTAATAATATATTGAATGTGTAGGCAACCTGCAATGCAATGACAAGTAACCCCGTTTTTTACACCGTTTATCCTTAAACTAATTTATAAGTAAATGTAGTGTAATATAGTATATTATTTAACGTGCGAGTTCTGATTGCCATTAATCATTCGGAAGGTTTGCGCCGCGAGCCCTAACGGGCTTGCGGCGTAATCCGAATTAATAATGGCCATAACTCGCGAATAGAATAATTTAATTTTCCCATGACTATAACTTCATTATAAGATATTTTCTATACGTGTTAACTAATATCGCAAATATTGACAAGCAAAATTTATTTGTCAAAATGAAACATCCTGATGCGAAAATTATACTTCGCGGGCTTATGAAGGATGAAGGTTTGTACTGATTGGTCAAGGTGTTGGATTATGACATAATCCACGACCTGGAGGTTCCTGATTGGTTAAAAGTGTTGGATTATGAATTCATATACACCTACAGAATAATGGGTACTATCAATAACCCACTCTTAAATGCGTAAGAAACGCATCACTGGATAGTCGTGGAAGAATTTTCATTACCTGTTTGACTTCACAACAGATACCGCCCATAGTATGCTACAGATGCGTTCGGTTATGCACCGGAAGATTGGTGAATAACCGAATAACGCTTAAAATTTTCTAGATCAATATTATTGAATAGAATCATTTCTAAGACTAGTAAAATACATGCACTATTTAAATAATAATTTATTAATCATACACTAAATGTATAAAAAATTGAAAAAATTTAATAAAAATTATGGCCCCAGCCTTCACGTAACGACCACAAAATAGACACAAATGCTATATATGGATATAAAAATACCCAAACAATAAAAAATTCTTGGGTTTTGGAGTAGGTTTTGAACAACAGGAAAAGAAGGCAGGAAAAAGGTAGAAGCATTCGAAGTGTGATGCTACAGACGCATGATAAAGATATCGTGGACAGACAAAGTTAAGAACAAGTACTAGAAATGGTAGGGAAAAAAGAAATGTGTAGAAAAACGGTAAAAAATAAGATAAATAAGATGATAGGACACACACTAAAGCATAAGGGAATAGCGCAGCGTGTATTAGAAGCAGAGAAGAAAGAAAGGTAGAAATAGACCTAGGTTAGACTATTGCACACAGATAGTGAAAGATGTAGACTGAGAGAATTTCAGGGAAATGTGTAGATTAGTTCAGAATAGGAAACAATGAAAGTAGGCGTATAACCAGTTCTAGAACTGAAGATCCACTTGGACAGGCTGAGTGGCTGCTATTTGTTGCCAGTGTTATGTTACTGTTAGAACTCATACATTATTAGATCCAGATCCACTTAGGTCCGCTGAGTGTATGTTATACTATTACGAAGATATGCTACTACTCACATTGTTACAACTATATATTTGTTGTATGTAAAGTAAAAGAACCGATAGAACATACAAGAGTACATGCAATTTTATATGGCAATGTAAGGTTACTGTGGTAATTTTTACACTTTGGTATCATTGCCCAAGATCACTTCTAGTTTAATTGTTTCGCATTCATTCATGGTACTGAAAGCGCTGATGTGATTAGAAAACAATATTTGGAAATCATATAGGATAACGTTCCTGTGCGTGACTTACAAAATTGTGAACATCTAACTAACACTGCCATGTCCCCACAAGTACTCGTTTATGCATTCAGGTAGCATAGGTGAGCTTAACACTGACAAACTCCAACAAAAGTTTTTAAATTTACTCCAGTACCCCTTTATTTGATTCGTACACACGTCGGTTATGGGATTGACAAAGTTAACATGGTGGTTAACCGTTTCATGTGTACAACCCAATGCAGCTAGATCACGATATGCATGCCACCCATCCGTCTAGAGTATAAAGTCTGGGAGTACATGAGCTTGAATTAGGGGTAGTAGCGTAGTAGCTGAATGGTTGGGCATATAAACTACGAAACCTTTCTTGGTTGTCGAATCATACATTCCAAGAACCCATCGCTGTTCCATTACATGGTCCCTATTGTATTTTCGTCTGCTTATGACTCTCGCCTATTTGTACGATGCACCCAGCACTACCTGCTCAAACTAAACCTGACCGTTGAATAAATTTCTATGTACATATTTCACAAAAGTGTCGATTCTTTTGAATAATGCTTTTCTTAATTGGCCTAACAAGATCCATTGTAATATGCACCGGAGATTTGATGTACAAACACTAAAGAAGTTGAAAGAAGTGCTCATATGAACAAGCGGCATTATGTAAAATACTATGCATTGACCTATAATAGTTAGGTGCATCATGTGACATCGTGGGCATAGGAAAATATGCTAGCTAAAGATTGTTATCTTGCACTAGTACCACTCGAATCATGCTCTGCACCTGGCTGTACAGCAACGAGGATTACTTTGAACTATGTAGTTTTACGCAATAGTAATTTGTAAATTGACAAGATCTATTTAAACTGGAAGAAATGTGATGTCTCGGCTATATCGATTGTCTATATTTTGTACTTATATAAATATGTGTGGAGCACAGCACTGTACGGTGGTGCAAAGTGGACAGTAAGAGAAACGAATAGGAAAAAGATAGAAGCCTTTGAAATGTGGTGCTACTGACGTATGATGGAGATATCTCGGACCGACAAAGTTAAGAACAAAAAGGCTCTAGAGATAATAGGGCAAGAAATATATCTGCGGAAAAATAGAAGAGATAGAATATAATACACGTTCTAAGGCATTGAGAAATAGTGTGGGATATACTTGAAGCGGGGAAAGAAAAAAGAGGAGTAAAAGTAGACCTAGATTAAACCATTGCACATAGATAGTGAAAGATGTAAGCTGTGAAAATTTCAAGGAAATGTATAGGTTAGCTCAGCATTGGAAACGATTGAGGTACGTGTCCAACTAGTTCCAGGACTGAAGACCTAACGATGACGATGATAAA
Organism: Platerodrilus igneus; assembly: GCA_036346225.1. Classification (NCBI taxonomy): domain Eukaryota; kingdom Metazoa; phylum Arthropoda; class Insecta; order Coleoptera; family Lycidae; genus Platerodrilus; species Platerodrilus igneus. The sequence continues at coordinate 8,743,533 of JARFIW010000012.1, read as the reverse complement.
TATCCATTAATCAAACTAATTTGCTATGCGGATTGTCTATTTAGCGCTTTATTGCTTATTAACAGCCAATCAAATGTTTTCGTAAATACAATCAGTATTCTAATATTGTTTAAATTATGTATGGAGTTATGAGAACAATTAAAATGATATGTGTGTGATAATAACTATTCTGCGCACAACAACTTATAGATTGATTTGTAGAATTTGTTGACCTTGAGCAGCAAGTCGGCGTGGCTAAAATTTTGTTTAACCATCCTCCCGAGTCTTTACCTTCGAACGAGTCCCGCGATAGGCTTTTTGAGGTTAGGTTACTGTTAGAAATAGATATTATTATTAAAAAACACAAATCACTTAACACGCATATCAGAACAGTCTTGTTTTTTTGTTGCTAAAACTATTGCAGACTGTTCTGATATGTGTGTTAAGTGATTCGTGTTTTGTGTTTTTTAATAATAATATCTATTTCTAACAGTAACCTAACCAAGGACTCGTTCGAACGTAAAGACTCTGGAAGATAGTTAAGAAAAACAATTTTGCAGTCCGCCCAAAGTGTATACTATGTATATAACTTATAGATTAATTTTAATAACTTGGTGCTCATAAATTTAAGCTGACTTACACGTTCTAATTTCATCAATTTTTTGATTATTTTCTAGTAACTTTAATATTTGAGCTAAATTACCAATCTATAGAATGCTCAGTAACTGGTTTATTTCTATAATAATTAAGAGGTTAAGTATTTATTATTTGGTGTATTTGTGAATTATTTAAGGTAGTGTAATTTTTGCTAACTTAAATTATGATAAATCACGTCAACAATCTGCAGAACGTATGTAAATAGAAGGTAAACATTGAAAAACTGTTGCTATCTCTGAAATAACCAGAAAAAGGTTGATGCGTGTAGAACTGTTCAAGGTGCTCAAGATTCATGGCAATTTTCTGCTTATTTTTGAAATTCTATAAGTTGATCGATAAATTGTTTTGCATAAAACAGCTATAATTAACGCCAGAATTGAGATATTATTACATGGAATTAATGATTATGAGGAATTACAAAGAATAAGGTGTGATCTATTTTTTAATTATTTAAAAATTATTAAACTCTAGATGGTGTAATGTAATTTTTAAAAAAGGTTAATTATGGAGTTTTAACAAAATAATAAAATTTTTCATACTATAATCTGTATGCATGTTTAAATTATAGAATTCTCTTTTATTGTTTAACTAATTTTTGTTCGGTTTCTTCTCTTCTACACAAACATTTGACACAAATATTTAAATTTACCGCTAAAAGTGTACCTCAAGCGTGTAGGCAACCTTTAAAACGTCTTTTAAAAATATTTTATATAGTACATTGGGCTTTTTAATTCACTCCTAATTAAAAAAGAGGCTATAAAATCGTTTAAAGTAAGTGTAAGGCAATCAATATGTAAAATTATATATTTTAATAATATATAAAACGATTCGTACTATTTCTTGTTAGGAGGATAGAATATTATTATTCTATGGTTTAGAGAAACTTTGATACAAAATAGAAATTTACTGAAAGCAGAGTGAGTAGATCTTGGGTAGAGCGAGCTTAAAATAATGCAATCACTATTCATATTTATTACTTATTTTATAAAATGCATCGCGTTTAAAATAATACGATCAATATTCATATTTACAAATGCTTATTATTTATTTTATAAAATAACCCTCCCTCACCAATAGTGTTTCTAACAATTGTATTATATCGCTTGTGAACCCATAATAAAATATTGAGCCCCCGCCTATGATCCGGATTAATCACATAAATTTCCTAGTGTACTACCGCACTCTATCGGTGACAATCAATTACTAATTCAGTCAGTCGTGCAGATTATGTAGTGCGAGAAGGTATACTGTCGTTTTTGTTGTTTGTTTAAAAATCAATGGTACTGGAATATGGCTGAGGAATTATTAGTGGTGTTAAATCGTAAAGAAAATCCGGGCTTTGGTTTCTCATTACTCGGAAAACCTGGATTGCCACCTATAATTTACAACATACTTGAAGATTCACCGGCTGCCGAGAATGGAGAGGTAGGTGAACCCTCTTGTTTTACCTTAATGTCACTTGTTTTTGTATTTAAGCATATTTCAGTAGGCCGGATCGACTAGCACGATATAATTTCCTATAAAATGTTAATTTTTGATTGTTATAAACAAGGAAAACCTGTAAATATTTGCTGAAACATTTATTTCTCATATTGCGTTATAAATACCTGACTTGTTTTAAAACAAATCCATTGCCTAATGTCTTCTAACAATTGAATTATGAGAGCGTTATAAATGTTTTTTAAGCGCTATGGGTTAGAAATCTATGGTCAAGAGATTACAACTTTCAACTGTTTAAAAATTATAATTGCCTGGTTTAATATGTGGGACATACTTTGTTTTCATTTGTGCACTAATTGGATTTATGAGTAATCTAGGTAGCCTTGTTACTGATATGGCTTGTAATTGCGGTTATTTAATATTACTACGTAAACCATATGTACCGTTAATGAGGGTGTATATACTTACAGTTGAACAAGAAGTAACAATTATGGTTTGTTTTGATTTGTAAACACGGAAAAGTGTATGTTTTGAACTGCTACGACGTAACCTCTAAAATGCCATTAAATGTTTAGATTTATTAATGCAGGTGTCTATATCTTTTTAAGTTACATTTAAACAGTTAATTTCCTTTCACATTTTGTCGCTGCTACAACTTTTCCACTAGTTAGTTTACACCCTTATCCTAACCTTTATTTATCAATTACACAATGACCATAATTTATAACCATAGTTGGTAGCTTTAACCTCATTGTCATTGTTTCCTCAAGGACTGATAATAACTCATTCTTATATCCACAAGGCGTTTCAAGAATGATTTATGAATTGAATTTGATGTACTGGCACTGTTTGCTGTTATACTTATCCGTTAAATAATTTACTGGAAACGTTAGATATGATCATGCACGACCTTGATGAATTCAAATCCTCTGGATTAGTGCTTGTTTTATGGTCGCGTCTGCGTTTGGTCGATTGAAAATTTGAAGAAAGTTACATATGGTGCATGGTTGTAATTTTTCTGATTATTTTCTGAAAAAACTAAATTTTACAGTTGTGATATAATTAAATTTGTTGAACCGATTAATACAAATAAAAATTTATTAATCCATTCGGCAAAACTGGTCTTACGCAGGACCGGTTCTCTGAAATTTCTCGACCCAGGCGCTGGAACGTGTATGAAGACAGCAGCCAAAAATTCCAAAAAATACTAATCGTCATTTTCATACGTGTATGAAGTTAGCATCTCAACTATCAGCATCTCATCAAACAACTCCATATTTATTTGCATCCAGCATAGTTCTACAGTTTTTGATAAGATTTTACCAAAAGTTCCGTCGAGTTAACCGTAAAAATTGAATTTTTACAAATGAAATGCTAACTTTCAAAAACACATTTTAGCATCTCACCGTATTTCGATCATTCGAACTCAGGGGAGATATAATCCGTGGAGTTCTATAGCCAAAACACATTTCCTCAATAGTTCAGACGAAGTTTGGCCTAAAACATTTTATTGTCAAAAAACTCGACCGCGAATGGTATACGTGTATAACATTGAGAAGTTGTCGCAGTTCTAAGAATTCTGACTAAACTAAAATATTTTTTCGATAGTTCTGATCGCATTAAAGTATAATCGAAACAGTTCTAACGAGCATCGATGCGAAATCGGGTCCAAAAAATTCTAACGTCATTATACCACGGCGCACGGAATACAAACGCGTACTCCTGTGAGATGCTGGCCGATTTCGAATAGTTTTGATTAAAATAAAATATTTATTCGATAGTTCTGATCGCATTATTAAAGCATAATCAAAACAGTTCTAGCGAGCATCGATGCGAAATCGTGTCCAAAAAAATTCTAACGCCTTTACACCGCCGCGCACGGTACACCTACACGTACTCCTGTGAGATGCTGACCGATTTCGAAGAGTTCTGATTAAACTAAAATATTATTTCGATAGTTCTGATCGCATTAAAGCGTATTCGAAACAGTTCTAGCGAGGATCCATGCGAAATCGTGTCCAAAAAAATTCGAACATCCTTATACCGCCGCGCACGGTATACATACACGTACTCCTGTGAGATGCTGACCGATTTCGAAGAGTTCTGACTAAACTAAAATATTTATTCGGTAGTTTTGATCGCATTAAAACATAATCAATACAATTCTAGCGCGGATCGATGCGAAATCGTGCCCAAAAAAATTCTAATGTCCTTATACCGCTGCGCACGGTACTCCTACACGTACTCCTGTGAGATGCTGACCGATTTCGAAGAGTTCTGACTAAACTAAAATATTTATTCGGTAGTTCTGATCGCATTAAAACATAATCAAAACAGTTCTAGCGCGGATCCATGCGAAATCGTGCCCAAAAAAATTCTAACGTCCTTATACCGCCGCACACGGTACACATACACGTACACATGTGAGATGTTGACCGATTTCGAAGAGTTCTGACTAAACTAAAATATTTATTCGGTAGTTCTGATCGCATTAAAGCAAATCAAAACAGTTCTAGCGAGCATCGATGCGAAATCGTGTCCAAAAAACTCTAACGTTCTTATACCGCCGCACACGGTACACCTACATGTACTCCTGTGAGATGCTGACCGATTTCGAAGAGTTCTAACTAAATTAAAATATTTTTTCGATAGTTCTGTTCGCATTAAAACATAATCGAAACAGTTCTAGCGAGCATCGATGCGAAATCGTGTCCAAAAAAAATTCTAACGTCCTTATACCGCCGCGCACGGTACACATACACGTACTCCTGTGAGGTGCTGACCGATTTCGAAGAGTTCTGATTAAACTAAAATATTTATTCGGTAGTTCTGATCGCATTAAAGCATAATCGAAACAGTTCTAGCGAGCATCGATGCTAAATCGTGTCCAAAAAATTCTAACGTCCTTATACCGCCGCGCACGGTACACCTACACGTACTCATGTGAGATGCTGACCGATTTCGAAGAGTTCTGACTAAATTAAAATATTATTTCGATAGTTCTGATCGCATTAAAGCGTATTCGAAACAGTTCTAGCGAGGATCCATGCGAAATCGTGTCCAAAAAAATTCGAACATCCTTATACCGCCGCGCACGGTATACATACACGTACTCCTGTGAGATGCTGACCGATTTCGAAGAGTTCTGACTAAACTAAAATATTTATTCGGTGGTTTTGATCGCATTAAAACATAATCAATACAATTCTAGCGCGGATCGATGCGAAATCGTGCCCAAAAAAATTCTAATGTCCTTATACCGCTGCGCACGGTACTCCTACACGTACTCCTGTGAGATGCTGACCGATTTCGAAGAGTTCTAACTAAATTAAAATATTATTTCGATAGTTCTGATCGCATTAAAGCGTATTCGAAACAGTTCTAGCGAGGATCCATGCGAAATCGTGTCCAAAAAAATTCGAACATCCTTATACCGCCGCGCACGGTATACATACACGTACTCCTGTGAGATGCTGATCGATTTCGAAGAGTTCTGACTAAACTAAAATATTTATTCGGTAGTTTTGATCGCATTAAAACATAATCAATACAATTCTAGCGCGGATCGATGCGAAATCGTGCCCAAAAAAATTCTAATGTCCTTATACCGCTGCGCACGGTACACCTACACGTACTCATGTGAGATGCTGACCGATTTCGAAGAGTTCTGACTAAATTAAAATATTATTTCGATAGTTCTGATCGCATTAAAGCGTATTCGAAACAGTTCTAGCGAGGAACCATGCGAAATCGTGTCCAAAAAAATTCGAACATCCTTATACCGCCGCGCACGGTATACATACACGTACTCTTGTGAGATGCTGACCGATTTCGAAGAGTTCTGACTAAACTAAAATATTTATTCGGTAGTTTTGATCGCATTAAAACATAATCAATACAATTCTAGCGCGGATCGATGCGAAATCGTGCCCAAAAAAATTCTAATGTCCTTATACCGCTGCGCACGGTACTCCTACACGTACTCCTGTGAGATGCTGACCGATTTCGAAGAGTTCTGACTAAACTAAAATATTTATTCGGTAGTTCTGATCGCATTAAAACATAATCAAAACAGTTCTAGCGCGGATCCATGCGAAATCGTGCCCAAAAAAATTCTAACGTCCTTATACCGCCGCACACGGTACACATACACGTACACATGTGAGATGTTGACCGATTTCGAAGAGTTCTGACTAAACTAAAATATTTATTCGGTAGTTCTGATCGCATTAAAGCAAATCAAAACAGTTCTAGCGAGCATCGATGCGAAATCGTGAACAAAAAAATTCTAACGTCCTTATACCGCCGCACACGGTACACATACACGTACACATGTGAGATGTTGACCGATTTCGAAGAGTTCTGACTAAACTAAAATATTTATTCGGTAGTTCTGATCGCATTAAAGCAAATCAAAACAGTTCTAGCGAGCATCGATGCGAAATCGTGCCCAAAAAAATTCTAACGTCCTTATACCGCCGCACACGGTACACATACACGTACACATGTGAGATGTTGACCGATTTCGAAGAGTTCTGACTAAACTAAAATATTTATTCGGTAGTTCTGATCGCATTAAAGCAAATCAAAACAGTTCTAGCGAGCATCGATGCGAAATCGTGTCCAAAAAATTCTAACGTTTTTATACCGCCGCACACGGTACACCTACATGTACTCCTGTGAGATGCTGACCGATTTCGAAGAGTTCTAACTAAATTAAAATATTTTTCGATAGTTCTGTTCGCATTAAAGCATAATCGAAACAGTTCTAGCGAGCATCGATGCGAAATCGCGCCCAAAAAAATTGTAACGTCCTTATACCTCCGCGCACGGTACACCTACACGTACTCCTGTGAGATGCTGACCGATTTCGAAGAGTTCTGACTAAAATAAAATATTTATTCAGTAGTTCTGATCGCATTAAAGCAAATCAAACAGTTCTAGCGAGCATCGATGCGAAATCGTGTCCAAAAAAAAATCTAACGTCCTTATACCGCCGCACACGGTACACCTACATGTACTCCTGTGATATGGTGACCGATTTCGAAGAGTTCTCACTGTTGGATTGACCTTTCTCGCAACTTTTTTTTAATTAGCGACCTCGGTATCGATGAATACTATGTAAGAAACTTTCCTGTTGCGGTCGCTTTGGCCAGTACATCTGCTCTGTTGTTTCCTAGATTGCCGTTATGCGACTTAACCCAATAAAACTTCAAATTTCGAAACCCATTGGTGTGTGCGCTATTCTCCAGACATCCCCTTGGAGATCTGTCGAAGTGTTCATATTTGCCAGAGCAGTAAGGGCTGATTTGCTATCGCTAATGATAGGGTACCTACATGTGCTTGAGTGGTCTATAGCTTCCCTTATAGCTACCAACTCTAACTGAAAGATTGTACTCCAGTCCGCATGTTTAGATTGAATTCAGAAAACTTTCTCTTCCTCCTTATACACAAGGAACGCCGCTCCTGCCTGTCCATCGTCCATTACGCGCCATCCGTATAAGTCCTGATCCTTTCGACAAACTGGAGCCCCTTGACATCAGCTGGATGCCCTAGATCGGAAATAACCATTCTCGCTCAACCTTCCTACTGCCAAGACCAAAAATTTCTACAATTTCCCCACTTATCCCTATATTTGCGAGTCTCCGAACTCTAATCTCCTTCACGATAAATTCGATTGGGAGCATCCTACCAATTACCAATACCGCTTCCGTGGAAGTGGTCCTGTTACTTTTGACATATTGCACGCGTGCCTTCCAAATTAATTTTTTGTCTAATTTAATCTCCGAGGTATGTGATGGCTTCCTTGAATGGGATCATTTCCGCTCCTAGCTCTGGCCTGGGAGGACGTTGTTCCGGTTTGAACCGAAATAAAGCGGCTCCGACTTTGTGGTGTTGAATTTTAACTTAACCTTCTGCGACCATTACTTTCATACAACTTCCAGAACGTAGTACCAGGACATAACCCCTGCGAGCATTTCCTTTCTACCGTTCGCGACACAACTTCGCTTGGAATTTCGATCTGTGCCAATCGTCCCGAGAAAAACTTCTTGACAAATGACATCAGGTTTCGCGGACCCCTGCTTTCCGACTCCCAAACGATAAATGGTCACCAGGCAGCATGGGATGGTTCTGAGATATCCAATTTCACGACGACGTAATACTCTTTTGCCTCCCTCCCTGCTTGATTTCTTCGACTACGAACTCTTAACGCGTCGATAATCAACTTACCCTACACGAAACCAAAATGTCTCTTATTAAAACAGCCGCTGTCTCGCACAGCGTGCTCAATTCGGATGGTCTTAAGTCGATCCAAAGCGATCCCCAGTACCGGTAGCAGGCTAATTGGACAATAGTTGCCCGGGTCTGAAAAATTCGTCTTCTTTGGTTTAGGGATAAATTTTACATTTTGGACTTTCCAACAACGGGGGAACACACCCTTCTCTAAACAAACATTAAACAACCCCGCAAAGACTTGCGGGGTCATTAGGCACACCTCCAGAGCTGCATCTGAGGTGATTCCATTATGCTCCGGTGCCTTCTTAGAGTTTATCCACCTAAGAGCCCTTACAATTTCATGACCGCGAATTGTCTTATCGGCACCTACTTCTTGCGTCTCTGTGGCTCCCGACGTTGTGCAACCCCTTGTCCTCCTCTGGATCGTCCGATGGGAAACATTTTTCCAACAAATATTCCGCCGTCATTTTAAATCCCTCCGTTTACTCCCTATTATCTTTTTTGACGTTACCGAGTGCGTTCTTTTGTTGTTTATCCTTTTTACGCGATACGCCGTCCCCCATGAATCTTTTTCAGAATTACGCGTGCAGAATTCTTAAAATTTATTCTTTCACGTTTCTTCAATTAGTATTTTATGTTCTCGGTTACTTCGGTTATACTCGATTCTTCTTTGTTTTATTATTTCACCCTAGGCGCGTTGATAGCGGCACCTTAGATTGCGCGTTTCTGCCCGCTTGGGAGTTAGCTCCCGGATTCACTAAGGTACGCTGTCTTTGAATGTTTTCTTCCGCTACACTGAGTACGCTGACGCGTCTATGACCGCGTCGTTTAATTATTTTGCGAGTGCTCCTATTTGAATAGCTTCTCGACAGTTTAATTTGTTCTCGAGCGCGGGGATGCTTTCGCCGAATTTTTGTTTCTTGACATCAATATCCCATGCTATTAATTTATGCTCATAGAGCGTGAACTCGTCCGACATCAATTCCCTAAATCTATAAACTCCATACCTGGGGCATAAGCTATCCTGTACCTACTGTAAGCCGGACCCTTGTGCGTTCAACAGAATGGGTATCGTTTCTCGAACCGCTATTTTGGGCACAAGGAAACGTCCCTTTTAACGGTTCTACGGAACCACTTTTTGGATTTAGTTTTAAGTGTGTCTATATATTATCTTATAATATTATCTTATTTTGTTAATTTAACTTTATCTTTGGATTATTCAGAAAATTATCTTAAAATTTTATCTTTATCTCGGGATTACCTATATTACTTTTATCTTGGGGCTACCTTTGGGAACTGTCATGGGCTATTACCTTTACCATGGGATTATACTTTTATCTTGAGGATATCTTTGGGATTTTATCGCTATCTTGAACTTGTGTCGAGAAATTATTTTTTGTTCTTATAATTGGACAAACATTTTTGGATTTGTATTTTTGTAAATATTTTATAGATAGTTTTATATATTAAAATGTTTGTAGTATATAGCAGAAGTGCTTGAAACATAACTAGTTAAACTAAGTTATATTTTAAAACTTAGAATTTAATTTAAAATTATAGGATTTTAGGTTAAGGAAAGTCTTTTGCTTTCTGACAATATGTGTTGCTATCGGGAATTGCGGCAAAGAATAACTGCGCGCGCAATAGTGAGGTAATCGAAAAATTAGTGGATAGTTGTCCCATTCCGTTTCCTGATTTAGTGCGGGCTGTTTAAAAAAAAATTAAGGTGGCACCTAATAGGTTTATTTGTTATTAATTGCTTTAGGTTACAAGTAGTTGTCCGAATTTAAGGGAACAAGAGGACTTTTTCTTTTTTGTGATTTTTCCGCGTGTGTTACGTGTTAAGTGTATGAATCCGTAACACCCTTTTTTCAATCATTGGATAACCAATTTTCATTTCTTATACTCATTAAATTTATAGTATTTGGTTAAAAAGTAAAAGTGTTTTTCTTGTTTTTGGCTGTGACCTTGATTAGCTTATAAAATATTAAATTGTAGACTTAGAATGATGTAATATGTATAAATGTGTTAAGATGTCTTCGGGAGTTTACATCACTCTCGCGGATTTTTTTATCACACTGTGGAAAATAATGTGGAACTTTCTTGTGCCTCGGATTATTTCAGACGGGAATTAGATTCCACTTTTGTACCGGGGCTCAACTAGAGCGGTTGTGTTTTACTCGGAATTCTGTTAAGGGCACTACTGCAATTAGAAGATTCATGTGACGAAAATCTGGCGGGAACCCGGACCACGACTCCCTGAAAACTCGACGAAAATGTAAGTAAAAACCTATTGTAGCCTTGGCATATTGCAAACCTAAATCATAAAATTTATATGTAAGGGTTAAAGGGGCGTTTAACCTGTAGCAATTGACACCCAAATCGGGGTTGCATTAATTTGCGCTCACATTTGAAGCGTAATAATTTTTGCGTATTTACTTGAAACGCAATACGTTCAAAATGAATATCCAGGCGCATATCCAACAGTCGTTTACCATCACCGCTTCTACGTAGCGCGTTCTGATTAGTCGGGAAAACAACATGTCTGTTTCACGACCGTGTGAACCGTCTATACCACAAACTCTTAATAATCAAGGGGTATTCTCTTTCGACACTGCCGCGGGATTGCTAGACCACATTTATGATGCGTAATACTAATCCCCTAACATAATTATTTACTAAAATAATATGTTAAGTGCTTTTTTAACACGTATCAATGGTCGCACTCTAATATGATTGTCTTTAGGATATACCAAAATGTATACATATTGCACATAGAACGTGCGTTTAGATACCCCCACAAAGCTTTACCAATTTTATGTCGATAATTTGTGCTCTAGTTCTGCTAATATGTGAGTAACTTTTATAAATCACGGTTTAATGTTTTAAGACATACTGAAGGCGAACTAAGCGCCTCAATTGCTGCTAACGTGTGCCACATAAACCAGAATTTGCGTCATTTTACTTTTCGTGATTTTTGTTCTAAAGTCTCGATAGTGAGTAGGGGAATAAAATCACTATATCACTAATTAAAGTTGAAATTAAACGTATATTTATTTGACCAAAATATAAAATGTACTTTTTGAATTGTTGATGCAAAATTAGTACAAACTAAGCAAACGAGGGCATTTGATTTGTTATCATTATTTGTTTTTACTGTATGTGGAGGAAAGAGGTCAGCTAATGCCCCCCCCCAAAAAATGAAAATGGAAGGTATTTAAAGGCAACTAAGAAATTGCCATGTACTTCGTTAATCGCAGATACCTTAAATGAAGCTCAGTCAGTTTTATTATTTCTGTTTCTACTAAATACCAACTACTTTAAAACATTCGGTTGTAAAAGAATGTTAGTGAAAATTGAAAAATTTATTGAGTTTTATATAGAAACCACACTAAATTTTATTTTCAAAAATAACGACTTTTTTATTTATAGTATGATATATGCTGTTTCTCGCAAAACCTGCAGAATTCATAATTATAGAAAATAACCAAATAATGTTTGCAAAAAAAACTAAGTTATAAAACTCTATAAGGGAGCAAATAAATGGCGAATTAAAGATAAATATAATGTGTATCTAATACCAACTAGTCATTTTTAAAAAAGGCATACACGTATCTTTTACTTTTGCTTTGGCCATAGTAAAACATCTTCGGATGCTTTCATTGGTGTTGCTCGGTTCTGCTTCTGACTGACTGGGATAGATTATCTTACATTCTTCTTAATGTTTTTGTTGCATATGCTTTTTTAACCTTGTTGTACTTAATGCCTTCATTTTAAACTTTACGTTTACACTTCTTCTCTTACACAATATACAAGTTGCTATTTTATTGTCTTTGAAAACCACTTTAAAATGAAAAAAGGGTTTGAATTTGCTTTTAATTTCCATAGCAATACAACCATCTTCATTTTTGGTATGATGCGCGGCCGTAATAATATCGCTGCTACTTCCACTTCTGTCGCGTAAAACGAGAGCACAGTCCGGAATCCGGATCCTTAACACTATCGTCACTATCAAAATCTGACATGTAGAACTAGAATCGTGCAAAAAGTATTAAAGTATATAAAAATTACGATGGTGTTGGACAGCTTTTGAACACAACAAAAGGTTCAAAAACGCTTTACAGTTCATTATATAGCAGGAAGTGTGGGCATATGCTATGCAATGCTTTTTTCAAAATATAAATTCTTGGAATTGCAGCTCAATGTTGAACCATTTCGTGGTATTTTATAATACAGTTATATTACAGCGTTTACAAGTATATTAACAGTAAAATATGAGGCGACGATAGTCACACGCACACCTGTTACCAGGATGAATTTCAAACGTTGACACTAAACCTAAAAGATTCTAAACCCTCTTCAAATTGACATAATATTAGACGACCAATCTTTCAGCCCGCCTTTGTATTTTTTTGTCGGAATACTGTTTATTGCTACCGTAATAAAAACAACCCAGTTAAAGGGTAGCTAGGGAATTCACGAAATCGCTAAAAGTAGTTACTTTTCTTGAAAGACTGCAGCTGACAAACAGAGACTGACGATCAGATGGGACGATAAAGGTGAATTTTTAGATGTAATATTTGATAAATACTGTATTTATGGCAACAATTTTTTTATTATCAAAATTTTTCAATCAGTTATGATTCAATTAACTTGAAGATCGTTTGAATTAATCATTTGAAAATAATACAAAGGTGAAGACGAATGATACAAGCCAGACGATTGTTTTTCATATGATAATAATAATGAATTTAGTTTTTGGTATTTTAATACTTTACGTTTAAGTACGTAATTGGTTAAAGAAAAAATAAGAAGCCGAAACAATTAGTTACTTAGTTCGCAATAAAGTAGCAAAACATAAGATGCGTATTGAAAAATTAAAAAGAGGTGATTTAGTTTAACATCATTTAACATTTTCCACTAGAAAGTTAGTGTTCGGTCTCTTTGTCGCACGTTCGCGTGGTTAATTTTAAGTTATTTAAATTTGTAGTCGTAAATCTAGTAGTAAAACTGTCATCCCTTGTTCCCTTATATCCTGCCATAAAAATTCCTTGTGCATCTGTGAATAAGGTGGACAGAGTAGTGAACAAACACTTGCTTATGGATATTGAAGCAGAACGGTCGTCGGTTTCTTCGTTCAGTGTACCGTAAGTTAGTCAAGTGCCCCAGACTTTCGTTGTTAAACCCTAAAAAACATAGTGCAAGTGTTACGTAACATAGACTCAACTCGCATACAGTCCACTTGGTTGAAGGAAGAGGAACTGCAGTTTAGAAACACAAAACACCGCGGAGGTAAGTCGATGTATAAATTTATAAGACCCCCCGCGCGTGAACAAAATTGGCCTTCATCGCTGGATCTTTAATTAAATAATTAGTTCCTATCCTTTAAGCTCCTTATATTTAAATTTAAATTTATAAAATTGTCGTAGTTTTTATTATGGTTAAACGTGTTACACAGAAAAGAACATCTTGCTTACACATTTAATGCTAAATACATCTGGTTATAACGGTAGATTTTACAATACATTCCTTATCCTTTGTGGCAAAAATTAGGGTCGTCGTCGTCGGTATCCTTTTATGTAAACTATTTATGAGGGGTTATTGTATTGTAAAGCTTTACCTTATTTGTCGGTTCAAGTTGGAGGAACCATTCGGGTTCATGCAACTTGTATAACAAAGGGGTTATTGGTATTTATTTGAAACCTTAAAAGCTTTGTCGGGCAAGCACTGTAGTTAGTTGCACTTTTCTATTAATAATTTAATTTCGTAGATGAATTAGTAATTTAGCGTATTCGAGTCACGCATTGTTTTTATATTAATTTTATTGTCGTTCATTAATCATTCATCAAATATGGTTATATCAATTGATAAAGCTATTCTTGAAGCTAAATTTGTAGTTAAAAGGTTGGATCACATTTACAGCAAAATCAACCAACCGGAAAACGTATCGATTGCTTTAATTAGAGCGTCGATTAAAACTGTCGAACAGATTGAAACGCTTTTCAAATCCTTTTGCAAGGATATTTTCTTTGATGAAGAAAGTGAACAATTGGATGAATTTTCGGCTCTTAGGGTGAAAATCGATGATTATCTATTAGATATTCGTATTATCGCTGAACAATGCGAATTAGATCGGGTAGAAAATAAGCCAAAGGTGGAAAATATGAATAATTCTTTTCGTCAAGCTGTGGAATTCGCTTGAAACATTTTTCAGTCCCCCGCTTCTCCGGACGACTTTCAGATTTTGAGAGTTACAATGCAATTTATAAGCGGTTGATTCATGATAATGTCAGTTTGTCACCCGTTGAAAAATTTTGCCATCTCGTTGATACATTAGATGAGTCGTCGCGTGCGTTGATAAAACACTTGCCATTAAATGATTATGCATACGTGGAAGCCTATAAAATCATTACTAATCGTTTTCAGTCCAAGAGGTTATTACTTTCAACATATTTTAATGCTCTCGAAAAATGCCCTAAGGTCAGTTCCTCAGACTCGCATGCGGAACTCCGGCAATTAATTAGTTGTTTTGATGAAAATATATTCGCGTTAAGGCAGATGGAAATAGATTTATTAGATTTCACGTTGTTTAATCTGTTATCGAAAAATTAGATACAAACATTTTAAAGCGTTTCGAATTAGGAAATAATGACGAAATTCCCTCGTTCAAAGATTTAAGGTCGTACATTGAAAAACAATGTAAAGTGTTGGAAATAAATGACATTGCTTCAGGAACATGCTTAAAATCTCGAGATTCCGTAAAAGAAAGAGAAAAAGGAAGGTTCGTTAGCACTTCGGCTAAAACTTCTTTAGTTGGTACCACCAATGATGTTAAAAATTGTAGTTTCTGTCAAGCTGTGCATCCTATTTATAGATGTAAGCAGTTTCTCGATAAAACCCCTCAAGAAAGATTTGAGGTGGTAAAGCTTAAAAATCTTTGTATCAAATGCTTGAATACTTCACATTCGATGAAAAATTGTACGTTAGATTGGTCGTGTAGAAAATGTCATCAGTCGCACAATTCGTTGCTTCACTTCGATAAACAAGAAAAATCGGTGTCGCCACGCCGACAAACCCATCGTCAAAGGTCAGCGTCTCCTCGGAGAGCGGCGCCTAGACTTACTTCTACTAGTAGACCTAGTGAAAACAATCTGTCGTCGTCGGTTGTGCATGAACAACCTGCCACTAGCTCGTTGATTTCGACGTCATTAGAACACACAACCACGCTGTTAGCTACGGCAATGGTGTCGGTGCTTGATTATACAGGAACATTGCAATCTGTTCGTGTAATATTAGATAACGGATCCATGGAAAGTTTTATGACTGAAAGGTGCCGTCAGAAATTAGGTTTATGGAAACGGAGAGCCAATGTCACTGTTCAAGGACTTGGCTTGAATTCGTCGTTAGTGTCTGGTGCACTATCGTGTGTAGTCAGCCCCTCGGGAGCACGGTCTCCAGCATATGGAATTGATTGTTATATTTTACCTAACATTTGTAATCAATTACCTTCGTCGTCGATAGGGGTCAAGGAATGGTCGCATACTCGAGGTTTGGCCTTAGCTGATCCTAATTTTAATGTTCCTGGTAAAATTGACATGCTACTCGGAGCGGAAATCTTTGCTCAGGTTTTGTTGAACGAGTCTCGTTGGGGTGTCGCTAACGAGCCAGTTGCTATTAAAACAACCTTTGGTTGGGTTTTAACGGGAAAGGTCGTTTCCCCGAATAGTTCTATTACGTCGTTGTGTGCTTTCGTTGAACCCTTAGACAGTGACATTCGTCGATTTTGGGAATTAGAAAATATTCCCTTCAAAAAACACATTTCTCCTGAAGAAGAAAGGTGTGAAAATCAATTTGTGGAAAGTTATAGACGTAACAAGGACGGTCGTTTTGTAGTGTCCTTGCCCTTTAAAATTTCGGAACCCTCATTTGTGGGTACGAGATCAATTTGTATTAACAGATTTTTGTCGTTAGAACGTCGTTTGTTAAAAAATCCTGAATTGTATTCAGATTATAAAAAATTTATGGAGGATTATTTGACAAGCGGACACATGGTTCAAGTGAAATCGCTTGAAAATTCGTCGGGTCATGAGAAAATATACTACATTCCCCATCATGCTGTACATAAGCGTGACAGCACTACCACCAAATTGCGGGTGGTTTTCGATGCTTCGTGTCAGGATCAATCTGGAAAGTCGTTAAATGATAGCTTGGCTATTGGCCCTGCTTTGCAAAAGGACATTGCAGTTTTGTTATTGCACTTTCGTGTACATCCTATCGTAATTACAGCTGACATTAAACAAATGTATCGACAGATTTTGGTTAAAGATACTCATCGTAATTATCAACGTATCGTCTGGAGATTTTCTCCGTCAGATCCTATTATGGACTTTAAGTTAAATACTGTGACTTATGGAGTTTCGTCGTCGCCTTTTTTGGCCTTGCGTACTGTTCAAGAATTGGCAAGGTTAGAATCAATTAATTTTCCTTTCGCGTCATCGGTATTGGCGAGCGATACCTATGTTGATGACTTAGTCACTGGATGCAATTCGATTGAAGCTGCTAATCAATTAATTGGTGAATTGAATAGTATTTGCACTAGTGGTGGTTTTCAATTAAGAAAATGGAGTAGTAATTGCCCGGAAGTGATGTCCAACTTGAGGAGTCCCTGTCCAGTTCGGACGCAATTACATTTCAAGATAAAGATAGTGATTCAATAAAAATTTTGGGCCTTTCGTGGCGTGTTCTTACAGATGCATTTTTATACAACTTAGACGTTGAAGAGCGCACTTGCACTAAGCGTAATATTTTGTCGGCTATCGCAAAATTTTGATCCTCTCGGTTTGATAGCACCTGTAGTACTGTTCGCTAAACGTTTAGTTCAAGATCTTTGGCTATTAGGTCTCGGGTGGGACCAAGAGCCTCCATTGAAGTCATACAAAATGGAAACATTTTTGGGTGAATTACCAGCGGTTTCGAATATTGAGATTTCGCGTCGCATCGTATGTCATAATTTTAAAAGGTGGAGTTGCATGGATTCTGTGATGCTTCTGAAGCCGGGTATGCAGCTGTCATCTATTTCCGTTCGTTCGATTTAGAAGATAATATTACCATATCATTAGTATGCGCAAAATCGAAGGTTGCTCCTACTAATCGCGTTTCATTGCCCCGTCTCGAATTGTGTGCTGCCGTACTCTTGGCAGATTTAGTAGATTTCGTCAAAAATACTTATAAAGATATTTTATCATTTAGTAATATTTTCGCGTGGTCAGATTCTACTGTTGTTTTGTCTTGGATTCGGTCTTCCTCGCATAAGTGGAAGACATTCGTTAGCAATCGTATTTCGCATATTCAAGAACGTATTCCTCTATCTTCGTGGTTTCATGTTAAGTCCCAGGATAACCCTGCGGATTGTGCCTCACGTGGACTTTTGGCTTCAGAGTTGGTTCATCATCCATTATGGTGGACAGGACCTTCTTGGTTAGTGCGTCGTAATGAAGAATGGCCAGTAACATCGCTGCCAAAACTTATCGACTCATCTCAGATGGACGTCGAATATCGTACTCTGTCGTTAACAGTCGTTATGTCTGACAATTTCTTAGATATGTTGTTGGATAAATTTTCAAACCTGCAGAAAATTTGTAGGATTATTACCTGTATTCGTCATTTCATTCGTAATGTTCAATGTCCCGATTTGCGTTCAAAATATTCTGATGGTTTGTCTCTAGCTCAGCAGCAAGAGGCTATACATTTATTGATTAAAAGAGTTCAAACAAATGTTTTGCTCAAGACATTGTAAATATTAAAACTGGAAAACTTGTTAGTAAACAACTTCGTAGCCTTAGTCCGTTTCTAGATAGTCATGATTTGTTGAGGGTGGGCGGTCGCCTACGTAACTCAGAGTTGTCGCATGATGCAAAATTTCCAATTTTGCTTCCTCGGTCGCATCGGTTGACTGAACTTATTATATTAGATTGTCATGAAAGACATTTACATCCTGGAAATCGAACAACTCAATTTTTACTAACTCAAAATTATTGTATCTTGTGCGCCAAGAGGGCTATTCGGCAATGTCTGAAATCCTGCATTCGCTGTTTTCGTGTAAACCCTGTGGCTTTATGCCCCCCTATGGGGGATTTACCAGTTTCTAGGTTAACTCCAGGTAAGGCGTTTTACATACGGGAGTCGACTTTGGTGGACCTTTCTCTGTCACGATGAATCGATGTCGTGGCGCAAAATCATTGAAAGCGTACATTTGCTTATTTATTTGTTTCAGCACTAAAGCCATCCATTTGGAACTAGTGTCTAACTTGTCGACAGACGCTTTCTTGGGTGCTTTACGTCGATTTATTGCTCGAAGAGGCAAATGTATTCAAATCCATTGTGATAATGGTACTAATTTCGTTGGGGCCTCTCGTGAAATCTCTCAATTGATGCGCCATTCGGCAGGCGTTGAGGAATCGAATTTGTGTTTAATCCTCCTGCTGCTCCTCATTTTGGTGGGTTGTGGGAGGCCGGGATTAAATCAGTAAAATCCCATTTAAAGAGAATTATCGGTGAACAAATTTTGTCGTTTGAAGAATTCTCGACGGTATTGATTCAAATCGAAGCGATTCTCAACTCACGTCCACTATGCGCACTGAGTTGCGAACCGCATGATTTCTCGTATTTGACCCCGGGTCATTTTCTTAATGTTGAACCAGTTTCGGTGTTACCAGATCCAGATTTGTTGTCCATAAACCCCTCTCGTTTGAATCGCTGGCAATTGTTGCAGCAAATGCAACAAGGGTTTTGGAAGAAATGGAGTGCTGAATACCTGCACACGTTGCAGCAGAAAGGTAAGTGGTTGAAGAATTCCGCTACTTTACCTATTGATTCGCTTGTCCTCTTAAAGGAAGAAAATAACCCCCCTCTACAGTGGCGTTTAGGAAGAGTAGTAGATGTTCACCCTGGTAGAGACGGTATCGTTCGGGTAGCTACAGTCAAGACATCCCAAGGGTTAGTTAAACGCCCTCTAGTGAAACTATGTTTACTGCCAGTTACTTGATATTTAATGGTATGTACACATATATTCACTTATATAAGTTTGTCGGTTAGGTTTCTTAGTTAATAGCTCTAATTAGTTTTTAAATATAAAATAAGTTAGTTCATACTTATTTTGGTGGGCGGGATGTTCGGTCTCTTTGTCGCACGTTCGCGTGGTTAATTTTAAGTTATTTAAATTTGTAGTCGTAAATCTAGTAGTAAAACTGTCATCCCTTGTTCCCTTATATCCTGCCATAAAATTCCTTGTGCATCTGTGAATAAGGTGGACAGAGTAGTGAACAAACACTTGCTTATGGATATTGAAGCAGAACGGTCGTCGGTTTCTTCGTTCAGTGTACCGTAAGTTAGTCAAGTGCCCCAGACTTTCGTTGTTAAACCCTAAAAAACATAGTGCAAGTGTTACGTAACATAGACTCAACTCGCATACAGTCCACTTGGTTGAAGGAAGAGGAACTGCAGTTTAGAAACACAAAACACCGCGGAGGTAAGTCGATGTATAAATTTATAAGACCCCCCGCGCGTGAACAGTTAGCAAAATGAATGAAAACACAAAAAAAGTGTCGAAGAACCATAGAGGATTTTTAAGTTTAGCGGTGCTCAAACTCCTCTGCCAGCTTATTGACTCATTCTTCTGGAAACATTAGAAAGACCTGTATATTTTAAATTTCATCATAATTGGACCGGGTGTCTCTGAAGTCGGCTGAAGCAGGCGCGAGATGCAAAAGAGTATTGTGTCGTTGTTGCTTTGGACATTTCAGGAGCATTTGATGCTGCCTGGTGGCCATTGATCGTTTGCGAATTGGAAAGTAAGGGCTGTCCGCTAAATATGATGTCTTTGGTCAAGAGTTATTTCTCGGGGCGATTGGCACAGATTGAAATTCCGGGTGAAGTTTTGTCGCGCGAGGTGGAAAGGGGATACCCGCAGGGGTCATGCTCTGGTCCCACATTTTGAAAGGGTCATTTTTTAGGGTCAGGTTGCCCACGGGATGTTCAATCGTTGGATTTGCAGATGATACACTTTTAATTGTCAAATCGCGATTACTAATGGATATGCGCACAAAGCCGAACGAGGCGCTTAATAAGTTACACGAATGGTCGCAGCAGGCAAAGTTAAAATTTAACACACTGAAATCAGAGGCGCTTTATTTCGGGACAAAACCTGGACAGCGACCCCCGAGACTAGAGTTAGGAGGGGAGAAAATTCCGTTTAAGGATGCTATCACATACCTCGGTGTCAAGATCGACAATAAATTAAATTGGAAAGCGCACGTACAGTACGTAAAAAGTAAGGACAGCGAAATATCAAATAAAGTGATGGCGGTGGCGAAAACAAATTGGGGTTTCATGGGCGAATCGCTTAGGACAGTTTATGCCGGAGCAATAGAGCCGACGATGCTGTACGCAGCATCCGTTTGGGCGGAGGGTTGTAAAGTAAGGGAAACTCGACAGTTGACGAGCGTGCAAAGCATAACCGCGGTCAAGACGGCGAGGGCATACAGGACCACCTCCACGGAGGCGGTCCTGGTGATCAGTAGGACTCTCCCTATCGAATATGTTGTTAGGGAGATCAGAGATATGAGGTTAGTTAATACAGGGAAAGGACAGGAAATTATAGAGAGTATGAATTTTGCAAATAGGGAAGCTGAGAGAAAAATTGTCGTGTCAGAGTTAGGGCACCTGACCGATGTTAGAGGTATCGAATTTGTCCAAGGTGATGGGGACGCGGTAGGGATCAGGATTTACACGGACAGTTCGCGTATGGATGTTGGTCAAGCAGGCGCGGCGTTTGTCGTATATAATGAGCAAAGGGAAGTGTTTCGGTTTGAGACCAAACTAGCGAACTGGAGCACTATCTTCCAGTGCGAATTGGTAGCCATACGAGAGGCTATCGATTCGTAATAAATCATACGGACTGAGACGAGTATTATATAATCAGTGATAGTAAATCGGCGCTGACGGCTTTAACCATATGAACACCTCGACAAATCTCCAAGCAGACGTCTGGAGGATAGCGCATACGGCGCTCGAGTTTTGAGGTTTAAATCTGTTGGGTTAGGTCGCACGATGGTAACATAGGAAACGATAGCGCTGATGAATTGGATAAAAAGGCCGCGACGGGCGACTTTCGGATATCACATTCGTCGATACAGAGGTCTCTAATTAAAAGAAAGTTGTGCGAAAAGACAATCCGACAATGGAAAGAGAGGTGGAACAACGCTGCTACGGGCAGGTTGACCCTCAAATTTATACCGAGCATAGAAGCTAGAGGTTAGATCGAGGTGAAACTCGATCATAAAATAGCGCAACTGTTAACAGGGCACGATGCCCTCAAAGCATGTTTACAAAGGTTCGGTTTAACTGATAACGACCATTGTGAATGCTGTGAGGGTGCAGAAAGCGCAGAGCACGTGCTCTTCGACTGCCCACTCGAGGCGGAAAATCGAGGGTTAGCTGATATGAAATTAGCTGTCGCAGGGCTAACATGGCCCAAGAGCCTAGAGGAAGTTTGGGAAGTGGCTAACCAGAAGGCGTTCTGGACAGCCTTCAAAGAATTTTCAGGAAGGGTCGCGATATTGGACGGTGATAACCGCGCGTAAATCGGAGGGTGAGGGGTGGGGGAGGATTGAAAAGTTTAGATTTGACTTGGCATGAGAAATGGACATGTGCATGGTATAACCAAAACCTGTATAAAAAAAATTTAAAAAAAATGACAAAAAAAATTTTTTTTAAAAATAATAAAAAATAAAATTAATTAATTATGATTATAACCAAAAACTAATATGCACGACAAACCCACACACCACTAAAACAATCACTGTCAAACCTTAAACGCGCGGAATATCGGGAATAAATCAAAGCAAGTAAATAATAACAAACTAAATCAAAAACCCTCATTAATTTAAATCAGTAGATAAATAAAGGAAATAAAATAGAGTGAAATCGCGCATCCCCATGGAGTTTAAAGTAATAGTGATTGTGATCCCCCCAAAACTTTTAGTGCATACCCACCAGAACTTTAGCAGTGCATACTCATCTCCCCTTAGCTGTAAGATATTAATAGACGTACGAAGACGACCAGATCTGCGGATACTGGAGAAATTATTATCGAGGTAAGAAGAAAAATTGTTGCGGCTGCACTCGCATAAGCATTGATTTGTATTAATAAGTAGATTTGAAATAATTTAATGAGCAGGTTTTTGTGAGTAATGGCGCTAGCCGACATAATGCTTATGTGAGTGCACCTGATAAAGTGGGTAATGCTTTTTGCTTTTTTGTGCACTTCTATATGTTTAATGCTTATTAGAAATCTATTTACATAAATATATTTATTTATATTTACATTTTATATTTATTTTGCATTTATTTTTTAGCTTTATTTGTTTTGTCTGACGTTCTGTCGCCATTTTTGGTGGCAGCATTTTTATAGGAACGAAGAATGTAATTATAATATAAATCAGTTTAGGAATGGTAGGGAAAGCTAGGGATGGATTTAGGCTAAAGCTAGAATAAATTACTTAGTTCAGGGAGGACGAATTTGCAAATTTATAGAGCAGTCAAAATAGCTGGATTCACTATTAAAATATTTGGCGAATGCTTAGAAATTTGAATCCATTTTTAATATTAGTTAGCTAGATTTGGATAGTTTTAAGACGACCCTTCAGGTCGCACCGGTAACCAGAGCTGGCGACTGCTATCCGGTATTATGGATTCCTCCCCTTTTAATTTCGCGTGTGTCTTGTTGAACGGACACACTCCAAATTAACGCTAGGGATACCATTATTCAAACCGTATTTTTAGTTTTTGTTTTAGTTTGTTAGATTTTTATTTAGGATCGATTAATTTTGAAGTTAGATTAAATCTGAAGCACGTTTATATTTTTGCGTTTAAACCCAATGTAGTACCTTCGGGTGGAGGATTGGGGACGTGGCCGCAAGTATATCGGCCCTTATTCAAATTATAATGTCTCTGAAGCCTTGCCACCCCTATCGTATTTACACACATATGGGCTTTTTGAAAATATTCTTCTTTATGCTCGAAACGCGTAGATAAGACAAATTTTTCAATTCCTTGTACCGCAAGCGGAACTAACAGCATTAGAACAAGAATGAGACATTGAAAAGGATGACTTGGAATATCCTATACTTAAAGATGTTTGAATTAGCATTAAAAGGTCTGAAAAATGGTAAGGCAGAGGGTACAGATAAGGTGCAAGCAGAAACTCTAAAAGCCGCTGGACAAGCAGTAACAGAATGTCTCTTCCAACTTGTAAGGTATATGTACGAGACAGGCTCAAACGTAACATCATAGTAACTATACCAAAAAAGAAAGGCGCAGATAGATGTGAAAATTTTCGAACGATAAGTCTGACAGTACACGTGTCAAAAATATTAACTACAATTGTACAAAAACGAATGGAAAAACGAGCTGAAGAAGTACTAGGAGAAGATCAATTTGGGGATTAGTCGAAGCAGGGGAATACGGGAGGCTATTTTAGCTCTGAGGGTGATAATGGAGAAAACAATAGAAAAGGGGAAAGCGTGTAGATAGGGTTTGTAGATCTGGAAAAAGCATACGAAAATTTAAAATGGAAAAATATGTTCGAAAAATTCAAAAAGATTGGAATGAGTTTTAGGAATAGACGGATAGTACATAGCTTATACAAAGAGCAAACAGCTGTAATAGAATTAGAGCAGGAACGTAAAGAAGTAAATATTAGGAAAGGAGTGACTCAAGGATGTGCCTTATTCCTAGTAATTTTTAAATTGTACATAAAATACTGTCAAATGCAGGAAGAAATTTGGAATTACTATGCAGGGACAAATGATTGATATGCTTAGATTTGCAGATGATAGCGGTATTAGCATCTGGCAAAGTAGAGTTAGAAGTTGCTCTTAATGAAATGGAAACAGTTCTAACAGAGAGATGCGGTATGAAAATTAACAAAAATAAAACTAAAGTTCTAATATGCAAAGGAGAGGAAAATAAACATAAAACAAGAATACAAATAGGTAACGAGAACGTACAAGAGGTTAAGGATTTCTGCTACCTAGGAAGCTAAATAACGCAAGATGGGACAAGCACAAAAGATATAAAACATAGATTAGCACAAGATCGTGCTACATTTAACAAGAAAAAGCAATTACCGTGTTCAAAGACAACAAACATAGAAACAAGGAAAACATTGCTTAAAACATACAGAGTGGCAGAAAATTCCCGGAACCGTCAAATATTTTGGGAAATACTCATCGCATTTGTCGGTGATGTATGGAACGGAGTTTGTTAACTATTGATTGATGAATTATAGTGACGTGCCCTAGGTACGGCGGCGGACAGCGTCACTGTCGGAGAATACGCAGGCTATGGGGAGTACTGCGCACTGAAGTATAGCAGGCTGTGGATAGCGCTGCTCGCTGAAGGTTTTGCAGGCTATGGGGAACACTGCAAGATGATTCCTTAGGCTATAGTGAGCACTAACGAATGTCTTTCGAAGAATTTGCAATTATATTTATACATTTCCATTTCCTATGCTTCCTGCGTTGAAAAACGTTAATGATGTCTTTAACCAATGGAATTGTATATTTCTATTTTCAAGTGTAAAGGAATCTCCAAATTTAGTTTGATCAATGAGCGTGTTGATTTTTGGGTACCACAGAAAATGAATTGGGAATTCTCGCGATTCTTAGTTTGTTCTGTTTTCAATTCGTGTATTTTGATATAGTCAACTGCAATTCTTTAGCCTGTTCTGTGTTCAGCTCGGGCACGGTCATATAGTCAACATTCCCCCTGGAAGGGTACCTGATCTTGGGGCATTCATCCACAGGTATGCCTTTCTGGTTGTGCGCCTTCCACATAATTGGACAGAACGACACGCGCTGTATGGTTAGCGCGTGGTCTGTATGTCTTGGTGTCCAGTAATAATAGGCTGGTGCTGTCTGTGGTAGTTGGTTGTGCTGACCTATTGACTACTGGTTGAAATACTTCCCGAAGGTTGCTGAGCAAGAATTCAGCTGGCAGCTGATGAGTGATAGTTAGCGTGTGTGGTTTGTTGGCGGTAACGGGCGTCCCCATTTCGTTCCAGTGGAGCGTCTTACGGTTATGTGCTCGGAAATGTATGGAACCTTGTTCGTAATCCATCACCACTTTCTGGCGTTGAAGCAAAGATTCACCCAGAATGATATCCTTGACGAGGTTTGTTACTACCAAGAAAGTTTCGTGATCGATCCATCACTTTTCCGAGGGCGAAGGGCGTGCGGAACTTGTCTTTGATTGCCATTTCTGTCCCTGCTTCAAGGCATGATAGGGTTCTCCCGTGAACCTGCGGGTATTCGATCTTCCCTAATCATGCACGTCGATGCTCCTGTATTTAGTAGTGCGTCGAGGATTATCTTCTGTATGGTGACGGAGATCCTTGGTAGTGGGTCATCGTGGGTGATGTTGAGTCGCGCCAGTTCCTTTCGCCGGGCCGGGCGGTGTGTTAACGCGGCTCGGCCGGAGTGTCGTTTCCCGAGTTTCTGGTTGACCAGTCTCGGTGCCAGTGTCTTTGAGGGCAGAAGTGGTAGTTCTTCTGCCGTGGGTGGACGTCTGGCAGTTGGTGTGGGGTTGGTTGTTTTTATTGTTGCCTTTTTCAAGTTTTCTTCGATTTTTGTGAGACGGGAGACCATTTCCCATACTGTTGTTGGCATGTGGCACTGAATCGGATTCCTCAGTGTTGGTAGGAGATCTGTGAACAGCTCCATGTCCCGGTTGATATCTAGTTTTAGTCGGTGGGCTTGCTTCGCTTTAGTGCCAAGGAACGCGGCTACTGATTGAGACCTATCTGCTTCTGTCCATAGTACTCGGGGATTATTTTGGCTCTGATGGTTGGACTGTCGTACTTGTCCAGAAAGAACTTTTTTGAATTCGCTGTAGGTGGGTTGGAACATCGCGTATGCTTCCCACCATGTGTCGTTGTAGGTACATTTGAGTCCATCGCTTCCATCTGTTGGAAGAATTCTGCGGGATCCTCCAGAAGGGTGCCAGAGAATGTAGGTTTTTCTGCTTTGGAGGTCGCTGTGGCGACGTGGTATAGGTCTTCCACAAGCGCCTTGATTGTGACCATTTTGTTGGTTGGTTGGTTGTGTTTGTTGAGCGCCACTTGGTTGTTGCAGTTCCAGAACTGTTGGTGGTTGCGTGACCTCTTGGGTTGGAGGCGGCTGGTTGGAGGCGGCTGGTTGGTGTCAGGCTGGACGTGTGATGTCGTTCGACTCCTCGTCTCAAGCATGTTGATGGTTCTTGCAAGCGCGCTGTTTGCAAAATCTTCTGTGAAGACGACCCAATCACGTTGGACACCACTTGTAATCGTTTGAGTGGGCGGCGTCTGAAAACATATAGGCTTGGCTTGATTATTTTTGCTTATACTTATTAAACAAATAATCAAGCCAAGCCTACATGCTTTCAGACGCCACCCACTCGAACGATAATAAGGTAGAACTAGGTTAGACTATTGCACACAGATAGTGAAAAATGTAGGCTGTGTGAATTTCAGGGAAATGTGCAGACTAGCTCAGAATAGAAATCAATATAGGTAGGCATCCAACCAATTCGAAGATGGAAAAACTAATGACGAAAAAAATAACTGTACTTAAACCTGATGATTATTATAAGCAACTATAGGTATTGGTTTTGCAATACTCTCAACTATGTTAATTGTGCGAAAGGATTTACTGGAAAACTATTAATTCAGTAAATGTCTAAGTATTGGGGGATCCTTGGCAGCCACAGGTTGTTTAACCCCCCCTTCACATACCACTGAA
Source organism: Platerodrilus igneus (assembly GCA_036346225.1). Lineage (NCBI taxonomy): Eukaryota > Metazoa > Arthropoda > Insecta > Coleoptera > Lycidae > Platerodrilus > Platerodrilus igneus. The sequence continues at coordinate 8,716,384 of JARFIW010000012.1, read as the reverse complement.
TCTTTGTGAAATTGGACATATAATTAGGAAACAACAGAAGGGAACCGTGCTGTATCTAGGATGTGGGAATTTCAGGGAACGGTGTAGGCTAGCTAAGAATAGAAATAAGTGAAGGTACTCGTCCAACTAGTTTCAAGACAGAAAACCTTATGATGAAAAAATAAGTACACTTAAATCTGATGATTATTATAAACAACTAGAGGTGTTGGTTTTGAAATATTTTCAACTAGTGTTGATTGTGCGAAAGGATATATTGGAAAACTATTATTTCAGCAAATGTTCAAGTGTTGGGGAATCGTGGTAGCCGCAGGCTGCTTAACCCCCTTTCACATACTACTGAATATCGGGGAAATAGGGCATATATTTATAAACAATAGAAGGAGAACGGAACTGCATTTAACAAGAAACAGCAGCGGCTATGTTCGAAGACAACAAACATAGAAACAAGGAGAAACTTGTTGAAAGCATATGTGGGGAGCACAGCACAGTATGTCTATGAAATAGAGGCAGTATGAGAAGCAGACAGAAAAACGGTAGAAGCCTTTTGGAATGTTGCGCTTTAGATGTATGAGGATGATAGCATGGACAGACAAAGTTAATAACAAAGAGGTTATATAAATAGTAAAGGAATAAAGATATCTGTGGAAAAAAATAGGAGAAATAGAAGGGCAGGATACGTTCTAAGGTATTTTTGGGGAATAGTGCAGGACATATTACAAGCAGGAATAAGGAAAAAGAGGTAGAGATACACCTAGATCAGACTGTTGCACACAGATAGTGAAAGATACAGACTGTGGAAATTTCAAGGAAATGTGTGGGTTAGCATATAATAGGAAACAATGAGGGTAAGCGTCTAACCAGTTCTAGGACTGAAGTCCTAATGATAATGATACCGTAAGCGCAAGCGTGCTGCGTTCGTTATGGAAAGTAAGGATTTAATAACAGCTCGACGAGCAGACTCGAAAAGCTCGGCTTGAAGAACTGGCTAGCTCGGCTCGGCTCGATAAAAATGGAACTCGGCTCGAAAAATATTGTTGGCTCTCGAAATCGATCCGAGCTACGAACCGAGCCGAGCAAAGCTCAAGCTCGAGTCCAATCCTACAGTGATAGATTAGCTTGACGTCTCAGATTGAATGTCAAGTTCACATTTCTTTGTTTCAGAGGCCGCTACGTTGCTCAATTGGATCTCATGTGACTATTAATCCCAAGTTCCCATTCTGGACACGGACCACTTGAAAAATGTTACACGATTTTTCAGAAAAATACTCTTATACGGATACGAGGATAAGTGTAGGTCCCGTGCGTGAGTGTTGTCACGCACATTAAAAGTGCTTGGGTTGGTAGGGGTTGGGCTAAGTTTTCAATGTCCAAGTAAAAAACGACTCATGGCAAATGTAGTACTTTTGGGTGGGGCGTTGGATAATGCAAATATGCGATATCTTTGTTTTCTGCTTGGAAGTTCGGGTATAGGTTAAGTTGGAATTTTACGTGATTTGGAAAAGGTAAACCATTAGTTTGTGATCACAAGGTTCAATTTGTTGTGTAACTTCAAGAAATCTATTAATTAAAACGTCCCAAAGATCTTGTCGTGTCGTAGTTTTATTATACCACAATGATTTCCTTTTGTACCTCAATTTACATTAATAGCCGACGATTGCACAAAGTACTAAATAAAGTTAAAGACTCGACCATTAAATTAATGTTGAACTTGCTAAATGGCAGAAGACTGACAATACATTAAGAAATGTATGGCTATTCGTTAGTGCGATACGGCAATGATTATTCTCATAAGATACGTTATACAATTCAGCGGACGTTTATTATTTAGTGCTCGCTTTGAAAATCTGTATTCATTAAAACCATATCAAATTTAGTTGGAAATTTTGCCACTTGAGTAGGAGTCCTTTTGGCTTTATTGAGATACTCTACGTTATATAAATTTTCTGCTCGTGCACTTTAAAGTAATTTCGTATTTGAAAGTACCTTATTGTAATAAATTTTACGTGTATCGCTTATAAGTTTGTTAGTTCGATCTTGTGTTGTAATAGTTACAGCTTTTTTAAGTGAATCATTTACATTTTCCAGTGTTTAGTATTCGTGTCTGAAAGGCATTATCTTTGTTTGAATTACTCGTTGAATTCCACGCTTCTAATGTTGATCGCATGATTTGACTATAATGTTTCTAATAACTCTTCTCTGATTGGTGTACTTTATTTAGTCTTTGCTGTGAAATTCGTCGAAATTATATGGATTGTGGCTTTTTAATTTCCACATTTAGAATTGTTTCTGTTTACGTTAATATTTTTATACTGAATTTTTGTCTACTTTTTATATTTTTATATCGAAAAAGAAGTCTTTCAAAATGCAACGCTTTAAACAAAGCAATAACTACTTTTTTCTTATATCAGTGTATTGTATTAGGTATTTAAATCTTGAACTGCACTACATAATTTAAAAATATAATTTAAAAAATTTTTACCCGCACATTATTTTAAACTATGTATATTTTAAGAACTCTCGGCAACTATGTTACGTTCCATTTCGTATTTGTAAATTTACTCTCTCCTTAATTTAAAACCCATTTAAATTTTTACTTTGTTGCGCTTTTTTTTTAATAAGGCTTCACCTTTTCATTGTATTATTTAAATGCAGGGGATTTTTAGACTCTGCATGGGGAAGTTCTCTATTATTATTACGTATAATTTAAGTTTCACGTGTAAATCACATAAAGATTTGATTCTCATGTATTTTAGGACATTGAACTATGATTTGTGGTGTAAAGAAACCGCAGATTGCATTGTTTATGCCTTAAAAGTAAAGCTGCATCTAACAGACTAGTGTGAGAACATTAAATTGTCTTGCAGGGAATGATAGTTCGTGGGAACCAAGCGTCGAAACGGACGAGACTTTACTTCCGTCCTGCATTGAGTGTGGACGTGTTGGAGTAGATTTACGAAAGTCCGCGAAGTGATCCACAGAAATGTTACATTTTAGCGCCCAACGTGGAGTACGAAAATGTAACGTTATTTTGCTTATATAAAATAATAATTATAACGTTCAAATTTATATGGTATTAAATCCCCTGGGTTGTCAAAGTCTCTCAAATTATAACGCAAAAACTTACCCGTTGAGATTTTATTTCGGATTCGGCCTGCTTTTCAGGGTGTGTCCAGGAGTTTGTTGTTTGGTTGTCGGTAGCTCTTTTGTCGACGAAGCGCCGGTAATTTTTATATCGGTAACAGGATAGATAACAAAAGGAAAGTGGATCACTTCTCCGACTCTCGTAAATCTACTCTAACACGCCCACGCTCGATGAAGGGCAGTAGTAAAGTACTGGTCGTTTCGACGCTTTGGCTCCCACCAACTATTGTTCCCTCCAAGATAATTTAATGTCCTCACACTAATTTGTTAGATGCAGTTGTACTTTTAAGGCATGGGAAATGCAGTCTTTGCAGTTTCTTTACAACTTACATGTGATTTTCCAATGCTCCACCCGAAGGTACTACATTGGCCAGTAAGCGAGTTTTTTTTACTTGAAAAATTTTGAATTTTGCCGTACCCTTGCTGTTCCAAGCAAGGTAGGGATCTTTAACGTGCGTTACAACATTCACACACGGGACCTCCATTTTACCTCTCATCCGAACGAGGGCGTATTTTTGTGAAAAATGCTCGCTTAACATTTTTCAATCGGACCGTGTCAGGATTCGAACCCGGGACCTTGGGCGTAGTAGTCCCATGCATATCAACTACGTCACGGAGCCGCCAGTTTCTTTACACCTTAAATGTGATTTTCCAATGCTTTACCCGAAGGTACTACATTGGCCAGGAAGACAGTTTTTTTACCTGAAAAATTTTGAATTTTGCCGTACCTTTGCTGTTTCTTTAACGTGCGTGACAACAGTCACACACGGGACCTCCATTTTACCTCTCATCCGAACGAGGGCGTATTTCTGTGAAAAATGCTCGCCTAACACACGCATACCAACTACGCCACGGAGCCGACAGTTTCTTTACACCACAAATTATAGTTCAATGTTCTAAAATACGTGAGAACCAGATCTAACCGCAGTTAACTTGAAATAATAACAGTGTAGCGAACACTGATATTTTAAAATAAGTAAAAATTTAAATGGTTTTTAATTTAAGAAGACTGTAAATATACAAATACGAAATGGAACGTAAAATCAAACAAAATATAAATGTTACAAGTGCGTGAACATTTCAGTGGTATCATAACCAGACTTGTGCAGCCACTTTACGACAGTATCAAGATTTTCTTGTTTAATGCCTGGTCGGATAAAATAGTATAACATTGAAGAAACCAGTCACAGTTTTTATTTAAACCACGCATTCCATATATGGCAAACGCGAACTATATTCTCTATAGAAACTTTTAACAACGTCTTAGTAAGAACGTTTGATTGCAACAAAGCACAACACCCGAAATTATCGTTACAACAGAACAGCAAAATCAACAACAATTTTCAGTTGTATTTTAAACTAGCAATATTCAAAGAATTTGTATCAAACACATGTCTAGATAAGAAACCAGAAAGTATAAACTAAATATGTGGACTTACGATTAAAATAAAGGATGACCAACGTTGGTTGCCTATATGAGCTAATAATAATAAAAGTACAGCGAAGCCGTGCATACAAATAAGTTGTTGCGCCTTTTTTATATAAGGCTTCACCGAGTGTGGGCGTGTTAGAGTAGAATTACGAGAGTCGGAGAAGTGATCTACTTTCCTTTTGTTATCTATCCCGTTACCGATATATAAATTACCGGCGCTTCGTCGACAAAGAGCTGCCGACAACCAAACAACAAACACCTGAACACACCCTGAGAGACAAGACGAATCGGACATATGACTCAACGGGGTAAGTTTTTGCATTATAATTTGAGAGACCTTGACGACCCGGGGGATTTTAATACCATATAAATTTGAATGTTATAATTATTATTTTATATAAGCCAAATAACGTTGCATTTTCGCTTTCCGCATTATTTTGTGTGGATCACTTTGCGGACTTTTTTGTAACTCTACTCCAACACGTGCGCACTCAACGAAGAACGGAAGTAAAGTCTCATTCGTTTCGACGCTTGGCTCCCTCGAACTATCGTTCCCTCCAAGATAATTTAATGTTCTCACACTAGTCTGTTAGATGTAACTGCACTTTTAAGGCATGGGAAATGCAATCTTTACGGTTTCTTTACACCACAAATCGTAGTTCAATGTCCTAAAATACACGAGAATAAAATCTTTATGTGGTTTACACATGAAGCTTAAATTAAACGATAATAATGGAGGACTTCCCCATGCAGAGTTAAAAAATTCCGTGAAATTAAACAATACAATGAAAAAGTGAAGTCTTATATAAAAAATGCGCAACAAGTTCTTTGTTTGTACGGATTCGCTATATTTTTATTATTTCATGTTAGCTCATATAGACAACCAACGTTGCTCGTCCTTCATTTTATTCACAAGTCCACATGTTTATTTTGAACTTCTGGTTTCTTATCTAGGCATGAGTTTGATACGAATTCCCTGAATATTCCTAGTTTAAAATACAATTGAAAATTGTTGTTGATTCAGTTGTTCTGTTATAACAATAATTTCGTGTGTTGGTTTTTTTTTGCAATCAAGCGTTCTTACTAAGACGTTGTTAAAGGTGTTTGCAGAGTGTGTAGTTCGCGTTTGCTATATATGGAACACGTGATTTGAATGAAAACTGTGACCGGTTTCTTTACTGTTATACTATTTTATTAACTACAAACCAGGCAGTAAACAAGAAAAATCTTGATGCTGTCGTAAAGTGACTGCACAAGTCTGGTTACGATACCACTGAAATGTGCACGCACTTCTAACATTAATATTTCGTTTGTTTTTGTTACGTTCCATTTCGTATTTGTATATATACTGCTCTTTTAATTTAAAAACAATTTCAATTTTTACTTATTTGAATATACGGGTTCACTACACTTTTATTATTTCAAGTTAGCTCAGCTAGACAACCAACGTTGCTTGTCCTTTATTTAGTTCAGAAGTCCACACTTTTATATTACTCTTTCTGGTTTCTTATGTCATGTGCTTGATAAGGGTTTCCTCGATATTGCTAGTTTAAAATACAATTGAAAATTATTGTTGGTTTGGTTATTTTATTGTAACAATAATTTCGTGTGTTGCTTTTTATTGCAATGAAGCGTTTTTATTAAGACGTTCTTAAAAGTTTCGATAGAGAGTATAGTTTGCGTTTTTCATATATGGAACGCGTGGTTTAAATGAATGTTTCTTCACTGCTATACTATTGTATTAACTATAAACCCAAATAGGCAAGAAAGTCTTAATGCTGTCGTGAAGTGAATGCACAATTTTGGTCGCGATACCGCTAAAATGTTCACGCGGTTCTAACATTAATACTTCGTTTGAATTTGTTACGTTCCATTTCGTACTTGTAAATTTACTGCTTCCTTAATTTGAAAACCATTTCAACTTCTACTTATTGGAATATATGGGTTCGCTACACTTTTATTATTGTAAGTTAGTTTAGTTAAGCAACCAACGCCACTCGTCCTTTATTTAATTTTTAAGTCCACCCGTTTAGATTATACTTTATGGTTTCTTATCTAGGCATGTGTTTGATAAACATGCCAGTTTTAATTTTTATGATTTCCGATGTGGATTATCTCTACAACAGTGTCTGAATCAACTTATTTCGATTTTTGGGGAAGAAGCTCCAACTAAAACCACTGTATATCGTAGGTATATAGAATTTAATCTGGTCGTAGTTCGCCAGCAGATGAATTTAAAGAAGGTCGTCCAAAATTGGCCATTGTGCTAGAAAACATCGATGCTGTGCGCGAATTGATAATGCAAGATCATCATGTGACTTATCGCGAGATTCAGGCATTCCTAGGCATTAGTATGACAAGTATACATTTGATAATACAGTAGAATCTCGTTAATTCGGCCCTATATGGAGATTAGTAGGGCCGGATTGTCGAAAATGCCGGATTAGTGGAGGTGAATTAAAAAAAGAAATTTAGCAATAAACTGAACTTTTATTGCTTACGAAAACTATGACAATAATGGTTTTAACTATGTACTGTATAATGAAATTTTGTTAATTACTGTATGTACATATGTATTATGAAAAATACTCTGTGATATGAAACAGCTAGGTACAGTACAGTATTTTAATCTATGAACAAAGTCAATCACTAAATACGTAAAATGAAAATTTAATACACTTTATATTTACTTAAACAACACCAAAATAGTTCATAATTCTTTTCTGTTTCTTTGCATTAAAGAAAAGTTTTAAAACATTTTCTTAGAGTCAATATGTCGGAAGCCGAAGCTCCATTCTCTTCCGCCCAAGTTATTGCAGTTGCATAGGCACAGAGCGCCGAATTCGTTTTTACTGTGTGTGCAGCGCTTGTACGTACTGGCTCTCCCCTCCTCCACGTCACTGTTGATTAGTACGTCTTCGATGATCTCATCGTCTGTCACGATTTGGCACTGCTCGTCGTCTGCTCCTTCTAACCAGTCGTTAACATCAGCTGATGTCAGATCATCAGGCTGGTCTACTAGTTGTTCGATCATTGCTTCTCTCAAGTCATTTAGCTCAACATCTGCGACAATTTGAGGTTGTGATTTTTTTTGTAATCCTGTAATAAATCCAGAGAAGGCCACAACTTTGCCTATGAACAAATAATTGTTTTTGTTGAAAGTGTTTCCCATGCGCTTGCAAGATTAAAAACATCTTTCAAATTGGTTTCCTTCAAAGCTGTAACAACACTCCCCTCTTTTGATAGAACACTGTACAACAGGGTTGTTCAGCGCGGGGGGTCTTATAACTTTGTACATCGACTTACCTCCGCGGTTTTTGTTATTCTAAGCTGCAGTTCCTATTCCTTCAACTAAGTGGACTGTATGCGAGATTTAGTCCGTGTTACGTTGCACTTGCACTGTGTTTTTTAGGGGTTTAACAAATAAATTCACATTCCGCGGCACTATGACTAACTCACGTTACCGAACGAAAAACCGACTGTTCTGTTTCGATATCCATAAGAGAGTGTTTGTTCACTACTCTTAGTCCAACCTATTCACACATGCACAAGGAATTTTTACGGCAGGATATAAGGGAACAAGGGATGACAGTTTTACTATTAGATTTACAACTACAAATTTACGACTTAAAATTAAACACGACAACGTGCGACAAAGAGACGGAACAAGGGTTTTTTTGTAATTTGTTTTTATAGTTTGGATCACGCTTTGGTCCATAGGTTAGAGTAACGGTGCTACAGGGGGGCAAAAATAAAGCTACGATTTTGTCATCCTTAGATTTTAACTCGTCCTCATCTGGATGTCCAGGACAATTGTCAAGAACTAAAAGGACTTTTTGAGGCAATTTCTGTGTTTTCAAAAACTTTTACCGATGGAACAAAAGTTTTATGAAACTATTCCGAGAAAAGAGTTTTCGTCATCCATCCCCTGGTTTGATTTGTGTATGAAACTGGTAACTGTACGTTTTTAAAAGCCCTTGGCTTTCCCAATGACCAGCAATTCTAATTTATGCGTGCCACTAGCATTACAACATGGCATAAAAGTTATTCTATCTTTTGCCAACTTGCGGCCTGGGCACTAGCTTCCTCCATATAAACAAAGGTTTTTTCGGCGAAAGACGCCAGAACAGACCGCTCTCGTCTGCATTGTATATCTGATCTAGGCCTAAATCCATTTCTTTAACAGTTTCTTTAAATTTGTTAACAAAAGGCTCTGCAGCCTCTACATCACATGAAAGCTTTTCTCCAATTAAAGTTAGCAATCGAATTCCAAAGCGCCGTTTGAATTTATCTAACCACCCGGCACTTGCACGGAAGTCGTCCTTTTTCATAATTTTGTTATAAAATATTTGTGCCTTTTCCATGATAATATCGCCTGAAATAGATGTGTGATGGCTCCTTTCTTGCAATAACCAAGCATACAGTGCGTCTTCTACTTGGGGAAATTCACCTGCTTTTATTGTCTTTCGTACCTGGGAAGATGATTCACTACCCCTCTTGAAGAATGATTCAATTTGCTCATTTTTCTTCTTTATATCGTGTATAGTTGCACGTCCAATATTGTATTTCTTAGACAAATGAACCAACTTCTCACCCTTTTCCAAACGTTTTAAAATTGCATACTTTTTGTCTAAAGTCAGCGTAACATGCTTACGTTTTCCCGACATCGCACTGCACTTGTAGATTGTATTGTACAGTATGTGCTTCACTTAACTCACTCGCGACAATCGCACTGTATGCAACTACCCATAGCAGACGCCGACGTACTACTGTTGTTGTGAAGACTCGCGGTTTTAATGTTTCACAAGTCTAGACATGAAAATTTTCTGACTCTCGGTGGGAACACAACGCCGGATTGCTGAACGTGGCGGAGTATCGAACGGCCGGATTATAGGGACTGTACTGTGTATGAACATTTAGCTGTGAAAATGCTATGTGCGCGTTGGATCCTACATAATTAGACAATCGCTCAAAAAAAGACTCTTGTCAATTGGTGCAAAGAAATGCTCAAAAAATACGATTGCGGTGCATCAAAGCAGTGTATAACATCTACAAGGGTGACGAATCTTGGATTTATTCGTATGAATCCGAAAGTAAACAGCAGTATGGATCTCCTAAGATGAAGGAATCCGACAAAAGTTGTCCGCGCTCGAAGCACTTCGAAGAAAATGGTTGCCTGCTTTTTCGGAATAAATGGACATGTTACGACGGTTACTTTAGAGCATCGTAGAACAGTTAATTTGGCTTGGTATACAACCATTTGTTTACCACAAGTTTTCTGAGAAATAAGAAAATTAAATGGACGACTCCGAATCATTCTTCATCATGACAGTGCGAGCTCTCACACACCGGCTCAAACAGTTACCGAATTGATGGGTCATCCGCCGTATAGTTCTCATTTGGCACCTAATTAATTCTTTTTGTTTCCACACGTGAAGAACAAACTGCGTGGACAACGATTTTCGACACCGGAACAGGCGGTTGATGCGTTCAAAACCCATGTTTTGGGGATATCTCAATCAAAATGGAAAAAAATGCTTTGAACATTGGTTCCAACGTATGCAAAAGTATATCAATCATCGTGGAGAATATTTTGAAAAATAGGAAAGAAGGTTTCACACATAAAGTTTTGTTTTTGTTACTTATTCCCGATACATATCGAACACTCCTCGTATTGCACACAGATAGTAAAAGATATAGGCTGTGAGAATTTCAAGGAAAGGTGTAAGTTAGCTCAGAGTAGAAAACAATGGAGGTACGCGTCTAACCAGTTCCAGGATTGCAAATCTAATGATGATGAATTATTTTTAATTATTTTTGAAATCTACTATACAGGGTGAGTCCATGTTTAGTCTGTCCATTCAAATTTATTTTTTGCATATTCTTATCTGATTTATAGTTCACGTAACGCAAATGTGTTACATATTTTATACCTTACCCAAAAGTCCTATTGAGCCTAAACTGGCCGAACCTTGGAACAATGACCATGTGGTTTCTAGGAACCAACCGACATAAACATTATAGTCTCATATGCAAATATTACGTCATAGTGAAAGCTATAAAAATAATATTTTAGTACCAAACTATTCTGCCTTATTTCGCACAAAACCGCTTATTTCAATTCGTACGACTGTTTTACAAGCATCCATTCACATATTGCAAAAGTAAGATTTATTTCCGACTTTTCTACCCAATCTTTGAATACTAAATCATTCTTTTACGGCCATATAAAATAAACCACAAAGTTCTAGGATTTGTATAGAGATCTTTTTCCTCCGCAAACAATGAAAGCACTAAGCGGTTTCTGTTTTTCGAGTAAAAGCTTATTTGATCACGTGCAGCCATGTTTAAAACGCTTCACGAATGCAAACGGCTTACTTAGAGAAGTGGTTACTTGTTCTAAAAGTCTATTGAAGTTTGCTACGATTTCTATGCATGTGTAAAAGAAATTTTCGTGGCGCAACTGGGACATTGTGGAGTCAAATATTTTCGTTATTTGTAAATTTCAACGTGTTGAATGTGCGTGAGTGAACATATTTTCGACTACAAAATTAAACAAATATGTTTACGTGCAAGCTTCACTTTTATGTTATCTTGAATTTCAACCACCTGTCGTAAATAAATTTGGGAATAAATTATTTGATATGCTTTGTTGCGTGTTATATTTGTGGTAGAACAATACTTGGGTTTTGTTTTGGAGTGTTGTGACTAATAAAAAACACGAGGATTAGCTCCTATTAAATTAATACAACTAGATATTACGAAATTACTCACGATTTTTTACATTTTTTTTAGGATGAGTACAACTCGATGGTTTGTTTCTCATTGGTCATATTCATTGCAGAAATTTCGGCCTTGCAATCACGCGTCGATGAAGTATCGCTGATATCGCACCTACTGTCATAAGATCTAGACGTCATGCTTTGAGATGTAGCTTCTCAAAGATTTTATTAAAATTGGTTTTTAAACTACAGTCTTAAGCAGATCGATGTAAATTTGATTTCCTTTACTAACCCAAAACAATTTTAATAGCTACATTCCTCGAATATAAAATCCAAAAGATTCTTAATTGAACATTAGATATTTGTGGACACGACAGTGTTGGTGCAAATTGAATTTCAATTTCTTTTAGGTTTTCGTTTATGTAACGCTTTCTCGCATAATTACACCCTAATTTCTGAAACATTATGTTAAAAGTATTTAGTTATCATCAACACACCGGTATACCACCAACACTAGTAAAATCATAACAAGTTGCAAATATCATTTTTTATATTAAACCAGTATAAAAAATATAGAAATGCTTTAATTCCTTGAAATAATATATAATTTAGTTTTATTAAATCGAGTATATGCTGCACTGAGCACGCCCTACGATGGGGTTCATTGAAATAATATAATTTTTTATTAATTAGAGGAGCTGGCACTAAAGGGGTACTTGGAACAAAATCGCCCCTCGTTGTACGTCAGTGAAATATAATTATTAGTGATATCAACCCCACACTTAGCGGTACAAGTGCAATATATTTTTTTATTTAACAAAGACGGAAAAAGCGTAACCGCGGCATAACTCGGGCATGAACCCTGCAGAGGGCATAAGAATGGTCGTAGATTTGTTGTCAACAAGGTTAAAAAACATACACAATGGAATGGGAAAGGCGCCACTACATGTAGTAACTCAACATCTAGATGGAACTACGTACAAAAGGAGATATAGAAATTAGGGCTGTCAATCGGATCCGGATTCGGATCTAAGATCCGGATCTTAGTGGATCCGGATCCAAAAATTGATTCTGCAAATACGGATATCGGATCCGAAATCCGGATCTAAGAGGATCCGGATCCAGAATGGGTTTTGTGGATCCGGATCTTGGATCCGCAATTGGTATCTAAGCGGATCCGGGTCCAAAAACGTGTTGTATAAATGTGGTACTGGATTCAAAACCCGGATCCCAAAATAGCTTGCATAAATCCGAATCGCAGCTTCGGATTTTACATCCGGATCCAAAAATAGGTTGTGTAAATCCGGATCGCGGAACCGCAGTCTATATTCAGATTCCAAATCCGAGTTCGAATTTCAAACTCGGATTTTGAATCCGGATACCAGCAATATTTTATCCGAATCTGGGCGGTGCTAGATTCAAATCTGGATGTAAAATAGATTAGTAATATTACTATAGCATTTAGCAAATATAGTAATATATCCTAGTTTTTTATTTAGTAGCCTAGTACACTACATAAGTACATACCATACGATTACAATTACAATTACAGTAAAAGTACAGAGTGTCTATATTTGGACACTTTTACAGAGTATCTCGCTTATTTTGGAAGATAGAGGGTTGCGGTTTTTGCGTCACTGTACTTTTTTTTGTGAAACTAAACATACCACCAACAAAATTTTCAAAGCCCTATTGGTTTTTAAGATACAGGCTAAAAGTGAAATTATCACTTTTGGAACATTCCCCATACCTCGGTTATCGTTTAACTTATTAAGAGGTGACAAGGTATTCTTATAGAACTTTTTCCGTGGAATCCAGTGACGCAGTTTGTTTCTTTTTTGCGCCATGCGTTTTTTTTAGTTATGAACCAAACGTGTTTTTTTAAATAGGACACCCCATATATTTTTAACTAATTAAATTAAGCATTTTTTGGGCTTTTCAAAAATATATAACAGTTTATACTTATTTTAAAAAATAAATGAATAAACTACACTTCCCTCAAAATTAATACGTTATTTAATAGTAGGAGTAGACCATGGCAATGGTAAATACAATGACGTTCAATAATTCTCCTAAGTGCTCTACAACAAATAACGAAACTGTGCGAACTGTGTATTATAGAAAATGGTAATCATTTTGAACAATTTCCATAGTTGTTATTATATGTTGTTGTTGTTAATGTATGTTATATGAAAAATTGAAAACGCTATAATTACAAATTATACAGTTAAATATTTAGGTACGTTGTGTTACGTTGTGTTTTCGTAAATCATTAATTAATTGTACGCAATAATTTTTACCTCTAATTCCTTTGGCGTTCAACACAAAAATTAATTCCGTTAATTAAAAATAACCCTTTCGTGTATTAAAATTTGTATTGTAATTAATAATAAATATCCTATCTATGTCAGTTGATAAATCTTTGTGCTCATTAGAAAAATAAATATCCTTTTTAAGAATTTCGTACCGTGGAGTTTACGCCTTAATTAGATAGGCGACTTTCCAAGTATTTTAATAATTAAATGCTGGTGTGTTTTCCCTTGTTAAAGAATTCGGCGAATTTATTTTAATAAAATTAAGGTTTTCCTGGTTTATTTCCTTGCTTTGGTGCTTTAACAAATGTAACAATTCATTTGCTGTTCGATTAGCGACCAGAAAACACGTTGTTTTGTTTCGCTCGTTTTCTTGATGCGAATTTCCGGCACGCATTATTTAGCGTGGTGAGTATATGGAGTTTATATAAAACAATACGTTTCGGCTTCATTAAATTAATTTAATGTTCGTAACTATTCTAGCTTCCTGCCGGGGACACGTTAATCCCTTGAGCTGTCGCTTTTTCTGGGAATGCGAAGTCAAATGCGCTCTGCCCTGACGTAAGACTGCCTGTTCGCTGACGGAGACCAGCGACTGGTTCCACCCCGATGCCAGTAACTCGAGGGTGAGTTCCTTTTTTTTGTTTTCTTGGTATGCGCTTCTGACTTCGGAACCAGAACGCCTGGGGTTTTACCATTCTAAGATGGCATTTCTAAATTTAATTATCATAGAGTAAAATTATTGAACTATTTTGGCATTTACTGCTCTTTGGTTACTACCTTACTATTTGTTCCTAAATTTCTAAAAATATACTATACATGTTTGTAAATTTAGTTTAAGTTATACTTACGATATTCTAGAGCTGTGGTTTTTAGGGTTGCGTTTGGTTCTTTCTTTTCTTACTAACTACTGTCAGGGGTTATTACCTAAAAATTACAGCTCGCCATTTTCATGGGTAATTTTTTTTGGATGTTTAAGGGGTGTTCATAATGTAATATGTAAATTGGGGACATTGACTTTTTTTTGGGGTTGGGTTTTGGGAGTACTGTGTTCTGTATGTATATATATATTTTTTTAATTATAAGTTCTTTCTTTTACGTTGTATGTTTTGTTCTGTGTGTGAATGAATGAGTGAGTATATATTTTTTTCTCTATTTATTTCAGGATCCTTTGCAATTTAGTTATAGGTATAAGACCCCGCCCACTCGCCGATTGAGCCCGGTCATCCTTTCTTCTTTCTTTCTCTTGGTTTTTTTTATGTTACCTCAATGTACGTAGCAGTTGTTAGATAAATAAAACAAAATTATTCAAAAATCACTTTATAACATTTTCAGAATAAATAATTTGCAAACATATTTCTTTTCTTTTATCGGCGCTATGACCTACTATTAAGTGGGGTATTAATTATGAAAAAAGTGTAGTTTATTCAGTTATTTTTCAAAATGTATATATACTATTATATATTTTTGAAAATCCCAGAAAATGCTTAATTTAATTAAAAATATATAGGGTGTCTTATTTTAAAAAACATTTTTGCTTCATTACTAAAAGACGGATGGTGCCAGAAAGAAACAAACTAGGCCACTGGATTCTACGGAAAAAGTTCTATAAGAACACCTTATCACCTCTCTAATAAGTTAAAAGACAACCGAGATACGGGGAATTTCCCCCAAGTGATAATTTTCAATTTTACCTTGTATCTCAAAAACCAAGAGGGCAATGGAATTTTGTTGGCGGCATGTTTAGTTTCACAATAAAAGAGTAATGTTGCGAAAACCGCATACTTCTATCTTTAAAAATAAGCGAGATATCTGCAAAAGTGTCCAAATATGAACACCCTGTACATTGTATTAAAAAGTTAAGTAAAAACTAAAAAGAAAAAGAAACATGTGGGTAATTTATCAGTTAATATCTCTATGCATTTTGGTTTTTAATATTTTGATGTAAGAGCACTAGGTATCAAACACTCTCCGTATTAAGACAGGTTCGTTTCTTCGTTATAATATTTCCGGATGTTGAAAATACGCGTTCCGACGCAGCTGAAGTTGTGGGAATGCACAAGTATTTTCTTGCGACTTTTCCCAATGTAGGGTAGCAATGGCTGTTTTGCTTCCACCAAATCAAAGGGTCTTCATTACGGCCTATTGGTAATTCAAATTTGTAGCGGCTAAATTCAAAGTTTTCTCCAATTTCAGAATCTTCTGCTTCTTCCACTTCTTCGCCCAGAAGAAAATCAAGTGCAGTTGATGACTTTTTTAAAATGTTTGTTTTGATTTTTTTTTGAACTCCCAATTCTGAAACAATTTTTAGTTGAACTTCTTCTTTAACATTGTTTGCCAGAAATTTCAAGTACCTATTGTCTAAGAATGAAGTAAGATTAATGGTGATAATTGTTCATTGCGAAACGATAAATCAAAACGTTTTTCTAGATATTTCTTAACAGTACATTTAAAGTTTGATAATATTTCAGAATCGGTAGATTCCGGTTTTAAAAACTTCGTTGTTAGTTGCACAATGATAGGTATTGCGGAGGAGCATAACACATTTTTATCCATGCAAAGTGTTTGTTCGGTCTCTTTGTCGCACGTTGTCGTGTTTAATTTTAAGTCGTAAATTTGTAGTTGTAAATCTAATAGTAAAACTGTCATCCCTTGTTCCCTTATATCCTGCCGTAAAATTCCTTGTGCATGTGTAAATAAGTTGGACTAAGAGTAGTGAACAAACACTCTCTTATGGATATCGAAGCAGAACAGTCGGTTTTTCGTTCGGTAACGTGAGTTAGTCATAGTGCCGTTGAATGTGAATTTATTTGTTAAACCCCTAAAAAACACAGTGCAAGTGCAAAGTAACACGGACTAAATCTCGCATACAGTCCACTTAGTTGAAGGAATAGGAACTGCAGCTTAGAACAACAAAACCCCGCAAAGGTAAGTCGATGTACAAAGTTATAAGACCCCCCGCGCTGAATAAATGGGCCTTCATCACCGGATTATTAATTAATTAATTAGTTCCTATCCTTTAAGCTCCTTATTTATACTTTACTTTAATCATTGTCGTAGTTTTGAGTATGTTTAAACGTGTTACGAAGAGAATAACAACCTGCTTACGCATTTAATGGTAGAAACATCTGGTTATAACGGTAGATTTTACAATACATCCCTTATCTTTTGTCGTAAAGATTAGTGTGGTCGTCGGTGTCTTTTATGTAAACTATTTATGAGGGGTATTGTATTGTAAATCTTTACCTTATTTGTCGTCTCAAGTTGGAGCAACCATTCGGGTTCATGCAACTTGTATAACAAAGGGGTTGATATTTATTTGAAACGTTAAACGCTTTGTCGGGCGAGCACTTAATTAGTTGCATTTGTCGATTAATAATTTAATTTCGTAGATTAATGATTTGTAGCGTATTCTAGTTACGCATTGTTTTTATATTAATTTTTATTGTCGTTCATTAATCATTAATCAAATATGGTTATATCAATTGATAAAGCTATTCTTGAAGCTAAATTTGTAGTTAAAAGGGATCATATATACAGTAAAATTAACCAACCGGAAAACGTATCGATTGCTTTAATTAGAGCATCGATTAAAAGTGTCGAGCAAATTGAAACCCATTTCAAATCTTTTTGCAAGGATATTTTCTTTGATGAGGAGAGTGAACAA
Organism: Platerodrilus igneus; assembly: GCA_036346225.1. NCBI lineage: Eukaryota > Metazoa > Arthropoda > Insecta > Coleoptera > Lycidae > Platerodrilus > Platerodrilus igneus. The sequence continues at coordinate 8,699,110 of JARFIW010000012.1, read as the reverse complement.
TTGGATGAATTCTCGGCCCTTAGGGTGAAAATCGATGATTATCTATTAGATATTTGTATTATCGCGGAACAATGCGAATTAGATCGGGTAGAAAATAAGCCAAAGGTGGAAAATATGAATAATTCTTTTTCGCCAAATTGTGGGGATTCGCTTGAAACATCTTTCAGTCCCACGCTTCTCGGGACGCATTTCAGATTTTGAGAGTTATAATGCAATTTATAAGCGGTTGATTCACGATAATGTCGGTTTGTCCCCTGTGGAAAAATTTGCCATCTTGTTGATACACTAGATGAGTCGTCGCGTGCCTTAATAAAACACTTGCCATTAAATGATTATGCATACGAGAAAGCATATAAAATCATTACTAATCGTTTTCAGTCCAAGAGGTTATTACTTTCAACTTATTTTAATGCTCTTGAAAAATGCCCTAAGGTCAGTTCCTCAGACTCGCATACGGAACTCCGGCAATTAATTAGTTGTTTTGATGAAAATATATTCGCGTTAAGGCAGATGGAAATAGATTTATTAGATTGCATGTTGTTTAATCTGTTATAAAAAAAAAATTAGATCCACACACTTTAAAGCGTTTTGAATTAGGAAATAGTGACGAGATTCCCTCGTTTAAAGATTTAAGGTCGTACATTGAAAAACAATGTAAAGTGTTGGAAATAAATGACATTCCTTCAGGAACATGCTTAAAATCTCGAGATTCCGTGAAAGAAAGAGAAAAAGGAAGGTTTGTTAGCACTTCGGCTAAAACTTCTTTAGTTGGTACCACCAGTGATGGTAAAAATTGTAGTTTATGTCAAGCTGTGCATCCTATTTATAGATGTAAGCAGTTTCTCGATAAAACCCCTCAAGAAAGATTTGAGGTGGTAAAGCTTAAAAATCTTTGTATTAAATGTTTAAATACTTCACATTCGATGCAAAATTGTACGTTAGATTGGTCGTGTAGAAAATGTCATCAGTCACACAATTCGTTGCTTCACTTCGATAAACGAGAAAAATCGGTGTCTCCACGCAGACAAACTCATCGTCAAAGGTCAGAGTCTCTTCGGAGAGCGGCGCCAAGACTTACTTCTACTAGTAGACCTAGTGAAGACAATCTGTCGTCGTCGGTTGTGCATGAACAACCTGCCACTAGCTCGTTGATTTCGACGTCATTAGAACACACAACCACGCTGTTAGCTACGGCAATGGTGTCGGTGCTTGATTATACAGGAACATTGCAATCTGTTCGTGTAATATTAGATAACGGATCCATGGAAAGTTTTATGACTGAAAGGTGCCGTCAGAAATTAGGTTTAAGGAAACGGAGAGCCATTGTCACTGTTCAAGGACTTGGCTTGAATTCGTCGTTGGCGTCTGGTGCACTATCGTGTGTAGACAGCCCCTCGGGAGCACGGTCTCCAGCATATGAAATTGAGTGTTATATTTTACCTAACATTTGTAATCAATTACCTTCGTCGTCGATAGGGGTCAAGGAATGGTCGCATACTCGAGGTTTGGCCTTAGCTGATCCTAATTTTAATATTCCTGGTAAAATTGACATGCTACTCGGAGCGGAAATCTTTGCTCAGGTTTTGTTGAACGAGTCTCGTTGGGGTGTCGCTAACGAGCCAGTTGCTATTAAAACAACCTTTGGTTGGGTTTTAACGGGAAAGGTCGTTTCCCCGAATAATTCTATTACGTCGTTATGTGCCTTCGTTGGGCCCTTGGACAGCGACATTCGTCGATTTTGGGAATTAGAAGATATTCCCTTCAAGAAACACATTTCTCCTGAAGAAGAAAAGTGTGAAAATCAATTTGTAGAAAATTATATACGTAACAAGGACGGTCGTTTTGTAGTGTCCTTGCCCTTTAAAATTTCGGAACCCTCATTTGTGGGTACGAGATCAATTTGTATTAAAAGATTTTTGTCGTTAGAACGTCGTTTGCTAAAAAATCCTGAATTGTATTCAGATTATAAAAAATTTATGGAGGATTATTTGACAAGCGGTCACATGGTTCAAGTGAAATCGCCTGAAAATGTATTACATTCCCCATCATGTTGTACATAAACGTGATAGCACTACCACCAAATTGCGTGTGGTTTTCGATGCTTCGTGTCCAGATCAATCTGGAAATTCGTTAAATGATAGCTTGGCTATTGGCCCTGCTCTGCAAAAGAACATTGCAGTTTTGTTATTGCACTTTCGTGTACATCCTATCGTAATTACAGCTGACATCAAACAAATGTATCGGCAGATTTTGGTTAAAGATACTCATGGTGATTATCAACGTATCGTCTGGAGATTTTCTCCGTCAGATCCTATTATGGACTTTAAATTAAATACTGTGACTTATGGAGTTTCGTCGTCGCCTTTTTGGCCTTGCGTACTGTTAAAGAATTGGCAAGGTTAGAATCGATTAATTTTCCTTTCGCGTCATCGGTATTGGCGAGCGATACCTATGTTGATGACTTAGTCACTGGATGCAATTCGATTGAAGCTGCTAATCAATTAATTGGTGAATTGAAGAGTATTTGCACTAGTGGTGGTTTTAAATTAAGAAAATGGAGTAGTAATTGCCCGGAAGTGATGTCCAACTTGAAGGAGTCCCTGTCCAGTTCGGACGCAATTACATTTCAAGATAAAGTCTTACATTTAAGTGTCATACTTACATTTTCGTCGACGCGGTATACGCGACACAACGGCAGTTGGTAACGCTAATCTATAATATGGAAATTAGCGCGCCCATCTGTCAATGACGTCACACAATGTGCAAATTATTACACGTAATGACGAAATATGTCAAATTCATAAAACAGTTTATAAAAAACGGGGTACTCACATGAATAGGTACAGCTTCCTACGGAATCACTTCCTTCAGGGTTGCTCGTGGCTTCCTTCAGGATAATTTAAAGATGGCGGCTGCGACTTCCATCAGGATTGCTCCGGCTAGTGACGGCGGGGCTCCCTGGACTCGTTCGTTCTAGGGTCGTGGACTGCTGCCAAGTTGTATCCAAATTAGTATCTTCTACCTATATGTAGGGGTAACGATAAGGAACGGGTTGAGGAACGATAATCAAAAGCAAGAAAAAGGGATCTACATAAATAAAGATACGGTACGATACGATACCCAACCACTCTTGTTTATGTTCAGCAGCAAAGTTCCCCGTTTTCTCAGCGTCTTCCGGAAACTTCCCCACTTTTTCTTCTCCCACACGCGTCGGCGCGATCTAGCGCAAACGCACTCTGTAGTGATGGAAATACACGCGCCAAGTCTTTCAAATTTAAGGCGCGAAATTCCCGCACATCAAAACTAAACTAAAAAATGTCTAGTGCCAAATTTTGGCACAACAAAAGATAGTGGGTTCAATAAAAATTTTGGGCCTTTCGTGGCGTGCTCTTACAGATGCATTTTTATACAACTTAGACGTTGAAGAGCGCACTTGCACTAAGTGTAATATTTTGTCGGCTATCGCAAAAATTTTGGATCCTCTCGGTTTGATAGCACCTGTAGTACTGTTCGCTAAATGTTTAGTTCAAGATCTTTGACTTTTAGGTCTCGGGTGGGACCAAGAGCCTCCATTGGAAGTCATACAAAAATGGAAACATTTTTTAGGTGAATTGCCAGCGGTTTCGAATATTGAGATTTCGCGTCGCATCGTATGTCATAATTTTAAAAAGGTGGAGTTGCATGGGTTCTGTGATGCTTCTGAAGCTGGGTATGCAGCTGTCATCTATTTTCGTTCGTTCGATTTAGAAGGTAATATTACCATGTCATTAGTATGCGCAAAATCGAAGGTTGCTCCTACTAATCGCGTTTCATTGCCCCGTCTCGAATTGTGTGCTGTGCCGTACTCTGACAGATTTAGTAGATTTCGTCAAAAATTATATATTATTATTATTATTATATATTATTATATATTATATATATATAATATTATATATTATATATTATTATTATATATTATTATATTTTATCCTTTAGTAATATTTTTGCGTGGTCAGATTCTACTGTTGTTTTGTCTTGGATTCGGTCTTCCTCGCATAAGTGGAAGACATTCGTTAGCAATCGCATTTCGCAGATTCAAGAACGTATTCCTCCATCTTCGTGGTTTCATGTTAAGTCCCAGGATAACCCTGCGGATTGTGCCTCACGTGGACTTTTGGCTTCAAAGTTGGTTCATCATCCATTATGGTGGACAGGACCTTCCTGGTTAGTGCGCCGTAGCGAAGAATGACCAGTAACATCGCTGCCAAGACTTATTGACTCATCTCAGATGGACGTCGAATATCGCACTCTGTCGGATTGTAGTATTATTACATGTATTCGTCATTTCATTCGTAATGTTCAATGTCCAGCAGAATTGCGTTCAAACTATTCTGATGGCTTGTCTCTAGCTCAGCAGCAAGACGCTATACATTTATTGATTAAAAGAGTTCAAACAAATGTTTTTGCCCAAGACATTGCAAATATTAAAACTGGAAAACTTGTTAGTAAACAACTTCGTAGCCTTAGTCCGTTTCTAGATATTCGTGATTTGTTGAGGGTGGGCGGTCGCCTACGTAATTCTGAGTTGTCGCATGATGCAAAATTTCCAATTTTGCTTCCTCGGTCGCATCGGTTGACTGAACTTATTATATTAGATTGTCATGAAAGACATTTACATCCTGGAAATCGAACAACTCAATTTGTACTAACTCAAAATTATTGGATCTTGTCCGCCAAGAGGGCTATTCGGCAATGTTTGAAATCCTGCATTCTTTGTTTTCGTGTAAACCCTGTGACTTTATGTCCCCCTATGGGGGATTTACCAGCTTCTAGGTTAACTCCAGGTAAGGCGTTTTTACATACGGGAGTCGACTTTGGTGGACCTTTCTCTATCACGATGAATCGATGTCGTGGCGCAAAATCATTGAAGGCGTATATTTGCTTATTTATTTGTTTCAACACTAAAGCCATCCATTTGGAACTAGTGTCTAACTTGTCGACAGACGCTTTCTTGGGTGCTTTACGTCGATTTATTGCTCGAAGAGGCAAATGTATTCAAATCCATTGTGATAATGGTACTAATTTCGTTGGGGCCTCTCGTGAAATCTCTCAATTGATGCGTCATTCGGCAGGCATTGAGGGAATCGAATTTGTGTTCAATCGTCCTGCTGCTCCTCATTTTGGTGGGTTGTGGGAGGCCGGAATTAAATCAGTAAAATCCCATTTAAAAAGAATTATCGGTGAACAAATTTTGTCGTTTGAACAATTCTCGACGGTTTTGATTCAAATCGAAGCGATTCTCAACTCACGTCCACTATGCGCACTGAGTTGCGAACTGCATGACTTTTCGTATTTGACCCCGGGTCATTTTCTTAATGTTGAACCAGTCTCGGTGTTACCAGATCCAGATTTCTTGTCCTAACCCCTCTTGTTTGAATCGCTGGCAACTGTTGCAGCAAATGCAACAAGGGTTTTGGAAGAAATGGAGTGCTGAATACCTGCACACGTTGCAGCAGAAAGGTAAGTGGTTAAGGAATTCCGCTACCTTACCTATTGATTCGCTTGTCCTCTTAAAGGAAGAAAGTAACCCCCCTCTACAGTGGCGTTTAGGAAGAGTAGTAGATGTTCATGCTGGTAGGGACGGTATCGTTCGGGTAGCTACCGTCAAGACAGCTCAAGGGTTAGTTAAACGCCCCCTAGTGAAACTATGTTTACTGCCAGTTACTTGATATTTAATGGTATGTACACATATATTCACTTATATAAGTTTGTCGGTTAGGTTTCTTAGTTAATAGCTCTAATTAGTTTTAAATATAAAATAAGTTAGTTCATACTTATTTTGGTGGGCGGGATGTTCGGTCTCTTTGTCGCACGTTGTCGTGTTTAATTTTAAGTCGTAAATTTGTAGTTGTAAATCTAATAGTAAAACTGTCATCCCTTGTTCCCTTATATCCTGCCGTAAAATTCCTTGTGCATGTGTAAATAAGTTGGACTAAGAGTAGTGAACAAGCACTCTCTTATGGATATCGAAGCAGAACAGTCGGTTTTTCGTTCGGTAACGTGAGTTAGTCATAGTGCCGCTGAATGTGAATTTATTTGTTAAACCCCTAAAAAACACAGTGCAAGTGCAAAGTAACACGGACTAAATCTCGCATACAGTCACTTAGTTGAAGGAATAGGAACTGCAGCTTAGAACAACAAAAACCCGCGGGGGTAGCCGATGTACAAAGTTATAAGACCCCCGCGCTGAACAGTGTTGTTGTCGCTATTTGAAGAGGCTTTAAAATTGTTACAAGCTGTTCAATTAGCGCCCATTCTTGTTGCGTTATTTCTAGAGCTATGGCCTATGCAGTTGTAGAATGATTGAAAAGACCTACAACGGAACTTGCTTTCGAAATTAGTTCTTTGGTGAACTTGTCACTTTCCAATCCTTTATTTATTGACAACTGCAGTGAATGGGCTGTACATGAAACACTTTCGGAATCAATTTCTGTCATTGCTTTAGTGATATTTGCTGCTTTGTCATGAACGATTGCCGATACCTTTTTATCCAATCTCCAGGTGTATATAACCCATGATAGCCCAAATTATTTTTTTTTCTTTCAGTTTGAATTTTTGAACTTTTTTACATTAAAATTGATCTATGTAAACCAAGAAGACAGGTTTTTTGAAAACGTTTATTACGGAAATGCCAAAACCATTCGTTACATTTATGTAACGCTGGGCTTTCGCACTACCTATTTGTTACAAATCATGACAAAATGAAAAAGTATTTAAAAAAATTATACAAAACTAAAAATAAACCTTATTTACTATGAAAACCCTCATTGCAAGTTAAACAAAGCCCTACATCACATTTCTTACACATTTTTCTTGCACTTGTAGTACATACCTCCATTGCACAGCGTCTTCTTTTTTATCTGGTACGCTAATAAGCAGATGATCTGTTTTATCGTATCGAAGTTGGTCACTTACTCTGTTACTTTGGATACTGCATAGTGAAGCTGGTGGTCTATCGGCACCCTTTGAAGCAGCTCCGTATTTGACAAGATAATTATCGACTATCTCTCGTCGGAATTGCAAGTAAGTCATTGATCTTCGAGATTTTTAAAATAACCCTAGCATTTTCAATGGACGCATCTATTAACCAGGTATATAGAGGCCACCACCACTTCTTTGAACGTATGCCAATTCTTTATTGCCCAATATTTTCGTCCATCAAGTCCGTGCCTCCCATTGGCGCATTGTATTTACTTATTAGATTGGGTCTGGAAACATTGAGAATTTTTTTTCCTTTTGGGAATACCTTTTAACCTGAGACGTTGGTTCTGTCCCATAACAAGTGGAAGCAACTGTAACAATGTTATTGTCCGCCCATCTGACAAATACTATTCCAGTTTCTCTATCAATTACGGAATGATATTCCCCTTGTACAGGTTTTTTTTGAGAGCAGTTTTTGCTGAAAGTGGCATGCCTTTTGGGAGTCTACTATCTCTAACTGTTCCAGTGCACAAATATCCCCTTTCTCTCATATCCCTTAACAAAAGTACACTTGTAAACAAATTATCTAAATAAATTCTATAGGGTAATCTTTTTTGTCTTCTGGCATTTCCCTCATCATCACTTGAAGTCGCGCTGAAGTCTTGCCATATAAAATTTCATCATCTGTATTTGATCTGGGATTTTTTCCCTGGTAAAGGTAAAAATTATTAGGTAGCCATCTTGAGTATTTAGATACCACATTTTAAAGCCAAATCGAATTGACTTTCCCCGAATAAACTGCTTACATGAGTGCCTACTATAATATTTAACCATGGACTCATCATAATTGATATACTGCTCTGCTACAAAATACTCCAAGAATTTCAATTTTAATTTGTCCATAAACGGTCGAATTTTCCAGCATTTATATTCAAGTCTGGTTGATTATTATCGGCGCAATGCATAAATTTCAAAATATCAAAGAAGCGATTCCGTCGCATGGAATTCATCACTAGTGGCTTTCTCATATCGGGCCGAGAATCCCAATAAAATCTTTTTCCTGGTTTTTCATTATACTCGCTCAGTATTAGAATTCCTATAGCACATTTCAGTTCTTCTATATTCAAATTGAAATCGGGATGGTTTTTGAATAAGCCTATTGTTTTGACTCATTTAAAAGGTATTCGAATACATCATTACTAAAAAATAATTCAAACGTATCTATCGGCGAAAGGCGGTCAAATTGTTAATAATCAGCTGTTCTAAAGCTGGTGTTTACATTATGAAATATACCATTTTTTCGATGATGTTTTATTTTTTCCTTTTTGATTGCACGTTTTACTTGAAAATTCGATTGTTGGTTTTCCTTATCCTCTAGTGATCTACAAATCCTTGAATTATCTTTTAACTTTATTTCAGCACCAGCCACCAGCTGACGAGCAGGAAGATGATTTAGATCTCCCTCTTCGTCGTCATCTCCAGATTTTTTATCCGTGAGGGTATTTACTTCAGGAGGTTCGGTGTAAATTGCTTCTACCTCTAAGTCATCACCATAAGCAATTTGAAGTGCTTCTTCAAGTGTGAACCCTTTTCTAAAAAGAAAAGACAAAGTATTTTTTTACAAATCTCCATTTCAAAATAAGTCAGTAATTGAATGACCTAGCGTTACATATATGTAACACACAATTTTTAGAGTGTATATGTTGAAAAAGTATATTATTATTTTACCAATTAAATCGCTTTCAGGACTCTCGTTCAACTGTCTTCTGTTACCGTCCATGTTACTTCACGTACTCGCACTACGGCATAACGTTTCACTCAAACTGTCGGGTATCCGCACTAATGGTATTTATTTTCACCATTATTAAATTGTTCAATGATGACGTAACACTTACCATTTCCACATCAGCCTCTTCGATCTCTCTCTGCTTTAAACTGAAAAATAAAAAAGATTACTCTAAAATTCCAATATAGCGTGATGATTATTCAATTTAAAAGATTACGGCAAGATTCAGTTGATACAAAGTAAATTAACAAAAAGAACTTCACTAATACAAATACTGCATTATGATAAAATACTTACCAATTCGAGGTTGAGGCTTGTTCTTCAACCACTGCAACTATTTCTCTGTCACATCTCTTATTGACTACTGCCGAATCGTTATGGTTAAGCGAAACACTTACATCCCTTGATGATAAGCGCTTTTTCAAGGATCCAGTAGAACTTTCACATTTAATTACTGCTCCACACAAGTTACAGTTTGATTTTATTAAGTCAAGTTTTCAAAATAGTCCCACACTTTACCTTTATGCAAAGGCATGTTTTTAACAGAGCAACAAATTTTATAGTTGATTTTGGCACTAGCTGTTGTTTGTTTAACTGTCCTATAGTTCTTAGTTAAGTTACTGTAGTCGTCAATACTATAAAAAAATACCTACCACACTGACTTAGGTTTAAATAAAACCTTTTTAAATTGTCAGATAAAATAAACTATACAATACGTAAGAGAAAGGAGAGACGAGGTACATTGTATGAAGTTTTGTAAGTAAATAACACGGAACAAAAGAAAGAATAAAGGTCTAACCCTAAACTCTAAAAGTTCTAAACTACCTGTATTTTATTACGCCGCCGGTGCCGCACGTATTTGCTTCAGTTGCACACTTCTTATCTTATCAAACAGAATCGCGGTTTCCGTTTCTTTTCTTCTAACTCGAAAAGTAATAAATTGGTAACATGTACAACTAGGTTGGGCCATCGGCCCGTGTATAGTTATCAATAAATGGTAATGAAAATAAAAAATGAAATGAAATATTAACCTGTAAAGAAAGTCTTTTTATTTTATAGTAACATGATACACACGAATGTTGTTTTGTTACTTTCCGTTTGCCTTGTAATAAAGCAAGTAAAAAAAATAATTTTTTTTTCAATAGCTTAATACTCTTAATAGTATATTGCATAACGAGAATTGTAAGAACCATCCTGATTTAGAGTATATAGATCTGGATCCGTATTAGAACCGGATCCCGCTTCGGGTTCAAAATTGGATTGGATCCGAAACCAATTAATAGGTTAAGGATTTGGAATGTTAATCCGGAACCGGATCTAGATTATTCAGAATAATATCCGCTCCCGAATCTAGATCCGGATCTTACCCTCGATTAAAAATGGAATCGGATCCGCATTTAATTAAAAGATCAAAGATCCGTATTTCGGATCCAAATCCGGATCAGAAAATTTGGATTCGGATTCTGACGGCACTAAGATCCGGATCCAAATCAAGATCCGGATCCGAATCAAGATTCGGATCCACTTTGGGTTCAAGATCAGACTGGATCCGGATCCAATTAAAAGATGATGGATCCGGATTTCGGATTTAAATCCGGATGTGAAATTTTAGATCCCGATTTCATAAAATCCGGATCCTGACAGCAATGGTAGAAACCCTAGTGCAATGCTTATCACAAACGTACTCAAAACTCACGACCACTATTCACAAACGGAGAGACCACACCTGACAGGGAAATTACAGTTAATACATATATTGAAATCACTTATTTGTGACCCAAAAAAATAACATAATAAACATATAAATATGTCACAGTTCATAACTGTAAAATAACCAAATACAATAAAAGAATTTTAATAAAATGTTTCTATTGTTCAGAATTAGTAATTTTCTTTTCAGACAAATGTTTTTCTCATAAGTATTTACAAAAAGGAATTGGTTTCATATCATGAAACTTTTCTTAAGCAATATTATTTTTACAAGTTACACTTAAGAACTAAGGAACTATCAGATCTGCTAGCATTACAAACATACAATATTTTCTTAAACCAATATTAGTTTCTTATAATTTCAAAAAGAACTATTACTTTGATCTAAGTAAAAGATAAAATAGTTACTTTTAAATTAATCTTTGATCATTTTAAAGACAAAGCTGAACATGTGGTGACTTTATTTCACACAAGAACATCAATTTTAAATTACATTAAACCGACTAAACGATTTTACAACGTAAAAAGTACTTCAAATCATAAAATGAATCCTCAAAAGAAAAAGGGTTAAACTTCACCATTTTAATTGAGGCGACTTGGTTGATTTTTCATTCTTACTACTTTTTAAACATAACAGATGCTCTTTTCATAAATGGTACAATTCCAAAAAATAACCAACGAACTTTGTACAAATAAATTTTAATAAAGGTATTGTTACCTTAGTACTTTAAATTACATTACCACACATTTTCAACTAAAGCGGAACTGCGACTTAAATATCATCCATCGTCAAAGAATTAATACGAGTCATTTCTAATCAATAAGGTACGCCATGACTAAAACATGTTTGTTGTTCCACACAAATAAAACTTGATTCCTATATCTTGATAATTATTTATTTAGCGCATTGTTAAGTCTTAGGGAAGCCACACGAACTCAACCAAACCCATCAGACTATTAATAGCTTCGGAACTCTACAAAATACGCGAGCCTTGTTAACGACTTGGTGGGATCTCGCAAAGTGCCTCGTTTCTCCATTGCGTCCCTCATTAATGCCCCGTCATAAGGAACACAAATATAAATAACAATTAGAACAGTACGGTGAACAAATATATACAAGTATTTGCCTGAATATATGACAACATACATGAGTTGAGTTTATTTATTGATTAAATTGGAACATTCGAACCTTGATATCTTGACGCAATTAATTAGATGAATGTTTTTTTATTTTAACTATTCTGATTATATTCTCACGGCATTTCTAAATGTTACATTGTAGTGTTCTCTTGGGGTCTTTAGTAGAGGTGATTAGAAACAAAGTCGAAGACCATTTCACATTTAATTTAATTAACGCTTTAAAGTGCAGTGCAACCGTTACATCTTAGGGTTAGACTGTTAATGTCCTTATTCTATATTAGTTCTTAACTGCTAACAATAATTATGCAATTATGCTTACTTAATAATTCCAATTACACCTAGCCTAGAGTTCGTTGCACATGTACTTCCTATTGATTGTCTTACTGTACAATTCCGCACTTTGCACTTCCTATAATAAGTCACTCACCTTTTAAAGGCATAAAACTTAATTCAATATAATAACTATAAATTATTAGGCTATTCGGCTATTACACCATCACACCTCCATGGAGTGCACTAAAAAAATTTTTGTTTTTCAAATAAAAAATTTTCTAAATTGGTAGTACATGTCTCATACTGCTCCTTGCAATTGTGTTATATAATTTTGTCCTATTCTTATGGATTTCTACTAACTTATCTATCTTAACTATAACATTAGGATTCTTATCTCAAACTACTTCATATGGGCCTACAAATATTGGATCTCTTTTATTAAGAGATGTATTCTTAACCAACAACTTATCTCCTAATTTATAATTGACATGCTTAGTTTTGATATCAAACTTATGCTTTCGTTTACTTTTGGATTGTAATAAATTATATCTCGCTTCATTTTCAGCGACTTGCAATCTATACTTAAGTTCTGCTGGATAATTATCAAAATTATATAGTGGGTCTACTGAGCTTACCACGTTTGACGGTATTTGATTAATTTTCCCAAACACTAATTCGTGCGGGTATATTTAGTTTCCGTATGCACTGAATTATTGTATGCAAAACACCAATAAGGTATTCAACTGCTCCAATTATTTGAATACTGCGGACATTGGATCCTTAAATATGCTGCTGAATTTTTATGTGAGTTTTCGAGCGCACCGATAGTTTCATGATGATAAGTCGTAGAATTTAACTGCTTTATATTTAATAATTTGCAAGTTTCCTTAAGAATCTCCGACATGAACTCTGAACCTTTATCCGTTAAAATTTCGCGTGGGATGCCGTAGCGTAAAATAAAATTTTCGACAAACGCTCTAGTTACACTTTCAGTCTCTTTATTTGGTAATGGATATGCTTCTACAAATTTGCTTAAATCACACTGTAGTGTCAAAATGTACCTGTTTCCATTTGCATCTGGTTGCAATGGTCCAACTAAGTCTAAAAAAACTTTTTCGAAAGCTTCGGAAGCTGTGGTTGTAATTATCATCGGCTGTTTGCTAATATTTGAATGTTTATGTCTTTGACATTCCTCACATTTTTTAATAAATGTTTCTACATCCTTTCGCATACTTGGCCAAAAATAGTATCGCTTTATGTTATTGTATGTTCTATTGATACCCGCGTGACCTCCCGTAGGCAATAAATGAAAATCATTAATGATTAATTTTTGCGTTTCTGAGTTTTGAATATTAGTGACTTCCCTAATCACACTAATTCGTATGTCATTTTTTTTTAGTAAATTGCGGCCGGCTTTACAGTTATTTAAAAATGACTTCGATTCTTCGTTTTTTATAATAATAAATTCCGGAATTGTAAATTCTCTACGAAGAAATTGCAGGTCTCTCAACGACGCTTCGAAGGCTGACGCTGATCGAGATCCTTGCTTCAAATAAATTATATTTTTACTCCTATCATAAATTGATACATGCAAGAAAACAAAATTATTTCCTTTATTGGATTTAATGATTCCGTTAAACTCCTCCTCTGATACAAATCGTAATTCTGTTGCATCCTTCGGATGCTTCAAAAGTTCAACAATGTTGGGGTGATCATCATCCTTTGATGCTTTTGATTCGACTTGAGAGTCGCCTAATTTTCTACTTTGGGCTCTTGTTGTTACATATACTTTTTCGTGAACCGCTCGTTCCATATCCTTTAAATAATCTGAGTCTATAATAATTCTAGATAAAGCATCCGCTGTCACGTTTCCTGTACCCCTAATATACGTTATTGTAAAATCAAATTCTTCTAATGTTAACCTAAATTTTGTTAATCGACTAGATGGATTACTCATACCAAATAAGTATACTAACGGTCTATGATCCGTTAAAATTTGAAATTTTTTGCCAAATAAGTATGGTCTAAATTTTTTCACTGCCCATATTATAGCTAATAACTCTTTTTCTATTGTACAATAATTTATTTCGGCTTTGTTAAGTGCTCTACTTGCGTAAGCTACTGGCTTGTCGTCGCCATTTGACAAAACTGCTCCTAACGCGTAACATGATGCGTCCGTGCGTAAGATGAACGTACTATTATCTGTAAAATCTGGGTATTGGAATATTGGTGGGTTTGTTAAAGTTGTTTTTAACAGTTCGAATGCTGCCTGACATTCATTGGTCCATTGGAAAGTGACACCTTTCCTAGACAATTTATTTAACGGTGCTGTTATTTCAGCGAATTTTGGAATAAATTTTCTATAGTAATTGGCAAATGCTACAAACCTTTTAACTTCGTTAGCGTTTAGTGGTGTTGGATAATTTTGCATGACTGCAATTTTTTCTGGATCTGGTTGTACCCCTTTTCCGTTATAACGTGCCCTAAATATAAAATTTCCTTCTTTAAAAATTCACACTTTTTTGGATTTAATTTTAAATTGACTTTTCTTAACCTATTGAGTACTTTTACTAAATTTGTATTGTGCTTTTCTAAACTATCTCCGAATGCAATTAAATCATCCAAATATGTAAAACAATTCTCGTAATTTAATCCTGATAAGGCTACTGTCATCGGTCGTGCAAAAATACTCGGGCTTACTTTTAACCCCATCGGTAACCTAGTCATTTGAAATTGCCCTTTGTCTGTACTAAATGCCGTACACGGTCTGGACTGTTCCTGTAATCCTATCTGATAATAACTTTGATATAAATCTAAACGTGAAAAATATATCGCACCTCCTAACGAATCTAAAATTGATTCGATACTTGGTAGCGGAATTTGTCATCTTGCAATTTAGTGTTTAATTGTCTATAATCAATAACTACGCGCCATTTTTTGTTTCCTAAACTATCCGGTTTTTTCGGTACTATTAGTAGTGGTGAAGACCAAGCACTTTGTGCGGGTTCTATTATCCCGTCATGTAACATTTTATCTACTTGCTTTCCTATATCATTTTTCTGTGAATATGGTAACCTATATGGTTTAACGTACGTTGCTCTAGCATCTGTTTGTAACTGAATATGCTGCTCACTTATGTTTGACACGGTTAGTAGGTCATTGTCGACATAAAATACGTCTGCAAACTTAGCAGATATCTTATGAATGATGGTTTGTTCTTCGCTATTCAAACCTTCGACGTTAATGTCTTTTAATAATTTATCAAAACGTTCAACTGAGAATTTTGACTCTTCAAATTTAACTATCTTGCAATCTGAAAGACGTTCGATGGTAGGTTTAAAATTTCGTAACTTAATTTCGGTGTCGTTCGTATTCAATAACTTTACTGGCATAAAATTTTTAACTGGCTTTACAACTACGTTTGCTAGAAATACACCTTCGCATAGTTCTTGTGATTTTACTACGCATTCCTCCTTGTGAAATATTTGATAACTTCGCATCGTGGTGGGATTATTGTATATAAATCTTCGTTTGCTAATAATGGAATTGACGTTGATACATTATTACTAACGAAAGTAAATTTATAATTTTTATAATCGATATTTGATTTGTACTTATTTAAAAAATCTGACCCTATTACTCCATTTACGTCTGATTCGAAATCGTTCATTACAACAAAAGTATGATTAATTGAGATATTCCCTATTGTAATTGGTAGATTTACTGTTCCAATTGCTTTTGTTTTACCCGACACTCCTTGAATAAAAATTTGCTCATCTGTATCAATATTTATCTTAGTTGTTAAACTAGAAATGAAAATAACACTTACCGATGCTCCTATATCTAAAATTAATTTAATTGTATTGTTATTGTATCCTACTTCTATGAAATTTATACTATTAATATTTAAAATGTTGTGAACATTTCCTAAATTATTCCGGGGGGTCTCGAAAAAATGTTTTCAGTTCCCTAGTTTGGTCTGATGTATTTTCTGTGGAGTTTTTCTCTGACGAGTTGATGTAAAAATTGCGATGGTTTCCCCTATTATAAAACTGATTACCTCTTACAGTTTTACTTACATATGCATTGCCTCGACCTCTAGTGTTCATGAACGTGCATGAATTATTTCCTTGACCTTGATACCTGGTGTGTGAGGTACGTCGACTTCTATTTGTATTATGGTTATGATATTTTACGCGTCTAGTAAAATGACGACCTTTTCCGGTTGTGTAATACATTTGCTGAGGTTTATTTGCAATTTCCTCTTCTTTCGCGGCTATTATGGCGTCTTTTAATTTATTGTAATTTCGAGCTTTTATAATTGTTTTTAAATTTTCGTCCCTTATTCCGTTTGTAAATGCGTTTAATGCAATTTTTTGGTTAGCGGCTGTCAAAATTTTTAATGATTGTTCGTTACCCTCTGCTTGAGCTATTGTTAAATTGAACATTAATTCCTCGATCGTTTTACCAAAATTTTCAATTGATTTATTATTTTGTCTGGAGTTATGTAATTCGGAAGACAACCCGGTGCTGATTTTTTAGTTAAAAGATGATGTTTGATATCGTTCACAAGCGCTTCTACATTCTCATACTTACTGTCTAATCGCATTTTAGCATTTTGACTTAACTTAATTTTTATGACAAAATTTACTAACAATCTCTTACCTTCATCATCTAACAAGCTATCATATAGTTCAATTGCGTCGACCATTTGCTTGGTGGTATTTTCTGAACCGTCCATGTCTGGAATCATGGAGGCTGCTACTTTTAATTAAAATTTTTCGCCCATGCTGTCTTGATTTTTCCTACTTAAAATACTTAACTTCCTACTTTTTAAAACTTCAGTAATATCTCCTATACACTTATCTATTATGGCTATGTGCTGCTTAACTTTATCGATAATTTTAGAACTATCAAATTTTGCGACTTTAATCTTTTCTTTCTCTAACCTATACTCCTCGCATAACCTATTCAAATAATCAAATTTCCTATTAGTAAATTAGTTAATCGTTTCGTCTTTCTTGACCATCTTTATTTAAATTTTTAATAAAAATCTTAAATTCCTCTAAAATTTGCTTCAACTGTTCCGTCATTAATTTTAACTCGTACTTAATTTTTATAGCTTAAAATAAAATAATCCTTACTATACAATCTGCTGGCTTCTACTGACCTCTCTCCTAATCTTCTTGTCCAACATTTTCTTGAACATTTTATAAAGTAAGAAAATAACCAACAACGCTAAAATTGTACCTGACGTAATGCCTATTACCTCAGAATTTGAATATCCATTTATCGAACCATTATTAATTCCAGTTTGTGCAATAACTACTTCTTCTTTGGAATTGCTGGTGCCCATTTCAAATTTCGGTAATATATTATTATAATTTAATCTGTAGAACTGGTAGTATTAGCCTGGACTGGCAGAATTAGCAGGACTGGCAGAATTAGCAGGACTGGCAGAATTAGCAGGACTGGCAGGACTGGCAGGGTCGCCATGTAGTGTTCTCTTGGGGTCTTTAGTAGAGGTGATTAGAAACAAAGTCGAAGACCATTTCACATTTAATTTAATTAACGCTTTAAAGTGCAGTGCAACCGTTACATCTTAGGGTTAGACTGTTAATGTCCTTATTCTATATTAGTTCTTAACTGCTAACAATAATTATGCAATTATGCTTACTTAATAATTCCAATTACACCTAGCCTAGAGTTCGTTGCACATGTACTTCCTATTGATTGTCTTACTGTACAATTCCGCACTTTGCACTTCCTATAATAAGTCACTCACCTTTTAAAGGCATAAAACTTAATTCAATATAATAACTATAAATTATTAGGATATTCGGCTATTACACCATCACAACATCCTGGTTGATAAGGTTGATAAGATTAATCTAGAAATGTTAATGATAGGGAAGGACCAATTGCTATTATGTAGCAATACCGATGGCAGTGTAGCGGTTATGTAATAAACAGCTAATACGACAAACTACTTAATAAAGAATATAAATACCTTAAAGCCTGTGCCGCACTGGGCACGAGAAGTCACACACAAAGGTAGCGGACACCCAAGAACACGCGCGCTTGGTGTGGTGTCGCTTTCAGGACTCTCGTTCAACTATCTTCTGTTACCGTCCGAGTACGACTCATGTTACTTCACGTACTCGCACTACGGCATAATGTTTCACTAAAACTGTAGGGTACCCGCACTAATGGTATTTATTGTCACCACTGTTAAATTGTTCAATGATGACGTAACATACCGTTTTAGAGCCTCGTAGGCGGCTAGCCTTTATTAAAAGAGGTCCAGCAAAATCAACACCAACAATGCTGAACGTTTTGATTTGGGTAATACTTGCTGTCGGTAGGTCTCCCATAGGAGGAGTTACCAGGACCGGTCTAGTACGAAAACATCTATGACATGATGATAAATAACTTCGGATTGAATTTTTAATAGAAATGATCCAAATATTCTGTTGTATAAGATACGCTGTGGTATTAACACCGGGATGGTAATACCTTTCATGTGTTGATCGAATGATAAGTTTGGTTAATCGATGCCGCTGAGGCAATAACGCAGGAAACTTTTCGAAATAGGAAAGCAAAGAATGTGTTAAGCGCCCACCTACTCTTAAGATATTTTGTGGATCAACAAATGGAGAAAGTTTTTGCAAGGTTTTAGGTAATTTACGTTTTACCTTGATCGAAGCTATTTCCTTTGAAAATGTAACATTTTGTACATGCCGAACGATAAACATAAGAGCATTGTGTAATTCAATGTCTGTTAAGGGACCCGTATGACGTTGAGCCATGGGTTTAAAAAATCTATAAATGTAAGTCACGATGCCTTGGATTTTATATAACGATGAAAAACGACTTAGTAAAATGTCAATGATGTTTGCATCTGTTTGAGCGACAAATGTTAGGATCTTTTTTTCCGTAGTTACCTCAGCCATTGAGGTTGACAATGGTGGTTGAGGCGGCCACGAGTCACTAGGGTAGTGAAGCCATTCAGGCCCCGCCTACCATAGCGAACATGAAATAACCGCGCTTGGCATTAATCCCCGAGATGCAGGATCAGCCGGATTATGTGAAGATTAAATATAAAACCATCGACTAGGTGCAATAATTTCTTGAATGTAGCTAACACGGTTTGCCACAAAAGTTTTCCAACGAAAAGGTGGAGAACGTATCCAAGTGAGAGCGACCGTAGAATCACTCCACGCTGAAACATTGGAGATTTCAATCAAGCCTTGATAAGACCGAATGGTAAAAGAAAGTAAATCGGTTAATAAACGGCGGCACATAATTCCAAACGTGAAATTGAAATGCGCTTAATTGGAGCTACTTTTGTTTTAGCGGTTACAAATTGTACAGTTATTTCTCCAGTAGTTTGATTTATGAACTGGAAATATACTACCGCTGCATACCCTACCTCGCTAGAATCACAAAACCCATGCAAATGACAAGTAAAAGGATCCGAAGGAGGTAAACAACGTGGTAACTTTAATGACGATAATAACGGCAACTCTTCTTGATACTGCTGCCATTGAGACGAAATGTCTGCTGGTGGGATGTCATCCCAATTTAAACCTAACATCCACAGATGCTGGATTAGGCGTTTTGCAAAAAGTGTTAGTGGGTCTAAAAACCTTAATGGATCATACATTCTGGCAACTTGCGAAAGTATGTTGCGCTTTGTACATATTGGGTTTAATGGTTTAACCCGAAATGAGAAAATATCTTCTGTAGGTGACCATTGAAGACCTAATATTTTTATTGATTCGTCAGAATCGAAATCGAATGAAGTATATTGACAAAAATCTGACGGGATGCCTTCCAAAATGGAAGCTGAATTAGAACTCCATTTTCGAAGTTCAAAGCCAGCCAAATGTAATAGTCGAACAACTTGATCTTTGATTTCTCGGGCCGATTGCATAAAATCTCCACCGGCAACGAAATCGTCAATATATAGATTTGACCGTATAGCCTCAGCGGCTAACGGAAACCTTTTGCCTTCGGCAATGGCTAATTGCTGAAGGGTTTTTAATGCTAGATAAGGCGATGACTTAATACCATAGGTCACTGTATTAAGCTGATAAGTCTGAATGGGTTCTTCTGCGGAGACCCGCCAAACAATTAATTGAAATTTTCGATATTCTTCGGTAACCAAAATTTGTCGATACATTTGGCGAACATCACAAGTAAAAACGAAACGATGAGTACGAAATTTAAATAAGATTGTCGAAATGTCGTTTTCGAGACTAGGTCCAGTCAATTGAGTGTCATTAAGTGACATGTTGTTTTTAGCCTTTGCAGAGGCGTCAAAAACAACACGAATTTTAGAAGTATGACCTTCCTCTTTAAACACAGGGTGATTGGGTAAAAAATAATTATCGTTCCCAACGGGCGGAAAATCGAGTAATGCCATATGACCCGCATCAAGATAGTCCAGCATGAAATAGTTATATTGTGCGCGTAGCTCCGGTTGAGCGTGCAATTTGCGCTTCAACGAAAATAGTCTTTTTTTAGCCATGTCAAAGGAATTATCAAAAATGGGCAAAGTATCGTTTAACGGTAACGCAACAATAAAACGACCGCTAGGGTCACGAGAAAACATGTTTTCGAAAATCAAATCTGCCTTTTCTTCTTCTGAAGAAGTATAAGGCTTGGACGGCAGCTGCTCTATCTCCCAAAAACGCCGTAGGGTTTGGTCGATAGGATCTTCTACAGAAGTAAAAAATGCTTGGACAGTATCAGACTGCAAACTTTTTGTGGGACCAATAATAGTCCAACCAAAAATTGTATTTATGGCGGCAGGCTGAAGAAATTTGCCATGTATAACACCGCCAGTGATGATGAACGGATAAACATCTGCTCCGAGGAGCATGTCAATGGTTCCTGGAGAGTTCCAGATCGGGTCTGCAAAGTGCAGGCCGCATAAGTGTTCCCAATTATTAGGAACTTCAACGCTAGGTAATTTACCAGATATTGATGAAAGCACAAAAGTTGTGACTTCTAGAGATTTTCCAGAGTCTAAAATAGAGCGAATGGTGCAGCTGACGGCACCCCTATTGACTGCTGAAGTTGTCTGCCCAAGTCCGTAAATCGGAACTTGAGAACGTATGGTGGAAGCCAAAGTTTGCTCACGCAATCGTCTCTAATAAAGCTAGCTTGGGAGCCAGGGTCTAAGAGTACCCTGATCGGTTTGTATTTACCAGAACGGTCTTGAACTTCCACAACAGCAGTGGAGAGTAAGACAGTAACCCCAAGATTTAAATTCGTCTGTGAAGACAAACATTTGCCGGAATAGGAGAGGCTGACTGCGTCCTATTGGCATTTTTATGCATATGTGTAGCGGTCGGTTCAGCTGAACGGCTGGAAACAGGTTGCGCTTCAAAATGTAGCAAGGTATGATGCGGCTTGGCGCAAGTTCGACAAGAATTATAAGATTTGCATTGCATGGACGCATGGTCTGTACGTAAGCAATTTAAACAGAGGCGTAAGCGTTTGACAATATCGAAACGTTCTGTCGGAGTTTTATTTAGAAACGATTGACATCTGTAAATTAAGTGATTGCCCTTGCAAGAAGGACAATGTTGCGAAAATGAATTCTTTGAGTCATTGGAGCTAATTGGTGTATCCAGTGAAACTACGTTAGAAGAAACTCTTGGTTTAAATTGAAACGCTGAGGATTTCTTAGGCACTGATGTGTGAGCTGTATGAACAGTCGTCGAATAAGAAGCAGGTGCGGATAAAGAAAATGTTTTCAACGCTGCACATTGTTGAGTCAAAAAATATCTCAAATCATCGAAATTAGGTATTTGCTTCGGATCCGATTGGAGTTCAAAGCGTTTTCTAGTGAACGGATCGAGTTTTTCTAAAAGAAAATCGACCGGAATAAAGTTCCAATGTTCAGTAGGAAATTTTAAGTTAGTTAGAACAGCAACGTTCTCTGAAAAACAATCAATAAGTGCCCTAAGTTTCTTAGGGTCTTCTGATTTTAAAGGTGGAAAGTCTTTCATAGCCTTCCAATGCAAAGTTGCTAATAAACGTGGATTGCTAAATCGCTCACGCAAGGCATTATATGAAATAATAAAATTATCCCCAGAACGGGTACAGATTTAACAATTTTCAAAGATTCTCCGCTACAGCAGTTAATAAGGTAATTTAATTTCTCAATATTGGTCAACGAAGCATTATTGTAAACGAGACTGTCAGATAAATCAACAAAGGATGAGAATTAAGTTACCTCATTATTAAACTGTGGCAGCTTTAACGGCAACAATTTTGATCAAGTACTGCTTGGTATACTTTCACTAATTTGCGGTGCCCGCGTTTTTTGTATCGCTTCAAGATGGAGCAAAATGCAATAATAAGCTGCATCTACCTCTTTCCGTAGAGCGTTGAATGCTAATAATTCTACATCGTTACATGATGCTAAGACATCAATTAAAACCCTATTAAAATTGGAGTAAATGCCATTTACTCCCCTTGTTTGAATATGGAACAACGTTTTTAAACTTGAATCACTGTATAGTGTTGCCAAGTTCCAATATTTCCATAATGCGTATTTTAAATAACTCAAGTTGAGCTAAATCTGTTTTTTTTGGAGCCATAATGAAAATGTTATTCTGAAAGACGTAGAAATCCTGTATACACAACAACCCTCAGCTGTGCGCTGGGAAATATTATGGGGTTTTGTTCAAGCACGAAAATGTAAAATATCGCATAAATTAATCAAGTTTATGACTATTAGCCTCCAATGAATCTTAAGCAACAAGTCGTAAACCTAACGGTTTGTCAAAACCCTTACGAAGTGTTAGGATATAATTTATAGTTTAGAGCGGACGGCTTTGAACTTGAAAGATTCAAAGGTCCACCAAAATTTAAATGTGGCTAACATATTTGAAGAAAGTTACAGCTTTTACAATTTTATTACCCCTGTAGATGTGTTCAATATTTCACGTTTGCAAACCGACTGCAGGGTTTGTATGTAATACAAAAAACGCGCAATGGGTTTTAATTACAAAGCAAATCCTTTTACCTTTCTTATTTGAGAAGTACAAAGCGAATTATAATTTTCAAGTTTGCCGTGTGTTTTGTATACCGCTAAAGTGAGTTTAAGACTGAAAACTAACAAATTTTATGTTAAAGGATTTATTTGTAATTAAACGCTTGTTGGTTTAATTACGGTAAAATCGCTTAATTTAATGTAAAGAGAGTATGTAGCTAATGTTTTACACATTTTAACCCGCTAAATATGGGGTTTAAAACACAAATTTAACAACTAAAGTAAATAATTAAAACAACGCTCGCTGAAATGCAAAAATAATATTCAGTTTAGGACATGCGTATAAACATAGGACAGGTGAATTCGGATCGCATTAAGGACCAATGTGGTTGATAAGATTAATCTAGAAATGTTAATGATAGGGAAGGACCAATTGCTATTATGTAGCAATACCGATGGCAGTGTAGCGGTTATGTAATAAACAGAGCAAATACGACAAACTACTTAATAAAGAATTGGTGTAGTGTCGCTTTCAGGACTCTCGTTCAACTGTCTTCTGTTACCGTCCGAGTACGACTCATGTTACTTCACGCACTCGCACTACGGCATAATGTTTCACTAAAACTGTAGGGTACCCGCACTAATGGTATTTATTGTCACCACTGTTAAATTGTTCAATGATGACGTAACACATCCTATTTCATAAACCAGCGAATCTAGCATTCTAATTTTAAGTGTTATTATTATTGTCTTTATACTATTGTTTTTAAATATTATCTATATGAAATAATATAATTTCCTTCTTATAATCAGTTTTCTTTGTGTTTGTAATTTTCTTGTACCCGAAGTTTTCTTTTCGTGTTTTGTAACTTTTAATACCTTTTCTGTAGTTTTCTGCTTACGGTTTATTTGTATTTTACAACCCAAATATTTGTAAAATGCATGGTACTTTTTCTTTATACGACTTTTATCACATAGCTTGACAAATCATCAAGTTTTAATTGGATAATTTTTACGTCGCTGAACGTAGCGGCCATTATCTACCGGCCGCTAAATATAAATACGCCTACCAATCCCAATCACTACAAAACCACGCCTACTGAACTGAACAAGCATTACTATTGTACAATTATGTTTCGTTATATTAACTCAAATATGTTTACGCATTTCAAATCTAAGGATGATTGAAAGTAAATAATTTTGACTTTCTTATATTATTCTTACGTTTATTTTTTAGGCAGTTGTCCTTCTTAATTGAAATACATATAAATGACTTGATTATTCTTTTACAATAAGAATGCCTGTTTCTACTAGCAGACATCTTTTTAGTTGACTTTTAAAGCACACACAAAACTATGACAATTTAATAACCATCACAATTACAATTTTATTTAACTTGGGTTTAGAATAAGGCTTAATTGCTAGGAATACGAGGAATACAACAATTGTTTTAAAAGCATACCAATTTAGATACAGCGGTCCACCTAACAATAATATACCTGGGAAGAATTAAAACAATTTTTAAACATTCTTTATTTAGTGTTTCCATTCGAGCAAGTATGTGAGAAGTAATTTACTGCAACGAATCGCATTATTTTTTAATTTGCAAACACAAAGAATAATAAAATTGTTTTTTATAGTTTTTTTGAGACCTGCGCTCTTGAAACTTGTCAGGCTGCTAGAATAGTTGTACTAAAACAACACATACCTTTTACAGAAACGCGTTCACACCGGTTCGCAAATTTTTCCGAACTTGCATAACAGTATCTTAAGAAAATTTAAAGATATTTTTTCTTAGCTTCTGTAAGACCTGCGCTCTTGAATGTGTTGTTTTAGTACACTTACCCTAGCTGCCTAACAAGTTTCAAAAGCGCAGGTTTTATAGAAACCAACAAAAACATTTTTAATATTTTCTGATTGTGCCCATATGCAAGTTTGATAATGTTTGCGAATCGAGGCGAACAGGTTTCTGTAAAAGGTGTGTTGTTTTAGTACACCTACACTAGCTGCCTAACAAGTTTCAAGGGCGCAGGCCGTAGAGAAGCCAAAAATTTTTTTTATTCTTTTCTAAAAGTGTCCACATGCTAGTTTGAAAAAATTTGCGAACCGGTTATCACATCATCAACACTGAGTGCGGGGTTAATCCCATGTTACAAATTCCGCCAAAAATAAAATATAGACATAGGACGTGTGTTAATGCGGCGGTTAACTTCGATAACCACAGATGGTGAGATAAGTGGACATGTATACGAAAACAATAAGAATAGCGGAAACCTTCAAGTACTTACCTGAGTTATTAGATTTAGCGGTGTTCGAAGAACTAGTAGTAAAAAACGTCGACTTTTGACAGGAGGTCGTATCGGTCTAACAAAAACCCTTGCTACGCACAGCACACTTTTAACTAAGTTTTAGCAGTACATCAATAACACTGAGTAGCCTGATGGCTGAATCGCGACAAATCTAATGACATTTAATGTTCACAAGGCGGATGCGAGTTCACTGCAAGCTAACATTGAACTGCACGAGCAAATTGGGCTTATTGAAACAAGTAACAAAATCATTTATCATAAGGTTAGATAAGGTTATTACAAAGCACATTGTGCATTTTTATCAATTATTCATATGCTATAATTATGTTATAACTAACAGTAAATTAACTATAAATAGAAACGGAACATACCGCCAACCAAAATGCAAGGCATTTTTGAAAGGAAAATAATTACCATGGATGTGACAGAATTGTCGAAAAGGCGAACAAAAAGAGAAAATTAAATTAATGCGAAGAAAAAACAAAGAAATAATTATTGCAAACAGAACACAAATTACAAACAAGGCAAAGGACAGAGCTTAGCGACAGGGTGCTTCAGCTCGCCTTGAGCGGTCCTGATGGTGACAACGCAAACGACACCATCAGTTTCCGGATATATCGCTACGACACGTCCAAGGGACCAACGAGGAGGTGGAACATTCTCGGCTCTAATTAGCACTAAGGTATCCAAAAGAACTGGAGGAGACGTTTTGTGCCATTTGTACCGTTGTTTGAGCGTATGCAAATACTCCTTAGACCAACGGGTCCAAAAATCTTGATGAATTCGTTGAAGCAATTGTCAACGAGAAAGACGGTTGAGCGGAAGGAGAGAAAGGCGGCTTCCGGAATAGCGGTTAAAGGTGCCAAAGTCAGAAAGTGACCTGGTGTAAGGCAAGTCAAGTCATTGGGGTCACTGCTCATGGGTGTGAGAGGACGCGAGGTGAAGCCGGCGATATAAAATGTCACGAAATATGGTCCTTAAAAACAGCAAAGCTTGGCGAGATGAATTAACACAACATTTGTGCCACAATCACTATAGAGGTGATTACAACGGCCACGCCTGGCAATAAATCAGCGCAGAGCCGCTAGAAAGGCGTCCGTTGACAAGTCAGATACGACTTCTGGTGCAGCACCTTGGTAGCCATACAAATAAAAAAACAAATACGATTTTAAAACGTTGGCGCCCCGTAGTCGAGACATGGTAATAGAAAAGGGACCCGCGAAGTCGACACCCGAACTCAAAAAAGGTTTTACTTGAGTAACTCGACATGGAGGCAGGTTGCCCACAGGAGGTTGCAATGCGATCGGATTGGTCTTCCGACACGTTAGACAACGACTTAAAACACGACGGATAGATTGCCTTCCAGAAATAATCCAGAAGTGCTGACTGACGAGAAAATGGACCATTTGAGCACCCGCATGGAAGTATTTTAAATGAACGTAAGCAACATAAAGATCAGTAAATCGACTTTTGCTAGGTAACAAAGCGGGAAATTTACGGTCAGAGGACAAAGGCGCGTGAACCAGGCGATCCCCGACCCGCAAGATTCCATCACGAATAAAAGAGGACAACTTGCGAAAACTTTTTTTTAAAATGGATCCGGACTGAATAGCCCAAGCCCGATAGCAAAATAAGATTGTTGAGTATACGCAAGCAAAGAGATGAAAGCATTGGGCAACTCAGAAGAGGACAAAGGTCCGGAGTACCTTTCGAGTGGGTGACGTAGATTATGATGAAAACGGAGAATCCAAGCAACAATGCGTGTAATAAAGGGAAAGGAAGAGTGATTTTCTAGAATTGATTGAATCCAACAGGAGGTTACGACAGCGGATAAAACCATAGAGCGTTCTTCGATGAGAACTTCGGGAGAATTAAAATGTGGTATATGTGGATTGTATTTTTCGAAAAAACGGTACAAAGCAGAGGGTACCGCCCGCCCACCATAAAGATCACTGGCACAAGTCGCTAGGTAGTAAATCACGTGACCCGACCTCGGCAGTAATTTCGTTGGAGGGTATATGATGCTAAGAAGCGCGAGAAGTGTTTTCTTGAATATAGGAGGCTCGATTGGCGACAAAGGTCTTCTAGCGCTGTGGTAGAACAGGGAGATTGGCTCCAGCAGCACGTCGCCTCTGTAATGCTTAGACAGTTAAATCTCTGGATTCCGTCTAGCTTAATTTTGATGTTTATTTGCTCAGTCTTAGCCCACCACACCAAGGCTGCATATGTTATCGCGGGTCTGAACACCTTAGTGTACAACCAGTACACCATGTTGGTTCTAGTCTCCAGGATTTACCGCAAGTGCATCTATCTAGTGCTAAAAGAAGTTTCCACCTTACGCATCATTTTATCGATCTGTTGGTTCCAGGTGAATTTGGAGTTTAGAATGGCCCCCATACATAACACTTTCCCCGACAAATCAATTTCGTCACCGTTAAGGAAGAGTGTAATGTCCTCATTCTTTCTTCCCTGCATAAAAGATACTAAGGTGGACTTTTGGGGACGGACCATAAAGCCTTCCTCTGTTATCTCTACTATTTTCAGGGCTTCTTGTATACGGTCCCTGATCACGCAATTGTGTTTACTCTCCACTAAAATCCTTACATTGAATTTTCCAATGCGCCACCCAAAGGTACTACTTGGCCAGGAAGCGGGATTTTTTACCTGGAAATATAGAATTTTATCGAACCTTGGCTGTTCGAAGTACGATAAGGTTTTTCACGTGCGCGACAGCATTCACATACGAGACCTACATTTTACCTCCGTGACGGGAATCGAACCCGGGACCTTGGAGTCAGTAGTCGCACGCGAACCAACTAAGGCACGGATTCGCCCCTTCACTAAGACCGCTAGATTATCAGCATATCCTAGTGAGGTAAAATCTTGTCTAGTTAGCTTCCATAACATTCTGTTTCACAACAAGGTAGACAGAACTTTCCCTGCAGGCAACTCCTTGCCACCCGGACCGCCATGTTATCTAACAATTCTGCGAGGCCACCCTTCCTTTTAGCATGCAGTCTATCCACCTGTAGCAAGTCTCCTTCATCCCAACTGACCTAGTAGCCAATAAGATGGAGTTGAAAAATGTATTGTCAAATACACCCTCAATGTCCAGAAAGGCGCACCTAGAAGGACCCCTTTGTTGCCTAGAGCTTTTCCCACCCGGGAAACCAGGTTGTGGATAGCTGTCTTTATTGAAGGTCGTGCTGTAAAGGCGTACTGGTTCGGCTGTAGTTGCCCCCCAATGTCAAGTAGTTTTTCCATCGTCGTAAGAAGGAAGGACATAGACTGACGCGCCAATAAGTTTTTGCCTGCGAGTGGTCAATACGGCCATATGTTGCTATAAAAACCAACCTAGTTAACCTCCATCCGCCAAGATATACAAGGTATAGTGATAAGCCAAGCTAGTTCTCAGGAGTCTGCAGATTAAGCTCAACATACGATTTGATGCATTTTGTAACATGGTTGGGAAAATCCCATTGCTGCCAGAAGATTCGTATGATTTGAAAGTATTTACTGTCTATTTTGTTTTTTGAAAGGTAATCTCGTTAGTGCAGCCCAGTCCACTTGAGATGCCCTTCGGGGATGTCAGGTTCTTGTGGTTGCCATCCAAAATGTGATTGTTTATTACGGTTTCCCGCGCTTCTTACTATTGCGCAATTGTTTAATATAACGTATAGTTACGCGGAAAATTACGCGTCATTTGTATCAAATACCAAACACGTTTAAAAGTGATGCAATGGTCAATTTTTATGCACAATATAAGTAAAACGGTTATTCACTTGTATTTTTTAACATCTCAGGGTCCTCGTTTTTATTGTGTGGGTAGGCTACGCCATTATTGACACCAAATTTTATCCGTCCATCCTCTATGCTCGTTTGTAGTTGGGACGAGAGGGAACAACCAGGTAAAGGGACGACAGAAGGTAAGATATAGGAACCTATATACCTGCAAAGAGAAAAGACACACCACAACCCAAATAGATGTTCTTGGCTTGAAGTCTCGTGGCGTAATCCCTGTCCTTTCACAACACGTGCACTTGCGACATTGACTCCGTGGAGGAGCGACTCGGGGACGACGGAAATTGACAAGTTCATTTAAAAATATTCGTGGTAATTTATTTACATATTTAAAAAATGTACATTGCCAAATTTGGAATGTAACATGTTTCAAGTCTGCCGATCCTGGAAAATGAGTTTGGAGCAAAACAGCTATCGTTTCTTTTCCATTCCTGGTAAAGATACCATCTTCCATAGGCAGTGAGCCAATTGAGCGCTAAGTGTTCTTCGAAAGAATCTTAGAGTCTGAAACATTCGGGGTATCCTTCGAGATTCTCACAGTAGTACCTCCTCCACGATTCTCTCTCGGCCTTGCTCAGAGCTTTGTTGTACTCAGTTGTACAGAGTCCATTTGTACACCTCCCAGTAATCGGATTTTTTTTATTAAAGTGGGTTCTTGCCTGTCTCCTTAGGTTCCTGAGTTAAAGAGTTCCACCATAGAACCTTCCTGGTGGTTCTCGTCTTCGATTCAGGGCAGTTGTCCTTGTATGCTGAAATAAACCCATCGGTAATGTATTACGCGGCCGTTTCAATATCCAGACAATTTTCACTGTTAAGATTTCACTCACAAGGTGCTGATCGAGGTCCATCTTATAATTACTCCACTAGGATTGAGCTCAGTAAATGAAAATCGAATGTACCTGTGGCCTCAATCCTTATCAGATACATATCAATTTTTAACAAAGTTGCCTACATGTGACGAGCTTACAATTATATAGTTTTTACCCTTACAATCTAGAGCATCTACGCAAGTAGGAAAGTTAAACAATTTTAAGAATTTTGTCCAATTTGTTTCCATTTACTGTTAATGAGTGAAAAGTATTTGTTGAAAATTTTTGAATTAAGTTGATGGTCGTTATGTAACCTACACGACAGCTAAAAGAAATAATAGTAAATAAATTGATGTGATAGACCTGGAGAAAAGTTAGGTATTTATTGTACTAGAATAGGTATTACTTATAAGTGCGTGTGTGCGTGTATATATAGAACCGTACATCAATCAGTTGTGCTGTGCTGTACTGTAAGTTTTGAGAAAAAAAAGGTGACCGAGCTACAGCGTTTCGTTTTGTACTGTACTGTGCTATCGAATGGTTTTCCACATTAAAAACCTTTTTTATACTTGTTGTTTTGAATTCTGATTAAACCTTTTACAGCATCATTCTAAATTACACTAATGTATCCTTCCTCTTTTCTCCATAAAATATCGAATATTTTTGCATATTAAACTCAAACGTAAGCATATTCATCGGTTTCACTTAATTCATTCGCTCGTGAAGCTGTGATTTTTTGAAAACGAATAGATAAAGGAAAGGATTAAGAGTTTGATCAATATAATAACTTATGGCGACACTTGACGTTTTATAAAGTAATAGACGAAGAAAGTTTTATCTGTCGTCTTGTGGCTTTAGAGGAGATTAATGGAAAGCAGAGTTGGTTAAGAGCATAATCAATATAAAGCCATTATGCTTTTGGCAGAATTTTACTTTTATTAATGCTCAAGCGAAAGCGCAAGGCGTTTCGGGTTTTTTTTTATTATGAATTATAAAAATCTATAATTAAATCATGGACTAAACCTTTCGCTCGAATCAGTTGTCTACAGCCATTAATATTTTAAGTGATTTGAATTTTGTTTGTTCTGCAAAAGCAACCAGTGGAAGTGTATCATAGGGTGACTAAGTTGTTAAAACCATTACACATAAGAAACTTAGTTGAGGAATATAATTAAATTATCATACCTATGAAAAACATTGTCCCGTTTTTCGAATGTTAAAACACGCTCAAAATTTATGAAACGGTCTTTTAAAAGCAATATTTTATTCTTATAATTGTTTGTGTTTGCAGTATTCAGTTCATCTTCACTCTCTCTGCTATCACTTGTCTCAATGTCGCTGTTTGTATTTGTTTTTCTAAACTTTTGACACCCTTTAAGAACTGCGTCATTTTTCGTACTAATTTTAAATCGAATTTTTAATGTAAACAGGTGCAAAGACATTGCTGGGTGGTTTACCTGGACAATTGGGTAAACGTCTTAAGCTTAGATTGAGTTATACATCCCGAACTGCAAACCAAGCATAGTAGAAATTTTTTTAGGACTTCTTTATTGTAAATATTTTTTCAGCGCGTTTTATGTTTTCTCTAGTCCAATTAATTACGAACGCAACTATATAAATTGACATATTGTAAAAAAAATGGTTAAAGAGTTAATATTTAATTGTTTTACGAGAACAACCTGGCAAATTTCACTTATTCCATAGGCAACCTGTTCTTGTGCAAAAAAGGAAAGATGAGTAATTAGTAAACCTTCAGGGGTATAGGGAATAGGCTGCTTACTGTAGTTGTAACATCGTCCTAGATTCCAATCACGAAGAGAAAATCTAAGAAAAGGAATTCTACACCTTATTATAAAAAATTGTTTTTGGTGTTGGTTTTTGTTGCTTGCCGGTGCATGGAGGCACTCGTGCGCTAGATACTAATTACAATCTCCCATTATGGTCGCATATTACGGCAGTAAAGTTTTTGCATGTTTTATCGCCAAACATGAAAGATGCAGATTTTTAATCAGTTATAAGTCGAAAATGTCTGTTCATTAAAAAATTGCTTTTGCTCTACACCAGAGAAGGATCTAGAAAAAAACGCCACTGGTCGCTCGTCTTGCGACAAAATCGCAGCAATAGCAAAATCAGAGGCATCCGTTTCCACAGTAAAGAGTTCATCATCGTCAATAGACTTTACCACAGCTTTTGTTACATACCTTTTAATACCTTCAAAGGCTACGGTTGCGCTTGGTGCTATAGGAAAGCTCTTGCTCTGAACATGCGGTTTAATTTTTCTCGAAAATCTCGGTACCCATCTTGAGTAGTATGACAACAAACCAATAGCTCTTTTCAGAGACGCGCTGTTTCCCGGCACCGCAAGTTTCAACAACGGATTAAGCGTATCAGAATCGGGCCTTAGCGACTTATTTTCAATCAGGTAACCCAAAATTTTAAGTTTTCTGAGAAAATTTACATTTGTCTTCATTCAGTGTTAAACTGTGCTTTTTGACTGCTTCTAAAAATCTCTGCAAGGAAACGTCATGCTTCTCTTGTGTTTTCCCACACACAGTAACATCGTCCAAATACGAATAAGTATCTTTGAGATTCTAAATTTCAATAATGCTATCTATGGCCCGTTGAAACGCAGCCACTTCATTCGTAACACCAAATGGTATGCGGCAGAATTGGATTATTTACGTTTCGATCCATGACCTAGGATCGTTGTCAAAATAATAAAAATTTTAAGTTTGACATTTATGACATAAACTGAAGGTGACTTTGATTTATTAATGTTTGATTTGAATACATTAGATGAAAATTTTAAAGTTTAGAAGAATTAGTGCCTTCAATTTGTGTTGTGCGCTGGGAGCGACTTTGAGGTAGCCAATACGCTTAACCTTAAATCAGCTGATTAATTTTTATATATTTAAATTTTATATAAATTCAATAACTTGAGGATTGGAAAACACTTTTAACATGTTTCTATTAATACGATCAAGAGGATGGTTATTAAAGAAGTGTGCGATTACCAGCTATAACTATAGCTCGTTGAGCGTGCGCCGCTATAATTGGCGCGCACCGCTGGAACTTCTCAGCTTTTGAGGCAGGTATCGTTGAGGTAGTCGTCGGCGCACTTGACGCATTTTGGCGTGGCCTTGCAGTTCGTCAACATGTACCCGAATAGCTGGCACCGATGGCATTGATCTACTTTTTTGCGTCGATGCAGTATTTCCACCTGTATTCGCAAGTGCAACATATGCTGAAGTTTGAGGATTCGCTTCGCCTCGATGGACTTGGTCAAAGTGACCATAACAAGGGACAAGACTTGCCTTGGTCGCTCCTTGTGTTGCATGTACACGATTGTACTGAAAACTCGCGTTCGACAAGCTCCATTCGGACTTCCACTGCGGCGATGTCTTCCGATATACCCCTCAAGACCACCTTGAGCGGCTTGTGATCTTGGAGGCGGATCGTGCGGTACTCTTTGCCTTAGACAGGAAAACCGCGATACCAGTCAGGGTCGCCGGTGTAATACTGATGGCATCTTTAGTATTATTATCCTGTGTGAAGTTTATTTAGTCTGTGATGACCTAGCTCTGCCGCAATCGCCACCCATTTGTCCTACTTGCAAAGGACGATGGGGTGGGGGCAGCGGGTGCGGTTTGACGCAGGGTTCTCCCTCTCGTTGACTTCGGAATCTATGGCTTCCGACTGTGTCGCGCTGATCGGTTAAAACCAAATCGTTGTGGGCAGGTTGGTGGTTCTCTTCGGCTGCGTACTGATCCTCGTCTTTGGCACCGTGAAGCCTGCTTTTTCGAAGTGTCGCCGCCGATGGCTCGCTTGCGGAGGTCCTTAACTTTGGCCTCGGAAACCATGGTGGTGTCTTCAATGTCCATGGTCCTAGCCGTAAGGCGACTCCGTACCTGAGTTTGTTTGCATGTGACTACTAAGCCCAAGGTCCCCGGCTCGATTCCCGACACGGACCATTTGAAAATGTTAGGCGAGCATTTATCACAAAAGTACGCCCTCTTTCGGATGAGAGGTAAAATGTAGGTTCAGTATGCGAGTGTTGTCACGCACGTTAAAGGTTCCTACCTCGTTAAAACAGCAAGTACTCGGCAAAATTCAAAATTTTCAGTTAAATAAACGCGCTTCCTGGCCAGTGTAGTACCTTCGAATGGAGCATTGGAAAAATTAAATGTGAGGTCCTAGCAGTGATTTGCGTCCTCGTTAGAAATCATAGGTTGTAGTGTAAGCACTATGCCCGCGCAATATAACAAAAGTGTCCCCTCCAAACGCGCACAATCAGCCGAATTACTTCTGGTCAAGCAGACTTGCAAGCCAAATCAACATTCAAGGTGTCTTAAGCGAAGTAATTCAATCCAGCGCTCGTGGATTGGGATGTCGCCAAGATGGCTTTACGTAAAAGCGCAGGTGCCGGTAAAACTACTGCACCCACGCGTTAACACTAGCACTTATCGATCTTACTACACGTGTTCAGATCGATTACCTATGGTTTAGCAGACCCACTAACTCAATCACTGCTTAATGTCTCTTAAGCTAGGTAATCGAAGCCGAACCCAGTAGCAGAACTTCATTACTACGATGCTATAAAAGCACAAAAGCAAGTAATTGGTCGTGCATTTACAGAATTGAATATGCTGCAATTCTCTGTGTAAATACAATAATAAGTGTAGAGCTTTAGAACAGTGTTCTAATGCTTCTGGTGATGGTCCTGCCTGATTGGCGGAGTTAGCGTTGTAGATGTCAGTTGTTGAACTATATAAAACTAAAAAGTGTTATTTAGTTGAAATCTTGGAATGGACTGGTCTGCGATGTTATTTCTTGGAAGATCTGTCCGCGAATTCCTTTGTCTCGTCTCGTCACATCACTCGTTACAATACGTCAAACACATGTGATCGACTCAGTATGATAGAAAACATCAAAGAACGCCTCGTTTAGATGAGTAGGCAGTTCCAGCATATTATAGTACATTCGGGACTCTGGCTTTTCTTGTGAGATGACCATACGAACAATTGAACATGAATGTAGATGGAATCTTTAATTTGTAATTACGTGCAACGGCAGAACAAAATACATTTATATATACATATTCAGTATTAGTACTCCGATAAAACTGTTAGTGGGTCAATTGTGGGGCGGCGGGGGTGGGGTGGGGTTCGTGGTAACAGGTAATTTAGAAAAGTCTCAGACACTTCAAGGTTGAGAA
Organism: Platerodrilus igneus; assembly: GCA_036346225.1. Taxonomy (NCBI): domain Eukaryota; kingdom Metazoa; phylum Arthropoda; class Insecta; order Coleoptera; family Lycidae; genus Platerodrilus; species Platerodrilus igneus. The sequence continues at coordinate 8,664,096 of JARFIW010000012.1, read as the reverse complement.
ACACGGTTACAAAGTGAGATGCAACCTTATTAAGAGGAAAATTTTTGTAAAGTTCTAATGGACGATGTAGAGATTTGGGTTGGCTCTGTATAAAAGGTATAGCTAGTATTTTTGGATAAGATAAGGTTCTTTTTCTCAAATCGTTTAGAACAGTTGGATTATCTTTATAAAAGTTATGAGTTGCATCATACGCAATGTAATCAAACGGTAATGTTGTTGTGATATCACTACAATCAAGAAATAAGCGAAATGAGATGTTTAAGATCAAGGAGGAGGCTTCGCCAGAGGGTGTTTCAAGAAAAGAAGACCCTAAAATAGTAAGAACTACTTATAGATTTAAAGCGCCAAAATTAAATATCTTAGAATAGATCTGATATCTAACAATATATACATTATAATTTGAATAAGGGCCACTTTGCCTGCGGCCACGTCCCCAATGCTCCACCCGAAGGCACTACATTGGTTTTAAACGCGAAATTAACGTACTCTAAATGTAATCTAACTTTAAAATTAATCCATCCTAACTAAAAATCTATCAAACTAAAATAAAAACTAAAAATAGGGTTTGAATAATGGTATCACTAGCGTTGATTTTGGAGTATGTCCGATCAACAAGACACACGCGGAAGTAAAAGTGGAGGGATCCGTAATACCAGATAGCAGCCGCTAGCTCTGCTTACCGGTGCGACCTGAAGGGTCGACTTAAACTATCCAAAGCTAGCTAACTAATTAAAAATAGATTGTAACTATTTTTTTTCTCTCTAATTGGCTCCGCTAGCCTCACGCATGTGTGCTAGTGAAACAAACTTACTAGAACTACTAAAACACCAGCCCCACATTTGATGTCAGTAAAACGAAGTCTTCCGACGTAACTAGGGGTCTATTCCTTGGGTAGAGCTATGAGCAATGGGGGGGTAAGTCGAAATCTGTTGGGGGATCACACTCAAACTAAAACAAATAGGCGCCACCAAGTCCAGATTGATTCATGTTAAAAGAATAGCATATTTCTAAGGGCGGACGTGGAGACCCAAAGAAAAAAGATCGCCTTCGGTTACAAAAACCTGTCTTAACAGAATAAGACACTGTTCCTGTAAGAAAGAATAATAATTAAGTCAACATAGAAAATGGGAACACTGTTTGTGTCCCTCAAATATGCCTAAAAAAAATAAAAAGAATATCTTCTACATAAGGGTGGCATCAAAATTCAACTCTTATTGCCTTTTTGGGTCCCTAGGTTTGATCACACTTGATCAAAATAAAAAACTTTAAACTTAGGTTAATAATTTACTAGAAAGAATTCCTTTAACTTTAAATAAAATTGAATGCAACAAAATTAAATAATTACTTGTAGTAGTTTGGAAATTTAAGATAAGGTCTATCACTCTGTTTCTAGATCAGGAATATTACAACAAAGTGTACTTGTTACATTAATAGTTTTTAACCCATTCAGATCTGATTAGGTCTATTACATTGTCAAAATTAAAATACAAAATATTCTCGTTAAGTTACATGTGCTAATTTCAGTTTAAAATGAAAATGTTCATAAAGATATTCTCGTTTTCAAAGTTGGTATTAATAAAATACTGAGCATCTGCTTTCATAAATACAAGTGTCAGCAGTATATCTCAAACAAACAAATGACGTAATTACACATGTTATTTTATAGTGAAGCAACGTGTTGTTCTGACTAAATAAACAGTGAATTTTAAGTTTGGCGCTGGGAAATCCAGCTTAGCAACAGATAAAGTGAATAACAAAATCGTATTTATACGTATCAAAATAAAATAGCGTGTTTCCTGAGTGGAACACAATTGAATTTCTTAAAATTACTACGAACCAAACAAAACTGCTTTCATAGGCTGAAATAGGATGTGCATCGTCATGCGGAATTAACTGCTTACATCCTAACAAAGTAGTATCTTGGCTCGGACCAACAACTGATCTCCTGTTAATTAGATCTGCCTTCCATCCTCTAAAAGCATGTGTTAAATTGAAGTGGTTTCTAAACGTTGATTCACAGTTCTAAGTTATTATTGTTTAACTTCTCATCACCTAAGTGTTGTAGTGTTTCGTCGTCTAATCATGGTTTGCGCTAAACAAATTTTCAAATTACATACTATAATAACGAGTATACATTACCAACCGTTATTCAGAAAATGTTTCACTTAATCAAACCGACCCGCAGGTCACTCGCCATTGTTCTCTTAAACATGCTGCTGCCTCTTTTACCTATGGCCGAGTGCCTATCTCGTGCTCTCGTACGATGGGAGGATCCCAAAGGGGCGGGTTGTCATTCCTCTCTATGCGCTTGCGACTGGGTGTGAAATACACCGCCATCCAAAACAACTAGACTAACGAGTCAAGATGCTGTTACAATGTAATATTTTAATTGTAAAATGTATTATGACTTTACTTAATAAAGGTGTTTAACTATTGTCGTACCTTAAATGAAGCGAATTATGAATTCGAAAATAAAATTGTTACAAGATTCAAATTTCTAAGCATTCGCCATATATTTTAATAGTAAATCCAGCTATTTTGCCTGCTCTATATATTTACAAATTCGTCCTCCCTGGTCTAAGTAATTTAGCCTGAATCCATCCCTAGCTTTCCCTATCATTCCCTAACTGATTTATATTATAATTACAAACTACTCTATTACATTCTTCCTTCCTATAAAAATGCTGCCACCAAAAATGGCGCAAGAACGTCAGAAAAAACAATTTGAGGCGCAAAATATATTACATGCAAATAAATATAAAATATAAATATAAATCAATATAAAATAAATATAAATATATATGTATATATACATAAATAAATAAACTTCTAAAAGCATAAGCATGTAACAATGTATAAATTAGCAAAAGCATCACCCAAATAAACGATCAGGTGCACTCGCATAAGCATTATGTCGGCTAGCGCCATTACATACAAAAACGTGCTTGTTAAATTATTTCAAAATCTTCTTATTAATACAAGTCAATGCTTATGCGAGTACAGCCGCCACAATTTTATTCTAACCTTCATTATAAATTTTGCCAGCATCCGAGGACCTGGTGATCTGCCTACATCTATTTCTTTCTTACTTCTAGGGAGATGGTTATGCACTGTTATAGTCCTGGTGGGTATACACTAAACATTGGGGGTGTACACATTGGAGGGGGCACAATCACTATCCCCCTAAAGTTCTGGAGGGATGCGTGGTTTCACTCTATTTTATTTTCTTTATTTATTTACTGATTTAAATTAATAAAGGTTTTCTAATTAATTTTCTTATTATTTATTTGTATTCGTTTATTTCCGATTTTCCGCGCGTAGAAGAATGGACAGTGATTGTTTTAGTGATGTGGGGATGGTCGTGCATATTAGACTTTTGGTTATAATTACAATATTTTTCTTTTTTTTAAATTTTGATACAGGATTTGGTTATACCATGCTCATGTCCATTTCTCATGTCAAGTCAAAATCATAAATTTTCAATCCTCCTCCCCCTCCGATTTACGCGCGGTTATCGCCGTCCAAACTCGCGATCCTTCCCGAAAATTCTTTGAAGGTTGTCCAGAACGCCTTCTGGTTAGCTACTTCCTCGACTTCCTCTAAGCTCTGTGGCCATGCTAGCCCTGCGATAGCTAATTTCATATAAGCTAACCCTCGATTTGCCACCTCGAATGGGCAGTCGAAGAGCACGTGCTCTGCGCTTTCTGCGCCCTCACCGTACTCGCAGCGGTTGTTATCGGTTAAACCGAATCTTTGTAAATACGCCGTGCCCTGTTATCAGTTGCCCCATTTTATGATCGAGTTTCACCTCGATCTTACCTCTAGCTTCTATGCTTGGTATGAATTTGTGGGTCAACCTGTCCGTGGCAGCGTGGTTCTACCTCTCTTCCCATTCTCGGATTGACTTTTCGCGCAGCTTTCTTTTAATTATAGACCTCGGTATCGACGAATGTGATATCCGAAAGTCACCCTATCGTTTCGTACGTTACCGTCGTGCAACGTAACCCAACTTTAAACGTCGAAACTCGTCGAGGTGTTCAAGTCGTCAGCGCCGATTTACTATCACTGATCATATAATACTCGTCTCTACCCGTATGGTTTATTACGTAATCGATAGCCTCTCATATGGTTACCAATTCGCATTGGAAGATTCTGTTCCAGTTCGCGAGTTTGATTTGAAACCGAAACACTTTCGATAAACTCGGCTCCTCTAATATCGGCCGGGTGCCCCAACTCTAATACAACAATCTTTCTCTCCACCTCCCTATTACCAAGATTAGTATCTTCGATAATTTCGCGCCCTTTCCCTATATTTATTAATCTCTAATCTCCCTAACGACATATTCAATAGGGAGTGTCTTACTGATCACCAGGACCGCCTCCGTAGAGGTGGTCCCGTACGCTCTGGCCGTTTTCACCGCGGTTATGCGTTGTACGCTCGTCAATTGACGCATCTTCCGGACTTTACAACCTTCCGACCATACAGAAGCTGCGTACAGCATTGCCGGTTTAATTGCTCCGGCATAAATCGTCCTCAGCGATTCGCCCCTGAAACCCCAGTTTATTTTCGCCGCCGCCATCATTTTGTTTGATATTTCACTAGCTTTGATTTTACGTACTGCACGTGAGCTTTCCAATTTAACTTATCGTCAATCTTTACCCCGAGGTTAACAATATATACAGGAACTTTCCAGGAAGGTTTTGTTCTAATTTCGGCTGTCATATGGGTTGTTCCAGTTGAGTAAAATCTTTCAAAATAAAAATTGTAGTTCTTCGACCGAGATGAAAATCCTGAATAAAAGCTGGAGTAGTTTGGTGTTCGTTTTTACTAATTATATTAAATTATCTATTTCGGTTTAAAGGTTTAGTGCTATATTTTTGTTGTGAAACACAGTTACCCCACAAATTGAATCAATATGCAATATTTTTGGGCTTATTTACTGATTAGTGTATTTGCGATTTTTGTTATCGGTACAACTTATTTGGCGGCTAGAAAATATAAAAATTCTAGACACAAACGGCATTATCCTTTACAAAAACAGGATTCCAATATCTACTGACATTTACGGGTTATTGGAAAACCCAAGAGTTCCAATAATAGATGTCTAGACACATGAAAATGAAAACCGCGGTAGGTAAACAAGAGATGTAATGACTTTAAGTTCCACCCGTTACACTACCCTTTTTTACTTTACTTTAACATCTCTGATAAGGTATTCATTTATGGAATGCAACATCTTGCAATATCCTTTCACTTTTCAGGACATCAATTTGATAGAAAGTGCTTTTATTAATTCTATCGCACTAGTTTACTGTCGCGTATATTCCCTACATTTTATTCTGGATATTGCGTAATCTTTATCTGTCACATTTTGAATTTCAAGGAAAATTTTATTACGCAAAATTAAACCAGGACGCAATGTCTCTTTATATGTGCTTTCGCTAGGCAGGATTCATAGTCCACGAAATGTCGGAATTAAACTCATCCAGGGTTTATTACATGCTTATTTGTCAGTACTTGAATTATTTTTATTGATTAAATTTTGTTCTACTATATGAGCCTGTATGAGTTACATTTTCGTTTTATATTCATGGTGTTCTTTGGGATACTGAATTGTGCATACAACAACATAATTTATTACGTAGTAGACCTTAAGTTTGTAATTCTTCCTAGTTTTATTCCTGTACCTGCCCTATTAAGCCTACATACGTTGAAAAAATTGTCGAACTAAAAATATTAAACAGGGAACTAGCAGTTTGACTTTAGTAAAACAGCCTTTTTCGTTGACATTAGTCAAAAATGAAGATGTAAGTTTTTGATTCGTTTGAAACATATTTTGACAGGCAGACATATTAAATGTATTTTCTGACTGTATCTAGACTACTGGCCCATTCTAGTCGTACATTTTAGGTGTAAATAATTGTAAAAAAATATAATAGAATTATATACAAGAACAATGAAATAAAAATAGAGTTGCATAACGTCTGATGGATGGAGGGGGGGGGGTGCTCTTACTTTTGCCGTCGGTTAATCTGGAGACTTGGATAACTAGCGTAAAGGTCTGTGCAAAGTGTAGGTACGGAATGTAAAGTGTGAATGTGTTTTATGGGAAGAGTGTCTAGTGGAGTATTCTGAGGTGGTGTATGTTAGTGCCGCAGGTTAGGGAGATGGGGTTTGGTTGCGAGGATGTTTTTAAGGAAAATGTGTAATTCTTGTGGATGTTCTGTTGCTAGGAAATTAAGGTCAGGAAGTGGGGCGTATGGGTCTAAATTGATGGCGGTGGCGGTTTTAAATGTAGTTTGGAGGAGTGAGATAAGGGGGGCATGTGTATATGACGTGTATGGGAGTTTCTGGAGTTAGGTCTGAACAAGGATCGTATACGGAAAGGGTTAAGTTAAAATGATATTTGTGGCGGAAATTGCCATGTCCGGTTAGGAATTGGATTGTAGGTCTGCAGAAGTAAGGTGTGTGCGGTGGGAAAAGTGTCTGTCAGTGAGAGTGTCCTATGAGTCTGCCAGAAGTTGGCAAGGAAGTTTTGGTTTCTGTATTTAATTTCTGTTGTAGGAAGATTACGATATTCAACGGGGTGTAATGTCAATGTAATGGAGAGAGATAGAATTTCCTTGTTTGAGGTTGCGGATCTGAATCTGGGAGTGGAGTAGAATCTTAAGAAGGGGAATCTGTAACATGGTTTGAAATGCGGCGGTGGATGTAGTTCTATTGGATCTGGAGATACATAATAGAAAGGATCTGATGATGGTGTTAAGGACAAGTTAAGGATAGCCAGGAGTCAGCAGCGTATCGGATAATAGGATTGATAATTTGGTGTACGATTAGATTCCATATTAGTTTGAATAATTGTATTGACTTAGGAAGTGCATGTCGAAGATTGTTCAGGATCAACTTGTTCTAGAATCTGAGCTTAGAAAGGTGATAATGTGTTTTTAGAAGAGTGTCTAGGAGGAGACCTAAGAATGTTGCCGTGCCAGTGAAAGGTTAAGGGAAGTGTTTAGAATATGAATTTTAGGACTGCGTCGGATGTCTTTGGAGGATCATCTAAGTTTTTTGTGGGGATAGTGGTTGTTTATTAAGTAGAAACGAAGATCGACTAGGTCCATCAGTGTAGAGGCCGTGGATTCTAGGGAAGCGCCCTGAATTGCCGTAGATGAAGAATGAAAGGCCATCTGCACAGGCGTAGGTAGATGTATTTGGTAGGTTTAGATCGAGGGAATTGATGTCTATATTCCACAGGGTTGGAGAGAGACGGGAGACTTGGAGTCAACCTTAGGTTAGGGATTTGCTGACTGAGTTGTAATTGAAAGATAGGGTTGCAGTGCTGGGAGATAGGTAGAATTTAATAATTAGGAAGAGGTTTAAGGAGATGTTGGAAATTTTTAATTCGTTCAGTAGTTTGGAACACCATAAGAGGTCAAAAGCGGAGATGAAATCTAGAAACAGGGCAATAACGTATTTGAACGAGGAGAATTGTACCGTAGTAATAAGGTACTTGATCGTTTGTTCAGCGCTGTGGCCTTTGCGGAAGCTGTGCTGTTGTAAATTCTTTTGTTTAATTATAGAAGCTTTTCTTGCCTTAAGCGTATAAAGATTTATTCAAAAATAGTTATTTATTATACAAGGGAAAAAGTACTACATTTTAGCTCGAGGTGTGTTTGTCTCCTGACGCGAAGCGGAGGGACACAAAACACCAAGAGTTGAAATCTTGCATTTTTACCCGTGTATAATACAGTATTTTTTCTGTGACAGGCAAAACGATGATTTAATATTGAAAAAAATATTACAATATATTAAAGTCAAAAAATCAATCGATGTCAAATTTGAAGTTTCAAATAAGTAGGCTGTTGTACTTATAGGGACAGTTTGACTTGCGTTGCTAAGGAAACCTTTAAAGTAATCAAATATTTGTCAATTTAATTCTGGGAGTGGTTTTAAAAATTGCTTACTTAAGTTGTTTATATCGGTTGTTTTGAACGCGACGAAGTTATGATACGATGTCAAGGCCGCCCACAGAATAATTTGTAGAGGGGGTCAAGACTACTTTCAAAAATATTAGTTATGTTAGTTATGTTACACTGTTAATGCAACCCCGTTACCGGACGTATTGGAAAGTAATGTAAGGCATAAAATCTTATTTCCTTAGAGTAGCTCAAAAGCAGTTAGGACCATCGAGAATGCAGCGTTTTTTAATATTATAGTTGAAATCACGAAAGAATGCATTCACGCCATAGGTTACTGAATTTAAAAGCGATATACATTAAGAGTATGTCGGTGTTTAATTCAGAAACCTATGACGCGAATGCATTCTTTCGAGATTTCGGCTATAGTATTTGAAATTGAATGAAAAACGTAGGATTGATAGTTTCTTAATAAATGCAGCATTCTGTAATTAATCGAATTTTCATAAAGTGTAAAGTTACTTACCAATCTGGTAAATTGCTGGTGCAGCAGGCTATCAATTCTTTTGGCTTGATGATGCACAGGGTAGCAAATGGAAAAGATTGGATTTTACATTAACACACACTAATTGAAAATTGAATGGATTTATTCCAATACACGTAATAAGCCGCCCGTAAGAAAATGTAAAAATACAGACACGACACAACCATATTTAACGGAAACAGAAAAGCCACATTGTCAATCAAATGGCCACAAACCACAGATATTAATTAATAGTAAATAAATATCCGACCGGCACTTTAAATAGTGTCTTTAATATTTGTTGCGCAAACAAACATGACTAAGAACTAAGAAGGGCACAACAAACTATTATAACTGGCACTGCTGAATAGGACTGTTCTCGCGTTTTATTAATCATCATTATTTTTGAATAAAAATATCAATATTCTTCGGTCTTGACCAAATCTATTTAGGACTTCATTTATAAATGCTTGTTTCTCCCTACCTACCATGTCCTTATGTACACTAAGCATGCATAAACCTGATAATCTATCCCCTGACATGCTTGATCTAAGCCACGATTTTACCCGCTTTAGCGTAATAAATGACCTTTCTATTGTTGCAGTAGTTGGAGGTAATGCCAAAAAAATATTCAGCGCAGTTTTGATGGCCGGAAAAAAAGAAACTTCATTATCAAGCAAATGTACAAAGTCTGTATCTTGTTGAATCTCTATTTTGCCAAAGTTCAACCCACGTTTGCAACTGTTCTGAAAAGTTATCAATGTTGTAACTTCTGGCTATTTCTTCTTTTTTATTTAACAATGCTCTTTTTATATTGTTGTCTTTTAAGTTATTTGGATGTAATCCAGAGAGTAAAAAAGAAGTCGTAGCATCTTCAGAAAACCTTGTGGAAATAGACTGTATAACAGAATCCAAATAAGGAATAAAAAGGCTTACTTGAAAGTAATCTACTCATATGATAATTAGACTTATGAGTTTGTTTGTCTTGGTGCAATACGTGGTAATGTAATTTCCAATCCAAAACCATGGGCATGTTCAACACTTTTTTTATAAACCTCTTTAAAATATTGTTCAGGATCACTACGGTGTGTCTTAAAAAGTTTGAGTAGTTCATCTATGTGCTGTTTAACGGAAAATAAGTTTATACTTTTAGACTGCAGTGCATTACAAACAGGTTCCAATTTACTAGAATATTTGGCCATAATATGCAGACAAAGAATGAATTTCGACGATTATTTCACGATTCGATTCAATCAAATTCCGCTCAGCTTCATTTATTTGAGAGGTAATTGATAGACGTTTTCCTTCAATAATTTTTGTAAAACTAGAAGCTTTTATAGTTGATTCACGATGCCATTCGGTTGTAGCATGTGCTTTTGCAGAAGCGACAAAGTCATGATACTTTGTGAAGAGCTTCACAATGAAAGAACCAGAAACCCCTCTTTCAACAGTTTGCCGAAAACTACGCAATATTTACAAAGTACGCCTTTGAGTTTTGGAGAATACCCAAGCCAATCGTATTGTTGAAGCCAGTCATATCTAAAAGCACGTCTTCTTTCTTCGGAATCGTTCTTGAAATTATATTTAGGATCTGGTTTGTAAGGATTTGTTAATAATGAAAAGCGAACATCGTCGGAAAGTGTTTCATTCGAGTTAACAAAATTGCCCAAATCGAGCATACTCATTCTTATCAGTTGAAAGATTGGTGTCATATTCACATGTGAGAGATTTTAAAGTATTAGGTGACGAACTACCAGCTTTATTTAGATCATTGACACTATTATGTACTATACTATTACACTCAAAAATAGCATTAGCATCAGCACCGCTACTACTACAGCCTATGCTAGATGATTCTTTTAGTTCATTTCGTTTGAAAAATTTTCTAATATCCATTGTTAGTATTGTTACTGATCTTAGATCTGAATTTCTGAAAAAAAATAACACGCTTTACTTTTCTGATACTTCAAAAGAATAAGAATCTCCCAATTGCAAATAAATATTATTTTTAAATATGTATTCTCACGCATTAGGTACATTAGTACTTACTGCTATCCTATCCGTAACTAAACTGTAACTGCAAACTTCGGCCTTCTTTAAAACAAAACCAGTAACTACACTACTTATCAACACTGATAACAATAACTACAAGGAAAATGACCAATCAATATCTATCAACATACACGTCTTCTACTAATTCAACAGTCAGATAAAGTTTCCTAAGTCACAAATTAAAAGTACACCGCATTCGAAAAACACTGAATACAAACTGAAGTCACTGAAGATATAGACGTACTTTACTGTTATAGATAAAGAATATATTTTTTCTCAGAATAGAACACAATGAGACATTTGTAGAACATTCCAAAGTTTTAGTTGTAGAGTACCTGAACCTGTACAATAAGAAAGAAACCATTATGAAAGCTTTTATTTATATTTCGTTTGAATAGAAACTTTCAGGGTAAAGATATTTAGATATTAAAGAATGAAAATAACAGTTTTGTTATAGGCGGTTAGGGTTACTATTGTAAGGTAATCGCATTAATTCGCATTTCCTGCTTAAAATGACATACAAAGTCGGTCTATTTATAGTTAGACAATAGGCATACCTGTAGTGTAATCTCAACATTTAGGTTTACTTTATTTTTAAACAATAGTATAACCGATAGTGAAATCGTAATCTTCTCCAATCTCTAGTGAAGGCGCACTTCGTGTTACAATTTCTAACGAAAAAAACAACCAAAGGAACATATTCAGGGGGGGGGTCAGGCGACCCCCATTGACCCCCTTTGTGGGCGGCCTTGTACGATGTTATGTTACACCCGAATGTTACAAGTGTGGACCCGGCTTTTAATTAAATATCTTCGTGTTCTTACTTATTTGCACATACCCGAGAAAAAAGTACTCATTTTTTCACAGGGAAAAAAGTAAATTCATAAAAAGTGACATTTTGTTACCTGTCAAGAAACATTAAATGTCAAATTTTTCCCGTCACAGAAAAAATACTATAGTTCAAGAAAGACTTTCTGTTTTGGCCATTATTTACATTGAAACGTAACTATTAGTAGAGTTGATAAAGAAACAGCCATTTTATGACGATATCATCGACAAATTTGCAATGAAAAAGAAATTGACTTGGTGTTCAAAAAAATTTTCCAATTTTCCAATTTAGACATTATAGCTTTTCATTTATTTTTCAATCCGCAAGCCGCCACTGATAATGATAACATATCCTGTGTAATTTTATTCGCCTTGGAAACAACTTATTCCAGAAATAACTCCTTAATTAAGGTAATATAAATGCACGTCGCTACGAACACTAGGAAGAGCGGTACTTCCGATTTGATGCAGCTGGAGAAGTGGTGATAAACAGCTGCTGTACTTGACGGGAGTGTTGTGGACCTGTAGATATGTTATGGATGACGTAGAGTATCTGGTAAACCATGTTGTATGCATGATGTGCTTGAGGTTTTATGTTGAGGAACGCAGAATACCTGCCAGTGCTAGCCACATACAGGGCTCGACGGTATTGTGTTTCTTGCTTGGAGATGACTGAACCAGTCATTCAGATGTACGCAACTCATTTGATAGGTGCCACTGTAGATCTGGAGTAACGCGGACAGAGTAACCTTAACTGACCATGTTATTGTAACGCTAGTGCGTTATTTAAGCAAACAATTAGGTAATAGAAAAGAATTCCGGAGATTTAGTTAAGAGGTTTTAGCATAAAAGCACTCTGTAAAATGTAAAGGCTTTGGTAGTATATATTTAATAATGTGGCTATTCTAATATGGCATTGAATTAGAATAGTAAAGCAAGTAGCACATTTTTATACAAACAGCGGAAACAATCGGGACTATACACTCTTTGGATTCAATTTAGAAAGACTATTACAAAACTTCCTAATCACACTATTGATCTTTCTTAATTAATTTTTAAAGTTGATTTTTCAAATTTCTAACTACGAATATTATGAGGTGAAAACGCTTAGTCCATTTTTATTGGCCTCCGGCGACGAGCTCATTCTGAGGGAAACTTTAATAAATATAAAATGTTGGAAACTGTTTATCTAATAATTGAAAAGGCATGTTACGGGTTACATCGCTTAACATGTAGCAAAATACAGATAGATCTCGGTAAATAACCGGCGTATGAAACCTTATTTGTTCACATTCACACGAGTTAAAAGTAGACTATTGAATCGTGAAATTAGACCGATAAACCCTACAACCTTAATAATAATAAAACTAACAATAAAAGTTAATGCGTTACATGTAAACCGTGAGAGGAATTAAGAGTTCGCTCGAATTTAAAGAGCCCGCAACCATGGTAGATTACTCCCAAAATTGTAATCAGAAATAAAGTGTCGTGAACGTAAACAAATGACGCCGCTTTCAGTATCCAATGTAAACGTGTAAGAACAAGATAATCGGTCACATAAATATTACGACATCGACCTCGAAAGTTGAGCAGTTGGATACACTACCCCGTGAGAACAAAAAATAGCATGTGATGAACCTGGGATGTTGAAACTTATAAAAACTACGGATAATTTAATAATCATCAGGTTTAAGTACAGTTATTCTTTTCGTCATTAGGTTTTCCATCTTGGAATTGGTTGGACGCGTACCTTCATTGATTTCTATTCTGAGCTAGCCTGCACATTTCCCTGGAATTCAAACAGCCTAGATCTTTCACTATCTGTGTGCAATAGTCTAACCTAGGTCTACCTCTAGCTCTCTTTTTTCTTTTCTCTGCTTCTAATATATTCCGCACTATTCCCTCATGTTTTAGTATGTGAATTGTCATTCTATTTCTCCTTTTTTTTACCGTTTTCCACATATTACTTTCTTTCCCTACTATTTCTAGAACATTTTTATTCTTAACTTTGTCTGTCAATGATATCTTCAGTATACATCTGTACCATCACATTTCAAACGCTTCTATCTTTTCTTGTCCGCTTCTACTGTCCAAATATCACCGTCTTACAGTGCTGTGTTCCGCACATATGCATTCAGCAAACTTTACCTTTTTTCTGTGTTTGTTGTTTTTGAACATTGTAGTTGCTTTTTCTTGTTAAATGCAGCACGGCCTTGTGCTAATCTTTGTTTTATACCTTTTGCACTTTTCCCATATTGCGTTATATGGCTTCCTAGGTAACAGAAATCCTTAACCTTTTGCAAGTTCTCATTTCCTAATTGTATTCTAGTTTTTGACTTATTTTTCCCTTCCTTTACATACTAGTACTTTAATTTTATTTTTGCTAATTTTCATACCGTATCTATTTGTTAGAACTGTTTCCATTTAATTAAGAGCTGCTTTTAAAACTCTTCCTTGCTAGATGCTAGTACCACTATATCATCTGCAAATCTAAGCATATCAATCTTTTGTCCCTGCATAATAATTCCAAATCTCTTCCTGCATATGACAGTATTAATTGCTTCTTTGATGTACAAGTTATAACGAGAATAGAGCACGTCCCTATCTCACCTATTTTCTACTATTTACTTTTCTACGTTCCTGCTCTAATTCTATTACCTCTGCTCTTTGTATAAGCTATGTACTATCTGTCTATCCCTAAAATTTATTCCGATCTTTTTGAGTATTTCGAACATTTTTTTCATCGAATGCTTTTTCCAGATTATGTACACGCTTTCTCTTTTATCTATTGTTTTCTCCATTATCAGCTTCAGAGCTAAAATAGCGTTCATTGTTTCCCATTTTTGCCTAAACTGATCTCTTCATTCCATTTTTCCATCCGTCTTTGTACAATTCTAGTTAATATTTATGACACGTATGCTGTCAAACTTATTGTTCAAAAATTTTCACATCTATCCGCGCCTCTCTTTTTTGGTATAGCGACTACGATGTTACGTTTGATATCTTTGGGTATCTCGCCTGTCTCATACATCTAGCTTACAAGTTTGAAGAGACGTTCTGCTACTGCTTGTCCAGCTGTTTTTAGGGTTTCTGCTTGTATTATCTATACCCAGAGCCTTACCATTTTTCAGACCCTTTAATGCTAATTCAAACTTATCTCTGATTATAGAATATCCTAAGTCATCCTTTCCAATGTCTGATTCCTGTTCTAGTACTGTTGCTTTCTGTCGTGCATTTAAATTTCCTATATATTCTTGCCAGTTAACCATATTTTCTACATTTTCTTTAATGTTGTCCCCTTTCGCGCCCCTTATTATTTGCTATACGGTTTTATATCACTAAAATTCATTCCAATTAGTTTGTATGCCTCGTCTGTCTTTCCTATTTCCATCTTAGTTTGTACCTCGTTGCACTTTTCATATCCGTTGTTCTTTAGCTTTCATGCATTTTTGAATAATTTCACATGTTATGGCTTTGTATCTTCGTTGTCCTGGTTCGTTTGGTCTGTTTTTGTATTTTCGTCTTTCTTCTATTAAATGCAGGATATTCTTTGTTATCCGCGATTTCTTATTTTCTTTTTGTATATACCCTAGAATATCTCTGGTCGCAATGTCTAAGCTGGATTTAATGTTATTCCATTCTGTTTCTACGTTCTAAGTATTAGAAATTTCCCCGATGTCTTTCAGCAATTTATTTGACTTTTTTCACATCATTCGTGAATATCTTTACCTTTTAGTTTCTCAAAGTCAGTGCCTTTTTCCGTTCCTTATTTTCAAATTTTTAAATTTAAGCGCGTGATATTTTTTTTTGGGCCTTTGGGAGCTTCTTTTTAAAAACATTTATTTCCCAAAAACACTGCTATCAAATTTATTTTCAAACAGTAATTACAAAAATGGTTTACTTTTTCTTATAACTTATATGTTATGTTCATTAACGTGACTTAAATTAGTTGATAAAAATAATCAAAGTTAATATGTTGTTTAGTTTATTACGTCTGATAGTATTCGGTTTTACCCAATTGAAAATTTGAATACGCGTTTTCTTCATCGTCCTCCTCGTAATTTTCGCAAGTGTTGTTACATTTGTAGTTCTCTGACTAATTTGCTTCATCGTCTCTACTCGGATTCGCATAATTATATGTGTCTTGATTGTTAAAATCTTCTACTTCTTGGTGAAATAGTTCCTCGGAAGTGAAGTTTCGTCTTTGTGTATAATCGGGTCTGATTTGAGATATTTTAGTGTTCTGTCTGGTGTTACCAGACGAAGTGTCCATAGGGGTTGGTTTGTAATAATTATTGGGGTTGTTGTTATTTGTCACGGGCGCATTTCTGTTAGAATTTACGGCAAATGTTTGCCATGTTCGATTTGCGTTCTGATTGAATTTTGGTGTAAATGTGGTTTAATAAAAGTCAAATTCAATGCTGGTTTGGGAAATTGTCGAAATTGATTTTTGAAATTTGTATTATTAAAGTTTGGATTATTAATTATTGATTGAATTATGGGTGCGTTAAATGATGCAAATTTGTGTTGTGTTGGTATTTGTCTCGCGGCTTGTATAGTTTTAATTGGTAGATAATCTTTGTTCGCATTAGGATTGTAAATTAGGTTTCTGTAATACATCACGTTTTTCTCTTCGATAATTAAATTCATCGCTTCTTTTAGATTTTGGGGATTTCGAAATCTTATCTTGTCCGATAATCGTTCGGGTAACGCGTTTATATGTGTCTAACGCCATCTTAGCGTACATTTTCGTTTTTGTTAAACGTGCATTTGGGTTTGGTTCTTTTAGTTTTAATTTAGTTAAAATTAAACTTCTTGCGTCTTGACATCGCATGCCAAATTGGTATGGTGATTGATTATTTTCTATTCTTAGGTTTATTAAGTTTCTGATAAGGCATTTTATATTACGCTCGTCTCCGAAAGACTCTATCAATATTTTCTTGTGGTCCTCCCACTGAATCTCGGTGAAATAGGGCATATAATTAGAAAACAATAGAAGAGAATCGAGCTGTATATCGGCTGTTGTGAGAATTGCAGGGAACTGTGTAGGCTAGCTCAAATTATAAATAAGCTGATGGACAAGTCCAACCAGTTTCAGGATGTAAAACCCAATGACGAAAAAATAAGTGCTCTTAAATCTGATGATTATTATAAACAACTACAGGTGTTGCTTCTGAAATATTTTCAACTAATGTTGATTGTGCGAACGGATAAATTGGCAAAACTTAATTCGACAAAGGTTCAGGTGCTGGGGGAACTTGGCAGCCAAAGGCTGCTTACCCCTCTTCACATACCACTGAATATCGGGAAATAGAGTATATAACTGTAAAACAATAGAAGGTGACCGAACTGCATCAAACGAGAAAGAACAGCAGCTATGTTCAAAGACAACGAACATAGATACAAGAAGAAAACTGGCCAAAGCATAGTGTGGAGCAAAGCACAGTACATCTATGAAATAGGAGCAGTAGGAAAAGCAGACAGAAAGAGATAGAAGCCTTCTGGAATGCTATGCTTCAGATGTATGAGGTTGGTAGCATGGTCAGACAAAGTTAATAACAAATAGGTGGTAGAAATAGTAGAGAAATAAAGATATCTGTGGAAAAAAAAATAGGGGAAATAGAAGGACAGGATACGTTCTAAGGCATTTCTGGGGAATAGTTACGGGATATACAACAAGCAGAGATAGGAAAATAGTGGTGGAGGTAGACCGAGATAAGACTTTCGCACGCAGATAGTGATAGATGCAGACTGCAAATTTCAGGGAAATGTATAGGTTGGTTCAGACTAGGAAACAATGAGGGTGCGCGTCCAACCAGTTCTAGGACTGAAGACCTGATGATGTTGAGTCCTCCCAATCTGTTAGATCGTTCCAACTCGCAATTAGGGTCAATGCTCTGTCGGTTAGCTTACCTAGAATCGGTCTTAATAGCTAATTGTTGCGTTCAATATCCCCTTGTTTGTAGAATGATTTTCGAAATGTCTCGCACGCGGTAATGAAAATCCCTAGTAAAGCTTGATTTTTATCGTACGTTGGTATTGAGTCTAAACATAGTCTTAAGTCTTCAGTGTCATCTTTATAAATTATTTATTCTTTGTTACTTCAGTCAAGTTTGTATTAAAGTTATTTAAAGGATCGCTTATTGTTATGTGTATTGTGTCATTATAAACCTCTGTTATAATGACATCGACTTCAGACTTTTATCGAATAATTGTTTTCTTATTAATCGTTGCAATAAATTGTACATAAATGTGTATAATTATAACCCTTTGTTATAATCAAGTTTAGACTTTTGCTGAGTAAATTATTTCAGCAATAATAACTTGTGATAATAAATTGTAATAATAAATTGTACATAAATTCTGTCGTTTCAAATCTTATTTGCTAACATCAATATTCAATTGAAAAATTTTTTTTAGGAAAAATGAACTGTAGGTACTCACAATAATTTGATTGCCAGTTCCATCAGTCTTCCTTCTTTATTGGATTAGGTCGATTCTGTACTTCGTCCAATTTTTGTTCTTTGTTCCAGTTAAGAATTGAAATTTACGGTCACCAGTTTTTCAATTTTGGAATCGCTAGTGCCCTTCTGGAATCCGTTCCGACTGCGGCAGGTAGGTTTTGGGCCTTTGAGAGTTTCTTTTTAAAAACATTTATTTCCCAAAAACACTTCTATCAAATTTATTTTCAAACAGTAATTACAAAAATGGTTTACTTCTTCTTATAACAACTTATAGATTATGTTCATTAACGTGACTTAAATTAGTTGACAAAAATAATCAATGTTAATATTTTAATAATTACCAATGAGTAACTTGAACTACCAACAATGTCAAAGTTATGAAGTTCGAGACTGACTGGCCATCAGGGGCTCCTCAGGGTATTTATGTGATCCCTGCTCTCACATTATCTTGTGGGAAAGTGCAGATCTCACGTCTGCCGTCTTGATAAACATACTGCTTTATTACAGTTTATTGTATCTGCACCTGCAGTATCAGGTTACGTCTGAAATACATGTCTGATATGAACTGTGATTATGCTTTAATATTATAACCTTGAATTAATACATTGTAACATGCCATTACTAATACATAATAAATGCATTTAAATTTATATACATATTGATATGAGGGATATGTAACTCGCGGCCTTCGTAATTACGTTGTTGTGGTCAGTTTCTATATCTACTTCTTGGTAGCTCTAATCTTTTACTTGATTCCTAAACCGTGGTCTAACCAGAATGTAATCTATTTGATATCTTCCTATGTCTCCTGGCATCTTCCATGTGTATCGTCTTCTAACATAATGTTGAAATAATGTGTTTGTGATGGTTAAATGGTTGTGGCAATATTCTAGAAACCTATTTCCCCTCTCTCGTGCCTAAACCAAATAAACCTACTACTGATCATTCTCTACCCTCACCTACCACTGCATTAAAATCCCTCGTAATTATTGAATTTTCATATTCTTTTACGCATCTTAGTATGTCTTC
This sequence comes from Platerodrilus igneus, assembly GCA_036346225.1. Lineage (NCBI taxonomy): Eukaryota > Metazoa > Arthropoda > Insecta > Coleoptera > Lycidae > Platerodrilus > Platerodrilus igneus. The sequence goes on along the minus strand of JARFIW010000012.1, from coordinate 8,645,286 downwards.
GATATCTTCACTTATACCTCTTCCCCCCTGTAGCTAGAGATGGGCATGTATTCTTGTATTATTACTATATTTACTAGTTTAAATTCAATCTAACCACGAGTACTCTTTCGTTAATTTGTAAATCGTTTTCTACAGTGTCCTATCTTTTTTTGCCTAACTATACCCACACCCAAATTTCCTTCCTCTGATCCTGTATGAATTACTGTAAAGTCTCCGCTCTAAAACTCCTCCGCCTTGGCGCCCAAACTTCGCTAATCCCTACTGTGTTTAATGTTAAACTACGCATTTCAAATTCTCTAGCTTACCTACTGTAGTTTTATAGATCAAGAAAAATGATTATTTTATTTGTCTGCCTAATTTCAAAATGTGTCGTATTGTAATTTTCATCGAACAATCTCTTATAAAACGTGATTCTAATTTACTCTCGGACGTATAGTATTTTTGTAAACAACGCCTTATAGCCTAGCGGTTTCAGCTCGTTTAAGGTGTACAGATAATCAAAATGTAGCTTGCATTGCTTCTTTTACTGTTTTTCGCAGATGTTTCTACTTGGGTACAATATAAGAAATCTTAGAAAGCGTATTTGATTAGTATTAAGGTTTTGTTCTCTATTTGAAAGGAAATTTGTGTTTTCTATTTTGAAACACGTGCATTTTTTAATTGACAAATAGTGCAGATTAACATTCAGTTATCATTTAATATTAATACGTGTCTGTGTTTTTTGAACTATATGTGGCGACGAAGTATTTTATAGCCCATGAGCTTTAGCTACGTTACGGTTTACATTGAATGTAAGTAATATGTACTCAATTCCGTTGGGGTTTTGAAAAATATATAGTTCAAATAATAACCGAAAATAACAGGGAGCAAACAAGAAATATAATATATAATAATATAATATTTCGAGTTTGCTTTCCCTACACAGCCCCCCTCTTTGCTTTAAATTATTTTACATGGCACTAGCGAACTTAATAGGTATTGATTTCTTGAATGCAGCTTCGCGCAGTAACCTTTTACCTTTAAAACGTACATAACATTTAATGAATTTAGTTGAATTGAGTTTGTAGTATTAATTCTAGACCACTCCCGCTGTAGCTTTGTGTAATGTGGGATGGAGATGTATTTCATCCCTTTTGTTGTGGATATCACATAAAGACTCGTCTGTTACACGCTGAAACTTCACAGGAAACTTTGTCGTACAAAATTAAACTGGTATGTAATGTCTTTTTACTTATAATAAGCTTGCCAAGACTTGATAGACCACTAAATGCCGAAATTAAATTCATGCAGAGCTTATTGCATGCTTACATGTCTCTAACTGAATTAAGTTTATTGATTAAATTTTGTTGTAGTACAAGAGACTGGGTGGCTACATTTTCATTTCCATATTCATGGTATTGTAGGTTTATCATCCGCATTGCACATATTCAGAGTTTTGCATAGGACAACGTGATTTATATCTAGTATCAACGTATGTAATTGTTCGAAATTTCATTTGTATTTCTAGACTTATTATGTTGACTACCGCCGAATAAATTTCTAGTCAAGAATAATGTAACAATGGTTTTGTATTTTAATTGGAGGTAGTAGAAATCTTCATATTTACATTAATCAAAAAAGAGAAACACACGCTACGAATACGGTACGATAATAATTTTTATGAGAATCGCGAGTTTTCCATACGCAAAGGAATGCGTTACATTCATTCATCTTTCGTGTCGAGTTACGATTTGATTGCTGTTCTCCGCTAAATGTTTGAATTTAATTCTAGGATGGTGTCAAAATAAATTTTCTTTTCCTCTGAAACATTCCAAATGAAGCATCTCTTGATGTTGACAGCGTGCTGCTTAGACGACATTATAATCTAATATTTGTTCGAATTTATTGTTGAAATGAGAATTTTAAAGGGGATCCACCCATGAATTTGCTTTTTGTACAGGGTGCCCAGTATTAAGATTTTATACATAAATAGACCTTTAATAAGGATACCTATATCAAGCATGTTACCTACCTTCCACCGAAAACGCATATATTAAAACCCAATAAATTTTTGAATAACTAACTGTTCAACACTAAAGTTTTTCAATATACGAGGAATGTTTCCAAAGTTCTGGAAATTTAGGTATAATTTATTTATTTTGTCAATTTCAATCAATAGCATAATCTCGTTTTCAACATAATATCCATTTAACTGAATACATTTATTCAAACGATAAACTAATTTCTTAAACCATCCTCAAAGAACTTTTTTGGTGTCTCCTCAATCCACGTATTTATGGCTCGTTTTACGGTATTTAAACACTCAAACCGAACACCGCGCAAAAGTTTATTCAGTTCTTGAAATAGATGATAATCACTGGCTGCAAGATCTGGTGAGTAAGGTGGATGCGGAAGAAATTTCCATCGCAAATTATTCAAAACATCCTTCGTTCGTCTTGTGGTGTAAGGTCTTGCATTGTCTTGTTGCAATAACAGATGTTTGTGTAACTTTCCAGGTCATTTTCTGATAAGTGTCTGTCGCAGCAGTGGTTCTGATAATAAATTCGAATAATATTCTGCATTAATTGTAATCCCTTTCGGCAGAAGATCTATAAAAATAATCCCTTTGCAATCTCAGAATACAGTAATCATTACCTTTCCAAAAGACTGAACTACACGCGCCTTAAGAGGCGGCCCTTCTTCGGGTTTACGCCATTTTTTGGGCTGACTTTTAGTCTCAGGATTGAGTAGGGAATCCATGTTTCGTCAGTAGTTATTATTCTATGGCAAAATTCATCACTGTAACGTGCTAGCACCTCTTGAAGTTGACGACAAGTGTCTGACCTATTGAGTTTCTGTTCTGGTCCAGACAGCCTTGGTACCCAGCAGACTGAAACCTTGCTTACGCCCAAACAATCATGTAAGATTTCATGAACTGCCGTGTACCGATTCCCAAGTGTACACTAATTTGACGAATAGTCATTCGCTTGTCCTCTTTCAGTAGATCCTTCACGGAAGTAATGTTTCTTTCAATTTACCGAAGTGATCGTCTTCTAATGATGCTCTACCATTTTTAAAACGATCCATCCATCGATAAACAGTACTTTTTGATTCTGCAGACTCGCCAAACACTCATTGCAGACGTTGAGTAATTTCTCAAAATTTCGCATCTTCTTTCCACAAAAAGAAAATTATTGCTGTTTGAGATCTAACCGCGTTCCATGGTTGCACAAATAGGGCTGCCAAAACGCGTCTATATCAACCGTTCACGTAAATCAGATTAAAGAATGTTGTACTAGATAGCTGTATATACATGTCAAGACTCTACGGCCAATAATAATGCTTATACATTCTGCGTAATTTAATTATATCTAAATTCCCAGAACATTGGAAATACCCGTGTATTTTCCAATTGCTTCATCATCTCCGAATAATTAGTTATAGTCCATCCGTCGAATCAAGGCTACGACGTCAAAAATAGAAATCCAGGCAGACAAATTCTAAATGCCAATTCGTATGAAAAGATATAGTACGTTGACATTACAGCATTCTGGTTTTTACGATTGGTATTACAATGCACTGTTGCCAAGCCTGGCCTGATTATCTCATATACTTTCATTAGCTGTAGTAATATTTGTATTTGACCAACTACTGTGAGGATATATTTATTGATGTTGCCGTATTGCTAAAAACAGAACCAGTTTTTTAATAGCTTTAGCTAAATTCAGAACTGTTAATTTTGTAGGTACTTTCACGTCATTCTAATATTGTACGAACTTTTTTTAATGTAACTATAATTGATAGCTTATTCTTAAAATGTATTTCTTCACAAACTAATCGTTGTTGAACTTTACTTGGTATACTTTGCTACATAACAACCTAGGGCCGTGTTAGAACATGATCGGAGTCTCTACAAGCGGTCATATACACCGTAGCAATAGGTAGGAGTGTATTTAAATGAAAAACACTTTTTCAATATTTGGCAACGTAGTCGACAGCTGAAATATGACGTCATAGCCTTGATTAGCCGGATGGACTATACCAGCTCAGTATAATTAATATTAAGAACCGCTTTGTAACCGTGTCCCAGTGGTCCATCAGCAAATGATCAAACAATAAAATATGGCATATGTTTGGTCAATAATATCATCTCGACAATTATAAGCAAATAAACAACTTAACTAATAAATGCGTTTTCTTAATTAGACACGTGTAACCGCAAATATGGTATTCGCAAGCATCCAAGCTCCGTGTCCTTGAAATGGATGTGATTGTTCGGGCAGCAGCTGTTTGTTGTACTATATTATTCTGGAAAGTGCCACTATGCACCTCACATTTGGTGATAATTACTACAAATTCCGTCAACACACACGTAAACAATTTAAAATACAAGCAATTGACCACTCCTATCCAAAACTAGTAACCGACTGACTAACCGACCCCTATCACATCTTACAAATATCTGAAGCAAAACCTGTTTGAATGGCGCGTGGATAGGAAAATTCTGCGGTATTATCGTATCCAGTACATTACCCTCATTAAATTTTGTTACTTAACTAGAAAATTTAATCTGCCTTACATCTACTAGATAATACAAAGCGACACTTTCAACAGATCAAAGAACTTGTTTTATAGTTAAATATGGCTTAAGATTTACAAGATTTGGTCTTCACAGAAAGTTCCCGCCTCGTTCTCCTATCGAATAGCAATTTGGACCATTATGTCCAAGGATCTTTCGTATAGAAGGAAACATTTTTTAATTTCAGCTGACTCGTCTGCAGACAATGGATGGGTCCTCACCAACACCGCATTGCTCTTTTGAAAAACGTCCAGCTTTCCTCGACGCTCACTTTTCGACTTTTTACTCACACTCTTTGTCAACAACTTCTTGTAAACTACATTCCCCCCAAATTAGGAGGAGGAACATCCTCAATTCGTGGAAACTACAAAATTTTGAATGTTATTTGTTTCTCTTGTCCCGAAATGCAAATATAAAGCGTAGCCCGTAACCGAACGAACAACATTATGTAAACATTCTCGAATTGTGCATGCCCAAGCGGAATACTTCGTTTAGCAAAAACAGCGCAACGGGCGACCAATTTCGCAATTTGCTATTTAAGTCGGGTTACCTTGTGCGAGTATGACTTATTATAGAAAAACCAAACTTCATCATTTTACTGGTATACAAACGTACGTTTCGTTATCAGAAAGGATTCCTTTAGATAACACCAAACTAACAAAATAATGGCTGAACGGACACCTTAAAATTGTCCGCGAGTTAAAGTTCGGGCCTTTGGAGCTGTGTTTTTAAAAAAACTTCGATACTTTAACAAAAAAATTTAATAGTTTAAACAGAAATTACAATGAAATTTAGAATAGCTGGTTCATAATAACTTTAATAAAAATAATTAATTGTACTGGGCGAGTAGTCTAGGTAGACAACAATGCAAAATCTGTAAACTCAGACTGACTCGGTTGAGTAGCTTCAACAACGAAGTATGGAGTTCGAAGACTGACTGCCGGGCATTGAGCTCCCGGGCTTTTTATAATAACCTGCCCTTCACACGGCTTGTGGGAACTTGCAGATCTCATGTCTGCTTTACACTTTGTTACAATGTATCAATCTTAATTCTAAGTAATTGCGGTCTGTTGACCGCCTGTGACCTGCCACCTGCAGTATCACTGCCCTCACGGATGCAAAGTTGCATGTCCGTTCTCATGAACTGTCGATAACCTCTCTGGGTTATCCTTGTGTTACAATGTTGCATTGAACTTATACTTTACTTTACTTAACAATTTCTAATAATTCCTATTAGACTCAATATATCAATATATATAGGTAATTGGGGGATACATAACTCGCGTAGTGGCATTTCTTAGAACATGTAACTTGACATATAGCAAAAACGCATCATTTACCGCTAACAGCTGGATTGCTCTCGCCCTGGACTGGCTCTATTCTTCTTCATTCGAGGTCATATAAAATCTTGCTTAATATATACAAATGTTTTTGCTCCTTCAAAATGTCCAATGTCAGTGTGTTGTTTTGTCACTATTTTCACCACCAACATCTAAGGTAAACAATTTATAACCCGGACTAAAACTATCACCTTTTTAAACGCAACATCTTTATGAATCACATGCCACTCAAAAATCTTAGCAGATTTTCCACACCCCCATTCCTCTCCCTTAAGATTATTATGTCAACTATTTTCGCAATCTACGGATTCTGCTTCTGATCTTCTACTACATTCTTTAACACTTTTTCAGCGGATCTTATATTCATCAGTGGAACTATCATTTAAAGTATCCTTTTTTAAATTGACTGCACCTTCATTTTTCATTGAATGACGAGACGTATAATACGCGATCACATTTTCGGTACCTCTGCAGCAGCAGACCGTAAAATTATGTTCTTGCATAAAAAGGATCCAAACAACAAGACATCCAGCTTAATTTATAATTTATTAGAAACGTCAAAACTTTTGATCCGTCACCACAACTAATTCCTTACCCAAAACAAGCGTGAGCCACTGTTTTAATGCGAATACGACGGCCAAAGCTTCTTTCTTCGTAACCGTATAACGTAGCTCGCAGCCACGTAACGTACGACTGACTAGCAAAACTCGCGATTTTCTTATTACCATCGTTGCTTAATTGATACAGGAATGATACAATTCCCACATCAGAACTATGCGACTGCACGTAAAATCCTTTTTGCGCATCTGGATGATACACCATGGTAAAATTTAGAAAGGTTGCCTTTATTTTTTCAAACGCTTCTTGTTTGACTTGAGCCCACGCTCACAGCACGTCTTTCCTAGCAAACGCAGTAAGGGGACCGTTAATTCAGCGAAATTGGTGCAAAAACGTCGCTCAACATTAACAAAACCTAGAAAACTTCTGAGTTCCCCAATATTTTTTGGTCGCTTAAACTGTTGAATTGTCGCAACTCGTTGAGGTTCGACGGCTATCCCTTTCGACGAGATCAGGTGCCCGAAAAGCTCTACTTGATTTCTCGAAAATTTTGGTTTTTGTTAATTTAATAGTCATATTTGCAGTATGAAATTTCTCAAACATAAACTTTTAATGCACGAAATGCAGTTCAAGGTCCTACGAAAAAATCGACAAATCGTCCACGTACACCAGTGTAAATTAATCACACTCCACCACCTAACACTTTGTCTAAACATCGTATGAAAGTACCTACGGTGGTCGTCAAGGCGAAAGGGAGTACTTGAAAACAGTACGTTTTACTCTCAACTATAGTAACCCCGTATACTTTTGGTCCATTGCTCTAATAGGCACTTGCCCATACCGTAATGCCAGATCAAGTGAATCGATTATTTGACCTCTTTTAAACCACATCAACAACTCTTTCACAATTTGTACTTTTAATGCATTTTTGTGAGCCACCGGATCGGCAAAACAGCCTCCTAAAAAGTATTGTATCTTTCATTTGTATTTATCGGAATAAAAAGTTTTAACTTGTTATTAGTAACTCGTAACGTTGGTGTTTTAACATTTTGACCACGCAATTCTAAAATTATACTCTCAGAACGGTTGAAATCTGACTTCCTGAATCAACTAATGCCTCGTACTGTTTACTCCGTATTCTGAGGTCCGCAACAGGCGCTAAAAATTTCTTTATCTCACCTTCATCTTCTTCATCGTTAAGAAGATTATTCGGTTCTAAATATATTTTATCTAGGGTTTTAATTTCTCGACTTTCTTCCTCGCGATTAATTGTAGGCATCTGATTATTTCTCGATGATCTACTCGCACGATTTACCCCACGGTTTTCGGTACTTTAAGCCTTCGAGTCGTTTGCACGATATTGCTTTTCATTATTTCCCTGCCAATTATTCGTATTGTTGGCCTGCTTAATCCTGGTCCGTTTTCAACCTCGAAAGTATCGTCTATTTTGGATAGATAAGTTTCAAAATCATCAATCCTTTTTATTCCCTTTAGTTCCACCCGTCGTTAAACATTCGTTTCAAAATGCATAGAAATCATACCCACCAAATTTCGGTTATAGATTCGTTCAGATACGAAGCTTTATTCATTAGTTTTAACAGGTAGACTGCTTTCTTACCTGATCTTTATTTCCATAAATAACTAGCTTTGATGTTCCACCCCAACGTCGAGCTTCGAATATTTACACAAAACGTTCATAATTTACAAATGAATTCTTCTTGGTCGAGGCCCATTGTAACGCCGTTTTCCGCATACTATTTAATACAACTTCATTTTGTGTGTTTGGGTACTTTAGCATCATCAAATCATTTATTTAACTTCTTAAGAAATAGTACCGGATGCATCTCTCCGTTAGGGTTAAAACTTAAGGTCATACCCCCAGCTATTTAAATACAAAAAAATCTTGTTTGTTTTCGGAATTTTCGGTGTTATTAACCGCGCCATTGTTAACGTATTGGTATGGCAAAATATTTTGTGTAGCCAGTCGTTTTTTATTCATATTTACAGTTAATCTAGACATGTTTTCTTGCATTGTTAACATACTTAGAGGTAGTGACTCCAACCACTTATTTATAAACAACTCTTATCACCCTTGGTTGCGGTTTCTGACACTTTTAATCCTTCGTTACTGCTTAGCGTTCCATTATCTGCTACGCCTAGCTTTGATCGTTTAGATTTTTTTGTGGTATAATTGTATTACGAAATCTTCACACCTTTGTAAATAAATTAGTTTTTAAGTTTTCGACGTCAGGATACATTGACCTTGCGACTTTGTAACAATTTTTTCTAGGGTATAACAAAATTGCTTTACGGAAAAACAAAGTTGTATTAAGGCAATAGAACAATTGAAAAAATTCTTCAAATATATGTATTTGCAAACCTAAATAGATTTACGAATTCTTAATAAGTCCTTGGTCCCATATAGAAAACAACATACATATGATCTGTTGTTACCTAGTTTAGTTAAATTTCAAAGTTAAGGTTCACATTTTGTATCCACATAATTCAGGTGTTTTGAAACCTTGCTTAGAAATAGCACTCTAATCTTTCAAAGTCCGTGTAAATAACTTATTGTTCACAATATATATCAAAGTTTTCAACTTGTTTCATAAGCACGACGCGTGTGTAACATGTCAATTCGCTGTTCCCTTGCCATGTTACATTGTGGTCCAATTTCCTTCAATATAAAAGCATTATTCGTCTTAATTTTATACTAATACCGTTTGCAATCACAAGTTAGTTTTGATTTGTGTAACATTTTCTTTTAGTATTATTAAATAATACACTAACTAAATACATCGATCTTTAGTCTTAATTTAATATTCTTTCTGTTGTATAAATAATATAAATAATTAAGATCAGATTTAATTTTCCTATTGGTTAACCCTTGAATAATGTCCATAAATACACAACTGGTGTATATATGAATCTGTTGTTCAGGATAGTTTTCTTGTTTTGTCCCTCTCTCAAAATGTGTGGTTATCTTTAAATCAGAACAAATTTTTGTTTGTCTTTATATCTAACGGTCTTTTGAGCACATGCCGTCTCCCGATAAAGGTGCCCTTTCTAAGGCCATGATGTCGTACCTGAATATATGCAAAATGCTTATGAAGAAGGTCTACCTGAATAACCCGTGCAAAATATTAAGGATGGTAAGCTGTTTATAGATAAATTTTTAAACTGTTCTTCGTGGCGTATTGTAATATTTCGCGTTTGTAACACGTTTATTTTCTAGGGTCCTTTGATGGCATATCCTCTAATGGCATATCTTCCCGTAGCATATTCCTTTGGTGAAGTATCTAATTATCTGTGCTAGGCTATCTAAGTTTATGCATTAATTTTACTACCTACAAATATTATCTTTTATCGTACAAGAATGTTATGTTGACGTTTTATCTACATTCTAAAATAAATTAAATGTCCGTTGATGAAACATATGGCTGTTGAACAAACAAGGATTGGATCTTACAAATTTGAAGTTTGAGGATAACAACCAAAATAATTAAGGTGTTCGTCTCAACAAACCGTAAGAACATCCTATAGTTCTGAACAAGCCGTAAGCTCAAAGCTTATACGTTTCTTTCATATATCTTGAATACAGGTAGGAGTTTATCTTATTTGTTTTTGTGACGGAACGATGTGCATGCGTTACATTTTAAATCTCAATTTTCTGAAAAAATAATGCATGTAAAAAATAGTCACAACTTTATTTATCGATTACCTTAACTAATTTAATATTATCTTTGCTTTCCTATATAACCTATTGAGTTGTAAACAGAAAAGCTTTTATGAAACCTTTTTTGTGCGTATTGAGTTTATGTTCAATTTAAATGTTTAATTAAAATTCTTTTAACTAATGTTAAATACAACAAAGCGTATTTATGATTTCGTTTTACTTAACCCCTGAAATATAGTCTTTTGCAATCTATCGCAGCCACAAACGATCAACGCTAGTGAGCACCAAGCATTTGTTCTGATAAGAATTCCCCAAGTCGAATTGTCTTCATGAGTTGTTTTCTCAATCCGATCATTTCCACGTAATCTTCGAGCCAAACAGGATGAGAGCCGTTGATGGTGAGAATTATTAGTGAAAAATTAAGCGCTTGAATTTATATTCGTTTCAGCGCACACACCCTCGAATTTGAAAACACCCACAAGTCAAAAAATATCCTCGAGTCTACAAATACACTCTGGTTAAAGAATACTCTCCGATCAATGAAAACATCTACAGAACAATGAAAATACCCACAAATCAAGAAGGCCGATAAGTCCCCTAATTTAAAATCGGTATGTGTCCGTTGCATTTTACACCGGCAACAAACAACTGGAGATGAACTGAAACTTGACCACAACCAACGCAGACGTAGCAATCGGAGGTCAGTGATTAAAGGCGAGTCTCTTTTTGTTAAATCTTTAAACGCATTTATTCAACAATCCCTTTTTCCCACAAATGGTTAAGTTCTTAGTCGGGGAAACCCCCATCGTTTCAGTTTGTATATTTTTTGTGAAAGAAAAGTCTTTCCTTAAATTTTGTTATATTTGAAGCTTTCGCTTACGAGAAGTTTAGAAGAGCTAAAACTTACTAATACCGAAATTGGATTTATATTAAGATTGCTTAAAATTGCAGTTTTTTATTAAATTTGTTTATGACTGCTAGATCTGACACTCATTCAAGGACTTAACTGTCATGTAACGAAATTTTGTTCAACTATTCTGTGAAATTATTTGTTTGTTAAATATCGTTATTATTTTATGCAAAACGTGTTTTACTATCGCCGTATCATAGGGAATTTTAATTTTAACAGGGTAACCGTAATAATTAGCACGGATAATAGATAGATTTTTAAAACTGTCTCTCTAACGTGGGGCTCGAATTGTTGCTCTATCTCGTCCCTTGAGGCAAAATTCCGGAACGCGTTTTATAAAATTCCTGTTACAACTTGTAATTATTCGTTGTTGTGATGAGCTTGACGATCGTGCCGCCGTTTGTGCGCCAAATGTAATGTTTCTTTATTTTTCTCTAGGGTTCTAGGTTCTCGACTGACACAAGCCTTTCACAAGGTAACCGAATTTTTTTTTGGTAAAATGGATTTCACAAATTATACACACATATACAAGTGATCAAACAATAAAATATGAAATATTGTTGGTCAATAATATCATCTCGACAATTATAAGCAAATAAACAACTTAACTAATGCGTTTCCTTAATTAGGCACTCCAAGTATGGTATCCACAAGCATCCATGCTCGGTGTCCTTGCAATGGATTTAATTGTGCAGGCCTCAACTATTTGTTGCACTATATTATTCTGTAAAGCGCAACTATGAACCTAACACTTGGAGATAGTTGGTACAAATTCCGTTATCACAGACGTAAACAATTCAATACACAAACAATTGACCTCCCCTATCCAAAAACAATCGACTGACTAGCCGACTCCTCACAACCTGTTGTGTGGCGCGAGCTACATATCCCCCAAATTAATATATATGTATACTTAAATGAAACTATTAACTCTTAAGAAATAGATTATTACATTGTATAATTGAAGGACATATTATAATAGGTTAATGAAAGTTCATAAACCAGACATGAGAACGGAAACAGTTACTTTGTATTCCAGACGTAATATGACACTGCAGGTGTAGGTCACAGTCGACTATAAGAAACCAATTGCTAGAATTAAGATTATTAAAATGTAATACATTGTATTGTATCCAGAAATAGCAGACATGAGATCTGCATTTCCTACAAGTGATGTAAGAGTCAGTCTGAGAACATCATAACTTTACCATTGTTAGTGGTTCAAAGCTACTCATTTGTAATTATTAGTTATTGATTTTAATTATTAATTAGTAATATTTAACTTTGATTATTTTTGATTTTAATACCTGTTATTAAATCCATTTGTAATTACTGTTAAAATACCTCGATAGGAGTGTTTTGGAAATAAAGTCTTTTTTAAAGGAAGCTCCCAGCGGCCCAAAACCCATCTCGCGTTAATGGGAAAATCCCGCGATGTTGTATTGTTCACTAGAGATTCAGGAAATTACATTTTCCCCAGGACGGAGCTCCACCCTATTGGCATCCGAGTGTTCGTCGTTTCCTGAACGAATCTCTACCTGAACCATGGATATGTCGCATGGGCAATGAAGACTTGACACTTCAGCTCTAACTACTTAGGTTCCAGATTTCAAACCCTGCGACTTTTTCTTGTGGGGGTTCGCGAAAGATGCAATACCACTTCCTCCCGCGAATTTGAATGACTTAAGAAACCGTATTACAGCTACATTACATGTGATTTTCCAATGCTCCACCCGAAGGTACTACATTGGCCAGGAAGCGAGTTTTTTTTACCTGGAAAATTTTGAATTTGCCGAATCCTTGCTGTTCCAAGCAAGGTATGGATCTTTAACGTGCGTGACAACACTCACACACGGGACCTCCATTTTACCTCTCATCCGAACGAGGGTGTATTTTTGCGAAAAATGCTCGCCTAACATTTTTCAAGCGGACCGTGTCGGGATTTGAACCCGGGACCTAGGACGTAGTAGTCACACACATACCACTACGCCACGGAGCCGCCTAGTGTATTACAGCTACAGCGAACTCAGTGGGGTAAGGCATTCGTCATCAAGTTTGAGATGAATTTAGCTCCGCCTAGATATTATCCGTGCAGCCGGTTATGGACCCTGTATTTGAATTATCCAATGTTCCATCCGAGATGCTACATTTTTGCTATGTGCAAATTTTAATGTGGCCGAATCGTTACTAACCCAAGCAAGATATTTGAAATACAGTGTTCGAATTATACAATGTTCCAACCGAAGAAGACAAGTTTTTACCTAGAAATTTCGAAACTGGACTTTTGCCATACCATGTAAAGTTAAGATTTTTAACGTGGTAATATCTCAAATATACACATGCACGCACGCGATTACCCACGCACACACGTGCGCGCGCACGAGTAACTTAATTTTAATCTTATCTGAACTAAGGCGTATTTTTCTTAAGAATACTCTAAAATTTTTCAAAATGCGCATGCCTGAATTGGGCTCAGAACTTTTTAGTAGTCACGCGCCAACAGATCAAACCACGGAGCCTTTAGTTGCAGAACTTTAGTTTTTTAACAAAATCAAAACGCGTTACCCCTAATTATTTACGTTTAAATTTTTGAACACACTTCCCATGGAGCTAGGTCGGCCAACTTACACAACTTTGCGTTCTACAGCATTATCTGATGAACTTTATTTGGCATATGAACTCGACAGCTGTCATTAAGTAATAACAAAAAGAACGTGGACGTTTTCGGTTTAGAACTATTTTGAAAATTTCGTTTGTATTTCACAAATAGATATTCTCGATATTTGTGTATTAAGCCAAACTTCGTAGGCATCTTTGAAAATTGATGCTATCTCAAACAAGAGTATCCGACCATTTTGGGATAGGGATTATTATGAATCTAGTACATCGTTTCTTACTTAGTACGAGTGTCTTAAGTTTTATTTTCGATAATAAGAAAACAAATCGGTCAGATTTTCCTAGTTAATTTTTTCTGCCCCATTTTTGCGGTCGGGTATTTGAAACACCTCATAGTTGATATAATTGCATTTGACTGCTAATCTTAAGCTCCACTGTTAGATTTCCGACACGAACCGTTTGAAAAATGTCAGGCGAGCATTTTTCACAATACACTCTTGTTCAAATGAGAGGTTTAAAAATAAAAATGCCGTTTACAAACGCATATACGTGTGAAAAAACAATTTATTTACAACGCTAACTATCGGGTTGAAATCAGGAATTTTAGATTACAGTGTCGATATTTTACTTTAATTTTTCTATTCTATTTTTTGTTTTTGATACATATAATTAAAGGTGTTTAGGTATTCATTTTAAAACATTTTTGATAGACTAGCCAAGAATAAATCACAAAAATACTCATTTCTGTAAGTCCAAGTCTTGCGATTTGTTCTGATTTAGAAAAAAACAGATAGTTTGAGTTATTTTGATTCTATTGTGATGTGCCAAATGAATTCCCAGTGTAGGTTCACTTCTTATTAAAAGACATTGCTTTTACTAGTAAGACTCGCTTTAATCTTTTTCATTTTAAACCTTTTACCTTTCAACTTGTTGCAAAATTTGCCGTGTTATTAGCTTAAACCTTTATGAATTATGTCCACTATTAAACAGGAAGTAACCACAATATAGCTTGATAATGTAGTTTAATTATAACTATTAAGATTAAAATAAAAATATTAAAACTTCCAATTTTAATTGTTGTTAACTACAGAAACTCATCTAATAAAACCATTGTCGTTTCTTATAACTTGTATATTTCAGTTAATCTCTGAACTTTCTATAATTTTTATGTACAGAACGAAATAAATATTTAAAAACTGAAATATCTCAAGGATACCATATTTGAACTTTGGATACTTGTGATAAAGGATGACGGTTTAAATCTAATATTGATACTAACGTCATATATACTAGTGATAATTTCTAGTAGAACTAGTAATTAAAAAAGGGAAAATATAAGGCACCGCGCAAGGTTTGAACACGTGTCCTTCCGATTTATACTCACATACTCTACTAAATTAGCTGCCGAGGCTAGATTGAAGGAAAGAAAATCTCACATTGCGGACCGGATTTATAACCTTGCGATTTATACTCGGACATTCACCTACGTCACTAGTATATCAACCTAAGTTTTAATTACGTTTGGTATTTCTGTCAAACACATCTGAAAGTATCTAGCTATTTTATTGTATATAGAAATGATGGATATATAAACAAAAAAATATTCGACTTTTGTTGGACAATGATTAAACTGCATTAATGTACAGTTGACATGTCATCAGAACCATAACTAAATATTGCTATTATTTTGAAGCATATATTTTAACATGCACAATTAAAATAAGGACAACCATAGTTAGACATTTAAGTATATATATATATATATATATATATATATATATATATATATACTGGGTGCTTCAAAAAAATGTATACACACTTTAAACTATTGTAGTTTTCCCGCACTACAAGGCTAATGTTATATTTCTTCGCCAGGTGCCAGCATAATCGTCCATCTATGTTATATTATCAGTTGGAATTTGTAATATCAACATGGCGGACGTACGTTTGAGTTTTGAAGAACGAAAGCAGGTTATTAAGTGGTACTGGAAGTTTGAGAATGTAAATGAAGTTCAAAGACAGTGGAGAAGGAGTATGATACAGAACCACCTTCAAGATTAACAATTACACGCATACGAGACAAATTCGAAGTTCATGGAACAGTGTGTGATGTGCATAAAGGTCATTCAGGTCGGCCTCGAACAGCTACAAGTGATGAGTCATCAACGACAGTCTTGGAACTGTTTCAACGCTCTCTAACAAATCTTCAAGGCAAGGGGCACGTGAAAGTGATGTAAGTGCTAGCAGCGTGCTACGCATTCTGAAGAGAGGCAAGTATCGTGTTTACATTCCAAGACTGGTGCAACAGCTAAATGACGACGATCCAGATCGAAGGTTGCAATTTTGTGAATGGATTCAGGAGATGGTGATACGTGAACCGGGATTTATGGGTAGCATCATTTGGTCGGATGAAGCCCAATTCAAACTTAATGGAACTGTCAATAGGCACAATTGTGTTTACTGGTGTGAAGAAAATCCTCACATTACAATTGAAAAAGCTGTAAATTTGCCTGGTGTAAATGTGTGGTGCGGTTTGTCTTCAAGGGGACTCATTGGACCTTTTCGATTTGAAGGCACTGTAACTGGTATTAATTACCTAACAATGCTTGCTGATTCCATATTTCCTGCCATTCGTGCATTATACGGTAATGATGATTTTATTTTCAACAAGATGGTGCTCCGCCGCACTATCACAGGGACGTACTAGCTTACCTGGATCCAAATTTGTCGGGCCCGTGGATAGGACGCAGGGGGCCAATCGAGTTTCCAGCACGCTCTCCAGACCTTACACCACTGGATTTCTTCTTGTGGGGCACAGTAAAAGATGAGGTGTACAAACGTAAACCACGTAACCTAGACATTCTTTGGAATGAGATTCAAGCAGTGTGTAGAAATCTCATTGGACGTTTTGATACGATGTACAGAATCTGTGGTGACTCGTACTCAGAATTGTATTGATGCTGCAGGTCATCAATTTGAACAGTATTAACATTTGTTATTTATGTTTCATTTACATTGGACTTTCAGCTTTCTATTTTCCTGAAATTTAACTTTGTAGAACGGTAAATAAATTTTCTATGGAAGTTCAAAGTGTGTATACATTTTTTTGAAGCACCCAGTATATAAAATAATTCAATTTATTGGGGATTGCAGCAAATTAAGAAAGTCTACTCTTTTTTCTTTAACTCAAGCTTTCGAGATTTTATTTTTCTCTTCTTCAAGAGTAACTAAATAAATACAATGGTAAACAAATAAATAAATTTTAAAAGTTAAATACTTACGAATGTGAGGTTTGACTTAGATTTAAAATATTAATTTTAAATTACAAAAATATGTTTCAGAATTTTGAAGGTAAAAGTAAGTGTCAATGTCAATGGGTACTACAAGATTAAAATTAGTGATACAAAAATAATAATTCCTTGGATAAATTTTAAACATTAAACAAGTATTAAAATAATTAATTAACTAACAAGCATAAACTAAAACGCAAGAGTATGTACGTCTGTATGAGAAATTTGTTTAGGTAGTAGGAAGACGTCGAAACCATAGAATCACATTCATTTTATCATATAAACATATATAAATGTATAGAAATACATATATGTGTGCGCATGTACACATGCAAACAATTCACATACAAAAAATAAATAAAACAAAAAAGAAAGAACATGTGCAAGAATACACGTAAGTATAAACGTAAATTTTAATGTTTAAAATTTATCCAAGGAATTATTATTTTTGTATCACTAATTTTAATCTTGTAGTACCCATTGACATTGACACTTACTTTTACCTTCAAAATTCTGAAACATATTTTTGTAATTTAAAATTAATATTTTAAATCTAAGTCAAACCTCACATTCGTAAGTATTTAACTTTTAAAATTTATTTATTTGTTTACCATTGTATTTATTTAGTTACTCCTGAAGAAGAGAAAAATAAAATCTCGAAAGCTTGAGTTAAAGAAAAAAGAGTAGACTTTCTTAATTTGCTGCAATCCCCAATAAATTGAATTATTTTAAATTAATATTCAGCAAATAAAACGTGAAGATTATATATATATATATATATATATATATATATATATATTGCTGTGACAACGCCGCACCGCACGTTGAGAGCGTCGCTAAAATAGTGCTGTGACAACGCCTCGCTTTGATGCGCCGCTAAAAGAGTGCTGTGATACAGCAAATTGTAAAATTCGAAATTGTTGACTTACCTTCCTTTTTAACTTTACTTTGCCTGGCTACCTCAACAGAAATTGTCTTCTCTATTATCACCCTTAGAGCTAAAATAGCCTCCTGTGTTCCCCTGTTTCGCCTAAACCTAAATTGTTCTTCCCCTAGTACTTGTTCAGCCCGTTTTTGTCCGTCTTTGTACAATTTTAGTTAATATTTTTGTCACGTGTGCTGTCAAACTTATTATTCACATCTATCCGCGCCTCTCTTTTTTGTTATAGTGACTATAGCGATACGTTTGAAATCTTTGGTTATCTCACCTGTTTCATACATATAGCTTACAAGTTGGAATAGAAGTTCTGTTACTGCCTGTCCAACGGCTTTTAGAGTTTCTGCTTGCACCTTATCTATACCCGGTGCCTTACCATTTTCAGGTCTTTTAGTATTAATTCAAACTCATCTCTAAGTATAGGATATCTCAAGTAATCATTTTCAATGTCTGATTCCTGTTCTGGTGCTGTTAGTTCCTCTCCTGCATATAATTTCTCTAAATATTCTTGCCATCTTACAACTTTCTCTACATTTTCTTTAATGACGTCTCTTTCCATGCCTGTTATATTTTTGCTACACGGTTTTATATCCTTAAAATGCATTCTAATTTGTTTGTATGCTTCGTCTGTCGTTCCTATTTCCATCTTAGTTTGTACCTCTTTGCACTTTTCATCAATCCATTGTTCTTTAGCTTTCCTGCATTTGCGAATAATTTCCCATTTATGACTTTGTATCTTTGTTTTGTAGCTTCGTCCGATCTGTTTTTGTATTTTTGTCTTTCGTC
The DNA here is from genome assembly GCA_036346225.1 of Platerodrilus igneus. NCBI lineage: Eukaryota > Metazoa > Arthropoda > Insecta > Coleoptera > Lycidae > Platerodrilus > Platerodrilus igneus. The sequence goes on along the minus strand of JARFIW010000012.1, from coordinate 8,626,615 downwards.
TATTAAATTCAGGATATCCTTAGTTATCCATGGTTTCTTATTTTCTTTTTGTGTATACCCCAGAATATCTCTGGCCGGCATGTCTAAGCTGGATTTAATGTTATTATATTCTGTTTCTACTTCCTTAGTATCAGAAATTTTTCCGATATCTTTCAGCAATTCATTTGACTCTTTTTCAAATCTTTTGTGGATATATTCATCTACAACTACAAACTTTCACACGATAGAGTCCATCCCCGTAAATAGTTAAGGCGATACGAAAGTGACCGACACAAACACAAACATCAACTACGCAGCTTTTCGGAGTTGTGCACTTATTATAGAAGATTCGTTTTTGGGTTTGCGAATATTGCCAAGTTTTTTACCAAGCTGGCTGCAGAAAGACGTCATTATGTTTGAGATGAAGATTGCAAAAATGCGTTCCAACAACTAAGGCATTTATTGACAACAACTCAGATCTTAAGTTATCCTCGATCGGAAGGCAAGTTCATCTTGGATACGAACGTAAGCGATGTCGCCAGCGAAAGTGTTCTATCCCAGATGCAAGACGGGTAAGAGGTCATCATTTGGTATAGAGTTCTTTCGTAACCATAACGAAATTATTGCGTGGTGAAATTCGTAGAACACTTTTATAAGTACCTCTTCGGAAAAAAGTTCACCTGAAAACCGACCAGACCGCCCAGAAGTGGATATTACAGTTTATAAACCCTGAAAGGCAAGTTCCCAGATGGATAGAAAGGCTGCATGAGTTTGACTTCGATACGAAACACCGTGCTGATACAAATCATCCTAATATGAACACGCTTTCGAGACGACTTTGCTCCGAATATTGTAATCATTGCTCACGGTTAGAAACGAAGTGTGACCTACTTGATCGTACTACCATGATCAATAACGATTGGTGGGCTACACAGTTGCGCACGGAACAAGAGAATTACAAAGACCTAGGTGGCATTCTGGGTAGGAAAGCCTGAGGAAAACGTCTATCTAGTACCTTGAAGTCGTACTGGGCACAGTGGGATTTCTTGAAGGCGGAGAATGGTATGTTGGTGCGATTCTTGGAGAATGGAGATGGATCCGTGAGTACGCTTCATGTGGTGGTTCCTAAAAGTCGGGTGGTGGATGTTTTAAGGACATCTACATAATGGTACCCCGGGAGGACACTTTGGCGTTGAGATGACTCTGGCGAAAATTGGAGCAAGATTTTACTGGGTACGCTGCAAGGACGATGTTAAAGAGTGGTGCCAGGAGTGTCAACTGTGTGCACCATTGGGAAACCGTATGGCACCAATGAAGCAATGCAGCGTGGGAAGCCACATTGAGAGAGTGGCAGTCGATATTGCCGATTCATTTTCTGAGATAGATTCCGTGAATAAAGGACATCTTGGTAGTCATACCAAAGCCTATGCTATACCAAACCAAGAATCTGTATCCGTCGCTGACGTGTCGGTAAAGGAACTGTTCTACGGTTTTAAAGTTCATATGAAGTTGCACGCCGAATAGGCAGAAATTTTGAGTCAGCGTTATTCCAAGAAGTTTGGTGGTTGCTGGGTATGAGAAAGACAAACTGCACCAATTACACCTGCAATCGGATGCTATGGTAAAGCGCATGAACCGCACCTTGATCAGGTACCCTTCCAACATCAGAGAAACTGGAATCAATATTTACTTCATTTTTATGGACCTTTCGGTCTTTGGTTTATGCGAGCACTGGACAGGCACCTGTATGTTCTATGCTAGAACCCGTGATACGTTTACTATACGATCTTGAATTTGGGCGTAAGCCCGGAGATGGCTTCGTGAGCGACAGCTAATGCGCAAGATGCATGAAATCCATGGCAATGTTAGGAAAAACATCCAGATTGCAACCGATTGGTTGAAAACTAGGAGTTTGGTTTTCAAGAGAGCGAACACGTCTAGCTATATAACCTCAGACGGATGCGTGGACTGTCGCCAAAGTTACAAAGGCATTGGGAGGTTCCATACGAAGTTATAAAAAGGATTCACGACTTGGTATAGTAAATTCGTAAGCTCCCAAAAGGAAAAACAATAGTGTACACGTTAATCGGCTATCGGCCTACGATAGTGATAACGTCGGCAATGTCGAAAAATAGCAAGCAGTGAGACGAATAACAATTACACTCGTGAAGATGAGCGAAAGTCTGGAACGGGCTATGATTGGTACAAGTCTCTGTACTGAGTAACAAGTGGTGCGGAAGTGGATTTTTATTGAAAGAATAATAAACGAAATAAAAATAGATATTTAAATGGCCGAAATACAAAGCTACTTTAAAAATACCACTTACCTTGAAAGATTTTACTGGTTGTCAAAAGTAAAGGACGCCCAACCCTCTTGTCCCAGCAATATTTCTGATACTTTTGGTACTCAGAAGACTGCTTTTCGAGATAGGTCCCCTTGCTTTCGGTGCTCTAAAATTGACCCCTCATACTTTTCCTGTCTCTGCCATACATTAAAAATACTTATTAACCTTTTGTCAAATTAAAGAAATTTATAAAATAAAAGGCATCTCCCAAATAGACTTTGGAGTGGCTGGAATTCTTTCACAATTATCTATCGTTATCTACATGATAAATTACTTCAAATACAAAAACACGTATATTGACCTTTAAACTAAACAAACAGAATATAATTTCCACTGGCCAGGTATTACAAAAAGAAATTATTAAAGAAACAGTAGTCTATTATAAATACTAAATTTTCACTTTTTAACTAATAATACATCCCATAAATAAAGTTTGTTTAAAATTAATACACACATCTTGCCTACCGTTTCAAAAGTTTCAAACTCCCTTTGCAATAAGATTATGCTTAAATTTAAACAAAATTTGCACAAGTCGCTACGTCATAGTCAAACAGAATAAAGATTTATCGGAATAATAATTAGGGCTGGGTCGGCGTATCGATACATCGATGCGTATCGATATATCGATACGTATCGATACGACCCCCGTACCGACCCCCCCCCCCCCCATACAGTGAAAAATAAATATCGATAATCAATATGTATCGATACGTATCGATATAGAATATGTATCGATATTCGATACGCAAAATCCAGAATCGCCCACCCCTATATATATATATATATATATATATATATATATATATATATATATATATATAATATATACACACACTTATGTCACAAATATTAAACTTGAAACTTTAATTATTTTGATAACAAGCAATCTTAGGTGAAAGATCGAATTGTCAGTAAATACATTATTTTAAAACGATCTTGTGATTTTATTCCCAAAAAAAGAGTAGATAAATTATCGATGCGTATCGATTCGTACCGTTGTGTACCGATACGTATCGCTACGTTTCGATACGTATATTTAATTTAAACGTTCCGATACGAATCGCTATATATAACTATACGTATCGATACGCATCGATACGTATCGATACGCACCGATACGCATCGATACGTATCGATACGCATCAATACGAATCGATACGTGTTGATACGCACCGATACATATCGATACGCATCGTTACGTATCGATACGCATGGATACGTATCGATGTATATCGATACATATCGATATAGAATATGTATTGATATTCGATACGGAAAATCCCGTATCGCCCACCCCTAATAATAATTTCCTATCAAACAACTACATACTATTTACAATTCAAAATGTAGATATTTATAAAAACGTAAACAAAAAAAAATCAAACGGTAGTCACAATTAAATTCCACTTTATTTTTTTTTAAATTAAGGACGTCCAAGAACGTCAATGTTTCACCTTTTTGCCTTAATTGACACTTGGTCACCCCATTCTATCTATTTAAATTCCAACTTTTGTTGTTGAGTGAAATCAGTTCATCGCCCTTTTATTGACTTGTCATTGTCCGATGCCCGACCGACGCGAATATAAATTCCACGATACACACGTGCTTGAGCTTTCTGACCTACCTATGCAGCAAAATTCAAAAACAATTTGTCGCCGGTCACCTGTATCGAAGGGCATATGGTTCACCATCTATACCTCCGCTATTCATCATGTGTTTCTTAACTTCCCAATTTTTTCGAATTTAATTGTTATATAACATTCTCCCTTTTTAAAAATTTTGTTCTCACACTTTGTGCATTTAAACTATCCTAATTTTGAGGTCAATGTTGGTCTCTCTGTGTCAACGCCTTCATTATGTGACTTGATGTGTGTGTTTTTTTAGTGTATCTCTCATATTTTCTGTTTCTTAAACTCGTGTGAATATATCAAAACGTTTTTATTATGCCGGTTATTTCCCAAGTGTCTATCTGTATTTTTTTAGATTTTAATACGAAGAGTTGTAAAGTACCAATGTGTGTTACCGCTTGTATTTTATAAACCGGGTGCCTTATTATTTTAATTCTTCCATCTTTATTTAAAATATTGAAATAACAACGTTATTAAATGTAAACTATCAAAGCGTTTAAATTTTAGCTGCTGCTTTCTTGATTAAAGCTCATTTACCTAACTGAAATTAACTCATTTCTACTACCTAATGTTTCATTAAATAAGGCACTGGCATTACAAATCTTTTCACAAACAATAACTACATTTGACCGAATTGTCAATTCACTTTGTGGCGTGGAGATCGCCAGCCTGCGGAACGAGGAATGTATCCTCAAGTGCTGAAAGCAACTTTAATTATTATGTTTCGGAAAGGTTCACTTTAACTTTCACGGAGAGAATACTATCTTCTCGCAGAAGGGTTCCGGAACAACCTTAAATATTTTAGTGTTACTACTGATTATGATCTCCTAGTAGTCAAAATACGCCTTTAGTTTGAAATGGTGCTTTGTTAAGGTACTTTAGGTGTTGAGTTACTGTATGTCAAAAGGTTTACTTTCACCTACGTGACGAGAAGAATATACTCAGAAGAGTTCCAAAACAACCTTAAGCGTTTTACTGTGCTTCGAATTATGACTTCTTAGTGTTCGAAATATGCATGTATTTTAAAATGGTGCTTTGTTAAGGGGTTTTTATTATATTCAATTAATAGCAGTTGATGAAAAACCACTTAAATACACGGTTACAGTTTTTACCATTCAGATCATCGATATAAATTTATTTTTAAGACTACTCCATTATGTCATAATGATTTTCGGGTGCTTGACATCGTTCGACTGCATGAGATACAAAATAGGACTTTTTTTTATAGAGTTTTCTGTCGACGAGTTTAAAGTTTGCATTTATTTTGTATTGTTGATAGAACAGGAATGGCTTGAGTAAATATTATCTCAATCGATACTCCCCTTTTGATGCATATATAACGGTGTATGTGTTAACTCGATCCGAAATTGATTCGAATATAAAATTTTTATTGATTTGACTTCCCTGAATTCATTTGTTAGTCCATCAAGTTCATTTAACAGTTGTCAATAAATAAGTGTTTAGTTTTGACAGTATTGTAAGAGGTCTTTATTATATGGTTAGATACTAATTTTGTAGATGCGGTTAATTCATCTAGCACCAGGTTACGTCATGTAATTACGAATACTCATCATGCAACGAAATCGATGTAAAATGATTACGTAATTTAGTCAAGTACTTGTTTATTCTATCAAAAAATCCGACAAAAATATTTTCTAATTTATTAATTTTATTTTGAAAACCAACAAATATTTATAGAATTCCCGAAAAGTGATATCATTAGTATAACAAGGTCATGGCGGTTTCAAATTATAAACATGGACAGTAGACGATTTGCGGGGGTTATAATATCATCACATTGCTCTTGTGATTTTTTATCGATGCTTTTTATATGGGTTATGCATCATCGCTGCTCTTCTGGTTTTTTATCGAATGTTTTTATTCTGATCAAATTCCAAGCTTATTATTTTTCGTTATTTTGCTTACGTTTAAAGACTTCTTTTGAGGCTACCTTTTAAAACTGTTTTCTATTGTTGTCAGAACCAAAAAGTTACGAATATCCTCTACCAATTTGATTATAAGTAGTTATAATTTACGCTACTTTTTATTTTTATTAATTATATTAGAATCGTTGTGTATTGTGTATCATACAAATAATTATTAAATTTTTTAATTTATTACCGGGAAAAGGTCCTTAAGTTGAGACATATGCTCAGATAGGCTCATTTGTATTGTAAATTTACGTGTTGTTATGGTTAATAATATCATAGAAAAATTCCCTGGAATATGTGCTGAAGTATTCGTGACTTTTGAAGAGTAAGGTATTGTATATTGAATTATACAAAAAACGTATACTCTGGTAGATATAAAATTTTAAGTGTACTCGAGATTACGTATCGAGTTAAGCAACAAATAATTTCCGATACTACATTATTTTATTTACGTAGACTAGCAAATGGAGGATATGTGGTATTGGATTTCCTTAATCGATTTTGAAAAGATAGTTTGGTCTATAAATAAAGAACCAAGGTAATGAGAAGGGTTTCTTTTGAAATAATATGAAAAATCGTGAAAACTAAACAATGATGACCCAAATAATATAATATTCTGCTTTTTAAATTTAATGTGATATTTGCCTTTTGATTTAATTGAAAGTGATAGTGCATCTTTAAATAAAGTGTACTTAGTTTGAAGTGTTAGTGAAACACGTTATAAATGATCAGTTAATTCAATATTATAAATTGGCTAGTGCAGCGATACATTCAACATGTAGAAAGGTTGGAGATCTCCAGTTCAAGATCTGGTAAGGGTATTCCTGAGTTTGTCGAATAGTACGTGAGAGATAGGAATCACTCAATTAGAGTTTGACGCAGGTAAAGGTTAATTGCACGAGAGGATGATTGAAAGGAAAACTGGTTTGTCATTTGGGACTAGGTATCACTTTATAGACTTTGAAGGATGATGCTACTTCACAACACACGAATCTTTGACAAGATTAAAAGCATTAATAAATGCCTGCATGTGTAAGGGCCGAAACGTATGGAATTATACAACAATGCAATCATCATTATCAGGTCTTCAGTCCTGGAACTGACTAGACGCGTACCCTCTTTGTTTCTTATTCTGAGCTAACCTGAAATTTCCACAGTCTGCATTTTTCACCATCTGCGTGTGATGGTTTGATCTAGGTCTACCCTCTACCTCTTTTTTCCTATTTTTGCTTGTAATATATCCTACACTATTCACCAAAAATGCCTTAGAACGTTGATCTTCCTCGGCTAGCTCTGTGCACTATCTCCTAGGATATACTTACCCCAACTACACATTTTTTCAACACCTTTACACACAACAAAATACAAAAATAAAATAAAATCCTTGGAAAAACACACTCTTTTATTCATATGACATAAGTGGTTATTCAGACAATCTCAATATTTACATTGTTATATTTAAAATAAAACATTTCACCTTTTTCTTTCAATCTAAATTGTTTGTGAGTTATTACACTTCAACGTTTTTACTTCAAAGTAGATGGGCCTATCGTGAAACCCTAAATTTGCCTTTACTTGGTCTATGGTGAGCTCAGTATAAACTTTTTCGCTGATATGCATAAAATATTGCATGGTCAAATTACTCTAAAGACCTGTTTACTCATTACATCAAAAATTATTACTCCTGTTTTTATTTACTCAAATAATAATGGAAAATTGTCTTTTATATACGGTAATCAAATTAATTTTTAGTTCATAAAATTTTCACCACATAATTCTAAACACACCTAGCTTTATAATACAATGCCAGCACCAAAGTTCAACAATAAAACAAAATTCGTTACCTGGTGAGTTCTTCGGACGCACCACCTCCTTGGATTTTCCCCACGTTCTCACTCCTACATGGACAGCAACTCCATCTCAACTCGTTCATCCAGTTCTCCCAGTTATTAGTGGATGCTTTTCATACCACCATCTATCCAAATCATGCCTCCGTCTCAATTTAACGTGCCACCAGCACTCTCGTTCAAGAAATACTTGGTTCACTTATCTCATTAGCATGCTGTTGTACTCGTACAATTATTTATACTAATTTATTTTCACCCTGTTTAATTTGTTAGCACCAACTCGTGCATCTAGAACACTTGTAAAATATACGACGGACTGCACTATGTCGCGGCTTTTAATTTTAAATTAGAGACGTCTTCTCGATGCTACTTAATGTACTCGAAGCGGATCAGAAGATTAAGAGAGCCCTACCACCTCTGGCAAGAGCTTTTATAATCTTCAAACCCCTTCTCTAGTCACGTATTTTAACAGTTTTCGCTGAACTATCACGTTCGTTACAAACAATTCTCCAAATTCCTCCACTCAAAACCCAACGATCTTTTAAAACTCAGAATTCACTACTTCTACCATGGCATTACCACGAAAAACTAGCTATCAGTTGCAACCGTCGACGCGTACCCAGAAAATCTTTCCTCACCATATCTCGAACCACCTGCAAAACACGACCATAGTGCCTGCTTTTCTATTTTCCTTGCAGTCATGCGTTCATAACCACTATTTTCTGTCTCACTCGTGTTTCCTTTACTTTCATCGAGCTCCCACTATCGCCGTTCTGTCTACAGTTACGATTCTCTCGCTAATTGTGGGTCTTGAAAATCGATATCGTCGATAAAAATCTTGCATCTTTGTTTTACCCATTTGTTTTTTAAAATATACTTGTCTGTCACGCGCTTGAAAACTGCTTGTTTTTCTATCAGCTGATGTATTTTTTGTCTCCCTTGATTGCTTGCTAACGATTCTCTGTTCCTTAAAATTATTGTTTTTTGCTTCACAAATAACATACTTGTTCATTAACCTGGCCTTTCCTCTGTACAATACCTTGAAATGTTATCGCATTGCCTTGTAGCTTTCAAAGAAATATTTATTTACTTGAAGCTTTCATTCTCTGAACTCCTCGACTGTTTGGTTAAGTTATTTTGTAGACTTCTACGAATTAAGTTAACGTACCTTTTAGTTTACGATGCTAAATAAATATCCGTTGCATCAATTATTGATTTTTATTTACCGCGAGGCTTTAATATTTGCCTGCAATAGTCAACCTTGTATTAAATTAACGTATACAAATTATTGATTTTTACCCTACCACGAAGTTACATAAAAATATGTCATTTAACAATAAAAATTTCTGTATTTAATTGTCTAGCTTGTCTTATACTAAAGTATGCAAATTATTGATTTGGAGCGTAATAAATAAACTATTATTTTTCTATCTACGGGGTCGTTATAAAAATACCTTCTTGGCCTATTTACACACGTTGGCCTTTGACCTACACAGTAATATATATATATATATATATATATATATATATATATATATATATACACCTTATTTCTCTCAATATTCAGTGGTAGGTGAAAGAGGTTTAGCAGCCTGCGACTACCAAGATCCACCAACACTTGAACATTTGCCGAATTAATAGTTTTCCAATATATCCTTTTGCACAACCAACATTAGTTGAAAATATTTCAAAATCAACAACTAGTTGTTTATAATAATTATCAAATTTAAGTGCAATTATTTTTTCGTTATTAGGTTTTTCGTCTTGAAACTGGTTAAACGTGTACCTCCGCTAATTTCTATTCTGGACTAGCGTACACTGTTCCCTGAAATTTCAATATCCTCGATACAGCTCGGTTCCCCTTCTGTTGTTTTGTAATTATATGCCCTATTTCACCAAGATTCAGTGGTTAAGAGAGTTAATCAGCCTGTGGCTACCAAAGATCCCCCAACACTCAGACATTACCGAATTAATAGTTCACCAGTAATCTTTTCGCACAATAACATTAGTTGAGAGTATTGCAAAATCAATACCTGCAGTTGTTTATAATAATCATCGGGTTATTTTTTCGTCATTAGGTTTTCCATCGTAGAACTGGTTGGACGCGTACGCGTACCTTCATTGATTTCTGCACATTTCTCTGAAATTTCCACAGCGTACATCTTTCACTTCTATGTGCAATTGTCTAACCTAGGTCTACCTCTACCTTTCTTTTTCCTATCTCTGCTTCTAATATTTTCCGTAGTATTCCCTCATGTCTTAGTTTATGGCTTATCGTCCTATCTCTCCTGTTTTTACTGTTTCCACATATTTCTTTCTTCCCCTACCAATTCTAGTACCTCTTTGTTCCTACCCTAGTCTGTCTATGATATCTTCATCATACGTCTGTAGCAACACATTTCAAAGGCTTCTTTCTATCTTTTTCCTGTCTGCTTCTTCTACGGTCCAGGTTTCACAGCCGTACAGTGTTGTGATCCACACATATGTTTTAAGCAATCTTTCCCTTGTTTCTGTATTTGTTGCTTTGGAACACAGTAGTTGCTTTTTCTTGTTAAATGTAGCACGACCTTGTGATAATCTTTGTTTTATATTTTTACGCTCTTTCAATCTAGAGTTATTTGGCTTCCTAGGTAACAGAAATCCTTAACCTCTTGTATGTTCTCGTTTCCTATTTGTGTTTTAATTTTTAATTTACTTTCCCCTCCTTTGCATACTAGTACTTTAGTTTTATTTTTGTTAATTTTCATACCGCATCTCTCTTTTAGAACTGTTTCCATTTCATTAAGAGCAGCTTCTGGCTCTTCTTTGCTAGATGCTAATACCGCTAGCTATATCATGTGCAAATCTAAGCATATCAATCTTTTGTCCTTGCTGTATAATTCCAAAGTCCTTCTGCATTTGACAGTATTCATTGCCTTTTAGATATATAATTTAACAATGGAATAATAAAAAATTTTTTGACAAAGTAGTGTGAACCTAATTCCCAAGAAATGTATCTGAAGTTATATATTTCTTAACAATTAGGTGCACACTACTGTGCAAATTTAAAATGCCATCTAGCCAAATTAAACAACGAATGCTGTAAGAAACTATTATAATGTGCTTTATTACAGCCGTGCTGGTTTTGTTGTATTTGTAGCTACCTAGATTAGTGTATTTTTCTCTCCATAAAAGCCACCAAATCATAAAAATGATTCAATCATAATACCATGTCGAAAAATTCAAAACGTAAAACATTTTCTCTTTGCAATGTAATTTTTCATTTCTTATCTATTATAAGTTCCGCTCCTACACCACTTTTGTGTATGTAAATATTTTGTTCTCATACTTTAGTTACTTTAGTTTGGAACTAGAAACTAGATCAATGTCATATTTTGACATAGTTTAATAGAATTATTGAAGAAGAGTATATTTTTTCTGTAATTATAGTATCATCTTTTTTGTTGGCAAGAAGTCTGATATTTATTAATATGGATAAATATAGGTTACATCCTTTCATGAATTATTATTAATTGTGGGTTATCACACTTGAAGGTTTCACGAGGTTGTTTTTTTTTGAACCTTTCTCTTATCAATGGTTATAAATAGGTGCGACATTGCCTTGAAGTGTTTCCTAGTTAGAGAGTAATTTGGTTATTAACGCCAGTTGGGGCAAATCTTCCACACCAGAGAGACTGCATTAATATTGTAACGAAAACTCTATGTGCACAAACAACTTTTCTTTATTGTCAAACTGGTTATACAAGCCTTTTCAACAACTCGTAGTTACAATAAAATTTCTACAAGCTCTCACAACAATTTACTTCCAGCTAATCGCTAACAGTACAAATATAATCAAGTATAATCTTTTTAAAATTACGATGATATCTTCTTAATTAACTTAATCTCGTAGCACTACTATTAATGTATCTAATCACTACAGTAATTTACAAGAACAGTTATTTATTTGAACATTTCTCTCACAAATGTACGACTATCAGAGCTTTATTTAGAACGTAATTTCGGAACTAACATCGTGATCAAAGCTTGATCAGAACTGACTCGCAATAACTATGCCCGCAAATTTATATACATTTCATTTGTTCTCGATTACTCTAATTCATACCAGAATTACATTCTTGAGATTTACAAAAGTGCGATAGAAGATATGACAGAAAGAAAGAAAATAAAATGGGGGGAAGAGAAGAAAAAGTTTAGGCTGGTTGAAAACTAAGGTTAGTAGGCGAAAATAGAGACATTAAATTAATCTGAAATTCTAAACAGCAAGAATCTATTGAATCACCAAATACTGACGATGATGATGTGATAGGAAAGGAGTATCTAAAATTAACCGTATTCCTAACAAATTATATAATTCAACGTATTTTTGGTGCTAATTGTGACAGAAATTAGTGAAAATAGTATTTTATTACAAATTTGAAAAAGACGAAAGGCGCATTTAGATAAGTTGAAGATTGACGATCAACGTAGAAACTTCGGTTTGCCAACAATCACATAAGCGAAAGACAGAATTTGGGAAAAATGTGGCAGGTTTCATGATTAGGTCAATTGACAGAACTATCGCCAACTTTTGCGTTTTCTGTAAATCTGCAGTTCCGTATTTTGTTTGGTTACCACGAATAGAACTTAACTCTACAATATGAGGGTCAATCAAATGAAAACAGGAAACATTAAAAAAGTAAGTCAACTGTTTATTATTTCATAAACAATCGCCATAACTGTCAAAACATTTATTCCACTACGGGACAAGACCGTCGGTGCCTTCACGGAAAAATGTTTACGGTTGCCTACGGAACTATCATTGTACCCAGGCGTGCACCTCTTCGTCCGAAGCAAATCGACGACATTGAATGTTTTCCTTCAAAGTTTTAAAAATGTGGAAATCGTATCGCAGCATCCATTGTAGCAATGAACATGTCCTAGCTGACTGCTGTCTTTTAATGTCACTCCTCTTACTCTATATTGTTTATTCCATTCAAACACGGGCACTTGACATACTGTATTCGTCATACATACTTATTTATTTACTTAAAGTTTGGTAACGGTATGTTGTCTAAAATTTTAAATAACCCGGTTGTTCGTTTCCTGTAGTTGGAGCTGTGCTTTGGTCATATCGGGATTTTTATTGCAGTGGTGCACCGTGGAGACGTTGTGTGCACCGGGCAGTTCTTGAGATCGCCCTGGATGTGGTTCACCCTTACTCCGTTCCCTTGTTGCGGTGAGGAGTCCATGTGAGCCTCAAAACGACCCTTTTCCCTGCCCGACTGCTCGCCCCTTCTCCATTCTGTCTGTGATCCAGACTTTGAGTTTGTAGCTACGAGAAGGCAGCACGTTTGTCCAGTGTTTTGTTAGTGCGTGTGTCCGCGCGAACGCGCGTGAAGGTAGGAGGGTGGGTGGGTAGCGTGCATGTGCGTATCATTGGCATTGTTGCTTGTTCGCTGGTGCTCATATGAAACTTCGCCTACGTTCCCGAACCATCGGTAACCGGGAATTAGGACCGTTGACTTTGTCCTGACCTGTGTGTGCGTGCTCCGTGATCATCGGCATTATAATTTGAATTAGGGCCGCTATACTTGCGGTCACGTCCCCAATGCTCCACCCGGAGGTACTACATTGTCGTGATCATCGGCAGCCGGATATTACGGATACACGCAGGCATTGCGACATCAGTGTACATTTGTATGTTACGCACCGCGCGCGCACGCGTGTGTGTTGGCGCGCGCGCGCGGTGCGTGCGCCCGTGTGCGGGTGTATATGTAGGTGTTTATGTGCGCGCGTGCATGTGAATGCATGTGTGCGTGTACGCGCGCGTGTGTGCGTTCACCATACATAGCAGACATTTGGGCATGAATTTCACCTCCTTCCGCAGTCAAAAAACGCACTACAGCACGCCCTTCCTCTTTACCAGTCTCCATAGTGGTGTCGGACTCACAACGACCCGCTGACCTCGCTTTGAGCATGTCTTACAGACAAATGATGCAGCGATGAACGTTCGCACAGTTCCTTCCTGATTCACAATAAAGGACGTGCCTATACGCAAACCTACCTGCGTTACCAACCTCCACGTTATGCTCGTTGTATGTATAGTCTCGCTTTCATTTGACTTCCCCTTATATAAGCTCCAGGTTTTAGTTTTGTAAATTATCTGTAAGTAACGTATTTACGCATGGTTTTTAAGATTTTTAGTTTTTTGTAAATAACTAGTAACTGCTAGAAACATGAAAATTGAAAATAACACGTATCCGTCAAGCGGACATCTGATCAATTCGGATGCAGAAAGACCCTGAACCAGAATCTCAATAGACTAATTGAAAGACCAGTTTCTGTTTGTGTTATGTTTCCCGCTGCGTGCTTTCAGCTTCCAATAATAAATCAGTCGAGATTCTTTTGTTGCTCAACAGCGCTTGTCGTATAAAAACACAAGGCTCTCTTGGCGAACTCTTTCCCTAAACAATTTTTATTAAAGGTTTTATAATCGTATTACAATGTTGAATCAGAAAACTTCTAATACTATTCTTGTATGTTTGATAACTTATTTTTAATTTTTTTAATATTGGAAGTCATCTGGATCTATGAAAAGCTTAAAACAACACCCACCACATTTTTTCCTAATGAATTAGTATGTTAAACGAGGGACGGACGAAATTAAAACCACTTATTAAATTGAATTCCTCCCCGTTTTAAAACTGACATAACATGTTTAAACGAGATTTTTCCTGATAATCAAATTATATATTGGTTGAAAGCAACCCTTAACAATGAAGTAAGTGGCTTTGTTGATACCGTTTGGGTGCTACAGACGGCGGCGACGTCGAAGGCGCTGGCGTTGGGCGTGACCCAGTTCTCTTCTTCTTCGTTTTAGTTTTCAGTTGCGATTCATTACATTCAGTAAAGCGTGGTTTACACCCTCTTTCAGTTATATTTAAATTAGGATAAATTCCGGGCCGTTAAAACAAGAGTGAGAGAGAACCGTTGGATATAACCGTAAGTCTTTCCGATTATTTGACTGTGTTAAAAAATGTTTCTTAATTCTACAGAAGTAGTTTGAAATTGGTGCGCAACACTTGCAGCATGTTTTTTTGTAAGAGTTCAATCATCTTTTGTGTTTACTTTTACATTATTTGTTTAAAATTAAGTTATTGTATAAAGAGGATGCTATTAATTCTCGTATCTCTTGTTTGTTCAACCTGACGGTGAAGGGAATGTGTTTACGTACATATTGATGATGATAAAAGCCACTAAAACAGAACTTGGTTGTCATTCCAGATAAGAGCATGTGCCGAACAAAGTGTTATTGTTATATTGTTCAAATAAAGCTAACTAAACGTATGCCTAAATTGAATTTGATATTGCAAACATATTTCCATGACTAATGATTTGCTTTTCCTAAATGCATAATTATTTGTATCTCCAATATTCAATAACTTCGTGTTTATACGAATGGAAGGATGTAAACAATCCAACTGCGTCCTTAAATCACCATCGACGTGTTTACAGAATCTACTTCCTAATCAATCCAGTGCTTTCCCGTCAACCATCGTTCCAATTGAAGTAGGATGTACGAAGTGAATAAAACAAATTAGAGGAACTGAGGCTGTAGCATGTTTCTTTCAACTGAGAGTTCGATTAGCTTACTTTGATTGAAGGAATTTTTACAAACTTTAAATGAAACTTGTATTTATTGATTTCTATCTTGCAACACGATTTTGTCCTGAACGGGATTTTAACGCAATTTGTAATTACGAACATAGACGATGTAAGGGGTTAGTGGTGAGTTAAATTACATAGTGGTCCGTTTTTTAAATTTGGAAAATTTTTGTGATATAAATGTGTCAATTTTATGCAGGTGTATTTATCTAGTATTTACACAGCCCAAAAGTACCCCAAGTAAGTTGAGGGAATACCATATGCGACTCCATTACCAACTAAAACAAACCTATTCTCATTTCGATCTTGTGTAGATTTTCCTGTACCGTCGTTTTGACAACAGATCTGGTCGTTGAGGCGAATCTATTCGTTGTTTCTCATCTCTAAAATACTTTCTTCGAATTTTGGTTTTCATTCTACTTTTTAGCTCACAGGGATCTGGCATGGATTCGACTTCTAAATATCGTGTTTTTTTTAATGAACATTATTTTCTGTAGGGTTTTTTATTTCTAATTGTTTATTTACGCGCTAGAGGTCTTATAATCTTATATATCAACTTACCTCCGCGTAATTCTATTGTTCTAAATGTCGTTCCTACTTTTCAACGAAGTGGACTGTAGGCGATTTATTGGGCGTGTTACGTACATCACTGTTTTTTAGGGATTTATCGATAAATTCACATTCGGCGACACTATTGACTTCACTCACTTTACCGAACGAACAACCGTTTTTCTTCGATGCTCATGAGCAAGTGTCTGTCACTACCCCTTTTTTCAACTTAATTTCACAGGCATAAATGAGGTTTTATGACAGATTATAACGGGACAAGGGATGACAGCTTTACTAATTGATTTACAACTAGGAATTTACAATGATTTAAAATTAACTACGAAAACGTGCGACAAAGAGACAAACACTAATATTACACTCTATTTGCTTATAGCAATTGTTTTTTACTTTAGAAATTTATTGTGATAAAAAATGTGTGTTCCAAGGTGTCGAGAGTATGGGAACAATTCTAAATATAAATTTAATTATTGAAACCCTTTTACCGAGCATAGAAAAAATGGTGTAGATTAATTATATGAAAAAGAATCTGCAATCGCTTACTCGCAATGAACCGTTTACTTCAATAAGGCGGTCCACGAGTGCCAAACGGTGTCCGTTATCTGCTACTCACAAATAACTTAATAATTATCTTCTATTTATTTTATGGTTTCAACAGGACAGAGCCACTTCCGAGACTACGGCTGTTTATGGAAATTTTACAAAGCATGTTTCGTGTTCGTTTCATTTTTAAATTTGGGGACCTTTAAGAATTTAATTTTCTGAGATTAAAGAGTGCTCCACATATAGGTAGAGTAGAATCCCTGCTGGGGTTCAGCGAATCCCTTAAAATTTAAAATAAGCCTTGCACTTTGGCAGGATGGAAGGGCTGTTTTAAAAGTAACGGAATCGCTGACTGTACTTCCCAACTAACTTGATTTTTACATCATGCCGAAGCATGTGGGGGGGGGGGGGGTTGCATTAAAAATACTTATAAAAATACTTATTTGATAAACCTAAATGGTAAGATGCAGAAATCTTTAGGTTATGATGAACTTCAACAGCAATAAGAATCTAAGTGAAATCTGAAACATAAAAATACATACAAGAAAAATCAATAACTGAGGTTGCTGTTTGTACCACATAAAACACATAAAGCAATATCCAAGTAATGGTTCATATTGGAACCATTCCAATAAACTTACTGTCTTGTGAGAAATTCTTATGTCGTATAGTTGAAATTTTCAAAATAAACATTAACTTAATTTTAAAAAAATTAGATTGAACTTCAATATTCTTCTCTAATTCTCAAGCGCAACACTCATTTTTTTAAACCTTTAGCAATAAAAACAAATATTGTCCAGTTTAAACCCACAATCACAATATACCAACAGTAAGCGAAAAACGCCCATCTCAAGTTTGATTTTACTCAAAATATATCAAAGATAATTTATAATCAATCAAAGTTGATGAATTTTCTAATTCACAGATGTGGCAATTAGAGTACATAAAATATCACAAGTGTGGGTGTCGTTTGCTTCAAAATTATACATAAAAAATTATCTCAAAACCAGTATATTATCTTTATAATTACAACTTTGAACTATCAACAAGTCAAAAATATAACACAACTGCCATCTGCATTACTGAACTAATCTGAAACTTGTTTCAATAAAGTTCTTAATGTTTTGGTTTTAGAACAAGCGCTCATTTAAACACTCAATAAAAAATATATAAATGTTACTTTTAAATTTTATAACGAAGACAGAACATCAATTACCAATCTTATGTACTACTAACGAGTTAACTAAATTTGCAAATCTTCTTATAAAATGTTGACATATATGAAATAGAAGAAAGTGTTTACCGTAATGTGTCCAGCACCGAAATTAAATTTATAACTTTTCTGAGAATGGTCTTCAGGACAAAGCACTGCACGACTTCGGGCAACCTACAGATCGTAGCTGTTTACCCAATCAGCAGATATCGCTTGTTCCCGTTGCAAATTTAACCGAACTTAATTCTCGTATTCCAAAGCTTCATTATTATGCGTGTCAACTAACCAAACAACTCTTCACGTACCACGTGCAACTGTATTTATTAAACTTAAACCGGCCAATTCTTCAACCATCAATAATCAATCAGGAATGAATCTTCTAATTATTGGGAACGTCCATCGTGTTTGACCGAGACCTAAAAACTAATTGCAATTCGGCGGCACCAGACCACGCGGATTGAAATCATTTTGTTGAGTTATTATCACACCAACATTATAAGCAAGAATGAATGAACGAACCTGTCCATCCGCCTACAACAGTTTACATTTGCGCGCGCGTTATTTGTTGTATTACCAGAACACCTAATGCACAAATAAGCACGCATTGACCTCGAATACAAAATTTTTAAAGAAACTTTTACAATTATTTAAATGTACATTTACATTAACGATAATTCACCTTCTGAAACAAATATTTGGGCTTTTGTGATATAAGAAAATTGCTAATAAATAGCATTGTATAACTGAAATGCTACAACCTTATCTGACCGTTATAGTTACCGGATCTCTCAGCTTGAGATTTCTTTTTTACAGAACTACTTTAAGTCGAAGGTATTCTTCAATTGACGCAAACTTTGGATCAACTAAAATATAATAATCAGGGATTAACACAATCTCATTTGAAACGTTGAAGCAGGTGATGCAAAACTTTCGAGCTAGGCTTTAATAGTACCAGCAGCGAGGAAACGGTTATTTGACTGATATAATATTTAAAAAATAAAACTTCCGTGTTTCCTTACATCTTTTTTTTTAATTTTTTAAATAAAAATTTAGCCATTGATAAAAACAACTTAAACACACGTATTTAATACTACGATCTCTTACGTTAGGTGCCTATTAATACTATGAGCCCCACGACTTGGGTGTTATTAATACTGCGATCTGCTACATAGGGTGCTTATAATTGCGACGAGCCCCACGATTTGGTCGTCATCAATACTGCGATCTTCGCTGCTTCCTATTCCGGGACCTTTGCTTATAAAACTTGCCACGACTGCTTTGCTCACTTTTCTGAAAATAAACTATCTACTCGCGATAGATTGTCTTTCCGTGAAGTTTAGTTGATGAGAATTTGGTTGAAGTCTGGTAGAAGCTAAAAAATGAGATGAAAACCTTGTTAAATAGGCTGTATTGATTTCGTTTCTCTCTTTCGATCTAAGCAGCCAAATATAGTAGTTGAGATTTATTCAAGTAACTATTAATGCGTAAATAAAATAAGTATTAAGTCGATTTATAGTTGTGTAGAAATTTTAATGATTTTCGGTGTAATTTCGGTGTAGACTTGAGCTAAGATAGCAGAAAAGTGTTGTTCTGTGTGTTTTGTTTTAATTTATTTCAGGATTCATCCAGAGCACTGCGTGTTGTGGCGTTTCAGCCGAAAAGCAGAAATTTTATAGCTATATATTGCTATGATATCGTTGCAATAACCCGGTGCCCCCTTCTTTTTAAAAAAAAATAATTTTTTTATCAATTTTAATTGTAATGCCTCGACTAGCTCAGTTTTAACCACGCACGGAGCTTGCGACGATACGACAACAAAGAATTCTTAATCTCCCTTTTTATCTCTACTTCCTATGTATTTGAGCTAAACACAATTAACCACAATTTATATAATGTTCTCAATATATACAATGTACAAAGCGTTTATAATGTTGTTGAATAGAACCCCTTTTATAAAATTGAATTAATTTCTCCCAAAAATTATAACTCCCTTTAATTGATCAAAAAGCCAGCAAAAATTGCCATTTTTATTATTACTTGAAGACCTATGAACGTTCATTAGTCTTCCTTACATTTTTACGTAAATTATAACGTATACCAAAACGATTTTTGTTGACCCTTACATAAATTTTCGTGAATGCAAAATTTTTAAATATTCAGAAATAAAATTATCAATGCAACAAAACATTTATAATTGCTAACCTGTTGTCCTTTTTTAGCGTGTCTCGTTCCCCCAATTCAAACCAGTTTCTGCTCCAGTTATTTCCAGGTATATCTTCTCTTGCTTCACGTATATTCCTTATTCGCTGGTTCAGCTTCAGTTTATAGTTACTCCTTGAGTTACCCAAATAGGATTTATAAAATCTGCGCCAGGTGGATTTTTCAGATATTTATTTAAAGGTCGGATCCAGAAATTGTTTGGATATACTTGTTCAACTGCTCCAGGTAGGATGTTCATATAAAGTGTACTATCCTAGCGACCCTATATATCCCTAAATGACCTTATTATCATAGCAAAATATATATATATATATATATATATATATATATATATAAACAACTGATTTTTGTGATATCATTCTACCCAAGATATCACAAAAATCAGACTCACATAGTTACGACTGTGGCTGCACTAAGTTTTCGTTTTAATATTAGGAATAGAGTATTTCATAATCCGAAAAGGAAAGTTTTTTCATCTTTAATTAAATTAGTATGATAAAATTGCGATTTTCCGTTCTCACGTATCATAGGGCAATAACCTACAATTTTATTGTATGTATTCGTGTTAAGCACGTATTTCCCAGGCAAAAGTAATGTATGGTTATGGCGCTCAGCGAATCAGACATTTTATGGTGGGGGACACCATTAAGTTCATGGGAACGAAGCGATTTAAATAGGGCTTGACTTCCGATTACCGGACAATATCAAGGTATTAAACGCAAGGGAGCGTTAAGTAAGTGCGAAGCGTACCTTTTTCTTTTCTTTTACCTGTCCATTTACCTTAGTAATATTTTGTTCCTTAAAAGTGTAGGTTCAACGCACTTCGCAGCCAGAATTTGGACTAAACTTTAGAAACGGACTACCACGCAACCTGATCTACCTGGAGACATACGCGGAGGATGCCTTAGCTGCGTGATTTTTGTATTTTCTGTATTCGGGTTTTGTTGAAATACTTTAGAAATGGGCCATATACGGAGTCACAGAAATTAAAATGGGATAGAACCTTGCTTAGTTAGAACTTTCTTGTTTGCATAAATACTTTTGAGCAAGTTATATGTTCTTTGAAGACTGCTATTTATGTGAGAAGTAAATGTTAGTTCAGTGTCCATGATCAACTCTAAATTTCGAACTTGATTGCTATATTTTAGTATTTCTTTTTCCAGAACAAAATCTATGCTACAACTAGAAAGATATTTGTCTTTTAAATGTTTAGGCCCAAAAAGTAGAAGTTCCGTTTTAGACGGATTTACTGTAAGAGAATGCTTTGATGAATAATCAACTAAAGCTGCCAAATCCTGAAACCAATTTGTTGCAGTTCTGAATTCATTTTCCCCAAATGAAATATACAGTTTAGTATCGTCCGCGTAGCAGTGTATGTTGCTATCGGTACAAATATTTGTAATCGAAAAGGCATACAGTGTATATAACAGGGGGCCTCAATATGGATCCTTGCGGAACACCTGCAACAAGGGTTTAGAAGTGGATAGCATTTTCAATTCTAACACTTTGTGTTCGGCCTTGTAAATACTTTGCAAAAAAAAAGCATACTACAGGATCCATACCGATGTATTTTAGAATGACCAACATTAGGGAATGGTTGATTCTGTCAACGCTCTGGAGAAATCAATAAGCGCCAAAAGTGTTAGTTAAGAGTAGTTTATAGCAACAACTATGTCGTCAATAACACAAGTCAATGATGTTTCACAACTGCGACCGGGCCTAAAACCCGATTGCGTTAATGGGAGTATGTTATTATCATTCAAATATGCACGAATTTGTCTAGACAGCTCTTTCAAGTATTTTTGATATAGCTGGGAGAATGCTTATGAGACGAAGCATTTTAATATCAGTTGGATTTGCACATTTGGGTAATGGTGTAACAACAGCGTGTTTCCACTGTGCAGAAAATACACCTTCCAACAAATATGTAGTCACTTTATTGGTAATATAAGGAATGATGTATGAAAAAGACAACTTAATCACATCAATACTACGACGCTTGTTCAATTGAAATCCATCTTTGGTTCAGGAAAAATTTATTGACAACTAAATTTACAAATAATTACCACTACGATTAAGGCATTGTTTCGTCAACCTATGTATACCCTGCCTAAAGAAATCTTGTGGCTGCTGCTCGAAGAATTCTTTCACGGCGTTTTATACTTCTTCGCCCTACTGAAAACGGTTACCTTTTAACGCTTTTACAGTGGCCCAAAGATGTGAAAATCGCAAGGCGAAAGATCGCGACTATAGGGTGGATGTTCTAATATCCTCCATTTCTTTCGCTGTAGATTTTCTTTCACTACGTTAGCAACATGAGGTCAAGCATTGTCGTGAAGCAGAATGACACCACGTGAAAACTTTTCTGGACGTTTTCGCCTTATTGCTTGATGGAGCTTGTTCAAAGTTTCATTATACAGGTTTGCGTTGATATGCACCCGAGGTTCTGCTAATTTTATCAACAAGGGTCCTTCATGGTCGAAAAAAAATGTCAACATGACCTTACCGACAGAAGGTTGAACTTTAAACTTCTTTGGTGGCGGAGAATTTTCGTGTTTCCATTGCATCGATGACAGCTTACTGGATGGTTTAAAATAATTACACCAAAATTCGTCGCCAGCAATTATTGACGAGAAAAAATCGTTATCATTTTGTCTGTATTCCGTGAGGTATTGCAAGCTTTTTTGGTTCTCTGACAAAAGACGGGGAAACCATTGCGCACAAACTTAGGTATAAGCCTAGTTTGTGTACGATGCTATGAACAGATCCGATACTCACACCAACATTTTCTGAAATTATTCTGATTGAAACACGACGATTTTCTCTAATCAGGCCTTCTACACATGCCATATTCCTGTCTGTTGACGCAGTACACATTGCACCTGGTCGCGGCTTTTCATTCGTCCCTTTGCGTCCATTCTTAAATATTCGACACCATTTCTTGACAGTTGGATACGTAAAACATGCGTTTTCATACACTGCTTGCATTCGTGTATGAATTTCCAATGGTTGCAAACCTTTAGCACACAGAAATTGAATAACCGCACGCTGATCACATTTGGTTGGATTGTTAACAACAAACGTCATTTCAAAGTCACAATACTTAAAATCCCTGTCAAATATATACGAGTGAAACTGACCAGTGGGAAGTTTACAAACACCACTAACGTTGCAAAACGTCAGTTGAGTGATTACAATTGTTTCAAAGGCTAACTTAACCAAAGATGGGTTTCAATTGCCTCGTAATACCGTCGCTCCCAACTGACTTAGGAGATATTGATATGACAATGTCACCGACTTCAGTATTAGAAACAAGTGAGAATTAAAATTGATTATCGAATAGCGAGTTTCTTTGATAAAAATGTAGCATTAGAAGCACAGCGATATCATTACTGGTATTATTATACAACCAAAGAATTCGTCAATTTTTTCCACATTTCTCAAAGAATCGGGTATGCAGTATTTTTACTATTTACTATACGGTAACGTTTAAAATATCTCCAGTTATTTTGAAGTAAGATTGTTACGTTTATTTTGAACAACCCGTACATTTTTTCTGTTAATAAGAAATACGTGGTTTAATAATCTCTTTGGCGTTAAAAACGAAAATTAATTCAGTAAATTTAAATAACCCTTTTTCACGTGTTAATTTATTTATCTATTTGTATAAATTCGATTCCTATTGTTAAACCCTAGAGCCTACTTAATAATAAATACTCCTTCTAAGAATTCCTCAACGTAAAGTTTATGCTAAAATTAAACAAGCGATAACTGGTTCTAGGTATCTGATAATTGATTCTTATGTGTTTTCCATTGAAAGCTTCTTCGAATTAAAGCCGCATATTATCCCAATAAACCGTGTTTTTCCAGTTTTATTTCCTTAACTCTGGTCATTAGTGAAACGAAATTAATATTCACTTGGTTTTCAATCTACACATCGAAAACACGTGTAGAATGGTTGGTTGTTTCCGTTTTTCTGTATGAAAAGTTTGCGCACGCCTTACAGCGTGGTGAGTATTTATGGGTTTTATAAAATTGTACTTTTCGACGACAATAAATTAATTTTATTTATAATTACAATAGCTCCTTCCGGTGGCCTTTAAAGCCACAATGAATGGTCGCCCCTTGTTGTGATGAGAGGACCACCCCAAGGCGGGATCACGCGCACCTATGTTTCGCACCGTTTTTACAGACGGCAGGAGCCAACCCGACGGTGGTGACTCGAGGGTGATTGTTTAAACACTAATTTTCTTATATGGGTACCCGGTAGTTGTTGGAAGCAACATATGTACACGGGTCTACGGATGCATCACCTTGTTGGTGGTAAAATGACTGGTTGTTTGTATGTGCGAGGATATTATAATGTTTATTGATTTCTTTATTAGGATAATTTTATGTATAGAATTCCGTACTTACAATGCTGATTTTGAGCTGTGATTTTTAGTGGGGTAATTTTGTTCTTTTTTCTTGTTTGAAGATTAATATAGAGGGTGACCTAAAAACTGCAGCTCGCCATGTTAAAAATGATTCTTTTTTTTATTCGTAAAATGTATATTGTGTACTTACGAATTGTTCATTTTTGGTACTATTGTGTTTTGTATATAATTTTGTTTTTTTCATCCTCGTTTGTATTTTCTTTTTTTTAAGACTACGTCGCTGAACATAGCAAGATGTTAAAAAGCTTTTTTTCTCTTTTTTAATAGCAATATTTGTTAAATTTCGAAGGGTTTTGTAATAGTTCCATTTTCCTGTACCAGGCGACGCATTATATTTTGAGAGAGCGTTGGTACGCATTTTTTCGTGATTTTTATTGTGTCAGTTATCCAAGGCGTAGATTGTTTAGAACTATGTCTAGAGATTAGTGGAGCATGTCGGTCTAATAAATATGTCTTTTATTTAAATAATCTATTTTTTGAATAACGTCGGCCAAATATTATTAAGATCTAAGGTATTAATATCTTCCAAAAAACTAGTAATGTCAATGTTCTGAAGGCATCTATATTGAACATACTTTATACTACTAGGTGCTTGCGGAAACGGCGAACAGCATATCATTTCGTAATCTGATATGTTCTTGCATCGGAAATAGTTACATCATTCACTAATTCATAATCGGACACAAACATGAGATCTAACAAACTTTTACAGTATTCTGTGATTATAGTGGGACCATCAATAATTTGTACCATATTAAAACCTTCCATCATAGCCAATAATTTTGAGGTACAGATATTATTCAAATTTAAAAGATCAAAGTTTAGGTCACCACTGAAAATCACAAAATCAGAAACAAGGAACTACACTAGACAATGCATCTGCCAAACGATTGATAAAATATCCACGCCCATGCATTTCAGTTCGATATCCGACACCAACAGCAATTTGTTTATTTCTTACTTTGATATGAATCTAGCATTGTTCTATTGTGGGTTCAATATTAATGCTGGAAGCATTTAAGCAACATCTCACATAAATTGCCACGCCACCTTCCTCATGCCTACCCGATCGCATCTGAATATGATATCCGTTTATTTCTATTGTGGAGTTTCTGATTTGATTTGTTAACCATGACTCACTTATGGTAAAAATATCTATATTTTGTTGCAGAATTATATCTGTTACGTTTCCGAATGATGATAATAAAACTTTAACATTTAAGTGAGCTATTTTTAAGTAGCGGCCATGATCGCCCATGATCAAATTGTACAATGAATAAATGATATCCAAAACAATAGTATAAAACTTTTTACCTAATTACTTAGGGTATTCTAAATATATAAAAACTAAAATAAACTATACCGGGTGTAACAAACTAAGTGTAAAACATTTCAGGGGGGTGATTCCTCATCGTAAAAGAGATAGGGTTTTTCATATAAAGAAACTTCATTGGAGCATCCCTTGTTAAGAAACAGCCCCTTAAAGGGGGTACATAAAATTTGTTTTTCATTTTTTGTTACAAACACTAAAAAAGTTGCAAAATTGAAATTAAGCTGACATTTTTTACTATCAAAAATACACTTACTCAGTAATTATTTGGTTTACCCCATGGTTGTAAGAGGTGGAAAACGCAACCCCTAAAATTTATTTCCAATATAACTTTTAGTCTTATTATTTGTTTGCCATTTAAAAATTTATTTCCAATAGCTTATTTCAATCTAAACAAAAAATGTCTCTTGAATTTTTTGCCCAAAATTAACCAGTTCGCAGAAAAAAATTATTTTACAAACAACTACAGAGATACATCGTCATAAATGCGAACTGAATTATTATTATTTTGTAGTTACTACCTGCATTAAAGTATGATTAAAGATGAATAAACAAAACTAATTTATTAATAACAAAACATACAACATGTAGAAATCATAGTAAATGGTCAATATTTCCATCTTCAGTCATTACACATGCGTCTAGACGTCGGCGCATTGAGCCACGTATTCGCTCAAATATTCCTGCAGTATCTCTAATTACCCTGCACGCATCGATGATGCAGTTTCTTAAGTCCTCTACATCGCTAACAGGAGTAAGATAAACCATACTCTGTAAATGGCCCCAAGTAGAGAAATTGAGAGGATTCAAATCCGGGGATCGAGCGGGCCAATTCTGTGGTCCTCCTCGACCTATCCAATGATTTGGATATGTTTGAGTTAAATGCTGACGTGCTGCTTGACTAAAATGGGCGGGAGCCCCATCATGCATAAAAAACATAACCCTTCTGATACCACAAGGAACTTCCTCCAGCGGTACTGGATGCACTTCTCTTAAAAATTGAGTGTATGCCTCACCATTTAATCGAGGAGGTAGAAAATGAGGGCCAATTAAATAATCCCCAATAACTCCGACCCACACGTTAAGGCAAAAATGTTTTTGATGGTTAGCTTGGACAATAGCGTGAGAGTTTTCATCAGTCCATATGTGGTTATTATGAAAATTAATAATCTTGTCCCGAGAAAAAGTACATTCGTCTGTACATTCGATCGTCTTCAGAAAGTCAGTATTTTTTCTAATCATTTCCAACATCCAATTGGAAAATTCAAGACCGTTCGGAAAATCTCGCGGTAACAGTGCCTGTACTCGTTGTAGATGGTGGGGGTATAAGAGTTGTTCCTTTAAAATTCGAAATACCGTCATATGATCAACATTTAACTCGAAAGCAATCTTTCTAGTACTACTAGTAGGTTGTTCTTCAACCGAATTAAGTACTGCTTCTTCAAGCTGTGGTGTTTTAACTTCTCGATGGCGACCACAATCCTGCGGGTTTTTTTCGAATGAACCATATTCTAGTAATCATTGATGAAGTTGGGCAAATATTCTATGCGAAGGAAGCTGCCGTTGAGGATAAATTTCAGTATACCTTCTACAAGCTTCTAACCCATTACCCTGCGACAGACCGTAAACGTAATACATATCAGCCATTTCCACATTTGTGTATGCCATTTTAATAACAAGTGAATTAATAAACTAACAAATTAAGAACAGAACAACGACACACAATTATTAATTCAATTTCAAAAATTTACAAACTGACAGCATGATAACAATTTAATTGTCACTATCACTAATAGCGGCCTACTAGATAAATTAGTTTCGCATTTTCGTCTTATGGCGATGTATCTCTGTAGTTGTTTGTAAAATAATTTTTTTCTGCGAACTGGTTAATTTTGGGCAAAAAATTCAAGTAACATTTTTTGTTTAGAATGAAATAAGCTATTGGAAATAAATTTTTAAATGGCAAACAAATAATAAGACAAAAAGTTACATTGGAAATAAATTTTAGGGGTTGCGTTTTCCACCCCTTACAACCATGGGGTAAACCAAATAAATTACCGAGTAAGTGTATTTTTGATAGTAAAAAATGTCACCTTAATTTCAATTTTGTAACTTTTTAGTGTTTGTAAAAAAAAATTAAAAACAAATTTTATGTACACCCTTTAAGGGGCTGTATCTTAACAAGAGATGCTCCAATGAAGTTTCTTTATATGAAAGACCCTATCTCTTTTACAATGAGGAATCGCCCCCTGAAATGTTTTACACTTATTTTGTTACACTCGGTATATAAAACCATTATACGCGGTCGTAATGTATACCAAGATAACAGGTACCTAAAACAGGATATAAACTATTTAATTGTAGCATAAACTTGTCGTTTCAAAGCAACTAGATTTAAGTTGAGGAATTTATTCGAGAGTGTGTTTATTATTAATTATGTTGAAAGATTTATCAGTAGAAACGGAATTTATTCGAGCGGGTATTGAATTAACAAGCGAGAAAAATAGGGTAATTAATTTATGCTGAAAATAAACGTAACACATTTTAAAGAGAAAAGTGATACGCCACTGCTTTTTCTTAAAGTAAAAAATATTTTTGAAATCCTAAATCCTTTCTAAGCAAATGTGGTCTTTTGCTTTTTTTTATTTGACGTACGGTTTTCGCATAAAAAAGTAAAATTTATTTATATGCACATTATTATGAAATTAGGTATAAACAGGGATTAAAAACGTATCTAGGAGGTAAGAAACAGATTTTGTTTTGTAAGCATAAACAGTTGTCTACCTCGTCTAGTTGTCACGTATTTAAGTTAATAAAATTAATAATATTATTAAAAAACATAGTCGATTTACGAATTCTGAACATTACATGTATGGGCTTGCTGATGGTAACGTACTGGAAGCCAGGCTGTATGAAGACCGCTTTTCAAATAGAAATATTCCGGATGCACGAACATTTTCAAACACTCTTAGATGGTTTTGCGATAAGCAAAGTTTTGAACAAGACAATCATCTAAAAGGAGTACAACGTACTGTAAGAACAGCAGAAATTGAGGAAGCGGTTTTGAATTCAGTTGAGGAAGATCCCAGATTAAGTACACGAAAATTTGGAACAATTTGAATATCTCACATATGATTGTTCAGAAAATTCTCCATGACTTTTTATTATAACCCTACCATACCCAAAAGTTTTAGGCTATAATCCCTTGCGACTTTTCATTACGGATGAACTTTTGCCAATGGTTTCTTTAAAAAATGTATGGAAATCCATTATTTAAAACTAAAATTTAATTCACTGATGATGAAGCCAATTTTTCCAGAAATGCCATCTAAAACTTCCACAATAATAATTTTTGGGGCGAAGAAAACCCATTGGCAATCTTGGAATCCTGTCACCAGGAGCATTTTTCTGTTAACGTACGGGCTGGAATATGCGGTGATTATTTAAATGGACCCTATTTTTTTCATGAGAAGTTGAATGAACCTACTTATCGGCAGTTTACCGAAAAACAATTGCCAGCTTTGACGGAGGATGTTCCTGTTTTAGTAAGAAATCGACTAGGGTTTATGCACGGCGGGGCACCAATGCACTTCAGTGCTTTAGCGCGCGAATATTTAAACCAAAATTACAATAAGCGCTGGATAGGTCGCGGAGGACCACAGACATGGCCACCCAGGTCCCCGGACCTCAATAGGTTAGATTATTTCCCCTGGGGATCATCTTAAAACATTGGTTTACTGCACCAATTCATACTGAAGAGCAGTTGAGAAATCGCATCATAGTTCTCGCGAAACTATTAGAAACAACCGGCATTTTCAAAATAGTACGTGAGTCTATAAGAAAAAGAGCAGTCATGCATATTTGCAGGCGGTGGACATTTTCAACATCTGCTTTGTTTGACGTGGAGTGCGTAATTGATATAATTAAACAGTAATTACCGAAATATTTACTACACTTACTACCAATCCGCAAGTAGACGAGCTGGATAAATTGAGCGGACTGTATGACGAAATCCTTCCATTAACACAATGTTAAGTATGTACACTATAATTAATTGTCCCATTATTAGTACACCGGTATGACCTTCCCAACTTTTACGTGTATGCACGTCTTCGTATCTCAACGATGAATGCACTTTCAACACACCCTTCGGATTTTCGAAAGAAATAACACAAATCAAACTAACCGTCAGGTGTTTCCGGATACAGTCATTCACAGAAGAAGTATTTGGAAGAAAGGATTAAATAACAAAGGACGGATTATACTTGTTTCTACTTGCAAACAACCCACTCTCGTTATATATATATATATATATATATATATATATATATATATTATCGTGTAACCCTCTATGAATCGTGCCCCAAGAATTGGGCGTCATAAATTGCCGTGTAACCCTTTATGAATCGAGCCAGAGTAAAAAAAAAACATTCGAGAATTTATTAATTTACCAAAAATCGTCATAAAAAGGAAAATTTTCCAAAAAAAAATTCTTACCCAGATTCCTGCTCCATCACTTTAATTGATTTCTTCAACAGCTCCCTGGCTAGCTCAGTTGGGCCTCCTTTTGGATACCTAGATTTACTATCATACTCTTTATCGTTCACGCACACTCGCAATAAAACCACAAAATAATACAATATTTATTTACCACTATTTACAAATAAAAATTCAAGATTATTTACATTTCGGTGCTCAAGTTACACTTCAATAAATTCTATCTTTGTAAAGTCCAGAATTTTAAATTGAAGTATCAAACACATTGAATGTAACAGGAATAAATGGGCCCTGAATAGTACCTTATTTTTCTTTTCTATTTATAATTATTTCTAATTAGTACACTCTGGAGTATGGTGAGCTCATGATAACCCAGTTTATTTTATTAATGTATGCTTTTTACTTTGCATACTCTTACTACAAACACAAAAAAACTCATGTACTCTTAATAATAAAAATTTAAATTCATGAGGAACGTTAATAAGCTTTATATACACCTTTAGATTTATATTCAAATACCATCATCAAAGTTAGTTATACGTATTATTTTCAATACGCAAAACAAGGCAAAATACCATCAAAGTCCACTCTCACACATCACAATAATTTCATAGTTTATAAAAAAAAACAGCAAATTCTAATACGTTACCTGGAATTTCTTGAAGATCCCTACTCCGTTGACAATGAGGTTAAGTTCCTGCACCCTCGGTCTCGTGGCTTGCCTCCAGCTATTTATAGATGAACACCATCTAAGTTGTGCTGCATGCTATTCATTCAAGATCCATCCAAATCCAAGTATATTACACTTTTTTATAATTGCATAATTTAATTTACGTCACTTTACTTTACTTTACGAGCTTGTTAAAATATCTGTTGCATCTCAGTTAAAATTAAACCCGACACTATCCGCGTTTCAAACTATGAGGCCAACACTGTACTATTTAATTTAAATTTTAAATACTTACAAGCTCGTGGTAGATTTCTGTACGGAGTCTAAAGCGATGAAAATACTAAGAGGGCTCTATTAATTTTCTTAGAGTATTTATACTATTCAAAATGCCACCTCTCGGCCACTCTTCACGCGAAATACTTCATTAAAAATAATACTTCTTCAAATTTTTGTTTAACCGTTTTCGAAATCTTTGAAATTTAGCTCGTTGATACATATTTTCCGAAAAACCCGCATTCAATTTTTCCCGTGTTCGTCTGTTGTACAACTAACTATTTAGACCAATGATATATTCAGTGACGTCTTAAAAACCCCGCCTATATTAACTCTATTCCTCTCTTATGCATATTAGATGTTTCCTTCTAACCTTGTTTGAGTGGTAGAAAATCGATATTACTATCCGCGTGCTATCTAACCCACGTGGACTGAATACGTGCGTTTCGAAGTGAACTGCGATTATGCCTGTCTTATCCCGAAGCATATCATTGATTGTCCATCTTTTCTGCGCTTTAAGGAAACTTTTGGTTAGCGTTCATGCGAACCGTCCGACCGTTTGCACAACATACCTCTAATTTTGTCTTTTATCTACACAAATAAGGAGAAGTTGACCTTTCCACAACATGCAGGTGTTCAATTAACTAACGTTTCAAAATAACATTTCTAGGAGTTTGCGTTTCAAGGTATTTCATATATTCGACGTGTTTGTTTGTTAGTAAAGCGTTTCGCCTTGGAATTATCGATTTTTCACGCTCTTATGCGTTTTAGACGTTATATCCCTTTGATTTAAACTCAATTACATTAATTAATAACTTCCATTGGCTTATATAAGTTATTTTCTTTACGAACCTAACTAAATTTTAATCACTAATTGTAAAATTATGGTAATACTTGTTACTTTCAATTAACTAAATGAAATAAATTTCGTACGTAAATTTTGGTTGTTTCCTCTATACAGGGTGTTTGAAATTGCATTGTTTATACCTAAATTTAACCCTTTAAAACCACTACAATATATATACAGGGTGCCCACAATCTATCTCCGTATATGGGTAACTTTTTTATTATAGAAGATACAATATTGGTTAAATTAGCAAAGTTGAAGAGAAATTTACGAGTAGTATGATGCTTTTTTGAAAACTCACCTAGATGCTCAACTTTTTTAGATATTTGAAAAAAACTGAAATTTGCCATTTTCTTCAAACACTAATAACTTTTTAACGGTTTAACCTATAGAGAAAATAAAAACTGCTTGTAAGGTAACTTTTTACGTAGAATTCAATAGCGTATATGACAATTTTAATTGGAAATGGGTTTTCAAGCTACAAACATAACCTCACTTTTTTTAAATGGAAACCATAGTTCAATATAACCCAAATGGAAAGGTTTTTCTTTCCTGATTACCCTGATGTAAGGGTTGATGTACTTATTTTCAGTAGTTTCTTCATAATAAAGAAAAAACGATTTATTTATTTGCGGACATCAAGGAGTCCATGGATACATATTACAAACAAACAAAATGTGTAAAAATCAATAATGGAAACACAAGTTTATTGTAACTAAATTTATTATAAACTAAGAAAAATAAAATACTTAAAAAATAAACTATCCATACAATACAAATAACTTAATCAAAGGAAACAAAAACTAATTAATGCGAATATGCCCACTCCTACATTAACATATGCTCAAAATGACCTCCATTAGCTTGCAAACACATTTCGCACCTTTTAATTAGGTTTTGGTGCACCTTATTTAACGTTTGTGGTTTTATACTTGTAATAGCTGCTGTAATACTATCTTTGAGTTGCTCAATGTTATTGGGTTTTTTAGCATACACTACATCCTTTACAGTACCCCAAAGAAAAAAATCCAGTGGCGATAGTTCTGGTAACCTTGCCGGCCATGGAACAGGACCTGCATTGCCAATCCAATTTGGAAAACTATTATCAAGATATTCAGAAACGGCTTGAGCATTGTGAGCAGGTGCACCGTCATGCTGAAAATATTTTAAGTTTTGCAGTAAATTAAGTGGCAAATTATCGAGCATTTCTTGCAATTCGTTTTGTAGAAAATTCAAATAGTGTACACCATTTAAATTATAATTATAGAAGAAAGGCCCAAGTATTTTATTACCAAAATGGCACACCACACATTTATCGAAAATTGATGTTGATCCCGCCTTTCTTCTGTTAAATGGGGATTTTCCTGACTCCAGTAGACTGTATTTTTCTGTTAAACATGCCTTTGTTAGTAAATTTTGCTTCGTCGGTAAATATAATAGTGTGACTCAAACCAGGATTATTATTTGTTTCATTAAGAAACCACCTACAAAACTGTTGTCTTCTCTCACAATCCCCATGATACAGTGTATTGCTAACATGGGTTTTGTATGGTTTGTAGCGGTTTTGTTTTAAAATTAGGCGAGCTTTTTCTGTAGAAGTAGCGCACTTAATTGCAGTTTCCCAGTGGACGCTGTTGGCTTAAAATTTATGTAGGCTAAACACGTTCTTCATCATCAGTTTTGAATTTTCTTTTATCAGTACTGGGTTTTGTAAAAGCACCAAACCTTTTAAATTGTTTTCTAATTTAGAAAACAATCGTTTATCTGGCTGCCTTCTTTCCAAATATCTTTCATAATACATATCACCAGCAGCATCACAATTTCTGTTACAGGCATAGTAACAAAAGAGCATGTCATTTTTTCGTCGTTTGTATACATTCTCTATTATAATCCAATAAATTTAAAAGTCTTCTACACAAAATTTGCAACCCAGAGCAAATAAACACTTTAACTAATAATATCTGACATATGCCAGTTGTTTTTTGTTTATTTAAAATATGTATCCATGGACTCCTTGATGCCCGCAAATAAATAAATCGTTTTTCTTTATTATGA
Source organism: Platerodrilus igneus (assembly GCA_036346225.1). NCBI lineage: Eukaryota > Metazoa > Arthropoda > Insecta > Coleoptera > Lycidae > Platerodrilus > Platerodrilus igneus. Next base: position 8,592,587 of record JARFIW010000012.1, on the reverse strand, counting down.
AGAAACTACTGAAAATAAGTATATCAACCCTTACATCAGGGTAATCAGAAAAGAAAAACCTTTCCATTTGGGTTATATTGAACTATGGTTTCCATTTAAAAAAAGTGAGGTTATGTTTGTAGCTTGAAAACCCATTTCCAATTAAAATTGTCATATACGCTATTGAATTCTACGTAAAAGTTACCTTACAAGCAGTTTTATTTTCTCTATAGGTTAAACCGTTAAAAAGTTATTAGCGTTTGAAGAAAATGGCAAATTTCAGTTTTTTCAAATATCTAAAAAGTTGAGCATCTAGGTGAGTTTTCAAAAAAGCATCATACTACTCGTAAATTTCTCTTCAACTTTGCTAATTTAACCAATATTGTATCTTCTATAATAAAAAAGTTACCCATATACGGAGATAGATTGTGGGCACCCTGTATATATATATATATATATATATATATATATATATATATATATATATATATATATATATATTTTTATGCTCTCCCCCCCTTTTTAATATGATATTTACTTTAACTGTGGTTTATTTATTTACCATTTTTTTAATATATTTGACAGTGTGAAAATTTTGACTCTTATATTTCGTGCTTTAACTAAGTTTGGTCGGTCTACAAAACAAAACTATATGAATATGCCTCGACTATTGAAACTCGCCTTCTCAGGGTATCCACACCAACCAAACTGCACTACCTTTATTTTAGTACATGTAACCTTATATTCATATATGCCAAATTTTTAATAAGCAGATCCACGTAGCCTTGTGCCAAATCAATTACTCTTACCAAATTGACTTTGACGTATCAAAACACAGTACTCACCCGATTTACGCGTCGCTGTAGGCCTCTCTGAACTCTGGCTCAAAATCTCAATCACCGGATGGGTCTTCACACTGCGTCGCACTATCACTATGGCTCCTCTGTTTTCCAGACACCAGGTTTTGTTATACTTAATTTTGATATTCCCCAAATCTATAATTAATGACCAAATTTAGAATTTTGAATACCTTGCAATTTTACTTCCCCCGCGCTAATTTTCCTATAGTTATGCCTTCTTTCCGTATAATACTCCTGCTAATCCAATGCTATCCTTTCTTTAATCTGCTCGTGCCAATTCTATGCTCCTTTCTAGTTTCCACTCAATACCAATCTATCCGCAATGCACTATCCAAATCATTCCAAGTAGTTTCTCCTTCAGTCTAATAAATCCCATCCAATTCCTTTCTGCCTTAATCCAACTCGTTCCAAACATCCACTATTAATTCCGCCTGTTTCAATGTCGCTCCAATCCACTCTTACAACTTTCCACCCGTCTTTACTATTATTATTATTCCACTCACTTATCTATACTCTTCTTTGTTTCAATTTAAGACTTGAACTTTTCAAAATAATTTATTTACTCTTTTTAATATTCAAATTAGCGCAGTATACAAAAAACACGTCTTGTTACAAAAATATTTTAATCGAATTTTTTTATTTATGTTTACCTAGGTGATACCACCTTTTAAATTATGCCTACTCTTTATACATTTTACAAATCCCCCATCCAATTAAATCGTCTCAACTAGTTTGTGTCACTAATACCTATAATTCATCTTTTACACTTTACAATTTTATACTTAAATGTTCAATCATTGGTTCATAAGACCGCGTCACCCTTCAATCAGCTTTGACAATATTTTCACTTATAATTTTGATACTACAAGTTTGTCCAAAGGTTGATTCTACTAAATAAGTGCCGAAATGTTTCACATATAAACCTGGCTCTGTGTGGTGAATAGTGGAACTTCTACAGACGCATCCGGTTTTTCGATCAGCAAATGTACATTCTTTGGCTTATTAACGTACAACTTAGTATAAATCCTTGAATACTGTGCTTTCTCACGTCATCAAGTCATTGTTTTACGTCTTGGCACTTCTACTTTGACTAATATACTTCAAATACTTTAACATTTGTAAAGTACGGCAAACACAAAATTTTCAGTTACGTGATCTGATATTTGGCTTTATTTGGCATATACACAACCTTCAAACAAAATAATCTTTATGCCCTCTTAGCTATTAATAACACTTCATTGGCCCCACTGGTTTTAGATAAAAGTGGAAATTTCGTCTGTCTTCATAACTCTTTTCTTGATGTGCATAATTTCTAGTTTTATGTAAACCACTCCACGCATTTCTACATATTAATTATTACTCAACCCCTAATTTCATTTTTCTTTCACGTCTGTCTAACTACGCTATATACTAACTTCCACTATAGAACAAAACAAATTTAAACCTTCCGTCGCATGAACTCTTATCATGCTAAACCCTCCTCTTGTACAATTTTATATGGATATAAATTTTCTAAGTGAAAACGCCCACGACGTTCCCCTGTTATAGTATCTAATTCGAACGTATTTCCTTCAGCAAAAATACGCGTGATTTTGTATGGCCCTTCGTAAGGAAACAGCAACTTCGCGCAAATGTTTCTTTCGCGGTTTGAAACCCTTAATCTTTTTACTACCACCATATCTCCTATTTCAAAAATCGTCCTTTTTTTAATCCTACTACGCCTTCGCTCGATGTCCCTACGCTGCATCCTTTCATTTCTACGCCTAACGCTACCCAACAACTCTGTGATGTCTTGCACCTCGACTTCTCCCCTCCATGGCCTAGCTGGTATAATCTTTCTAATCAATGTTATTGGACATGTTTTTGTAACAGAACTCGGTACACAATTCATAAAGTTTTCGATCTGTGGCAAATATCTAACCCATCTATCGTGGTGCTCTTGCGTTGCCAACCGTAGATATTTTATGACTTCTCGTATAAAACGTTCGCATGGATTTGCTTTCGGATGCCGTATGCTGCTAAATGATACCGTAATATGTTCTCTATTTAACCCGTTTCTGAATCTTTGGTTATTGAAATATGTCGCGTTGTCTACCAAAATCCTATCCATTTTCCCAACCTGACTTCCAAATTCTCTAATTGACTGCAAAGCATGCACCGTGTTACTTCGTCTTGCCGGAAATAACTTAACAAATTTCGAAAAAACGTCCACCATTACCAATATGTGCCGATACCCCTGTTCACTAGTAATTAGGTTGCTCAAGTAATCAATAGCTACCAATTCTAACGGTCCACTCACGCTCACATTCATCGGTATGTTCTGCAACACCATGTTTTTGTCTTTCCCTAAAATGCAAATCTTACAACGATTAATCCGTTCTTTAACCACCGTGATATCGTTTCTTGTATAAAATGCCTCTAAATACCAAAATGTTTTTCTAATGCCGATATGTCCAAATTTTAGATGAATTTCGTCTATAATTTCCACAGCCGTGTCTCTGGATAACACCAACAGTTCTGCATCCCCTATCCTCTTTACCACAAACTGGCCTACAATTGTAAATCCACGGTACTCCTCCACATTTTCCATCGTTAATTTCTCGCGTATCGAGCTCACCTCACTGTGCTTCTGCGTCTCCATAAGCTTGGCGTTTGTCCACCGACCAACATCCCTGAACTCCTGCAAAGCAACTAAACAATCCTTTACGTCTCCTTTACTCGCCTCTACCTGCTGTCTGCTTAGAAAATCCGCCGTCACATTTTCCTTTCCTGGTTTATGTTTAATTTCGAAATCGTACTCTTGCAATACTAGTGCCCACCTATACAACCTACTGTTCAAAAACTCCTTTTTTTCATGAATGTTACAACCGTGTTGTCGGATTCTATCAAAAATTTCTTTCCTAGCAGGTAAAATCGTAACTTTTTTACTGCATACACTATCGCCAACATCTGCTTCTCTGCCGTCGCATATCTGGTTTCGCAGTCTTTTAACACCCTTGAAATAAATACAATTGGTACCTCAGCTCCGTCCTGGATTTGCACCAACTCAGCCCCAATAGCATATTTCGACGCATCCGTCCTCAAAATAAATTCGTCTTTAAAATTTGGATACTTTAACGACAACTCTTCATAAAACGTACGTTTTAAATCTTGAAACGCCTTCTCCCGTTCAGCAGTCCATTTCCATCTTTCGTTTTTCCTTAACAAACTCACCAACGGCACACACAACTCAGAATATTTCGGTATATACCGTTTATAATAATTTAAAACCCCTAAAAATCCTCGTAAGCCTCTTACATTCTTTGGTTGAGCAATATTTTCCAACTCGTCTAGCCTCTTATTACAAATTTTCATCCCATGCTCACTAATTTCAAATCCTAAATACGTGACCTGGCTCTTAAATAATTCGCACTTCTCCACGTTCAACTTCAACCCTCCTTCGTCCAACCTTTGGATCACCTTTTCTAAATGCTCCATATGTTCTTGCTCGTTCCTAGAAAAGATCAATAGATCATCCCCATAGTGCGTACAGAAACATTCATACTCGTTTGACAGCTTCTGCATGGCCCTAACAAGTGCTGCTGAAGAACTACTTAACCCAAATGGAACTACAGAAAACATATAAATCTCCCCTTCAATACTAAACCCCGTAAATTTCTTACTATCTTCATGCAACGGAATCAACCAAAATAAATTTTTTAAATCTAACTTGCTAAAAATCTTCATCTCATACACCTTATATAACAAATTATCCAACCCTTGTGGTTGTTCGTACTGCGCTTTCGTAATTGAATTTAACTTCCTCGCGTCCAAACAAATTCTTATATCTATTTTGTTAGGTTTAGGTACAATAACTACCGGGTTCACATATGGCGTCTTCGCTGATTCGATGATTCCCTCTTTTAACATTTTACTAATCTCGGCTTTAACCCTATTTCTAATTGCAAACGGAATTGGATACACCTTGGTACAAAATCCGCTGTCTTCCGTGACATCTAACTTGTGCGTATATCGCTTCGCAAATCTCGGCTCTTCATTAAATAACCCTATAAATCTATTAAATAATTCACCCAGCTTCTCTTTAATATCAACACTCACTTTTCCTATCTGTCTATCATCAATTATTCTCGCAAACATATTACATAATCTCACTTCAACCTGTCTATAATTACTTGCCCTTTTCACTCCTAATCCTACTTTATCCATATCATTACCATCCCTATATTCCGAACTAACCGTAGGCACCACCCATAACTTATCTTTATCTAATATACTAATCGATCTATCATTTCCATCTATTTTCAATCTAAAACCCTCTATAAAATCAATTCCTAATATAAAATCTAACTGTAACCCCTTTGTTATCAAGAACTCAGCATCCCCTGCATTTTTTTCCCCTACAAATATCGGTACACGGACTACCTTATAAATTGTCGTTAACTTCTTATTCTTCGCTGACCATAAATTAACCCCATCAATAGTTTCCATTCGTCCTGTTAAAAATTCTGCATGTTTTATTGCAATGTTTTCATTAACCAGCGACAACTGTGAACCACTATCAACTAAAGCAACATATAAACAATCCCTTAATCTATTATTAATAAACAACAAATTCTTTTTATTAACGGTATAATTATTCAACAACAAATCACTTAAACTATAACCTAAATCTATATCTAAACCTAACAACTCTGTCTTCAGAAAATTGGCGTTTTTTTGACTCGGTGGTGCTTCGTGCACTTGTACCACCTCGATCTTGTCAGTGTCCTTTATGGCAGCGCTGGTCGTTATATATCAGTCCGGCTGTATCCGTCTCGCGTTCCGCCTCCAGTAGTACGGCCGTCATCCGCGTTGTCGCCGTGCTGGTACCTATTTTGTTCCTTGTACTCGTTTCCCCGGTATTCTCTGCTGAAATGCTGTCGTCTATTTCCGTCGTGTCCCCAATGATTACGGTGTCCGTTGTTGAAACCTTCCTGTCTGTAGCTTGGTCTGTGCTCGTTGTGGTATGCATGTCGTCGGTGTTCGTCCTTATAACCCCGATTCTGTTCCCAGTAAGCTCCACGCGTCTTTGTCTCTAGTGCCGTCGCCAAGTCAAAATTCCTCATTACCCCTAGAAATTCTCGTAGGGTTTTTATATTTTGTACCACAACCACCTTTGTCACCTCCGGTTCCATATGTCCCGCAAGTAGTAATACTATGTCGTCCTCTCCCAATTTCGGTGTCAGATGTTGTGCCTGGTTATACTTGTCTATAGCGTATTCTTCGCGTGACCCGTTTATTTTACTATAATGTCCTGTGATTAAGTTCGTCCTTATGTTCGTCTGGTGCGTGTTACTCCAAAATTGTTCAATGAACAGTCGTCTGAATTCCGCGTATGTGTCGTACTGTTTTCGTATGATGTTGTGCCATTTTTCCGCGTTGCCCGTCAAAGTCGCCCCAACTATTTGTAACTTCGTCCGTTCGTTTTCTGTCTCCACAATTTCATCTAATCTGTCCAAAAACCCCATCGGTTGTTCTGTCCGTCGTCCTTCAAATTTCGGTAGCGCATCTCGGTTTAGTTTAATTTGCTGTCCGTAGTCTAGTCCTCCGCGTCTCCTTTCTAGGTCGTCTAACTTGTCTTGTATCTGTCTAACTTCGTCGCCGACCCTGTTCTCTAATATTGTCACGTTGTCTTTAAGTTTTGCGTCCAGTTGTGTCCTAGCGTTAACATTTTCGTGTTGTAGTGTTTCCAGCGTCTGTCCTAAATTCCTGTAGTTGGTCGTATGCTTCTTGTCACATGTTTGTATCTCACCGTTCAAATTTGTAAATCCGCTGATCATGGTCTCCTCAACTGCTTCCACACGTGTCTTAACTTCTGCTCGTATGTCCGTCCTTGTTGCGTTCAACTCTCCCTGAAATTGTACCCGTGTATTTTCAATTTTGTCGTCTACGCGGTCTACCTTTTCTTGTAACTCAGTCTTAAGTTCGTCCCTTACCTCTTGTATCGATGCCAGTAAGTACGCATGAGCGTTGTCTATTTTTGCTGTCATTTCTCCCCTCAATTTCACTCCTCAATTTTATTCGTTAAATCAATTTTCAGTTCCGTGTGTGATGTCTTAAAATCTGTCTGCGCCTCGGCAATTTTTTCCATTAAATCAGTTTTTAATTCCGTCTGTGATGTCTTAAAATCCGTCCGCGACTCTTCAATTTTGTTTGTTAATTCCGTTTATGCTGTTTTAAAATCCGTCTGCGACTCTGCAATTTTGTTACTTAAATCAGTTTTTAAACTCATCAGGAATCGCATAATCTCTTGATTTCCAGCCGTTTCTGCTACCTTGACCTCCTGTACCGTCGCCTTGTCCGCTTCTATATTTATTACCTCCGGATCTACCTGCCTCGCCTCCGTTTCCTGGACATCTCCCCCTGCATCTAGCTCCTCGTCTTGTGCTATAAATTCCGCGTCGATTCCGTACATCCTTCCTGACCTCGTTATCCGTCTGGTGTCCGCGTCCGTCATCTCTGCTGCCTTTTTCGAACTCTTCTTTCCTGTAAAATTTTAACTACGGGCCCCACCTAATCTCGGTGTCCCTTATTCTACTACTGCTTCTGTCTAGCCCCACGTTGGGTTTACCACCTTCTTATGCTCTCCCCCCTTTTTAATATGATATTTACTTTAACTGTGGTTTATTTATTTACCATTTTTTTATATATTTGACAGTGTGAAAATTTTGACTCTTATATTTCGTGCTTTAACTAAGTTTGGTCGGTCTACAAAACAAAACTATATGAATATGCCTCGACTATTGAAACTCGCCTTCTCAGGGTATCCACACCTACCTACCGTGGGTTCAGTGATAGGTAGATGGTCGCTACACCAACCAAACTGCACTACCTTTATTTTAGTACATGTAACCTTATATTCATATATGCCAAATTTTTAATAAGCAGATCCACGTAGCCTTGTGCCAAATCAATCACTCTTACCAAATTGACTTTGACGTATCAAAACACAGTACTCACCCGATTTACGCGTCGCTGTAGGCCTCTCTGAACTCTGGCTCAAAATCTCAATCACCGGATGGGTCTTCACACTGCGTCGCACTATCACTATGGCTCCTCTGCTTTCCAGACACCAGGTTTTGTTATACTTAATTTTGATATCCCCCAAATCTATAAATAATGACCAAATTTAGAATTTTGAATACCTTGCAATTTTACTTCCCCCGCGCTAATTTTCCTATAGTTATGCCTTCTTTCCGTATAATACTCCTGCTAATCCAATGCTATCCTTTCTTTAATCTGCTCGTTCCAATTCTATGCTCCTTTCGAGTTTCCACTCAATACCAATCTTTCCGCAATGCGCTATCCAAATCATTCCAAGTAGTTTCTCCTTCAGTCTAATAAATCCCATCCAATTCCTTTCTGCCTTAATCCAACTCGTTCCAAACATCCACTATTAATTCCGCCTGTTTCAATGTCGCTCCAATCCACTCTTACAACTTTCCACCCGTCTTTACTATTATTATTATTCCACTCACTTATCTATACTCTTCTTTGTTTCAATTTAAGGCTTGAACTTTTCAAAATAATTTATTTACTCTTTTTAATATTCAAATTAGCGCAGTATACAAAAAACACGTCTTGTTACAAAAATATTTTAATGGAATTTTTTTATTTGTTTACCTAGGTGATACCACCTTTTAAATTATGCCTACTCTTTATACATTTTACAAATCCCCCATCCAATTAAATCGTCCCAACTAGTTTGTGTCACTAATACCTATAATTCATCTTTTACACTTTACAATTTTATACTTAAATGTTCAATCATTGGTTCATAAGACCGCGTCACCCTTCAATCAGCTTTGACAATATTTTCACTTATAATTTTGATACTACAAGTTTGTCCAAAGGTTGATTCTACTAAATAAGTGCCGAAATGTTTCACATATAAACCTGGCTCTGTGTGGTGAATAGTGGAACTTCTACAGACGCATCCAGTTTTTCGATCAGCAAATGTACATTCTTTGGCTTATTAACGTACAACTTAGTATAAATCCTTGAATACTGTGCTTTCTCACGTCATCAAGTCATTGTTTTACGTCTTGGCACTTCTACTTTGACTAATATACTTCAAATACTTTAACATTTGTAAAGTACGGCAAACACAAAATTTTCAGTTACGTGACCTGATATTTGGCTTTATTTGGCATATACACAACCTTCAAACAAAATAATCTTTGTACCCTTTTAGCTATTAATAACACTTCAATATATATATATATATATATATATATATATATATATATTATCGTGTAATTAAGGGTTCATTGAGATATATAAGGGCACAAATGAACTCATAGGTTGAGAGATTTTGAATAAGGGAAAACAAATTTATTTAATTAGGGAGTTGGAATATTTTTAACAAATTATTTTATTTTTGCTCAAGTAGTGTATAGTAATGTAGGATCAATGTAATTAGCCAAGGATAATGTAACATAATATTTGTATAAATATAGAGCAGAATAAATAATAATTGGGGCAAAATCTTTCTAACGTATTTAAATTTGTAGTAAAGTGATTATATGAAAGTCTAAAAGCGTGGAACAGGTGTTAAAGCAACATTTCTGTTCTCAAACGTAAAGTCCGACACGTTTAAACAAAACAACGAGGGAAGATGATATTTCTCGGTAAGCTTGGCAACAAACAAACTTTAATGGGTTATTGGAAAAGAACAACCGTTGAGATTAATGTAGATGCGGTTTTGTGGTTAAAATATTGATTTCAATCTTGGAGGTAGTATAGTAAAGAGCCCAGGAAAGACCAAGACAGAATAGAAGTGTATTGAGTGCAAGAGGGATACGTATACTTAATCAGGAGGCAGTATAGTTGGGAGACCTAAATAAAATCGATAATTTCAAGGATATTTAAAAGCAAACACAAGTCTGTTGAAAAGTGGGAGAATGGAGCCAAGCAAGGTGATTGGTGTACATTGTACACGAAGGGCAGAGATCCAGCTGGTGGAAGCGTATGTGTGAGATAAAGCTATAGATACAAGGAAGATGAGAGATGTTTGTTCAAGTTGGAGGCGTTGACAAATAAAGATGTAGAGGCTAAATTCGAACAACGGAGTGACAGTTTGTAGCGATTTACCGATTATTGTTATGTTCGTTATGAAAATTCACAAGAATCCTAGGTCGTTGGGGGTTTTTCGCTGACACAAGCGGTTAGAAAAGATTTTCCAGAATTATAGGTATGGGTATACAAGTGTACGTGCCAATTTAAAACGGGGGGGGGGGGGCAAATTTTACTTATATAACCACTGGCAGAGAAGGGCCAGGCTCTTTTTTCTTTTTCGTTCGGATTTTCATTCAGCATTGGTGATAATAGTTACTTTCAAGTGAACTAGTGCAATAAAATTTTATGTAGAAGCTAATAAAGCATCTTTGTGGTACGTTAAAGTGCTACGTAAGTACAAGGCTTGTTAAGTTTGGTATTGGAATGCTCGAAAATTAAAGTTTGAAAGTGTTTGGATGATACAGAAAAAGCGATGTTTGAATAAAAAAAAGTTAATTTGGAGATTGGAATTTTTGGAGTGGAAATTGTAAACAGCGGTGTGCATGGCGGATATGGTAATTGGACCAGGGAGTTAGCTGATGGACTGGGTATCTACTAGCCGGCAGCATCTTCAAGAAGCTAAATGGTGGAGCACACTTAGAAGATAAAAACCAGGTAGGCGATAGAGTAGAACATTGAGTGGTGAATATTTTTATGGTATTTGTGATTATTTGATTTTGAGTTTGATGTGTTTTATTATTATTTGATATTTTATGAACAGACATTTATGGGACTTTAAAAGAAAATTGATTTTTGAAAATAATTAATGAATTTACAGATAATCAAATCTTGTAAAGAGGTATAGAGGGCTTATTGATATTTGGTAGTGCAGGAAATTTATATGCACAGTTGTAGAGTTTTATTATGATCTCATGCTAAGACCGAAAGGGTAACGTAAGGTATGAGGAACGCCCTCTTACTTTAAATAAAATATATATGTTTGAAAGGTTATCAATTTGCATGATTATTGTTATAAAATTATTGACCTTTATGGATGTACCTAAAGGAGTTGTGTTTTAAAATGTATTATGGATCTAATTTAAATAGAGTGTGATATATTTGGTCAATTGAGTTATTTTTGAGTGTGTGATTGCTGTGAATGTCTATTTAGGTTTCAGGATGAGGATATTGCGATAAAGTTTTTGAATGTAACAGGTAGGTGTTAACAATATTATTTAGGAAATTAGATAAGAGGAATTATTAGGAGCAGCCGAGGGCAAGATTCGAGGTAAAACATCAAAGAATTATGGCTTCCTAACGGAGGGGCACGAGTGTACAGGTATAACTACGCAGGAATTATATCAGCCCAACAGTGGGGCATGATTCCAGGCACGTTCCAGAGTTAACTTCACGGTAATATATACAAAGTAAAAAGGAATTATTGGCAAGTGACTCAAATTCATTCAGGTGGGAATCCTGTCGACGCATTTCGTCCTAATCGGGGCTCATCAGGACAGAAGTAGCGAAGTTGTAATATTTAATACAGACACCTTATGGGAAGTACAGCATCACCTAGCTTTTTCATCTAAACTGTATTATTCCAATTTTGACACAATTAAATTTAAAATAACGCTTTAATCTTTATAAATATTCATCCGTACACTATACAAATCGATTAAAATCTTTTTGTACTTGCAAAACTATTAAAAAATCAATGGAAGTTTAATTAATTGTGTACTTATACTAACAATTGTACTTTATTAGTATACAGATCAACCACAAAGAAAGCAAACGCGCACTTTAATTATTTTTTTGTTAGATCGTTTAAATTCATTGTAAGAGTTTAAAACAAAACTTTAATCTAGAATTTTCTTTATTTAGAAACGAATACGTCAATATCTAAAAAATGTTTTTAAAAACCATTAAATAACTAATTATGAATAAAAGGCTGGTTTGAGAAACTCGAGCAAACATTAAAAAGTAATAAAAATCGATAAGAATTATTTATAATTTTTCGTATCGCTATAAGAAAGAAGGAAACAGCAAATTAACTCAGTTTATTAGACAAGGATCGACAACGCCTTGCTGTGCTCGTATATCATTCGGCCGCATAGTTTGGCGCTAATTAGACCATTAAAACCGCGGAATTCGCGGAAATGTTGCATCACGTAGGTGACTAAGATTCAAATTACATCGCAAAAACTCGAGAAAATGTGACGTATAGAGATAATGTAATATAAAAGTCAGAACTTGATTATCAAGATTTCAGTCATAAAGACGTTGAGTGTGTTATTTTAAGTCAAGTCACTCATTAAGTATGCGGCACAAACACGGTATTTGACATTTAAATTGGAATGTTGTGGTGCTTCAGATGTATGAGGATGGTAGCATGGACAGACAAGGTTAATAACAAAGAGGTTATAGAAATAGTAGGGGAATAAAGATATCTGTGCAAACAAAAAAAATCGAAAAATAGAAGGGCACGATACGTTCTAAAGCATTTTTGGGGAATAGTGCGGGATATATTACAAGCAGAGTTAGGAAGAAAGAGGTAGAGGTAGACCTAGATTAGACTATTGCACACAGATAATCAAAGATGTAGGCTGTGGGAATTTCAGGGAAATGTGTAGGCTAACTCAAAATAGAAACCAATGGAAGTATACGTCCAACCAATCCCAGGACTGAAGGCCTAATGATGATGAGTTGTTTTATGTAGTTTATTTAAATAGGCGTGTGCAATCTCATAATGATATTAATATTGTAGTGCCTTCCGGTCTAGCGTAATTACATTAAAACGCAGACGAAGTGTCGAATATACAAAGGATGACTGACGGCTCCCCGCTGGGATCTGTCGATTAACAGGTACAAACTTGCATTTAATATTACAATAGGGTATATTCGAGAGGTTGTAAAAAATCTCCAGATAGTAATGTGCATAATTTCTAGAATGTACAATTTGAATAGGTATAAATTAATGTTAAGGGGTTCTGCGAGTCAGTTTTGATTATAGCTTCGATTATAATAAACTCCGAAGTCAGTTCTGAGACTAGCTTCGATTGTAATACTGAGTGTTAATGTAAAGCTTTATACTGTAGTTTAGAATTTTAAAATATGTAACATAAATTACTCTCCTGTTGATATAAATTAATCATAGTGATTAGTGCTATGTATATAAATTAATTGTAGTGCTTCCAAATTAAGTTAATTAAGAAGATATAATCTTTAGTGTTTAGAAAATTTTACTTGTACTGTTAGTTAAAGCTTTAAAAGTAAATTATTGTGTGTGCTTTCAGAAATTTTATAGTACTACGAGTTGCTGAAAAAACTTGTGTAATCAGTTTGGAAATAAAGAACTGTTGTTATTCCAAATAGATTTTTTGTTACACTATCATTTTCTACTAGATTTATGAATACGTCTCGGCATTCTTGAACAAATATTAACTTAGACCTTTAAGAATCGTCTATATGATGCAATTCACAAATGATAAATTTTGTAACCCACTTTTTTGAACAAAGCGCTTGATCTGAACTTTCTCTTGCCTACTTCTATGAGTTATTGTATTCATAACTTTTTGACTCTGTAGTTGAAAGTTAGAATTCAGGAAACGTTCAGACTATGTATATCTGTAATTAGTTTAAGCTTATCTATTATACGGATACATTTTTTTTCCTTATTTTCTGAATAAATTTTCTACTCTAATAACTTCCAAATTTTACAGTAACGTTTCTAAACTTTATAGAATGGTAAGCTATGAGAAACTTTAGACAATAAAGCCTTTCGAACGTCTTAATCCTGTCTAGACGTTTTATATTTCTTAGGCAATTTGTATATTTCAGCTTTTCTGTTTCGGAAAAGTTCAGTCTTGTTATTGGATTTCCTGTATCTATTCATGACCTTCTTCGCATTGCTAAGCAATACTAACCAAATGAAATAGGCAGAATGTGACAACTGTCGAATAACAGGAAACGTATACTAATCAATTTTTTCTGGGATGCTGCGTTTAAAAGACGAAAGAAAATTTCATTGTGTAACTGTAGGGTATAAATTTAGTTAACAGTTTCTCTAGGTGAAAGTGTAATAATATCAGGGGGTTCTCTAATTTTTCAAAACTCCTAAATAGATACGTAAAAAGTTCCCGTTAATCTTTTATTGAGCGTTGTGAAAACACCGTGCATTTTTCCCGGTTGAAAATGTTTACTAATTTAAATAGGAGAATTTTACGAGGGGCGTTCGATATGTTTCGGGAACCGACAATACTAGTGTTGGTAGGTGCCATCTGACGTTTCTAACCTAAAGTTTGACATTTTTGCCAGTATCATACTTATACCATTTTGCCATATGAACACCATTTGTTTTGTTTTGATTGAGATGAAAATTTCGTCTCCACCAAAAAACGAAATTAACTCGTGAACATTTTCGTGCGATGATTTTTTACGATTTCCGACGTGGATTATTTCCACAACAGTGCCTGAATCAACTTATTTCGACTTTTGAGGAAGAATCTCCAACGAAAACCACTGCATATCGTTGGTATAGTAAATTCAATCGTGGTCGTAGTTCATTAGCGGATGAATTTAAAGAAGGTCGTCCAAAATCGGCTGTTGTGCCAGAAAACATGGATGTTGTGCAAGAATTGATAATGCAAGATCGTCATGTGACTTATCGTGAGAGTCAGGCATCCCTAGGCATTAATATAATTATACATTCGATATTACATGAACATTTAGCTGTGAAAAAGCTATGTGCACGTTGGATCCCACATAATTTGACAATCGCTCACGAAAACAATCGTGTCGATTGGTGCAAGGAAAGCTCAAAACATACGATTGCGGTGCCTCAAACGCAGTGTGTAACATCTACAAGGTGACGAATGTTGGATTTATTCGTATGAACCCGAAAGTAAACGGCAGTCTATTGTATGGGTCTTCCAAGATGAACGAAATCCAACAAAAGTTGTCCGCGCTCGAAGCACTTCAAAGAAAATGGTTGTCTGTTTTTTCGGAATAAATTGACATATCACGACTGCTGCTTTAGAGGTTCGTAGAATAGTTAATTCTGCTTTTCTCAATCATGACAATGCGAGCTCTAACACATTGACTCAAACAAGTGATTATTTGAACACGCAAAACATTGAATTGATAGTTCATCTGCCGTATAGTCCTGATTTGGCACCTAATGATTTCTTTTTGTTCCCACACGTGAAGAATAAACTGCGTGGACAACGATTTTCGACACCAGAAGAGGCGGTTGATGCGTTCAAAACCCATGTTTTGGAGATATCTCAATCGTAATGGAGAAAATGCTATGAAAATTGCTCCAACGTATGCAAAAGTGTATCAATCATCGTGGAGAATATTTTGAAAATCAATAAAGAAGTTTTCACATCATAAGTTTTGTTGTTTTTTTTTACTAATTTCCGATACATATCGATCACCCCTCGTATTAACCATAGGACTGAATTCATTCGAATCGATTTTTGCATTAAAGATTCATATGAAACGAATCCTCAATTTATTTTATCTCATAATTCACTTGTTGCTTACTATTTTCATTATACAGGAAGTTTATAAAAGAACTCCTTGATTTAAAGTTTTATTTGTATACAGTAAAGTTAAAATAATAGTTATTAAACCCATATAGTATTAAAGAGAATCTTCTCAAGTTTTTTTATACCTCAAAGTTCTATATGCGCACCCTTTGTTGCCCTGGCCACGTCTAAATGATAATCAGTTTCTTCCCAGGTATTCAGTAGCATATCATGCGTGAGGGATGCTACAGCTGCAACAATCCTCCCACAAATGAGCAATATCACGGATCTTCTCGGAATAAACAATGCTTTTTACATGTCCCAAAATAGAAATCTAATGGAGTCAGATCTAGGTTCCTTGGTGGCCATGCAATTGACTTACGTCTACCAATTCACCTGTCAGGGAAACGCAAGTTGTTATAACCCCGTCGCCGCGTTCAGCGCCACTACTACAGTTGGCAACACTGATACGCTCCACGTTCACAATATTACGCAATAATAATATTACGACATAATTACGTGTCCAATTGTATCACGTACCAAATACGTTTACAATGATACAAGTTGCACCTTAAAAAGATAAAAAGTACTCACTTAAAAATGTGGAACGCTTCACGATTTTGCGTGTCATCCTTGCGCAGGGGCCATGCTAATCTCAGGGTATCTCGTCTGGGTGTGTGTTGCGTTATGCCATCGTTGAAACCAAATTTATCGTCTTCCCTCTTCTTTTGTTTGTAGCGGTGCGATAGGAACGACCAGGTAAGGAACGATAGAAGGTAGAGATACGATAGGAGAACCTACATTCTGAAAAGAGAAAAGACAAAAAGAACCACACAGGCAAACGTCACCGTTCGACGTTTCAGTGGCTAATAATCCTGTTGTGTCCAAACTGCGCACTTACGCCACTCCGCGCCTGCGCATTCCTTTTGCGCAAACGCAACTGTCCGAAATGACGGAAATGGACAAGTCTATTTTAAAAATAATGGCGGGAATTCACTCACAAATTTAAAAGTGTACATCTCCAAATTTGGAATGTAACAAAGTTCAACGCATCACGAACACTGTTGCTATAGTGAGATGGCGCGCCGTCTTGTTGGAAGACAATTGGTTTCTTTTCTAGTTCGATATCATCTCTCCATGGAAAAACGTATAGTTCAAGCATTTTACAATAAATATCCCCATTAATTGTCTTCTCTGCGAAGATGAAAGGTCCTACGATATGATCATACATCAATCCACACCAAACATTGACTTTGGGAGAGTCACGCTGATTTTCTATGAATTCATGCGGCGACTCAGGCCCCCAAATCCTACAGTTGTGTCGGTTGACAGACCCACTTACATGAAAAGTCGCCTCATCTCAAAACATAACATTTTCTAGGAGATTCTCATTTTCTTCAATCCTGTTCAAGATATAGATTGCTAAATCGAATCTTTTCACTTTGTCATTGTGCTTGATTTCACGCAGAAGTTGAATCTGATACCCACGTAATTTAAGCCTCTTTCGCATCACTTTGTACACGGTAGACTTTAGGCATTCCCAACTCCAAAGTTCGCCTTGCCGATGAATTTTTAGGGCTACGAATACAAGATGTACGGATCCGTTCCACATTCTCTTCAGAGACTGAAGGCCTACCTGGTGGCTTAATTTTTAAGACACTACCCGTTTTCCGAAAGTGATTATACCACTGTAGAATAGTTTTGTTAGTAGGTGCATCACCTCTATATTCACGTCGATAATTACGCTGAACTGTGATCATAGAACTCGATTGAATAAACCAAATCACACACAGAGCTTTCTGCTGTGGCGTAGCCATCACTGGTGAGTGGCGACTGCTGGCCGGTGGAAGCAGTAGCACTCTTCCCCCACCACGCTCGCTTCAAGGCCACGCACTGCGATCGAATATTAGCAAAACAATCTTGACAATACACTGAACTCAAGTTCAAAACCCGAAAGTTTATTACTGATTTCATTTTTTTAATTATGATTTTTTTAAATCAAGGACTTCTTTTATAAACTGTACATAAAATAGATTGGAAATGTAGAACCTGTCAGTGCTCTTCTTACTACATATAATATTATTAAATGTCTAGTTTATATCATTCTATCGAAGTATATTTACATATGTTTAAAATGCTTCGCATTTAATCTTGCTGTTTGGTTGCGTGATAGAAAAATTTTAAGGCATGATAAAGCAACCGTTTTAACTACATATACTCGTGTTCAAAGTCGGCTAGGGAGAGTATCAAAAATATGTAGTTAGTCTTGTCAAAATTAGTTAGAAAGGAAGAAGTAGGGATAAGTCCTTTTTCTTATTATTTGAATTGTGAATAGAATTTAATTACCAAGGTGTTCACAAATGGCTCATCGCGATATTCTGAATAGTGGAAGTTGCAGTGATAATAAGTAAAGGCGCTGTACTACCGGTAAGAGTTGTGTTGCACGCCCTGCACTAACTGCCAACAACGTAGTAGTCGGAGAATACTTTTCCGGGTAGGGAAAGGAAATACTCAAGAATTTTTTTGATTTGTATTCGTTTCACGTGCTTTTCATGAGTAAATAATATATCTTTAATAATTATACGTTGTATTTAAGTTCTTTTCGCTTTTAGTGTATTTTTCGTGTATATTTTTACTACACAGAGGAAATTAATCTTTCAGGAACTAATCTACCACAAATCATACACATCCGAAGCAGTATATTACGCCTTGACCTTATTAAAAACTTTTAAATTGATTATTTCTAAATTATTAAAGATCCCGTGAAGTAATATTATGTTGAAAACTTTTTGATCTTAATGTTTTTAAATGGAAATTAGTTCATTTTGAAAAACATGTAAAATTTTTGCGGGGAGCGACATTATGAAAACTGCAAATGATATAATAATGTAACGAAAACTCTATTTGCAATAACAACAATTCTTTATTTTCAACAAATCGTACTTACAATAGAATTTGCCAAAAGCACTCCCAAAAATTTATTTCCGAACTAATCACTAACAGTACAAGTATTATCTTTTTAATAGTACGATGCTATCTTCTAAATTACCAACGAAGCACAATAATTAATTATCCAAGCACTAATTATTATTAATTTATATAATCACTGCAATAATTCATGTCATCTAGGGTAATTTATATCAACAGGCATTATATTACATCTTTCAGAGTTTTAAACTAGAACACATGGTAATCAATACTTCAATCAGAACTGGACTGCAGAACTCCTTAACGGCAATTTGTACCTGATCCGATTGCGCTAGATTATTCTAAAATATATCAGAATTTACAAATTAAATTCTCGAGATTTCCTATTGTAACCTAAATAACTCTTAAATTCAAAACCCTTGTACCTATCAATCAACTCTATTTGAAGATGTCACGCCACAGGGTGCTCATCAATTATCTTTTGTATACAGATGCTTCGTTTACGTTCTAATGTAAGCATTCTGGTCGTAGGCAGACCAATCGGCGCTATACTGCCCCCTCTTAAAGCTGTTTTGTGCCAGACTATTCTGTGACCCGGATGTTGGAAGTTCCCGTGTCGGTAAGGACAGGCAAAACCATTTCTGCCGTTTCCATGTTGATAGAAGTAGCAATTAACACTTATCATAGCAGGCGAGATAGGTTTTGGGCCTCTTGGAACGGCTTTTTAAAAAGGCTTCTTCCAAAAAACTCTTCTATCAGTTTATTTTAAACAGAGATTACAATTTTAATTTTAATTACAGGTACGTTATATGCAGTAACGTATTGAGATCAAAATTATTCTAAGTTGACTTTCACTTATTTAAATTAACTAAAATTAGGGTGAGTAGCTGAACAACCAACAATGTTAAAGTTGTGAAGCTCGAGATTGACTGGCCATCTTGGGCTCCTGAAGGTATTTATGCTACCCCTGCCCCTCACATTGTTTGTGAAAACTACAGATCTTATGCCTGCTACTTCTTTATTCAATACAAAGTATTACTTATAAGTAATCTTAAATCTAACAGTAAGTTTTTATAATCTATTGTGACCTGCACCTGCAGTGTCATGTTACGCCTGGAATACAAAGTATTCACATCCGTTTTCATGTCTGGTTTATGAACTTCTATGAACCTTTTGTAATATGCCCTTCAATTATACATTGTAACAATCTAACTTAAGATTTAATAATTCCATTTGATTGCATATATATTCTAATTTGGGGGATATGTAACTGGCGTCGTACCATTTGGATTGTAACCACGCACCAAAATCTGGGATCAGAATTTCTGGAACAGTACCTCTAGCATATTTTGTAATACCCTCTCGCCCAACCCATCGACCCCAAAACCGATTTTGGGTATGGCCAACTTTTTGTCTTCAAATTCGATTGTCTGATCCTTGAGATCCACTAACGCCTTCCACAGATCTTGGTAATCCGATTTACCAGATGGCTGCTGCCTAGCCATCAAATAGTAGATGCCCCGATGCCGGTCCTTTAGTTGTATGGTCTTTCCAACTTCTGGTTGTTGTCGGCGAAGTTTATCCAGACCACTAAATTCATTTTTAACCACTCCAGCAAGTCCTCGGGACATATCATGGTTTGCCCATATGCAATATGCCAGGAAGTATTGCGATCGCACATTGAATAGATTACGTAGAATCTCTTCCGTGACCCATGTGTCGCTCAATACCAACTTTTTTCTAATAAAATCATTCTATTTAAAACTTTATTTGAGTAAACCTGCCTCGTCCCGAGCTAGTTTACCCGTTCCGCCAGATACTTTTAAGTTAAAAGTGTCTTTACCGCCGCTTACCCTCCCTAACTTTGAAGGTGATGGTTGCCGATTTGAAAGTTTTACGCGTTTTTGATACTTTAGTCCATCTAAATAACGAGCTATCAGCCGTGGATAAGTTTTCATATCTTCAATCAGTGCAAAAGGGTCCCGCATTGCTTATCATTAACAACTTGGATCTTACGGACGCCAATTACCCTCTTGCGTACAATTAGCTACGCGAAGAATATCGTAATATTTGCCGTTTTACATCCTCTCTTTGGGAAAACATTGCTAAATTTCCTCAAGTTGAATTCTGACCATCCGTTAGACTTACAAAAATTAGTGGGCACCTTTGTCGACAACTTGCGGCGCTTAAAAAAAATTGAGCTATCTGTAGAGGAATGGGATTTCATTCTGGAGCACATGATTCTAGACCGCCTTGATGTACATACGGCTCGCAATTTTGAATTGCATCGGAACCCCACCTCTATTCCAACCTATAGAGGTAATTGCGTACTTAGAAAAGACTTGTAAATTCTTGTCCAATTTGTTAATCAATCGTAAAGCCGATTTAAACTATGTTAGTACATACCAGTCTTATATCGTTAACTGTCCACTTTTGTCATCAAGATCATAGTCTTGATCGTTGTAATGAGTTCGCTAAACTTTCTTCACAAAAATGCTACCCCTTTGTCAAAAAACATAAACTTTGTGTCAACTGTCTTAGTAGTTCACATGTTTTGACTAAGTATATATCCACTATTTCCTGCCGCCAATGTAATGAACGTCATAATTCTTTATTGCACTTTTATCGCATCTTGTATAAGCTCGCCACTGCTACTAGTAACAAGACTTGTTTGAGCGTTGCTCCCGCTGCCTCTATGGTTTCACCTGCTACTAGTTCAGCTCTTCAAGATCGTTATAAGTTACCTGCTTCTCTTACTTTTGAAGAAACGACACTTCGTCTAGTAGTAGTGGCCCGTCAACGTCGAATGTTGTCTTATTTAATTCTCTCGCGAAACCTTCAGTTGTATTACTCTCCACGTTCAATGGAAATCTTTGATCGTTCTGGTTCTTTCCAGAAATTTCGTTGCTTAATTGTGCTGGGTATCATGACTTTATTTCGCAAAATAGTGTCAAACGTTTGAGTTTTCACGCTACTCCGCATTCTTTAACCCTTAGTGATTTAGGCTCCATGCGCTCCGAGGCTATGCATGTCGCTATAACAGTTTCGCTCAATCCCATAGGGACTTCCTCACCTATTATTAATTTCGAAGACGTCGTACTTTCCAAAATTTGTGAAAATTTACTTACTACTAATATTTATTCTGAAAATTTCGCCCATCTAGCTATTTTCAAACTGGTTGATCCGCTCTTTGCTCAATCTGGGCCTACTGATATAGCAGTTGGTGCGGATATTTTTCCTAAAGTCATATTAAATAGCCATATCTAAGGTTCAAGCGATCATCTATTGTTCTTAACACTATTTTTGGATGTTTTAATGGGAGGCATTTCGGCCTCATCCGTTTGCGAAGTCATTGCTTGTTTTGTGTGATCGAGTTTGTTTCCTCCTTGGAAGAAATTATGGAAAGTTGAAGAGGTTCCTGGTGCTAAATCTTTCACACCTGATGAATTCTTAGTTTAAAAAGATTACGTTGACACACTTTGTCAAGCACGATTATTTTCGCGTTTAAACCCAATGTAGTACCTCCGGGTGGAGCATTGGGGACGTGGCCGCAAGTATAGCGGCCCTTATTCAAATTATAATGAAACACTTTGTCGCAACGAGCAGACGATATGCCGTCTCCCTGTCCTTCAACAATCCAAAACCTTCCTTTCCCGGTAGTCGTGATCTCGCTCTACAACGTTTTGTTTCTTTAGAAAATCGTCTAACGAAACAACCTTTGATTTATGAACAGTACGTTTCGTTCATGCACGACTATTTAAATTCCAAACACTTGCAATCTGTTCAAGGTGGGTCTATTTCTGACTTCTCGTATTAAATCCCGCATCATTGTTTTGTGCAATCAGAAAATTAAGTACCAAACTACGTGTAGTTTTTAACGCCTCCATTAAAGCTTTATCTTTTTCGTCTGTAAATTGTTTGTTGGGCCCCAAGCTTCAACGAGTTATTCCTGCAATTTTGTTAGAATGTCGTCTTTATTCCTGTGTTTTACTACAGATATTCGTCAGATGTATAGACAAATCCTTGCTAATCCTGATCAGCGTAATTATCAATGAATTATTTGGTGTTCTTCTCTTGATGAACCTGTTCAGGGCTTCAAGTTGAATACCGTTACTTTTGTGGTAAATTGCACTTCTTTTCTTGCAATACGCACTCTTCTGCAGTTGTACGAGGACGAAAGAAATTCATTACCTTTGGACTCCTTTGCCCTTCGCAACCACACCTACATCACTGATATCGCTTCGGTGGAGACTCTATGGAGTAAATTTTGGTTTTACGGAATCAACTAAGCGCTCTTTTAAAACTCGATGGTTTTGAACTAATAAGTGGTTTAGTAATTGTTCGGAATTACTAAAAGATCCGCTTCGTAACAATTCGCACTACTTGCTCCTTTGCGGATTTTAACACTCAGCATTTAAAAGTTCTAAGTCTTTAATGGAATCCCATCTCATGTACTTTTAGTCTTCTAGTTCAGCCACAATGCACCACCTGTACCAAAGCGTAACTTATTTTACAACTTAGCTCGTATTTTCTACCCTACAGTAATTTTATCTCCTCTAACTTTTTTGGTAAAACATTTAATTCGGCATTTGTGGTCTTTGAAATTAGACTGGGATGATACCTCTCCCTCCGACTTACTCCGTTGTGGGAGAGATATTTGCGTAATTACCACTTCTTTCCAACTTTGCTTTACCACGCTTGTTACTCACGCCACAATTTTCTACGTATGAAGTTCATTGTTTTGCGAACGCTTCTTCCGAACGTGACTATTGTGCAGTCGTTTATTTTCGTTTTCTTACCTCTTCTCCCGCTGAGGTTCGCTTAGTTGGTGCTAAATCCAAATTTGCTCCGCTTCGCACTCTCGCTTTGCCCAAACTCAAACTGTTAGCCGCCACTTTGACCCAGAAATTATTAAACCTTTATCCTCAAAACTTTTGATTACCTTTGAAAAAAAGTTTTATTGGTTCGACTCCATGTTCATTCTTTCTTGGATTCGTTCCCCACTGCAGCGATGGTAGACATTCGTCGCAAATCGAGTTTCCTATATTCGGGAAAATGCTTCTCGGGCTTCTTGGCATCATACGGATCGCGTGGTTTGCTACCTTCCTACTTGTGTCATTATTCTTTATGAGGACGGCATCGCCTGCCTTAAATCGCTCATTCGACACTTGCAGCCCAACCATTCAGCGTTTTAATTTTTCGGACGTTTTCATCGAGGAACATAGAACGTTCCTCGTTGTCGCATCTCGTGCTTGGCTTGAAACGATTTTGGAGGGTCATTCATCTTTTCAGTTTATCATTCACATTGTCGCTTGAACTTTTGTCCATAACATAAAAATTTGTTGACAAAATACACTGGACCTTTGTCTTTTATCGAGCTTCATAGCACTTTGAATCCCTGATTAAATATACTTATCAGACTCAATTGAATTGGACGCAATCCAGTCCGGATCAATTCTAAAAAAGACTTCGCAAATTATTCCCCCTTTATTAGAGAGGGAATCTTATGAACTGGTGGTGGCCTATCTCATGCACCTTTATCCTCCGACAGGAAATGTTCCGTTCCCTTACCTAGTATAAGTCTCTCTAAGGATCTGTATATCAAGTTTGCTCATTTGAGATACTCCCACGCCGGTGTGCAACAGGTTAATTTTATCGTTCGTCAACGTTTTTGGATTGTTTCATGTAAACAGTCCATTCGACGAGTTTTGACTCAGTATGTGATTTGTTGGAATACTAATCCTGTCGCATCGCACCCTCCTATGGACCACCTTCCCCTATGCCGATTCACTCAATCTAAGCCCTTTTTGAGTTCGGGCGTTGATTTTGCTGACCCCTTCTCTACTACCATATCGCGAGTACGGGGTGGGGAGTGGGTGGGGGTACTAAACTGTTGAAAGCATATTTGTGTTTTTATCTGCATGGCTACCAAGGTACTTTCACTTGAATTAGTTTCCGATTTATTGCCAGGAGTGTCCCCGATGATAATCGCTACAGCGATTGCGGCACAAATTTTGGGGTACCCATAGACAATTCTCGCAAAATCATTTCCTTGATACTTTATACCGTCCTCTGCTTCTCATTTTGGTGTTTTGTGGGATGCGGATGTGTAGTCGGTTGAAACCTTGCTTCTTCGTATCATAGGTGAGCAAGTTCTGACCTACGAAGAACTAGTCACTGTCTTTGTTGAGAATAAGGCCATCTTAAACTCGCGTCCTCTCACCCCCGTGAGGCGTGACCTCAACGATTTGAGTTGCCTGACACCAGGTCACTTTCTGCCTTTGTTCCATTTACTCGCCATTCCAGAACCTACCTTTATGTGACCTTCCGTTCACCGCCTATTTCGTTGGCAATTGTTCCAGCGAATGTATCAAGATTTCTTGTCTCGGTGGTCTAAGGAGTATTTGCATACGCTCCAACAACGGTTTAAATGGTACAAGCGTCTCCACAGGTTCAGGTGGGTACCTTATTGATAATTAAAGCCGTTTACGTTCCACTCCTCCGATGGCCCTTTGGATGTGTTGTTGCGTTCAAAACCGCACAAGGCGAGCGGAAGCGCACTTTCCAAAAATTCATGGTTAAACCCTGTATAATACAAGCGTACGTTTATTCATTCATGTACAAGTAAAAAAATTCAAACCCGTGTGTATAAATAATCGCACTGTATGTATAAGCGTATTGTAAATAACATAGGATAGTGCTAGCTTTACGCTTTTTGCGTAAGAAACTACAATCTTGTTAAAAACCCAAATTTCAACCTTAATATGTGTATTAAAAATACGTTTGACCGGGAAAGCAAATATTTTTTATAAAAATGCACCTTCGTTGCATTAAAAAGGATTTAAAGTTTAAATTATTTAGCCTTTGTATAGCATAAAAACATTTTAAATAAAATATTTTCTCGTATTTTCCAGAGGAATTGAGAAAAATACATCAATTTCATACGAACTCATTAATAAATAAAAGTTTATTCCGTGAAGCAGCTCGATCATTAAAAAAAAATGTAATACAAATTATTTATTACCTTTCGCAATTACTGGATTAGTATGCGACCTTGGGTGTTAAACAAAGACGAAGCAGCGCAAGCCACTATTATAAATCAACACTAACGAGGTAATACAACTCGACGATTTTGAACGCTAAAGAGGATTTCCTAGAAAATTACGTAAGATAGGCGTGTATTATTTAGAATGGAATCACGTAAATATTACTATATGCTAGAAAATAGATAATTGTTATATATAAATGAGAAATTTTATTAAAAAGATTCATTCATCAATTCGATCGCGAAATGTTCATTTAAGTCGCGAAGATGTTATTTGAAGTATGCAATTGGCATACTGTAATTTAATATTTAAAATGTAACAGTGAATAAAGAAGTATGTTATCTGTACGTTATCTGCACATAAATATGGAAATTATTAAATGTCCTTATATACAATGAAGATGGGAAATGCTTTGATATAAAAAGCTATTACAAATTTTATTGAATAATTCCGAGGATGCATATTGGTTTTTAAATGAAGATTTAAATAATATGCAAGATTTTGTAAACTGGGATTTGAACGTCAACTTAAAATAAAGTCAAAAAGTTGAAGATATTTAATTGGAAAAACCCTTTGTGGATTTTTGCAAGTATAATTTTTTTTAAACATTATTTGTAACTGATACTTGGATTTTGTCATTTAGTTTAAGATATAGTAAGTCGTAATTATTTTATTTTTGTAAGGATCTTGACCAGGAAAGTTTATGATTAGAGTTCGAAACACTTTGACCTTTTAATAGATTATCTGTTAAGAATTTTTTGGCCAAACAAACCTTACAAGCATGAGAATAAAAAAAAAACGGTAAAATATCCATAAGAGAAAAGATTTGGTTCTGTAAATTTGAATACGGTAAGGAACATTTTTTTATATTTAAGTAAATAAGTACGTGTTAGAAATAGTTTGATGTTTGAAAGATACGATGTTGTAAATGTTCTATATGCTTTTGTATGAGAGAAAATATTGCATACTATATAAATGCTTTGTGATATTGCTGTTTTATTTCATTTTTGAAAACTCCAATATTTCCGTTGAGTTAGCCAGGCAAAGTTAGAAAGGAAAGTAACTGAATAATGTCAAATTTTACAATTTGCTGTATCTGTATCGTAGCATCCTTTTAGCTGCGCATCAAAGTGAGGCGTTGTCACAGCAATAAATATATATTAACAGTAATAAGATGAAATGGAAACCCAACTTTTATGTAAAGTTGAATTACCATTTCAAATCGAACTGGTACTTGAAAATCGCTAAAAGAACAGCCACAGCAGGATTTGAACCAGCGTCCATTGAATTACCGGTTCAGATCTTTAACCAACTGAACTTGTTTTTGTTTTCGATTTTCAATTACGTCTTGCATTTAAGGAAATTGAAAATCGAAAACAAAAATAAGCTTTAGTGGTATAAATTAATACACATTCTAATCATTTGGCTGCATAGCTCAGTTGGTTAGAGCGTTGAACCGGTAATTCAATGGACGCAGGTTCAAATCCTGCTGTGGCTGTTTTTAGAGGTTTTTAATTACATACTATCTTATTCACTAATATAACTTTTGAAAATTCATTTACCTCGTACAATTGCTAATATTTGTAATTTGAAACAAACATGTGATATTAACAAATCGAATACCTACTTCGTTCATACACATTACCTCGATATACTAACTTTTTCGTAAAAACATTGGTGTAGAAAAACCCAACTCATTTATTATTACCAACAAACACCCTGACATACCTAGGAAGACCATAAATAAATCTACAGCAATAATTATGCATTTTTTATTAGCGAGTTTTTGTGGCTTGAAGTAAACAGAACAAACCATAATTTAAAACCGGTTAAATAGAGCTTCACAAAGTATCTTTAATGGTGTAAAGTTAGGAATGTGTTTATTTTTGTATAGCTGTTCAGAACGAAGTAAAATTTTGTAATTAGTACCGAGAAATGCTCTTCAAAACGCAATGCGCAATCGAATATGATGCCTAAACCTTTCGAGCTTTTTAGATTTCTTAACGACTAACCTTGAATTACAACCTTCATGTTGCTTACTAATTCAATACTGGAATTTAGGGTGAATTCTGTAATATGGCATTTTTTTAATTAGTTAAAGTTGTGACTAGAAGAATATGCATTTAAGGACAAAAGGTTAATGTTAATATAATTTAAAGCAGTATGAACTAGTTCATGATCATATGAAAAGTAAAGTTAAATACGGTCAGCAAAGTATGGGATATTTACATATTGTAACGAAAACTCTTTTGCAATAACAACAGTTCTTTATTATGAATTGATTCGACAAGCTTTCTTACTTGTAACTACAGTGAAATTCTATAGAACTAACTCAGGACGATTTTTTTCCACCTAATCGCTAACAGTAGAAATACTAATTTCTTAAAGCTGCAATGCTATCTTTTAATTACTTTCGAAGTGCTAAATGTTAATTTATATCGAACAAATAATTTATATAACATACAGCTATTTATTTTAACGCTGTGCTAACACTAATTTATTTTATATCGCTACTGTATAGGTCAAGTTTCAAATATTAACTAGTATATTAATCAAAGCTTGAATGGAAACTAAACTCTATGCTTGTGAACGGCTTCTGGACTATTCTAAGAACGTACTAGAATTATGCAAATAGTATCTAGAATGTTCCTATTGTAAGCTAAATAAAATTCTTAAATGTAACTTTTGCAAACTGTCAATCAAGACCACCTAAAGATGTCACAGCTCAGGGTGACCATTAATTATCCTTTGTGTGTACAGATACCTCGTTTACGCTAAACTGTATTATTCTGGTCAAGGGTAGACAAAGCGACGCCTCGTTACAATATTGTAGAGTCTTATGAAAGTCCGACATAATTTAAGTAAAACAAAGGTCCTAAAGGTGAGCACTGGCGCACAACAGATGATCTATTCTCAATTACGATTTTTCAATTTCATATCGAACAGATATTATGCATTTTACAGAAATTGCAGTTGCATTTATCTTTAATTTTCTAATAAAGTATGCCACTAATAGGAAAGTTTGAAGAAAAGTTGACTTGGATTTATATGCAACGTTTAACTAGCTGATCGTAACACATTTTTGATTGATTATTGTGAAAACACCCTTCTCATAAAACGCGTCAAAATAATCCACTAAGAAACTTCTTTTAAACAGTTAGTTTGTATTTGATTGAATTAAATACTGACCAGCGAGAATTATCCATTTGTGGCCTTTGATGTAACATCATACAATTCCTGAAATTAAACAATGAACAGTAACAGTGCTTTTATTTGTGTTTGATTGTTTTAACTGCACTCAAAGGCTATATTAATGGAACATTGTATTATGTCTATATAGACTATAGATGACATACATTATTCGATTCACTTGATAGAATAAATAATCTATATATAAATTAAGCTCCTCCAAAATTACTGTCTCATTTGATAGCTCGTTATAACTGGCGTATTTGTATATAAATAGACCGTTTTGAGAACTATACTTTTCTAGCATTTCGTGGTGTATTTGTATTTATAGCGAACAATAGCAAACACTTTATGGTAGGGCTAGCTTTTGAAAGTTATTGGTTTCAAAGGGCCACGCTGAATTTATATTGGCAACCGAGGAACACGATAGCCTGTGAAAAAAGACATTTTATATTTATGTTCTTTGATTACCTTTGTACAGTTTTTGCTCTTAATATCTATGGTTAATTATGACATATATTACATATTATTGAAAATAATGAAAATGAAATAATGAAAAAACGGGTTATTTGTGCTGTTCTAGTGATAGTTTACTTCGATATGATTGGTCTACCCTCTGATTAGAATAATTACATTGGAATATAAGGGAGGGGTTTGTACGCAAAAGATGATTGATAGGTCTCGGCGGTAACTCATCTTTCAGATGGTTTTGATTGACAGATACAAGAATTCTGCATTTAAGAATTATTTAGATTACAACAGATACATTTGCATAATTTCTGATAGGTTTTAGAATAGTCTAGATGTTTTGAATAAATTGCCGTTGTAAATATTGGAGTTCAGTTTTAATTGAAGCTTTGAAAGGTGTGATATAAATTTCTGTTGGTATAAATTACTGTAGTGATAATATAAACTAATAATTAGTGCTCTGATAGTTAATTATATCGCTTCGCTAATAAGTAATTAAGAAGATAATGTCGTAGTTTAAGCAGATAATATTTGTACTGTTAGCAATTAGTTTTTAAATAAAATGTTGTGAGAGTTTTTAGCAAATTCCATGGTAATTACGAGTTGTTCAAAGGTTTCAGTTCGAAAATAAAGAACCGTTGTTAATGCAAATAGAGTTTTCGTTACATCAGTCTCAAGTAGTGGGATTAAAGACTTTTGAACGATTTCTATTTACATGCCAGTCACTCGTAGTAATTAAAAAAAAAGGAAATAGACATCGAAATTCTTTTGTTTTGGAAGGAGTTTAAGTCAAGCTTGGCTGAAAATTCCGTAAAACAACAGGAAAGTTATACCGAAAAAACTGAACCAGACCGTCGCCAATTTACAGGAAAATGCTGAGAAACAGCACCGAAACGTTGCTGCGAGCCTGGCAGCAAAGTTAGAAGCAAATGCGGATAAACAAGAACGAACCGCCGCAAACCTGGCAGAAAACTGAACGAGACCGCCGTAAATCCACAAGAAAATTACAGTCGATTGAAAGAGGAGTTTATACGACAAGCTACAAAAACCACAAAAGCAGTTGAGCAATTAAAGGAGTTTTTAAAAGAAACTGCAAATTCTGCGGAAAACCGGAAGTCAACTTTTCCAGAGGTTCGTAGCAGAGTTTTCAGAGAAACTACTAGAAAATTAAAGTAAAATGAAAGAAGAGGTTCTGAGAAAGGAGGAGCAAATTAATTTCTTAACAGTGCAAGCACCAGCGCCTTCAGTTCCAGTAACACAACAGCACGCAGAATGTAAAAATGTCGGGGAATGAGTAAAATCACCCACCTTTAATGGAAAGGCAACATGAAAGAAATATTTTAAGCAATTCGAGGCTGCCGCAAGAGGTAACTGCTGGAACGATGGTGAAAGGATAACCTCATTGATTGTCTCGTTGCGCAGTGAGGTTTTGAACATTCTGTAGACCATATCAAACCATGATCAAAGAAGTTACGGAACCGTAACATCAAGGCTGGAAATGAGGTACAGTGATTCTCATGTGCAACAAGTGTACCGCATTCCAGTAAAGAACCGTTACCAAACGGCTAACCAAAATTTGCAAGAGTTTGAAGCAGATATTGTTCGATTGGTGAGACTAGCTTACCTAACAACACCGGATAGCTTGCTAGAACAACTGGCAGTACAGATCTTTGTTGACGAAGAAATCCAGTAAGCACCACGTCTGGTTGGACCAAGTGCCCTAGATGATGCGCTAGCTCATACGTTGGAATAAGAAGCGACAAAGCAAACTTTGCGTCGTGGTAATGGCAAGGTAAGATATTCCGTAGAGGAGTAGGGCTAACAAAGCATAAAGGATGTGATTTGATGGGCACTTTATGAACATCAACCAAAGAGAACGGGACCTATAAATGCTGGAATTGTGGCGAGTTTGGGCATATACAGTTCAAGTGTAAACAGACCAAGAAGGAAGTAGAGAAGCCTGAAAACTAAAGGGGGTCGACAGGAAGGAGCGAAAGTTAACCTGCACGGATTTTGCCCTGGAGACCATCATCTGCATCGCACGATCTAAGCATGCAGCAGCATTTACATATATAACAGTTTAACGGAAAAACTGTGAAGCTCTTGGTTGTTACCGGAGCCATTAGGACAATTGGTAATCCTGATACAGTGCAGTGGTAAAATGTCACCCGCGACGGTGCGTCTTCGAACCATGGCTCGTGAAGAAATTCAAACACACGGAATGCTAGATGTAAAAATCGGAGTTGGGAGCGAGATATTTGACCATCAGGTAATAATAGCGAACATCACCGAACAAGTTGTCTTGGGAATAGATATCTTGAAGAAGTATGAATTCCATGTAGATATGAAAGGGGATGTTTTGAGAGTATGGAACGAGAAAGTGCTTTTGCGAAGTAGACGACGTGTTTGTGCGAATTTTTTGACGGACAACGTTATCCTACTGAAAAGGGCAAAGTGTGGAGGTGGGACGCTTGGATAGTGCTCTGCGGGAAGGCTTTGTGCGTGCTATTAAACCGATTAATGCGAATCCTTTCGAAAGGGCGTGCTCGTAGGGAAGGTTCTAACCAACGTAATGAATGGTGTACCTGTTAGGATTTTAAACGCCAATGACTACAATATCGCGTTGAAAAAGAATGCAACGGTTGTTGGACGCTGTTCTTCGGACTTCCATGTGGTGGGGTGTAAAGTGTTGAGAAAGAACCACCCACCAACGAGTGTTCCGCGAACTTATTGGACCAGTTGATAAATCTATGCCAGCATCTTGAACAACTGGCAGGACCTAAAAAACTTGATCCGACGGTACTCAGACGTGTTCGCGGTCAACAGCGGTCTGTTAGGGAAGTTCGCGGTAGTCAAGCATAGAATCGATACACGAGAAGCTCAGCCAATAAGACAGCGGCCATGAAGATTGTCATTGGCCAAACAGGAGGAGGTTGAGAACATTATTGGTGATGTGGAGAGGCAAGGAGTGATTGACCACTCCAATAGCCTTTGGCCATTCCCTTGTGCTTTTTAAGAAGAAGGGCGGGACGATAAGATCTTATGTGGACTATAGATGATTGAATGATGTGACCAAAAAGGATAGCTATCTACTTCCAAGGATTGACGACACCCTAGATACACTTTCAAGGTCGCGATGGTTCTCAACCTTAGATTTGAAGAGTGGCTAATGACACGTGGATATGGAACACAAAGATCGGGAAAATACTGCTTTCACTATTGGTACTGACCTCTGACAACTTACAGTATCTGCAATGCTCTGAAATGCTTTTGCCACCTTCGAGTGTTAATGGATAACGTGTTGCGTGGGCTATCGTTGAAAATTTGTCTTGATTATTTGGATGATGTGATCGTGATTGGAAAGTCGTTTGGGGAACACTTGTAAAATGTAGAAGAAAAGTTTCGAAAATTCAGAGAAGTCAATCTGAAGCCGAATCCAAACAAGTGTCACTTACTAGGCAAAGAGGTGAAATACCTAGGGCACTTAGTTTCACGCGACGGAGACCCGGAAAAGATTGAGGTTTTACAAGAGTAACCGACGTCAAAAGACAAACATCACTTGCGTAGCTTTCTTGGGTTGTCCACTTACCATAGAAGATTTGTTTTCGTGTTTGCGAAAATATCCAAGCCCTTGACAAAGTTGACCGAAAATGAACGTAATTACGTTTGGGAATCAGATTGCCAGAGTGCGTTCCAGTAACCAAAGCATTAATCGACAACAGCTCCGATCTTAAATTATCCCGGATCGGAAAACTAATTTATGTTGGATACCGACGCAAGCTATCTCGCTATTGGAAGTGTACTCTACATGTGATTTTCCAATGCTCCGCCCGAAGGTACTACATTGGCCTGGAAGCGAGTTTTTTTTACCTGGAAAATTTGGACATTTGCTGAACCCTTGCTGTTCCAAGCAAGGTAGGGATCTTTTACGTGCGTGACAACACTCACACAAACGACCTCCATTTAACTTCTCATCCGAACGCGGGTGTATTTTTGTGAAAAATGCTCCCCTAACATTTTTCAAGCGGACCGTGTCAGGATTCGAACCCGAGACTTTGGGCGTAGTAGTCACACATACCAACTACGCCACGGAGCCGTCGTATCGGAAGTGTACTACTTGATGTGCTATGCTGGAGTGCAAGATACGTATAACGTGTGATCTTGAGTTTGGGATGTAAACTCGGATATGACATCGTGAGCGAGAGCTACGTGTAGAAGCTCGCGCAGGATGCACGATATCCATGGTGACGTTAGGATAAATATTCAAATCGCAAGCGATCGGATGAAAACCTGATATGCCATCAAGGCGTAGGAGTCTGGTATCCAAAAGGGCGACCGCGTCTGGCTATACAACCCCAGACGGAGGCGTGGACTATCGCCAAAGACGTCAGCCGGTTTGAATCGTTCAATCCCGTGAGAGATGATTGAGGTGTGACAACAGGGTAATTACGTGTACATTTTTAGTACCGGACTTCACGGAAGTGATTGTTTTTCGAGAGTGCGTTACCACGTGTTTCGATCTAGTATTCGAGTTTCTCGTTCCTACATTTCCGTACTTTTTCTTTATAGGGCACTATCGAGATATATGGGGCAACAACGTAAAATAAAGTTGAGAAACTCGAACCACTAAGACCCTTAGAGGTTAGTTCCATTGTAGGAAGTCGTGAACCGTAAGCGAAAATACTTAACATGTAGATAGAAATTTGCACGATTGAATTTTAAAACTTAATTAAGTGGGAGTGTCGATGAAACTGTAATATACAGTGTGTTTCCGGATAGACCTAACTATACTTGTAAACTTCTTTATTTTGCATTTTAGGAATAAAAGCCATCCTTCATAAAAAGTTTTGCTTCGCCTAGCAAGTCCGCAGACACAACCAGAATTTTTAAGTAACATACAGTGTGGTTACAATTTATTACACAATTTTTACAATATACAAAACAAAGAAGGCTTAATTAATTAGTCATTATTTTTTCAACGGAACTGTAAATTAGAATACATACATAGAAATGTTGGAAAACTTCTTCCTTCTTGCTTCACATGAGGTAAGCTTGCAGCAGAGACAGGCGCTTCATTTTCAGCAGGACGGTTGTTTTGCTCATAGAGCAATTCGAGTTGGGGAGTGGTTAAATAAACATTTTCCTAATAAATGGATTTGACAGTTCCGTCCTATTAGATAGCCTACTCGCTCCCCAGACATTACTCCATTAGATTTTTATGGGGATATCTTACACATAGAGTTTACGCGTATGATTTGCAGAATGATGAAACTATTTTAAGACAGAAAATTACAGAAGCTCTAGTGAACACGAATGGAGATACCATTCACCTAGTGTTCGAAAAGTTTAAAGCAGTCGTTGACAAATGTGTAACGTTAGAAGGGCAACATGTAGAATAAGTTTCTTTGTTTTTGTGTATTGTTAACAGTGTGTAATAAACTGTAACTACCCTGCATGTTAGTTCGAAATTTTGGTAGTGGCTGCGGACTTGCTAGACGAAGCAAAACTTTTTATGAAGAATGACTGTTCTTCCTAAAATGCAAAATAAGGAAGTTTACAAGTATAGTTAGGTCCATCCGGGGATACAATGTATTATAAAAAACTGCAACCAAAAATTCGTTCATATATTTATTAAAAAACAAAACTGATGAAATTCAAGGTATATTTTATGAAATGTAAGAGTTGAACATCTGGAATCTATCTGCTATAAAAAGCATTACGAAAAAGGGAAATAATGTTTATGTAATATGATTAGGATTTCGTAATGTTCATAACAATACAGCTAATAGGGTATTAGTTCAACTGTTTTGATGATGTAAACATCATTTATCATAAACTTACCATTGTAAAGCTCAAGTGCATAAATCAAAAGCCGTTTGTTAAAAATGCCATTCCTTTAATAACATCGTATTTTGTAAATTATTGTCACTATGTCTATAGTGGAATGTGTTACACGACAAGCAGTTGTCGTTACGTCTTATCGACTCCACAGTTTTATTTTAATAACTAATTGTAGAGGATTTCCAATCCTTAATTGGAAGTATATTTCCCACCGTAATTTAGCTAGTAACTAGGTTATGACGCATTATAAATGTGGTTTTGAGCTTCCAGCATTGTCAACAACTATTAGAAATAGTATATTACCTTTATTATTTATTTCGCGTGAATGGAATGTTAAATTACAAGTTTTCTCACGCTGTAAGTAATGTGCGTCGTTGCTTGAATTGATATGAATGTGCGATATAGAAGCGGAATTTTTAGAAGTTGATGGGAAACGAATGCCATGATCGGCAGATTTATCTAATATTGTAGGTGTCAACAATAACTTCGTCGCTGCTATCTGCTGAATAAATGCCATTGAACTATTACCACTCACGCTAACGCGGTTAGAGAACCAAGACATTGAAAATTCGCGCGGAAGATCTGCAGTAACTGTCTAGATTAATAAAGGTAAGCTATTCCGTGCTGCTAATTATTATTCTTTTTATATTGAAAATATGTACAATATTACGCTCTCTGTACGACTACACTATGAATTAAAATACGTTTATTACCTGTCAAATTGGTGAGTAATAATTTGGCGAATAATTATTACTTGTTAATTTGACTGGTAAACGTACTTTAGTTCACAGCGTGGTTGCACAGAGAGCATAATATTGCACAGATTTTCAATACAAAAAGAATAATAATTAGCAGCATGGAATAGCTTACCTTTATTAATCTAGATAGTTATGGTAGAGCCAATTACTCGATCCTTGTACTACGGTAACTTGTGGGTTGTAATAGTTCATTGGCCTTTATTTAGAAAATAGTAGCGACGAAGTTATTGTTGATTCCTACAACATTATGCAACAAAAAGATAATAAGATTTGTAGTGTAAGGAATTTAAAGGTAAGTCTCTGCATTTAACCCTCACTGAGCGGGTCACTTTGTCTGTTCGGTAAAATAGCCCAAGATAATCTGCCGATCATGGCGCTCGTTTCACATTAACTTCTAAAAACCCTTCTTCTATATCGCACGTTTACATTGCAATGACGCACATTACCTCGAGCGTGAGAAAACGACTACTTTAACACTCCCTTCATACAATGAACATAATGAACATCATCGTTAGGTCTTCAGTCCTGGAACTGGTTGGACGCGTACACTCATTGTTTCCTATTCTGTGCTAAACTACACATTTCTCTGAAATTTACACAGTCTGCATCTTTCACTATCTGTGTGCAATAGTCTGATCTAGGACTAAGTCTACTTCTTTTTTATCTATCTCTGCTTGTAATATATCCTGCACTATTCCCCAAAAATGCCTTAGAACGTATCCCGCCCTTCTATTTCTCGTTTTTTTTATATCTTCCACGGATATCTTTATTCCTCTACTATTTCTATAACCTCTTTGTTATTAACTTTGTCTATCAGTGCTTTCATCGTCATACATCTGAAACACAACATTCCCAAAGGCTTGTACCGTTTTTCTGTCTGCTTCTCCTACTGCCCCTATTTCATAGACGTACTATGCTGTGCTCCACACATATGCTTTCACCAATTTTCTCCTTGTTTCTATGTTTGTTGTCTTTGAACATAGCTGCTGTTCTTTCTCCTTGTTTCTATGTTTGTTGTCTTCGAACAGAGTCGCTGCTGTTTCTTGTTATATACAGTTCGGCTCCCCTTCTATTGTTTATAAATATATACCCTATTTCCCCGATATTCAGTAGTATGCGAATGGGGTTAAGCAGCCTGCGGCTTCCAAGATCCCCAACACTTGAACGGTTGCTGAATTAATAGTTTTCCAATATATCCTTTCGCACAATCAACGTTAGTTGAAAATATTTCAAAACCAACTCCTGCAGTTGTTTATAATAATCATCAGATTTAAGTGCAATTATTGTTTTCGTCATTAGGTTTTCGGTCTTGAATCTGGTTGGACGCGTATCTGTACTTATTTCTATTCTCACCAGCCTACACTGGTTCCCTGAAATTCCCACACCCTAGATACAGCTCGGTTCCCATTCTGTTGTTTTCTAATTATATGCCCTATTTTACCAAGATTCAGTAGTATGTGAAAGGGGTTAAACAGCTGCTTCTAACTCTTTCTTGCTAGATGCTAATACCGCTATATCATCTACAAATCTAAGCATATCAATCTTTTGTCCCTGCATAATAATTCCAAATGTCTTCCTGCATTTGACATTATTCATTGCTTCTTCGATGTACAAGTTAAAAATTAATGGGGATAGGGCACATCCCTGTCTCGCCCCTTTCCTAATATTTACCTCTCTACGTTCCTGCTCCAATTCTATTACCGCTGTTTGCTCTTTGTATAAACTATGTACTATCCGTCTATTCCTAAAACTCGTTCCAATCTTTTTGAGAATTTCGAACATTTTTTCCATTTTACATTTTCGAATGTTTTTTCCAGATCTACAAACCCTATATACACGCTTTCCCCTTTTTCTATTGTATTCTCCATTATCAGCCGCAGAGCTAAGATAGCCTCTCGTGTTCCCATGTTGCGTTTGAACCCAAATTGAGCTTCTCCTAGTACTTCTTCAGCTCGTTTTTCCATTCGTTTTTGTACAATTCTAGTTAATATTTTTTATAATGAATATAATATACTATTTTTAATAGTTCCTGACAAGCGGGGAGCACATTTTTAATGTGTGATGACCTTCTTACTAGCTAATTACGGAGGGAAATATACTGCCAATTAAGGATTGGAAATCCCCTACGATTGATTATTAAAATAAAGCTTGTAGAGCCAATGAGACGTAACATTGTTTGCTTTCAATGTCGATAGCTTAGGACAATCTATGATAAGCATGTCAATAATTACATTTTGCGAAAGATACAATTCAAGGCATTGTTTCGTTTCAAACCCTCTTTACATGAATCACTTCTGCGGATATGAAACTTCGTTTTAGGCTTATCGGTATATATGATACGATTATTCCATTTGTTGAATGTTCGCACTAAATAAAACCATCAGTATTTTTCGTTACTTAATTGTTTTGGCGTATATATTCTGAACAAGCAACTTGAAGTTAGTGACATTTTTAAAAGTTCGTTCCAACTATCCAACTAACCTTTTCCACCAAATCAAAAACTGCGATATCTTTAGATACGCATTTGTTTTTGTTATATTTAAATTCTTTATATTCTATAATGTAC
Source organism: Platerodrilus igneus (assembly GCA_036346225.1). NCBI lineage: Eukaryota > Metazoa > Arthropoda > Insecta > Coleoptera > Lycidae > Platerodrilus > Platerodrilus igneus. Next base: position 8,554,388 of record JARFIW010000012.1, on the reverse strand, counting down.
ATGATATTAGTTTTGCATATTGCAATTGAAATAGTTAAGTGCAATGATAACAATCTCTGCTTATAAGAAACACTCTTCACTTTCTTTCTTTTCATATGATCGTGAACGTAAAACGCTAGGCAAACAAGTGTGACATGCACCTAAAAGATTATTATAGTTTACATTAATATAATTTTCGTGAACTTTAAGACTTTTTACCTGCTATAAAAATTATAGATATTAACCATTGTTTGATAGCTAGAACAGCGCCTACTAATTTATCAGTTCATGTAAAACATACTCCTTACATTTATAGTTTTGAATTTCCCATAATAACCGTATCTACTTTCTCAAATTGCTCATAAAGCTTGACTTATTTTGGCTTGATCGAACAGCCTTATTTCAATTTTCTTCCAAAACTTGACCTACTGTGAGTTCAAAGTGACATAGTATCTCTACTCTAATTGTATGGATTAATCGGTTACGGTGTTATATCTAAGTTGTACTAAAAAGAAAAACAAAATAAGGGGGTATCAAAATAATACATCTCCAATTCAGAGGCGATAACGAGGCGGGAATGATGTAATGATGTCATATACATCAGCAAAGGTGTCGGAATGACTTGTTGATGTAGCAGATGCTCCATGATGCTTAAATGAAGTGGATTTGGCATGCTTGGAAACGAATACGGGCTTGCCTCCAAACTATAGATGTTACGTAGATTGTACTAATCCACTTAGACACAATGGTCGTACTAAGATTTATTTTAGGGTATGAACACGCTGGGAGTTTTTTAAAATGGTTCATTATGGTCAGCAGACGTATTAGGTGACCTTTTGCACCTACGTTTACACTTAACTCTTTGTATTGTTTGAGATTTGGTTTAAGGTATGAACACGCTGGGAGTTTTATTAAATATGGTCCAATATGGTCAGCAGACGTATTAGGTGTCCTTTTGCACCTACGTTTACACTTCACCCTTTGTATTGTTTCTGTGCGGTAAACGTTGGAGTATATGTAAAATTGAAACAGCTCGAGAACGATTATCAAAGCGTAAAAGCTTAGCAAGTGGACTGTAATTTACTAAAGAGGGTGAAATTATACAACTGGTAGTATTGGCGCGACAAACATTAATACCGGTCAAACCAATCAATAATTGTCTGCTCACCTTACAATTGCATTCACCATAGGAGTCCCGCGAAGCTAGTGCGTTGTTCTCAATTGACACAACCTGGTGGGGTACGAACATTTCGGCACTCGCGGACAGTTAAAGTATTAGCTGTGACGCTGGCGAAAGGCGATTCGATACTCTATCTATATGGCGTAATTATCACATCATGGCCGTTGAAAGTATTAATCGCTAACCTCCAACGGTATAAAGTTTGAACATATACTCCACAGAAAATGGTAAATTTTGTTTATACGTAAAGTAAATGGGAGGAAAGCAAATAAAAAAATATGTGTATCGAAATGAATGAAGTACTTTGCATTTAATACCTACATTATAAATTAATTAAGGGCCGCTATGCTTGCGGTCACGTCCCCAATGCTCCACCCGAAGGTACTACACTGGGTTTAAACGCGAAAAATATAAACGTGCTCCTAATTATTCTAACTTCAAAATTAACACATCCCAAATAAAAATCTAACAAGTGGAACAAAAACTAAAAATAGGGTTTGATTGATGGTATCCCTAGCGTTGACTTTGGAGTGTGCCCGATCAACAAGACACAAACAAAATGAATAGGGAGGGATCCCTAATGCCGGATAGCAGCTGCCAGCTCTGCTTACCGGTGCGACCTGAAGGGTCGACTTAAAACTATCCAAAATAGCTAGCTAATTTAAAATGGATTCAAATTTTTTAAGAATACGCCAAATATATTAATAGTGAATCCAGCTATTTTACCTGCTCTATAAATTTACAAATTCGTCTTCCCTGGTCTAAGTAATTTGTTAGCCTAAGTCCGTCCCCAGCTTTCCCTATCATTCCCTAACTGATATATTGTAATTACAATCTTCTCAAACAATCTTCCTTCCTATATATAAGCTGCCACCAAAATGGCGGCAGAACGTCAAACAAATAATATCAAGCCACAAACAATAAAAGCACGCAAAAATATAAATATAAAAATAAATATTTGTGGAAATATATAAATAAACATCTATAAGCATTAAGCGTTGAAAAGTGCATTAAATTGCAAAAAGCATAACCCAAATTATCAGGTGAACTCGCATAAGCATTATACCGGCTAGCGCCGTTACGCCGTTACGCACAAAACGTGCTCCTTAAATTTTTTCAAATTTACTAATTATCATAAATCAATGCTTATGCGAGCACAACCGCCACAATTTTGTTCTTACTTCGTTAATATATTTCTCCAGCATCAGAAGATCTGGTCGTCTGCATACATTTAAACTTACTGCTAGGGGGAAATGGATGTGAACTGCTAAAGTTTAGGTGGGTATACACTAACCCTAATCCAATAATCCTTGGGGGGTCACAATCACTATCACTTCACTTTTAAGTCCTGGAGGAATGCGCGGTTTCATTCTATTTTATTTTATTATTTTTTCCTTTATTTATTTCATTGGTTTAATTTAATGAGGGTTTTGATTTATATGTTTTTATTTATTTATTTGCCCGGATTAAGTTTTAAGTTTTTATGTATTCCCGATTTCCCGCGCGTATAAGGTTAGATAGTGATTATAGTGATTGTATTGGTGGTGCAGGGGTTTCGTGCATATGAACTTTTATATATCTTATGATAATTTTTTGTTTTTGGGTTTTTTTGTTTTTATTATTAAAAATTTTATACTGGTTGTTTTGTTTTCTTGTTTTTTGTTTTTTTTTAAATTATTTGAATACAGGTTTTTGTTACCAAACTCATATCATTTATCGCCCGGTCAGATCTAAGATTTCCAATCCTCCCCACCACTCCCTTCCGATTTACGCGCGGTTATCGCCGCATACGCTATCCTCCAGACGTCCGCCTGGAGTTTGTCAAGGTGTTCATGTTTGTCAAAGCCGTCAGCGCTGATTTGCTGTCGCTGATTATATAATATTCATCTCTGCCCGTGTGATTTATGACGTAATCGATTGCCTCTCGTATGGCTACCAATTCGCATTGGAAGATAGTGCTCCACTTCGCGAGTTTTGTTTGATACCGAAACACCTCCCTTTCATGCTTAAACACAAGAAACGCCGCGCCTGCTTGCCCGTCATCCATACGTGAACCGTCTGTATAAATTCTGATACCCGTCGCGTCTCCATCGCCTTCAACAAACTCGATTCCTTTAATATCGGCCGGGTGCCCTAACTCTGATACGACAATCTTTTTCTCTGTCTCCCTATTGCCAAGACGAATGTCTTCGATAATTTCGAGTCCTTTCCGGGTATCTACTAATCTTCTATCTCGAAACTCCTTAACGACTAATTCGATAGGGAGAGTCTTACTGATAACCAGGACTGCCTCCGTGGAGGTGGTCCTGTACGCCCTCGCCGCCTTCACCGCGATAATGCGTTGAACACTCGTCAATTGACACATCTCTCGGACTTTGCAACCTTCCGCCCATACAGATGCTGCGTACAGCATTGCCGGCTCTATCGCTCCGGCATAGACCGTCCTCAGCGATTCGCCTCTGAAACTCCAGTTTATTTTCGCCGCCGCCTTCATTTTATTTGATAAATCGCCGCCCTTGCTTTTTACGTATTGTACGTGCGCTTTCCGATTTAATTTATTGTCTATTTTGACACCGAGGTACGTGATGGCGTCTTTGAACGGGATTTTCTCCCCTCCTAGCTCTAGCCTAGGGGGTCGCTGTCCCGGTGTCGGCCCGAAATATAGTGCTTCCGATTTTGACGTATTAAATTCCAATTTTACCTCCCGCGACCATTCGTGCAATTTATTTAGCGCCTCGTTTGGTTTTGTTTGCATGTCCATTAGTAATCGCGATCTGATAATTAAAAGCGCGTCATCCGCAAACCCAACAATTGAGCATCCTGCGGGAAACTTGACCCTAAAGATGCTCTCATATAACAACTTCCAAAGAGTGGGACCAGAGCATGACCCCTGCGGCCACCCCCCTTTCCACCTCGCGCAACAAAACTTCACCCGGAATTTCAACCTGTGCCAGTCTCCCCGAGAAATAACTCTTGACTAACGACATCAAGTTCCGCGGACAACCCCTACGATCTAATTCGCAAACGATTAATGGCCACCAGGCAGCATTAACTGCTCCAAAGCAACAACAACACGGTACTCTTTAGCATCTTTCCCCGACAACGAACTCTAGTGCGTCGATAGTCGACTTTTTCCTCCATAAAACCGAACTGTCGGTTATTAAAACCACCGCTGCCTCGCACTAAGTGCTCAACTCGCGTAGTCATAACGCGATCCAAAGCTTTCCCCCAGCACCGGTAGCAAACTAATTGGACGATAGCTGCCCGGGTCTGACGCATCCGCCTTTTTAGGTTTAGGGATAAATTTCACGTTCTGGACTTTCCACCAACGCGGAAATATGCCCCTCTCTAAACAAAGATTAAACAACCCGGCAAACACACACGGGGCTAACAGGCACGCCTTCAGAGCTGCATCCGAAGTGATTCCGTCATGCCCCGGTGCCTTCTTAGGGTTCATCCTCCTAAGAGCTCTTACGACCTCGTGAACTAAGATTGCCTTTTCGGCGCCTGTTCCTTGCGCCTCAATAGCTTCCCGACGTACTAATTCGTGCAACCCCTCATCCTCCTCGGGATTATCTGATGGGAAAAATTTATCTAATAAATACTCCGCCGTGGTTTTAAAACCTTCAGTATATTCGCCATTTGTTTTCTTTATATTACCGAGCGCGATTTTCTGTTGTTTACCCCTTATTACGCGGTATGCGGTACCCCAAGGTTTCTTCTCGGAAATACCTACACCAGTAATATAAATAGAACCTAAAATGTTAAGAACTTAAGAAAATAAAAAAGTTGTACATAAGAATGCTAAATTAATAATGGAGGGGGAAGTAGTACGACTTTGTTAATGGTGCATACCGCTTCACCCGTAGGTGTTCTTAGTTTAATCACCCTTGTTACACCATCACCACTCGGTAAAAGCTTTGCCACTCTCGCCAAAGGTCAACACGCTGGGGGCTGAATCAGGGTATAATAAAGTACGAGATCACTTTCCTCTGTGGTTCGGAAAGGAGTGGTCCATTTAGGTTTGTGTTGCAGATACTCTTTCGACCAGCGTTTCTAAACACTCTGAACGAGTCGTTGGGACATTTGCCAAGGACTAAGTCGATTTGCAGGAACATTCTGCAAATTCACTTCACACCGCGTAACTAAAAGCCCGCCAGTCAGAAAAGGACCCGGAATCAAGGTCGCAAAATTGGCGGGAATTTAGGATTTCTTCGATGCGTGCCATAACCGTGTTAAATTCCTCCAGAGAAAGTGTCGTTCTACCCACTATACGGTTTAAAAGCAACTTAGCACGTTTGACGGCGGCTTCCCAGAGACGTTACATGTGATTTTCTAATGCTCCACCCGAAGGTACTACATTCATTGGCCAGGAAGCGAGTTTTTTTTACCTGAAAAATTTGGAATTTTGCCGAACCCTTGCTGTTCTAAGAAAGGTAGGGATTTTTAACGTGCGTGACAACATCATACACGGGGCCTCCATTTTACCTCTCATCCAAACGAGGGCGTATTTTTGTGAATAATGCTCGCCTAACATTTTTCAAGCGGACCGTGTCGGGATTCGAACCCGGGACCTTGGGCGTAGTAGTCACACACATACCAACTACGCTACGGAGCCGCCTCTTCCCATAGACCGTCAAAATGAGGTGCATGAGGGGAGCACCAATCTATTCCCCGAGAAGCTAAGTAGTGCGCAACATCTGGCTGAGTGGGTCAAAGTAATTGTATATTCCCGAAATATGTCTGGCAGCACCACGAAAGTTTCGGCCTGATCGGAGTATATTTTAGTAGGTAAACCGCATCTAGCTATAAACCTATCTAACGTAGCAAGATAGGCCCTGTAGTTAAAGCAGTAACAACTTAAATGTGAATGACTCATGATAGCATGCAAATAAATAGGGCAATATATGAATCTTGAATTTTTGTTGAATGCAACGAGGATATCTTAATCATAAAGGGACCAGCAAAATCCAAGCCGGTATACGTAAAGCATTTTCCAGTTTCGACTCGATAATGTAGAAGGTCTACCATAGGGGACTGGACAGGTTCGTCTTGAAAGCGATAACAAATCAGGCAGCGAAATACTCTACTTTGAATTAGTTGACGGTGTTATCGTCGGGGTAGGCGGCATCCGAAAGTATGTTATTTTTAATGTTCACAAGCAAAAGAAAATAAAGAAAGTTTATTAGTGCACAAATATACTAGTAAAAAGTCAAAATGAACAGTTTATGCACTTTGAAGCACTTTGGAAGTCTTCGGCAATCTTTGGAAGGCTTCGTGGTTGCTCGTGGAGCCAAGTAGGAGCTTAAATACTAAATAGACAGGTATATACAGAGTACGGAGAGGTCTCAATAGTCTTCGGACTTCTTCGGTAATCTTCGGAAGGCTTCGTGGTTGCTCGTGAAACCAAATAGGAACTTAAATACTAAGTAAACATGTATAGACAGAGTTCGGAGTGGTCCAAAGGTCTTCGGACTTCTTCGGTAATCTTCGAAAGGCTTCGTGGAACCAAGTAGGCGTTAATAGAAATTATGATATACATACAAAAACTATACATTGACTATATACACAATATTGAGAGGTTCGGAAGTCTTCGGAAATTCTCAGGTTTTACTTGTGAGGCTGCGTAAGAGCGTGTATAACGAAAATAAGGGAGTATTTTGTGTTTGAAGAGGTTCAGACGTCTTCGGAGGTCTTCGGGACTCTTTGGAAGTCTTCGTGGTTCACTTGCGGAACAACGAGGAGTTATAAAGAATAATGATATACATACAAGACTATACAGGTATTGAGAGGTTCGGAAATCCTCGGGTTTTACTCGTGAGGTTGAGTAAGAGCTTCAATAACGAAAATAAGGAAGTCTTTATTGTTTGAAGAGGTCCAGACGTCTTCGGGACTCTTCGGAAGTCGCGGTTCACTTTCGGAACAACGTGGAGTAATAAAGAATTAATGCTGCGTTTCCTAGGTACGACGACGGGCAGCGTAACTGATCAGATATTTAGCAGGCTATGAGGAGCACTGTTATTACGTGGTTTACTTGTGCTAAACTATGACGACGTGCCCCAGGTTCGGCGACGGGCAGAGTAACTGATCAGGTATTGAGCAGGCTATGGGGAGCACTGCTATACATGCCCCAGGTACGGCGTCGGAGAGCGTAACGGCTTCAAGAATTAAGCAGGCTATGGAGAGCAGTGCTTGTTGTGGCGGTTTACAGGCTATGGTGAGCACTGTAGTTGAGTCCTCAGGCTGTGGTGAGCACTGAGGGTACTGAATTTTGCAGGATTCGCAATCATATTTATATGCTTTCTTCCCGTATGCAAGGTATGTTGAAAAAAGGTTAGTGGAATGGGCATCCAATAGATTCGCTACATGGAATCCAAAACGTACGGGTAATAACTGAGCGAAATATTCATACTTCGCCACATGTGCAACAAACTACAATAAAACGATATGGCCATTGAAATTGTGAATCGCTGATCTCCAACGGTATAAAGTTTGAACAGTTTCAAACAAAAGTTAACAGAAAAGTAGTTTCTAATTGTAAAATGCTCGTCTTTTAAGCGTGAAATAAATGCTATTCAGACGGCCGTATGATTATGTTTATCCAATAACACGGAGTTTATTAATGCTGATTGTTTTCAATTATGAGAATCTGCGTATTCAATTCTGTTGTTGACGCGAATGGAAGATTCTTGAAGGTATGAATCGGCATGCTTGAATTGTATAGATTAATAGCAACAGCGTATTATTTTTAGATGGTTTGTATGCTAAAACCTATATTGCGGGCTGCATGTGAACAAGGGTGTTACGCGTGTTGCATATAGCCATATCAGTTCCTTGCAAATTTTTGTATATATAATGTTCCTTTCCATTTGTTATTTTATCAAAACTAAAAGTTTGGTGAAATAGTAAATTTTTTTATAATTGATTTATCTATAATAAAGGTATCCGCTAATTTACATGAATTTCTGTAACATCGAATTCTAAAATGATCGCTATTTTTCTGTGCACACTTTCGTGTATATCATTATAATACCATTTATCTATAGAATATTATACATTTTTAATTAACTAAACAGTGGTGCAGTATATTCAAGAATGTAAATATGTACATATAGCTGTAGGAGAAAGGAGAAATAAATTTTTAATACTTGTATAATGGACACGCCAGTAGAGCATGTAATAGTTAAATACTTCTGCATTTTTTACATACGAAATTGTCTAGTAGCTGTCAGAAGTTATTACTTTGACTAATTCAAGAGACCATATTATCAGGCTGCTCTTTCAGATTGCTGGAAAATATATAAATCTAGGCGAATTACTCATTCGCGGTTCTATTCTAGTTAATAGCCCTACAAATGAACCGCAGCTGGATACTTTTCAAATATGACATCTGATTTCTACAACGAATCTAACAGAATAATATTTTTATAATTTTATAGAGGTTTATTTTCTGTTGATCTGCCAAAAAATTTTTTTAGCCGGAAATTAATTCATATAAACTGTAATAATAACAAACAATTACGTGAAATTTCATCAAAATGTTTGTTGACAAGCGATCAGTGCAATTTATGCGCAAGAATTACAGTAAACAAGTTGTCTAAACAACTTTTGAAGACTGCCAAACGTTTTTATTACTTGTTATTTGAAGCTTTTGGGTTTTAACTTCCTTTCATTAGCTATTTAGGTCAGTGGGATTCTATTTTTATTTTCCTTTAATTAATAAAAAATTAAAGGGAGCGTACACACTATCATTGGAAATATTGTAACGCTCCCATCTTTGTTGTTATTGAAATTTTGTTTTTTTGTTGTGTATTCTAATGCGTTGTTACGGTAAAACACGGATTCCGAAGGGAATACCAACAAGAAAAGAAAGGTCAAGTAAGAAGGACCCGAGTTATAACGTAACGAGAAAAGCCAAAGGTAGGCTAATTCAGCCGAAGATTGGGGTGAGTATAAAGATAGTTAAGAACCCAACTCTATCTGCTGAAATAAAAGAAAACATATAGGTTAGTCAACAGTTAAGGACAGCTCACTTGTCTGTCTAATAATGCATAAAATAAAATAATAACACCGTATCATAACAGTAACGCAATTTATTTAACCAACTTAAATGGTAAACATGGTGGTACTAAGCCACTATAAATAATAATAAATTCTTAAACACTAAAAATAAATGATACCAGCTCGCAAATAAAGGGGAAAAAAGACAATCTCAAAACTACAATACATTTAAATTTTCCTACACCAAAAGATGTTTAACAAAATGAAAGTAATGCAGGAATATAATCTTTAAATGTAATAATTACTAACGCAATCTTTTTAGTTGTTGGAATTTTGAAAAACAAAAGGACAAAGGGACAAAATACAGGAAACAGCTTTTAGTAATTAGTTCCTAGTATAAAAAATAATCACTTGTAGAATTCATTTGTATAAGAACATCGAACAATAAACTGGTTAGTTGGTAGTAAAACCATTAATCAATATGTACTAAAATTTGAAGGATGTTTGTAAAGGGTAGTCCCGTAATATCAACACTCTTAATAAGCAAAAAAAATCCACAGGGGACAGCACATATAGTAAGCATATGCGACTAAGCTGAGAAAGAAATCGTAGGTCCACTTACCCTATCCTATTCAGATAAGCAGCATAAGATGCTAAGGAACACTCCATCAGTGCAACGGAACGGACGAAAGCAGTAGGCATAAAATTCACCAAAACAGATAGGTATAAAATAACCCCATGGAATGCGGACAGACATCTAAGGCAAGAAAAAAAAGCTAAAAATAAAATTTTCATTAGTCACTGGACACACATCGGATACGCACCAATAAACGCAGGACGTAAATTAAGAAGCAAAAACGTGTATTGCTTTGTGAAACATTTGCAGGACAAAACACAAAACCATTGCATATATGAATGGAACAACAATTAAAAGTGTTTTATAAATTTATTTTGTAAACAAAATTTTCTATTGATTATCCACATCGGACTTGATAACGTGAATCGAAAGTTAAACGTATGTAGTAGAGTGAGCAACGAAAAGAAAATCGCCTAATACAGAGTACGGACTATCAACAATTACGATAGTAATGCATGTAGAATCCACTTCCCAATCTAGACATAACTTTACAAGATATTAGGAATTTAAAATATTTTCCAGAGGAACAGATAACCATATCGACGTGTTATACCTGCATGAATTAAAAGGAGTTGTCATCTATAATAAATAGCTGCGTAGAATCATACAAGGTAGAGACAAAATATTTAACAGGATTATTAAAATTTTAAAAAGAGGTTGGAATGGTTGCAGAGTAAATAAATGACATTAAATAAGTTAGAGAACATTGCAGTTCATTCTAAGTAATGCAGAATCGGTTCCAAAACAAACAGAACGTAGCAGCGTAGAATTGATTTGCAACAATGAAAATTATCGCTTATATCCCGTTTTACGAGTATATCTTTTAAATTAAGTTTTATGATGTCAGTAAGTACGAAGGAATATATATATATATATATATATATATATATTGCTGTTATAAGAAGGTAATTTAAGGGTAGATTAAGTCATAGGGGTCGTAAGATACATGTAAATATTATTAACGTTTAAAAAACCCAACAATTCCATCATTAAATGGGAGTAAATCGACAATTTTACATAAAGTCAATAGCGAGCACACTGTTATAAATCATAACCAATTTAATTCATAAAAGAGAAGCTCATTCTGCAATAGCCAGATCATATTTAGCAAGAATAATAATGTGTACGTCATTCCAAATAATTATATAGAGTAAGCAAACTCTTCGAATTAAAATAGAACTAATCAAATATCTGGGTAAAAACCGAAAAGAGAATTAAATAAAAATTAATTATTCTGGTCAACGAGTTGAGGAAACTACGCTAAGAGTTAACTGGGAGAAGCCGTAACAGAGAATCAAAATGGAAACAATCCAGGGGTGCTGACCGGTCACATATAGAGGCAGTTCCAGGAAATAAACGGGAAAAACACAGGTCAGAGATTTATAATCCTTTATTAGCAATAAGACTGTATTTTCAATTTTTTTAACATTTTCAATTATTTATATCGAAGTATTTGTAAGGGTCATCAAAAATCTTTTGAGAATTTATAAAAATAAAAGGAAGATCATTTGAACGTTCAAAAGGGCTTCAAAGTAAATTATAGTGGTATTTTTGCTGCCTTTCAGGGAGTCTAATTTTGGTGGAATCAGATAAATATTAATATTTTATTCGGGGGGTAATTTTTGTATATAAAATCAAATTAATAAGTTATTAAAATACAAAGTGTAAATATTGTCGATTAATATACGAATTTTTGGTTTGCTCCATTTACATTATTTTAACAGATAGGAGACAGCGATAAAGTGGGCTTAAACGGTCTTTATTGTCGTGTCGTAGGGCACTCTGTGTTAATTAGATTGAGGTAGCCGAGGCAGATATATAAAAAGAGTTAAAGGATTTAGAGACGCAGAGTAGAAAACCGAGTATGAACACAGCAACAAACATATATGACACATCAACGTGGAACGAGAATATCGAAAAAGGATAAATAGCATAGCAATATATATTGCTTTGGAAGTCGGTAAAAATCGTGCCCCACGCTTGGGCCATATAAAATTGCAGTGAATTACCTCTAGACTCGATTCTCGCCCCACGAATTGGGCACCATAAAATTGCTGTGAATTCCCAGAACATCGAGCCTCAGAGTTGGGCCAACATAAAATTGCTGTGAATACCTCAAAAAAAAAATCGGGATCGCCTTCGAGTTCCTGCGTTATTGGGCCGTCATAAAATTTTCACAAAAATTAAAATATAATAAAAAAAATCTTTCAATACCTCTGTAACGCCTCCTTATTTCTGCACACTCCGGCTAACTCTAAAATCTGCTTCTTCCTGGATATTTACCATCCTAAGTTCACTCTTTCTCACATATACAATTAAATAAAATTACCACTCAAATAATGCAACAAGACATACAACCTTTTTATTTATACATATTCAAACGTTTCCATTATCAAGAAAATATTTACACATTTGTATATACAGTTTCAAAAATTGTTACAATCTCAATCCTTAAACCTTTTGAAATTTTATGATTTGTATTTATTCAACAGTTTTATTTTAAACGAGTAGATGGGCCCGTCGTGAAACCCTAAATTGACTGTTATTCAGGTGTATGGTGAGCTCAGTATAAACCCAGTTACTTTAAATGCCTAAAAACGTCGCATTTTTGTTTAAAACAAATTTAAAGACCCGTTTACTCCTTACATAAAAAATTTTGTCATTTAGTAACACTTACAAATGATCAAAACCATCAGTCCTTTACATATACCCCTTTAAATGAGTTTTTTCTATGAAGCACACTGTCCGTTTGAAATTATAATTCCAAGTTTTAACATTTTTTAGGATTTGTATTTTAACGAACGTTTAGTTTAGTTAAATTGAAAATATTCGTTTTCCTTATTGATTTATCTATCCAAAAGCTCTGTTTATTATCCGATGCGCTTGATTTAAAATATTAAAACTAATTATGCGTATTTTTGAGTTTCCACGTACTCCAAAGCTTCTACACGTTATCCAAATTTAACATTCCAATTTAAAAATACAAAAATATGTTATTATCCATCCGTTTTCAATGTCACAACTAAATAATTTGACGCGTAAATAAATTGTTTTTATTTCCTATATACACAGTCGTTAAAATTTATTATAGACCTATCTATCCTTCTTAACCTATAATTTCCACGACAATATATATATATATATATATATATATATATTTCTATGATAAGAGGGTAGTTTAAGGGTAGATTAAGTCATAGGGGTCGTTGTAAGATAAGTGTAAATATAATTATCGTTAAGAAAACCAAATAATTCCACCATTAAATAGAAGTAAATCGAATATTTTGCAAAAGGTTGAACGTCTACGTGCGAGATGGAATGAAGGAACAACAATTAAAACCAGAGAAGTTTGCGAAATACCGAGTTCTACAGAGATAGGCGCAAAGTACAAGCCTTGATCAACATATCACACAATAAAAATAGCAACACCAATCATAAAAGGGCATTATCACAGCAATATAAATTGCGCACCAATCGTGGGGCTTAAAGGAAATAAGAGTCTATCACAGCAATATATATATATATATATATATATATAATGCTGTGATAAGGGGTTGTCTAGGGGTGTATTGAGTAGTAAGGGTCGTGTAGTAACTGTAAATAGCAATGGGAATCAGAAAAGTACATTTATTTAGCAGAAAAATAAGTAATTCGTACATTATGTAAATAGCAAGCATTTTACACCCTGTATATAGACTGTAGTTAACTTTAATCAATGCCAGTAATCTTTTCTGACTTAAATTTTAACATTGAATATATTAATTTTCTCACTAATTTGTAAAGAGTCAACAAGGACATTGAGTACGTTGAAACTTACGTAATAATCATAAAAAGGTCTCGAACGTTCCAGATTTTTTTGTAAAAGAGTGTTGTTTTTGGTGACTTTATATTAAATTAAAAGGATATAAATTTTGGGATAAATAATCCATATTATATTAATTGATTGAAGGGTGTATTTAAAGAATTACGAAAATTGTGAAGTGTAAATATTATTTCCTGTCATTATATGAATGTTGATTGTCTTCGTTTTATCAATTCAAACAGGTAATCATAAAGGGGTGAAAGAAAATTGATCATCGTAACGTTGTGCACTCTGTGTAGATTAAAAAGGGCTGGCCGTGGCATAATAATAATAAAAGAAAATTTGAGAAACAGAGAGGTGGCGTTCAGCTGGACGTTTAGTACATCCTGCTGCACAAGTAAGGGGGAACTACAGCAAATTTATGACGCAACAACAACGGGGGGGGGCAAAAAATACATAGCAATATATATATATATATATATATATATATATATATATATATACTTACCTTGTGTAATTTACTACCTAATATATATATATATATATTGCTGTGATAAGGGGTTGTTTAGGGGTGTATTGAGTAGTAAGGGTCGTGTAGTAACTATAAATAGCAATAGGAATCAGAAAACTGCATTTATTTAGCAGAAAAATAGGTAATTCATACATTATGTAAATAGCAAGCATTTAACACCCTGTAAATAGACCATAGTTAGTTTTTAGCAATGCAAGTAAGCATATCTTACAACAATAGAACGCGTATTTGACAGAAAAATAGGTAATTCATACATTATGTAAATAGCAAGCATTTAACACCCTGTATATAGACCGTTATTAATTTGAAGTAATGTCAGTGAGCATATCTTTCAGCAATAGAACGTATATTCAGAAGAGAAATAATCGTGCATGTAATTAAACATACGTTGAGAAGTGTCTAATTAGTTATAAAACAAATACGCAGTAGAGTAGATAAAACCTAACAAAGTTTTATGCAAATACGCTGGAACGATTAGCATTTAGATAAGAAAACGCAGTTTCAAAGATGCATAAATACATGAACCAAAACAGCATTAGAGTTACATTGTTTATTTTGTACAATTATTCAAAAGGCGATATCTACACAAAACAACGTATGGCAAAGATAACAATTAATAAAGTATCAAAGACCGCAAATAAACACCATTACATGGAAATCCGAATTAATTACATCAGAAACAGCTTCAAAAATACAGGGAATATTAAAGACAAAGCCGGTTGGTTGAAATTATCTGCAGAACTGCTTGAAAACCCAAACCAGAGGTAGTGGGAAAAGGCTATTTAACACCTATTCGGTGATAACACAAGGCAGTCCACACTGATGCACGTCGAAGCTACGACACTGTTAACCAGAAATTCACGCGTAAAATAAATAAAGTATAATAGATCAAATTCAAATTACAGTGAAAATAGTGCTACAATTACGTTAAACATATATGAAGAGTTTTTGCCGTTTTTTTTATAGAAAACGTGAGTAGAAATTGGGTAATTGATTTAAATTAAATATTTATAATGATAGGACTTCAAATCGGCGTCGACAATAATACTTCTGGTATATTTCTGGACATTTCAAATCTGCGTTGAGAATAATACTTCGGGTATATTTCTGGACAATTCAAAGCTGCGTCGAAAGGAAGTTCTAATTCTAAGTGGATTGTAAGGGGAAAATTCTAATTCTAATTAGATTCTAAGGGGACAATTTTAATGGAATTCTGGTACAATTCTGGTACAATTCTAATCTGCGTCGAAAGCATTTAAGGGAAGAGATTCAAAGCATATGCAGAGAAATATAAATATAAAGAAGCACGAAGTGATTTTTGGAAAACAAGGGGTAACTGTACTCAAATATTGGTACAACTAAGCAGAGCATTGGTAGACGATTGAAAACAACAAAGGGGGGTGTTGATCCACAACATGAACAACATATCACAGGTCATATCTACTTAATTTTAAGATATTTTTCAATTTAAATTTTAATACTGCATTTATTCAATGTATACAAAACTTGTTAGGAAGTCAACAAGAAACATTGCATACGTTAAACTTCGTAATAAATCATAAAGAGGTCTAGAACGTTCCAGATTCTTTTGTAGAGATGTAGTTTTTGGTGACTTTATATTGAATTAAAAGTATATAAATTTTGGGATAAATGCTACATATGATATTAATTGATTGAAGGGTGTATTTAAAGAATTTCAAAAATTGTAAATAATATTTCTTTTCATTATATGAAATTAATTGACTTCGTTTTATCAATTTGATAGGTAATCATAAAGGGATGAAAAAGGAAAATTGATCATTGTAACGTTGTGCACTCTGTGTGCATTAAAAAGGGCTAGCCGTGGCATAATAATAAATTAAAAGATTAATTTGTGAGAGACACAGAGCGGTGGCGTTAGGTAAAACGTTCATAACACCGAGTACGGCGTTGTCATATCAATATATATATATATATATATATATATATATATATATATATAAAGTGCCCTGAAGTTTCCCTGTGCTCACAATATAAATGTCAAAATTTATTAATTTTTATATTAGGCATCCATTGATTATACTGTTGCCACATCTCGAAATTTTAACAGCAATCTTCATAAAAGTAGAATTGTAGAAATGGTTCATAATCTTTTAATATAGTTAATCTAAATACAAATCCATCAACGGTTCCAATTGTCTTAGTTGCTGCTGCAAAATATAAATGTTTAATTCCTGAGAGTTTTTGTTTGAGTTTCTTACAGCATTCAGTGTTGATGATCAGTGCAATTCTTATCATAGTGCAACAATTATTTTTTTGTTGAAAATATTGTTAATACCTAGCACTTCTGTCAACACTTAGGCCAAAAATCCAACTATAATTGTTATTATACATTACTAATTAAAACACGTTGTTTGACATGACAATAACAGGTTGTTAATGGAAAATTTTTCTGTTTAACATGGCCCATGGTTAAATAGAGGTAGAAATAAAGCCCCACACGATTTAGAAAAACCATTATGGCTAACTTGGGCCAGGCCCATAGAAACATGAGGAGGGGAGAGAGAATAAAGTTAAAATTTGCATATAAAATGAACGGGCTCCATCTAATCAGATACGGCAAAAAGGAAAAGTTGGGTTAAGGTCCTTTTCAACGAGGGAAAAATTTTTCATTAAAATAATTTTGCTCTTATGAACAAAAAGAAGTAAGTAGAGATATTATAATATTTTACTAATTCTTATCGGTATGCGTTCGATCGAGAAATTTAGGTCAGACCAAAGTAACGATAATTTGCATATAAATCCTGTGCCAAAAAATATATGGTTATCAGTTGCAGTCAACACTATTAAACCCTAGAACAAAACAAATAAAAAGATCTAAATAAAATTAACAAACACATAGATGCGTACACTTTTCTATACAAAAATATCGCAAATTTAAATATGTTCCTTACCTGTGAATTAGATCAACTACGTTTGATTTTCCAATCCGAAAGTACTAAATTGGTCAGGAAGCGGGTTTTTTTTACCTAGAAATTTTGAATTTTGCTGAACTCTTGCTGTTCCATGCAAGTTAGGCATCTTTAACTTGCGTGACAACACTCACACACAGGACCTACATTTTACCTCTCATCCGAACGAGGGCGTATTTTTGTGAAAAATGCTCGCCTAGCATTTTTCAAGTGGACCGTGTCGTGATTCGAACTGGGGATCTTGGGCATAGTAGTTACACGCATACCAACTATGCCACGAAACCGCATGAATTAAATCCAGCAGAGAAATTCAATCTCTAAAATGATCGTGTTGATCTTAAAATCACCTTTAATAAATGAGTTGAATGGCAGATGAAAGATATGGTGTAATTGTTTTACCAATTTTTATAAGTATACCTAAAATGAATTTGGTAACAAATATGCAGGATGGTAAAGAAAAAGAAAATGAAGAATTTAGAGTAAATTTTTAAATAATTTTCAGTTTTAGTTAAAAAGAAAAAAGAAATAAATAATTTAAATCTAATTTAATAACGAACATATTTTGAGTACGAGGTGCACAATTTTCTTAGAAATCATCAGAACAGGACTGTAATCCTACTTACTGTAATTGAGACTATAGCATTATTTAATATTTTAATATCAAAAATGGTTAAAGTAAATAGAGTAATTAATGCGTAGTAAAAATTGTAGACATTAATAACTAATCTGTGAACAGGCTAAATTAAAAATTACAACAAGCAATTCCTATAGTCCAGAATCACATCTTAAAGTATTAGTAGAAAAGAAAACGTGTAACAAATTAAGTGTCTTTGAACTTACTTAACGACTAAATACCATACCCCTGTGTTACTTTTGTATCTTGTCTCCCGCAGAAGCAAATCAGATTCTTGACCTAACCTTAAACAGCTCATGTTGAGTAGCATTATATGACTCAAATTGAATGTGTGCCTGATATTGTTGGTAAACTCATTCCTTAACGTTTTTTGAATAATTCCAAAAATATAATTAGAAACGACACGTTCTTCATCTTTTGCATGTACCAGAAAACTTTATTTGAACTAGTATATAATGTTATAATTTTAAACCTGTATATAAAAATTAACAAAATATATTCAAGCGATTGTGCTAAAATATGAAGAACATCCCAGAAGGGAAATCAAAAATTTTAAGACTCACGGTTGATCAGACCATCTCATACTTAAAACATTGCACTTTTAACCATTGCAGCCAATTTTGCGCCTCTTAGGCACCACTATCGCCGCCAAGAGTTCATATGTAACTAAGTATTCTTCAAATATTAACTGCTCAAATCAAATGACTATCACAGTCATCGCCATGATCATATGGTTCATCTTGCAAACAAGCCAAGCTAGAAAACGACATCATGCCATTATAAAACAACACAGTAAAAGGGGCCCAAAATTGGAAAAATAAACTGCAATTAACAAAAAAAAGCATGCCAGCGTATCAAAATGTTTCCTCGTAAAGTTTTATAATTATATTATTTGTGTAATGCCATTATCTCAGAAATCGGCTCTGATGAACTTCCAATTGTGACCGTGGGTTGGTAAAGAGTTTGTAGATGTATGTATTAATAATATTTAGCTAAAAACTTGTTGCTTTTTATATTTTTATTGTAATACATCAGACTTTTTACAATAATTTGCCACCTTCTGCGGTTGCACAGAAAAACCAGCTCTAATGATTATCATTTTAAATTGACAATTAAATGTTCGGATTGGAAAATGACTATAATTGAAGTATACTTTCCAATAGTAGTACGTTGATATAGGTAAATCTATACATAGCAGTGTTTTAGTTTTGTATGTCTTCAGCACAAGCAATCGGAGCTTTGCTATTCAAGACATTGAAATTGATCTCGGCTTACTACATTCTGGAATTTTCAGAATCAACAAAGCTCTTGTTAATACTCAGGCCATTTGCTTCATAAGTACCTTAGTAAATTACTAGCATATGTTATGATATTGAATAGTGCTTGATAGAAACAATAAATTAATATTAAAGCACTTCTTGGTATAGTCATATTAATCAATAAATTATTATTGCATTAGAAAGTTAGAATCTTGTCGAGGACATATCAATGGTACAAAACATACTTAACTAGATTCTTGTTTTATATATAATCGTGGTTTACTGTTAAAATTAACTTCATGAGAAAATAGAACTAGCTACTTTTCATTTAAACTCTTTGTTTTATATTTGAATAAAAATTCTAAAATTGATTGAAAGTTATTGGTTTTTTAAGTAACTGGAGGGTTGGTTGATGTAATGCAGTTATCAGATGCCCTAGTTAAAGTAAATTTAAATTGAATGCCGGCAGCATTTTGCTACTATTTACTAGAACTACAACATCCAATTTTAATTAATTGTTAATGAAAGTAATTTTAATTTATTAAAATTATTAATTTTATTTTTTATTGCAGATTCAAGTAGGAGATGTCATTTTAAAAATTAATGAAACAGATGTGAATAAATTTAATACAAAGGAAGGTAAGTACTGTATAGTTTTCTGAAGGTTATATATATATATATATATATATATATATATATATATATATATATATTCATGAAGCGTTCATTTATCTCTATCATAAACTTTAACTATTAATTGGTTCATTATTTAATTTAGATCACTTTAACTGTATTACATGGAGTTTTGCTTGCAGTTTTAAAATGTTTGCGGTTATCATCAGATCCAGTAACATTAAAAATAAAACGGGGTAAGAACATTCATTATAACAATACTATTCATTAACTGAAACACCTCATACTTATCATTATAACTGCAGTGGCAACTTGTGCATAAGCAATCTCATCGTTGCATTTGCTTTGAATGGTTATGAAAATTAACTCTCATTTTGCTTTAAATAAAATTCAATGGAATACTATGATCAGAACATTAAGTAATGAGTGCTTTATTTCAAATGATGGTAATGCTAGGATAACTAACTTTTTACAATTACATAACTAATTACGTAACTTCTTTAAAAATATTATATTGGAAATTATTTTAGAATTAGTTTACAAATATTTATAGAGTTATAGACAATTTTAAGAACGAAATAGAAATGAATTAATGAATGTGAGCTGAATATTATATTAATTTAGAGCACAACATAGTGAACACTGGCTGTAAATTACACAAATAAAATATTTTTAGTTCATCTACGATTGAACTTCTTGAACACGTAGATTGTACTTTTTAATGGTGCATCTTTTTATCCCTCCCCCCTCCATGCATTGACATCATCATACTTTTTTAAATAGCAACCCTAGGCTTTGTACTTGTCTAGATTTGTTTGTAGTAATTGAAAGTGAGTTACCCAGTGTTGGGCATTAATTTATGAAGCTACTATAAGTATAAAGTATATTAGGTTGGTGTTTCTCTTTCAATACTATTGCTTATTATCAAGGATTGGAGATCAAGAGTGAATGCTTCAATAGCGCCCAACATAAAACAAGAATAGGTATTGAAGAGTAAGCCAAACACCTAAACTGTGAGTACAATATTGATAATTAATACTATACAGGCTCTGAAGTGAACAATTTTACTTATTTTCCCCAGTTATATTTTTAAAAAAATGAAGTTACTTTTACAAGAAGTGGGGGGGAAGGGGAGGCGCATCAGAAAAAAGTAAATTACGTTTAGTCCAAGAATGTTTAAAAGTTGTTTCAACTTCAGACAAAATATGACAGTCTTTTGTAAGATGCTAGGAAGGACCCGGCATGAACATGAAACTGTAATGCCGCAGGATGTAACATTTTATAAAAAGCCATATCCCATTGAGGTAATAAATCGCAAGGAAGTAAAACGTAAAATAGGTGAAATGCTAGAAGCAGGCATAATTGAGAATGTGTCCCCATTCGTCACAGTTACAAAAAAGGACGGCTCTTGAATAAACTAATGATAAAGGACCATGTTATTGCACCGAGGCCAGATCATTTACTATTAAAATTTTTCAACAAGATGTATTTATCCATGTTAGATATGATGGCAATAACAGAAAAGGAAGTGTTAGCCATGTATGCTTTCGAACAGTGATGCGTGTTGGTTTTAGGAAATCTTCTGATATTGTGTCAGATCATAAATGTCTTTCATTCCTAACATTGTGCCCTCTTAAAAATTTATGACCCACCAGATGGACATTTCAGATTCATGAGTTTAGTTTTAAAATTTAGTGCTGTCCAAAAAAAGACAATATTGTAGCAGACTGGTTAGCCAGGCAACCTTATGACATCAATCGACCAAACAATCCGGAGATGGATATAGAATTTGGGGTATGGATGCTCCAGTATATCCATGAAGGAAAATATGAAAATAATCAAAGAGGACCAAAAATGAAGATGAATAGTTCAGTAGAAAATTAAACATGATAAGTCCAGATGGGAGTGCTGAATAAATAGTATGGTGTGCATAAAGAGATTTTATTCAGGCTAAGTGAAGCAGATAATAAGGGTTTCAAGTGGGTAGTTCCAAAACAGCAAGATATGCATTAACCAAACATCTGCATTCAGATATAAGGCATTTTGGTTGTTTTAAAACCTATCCTCGTTTGAGGAAATTTTTTATTTTCCCAGGATGAAGAAGGTGATGAGGAACAATGTGGCATTCTGTTTGATTTGTCAAAAAGCCAAAGATCCAAGGTTTCACGGAAGTTTTAATACAGCAGCAGTAGATAAACTCGGCAAATTGGTTTGTAACGGGCATTTTTAATAGTTTAACATTTTACTCTATACTCAATTCGTAAATGCATTTCTGCAACTACTATCTCTATGTTTTATATTTATTAACTCGTTTGCGAATAATCCCTTTATATTATATTACGCGATTATCGACTTGCACTCTCTACAATTCGATAGTGTGGTTAGGTGATCGAGATTTTGTTGCTTTACTAATTGTGTTTTTAGTTGTTTTTCTTGTGAAGTAAAAGCTGTTTATTAACTGTAAGCAGTGTAGTTCTGATGGATTTGAAGAAAATGTGCTTTATATGTAACGTGTTTGATTGTCGTGCGTTTTACGGAACATTATTCTAGTGATACGCGTTGCTTTGCTAATTGTGTTTTTTGTGGAGTTGTCTTTTTTATTTGAACTGGGTGTGCGATCTAGTTTCGCGGTTCTTTTCTTTTTATCAGGGTAGTTCATACTATAACAGATTACCGGTTTACTAAGATATTGGTTGAAGTTTCTCGCTGCTTTTTAGATGTTTATGAAGATAATATACAGTTGGTCCCAGTTGAAATTAAACTAGTGCTACAACATATTTCGAAATTATTGCCTCAGGAAATAGAAGTAACAAGAAATTTATCAATGCTACATAGTTCCGACGCGTGATATTGTCTGCTGCTAACCCCAGTGAAATACGTAGGTGTGATTAGTGTAACGTGTGATAAGTTCCATCAACACCCTCACAGTCAAGGGTGAAGTGCTTCGTTAGTGCAGGACTTCGTTGAATCCCACACTTCAGTTGCAAGGAAGCGTTACTGAAGGACTTTATGTAAGTTGAACTATTTCCTACTTGATATGACTTTAAATATCTATCCGTTGTTTTGCAATATCTTTGTTGTTCTGATACCTTTTACAATAGACTTGCCTGCGATTAAGAGAAAAAAAAAAGAAAGAAAAAAATCAATACTGCTGAATTACTCATATCAATTGTGTCTTATCTATTTATCTTTTGTTAATATTTTGTCTGATTTATGTTTAATTGGTGTGTGAGGAAACGTTTCTGCTACTCCCCAATATTACATCACTTTGTACTAAAAATTTTTGTATTGCTTTTACCGTTGTTATATTATATAGATTATCTAAACAGTTTTTTTTTTCATTCTACCAAGTACTGAATAACTTAGACTATGCATTGCTGCTATGCTTTTTATTTATTTCAGGTTTGCAGGACTAATTTTTTTTTATTGCAGGTTTGCTATTCTAATTTCTTTTATTGCAGGTTCTGTTACTAACTCCTTACCGCCGCATACATCATAGGTCAGTCTGCTTTCTACAACCCCCCCTACTCTCCGATTGAGCCCGGTCATTTCTTTGACTTTCTTTGTGTTACGTAACAGGTTTCTATTGTCCTAACGGAGCTGCTTCCGTCTTCCCGTGGTAGTACTGCCCACATTTTTGTGCTAATTGATGCTTTTCTTTAGTATGTGAAGTTTTACACACTAAAACGGGCTATGGCCTAGCTATTACAAACATTGTCAAACATTATTTCCTTGCTGTGCAAGTTCCTCAACCACTCTTGAGTGACAATGGAACTCCTTTATTCGCGAAAATGTATAGATATTTTAAAGGAAAATTTAGGGTAAAAATTAGATACACCTCTGTGTATTTTCCACAGGGAAATTTTACTGAATGCCGTAATAGAGAAATTGGTAGAATATTAAGAATGTTTTGTTAATATCTGGCATACCAAATGGGCTTGCACTCTAAAGAAATTAGAATTATGTATTAACAATGCAATCCACGAAATTACTGAGTATTGCTTCTCATACTTGCAATTTGGTATGGTAGAACTAAATAATGTTTGAAAACTTATTGAGTATGCATCAACGGAGGATGATCCTCTAAATTGCAAGAGGCCTGGTTAGTTGTTAAAACTAAGTCTTTCACCAAAGCAGTGAAATAAGGTAAAATATAACGATAGAATTTAACCTGCGGCTTTGAAGGTGGTTGACGAAGTGTTGATTAGAAGCCATCCACAATCATCTACTCTTAATGCAGAAATTAAGAAATTGTTTTTCCCTCTATGATGAGGGCCTTTATAAGATGTACAAGCAGGTTGGATCTAATGCTTATATGTTACAAGATTCACAACACTATTAATTTAAAGAAAATGGTGCTACCCACCACCATGTCTATAAACTATTTTGCTTTTCTAGTTGTCATTGCATCTTAAGCTTAGTTTTTAAATCCATAATCCATCGATCTGGTAATACTGTATTGTTGAACAATAGCACTAATACAAAGATGTTATACTCTACTGGTACCATAAAGTGCAGGCAACACTCCCTCATTGATTAATTTTTTTTAGGACAATGTGTTACGTTTTTTTCGTGGCCCCACGTTGGGCGCCAAAATCTCTGTTACGTTAATTCGTGGCCGCCACGTTGGGCGCCAAATTTTTGTTACGTTGGCTCGTAACCCAAAGAAAATCAAAGAAATGACCGGGCTCAATCGGAGAGTAAGGGGGGGGGTGTAGAAAGCAGACTGACCTATGATGTATGCGGCGGTAAGGAGTTAGTAACAGTACCTGCAATAAAAGAAATTAGAATAGCAAACCTGCAATAAAAAAGATTAGTCCTGCAAACCTGAAATAAATAAAAAGCATAGCAGCAATGCATAGTCTAAGTTATTCAGTACTTGGTAGAATGTAAAAAAAACTGTTTAGATAATCTATATAATATAACAACGGTAAAAGCAATACAAAAATTTTTAGTACAAAGTGAGGTAATATTGGGGAGTAGCAGAAACGTTTCCTCACACACCAATTAAACATAAATCAGACTTGTTAACAAAAGATAAATAGGTAAGACACAATTGATATGAGTAATTCAGCAGTATTGATTTTTTTTCTTTCTTTTTTTTTTCTTAATCGCAGGCAAGTCTATTGTAAAAGGTATCAGAACGACGAAGATATGGCAAAACAACGGATAGATATTTAAAGTAATAATAAGTAGGAAATAGTTCAACTTACAAAAGTCCTTCAGCAACGCTTCCTTGCAACTGAAGTGTGGGATTCAACGATGTCCTGCACTAATGAAGCACTTCACCCTTGACTGTGAGGGTGTTGATGGAACTTATCACACGTTACACTAATCACACCTACGTATTTCACTGGTGTTAGCAGCAGACATTGTCACGCGTCGGAACTATGTAGCCTTGATAAATTCTATTTCCTAAGACAATAATTTCGAAATATTCCGTAGCACTAGTTTAATTTCAACTGGGACCAGATGTTTATTATTTTCATAAACATCCCAATAAGCAGTGAGAAACTTCAAACAATACCTTTGTAAGCCGGTAATCTGTTATATTTCGCAAATAACGAAATTTGCGCAAGTAATGATCTCTTTTAGATTCTTTGTTGTTAAAAAATTCAGAAACTACAGTATCACTGTATTTAAATAATCCAAAGTATGCGCTACTCTGAGAAGAACAGGACCGCGAAACTAGATCGCACACACCGTTTAAATATCAAAAGACAAATCAACTAAAAAAACACAATCAATAAAGCACGTGCAAACACTAAGCAAGTCCGTCAAATGTTCCTTAAAACATTTATCTCACAAGAAACACAACTAAAAACAATTAGTAAGACACGCGTAAGCAATAAAACCGTCCGTCTAATGTTCCGTAAAGCACACGTGCCTCGAGTTTAACAAGCTCTACTACTTTTATTTTCAACAGAAAATCAACTAAAAACACGGCCTGCTTGTTTATGAACAATGCCAGAATTGATACCGCAGTAATTCTCACTATTCTCAAAGCAGAAAGAAGCAGTATTTTTA
Source organism: Platerodrilus igneus (assembly GCA_036346225.1). Taxonomy (NCBI): domain Eukaryota; kingdom Metazoa; phylum Arthropoda; class Insecta; order Coleoptera; family Lycidae; genus Platerodrilus; species Platerodrilus igneus. Next base: position 8,528,753 of record JARFIW010000012.1, on the reverse strand, counting down.
ACGTACTTAATATATCGGAACACAGAACAGAACTCCACTACTACAGTTAATATATCACTTTATTTCACAGCAACAAGGAAAACGTATTTTTAAAGTAATTAATGTATAGGAACAAAGAACCAAACGACAACTGCCCGTCTGTAGATATCAAATCGTTGTTATTACAACCGCTTATCGCCTATCAACTCGACTTGTATATCCACATCAGGAACTAAATTTATACGACGGCCAGACAAGAACGATGCAATCTATAATCAATTACAAGCTGTTTAACCTTTACTCCTTGGAATTTATTTATTAATGAGAATCAATCTTCAATTTATCTATCTTTAATTAATACACACGAGTTAAATTGTATACAATTCTGAAAACTATGCGGAAGTATTTACTTTATACAAACAGCGATCCACTCATTATAAATAAAATATAGAAATAGTAATTGCAGAAAGGTATTTACGAATTGAGAAAAAGCGTAAAATGTTAAACGATTAAAAATGCACATTACAAATGTTTGAGCAATTTCTTAATTTCCAAAGATCAGTTATCAGAAGTTGCACCGTTACTTTTACTACCGTGCATTATTTGAAGTTGAATTTATTAAAACAAAATCTTTATTTATTTACATTATAAAAAATACATAACAGTCTAAAATGTAACATACAAAAAGTTAACACTATAAAAAATCCACGAGCCATGACATTAATAGACACTTTTTGTGTCTATTAAACATTAAAATATTTACAGATTGATTTTCTGAACTTTTTTGAAAGAAATGCTTCTAAAATTCCGTTCGCACCAGTTCTTCACAAATTTTGCTTTCTTTTATTGTGATTATTGGCAGTCCAACTAATCTTTCTTTGGAAAGTATCGATCCTAAGTATGTTTTTATTAACTTGAGCAAAGAAAACAAACGTTCACCACTTGCAATTGTAAGTTGTGATTGCAATTGTCAAATTAGCAAAAACGTTTCCTAAACCAATCTTATAAATATATTGCAATATGTAGAATTCATATCTTGATCAAGTAGAATACTTGTCAGAATTTGAATTTCATTGAATAAACCTGACACTTGAAATCTCTTTTTTCACTATCTGTCAATGCAATTTTCAAATCCTTACAATGCTTTCTTATCATATCTGCATGCATACAAGTTAATTACTTCAGAGAGAACAAAAAATTAAATGTACTTTCAGGAAGATATAAGTTTAAATCTTTCTGACAATGAGTTAATAATTGTGTCGACAAGAGAAGGAAAAAATGTTATTTTAAAAGTATACTTTTGGTCAGTTGGTGTTTCATCTGCAAATTCTTAAATAAACAATCTTTTCTTAAGTTTACGTAAGAGAGTACTTTTGAATTTTGGGAAAGTTTCAGCTGCCAATGCCAGAGCTATTGCCGTTCCAAGGATGACTTCAAAATTTGCATCGACCGTATAGTTGTGTAGTTTATTATTTTATTTAAGGCCTCCAATAATTCATTTATGTTTGCATGTGGATCTTGAAACATTTTACTCACTACAGTTATTCTGTTTAATATTTCATAGCAACTTATAAGTGAAAGTAAAAATGCAAAATGTTTAATTTTTAGCGCTAAATTTTTACTGTCGCTGTTTATGTGTACATCATATTGATTAGTATCAGCTTTATAAATTTCAATGAGCACATCTAATATTTCTTTGATATTGTTTTGCACGGGACGAAGGGCCTCAATCAGAGCTTCCCATTTTGTATTAAACAGGCTAGGCTTTTTATAGTAATGTTGGTGTTTTTTTAACAAGTCCCCACGTTTGGTAGATCAACTGAACGAATTATAAATTTGCTGTAGTATGCCAAAGAAATTAACGGTTTCTGTATTTACTTTATCGGCATCGGGAACAACTAAATTTAGCCTGTGTGCTGAGCATTGTACAACGTGTATGATGTGGCATTGTCCTTTTTTTGTATATATTTTGCAATAGTTCTTCCAAGACGAGTAGATGGTGCAATGTATTCACGAACCTCACTATTGAGTTCGTTATCCATTTGTTTATACTATGGCTGTGACTGAAATGCCGCCACAGTACGTATGATGTATCTCACGAATTATAATAATCGGGTACTACCAGTCCTAAAATTGTTTGTGTCCACTACACACAGATCTGTGTTGTTCAACTTGTAAATACCCGATTGAGCTTTTTCAGGAGTCTCTTCCGGCACCTCGATCCGGCATCGCCTGCTTATGGCTTATAGCCCGGTTCTGGTTTTCTTTATAGTTGAGTGTTGGTAATATGTTGTCGTGCATTTTTTTAACCTTGCAATCATCAAACAATAAACAACTCCAGTTTACGTGAGTTAGGTATGTGACAATATCTTTATTAATATTCTCACGCATTTACACTCATTATCCAGTTTGGATTTTGAGAATCTCCATAACAGCAGTTTTGTTTGTTAACAGCTCTATTCAAAAAAAATTGAGATTGTTAGTAAAAATAATGTAGTTGGCTAAAGCAAGATTGGCATGGCACCTTTCCATAATGTTTTCACAAAATTTGCATTTGATCAAAAACTTTTTTGTTTTTGTACTTGGAGTAAAATCACTTTGTAAAGGTGATATTTGTGTTCTAATAGCTGATAGCAGAAAATATTATTTTTTTATGATTTTAACACAAAAAGTATAAACACAAAAGAATTGATTGCAATTCCAAATCTGAATGATGTTAATGTGATCAAAATTCGACCTTGCAGTGATACTATCATACTTCTTGAATTTATACATTGCAAATAGAAATACGAACAAGAGATTTACTAACGATCAAAAGTTTAATAATTGCAGCAAGTAATAAAATTATGGCAATGCTGGCTATGAATTAAAGCATAACAAGACATTGTAAGTAGTTTTACTAGAGACGACAACGGTCATCTTAGAGAGAATAATTTTGAAAATATAACACTAATAAAATCGGAAAGAAACAACGAAAATCAAAGACTTCAGACATGCAGTAATTGTATTAAGTAATTGTGAACTCTTTCAAGATATTATATTCACTAAGTTGCAATACCTGAGTGAGTGCTTTCTATACGTGATAAGCAAAGCTTTTTGAAAGTTACCTGTGTACAGCTAAGTTATCATAAAGTGAGACAAGCTTTCTACTAAAAATTTGTTATTATTTTGACATTACAACCCAGCTTTGGTAATTATTTCAAGTCACGATATTTTGTATCAAATTTCAGTTCATGGACATAAGTCCAACTGATCTTCTACTTAACCACCCCAAAAGAGACCTAACTAAACTAATCTAAACCAATTACAAATATCGTTATAATCATGTGTAATTAAACTACACCCATAACTGCAGAAGTATTAATATAATTAATAAAATGAAACAAAATAGTCAAATGTGTAACGATAAAATTTGTAAGGTTAAGCAATGCACAGGTCAGACAGAAACAAAGGACAATAAAATAAGGACCCCACGAATTACGAATTTAGAAATCCTGGGCTAACTACAAATGCGGAGAGTGGGATGATTCACATAGACAAAGAAAAGTACATCGCTATCGATATTCTATTTACAATAAAAATAAAAAGTTCTAATTTAAACAAAAAATAAATAAATAAACAGTTATATTTTAGGGACAATTTTAATAATGGAAATATGAAATCCACATTCCGTATGTTAACATGTAGAGTAAACTATTCAATAATAAAAAAAAATAATGCTTAGATTTTCTTATAAGGAAACGTGTTATGTTAAAAGTATTACAATTAGAACTATTTCTAGTAAGCAACTTATAGTAGCAAGTAACACTAGTGAAGCTAGTTTTTAAACGGGACAGGTTTGTAAACTTATTCCCAGAAGACCCAGGAATGTTACTGTTGCCATAGTTTATTAGTTACTCAACCAACAGCAAAAGTAAATAAAAAGATGTTCTGGATATATATTATTGTGATATTTGGTGTGCTGAATGGGTATTATTGTTCATTTTGAACCTAAATTTTGGATTCAGCATGTGAATATACATCAAACAACGTTAGAAACTCTTTTAAAGTAAATATTGAAAATTTAATAATGTTCAGAAATTTTCAGGAAGTTAAAATTTAATTTCATAATCCTTCAGATAAGTACTCAAGAAATATGGCACATAATATATAAGAAACATCCCGTGTATAATACGGCATTTAAAATTTTGATTTTAAAACACAAAATTCAAACCTCTGATTTTTATTAAAGTTAGTGGTTATATTTGCTAAAAGCTTTTTGAATGTGTTTTGAAGAAGTTAGTTTTCCTTGTATTATAAATAGGAGAGATATGGACTGAACAAACAACGATTTCAGTTACCGATGTCAATTAAATGGGGTGAGCGAGATTTATGACTGCTAGAAAGAGTGTAAAACTTAATAATTGAAATGGGGCAGCAGTTGTTCGTTAAACCACGAATATTGAAAACAAGGTAACAGAGAAAGTTGATTTGAGTGAGTATGTATGAGGGAGATGGGGATAACACGTGTTGGTTAGAGGTGTATTTTAGATGTTAGTTTTAGTTGACTTGGGGTGAATGTCAAGGTTAGTTTGGAGTATTGATTTTTCCAATACTACGAAACATTTAATACACGTGCAGTTGTTGTTTGCTTCAAGTTGCTTTACGTGTAAGTGTTTTTAAAATTGTGTAACTAATGAATGGCGGTTGGAAAGAAATACACGGAATTTGTGTACATGCGAGTGTGAGTGGTTTTGCAGAAAGGTCTTGTAGTTGTAGAAATTTCAGGAATTTAACAGGTTTTTGGAGGTGGAGAACTTGTATATAATCAGCATGGGACGATTTGAAACTCTCTTATTTTTACAAAGCTTTTATTTGTTACAGCATCTCTGTGATTCATATACCGATACTCTGATACTTTTAGTATTCCTTTCTAAGTTTGAGAAATGTAACTCAAATTTCTAAATTTGATTAACACTACTTCTAAAATATGCTTCAAGTATATGCATTTTATGTTTTTTTGTGCTAAAACCGCAAGAAACCTTTTCCTAAAAGCTGGTTTGATATCGATAATCAAAGAATGTTCGACTTAATAAACTACAATATATGTTTTAAAATCCATGGGCATTTTGGAACATGCTAATTTTTAGTTTTGCAGTATAATTTACATTAAAACTGTATGAATTTTGATAGCAAACATTTTATTCTATGAGGGTCAGTCAAATGAAAACGGGACACGTGGAAAAAGTAAGTAAACTGTTTATGATTTCAAAAGTAATTGCGATAACTGTTAATACATTTATCCCACTGTGAGGCAAAACGGTCAATGCTTTCATGGAAAAATGTTTGGTATTGCCTACAGAACCACGATTGTACCCAGACGTGCACCTCTTCGTCCGAAGCAAATCGACGGCCACAAATGTCTTTCTTCAGGGCTCCAAAAATGTGGAAGTCGCATGGGGAGAAATCTGGACTGTATGGAGGATGTGTTAAGGTTCCCAAGCGAAACTTCTGCAGCATAGTCTTAACATGGTTGGCAATATGTAGGTGGAAATTATTGTGCAACAGAATGATGTCATCCGTTAACATTCATGAGTGTTTGGACTTGATTGCGCTTCAAATTCCAAAGATTCAAGGTATCATTGTGCGTTAATTGTGGTGTCATATTCCAGAAAGTCAGTGAGCAGTGGGCCTTTGCAGTCAAAGAAAAAGCTGGCATGCATGGCTTTAGATTTTTTCGGTGGGGTAAATCAATGTGCTTCACTGTTAGTTCTGACGCTTGCTTTCGAGCTCAAAATGATGATACCATGTTTGATCTCCCGTGACAATATGGGACAGGAAACGATATTTTTCATCATGATACCGTTCCAGGTGCTGCAGTTATATTGGCATTCTGTTCACTTTCTGATTCTCTGTCAGGCTATAGGGAACCCACTGCACACAGATTTTCCGAAAATTCAGATAGTTTGTCACGATGGCATGAATGGTACGATGACGAATGCTCATCATGTACCGAATGTCTTCCACCATCCCCTGTCGGTCATTTCTTACAGCAGCATCCACCGCAGCAATGACAGAAGGATTAATGGTACGATAAACCTGTCCTGGCTGACTGCTGTCTTTCAATAACACCCGACCATCTGGATATCGTTTATTTCACTCAAACACACACCACGTGATATATTGTATTTGCCATACACAGCAGACATTTGGTCATGAATTTCACTTCCTGACACTCCTTCTGCAGTAAAAAATTCACTACAGCACGCTGTTCCTCCTTCCCGACCTGCATAGTGATGTCGGATGCACACATGACTCGCTGACTTCACTGCGAGCACGTCTAAAAGACAAATGATACAGTGGTGAACGTTCGCACCGTGCCTTTCTGATTCCTAATAGAGGACAGGCACTTCTATACACAAACCTACCTGCATTATGAACTTCCACGTCATGCTCATTATATAGTCTGTCTCGCTTTCATTTAACTGCCCCGCATAATTTTTCTTGAAAATGTTACTTTTCTGTATAAAAAATATTGCAGTTATGATTATTAAAGTTTTTATAACTATGCTTAGCACCAGTTTCCACCGTTAACTGCGCTAGCTGTTACTTTGTATGTTACATAGTATTTGTTATCTTATTTTTAAGAGTGAATTCTACTTACGAATTAATTATTGTTTTTTCTTAACTGCATGGTTGTTTAGTTAATCGGTGGTATAATTGGAATTAAATATACTGATTGTTTGATAGTAAGGTTGTATAATTCATTATTGGTTTTGAAGATTTTATTACCAAGCGATGATATTGATAACTTTTAAACCAGCGATGAACATTACAACTACTATATTATCACTCATAAATTAATATAAATAATAGTTTATATGTATGTAGATCCAAAATTAAAGGTGACAGTCAAAAAACATCTGCTTTCACCAACTGGCGACATAGATATGACATCGGTTCATAACAACAAATTTGATACTCACATTGTATACAGCCATACAAGACCAGAGCCAGCAGTTCATCAGCCACGTACCAATGGAACTTGTACAGAAGAAGAAGCAACATTACTAGGAGATTATTTTCCAGACGATGAAAGACTTCAATGGGAACCACTTTCATCAGACATCTACAAGCCAAAAGGGCCTCCTAAATTTGAAGCTTATATGATGACTGGTGAACATATACTTAACATTTCAAGAACACAACAGAGCAGCCTTTTAACAAAACAACAAAGAAAACTAGAAAATCTCAGGTATGTTTCTAAGAGGTTCAAGATTTTATTTTTAAGGGTTAAGAAGAGCTTCGTTAAGACAAAAAAATTGTTTCATTTAAGAAAAAGTAACACTACTGACTAACTTGAAAAATGTAAGGCCTCTAAAAATAGTAATAACAATTATGTTCCCTTCTGTTAATAATCCTAACGATTTTTGTGTAGTTTGTGAATTAGTTTTTAAACACCTTCTAATTAGCTACAGAACTATATGCAGATTGTTTTTAGTTTGATTTCAATATCCGAATCTTAAGATTTGTAAAATCATGATAACCTGTGCAATCATTATAATAGATTGTGTTTTAATATATTTTGCATATTTATTTATTCATTCATTTACAAACAGTACAAAGTACCACAACGGTAAAGACAATATAAATATAAATAATACTTTTTGCTACATCTAAATGCAACTATAAACAAACCAATGTATAATATAAATAGTCATATAATAAACTACATTGTTTGAAACTAAAGAGTTCGTATCGATTCAAAAAGACAAATTAAAAATGTTTACATGTGAGTATTTGTTTACGATAACATAGTTTATAAAGTGGGCAGTTCGTATATGCATTGTGTATGAGATTTGATTAAGTAAAATACTTCTAAGCATCTACTATTAGTTCCGTTAGACTCTAAATTGTAACATACTTAAGAAACAAAAATTATCGATCTTATTATGAAGCATTTTGTGCTATAATCAAAGAGACATGTTTAGTACCAAATTTATAAATGGACAATCATGGGCAATTATTCAGGGTGCCGGTTGTGAGCGGGCGACAATTCCAGCAGCAGATCTCGCGGAATCAACAGCTACCTACCTTCGCCTCTAGTGAGACAAGGTGAGCAGCGGAACGGTGACAATTCAAGGAAGTTTTCCAGCTATGCGAGGCACCAAGGAATGGGGACACAAGCGAAATTATTGGGGACGCACATCCATTAGTCCTATTCGCCGAACTACCTGATGATAGAGCGGCTTGTGACGAATAGCCATCCTGTCGGTCGAAAACCACAGACTGGTGGATCCGGGATTTGGATAGTATAGTTGAAGAGCAACCAAGAAGAAGCTACTCACTCTATCAACCACCCGCTAAGCATCAAATGGAATGTGTGACAAAAGTGAAACAACAGATACCAACAAGACAGCCAGAATCGCCAAGATTAATGCTGTAAAAGGAAGATGGATCCGAGAGGTTCAGGCTCGACCAAGGGAATGATTTACCCAGGGCAGCAAATTTTGAGGCATATTAAAAAAATTTGGTTTATAATTTACAAAGAATTCTGCTTTAAAGCGGAAATTCAAAGCTTCGACAATAGATAGCTTAAGATTAAGAACTAACGTGCAGAATCTTGATAAACCAATGGTCTACATTAGTTCAAATACATATAATACTAATACTACATGACATCATTCACTGTAATGATAATGAATACAATTAATACAATTTCTTAATACCAACATAGAGAAAGCATCTACTTATTTGTGTTAATAGTGACAAGCTTAAAGTAAATTTGCAGTCAAAATATGATAACTCTTTTATTTTATCTTTATCTATAGCGCTGCAGTAATTGATTAACAAAACTATATCCTGAAACACACTATGACTTCACTTCTGGAAATTTATGCGCGAGATTAAAATGTTATGGTTTTTTTGAAGTTTCTCTCAAGACTCATCGTATTTTATTTTATCGTAGTGCGTATCATGGCCTTCTAGTATGGACAACATCAAAGGTTGTGTTGCCGCACCATTGATGTTGCAGGCACTCTCATACCTGGTCAAATAAGTAATCAACATTCTAGAATAAATGTTTTTTCCTAAATCGAGATAAGAAAATGACTCACCATAAATACCAAAAGTTCTACAGGGCGGGGGTAATTCATGTGAGTGACTCATCCTTCTAAAATTCGTTTCAATTTTACTGTAACAGTCGGAAGTTGGTATATAATGGGGTTCTTCACATGCGGAAGTTAGTTCTTAGTTAGTTTTCTATATGCAAAATGATGGTTTATATAAATTACCTATCGTAAAGCTTTTGTGAAATATTTAGTTATAACTTTGTGTTTATTTAATTATTATTATACATAGTGCGTTAGTAGTATTCAGTATTCTCTACCAACAAAAACATGGATGGTCGATCTAGATCAAGTGGTGCCGATTATAGAAAATTAGCAGCAAAAGAAAGCAGCTGGTTAGAAGGTGGTTTTGGATAAAACGCGAAAGTTAAATACATTTTTTAAGTGTCCCGAACACGTGGAAGCAAAAATGAAAATGTTTTTGAACCTTATGCATCTGCTTCATCTCCTTTACTTGAATGTCCATCTATTGCAACATTTTTGAACGGATGTGATAATTTTTATTTTGAAAGCAGTATTTCGGGATCTGAAGATTTTCTTACTATGAAAGAAGGCTTTGTTGATGAACCTGCTAATGAGGATGCCTTACTTCCTCCTAGTGCATTATGTACCACAGAATGATATGTGGGTACTGGATATTAAACGATTTCACACATTCATATCTGACAAAAAAAATGGCATTTGTAAGAATATGGATGCCGATTTTAGTTTAACAAAATATGTTCAGCGTGGTTTTTCTTGAGTTAACAAGAGATATGTTTGTAAGAAAATTGCCAAATGGAGAAAAAATTTTAAAAAATGGCTGATAATATTATGAAGAAAAGACTCCATGCCGTTTATTCGGAACTTCAGTTGACCAGCTTGTACAAAATGGCTATAACGATTGGAATCATATGGTGGTCTGCTTCAACACATGAAAATTCTACATATCATAAACTCTGTCTGATAAATTTAAAGAACGAAGTCAGAAAATTGGAAAAATAAACTCTGAACTGACTGACTAGCTGGATGAAGAAATGTTGTATTGGAAAAACATTCTAAGGAGAGTTGTCAGTTATAAAAAAAGGCTTCTCGATGTTTGGCTTTTAGAGGTGAAGATGAAACGATTGGTTCACAGTGTAAAAGAAACTTTCTTGTGTATGGAATTGATTGCAGATTTGCTTCTTTTACGGCAGCACCTTGCAAGGTTTGATAACGTCAGCTTTGGTAAGACATCTTATTTATCATCTACAATTTACAAAGAGTTGATAATAATATTAGCTGAACCATGTTCAGGAAAATATAGTAAATGATATCGAAAAAAATAAGTATTATTAAAGTGTTGTTGACGGAACTCGTGACTTTTTCCACTTGGCTCAGTTATAATGCGTTTTGTTCAAAGTGATGGATGACCCGAAGAGCATTTTTTGCAGTCTATTTCAAATGCAGGATGTAAAGGAAAAGAACTTGAAGAAGTAGTTCTTTTTTTTTTTTGCTCTCTTGGATATTTATATCAGAAACTGCAGAGTGCAAAGTTACATAATGCCTTAAAAATGTTAGGGAAATATGCTACACTTCGGAGTCGTATTAAAAATTCTATTCCTGAGGCACCTTACGTGCTTCTGTGCTGTTCATTCATTGAACCGTATATTTGAAAAATCTGCAGATGTTTGTTTAGAAGTGAACCTAAATTTTTCAGCTTATTACAAGAACTATACAATGTTTATTCTGGTAGCATTCATCGTTGGGAAATTTTGATATCTCAATTGGAAGATCAAGATGGGAATAGAAATAATGCTGCTCTAAAAAAATTAAGTAAAACCAGATAGTCAAGTCGATGAAATGTAACTAACGTCTTAAATAAAAAGTGGGCTAGTATTGTAAAGCCTACATATTTATAAAAAAATCTGAGACTGATTCCTAATACTAAGCTGGATGCAAAAAATCTGTAGAAAATGTTAGAGACTCGAAATGGCATTGATGGTCGTTATCTGGAAAGGATAAATGAAACCAGCAAGAGGTTGCAAGTTGTAGAAGTATTAGTGTAAACTTATAGAACTCCCTGATTGATTTTGTAAAAACGAATAGAACAGAAGAAAATTTTTAACATTTTGAAGAAAGAGCTAAACAAAAGACAGATTGCAAGTATGAAAAAAATGAGATTTTGAAAAAAGAAAAGACAATTTGATGAATGTGAAACAAACGAAACTATTCATTTTACTAGTTTTGATAATTTTAGAATCAATGTATTCTATGTAATTCTGGACAATTTGGAAGCCAATCTTGAAGAAACATGCGGCATACATTGTTCTTAAAGACGGATTCTATGTTTTGCCAAACTTTTTACCTTGGATAAGGCTTTGTTTGTAACATTGTTAATATGTATGTTGTAAATAAACAGGATCAAAAGTTACATCTAAATCTCAAAACAAGTTTCAAATTATCATAATCCATCCTATAATTAAAGAGAATAGTTTTCTTTTTATCCGAAAGAGACATTACCAAACACTTTTTAATGTTGAAATCAAGATTGAATTTTTTACCCCAAAGAAATATATTATCCAAATCAGTTTGAATTTAATGCAACCGCAAGGCATTAATAACCCAAATAGAATTTGAAGTCATCCCCATACAGGAGATCAACTGAATATCTCAATGATAAAGGGAGGGAGTTGATTATTAGAAGAAATTGGTTTAGTTTAGTGTAAGTTAAAGTGGTTAATAGAAAGTTAATAGAAATTTAGGTTTGTTTGAAATTGAATAATATTTTTATTTCATCTATATGAGAGTGTGCAGTTTATACAAACTACACACCATAACGAAAATATTAACATTTAAATTACAGAAATTTGCATATCAACTTATTGCTAATGAAAACATACTCTTACCTTGTTGTAGAAGCAATCTATTCATAGAAGTTGTTTGTATATTGTGTATTTTATATAATTCTACTTTTATGTGTTACGGTTCATGTAAGTTGATAGTAATAAAGATAGCATTTGTTGAAGTAGGCATTACATAATAACATAACTTGTGTTGGTTTTGATTTTCATGAACATTGATTTAAATTAACCAAATTCATTTTTATTATCTAATTCCACTCATTTAGTATTCTTTTTTGAGTGTTGTACAACAGCAACCTCCTAACTAATAACAAAAATCACGATTATTATTTTCTCGTTGTTCAAGAATATGTATATATCAAGTCGCCTATGGATTCTGTTCAACATGTAGTGTAAAATATTTTGTGTATTGAATAAGAGTTTGAACAATGAATATGGTACCCCTTACGGATAATAATGAATTAATTATTAAAAATTCTCCTAACTCAAGAATTATTAAACAAAATTAAATTGGACCAGGTTTAAAATAATTTGATCTAGTAGTATAGCAAAAAATTTAAAATTTAAATTATTATTGTCTTCTTGAGATCCTTTATGTGAAGGGATCTCCTTTAAAAAGATGGAACCTCAACTATCTTCCGACTATGCTAGGGGTCTATTCCTCGGGTAGAGCTTATGAGGATTGGTCGTGGTTCTTATGACAAAACATTATTTACTTGCTGACTCTAATAATACTAAAATAGGGGTGCAAAAGGGGGCGCCACAAAGTCCTTAAGTTCTCTAAACACGGGTTTATACTAAGGGGGGACTTGAAAGTAGAGAAAAATATCGTATTTACTGCCTAAGCAGGAGCTGTAAAAAATATTAATATAACAAAGAAGGACACAGGAGATGTACTTTTGCTACCTTTACTATAAAGAAAAGAATAGCTATTAATATCAATTATTTGAACACTATTATAAACACAATTTTGATATTAAAATTCTTGAAGGTGCTATTTGTGCTCCTTAGTCAAGTAAGAGCAAAAAAAAACATTAAATTAGTAAAGGGTGTTTAAGCTTTTTACCTGTTGATTTACTTACCCTATTCTTGAACGCACTTGTTCAAAATAAAACAATTACTTAAACGAATTAAATGAATGTTCTTTAATCAAATATTGTTGTTTTTAGTAATAAAATTTTGTGCAGAATATATATATATATATATATATATATATATATATATATATATATATATATATCAAAAAGGCAGTTTAGTTCCTTTTACACAATTATAGAATGAGGAAATTATAACAATATTCATCAAGAATCAACCAAAATATCAATGACGTGTTAAGCATCTTTACAAGGCTTTCCAAATTAAATACCCAAAATATCAGATCTGTTATTTGGTTTACAAATGCCTATTAGAATTTCAAAAGTCTAATAATTTTTAGTTTTCATAACTACTTTATGTATCTTTGCATTTAAATGAAACATTTAGCTAGGAATAAATTAAGGTGTTCAAGTTCATTCATAATAATATAAGGTATAACCCTTAATTTAAAATGTGGTAAATTCTAAATATCAAAAGTTATTATGACTACAAAGCAAAACCAGAATTGTAGATTGTTACAATTGTTTTTTATATCCTGTCTTGTGTCAATATTGGTCAACTGCGTTCGGTCGTCATGTGAAAGTAATAAAAAAGCTTACCTTGCACAACGATGTTCTTAATTACGTAGAGACTATTACATTGTCTAAACCAGATGTGCTGACATACGGTGTTTTGACAAACAAGTGACGTCAATACACGGTCCACATTTTATGGTGTAATAATTGGAATTTTCCTGGAACCATTTATACAAACGTAAAATGTATCTCTTCCACGTAAATTGAAATGAAAACAACCATCCAACGGGCTGGGCTATCTAAAATACTTTGTCTTTAACGGTGTTCCAATTGTTATTAAGACAGTCAATTCGACCGTAATTCGGAGAATCCAATTTGGCTATTTGTTCTTGTAAATTCGGAACCTTATCTTTGCTAAATCTCCAGTATTATTATTGCATTACTGATAATAAAGTTTAATCATTACAAAGACTGGGTTTTTGCTAACCATTAAGGTTAATTTTATGAATTAATTGAAATCAATTTTAACAAGCTTTTAAGAAAATTATTATTAGAAGTTCTCTGAGGTCACACTTAGAAAATTCTTGGAGCAAGTTTTATAAATTTAGTGAAAGCAAAATTAACAGGTTTGGATAATTTTTACCAAAAGTCTATGGAGCGTTTAAATGCTATTATATTAAAATTCAGCATTAAGCATACGAACGATATCTTGCAAACGGTATCACTAAACATATTAACAGATCTTTAACAAATTATCGTAATACTTTAGAGTGCATTTTATTTAAAAATATCGTTATCCTTTAGAGCACTATAACAGAATTATTTAGTTTGATTTAACAAATACTCAATGTGCTTACCATTATTAAAATAACATTATAACTCAAGTGCATGTTGCACTTGACCAAGCGGCTACACCTATCGCCACACGTAAATTGCTGGCGAGAACACAATACTGCTGCATGGTGTTTCTTTATCGAATGCTCTTGCCAGACTAACCTGTTTGTCTTATGCACACAAGTAATTTCAACGTCGCTTGACATTGAAGAGTCTATTCAAATGGCCAACGTTTGTTGACAGCAAACAGACCAGCACTATGGAATAATTTTTGTCTTGTGATTAGGCTACCCGGTTCAAATCTGAATTTTTATTTGCATAACAATATTTAAGTGTTGAGTTAAATAGACAAAAAAGCGTATTCAAAGAATAATCTTATAGGATTTGCAGTCTTCAAAAAAAATTGTTACAGTAGAACAATAAATCCGAAACTCTCGTAGGTTTGCTCTAGCTTTAACTAAATATTTTCCACAAGACAAGTAATAATCAATTCATGATCATTGGGTTTTAAGTCCTGGATTGGTTCGACGCCTACTTCCATTGTTTACTATTCCGAGCTAATTTACTCATTTCCCTGAAATTTGTACAGTTTACATCTTTCAGTATGTGTGTGCAATAGTCTAATCTAGCTGTACCTCTATTTTTCCTTTCTCTGCTTCTGATATATTCGCACTATTTTCTTATGCCTTAGAGCGTGCCCTCTATCATCCTATCTTTCCTATTTTTTGTGTTTTCCACATATTTTTCTCTTCCCAAACTAATTCTAGTACCTTTTTGTTCTTAACTTTGTCCATGATATTTTATCATACACCTGTAGCACCAAATTTCAAAGGCTTCTATCTTTTTCCTGTCGCATCTTTTACTGTCACATTTCAGAACCCTACAGTGCTGTGCTCCACACATATGTTTACAGTAATCTTTTCCTTGTTTCCATGTTTGTCATCTTCGAACATAGTAGTTGCTTTTTTTTTTTTGTTAAATGCAGCACGTCCTCGTGCTAATCTTTGTTTTATATCTTTTGCACTTTACTCATCTTGCATTATTTAGCATCCAAGGTAGCAGAAATATTGGTAATTCTCGTTTCCTACCTGTTTTGGTTTTTGATTTATTTTCCCATCCTTTAGATACTAGTACTTTAGTTTTATTTTGGTTGATTTTCATGCCGTATCTTTCTGTTGATACTGTTTCCATTTTTTATGAGCTACTTCTAATTCTTCCTTATTAGATGCTAATGCCACTATATCATCTGAAAATGTGAGCATACCAATTGTGTGTCCCTGCATAATAATTCCAAATATCTGCCTGCATTTGAAAGTATTCATTGCCTCTTTGATAAACAAGTTAAAAATTAATGGGAATAGCGCACATCTTTGTCTTGCCCCTTTCTTAATATTTACTTCCTGTTCTAATTCTATTGTCACTGTTTGCTTTTTGTATACACTACGCACTATCCGTCTATCCCTATAACTTATTCGTATCTATTTGAGATTTCAAACATTTTTCACCCCTGTATATTGGTGAATGCTTTTTCAGATCTACAAAACCTATACATGGTGTCCAAGATAAGGACGCACAGCATGAGGATTTTGGTAACGGTTAGATGGAGAAATAGTTGCGGAATTATAGTGATAATCATTTAGTCTTTACAGATCTTAAAAAAGATTTCGTTATGAAGTTATTTTGATAAAAGTAAATTTTGAGATTTTAAAAATTTTAATTTCTTGTGTAATAAATGCAAACAATAAAACAAATACTACTTTCTTGTAGCACTTTCTGATGGACTACAGCGCATTTTTTTTTAAAGAAACGTTGATTTCATCTGTACAAATTTAGAATTTGTCACGGTCTTAGATGTGGCGACTAAGCTAGACCTAGAGTGTTGTATGAGTGGTATTAGTCAATGCCAAAATGATGAAAATTTGCTTTACAAGATAATTTGGTCAGATGAAGGTATGATCACCAACAACGGTATCTTCAATAGAAGAAACTAACATCTGATCACAGGATAATTTACATTTATACAAAACTGTTAGACACCAACATCGATTTGTGTGTAATATGTGGATTGGAATTTTTGATAAGAAAATTATTGGACCTTTTTTTTCAACAATACACTAACCACTGGACAATATCAACGTTTGCTAGAAACTGACTTTGAAGATGCATTAGATAATCTATCGCTTGCAGACAGTCAAAATTATTGGTTTCAACAGGATGGTGCTGCAGCACATAATTTTAGAACTGTTCGTGAATATCTAAATAACCGCTTTCCGAATAAATGGATTGGCAGGCATTCTACGGTATCATAACTGACACGCTTGCCAGACTTAACACCTTTTTGATTTTTTGTCTGGAGATATATCAAGGATTATGTATACAAATTTAATTTTGAGAATGAACTTCAGTTAAAAGCTCTTGTAGTTGAAACAACTAATGGTATTACTCTAGAAATGCTTAGAAATGTTCTGAACTCCATCCACAGTTAGAAGATAATACATGTGTTTGGAAAACAATGGTTCTTATTTTGAACATTTTATGTAAAATCTTTGTACATATTTTAAGTTATTTTAATGTTAATTAATTTTGTTTAAACTTTCAGAACAGTAAATATTATGTGCTTATGTTTGAAGTGCAGGACTGTAATTCCGAAATTACTAAAATCTTAGATATGACTATAATTATCTTAAAATTAATTTTATTTATTTATTTTCAAAGGTAAAAATAATACCCAATTACAGGAAACAGAGACAAAATAATTAATATTTTTAACTAATTACATTTGAGCATTTTAAACATGTCTAAAATATAATGTAGTGAATTGATATTAATGTCACAATGATGGCTAATGTATTTATAATTCGAGCACATTACATAAAAAGGTGATTTAATAAGCAGGTTTGATCCGACTGTTGGTACATAAAATAAGCAGGTTTGTCTTGATCTAGTCTGAGGTACAAGAAATTTGATAAAAGAGACTAACTCAGAAGAATCAATATTGTTATGCAGCAAGTTATAGAGAAAAGTTAGTCCTATTACATTCCTGCGGAATTCGAGGGAGGATAACTGGATTTGTTCAACATCATACTTTGACTACAGTCCTGCTTGGGATAGATGCCTTCAAATTTCCGCTGAACAGACTCTAGATAGGTTTTGTGGCACTCGAATAAAGAATACCAAACAACACAGAAATATTCAAGTTTAGACAACTAAAGTTAGATATAAGGTATTCAGAGTTTCTATATTTGAAAAATTTCTGCAATTTCTAATAATAAATCTAAAGTTTTGAAAGACATTTTTACTATTTTGTTTCTATTAGGAGCAAATGAAAGTGTGGAGTCAAAAAGAACTCCGAGATCACTAGTCATATAACACCTTGATAGAGTATGCGGTCCAATGGAGTATGTGAAGACAATAGGCTTTAGTTTTCGAGTATAGGTAGCAATTTGGGATTTAGCAGGATTGAGCCTAAGTAAACTATTCTTACACCATACAGTTAAGTGATGTGACTGTAGTTGTAATTTAAGACATTTCTCAAAAAAATTAATTTGAGGTCAGCAGCATACAGTAGCTTGCCACCGGTGATATTCTCCATGTTAAAGAAAATAAAAAATAAGAGAGGTTCTGAGTTAGAACCTTGGGGAACACCTGAGCTAGCAACAAAAGATTCTGATTTAAAACCATTGTAACATATTGGATACATTCATCCAAATAGGACCCACAAAATTCCCCTACGGAAGAACTGAACCCAATATAACACAGTTTGGCTAACAAGACAGAATGGTTAATATGGTCAAAAGCTTTGAAAATATCAGTATAAACTACACCCATTTGGCCATTAGTGTCTAATGCATGAGAGATGACTTGAGTCGTATATACTAGATTGTTGTCGACTTCTTAGAGAAAAAACCATGCTGATATGGGGATATGGTGTGCTTCACAGCTGAGAAAATATGATTGCAAAGGACCATCTTAAAAACTTGGCAAAAATTAGACAAGATCGATATAGAGCGGTAATTTTTACCTTGATCACCCTCCTTCAGAACTGGACAAATTAATGAAGATTTCCACATAGCAGGCAAAGTACTAGTTTTAAATGATAAAGAGAAGATCAGCGACATTGGGTTAGCTAACGCAACTGCACAATCTTTAATTAATAAGGAGGGGATTCAACCAATTCCAGAGGTAAACTTATTTTTTAATTTACGCATGCAAAGTTCCACCTCAGTAACAGATATTTCCTCTATATTCAAGTAAATTGATGAAGATTTACCTCCACGAAGTACGTAAAAGAATCAGCTTGAGGCATGTAAACGCTGCTAAAGTAGCTTTTAAAAGCTTCAACAATTGATTCGGGGGTATCATAAAAATGATCTTTATAAAATAGTTAGTCAAGTCTCAACTATTACAATAAAATAATATTCACATTCATGGACAGCCGTAAATAAAGGAGGAAGTTTAGTTCTAATGCCGCGGATATTTTGGAAATAGCACCAAGAGATGTGCTTTCCAAAATTGCTTGGCAGTAAGTCCGTTCCTTTAGTTGAACAAACCCCATTCTTTAATTGCTACCTTGATGATGGTATCTATATACTTTGCACGACTTTTTAATTTGTCAACAGCCAAAATATAACACGGACACCTTGGATCAGATGCTGCATGAGAAATTGATCTTGCTTGTTTAGTTGTATTGTTGAAACGAATACAATTTCAACACTTATGCCGAGTATCTATATATAGTTTTGTGTCATGGCCTTCTGCACATAATGAGCAGACAGGAATCTCATTCTTTCATTCTTCCATGTTGTGATCAAGAGAAGCACATTTAAATCACCTTCTAATACAAAAGATTCCTTGATAGTACATCGCCTCAACCCAACATATAGTTTACTTTCAACCATTAAGGTATTAAATGTAATTGGATCAACTTCAACCATAATGTTCATTAGGTTTTTGGTGTCAGATTTACGAACTACTTTGAAACAAAAATGTGCAACACTTCTATCAATATCGTTAAGAGTAATCATGTAGTCACTTAATTCTGCATTATCAATAGGAAATTCATCTTTATTACTACCAAAAATAATTAATTTGGGGTTAATCTTTTTCGTGAAAATACATAAAAATTTATCAGCAAGATTTGTATGAATTAAGTCAAGTAGTTGATCAGCATCTAGTTTATTAGCACAAAAGAAGGTTGCAACCTCGTACGAGCCCTTTCTAATAAAATTAATTCGAATTTGCATCTTGTTGTGAATTATCGTCTTACTTACTTCAGCAGTTGTAGCATCAGATGACTGTTGAGCTTTGGTTTAACAATTAAAAGTGAATTATCATCAGTCACTTTTCCAAAAAATAAAGTCCCCAGAGACTGGCTGTTCAGAGCGAGATGGATACACAAGATCAATAACTTCCTGCATTTTAATAGTATGCAAGTCCACATGTAGTTGTTTGTGGGAGGCAATTTGCTTAGCAGGTTTAACAATACCCACATAGTGGTCGGCAAGGGCTGTAGAATTTTCAGCAACATTAGTTGTGCTAGGAACACTTTCTTGTGTATTTAATCCTTTATTTATTATTGCTGTATAAGAAACAGTATTAATTGACTTAGCACTGGTTGATACCTGGCTAAGGTCAATGTTACTGCCTTTGAAAACATTTAATAAAGACTTTAATTCAAGCAACTCCTCCTTCAATACATTAGTTTTGGATTCAACAATAGTTCCAACAAAATTTTCAAAGTTGCACATATGGTAACTACATTTTGATTGCATTTTCACACTGGTAGCTAACAACACCCTTTCTGCCACTGTATGATAGATGAACTCTATCACAACAGGTTTTACACTGCAAATATATATTCACAGCACTTTTCTCGCAATAAAAACAATTTTTTGGCTCATTATCATCTCCAACCTCTTTAGTTTCGGCCGTATTGGTTTAAACCATAAACTGTGCTATATGGTTGGATTGGTGATACAATGAGCTTTTAAATTCCGTTAAAAATTTCATGGCCGTATTTAAAAAGAAAAGTTCATCAGAAAGTGCTGTAATAAAGTAGTATTTGTTTTATTCTGTTTGCATTTAGTACACGGGAAAATTAATATTTTTAAAATCTCAAAATTTACTTCTTTTAAAATAACTTCATAATGACATTTTTTAGATCTGTAAAGATTAAATGATTATCACTAAAATTCCGCAACTTTTTCTCCATTTAACCAAATTTGTATATGTTAAAGTTACCAAGATCTCCATGCTGTGCATTCTTATCTTGGACACCTTGTATACATACTTTCTCCTTTTTCTTTTGTTTTCTCCATTATCAACCCCCTAAGCTAAAATAGCCTCCTGCGTTCCCCTGTTTAGCATAAACCCAAATCAATCATCTCCTAATATTTTAAGCCCGTTTTTTCAACAGTCTTTGGACAAATCTAGTTAATATTTTTGACATGTGTGCTTTTAAACTTATCGTTCAAAAATTTTCACATCTATCCACACCACTCTTTTTTGGCACAGTAACTATGGTACTTTTGAAAACCTTGGATATCTCGTATGCTTCATACATAGTTTACAAGTTGGAAGAGATGTTCTGTTACTTCTTGTCTAGCGGCTTTTAGAGTTTCTGCTTCTACTTTATACCTAGCACCTTATTATTTTTCAGGCCCTTTAATGCTAGTTCAAACTTATCTCTAAGTATAGGATATTCCAAGTCATTTTTTTCAATGTCTGCTTTCTGTTCTAGTGCTGCTAACTCCTGGTCTGGATATAAATTCCCTATATATTCTTGTCATATCCACTTTCTCTACATTTTCTATATTGATGTCTCCTCTTAAGCCTAATATTTTTGCTGTACGGCTTTATATCCCTAGAATTCATTCTAATTAGTTTATATGCTTTGTCGGTCTTTCCTATTTTCATTTTAGTTTGTACCTCTTTACATTTTGCCTCAATCAATTGTTCTTTAGCTTTCTCACATTTGCAAATAATTTCCCATTTGATAGCTTTATATCTGTTTCCTTGCTTTGTCTGGTGTGTTTTGGTATTTTTTGCATTTCTTCTGTTAATTTCAGAAAATCCTTTGTCAACCGTGATTTCTTCTCTTTTTTGTTTGTTTATATCCAAGAATATATTTCGCCATCATGTCTAAGCTAGATTTAATTTTATTCCATTCTGCTTCTACATCCTTAGTATCAGAAATGTTCCCAAAGTCTTTCAACAATTCGTTTGACTTTTGCTCAAATCTTTTGTACTTCAATCTTTTAGTTTCTCATACTTATAGTGCCTTATTCTGTTCTATTATTTTTTATATTTTTTAATTTAAGCACGGCTCTCATAGATACTACGTTGTGGACAGTGCCTATATCTGCTTCCAGATAGCTTGTACAGTCTTTTACTTGATTTCTATACCGTTGTCTAATAAGAATGTAATCTATTTGATATCTCCCTATGTCTCCTGGCATCTTCCACAGGTATAGCCTTCTAACATGATGTTGAAATAATGCATTTATGATGGGTAAATTGTTTTTGTCGCAAAATTCTACAAACCTATTTCCCCTGTCGTTTCTTGTGCCTAAACCAAATAAACCTACTACCGCTCCTTCCCTACCCTCACCTACCACTGCATTAAAATTTCCCATAATTACTAAATTTGCATGCCCCTTTATGTATGTCTTTGATATCTTTGTAGATCGCTTCTACCTCTTCCTCACTGTAGGTAGAGGTGAAACTTACTGTATTTATACATTTAGATTCTAATCTAACCATGAGTACTTCTTCCGTTCTTTTGTAAATAGTTTTCTACACAACGTTCTATCTTTTCTGCATAAACTGCCCTCCCCTCTCACCGAATTTCCTTCGATCATATCCATTACAATTTTCAAATTCTTAAACTTACAAACTTGGTTCATGCTTCTAACATTTCACACCACGATTAGCAAGTTGTTCCAAACAGCTTATTATAATTTATAAACAAATTAGAATGTGGGTGTTTTCTCAAAATTGGAACATTTACTAAGTAGGACATTGTTTATTTTAAATATTAGTATTATAATTTTTGTCAGTTTAACATACTGATATTTTTTAAAAGTAGTTTAAAGATTTTAATTTTCTATAAAATTTTGCAGCTTTTATTTTATCAGCAAATATAGATCATTCTTTCAATTCCAACAGTATTTCAATTACAGTATAACATCAACTTTGTTTTGATTAAAATTTTGTTTATATAATATATTATGTACAAGATGTCTCAAATAACAGTTGCAAAAACTGCTGCAAAAATTGTATTATAGTAAAACGAAAAGTGCTGAGTTGTATAGGTACAGGATTAAATTCTACTCATTTTTATGTTTTTTTTTGTTGTGCAGACCAAGACGACAAATTTCAGTTTTAATTCTTAATATGATTCATAATAAACATCTTGATTTTAATTTTATTTTCTTTTTAAATACTACACAACTGTTTTTGATCTTTTAACTACTGAGTTTTTGGCTGTAACACTTTTGAGTAAAATCTTTATTTAATGAAATGTAGTTTTCCAATAAATTTTAATGTCTTTAAGTGCGATATTCTATGCTCAAAATTTTTTTAAAAGTATGAGAACCTGAATGAAGACTACATTTTTTTTAGAATGTTCATTCAGGTTCATCTTTTGTAAAAAAAAATATATAATTTTCAAACAGATGATAATTTGTATAAAAAAACTGCCTATATTTTGACAAGTGTAAAACTAAAACTAGTCTCGATGTGGTTTTTATAAATTTATAACATTTGATAGTTCTTGTTAAAATAGTTTTTGTATTCATAACAAAGTATTTCTGCCAGACGTTTTTTTATATTAAACATAGTTACTGTTTTTGAAACACATAATATATATTAAGCCATGACTTTTGTAGCTTTTCCAGGTCTTGATTACTGTTTAATAATAAATGATTAATTTTATATGAAGTCTTCAATAAATATTCTAATATGATTTTATTTATAGGTATCGAAATTTTCATTCACATCCATATCATCATCGACATCAACACAATTCAGTGCCCAATAGCCCAAACGAAATGGATATGGGGCTAAAAACACAAAAATCAAATTCTACATCAGCCAATACTTCTCCAGTTAGTGCCAATAAAAGGGACTCTATTAGTAGTAACGACAGTAAACAATTTAGTAATAATTCATTTGTGCGTACAAGTCGATCAGAAGATCAATTACAAATGCAAAAGGATTCTAGTATAAGTGCGGTTGATATCGATATTGAAGATGATATTACTAGTTCGTTAAATACTTTGTTAGATACAAGACCTGATGTTGCGTCAAATTCTAGTTCATCGACTAAAAGTGATAGAATAGTTTGGACTTATAATGCACCTGTTACAACTTCACTAGAACATAAGATGTCCAATGGTAGTACTTCGTCGCCATCTTCGCCAAGTCCGCTTCGTTCAAGGTCTGGTTCACCTGCATCGCCTACATCTGTGTCTTCCTCAGTTATGTCCAGCCATTCCGGTTCTTACAAATTACCATATTCATTAGCAAACGGGCCATTTACTGATAACGTACAATACCATCGGACCAATGGTGATTACAGTATTTCAGAAGCAATTTCGAATATTTCAAGTCCTGATTATCATGATGATAATAGTATGGGTATCCGTGACTGTGTTATGGAAATTAGTGATCATAGTGATAGTGATAGCACACTTTTGGTGTCGGAACCTAGACAAAGACATACTAATGTAGATGGTGAGCATAGGATTGTGATACAAGTAAAGGGACCCGATAAAGAGTTAGTAGGATTGAAGGATAGGGGTAAAGGCTATTATTATTATAGAGATGGAGATGCAACAACTCGGAGAGAACTATTAGGTGATCATGTAAGTATTTTTAAAAATATTTTACTTATCACATATCGGTTAATCTAAATTAAACATCAATATATTGAAGTGCAGATAAAACAAAGAAAAGAGGAGTGCATATCATAAGTTTATAATTACAAATCTGTAGGTTTAAAACACAAAGAATGGTAAAGATATTAGTCGGATGATAGTCAATTGTTATGTTGCTAATCATTAAGTTGTTAATAGATATGTACTTCTCTTATTATTATAAAGTCTTTCTTGGTCACCATATCTGTGGTTGTTCAAGTTTTGATTGGTAAACTTTTGAAGCCAACTTTTAAAATATACTGTGAAACACACATCTAACTAGTAAGCAATGTAATAGCTATAGTATAGATTATTAAATACGTGCTCTAGTAATTGAAACTAAAAAATAATCGTACTCACTTTATATAATATGATAGACTGTTTTAATTAACAGGAATCTATGGCATTCTTTTCCTTGTAGAAAATTCTTGTAATCTTTTTTACAGCAAAAGTGTTCCACATTGTATTAGTATATATCAGTAGTATAATTTCTTTTCAGATCATAACCTTCTGTCTCCAAAGCAGAACAAATAAATCTAATTGAATTATAACATAACAAACATGTATTAACTACTACTTTTGCTTTTTATAGTCACTTATTAAATATCTATAATTCTTAAATAACAAACAGTAGAAATTTAAATCATTGTACAAATAGTCATTTTGTTGAAGACCAATGTTGTTTCTCCAACTACGCATTTAATGTGCATGGTATCATCATCTGGTGACAAACCACCATATGATGTGCTGTGATTATTGAAATGCAACATGTGGGAAACACCAACCTTCAACAAAACAAATCATCAGCAGGTGTATATAATGCATTATTATTATGTCTGTATTTCCAATTGCAGTGTTGTGAAAACTATCATGACATAAATGTATATTATTGAAAAGTTACTTGTATATTAATTTTTTTTAGTAACACTATTGAGGATACTATTTTGCACCAATTAATTAGAGAAACGCCAGTGAAAATATTTATATTTTTCATTTTATCATATGATTATATATTTTGTTTAATCAACAGAATATAACGAAAAATCGTAGTTAGTAAGTTTTAATCCTTATACCACATAGAACAAGAAAAATTGTAAATTAAACCTACTAACGAAAAATTTATTTCAAAAAAATTAATTTAGTAGTTACTGTCCTCAGTGTGCTTAAATAACAGTTACCTTTGGGGTGTACTTTCAATCAGATTTTGAGTATCACTCTGAGGGATATTTTCAAATTCTTACAAAAGAGTGACAGAAAGTTGTTGAAGGGAATCTGGTGTTTTCTACCATTATCTAACCTCTTGATTCATGTCGTTTTAATCTTTATAACTAAAACCATTATTGTTCAAGTGAAAACTGAACAATCGGTCTTTATTTCTAAAACTCAACAAATAGTTTTTTAAACTAAAATCATCTCATCAATAAATTTAATATGATGAAAAGAAGTATTTCTTTATAAAATTTGTTTGTGATGTTCCTAACAATCAAAAAGAATTAAAACTTACATAATGTTAGTTCATCTTTAAATCCATTTACATGATAATAACATTTGCAATAATCTTTCTTGCCTTATAATTTTATATTTAACTAGTTTAGTATAAGATATTATTTAAGAATGTAAAATCCGCTAAAAATCTAGGATCTTAAATTTCTATTCCCAACTCTGTAGTATCAGACGGTTTAATTTTTAAGAAATAAACTGTATTTTATCTTGTACGCAAAAAAAATAGATACAATCATTTACCACTGCTCTACCACCTGACTTTTGAATATACAATCAAATCTGCATATGCTGTGACAATTTCGGTTTAAAAACTTTGCAAAATTTGAAAAGTAAAGTTATTTTTAAATTTGTAACAAAAACTTTGTTGTACATATTGGTACCTAAATTTGTTTAGTTTGGTTGTCTAAGTATATTTAAAGCTATTAAATAATACACAAACAACGATACAAGTAGAATTCTACTTTAATAAATGTTGCTATTACCATGATGAGGACAAACTCTCCCACTCTCCTCGGTAATAGGTCTTTATAAAATCGTTCACTTGTCAATTGCGAACACTTTTATTCTAGTTACGCTAGGATGAATGAGTTTTTGAAGAAATCTTAAATCGGTTAACTATTTGGTCAATTCTTCATGTGCATCGTGGATCCTTTGCTTGTTCAACATGTGACATTTGGTAAGAACGTTCTAAAATTTTTGGTACAACTGTACATTGATAATGGTGCGGCTTAATTTTTTGTGACTTGTTTGTCTGTCACTTTAAGAGAAATGAAATTTGCCATTTTATGATTACTCTAAATTGTAATTTAAAATATTTGTGTAACTGCATTTGAATAATCAAAATTTCTGAAATTTAATTATTACTAAAATTGATTAGTCAAGAATTTGAAATTATATAAAACTTAACAGTAACTGATGGTTGATGACATCTGTCTTCATAAAAGTTTGTCCTTGAATTTTGTTAGTACATATGGCTTACGTTCTTGCAAAAAAGTTAACCTTTGTTCATACCATAATTTTATTTCTGTTAAATTAAAAACACCTGTAATAATTTGATTGTAAAATCGATCGCAGTACTGCCAACGATTAAAGTAGTACCCTAATATAAAATAAACATTGAAATATAATTTGGAGGTTAAATTCATGGGTTATAGTCGAAATCAGGAAAGAATGAATGCACGTCATTAATTTCTGATTCAATCCAAGATATACTTCCGCATATACAATGAGCGTATTTAACATGTAAGAGAAAGAAAGAATACAAGTAGCACGTGTTTCAAGCAAAGTAGCTTAGTAACGACTTACGCTATGGAGTTTATGATACGTAAAGAATGGGAACAGTAAACTGTCGCATGTCCTAAATATATTACACTTCTGTGTTCCCAATGGGAATATTTCTTGAAATCTTTATTAAACAGTGAATTGATTAATCTTGATGCATACGAATACGGTTGATGACGTGCATTCATTCTTTCCTGATTTCGACTATATAGATATTTACACGGCCGTCTCACGCCAGTAATGCTGTGGCTGCAATGACAGGTTAGGTTACTGTTAGAAATGAATATTAAGGTAAGTGTACCAATAATGGGCCCATTAAGGACTAAAACCGGTTTTTCTCTACCAACAGTAAAGCTGAGGCTACGTACCGCTTATCAGTCATTGTCATAACTTTAATTTAAAAGATTCTATAACTATATCGATAAACAACCACCATATATCCCGAATAAAAAAATATTTATACTTGATCCTTGAAGGACCTATAATGGGCACCCAATTTTTAGCACTCTCCTATATTGGGCACCCCTATATTGGGTCCCCTATTAAATGTCATCAGAGTTGAAAATTAGTTGTTATTTCAATTAGATTACGGCCGTAAAATAATAAAACAACTATCTATGGACAAAGCTTTATTAATTATTATTGTTATACGACATTATAATGACTTAACACTACAAAAATATAAGAACTACAAGTAGGTACTTATGTTAAAAACTAAAAATATTACTTTTCTCTGACATCTAATTTTTTCTTAAAACTATATGCAATTTGCCGGTCTTTATTAACTACATCAGGAGTTACAATCACATTTATAATTTGGTTTATGTTCATTATAGAAATGTCATTTTCCACTACCACAAAAGTTTTCTTGTCGGAATCCACGGACCTAAGGCCTTGAACAACTACGTCCCGTGGTCCAGGTCCTTTTTGCTGTATTACGCACAAATACTTGTAAATAGTTGTTCCCCTCTTACCACCCAAAAACAGCAACAGGATCTTCCTCTTCGCTACTCTCCATAGCAAGGGGTGACTCTCCAGATTCTGCAAAGGAAACAGGTGACGATGTACAGGAAGATGACGATTCCCCGGCCTTTTGCCTTTTGCCCTCCGTTTCTCCTCCGCTGCTTTCTTCTTTGCCTCTAGTGCAATTTTTTTTCTTTGTTTCTCCTCTTCTATTTGTTTTTGTTTTCTTCCTTTTTTGCAAAGTATGCAAGCATCTGTGGAGAGGTAACAACAGCTGGCAACTTTTCGTTTCTCGCACGCTTTTTTTTACTTTCCGTAGTCTCTCCAGGCCAAAAAAGTGTTCGTTTGAATGGAAATGGCACTAACGGGTTTATCACGGCAGTGGCATGGCTAATAGGAGGTTCGGGAGTTGATGGAATATTTGTCAAAGTATCAAGTGCTGTAGATGGGCCAGCTTCTTGAATATCTATAGCTGAAATACCCTGATTTGAAGATGTGGCTGGCGTTTCCTTCACCAGTTGCTTGGCACTTTCAGCTATAGAGCACATTACCAATTCCTCAGTTTCCTGATTACCACATGTTTTTGCAGCCAGCCAAAGATAATATAGAGAATAATCCTTAATATCTCCGCTCCACTCTCCTATATTTTCTTTAAATACTTGAACTTTAGTTGGCTCTATTTTTCTTTCTAGGATATTAAGGAATGTGTCCATTGGTATATTTGGAGATTGTAGGTGTTGAATACCTCTATTGGTGTTCTTTGATTGAGACACCTCCGGTATTTTAACTACAGTCGGGTTCCATGGTACTAGCCCACAAGCTTTGAAACCGTTTTGGATTGTAGTAGTTGCCAGTTTGGCCAATATTTTCTCTAAAATCGCTGGAAAGGTATGTTTTTCTACTTGTTTTCCTTCGTTTTTCATGCGCCATTCAGCAACTTGTTGCTTCCAGCTGTTTTTTAGGCTATGAAATACAGCCACGTCCGTCGGCTGGATCAAATGGGTGGCATTTGGTAAAAGCGATATTAGCTCTATTTGTTTGTGGACACAGAAGTTAGCCAAAGCCATGGAAATATGTGAAGTGTGACCATCCATGAAGAATACAACTGGTCGTTCGATACTATGCATGGTCAGCCATGGCTCAAAAATATTCACAATGTACTCAAAGAACGTTTCATGAGTCATCCAGCCATTCTCCGACCTGCCTATAGTCCAATTAGCAGGCATGGTAGAGGCAATTATTTGAGGTATTCTAGCATATCGGTAAACTATCATTGGCGGTGGAAGTATCCCGGCTGCATTAGCTGTTAGCAGCACAGTCACATTTAACTTTTCGTCACCACCGGCAGCTGTGTATATTGTTTTAGATCCTTTTTCTGCTAACACTTTTCCAGGCTTCGGATTCAAGAAAAAAGCAGTTTCATCGCAATTAAAAACACGCATGGGATCTGATAATGCTGGAACCATATTCTTCTCTTCTATGTAGTTTCTTATCTCTTTAAACCAATTTTCTATCCCTTTCTGGTTAACTGCCCTTCTCTGGACTGTTAAATTCTGGCTTGTGCGTTTTGAGATGTTGGGATGGCGTTTCATAAAACTTTCATACCACTTTCTTCCAGGGTCAGAACTGCCATCTGGTCCTCCAAAGGTTAATTTGAGCTCTTTTGCTGTTTTTGATACGCTAAATAAAAGAGTTTCCCTTGAAATTGGAAAGCCTCTTTTAGCCATTTCTTTTATCCAGCCTACAAATATTAATTCTTGTTCGCTAGTAAAAACTGTTGGGGGTCCCATGCATGTTGCAACAGAACTGTAAGTTTTTAATCGTCGTTGCAACGTGCTACGTGCTATATTGTATTTCCTTGCAGTTGCCTTCTGATCATAAATATCGCACCTTTTGTCTTGTGTTCCCTGTTTAAGGTATTAGGGAAAGGAAACCAAGAGCTCTATTTCAGGAATCAGGACTAAAGCGGCCATATTTATAACCTATGGCGAACACCTGAGAATAAAGAATAATTATTTGGTACACAGCTGCTAATATGCAAATAAATTAAATAAAATGAGCAGTGTTGTTTAATTAATTTACATTGTTTAATTTGAAGCTTAAATTATATTTGATAACATTTGTAAATTGTGTCTACTTATCACGTTCTCTATTAGGCTAAGCGGTAACTGATAAACTAAATTTAAATAATGGCAATGGCTCCCAGAATAGCAATGACTCCCAACGTGGCTGGACTTGCATAAACGATAAGATGCTCTAAACTATTATGTTCCTGAAGCAACATTGCACATAGACCTGTAAGTGAAGCATCGGTTTCAATTTAAAACGTCTTGTTGAAATTTGGCAAAATTAAAATTAGAGCTGAGGTAATTAAATTTTTTATTTCTTTAAAGGCTAGCTGTGTTTCTGAATTCCACTCAATGGATTGACCTTTTTCTTATTCTTTATTAAGGCAGTGATGGATGTAGAGATAGTAGAAAGATTTGATAGAAAGACACAATAATAGCTGATATACCAAGTAGGTGTTTAATTTCTGTCACCTTTTTGGGTGTTCAAATTTAGTAATGGTATCAACTTTAGATGGGTCAACACGAAATTCAGTTCCATCCACAATAAATTAAAAAAATGAGGGAACATAAAAAGAACATTTTTCGAAATTTAATTTAAATTCTGCGTGTTGCAGCATTCACTACTGCATTTAAGGTAGACATATGTTTGTCAAAGGTGATAGAGATAACAAGAATATAAAATTGCATGTTCTTGATGAAGGTTTGATTCCATGGTTCTCTGAAGAGTTTGAGGTGCATTCGAGAAACCAAATGGTGTAAAGTTGTATTCATATAGGTTTTTGCCAGGTATACAGAAAGCAGTTTTAGGGTGAGAAGTTCATTCAAGAGGTATTTGACAAAAAGCTTGTCTTAAATCGATAGAAAATATAAATTTTGCATTTCTTAAGCTACTAAGGATTGAATGGTAATGAGCATATATCAAAGACGGCGGGTTCACTTTTTTATAAACGAGAAGAGTTGGTCTCAACCAGGATGAAGTGGAAGATGATATGCCTGAGGCAATAATTTTGTCTATTTCAAGGTATAAATGCTTTTGCATAACTGGTGAGAGATAATATTAACGTCGTGTAATATCACTGGTAGTAATTACATGAGAGGCAGGCAGTAGTAATGCAGCCAAGCCAAAAGTATTTAACTTGTGAAATTTATTGATAGTATTTTTAAGATAGGTGTTTTGTTCATCTATAAGAGAAATTTCATCGAGTATATTCTTAGAAACACGAGTATTCTGATTAATAGAAGCTTGCCAAGAGAAATCATAAAAATATAAATTAGAGTTTACAAAAATCAATATCCAATAAAAATGGATACATTAGTGAAGGCACAACAAGAAAAGTAATCTTCTTAATCTTCTTTGGGTATTGAACCACTCATAGTTTTTAAAATTATCTTTATTAACGTTTCGATCCATAACTACGACAAATGAAGATGGTGAGTTGTGTGATAATAAAAATAGGAAAATCATAAGGAAAATTAAAGAAAAAAAAATTATTAAGTATAGTGTCAAATAAATTTTATAAAATAGGGTTGAGAGAACTGTGAAATTTTGAGATGAATGATTTATCTAAGAAATAAGAAGATTTGAAATGATTCGGAACTCAAGGGTAAGAAATGTTTATACACAACATGGTAAAGTCAAAAAATAGATAATCAATTTAGGTAATGGTAGAGACGACAAAGTATATTCAGCTAAAGGTAGAAATGAAGCAGGAACTACTAATCATCATTATTTTGAAAACGATCCTAGGTCATGGATCAAACGTTAATAAAGATAATTTTAAAAACTATGAGTGGTTCAATACCCAAAGAAGATTAAGAAGAATACTAAACAAACCACAACAAACATACAGGGAGTATTTACAAGAAAAGTAATTTCACGTTCATGTGATTGAATTCTAATTTTTAAATTAACAGTACCTGTTGCATGAAGTTGTGATGCATCTGCAAGTTCTATAGATTCCTAGAGTTGTTCGAACAGAAGATATGTCAACTACGACAAATGAAGATGGTGAGTTGTGTGATAATAAAAATAGGAAAATCATAAGGAAAATTAAAGAAAAAAAAATTATTAAGTATAGTGTCAAATAAATTTTATAAAATAGGGTTGAGAGAACTGTGAAATTTTGAGATGAATGATTTATCTAAGAAATAAGAAGATTTGAAATGATTCGGAACTCAAGGGTAAGAAATGTTTATACACAACATGGTAAAGTCAAAAAATAGATAATCAATTTAGGTAATGGTAGAGACGACAAAGTATATTCAGCTAAAGGTAGAAATGAAGCAGGAACTACTAATCATCATTATTTTGAAAACGATCCTAGGTCATGGATCGAAACGTTAATAAAGATAATTTTAAAAACTATGAGTGGTTCAATACCCAAAGAAGATTAAGAAGAATACTAAACAAACCACAACAAACATACAGGGAGTATTTACAAGAAAAGTAATTTCACGTTCATGTGATTGAATTCTAATTTTTAAATTAACAGTACCTGTTGCATGAAGTTGTGATGCATCTGCAAGTTCTATAGATTCCTAGAGTTGTTCGAACAGAAGATATGTCAACTACGACAAATGAAGATGGTGAGTTGTGTGATAATAAAAATAGGAAAATCATAAGGAAAATTAAAGAAAAAAAAATTATTAAGTATAGTGTCAAATAAATTTTATAAAATAGGGTTGAGAGAACTGTGAAATTTTGAGATGAATGATTTATCTAAGAAATAAGAAGATTTGAAATGATTCGGAACTCAAGGGTAAGATATGTTTATACACAACATGGTAAAGTCAAAAAATAGATAATCAATTTAGGTAATGGTAGAGACGACAAAGTATATTCAGCTAAAGGTAGAACTGAAGCAGGAACTACTAATCATCATTATTTTGAAAACGATCCTAGGTTATGGATCGAAACGTTAATAAAGATAATTTTAAAAACAATGAGTGGTTCAATACCCAAAGAAGATTAAGAAGAATACTAAACAAACCACAACAAACATACAGGGAGTATTTACAAGAAAAGTAATTTCACGTTCATGTGATTGAATTCTAATTTTTAAATTAACAGTACCTGTTGCATGAAGTTGTGATGCATCTGCAAGTTCTATAGATTCTTAGAGTTGTTCGAACAGAAGATATGTCAAATACGACAAATGAAGATGGTGAGTTGTGTGATAATAAAAATAGGAAAATCATAAGGAAAATTAAAGAAAAAAAAATTATTAAGTATAGTGTCAAATAAATTTTATAAAATAGGGTTGAGAGAACTGTGAAATTTTGAGATGAATGATTTATCTAAGAAATAAGAAGATTTGAAATGATTCGGAACTCAAGGGTAAGATATGTTTATACACAACATGGTAAAGTCAAAAAATAGATAATCAATTTAGGTAATGGTAGAGACAACAAAGTATATTCAGCTAAAGGTAGAAATGAAGCAGGAACTACTAATTATCATGATTAAAAGCAAAAGGTTTTAGATCCTTAATATGATATTTGAGGTTTGTCATCAGCATCTTGTAATTTATAAATTACATGGTAAAACTACACGAGATATTAAACATTGATAAATTTAGGAGTTAATTTTGCAGAGAACTTTTCAGTCGCATGAGATAAGACATGATTTTTCTTTGACGCCTGTTCACCCAAAGCAAAGAAGATATCTTTTTTTTACGAAGGTTGTAGTGGTTCTTCTTTTTTTTATAAGTTAAACAATTTCAACATTGGTAAACATAGAAGATAACAATTGTTCATATTTGTCTCAATGTACTTTTTCATCAAATTCAATTACGTCATTATCGTCTATCGAAACCATAGTAACTATCACCAGTGGGTATATCTACAAAAACTAAAAATGAAAAATCGAGTAATTCATATTTAGATATACGTATTGCTTGTGCAATTTTAAAGCTATTTTTGTCCCATTTAGCGTAGTCAGAATCAATATAAGATGAAATAGCGGTAATGTTGACATGATTAACTCTTTCGGTAGGATTTACTTGGGGGTGATATTTAGTATTAAACAAAATCTTTTATACTATATAGCTTGTCACAAAATTTTGAACGTCGTTAGAAATAAACGGGACCATTGTCGTAGAGGAATAATTGAGAGATAATACATGTAAGAAACACTCGTTCTAAAAATTTTATTATTGCAGCAAAGCTTGCTTTAATCAAAGGGTAGATGAAAATGAATTTAGAAAATCAATCTGTTACTACTAACAAATATTGATTGTCCTTTTTGAACGAGGGAGTGGTCCTAATACATCCAAAGAAATTAACTGAAAGGGATAAGATACTTTTTAAATGTACCCATTAAACCAGGTCGGGTTTCTTGAACTTTTCTGGCACCACAGACTACAATTTTTAATGTATACAACAAACAGAACGTTTTAAGGTATGCCAGTAGTTTAAATAAGATTTTTTAGCTAGTGTTTTATTAACACTTAAATGAGCGGATATAGGGTCATCGTGGCACTTTTTAAGACATGACATCATTACGATTAGGAGTAGGAACGGCTAATTTCTATTCAGGGATATCTGAAGTTTTATATGAAGAGAAAGAAAGTAATTTACAGAGCCTGTCACCATTTAAATGAAAAGTAGGAAAATTTTCAGGATGTTTAAGAACTTTTTCTAATAGAATACTAAGTATCTGGAGTTAAGTTAGGTAGATTTCAAGAAGCAACATCACAAGATAAAGCACCAGGTACAATATTTAATTTTCCACGTTTATGACGAATAGTGAAGGTAAGGCTTCAGCGAGTTAAACGTCTTGGGGATTGTTTTAAATGATTTAACCCGATAAGAACAGCGCAATCAGTTAAAGTTAGTAAAGCCTTCTAAATATTCTCTAAATTTTTCTATTCCAAAGATAATACCGAATAATTCTGTCCGTAGTGGAATAATTTTGTTCAATTGGAGTAGAGACTTGACTCCATGGTTAACTTTGTGCAGTCGGTGAGGACAGCAAACAAAATTCTTGTGCGCGTAGATGACATAGCCTGATGATCTGGTGGCTACTTGGTATCGCAAAGATTGGCACGGTTTAAAAACCAAGTTTCGCCTAAAGACAGTATTAGAATATAAGTTTTCCGCATATATGAACTTTAGTACAAAGAGACATGTTTTTTTTTGGAGTTTTGCCGTGATTGTTATGTGCAAATTGCTTCCAAGGTTTTATCAATCTAGGTTACCGTGCATATTTATTTTTCTATCCACTCTCACTAGTACTTAATAACCCCTGATACTTTCTCTAACGACTTTTATTTCTCATCACGGTTGCGGTAAATTAAACTGTAATAATAGAATGAACTAACAAGCTCAGGCAGATATAAAACAATTTATGTAACCTTTTGGTCTAAACTAACTTGGTTTTGTGGTACAATGGTGTTTAAATTTTTAAACAAACTATATCGGTGCCCTCTTATGTAAACACGGGACAAAACTCAAAAACACAACTTTTTTATGAAAAATAGAATCTTATTCTACCTAAATTCTATACGTAAAACTTTGCATTAATCATATTTTATTAAATAATAACCGGTTCGTCGTATCCTCCTTAACAGGTGCACGGATAGTGGTTGTCGAATTGCCTCAGGAAAATCTAGATACAAATTACAATTTAAAACTTTGTACAAAACCTTCTTTTCAGGGTACATAAATTTCGGTACATAAATGAAAGAATTGAGTGTTGATACAACAACATTTATATTTTATAGCAATCCAATAAACAGGTTCCTGATCTTGTATACTTAACAGCTCGCCATCCTGATGTCGCGATGTGAAATGAAAGAATTTTTAAATGTATTACTGCTCGTGTTGAAAACTGAAATGGCGCTTCTTTGGAAGGTCCATTAAATGTTTGAATATTATTTTTCTTATATACTCTTTTTCTTTTCTATGTGATATACACCACTTTATATATGATACTATAAGAACTCACTGATCAACTTTATTCTTGGCTCTCAAGCTTTTAAAAGTATTTAAACTTTGTAATAATAAAAAAAACGAGCTCCAACAAAAAAAATGTCTTTATTTTCCATTCTGTCAAAATTAATTATCCATTTTCAACAAAAACCTCACAATTGTTTTTGTATACTGGATACCATCAAGATTTTTCACCTTTAGCCTATTCTTTTACATTTTAAACAAAAACTTTAAGATTTCCAAAAACACAGACATTTGTTTTATACAAGATTTCTTAATACTAGATTTTTACCCTATTTTTTACACTACGAATATAATGCACAATGCACAATATGTGTTTTAAAATGTTTTTTAAATTTCACTTAATCAATTGAAGCTTTGGTTATACTTTCATAAAAATAATACAACTGTTATGTAAGAACCACTGTTTACATGATTATTTTTATCAAATACCTGTCACATATTTTAAGATCAATTCAAAATACCAATATTAATCACATGTTTGTTTTCTTCTTCGATATATAAAAGCAATTTTCCACTACACATTAATGTTTACATTTCTACAGCCCATTTACGATTCTCCAACCACCGGAAAAAGGTCTTTTTGTTTACACAACAGGAATAATGATGCTTAAGGTTAAATTTGGATTCTAAAAGTGTCTCGTAAAACTAATAAATATTTATAGCCGAGAAACCTAGCCCTGTGTGAAATTTATAACTTATATGAGGCCTTAAGTAAGCTTCAATTATCAAATTACCTGTCGCTGATAAGTCTCCGAGGCGTAGTGAAAATGACAACAGATTCATTCAATGCGAAATCACCACATTATGTAATTTAGTTGTAAAAAAAATAGGGTTAAGAGAATTACCTTTGTGTTTGCTGAGTAACAGTTTATTCTACCCTGTGAAAGGAATTTGGATATAAATTCCATGGTTTGTAATAGAGACATGTTTTTCTGTCCAAGAAGGATGTGGTAAGAAAGTGCCATTATCATGTAGCCAGCCACCATGATTCGTTCTTGAAGTGGCATCTATCTTTAACGACTGGTGCAGAGTGCACTACAATACCTGTGATAAAGTGAACTCGTTAATTTCCCTTGCTATCCTATATATCATAGCTTTTGTCATATGTTCCCAGTTTAAGGTTTTATGAAAAGAAATCAGCAGCTCCATCACAGAATTTGAACTAAAGCGGCCCATATTTATAACCTATGGGGAACACCTGAGATAAAGAACAATTGCCTGATACATAGCTGCTAATATGCAAATAAATTAAATAAGGTAAGCAGTATTATTTAATTAATTTACATT
The DNA here is from genome assembly GCA_036346225.1 of Platerodrilus igneus. Taxonomy (NCBI): domain Eukaryota; kingdom Metazoa; phylum Arthropoda; class Insecta; order Coleoptera; family Lycidae; genus Platerodrilus; species Platerodrilus igneus. The sequence goes on along the minus strand of JARFIW010000012.1, from coordinate 8,491,426 downwards.
GTTTAATTTGAAGCTTAAATTATATTTGAAAATATTTGTAAATTCTGAGTAGTTATCACCCCTCTGTTGACTAATTGGAAACCAAGAAACTAAATTTAGAGAATAATAACCTTTCAGCATTAATTTTTGTATCCTTGTTGAAGTTTTTCTAATAATTGACTTGTTTTTATGTTATTTATTGTATTTATTCTTTCTTTAATTTTGTTTTGTATAAATGGCGTGGAATAGTTTGCAATAAAAGTATTTATATGATTTGTACGAGCTTTTGTTGAGATATTCTTAATTTATTGAATTAATACTTTCTAATAAGCTGTTTGCTATATCTATTTTATACTCGCTGAAGTATTAATAGTTGTAATTTAACCCATTATAGCTTTGTGTTACACATATGTAACGCTTTCGTAGATCTACATTACCCAGTATTGTGTTGAATCTTACTAAGAAAAGGGCTGGATGACAGTTGCTAGACCATTCATGAACATCATTTTAGTGTTGATTTACTACTATAAGGTTAGTTGTGTTAGCACTTCTGAATTGGGAGAACCTATAGTGTGCAGTTTTATTTTAACAATATTGAGTACGACATTAGATTCGTGTAAGTAAAGTATAACTGTTTCCTAATTTTTAAAGTTTGCGGTATTTATGAATAATCATTGTCAACAGTTTTATTTATGATGTGGTATACAAAAGGAGTTGAAAAATGTAAGTACTTTTTGTACAGTTGACCCTAAAGTGGAGTGATACATATATGTAGCACTAGGCTTTACAGGGTGCATATGCTCATCAATAAAGAAAATATAAAAATAATACGTATTGGTTTTTAGAGATGGATTGACACTTCAAGAAGCTATTGAGATGCCATAGATTGATGATGCAGATAGAATTTATATTGAACCTCCAGATGTTAATGAATTAAAGGTCGAGGACTCTGGGGATGAAGATGGAGGAACTTGGATAACTTGACTGGTCGCCAACTATGTTCAAAAGTTGAAGTTAGATTTAACAAGTACATAGATGGAAATCAACCTTCTACATCTACAAAAAATATGGAGGAAGAAGTTGAAAATAAGGAAACTAAAGTGCCAGAAGATACTGATTTACTAATAAAGCAAATAACACGAATTTACCAAAGAAAATTGCACTCAAAGATGTAGTGAATTGGAAAAAAAATGGGGATTTAATTCAGTCTAAAGCACGGTTATTTCCTGAAATAATTGATAACAAAGAAGGCAAAAATCCAATTGAAATGTTTGAGATGCTTTTTGATAAAGACTTTGTAGATTTTATAGTAGAGGAACCTCAGAAGTATGCACTTTTAAAAAACTGTCCAGACTCCTGAATAACAACAGATGAAATTCGCTGTTTCATTGCTATCTTGATTGTGAGCGGGTATACGACATTTCTGAGATTCTCAACCAGATGTGAAAAATGAAGCTGTCTATAATGCAATGAGAAGGAATAGATTTATCCAAATCATGCGATTTATACATTCCACGGATAATAACAAACCAGATTTAAATGACAAACTTTCAAGCTTCGTCCTTTGGTTAACAAGTTGAAGAAAAATTTTTCTAAAAATGTTGTCCCAATGAAACATTTATCATATGATGAGTCAATGGTCCGGTACTTTGGTAATCATGGGTGCAAACAATTTATCAAAGGAAAACCAATTAGATTTGGATTCAAAATGTGGGCGCTGAAAACTTATACTGGATATTTAATAAATTTTTATTTTTACCGAGGAAAACAACCTAATGCCAATTCCACGGTCGAAGAACTTATTGGGAAACCTACTGCTCCACTTAAAAATATGCTAGAAGAAATACCATTTCCAAAATATCCTTACCAACTGTACATAGATAACCTTTTTACAAATTTCAATACATTTCTTTTAGTGAAATCCAAAGGTTACGGTCTAACAGGCACTTTCAGAGATGGCCATACACCAAAATCATGTCCGCTACTTAGTAAAAAAGCTATACTCAAGTGGGATCGAGGAACTTACAAATCTTCAATTGAAAGTGACCCTGGCATTATTTTTGTTAAATGGGTGGATAACAGCACTGTTGCTGTTGCATCTACAACTTACGGAGTCAAACCTGTAGGACAAGTACCTAGGTACAATAAAAAAGAAAAAAAGTATGTTCAAATTACAAGACCTAACGTTATTGCAAAATATAATGGGTACATGGGAGGCACTGATCTAATGGATCCAAATATATCCACGTATAGAATTGGCTTCCGATCTAAAAAGTGGTGGTGGTGTATTTTCACATGGTTGATTGATACCAGCATCAGCAATGCGTGGATATTATACAAACAGTCCATTGATGCACAAATCTCTCAACTAGATTTCAGAAGAAATATTGCCCAATCGTATTTACAAACATACGGCACTGGTCATAAAAGTGGTGGACGGCCAAGAATATCAAAATTCAGTGTATCCTGTAACAGAGTAGCAGATAACTTGAGGTATGATGAATGCAATTGTCTTTTAATTGCTATTCCTGACAAAAAAGGTGTCGCTGTGCAGGAATAGGTTGCACAAGTAGCACCAGCACAAAGTGTTCGAAATGTGATGTTAGTTTGTGTATAGAGTGCAATTATAATTATCACTGCAAGACTTATTAAATATACAAGTTTATCGTTTTTAAGATTGTTATGTTTATTTTATTTAACATGCGTTTTTTTTTCATATGCCGCTCTAATGACCTAGCGTTACATATATGTAATAGATTTTTTTGTATTATTAAGTGTATTTTTCAGCAAAGTTTATTCCAGTTTGTGTGCTAAATAGATTTTTGGTTGATTTTAGTCAGATTTTTGATCAATAAAGCAAAAACAAAAACTTGGGTCATAATGGGTTAAGTATCAGCTAGTTTTTACAGGTTTTCTGTAGCAATTAGTAATTGTTCTATTGAAGGTTATTGTTATAATTATATTTCAAAAGCTTATATCTTTTATTTTATTTAATAGATAAATTTTTGTCTGCTTATACTACATCTATAAAAAAAATCCTGAAGCAAATTAGTTACTAAATTTTGTTTGCACTTGGTATATCATCACCATACCTTGTATAAAATGATATGTCAATGTTTTTCAACATTACTTATTTGAGTCTATTAGAACTGAATTTGCAATGCAGCAGATGTAAGCAGATCCATGGTAACCCCAAAATCTTGTTTATATATTTCTTATTGTATAAAAATATATATGCTAGCTACTTAGACAAATTCAATTAACTCTAAAAAAAATTTTTGAAGGATAGTGTATGTAGAAATTTGAGTACAATTTTTATTAACAAATTTCAAGCGTAAACTTTGGGCATATTTATGTGTAACGAAATTATTGCAATGAAAATAGTGTGATTCATTGTAGATTATTGTTATTTTTTGGGGAGAAAGTAAATTACATTTATGTTTTTTAATATACATTCACCATAATACCAATGTAAAAAATTAATTAGTGTGCGTAAATCAATCTTTATTGCACTAGTGTTGTATAGGTTGCTAAGCAACATCAACAACTTTATATTTATTTGCCAATTACATATGTTGAACGTAAATGTTTTAATATCAGTGAACTGTTTACTATTTTAAATAAATATTAAATGTAGATTAAGTATATTAAGATAAATTAGTAATATGTAAACCTACATACCGAGTTTTTAATGCAGGTATATTAAAAAATAGTGTATGATGCTTGTTTAGAAGTACCTTTAAAACATTTGTAACATTTAAGAAAACCCTACTTTGCATTGTGCCCTTATACATTGTGCATGCTTTAAAGGCTCGCTTATAAATTTGTATCATAATATACTATTATGTAAGAAAATTTTTCAAAGTTTATATGTAGGAATATTATAAGAAATGATCATGCAGTGTAAATGCTTATTTTCTTTATGTACTGTGAGATACGTGAAAAGTTGTAAGATATACTATTATTATTGGTTAATTCCTATAAGGTGTTTTGATCTAAATATTCTTTGTCCAAGAGTTCCGTAATTAAATTATTTTTTTAAAGTTAAAGTTAGGGTCTTTGTTTGAAGTATTCTGCATTCAATAAATCCTTCATTTTTTTGTTCATATTGAGGTTAATCATTATTACTTTTTATCTATCAACTTTTGTTAATAAATTTGAAATTTCTTAAAAATTATTTTGTTCCTTTTATTTTATTCAGAAGAGGGCATTTTTTAGAAGATATCAAACTGTCACATATTAAGACTAAGTAGATAAGACTCACATAGTAAATGCTAATAACAAAGAAAGTATCTTCTAATTTAAGAAAATCGAACATAAAACGTAATAATAACAATTAGCAATATTTTTTTACTAAATCATCATTTTCATCACTGTAAACCTTAAAATCAAAAATAGTAAATTGTTGTAAAGTCAGTTAACTGATGACAAAAAATTGTCACAATTATGAAATGGTGAATAATGTGTTTCAGGTTTGGACCGAGTAATGTTAAATATTAATATGACCTACATTTTCCAATGTTCAAAAATCAGAGAGTAACATGATTTAACCTTGCACGATTATAAGTGTATTTTCTTTGTTTATTTTGGCAGAAATTTACATAATAATGTGAATAGAAACTAAATTTTGATAAAGACATAGCTTTAGATGTGTAAGGAAAGTGCTCATTGAAGTTGCGAATTGGAATTATTTTGAATTAGTGACTAGCTTCCTGTTATAAAGTAAATATATGGGTTTCTTTTTGAAGTACATTTTATTTTACTAATGGTACCACATCCTTGCAATATCAACAATTATGTACCATCAGATTTCCATAGTAAAAACTTAATTGTTTTATATCTTAACAATGGTTCCATTTTAGACATTTATTGGATAGAAAAATTATATTAATTTTGAGTGCAAACTCATATTTTTGTATAAGTTCAATTTCATGTTGGAAACTACATCAATTAGCAAAACTATAGAAATTGAGATGCAGAATATCTACATGTAATTGTATAAAAACCGAAGAATAACCGTGTGGTGTGGATTTTGGAGTGATGGTATTAGTGGTCTCAACTTTTTTGAAAATGAAACCAGTAACAATGTTGTACTGAATGAATTGTGTCACATAGAAGTGATAACTTATTTTTTAATGGCAATAATTACACCATTTGGTCACCGATGATCTTCAGTTTTAGAAGGACAGTGTACATTGCTATCAAATAAGTGATCTTTTGAGATTATGTTTGGTAACTAAGTTACGGGATAAAGTTACTATTTTTCACATTAAACTTGTTCACCAAAAATTGCTATACTAAACTCATTTCGGAGACTTATCTTAGCCCCCCAACAGCAATTTGATATCTCTGGGTTTTATAGTAAACTCTTATGGATAGCTATTACTCTCATCACCTACAAACATAGAAGATTATCAGTTGAACTAATTACAAAATTTAACCACACCCAATTGACAATGTACTACAAAATTGGGTTAACAAGATGTATGATGTAGAGAGCCTGCTGCTGCAATAGTCATTTAAACCGATCTAGATTAAGCAAATTTTTAATAAACGAAAAATTAATGTTGCTGTAAATTATAAACATGATAGGTCAAGACCTCAGCTAACTTAATATATATTCTAAACCAGAAAGAAATTAATCATAGTAGTTAATGAGCTCAAGTAACATAATTTGATAATACTTGCCTGCAGATGTTATGGGAATAATAAAAACAAATAAATTTATCTTAATAATATGTTTGATAATAACTAAGTTTATCAAATAATCATTCAGTAGACGGTTAACTTTACTCAAGTGAATAGCACCCTAGGACTGTCATTTCCTCATTAAAAAAATTAATAGTTTTAGTACGTTTGAAATGATTTTGAATAGAAAGATTAGTTATTGATAAAAATGTTTTATGTTGACCATGTAAGTAATATAGTATTTTGGAATTACACAGTCGGTTCTATAAACTAGACAAAGCAATTGTAAAATGCAAAAAAATAGAGATTAAAAATATATTAAATACAATAAATGAATAAGAATATCGTTTCCGAGAAGAGGAAACACTTCAGTTTAAAAACATAGCTTCATATATGTGGTTCTTGTTTTTGAATGCTTGTTACTTACTTACTTTGGTAAAAATGTAATATTTTACAGTAGGGCTGGCAGCAAAACCTGTTTTTGGCAGAACCAGAAAACCAGTTTTGTTAAAATCGCGAGTTTATCAAAACCGAAAATCAGTTTCGATAAAAATCGATTTCGACAAAACTCAGTTTCAGTAAAATTTGTTTTGGTGAAATCGGTTTTTGCTAAAATCGATTTCAATACAATTGGTTTTGGGAAAACAGTTTTAGTAAAGCAGTTTTGGCAAAACTTGCTCAAAAACCAATTTTGGTATTTAGAGCGTGTAGTTTAAATTTTACACTAGAAGTATCAGTATCATGCCACTGTGCTAGTTATCAAGTAGCCAACTTTGATGGTATGTGTTTTAATGGTTTTGTACCACAGCTTGTACTTTTCAAATTATGTTTACTGTTTTTGAATATTAAAATAATCTAATTTATCAAGAAGTTATAGGTAATATGCAATAGCAAATATTTATATTAACAAAAGCAACTTTAGTTATTTTGTTTTGTATATAAGAATTTAAAAAAATCGAAATAACGAATATATTTTACTCTCAGTTTAATTGTCTGGTTATTCTTTTTGCATTCTAGGTATAGAAATGTTAGTTTAAAATAGGCCAAAGGGAATAATTATAACTATTTAGGTGTAGCACGAAACTTTCATGTTAAGTACTCATAGTTGAAATTCTACTAATGGAATGTGTATGGAATTTTTGTATTTTTTAATAAGAAATAAGGGAAAATATACTTTTAATCTAGCTCCAGCATTATCTTCTTTTATAAAGGACAATCCTAACTACTGTGAAGTATTGTTTACTATAATAACAGACATCTATTGAATTTTGGTTTATACTAATTACTGATCAGTAAGGGTTAATTACATTTATAAAATAAGACACATTGCCACATTATTAGAATAGAACTAATTTAACTTGTAAATACTCCCTGTATGTTTGTTGTGGTTTGTTTAGCATTCTTCTTAAGTTTCTTTGGGAATTAAACCACTCATAGTTTTTAAAATGATCTTTATATACGTTTTGATCCATGACTTAGGATCGTTTTCAAAATAATAAAAACTTCAAGTTTGACGTTTATGACATAAATTGAAGGTTACTTTGATTTATTGATGTTTGAAATATTTGGTTTGAGTACACTAAGCAAAAATTTTTAAAATTTTGAAAACGATCCTAGGTCATGGATCAAAACGTAAATAACGATCATTTTAAAAACTATAAGTGGTTTAATTTAACTTGTAATAAATCGCTTCATGTTTGGAAGACGATTACCTATTTCTAACAAAAGGCTTATTAATGTTTGCTACAAGTGAAAGTCCTGCTGTAGGTTCAACAAACGTAATACATAATTTAATCTCATCTTGTAAAGATTTTGATTTTATAGATTATTCACCAGTATTAAATATCCAATCCGCAACTAGTGCATCTTTTTTTAGTAATGGTATGATGTAATGTGTTTCAGTTTCTACAAAACTAATACGAATTAAGACGGTTTTTTCTTTTAAAAAAGCCATTTTCATTTAGAACTGCAACACTGATTTTCTTTAAAGTTGGTACACCAGTATCCATAAAATCTATCGCCTGATCAAACCTGTTTTGGCAAAACCGGTTTCAGCAGAACCAGTTTTGGCAAAACCTGTTTTGAAAAGCGATTTTGATCAAATTGGTTTTAGCAAAAATAAGTTTCGGTAAACCTGTTTTATTAAAACAGGTTTTTTTGTAAAACTTGTTTCCATTTTTAGCTTGTTGAACATACGAGATATTAAGTATATTGGAGAGTAGAGCAACAATTTGTACATGACGTTTTTGTGTAAAATGTGAGAGAGCTTCGTATATATCCAAGAGGCACATGGAACTGCAACGCTGACAACAATTTAGAAGCATTAACATATCGATGGATAATTTTGTATAGAATTAGTTGACCGTAAATTGCTCGTCTAACTTTTAGCTGCGTGAGCCCAACTGGAGGTAAAAGTTCATCTTGGGGTAATCCTATGTCCGGATATGACTCTGTATCTATGTAAACAACAAATTTGAAAAACTTACGGTATACACTTTCTAGGATTCGTTGATGTATTTTATATGTAGGATTTCATATTAGGTCAGAATATTCCATTTTAGGTCTTACCAACCCCACAAAAAGTGCATGTAGTACTCGAGTACTCGTAAAAGACTTGCAGTTGCGGATCATAAATGCACTAACTTTAAATGTTGCTATAGTGATGTTTCTAACGTGATCAGAGAAAGATAACCCCTGGTTATACAGCACACCAAGATCTTTGGCCTGCGAAACCTGCGTTAGTTTAGGATCGTAAATGGCATATTTGAATATTATTGGTGAATAGTGTCGTGTAAAGGAAAGAACCTTACATTTAGCAGCATTTAGTTGCAAACAGTTATCTGCACACCAAAGTTGTAGACACCTCAGCTCATCTTGTAGTTTTATAGAGTATTCAGCAGGTTGGATATCGGCATATAATTTAAGATCATCAGCAAACAGCAGCATTTTGCACTTCAATATTTTAATACTATCATTGATGAACCATATGAACAATAATGAGCCAATGTTAGAACCTTGTGGAACACCTGCCATGGCAAAAAAGTTGTCAGACTGGGGTCCATTGTATGTAACACATTGTACTCTTTTGTGTAGATAAGATTGAAATTTTAATAGTGTATCAGTAAATCTAAAGTTGTCTAGTTTGTTTATAATAATGTTATGGTTGATACGGTCAAAGACTTTAGTGAAATCTGCATAGACCTCATTGACTTGCCCACGATTATCAACAGACCCCAGTAGGTTCCAAGTGAGACACATAAGATTTGTAAAAGTCTATCTCTTATTTATAAAGCCATGCTGATCATCTGAGATGTAGTTCCTGATAAGTGGGTAGATGCACTGATGTAAATTCGTCTCAAAAATTTTAACCAAGTTAGGAAGAATGCTTATAGTATAGTTAGGTATTAATCCAGGATGACCAGATTCCAAAACCAGACGTATTTTGACTGTTTTCCAAACAGTAGGAAATATACATGTTTTTGACTGATTAAATAAAAAAGTTAATGGTTTAATTAAAACTCCACGGCAATTATGCACCAAAAATGCAGGGATTTGATCCGGTCCTGCAGTTAGTTTCTTAATGCCACCCTCTTCTTCGGTATCAGTTATGATATCAACTGACACAAACTGTGAATTTAAACACTTATCAGTATTCACATCTCCAGGGTTAATAATATCAGTCATCACTATCTACATAAACACTGCTAAAATATTCTTTAAAGGCATCAATTATTTCACTAAGGTTGCAGTATTCAACATTACTGGTGGTAATGCTAGACGGGATAATGAAGTTCCTTCTTTGGACCGTACATAATTCGACAATTATTGAGGATCAGTGGTGAGAGTAGCTTGAATGTTTAGCAAATAACTTTTATATGTTTTGAAATAGCCTTTTTAAAGTATCCTATATTGTTGAAGATCGTTAACATATCGAAATTTTTTATATTGGCATAGAAACTGCTTTTTTCTTCTATATTATAAATAATATACGGCATGAACCAGCATGGATATTTCTTCACACGCTAATTTTTATGCGGTGATACAAAACGATCAAATATGTTGTACAGAATCTCGTAAAAGTAGGAGCAAGCCAAGTTCACATCATTGTACCGTCCTCTTTTCCAATGAGATATAAAGGGTAGGAATACTGCAGAATATAAGAAATAAAAATATTCTGGTGGAACTAGCATCAGCCTTTAAGGGCTGCGGAGTTTGCAAAAGACACTGATCTCAGTGGGAGGAAGTTAATTACAGGTACAGCTTCTAAGCTTTTTGTACGGTTACTATCTTATCATTGCTCACCTTGCTGTAAAAGAATTTAGAAACTAACATAAGTGAAATCAAGAAAGATACTAAATTTGTATATTAAAATTTCTGTCAAAAATAGTTGAATAATTATTTTTATAAATTGGGATTAATTAATAGTTAGAAAATCACAACCTTAATGTGACGCTTTAATAAGCAATTACACAAATCTTTTTGCAAAAATAAATAAAATAGTAGCTTAAGTTTAACTATCTGCCTAGGAACTTTTTTACCATAAAATTTCATGAAATATTTTATTTTACGGATTTAGGTAATAAGCATTTTTTAAAAAAATTTGGAAAGCATATTTTAACTAATTGTAAGAAGCACGGAAAATAAAATCATTTGTGTATATTCATTTAGACAATTTAGTAATTTATAAAAAGTTAAATTATTCGAAATTTAGGTTATGTAGAACTTTTTAGATTAGCACAGAATAGAAAAGAAGTTAGAGTTGCGTCAAACCGACCTTAAGTAAGTCGAAAACAAAATGATCATGGAAAAATTGTTATAATGCGACTATCATTAACACTAAAGAAACAGCGAAAATCATACCTGAGGCAAACCAAATATCCCAGTTAGTTACTGTTGTCTTCGTATATTTTTGTGTTTGAGTTCCACTCGGCGTTGAGCAGGAAAGGCATCTGCCACTATCGAACGACTTGTCCACCAAGCGAAACCTTCAACTTCTCTAAATACAAAACATCTGTTCCACCAAATAGTCGCAAATAAAAACTATTTGACACCATCCAAGTGTTTGCTAGTTTCCAGATACTTTTACACTGTGGAGGGCAGAAACGAACATTGACAGAAATTTATAAAGGAATTGACGACGTCATGTGCTTAAGATAAATTCAAACATAAACGGTATGTTGTACTTATATAGAAATTTACTTATATATGTTTGAATAAATTGTTTATCCGACGTTAAATTTTTGTTTGGACCCTGCAAAATCAATTGTGTTACCAATTTATAAGGCGCATGTTTCGATTAACTAAAATGAATCTGTTTTTATTTTACCATCTTTAATTTAAAAGACAGGTCCAACTTGACAAAATTTCATCTTTCATGTAGTATAATACGCCCATAAAATTATTTTTATTAGAACACTTCTAGATATAAAAATACATACCATAGTTAACTTCATGGCAATTTTAAGATATGTAACAATAATCTTCACCTTCCTGCAGTCGGAATGTAAAAAAAGCGAAAGTTACTCGGGCGTTTTCAGGTAACTAACATAGAAAAAAGGGTTATCAATGGAACGATTAAAAGACAAGCCTGACATAGATTCATATCTACCTCAGTTGTGTCTAGAAAGATATGCTTAAATGTATCGAAACAGGGACTCGACTACCTTTGAGTGGTAGTTCAACTTATTGTCAAGTTGAACCCCCCAACTATCATTGTCGTTCATTGTATCTCGTATTGACACTTCATCAACAAGGTCTATAGCCATGCAGACACTGGAATAACAGAAAGTCGCCACGAAATCCCTTAAGAGAGGCATTTCGTCACTGCATCGGGAGCAAGATACCGGATAAGTGTTAGCCCTAATAATGTAGCGACACATTTTGTTACCCTGTGTAATTTAATCCCCTGAGTAAATTTGAGGTTATGAATGGTTAAATACTACTTGACCACGCTCTAAATGCGGAGATTTATGCCTTAAAGCTTAGAAAAGAAAACAAATAAAAAGAAAAAGTCTCTTTGTACAAGAGCTTACACATTCACGGAAAACTTAAATTACATTTGGTTTTTTTTAACCATAGCAAAAATTGCGATACCCGGAAACGGAAATGAGCAGCCACCCAATTCTAAGGCTCGCTCGACTCAGCGCACACAGGTCTTGTTTGCTGCAGCACCAACCGCACAAATTTCGTCGGATGCATAAGATTCATATACTCATTACTACACTAACTTCACTATAAATTTAATACAAAAGTTTTACATTCACTTTGAATGCATTACAAATTGACATCCATCTCTTTAAAGGCATTCTCTAAAGCTAAACAAATTTGTACTTGCTTCAATAGGATAAGGCAAAATATGGCGCAGCAGCGAAAATGTTAAATTAACAAACTAGCCAGTGCTACTGCATTTACGATACATAATTTCTTAACCCCACCCTATCAAATGCAATGCTAAGGTGTAAGTTTGCTTCTTCACCTTACAATAATAAATCCTATCTTTGGTCATAAATACCAAAGGTTCAGAACAGTAAATCAATAAAATAGTTTAAGGCATTTCATTACTGGAAAGATATAGATAATTTATTTAGTTAATAGTAAAGACAAGGTAAAGGTAACATCTCAGATAATTGCAGAGAGAAAGATAAATACTTGACCATCTATGGTTTAGAATATTATTTAAGGTACAAATTAATTGGACATGTGTTCATTTTTAATTTTATCAAATTTATCAGGATTAGAGATTGCAAATAGATCAAGGTGCTGTTTTATGTGTATTAACCTGATTGAAAGTGCACTAATTCTAATTTTGTGTGAGTTGGATCAATAGATTTAACAATAGTTTTTATACCGTCGATATTGTCGTTTATTTCTTCTAATTGAGTACTTAAAATAATGCGAAATTGCAGCCCGATATTGTAGCCGTCATTCATCTTGTGTAGAAGCAGGGATTATGCCCCTTGCAAGTTCCCAGCTAAGCTCCCTCAACTTTAAATGGAGATAACTCATATTTATAATATTTTAAAAATACTTTAAAAGATATGTTAAATCAAGCGTTGGCAAACTCTACTTAGTTAAGCATGTAAACGAAAATTCGATATTATTTCAACAAGAAAATCAACGGAATTGGTGTTTCGATATGTAAATATAATAGGTAATTCTTTCGTAGGTTATAAACGCACGATAATCAATAGAGATAAATAATGAGAACTAACGGTCTTCACAGTAAACTATGAAATCGTTTTCAACCAAATGAATTTTTACATGTAAGCACATGGGATCGATTTATACCTTCTTTACGTAGATGGGAATAAATTTAAAGATATTTTTGGTATTATTTATGTGTAAATTAAATATATGAAGTTATTTAAATTGACAATTTTTTAAACTTTCAAAAGGTTTAAATTAAGACCTAAAAGGGACAGTATATCTTTAATACAACAAACTCAATGCTAACACAAAAAAATATAACTTACTTTGTTTTAAACAAGGTAACCTGAGTTTTAAACACCACGTGGAAATTGTGAGATTAGCTTTGAGATTTTAAGGGTTTTTTTATACAAAGATTAAAAATTGGTGAATTACGGCCTTCTAGAATATTTTCAACTATAACCCAAAAATAAAATTTTACATAAAAACTTAACGTAGAAAATCGTTTTTTTTACAAACTTGATTAGTTAAAACACTAAGTTACAAAAACTGTCAAGCAAAAAATAATTATTAAGGAAATAAAACTCGCTGTATTTTAAATTCAACAGAAAAGGAAAACAATATGTCATCTTTTTAATGGTTAACGACTGTATGTAGCAATCTGGCCAGGGATAACTAAGTTTTTTTTTATTATTTAGATTTCTAAGGTAATTATAGGGAATTTGTGGTATTTTTAGATGAGAAAATACGATAAAAGACACTATGTTTTTAAATTGCAGCTATACTGGTTAAATTTATTAGTTTCAATAATATATAGGAAAAACGAAAAGCTAACTTACATTTGCATGAAGCAGCAAACCCAATTAATTGTTAATATTAATTTATTTTTTTTACAAAACGGCCACGTTGGGCGCCAAATTATAACGTTTAACCGCATCCCGTAAAACCCTGGGCAATTAAATAGTCATAAAACACACCCCCATGATTCCAGCAGGGTGCGGAAGTCCTCTGAGAGTAGTTTCTTGTTGCCTTCGTTGTGGTGCTAATTGCTGCTTCGGGTGTTGATGCTGGTAATGCCTAGCTGGACTTACGACAGGGAGAGGTAAAGAGGGTGGCTGATAGACGAAGCACTCGTCAGCACTACATGGCAAGGGGTAAGGTAGTGTTCACTCCACGGAAGGCTGTACAGTAATGTTCTAAGCTATGCTGCATTCCACATAAAATGTCTACCCCCTCCAACCGAGGTCTACACACTTCCACTCGTGTTGGTGGGAACCAAACTTGTTTCCATGGGAGAACTTATGTCAGCATGCTTGCAATCGAAAAGATAATGTCAAACACTGTGTGAACACCAACCAAGTGTGGTTTTCATGGCATCAGCGGTTATGTGGTAATTTACGGGGAATTTTCCACACAATTCTAAAAGAAGTCAATCCTAAGTTAAATAGATTTCGATTGGAGTTAGAACCATCACACGACTTGTGCGAATGTAGATATTTCACTCAGTTTGTAGTTTTAAAATTAATCACTGAGTAAGAACAAATTCTTTTTTTATTAGAAGGTTCCAAAATGTTACCAGAAATAAAAATTTGATATAACCAATTTTGTACCATGTATTAAAATCAAATATTGCTCATATATGAAAAATAAATATTAACAGAAAGCATTCGATTATTTTGTTCATTAGGATATTTAAAATAATTTTTGTAAGCTTAGTAAAGAACGAACTTAGATCAATTTCACGCTTGTATTAAATTCATAGGCAACTAGTTATTTCATTCACAATAAGTATTACTTTATCTAAGTTAATACCGATACCAGATCTGATATTGAGTTACAAAGTTTTAAGTTCAATATTCAACCAGTAAAATTTATAACTAAGAAGGTCTAATTCTCTTTATAATTCTTATTCAAGATAACTAATTGTATTATAGAAATAAGGTATAAATAACATTTGTGTTAAATTTCAATTTCAAGAAAAATATTGACATTCAAATTTTTAACAAAATTTACGTAACAACCTGACATCTTCGACATATTACGATTCCACAGGAGGTGAGTAATTTAAATTTTATCACTCGCAGCGAAACAAACAGCTTGCCAAACAATAAAAAGTTGACTTACCAACTGATAACAAAAGTCACTTATAATTACCAACAACATTCAATAGCGAACGGCTTTAGAACACAAACAATAAGATGGCCTGTAAATTTTCTCTTGAATAACTGGTTTATCTCAGATGATAGTTAACCAAACAGTAGGAGATCTTTGAGGGTAGCAGGACTTATTCCCAGTCAATTTTCTAATAATAGCATAACACGACGTTCTAGGTTTTGTCTCTTCAAATTAATACCAAAACAAACAAATTCGTTTTGTTCACATAATTATCGAAGTTTTACATAAAACAAAACAAGATCGTAAGATGTTTTTAAATTTATTTCTAAATTAGTTGTTAAATTTGTTTTTAAGTTTTTTTGCTATGTTCTTGTTGTTGGGTTTTGTTGTGTTGAAAATGTAAAAAGGAATAAATTTTTAGAACTCCAATTTTAACAATACGAACCATTGTTGAATCGAACAGATAGGGGCATGTGTTGGGAGACTAATGTCGATCAAGTGCGATGCAAAGATCGCTGATATTCACAACTTTCCATATCGTAATTGGACGAAATTCTATCAGTGACTGACCAAGAGGGACATAAATAACCTGTTGTAGAAATCGTAGTGTTGCACATTGCTGGATTCAAACAAAAGACATGATGGAATTATATTCCACCCTCAACATACATAAACTGATTTATTTGAATTATTTTTAGATGCGATTCCTTTAGACGTTAACAAGAAATAAAATACTAATTGAATGTGTTTGGCTTTATTTATTTCACTTAGATAAAATTTTAAATAAATAGAATAATACGACTATACAAGGTAGATACAAAAATTATAGTCTTATTAGTAATTTTATAAAAAAATTTCAGTAAACTAGAATGCTTCAGTAGAAGAGCTAAAAAAGAGAATCTTACTAGTATTAAGAAGTGTGTAAGAACTTACCAATGCACAGGGGATATATTCTCTCCAAGGAAGCATGCATTGCTGTTGGAGTAACAGAATCCGCCACACATAATGTACTTGTTAGCACGGAAGGCAGGATCAAAGTGAACGTCAAATTAGGAAACAAGATGATAATCAATTCAAATATTTAAGTAATGCATATCAAAGAACACTTCTAGTCATTGTAATGCATTAATAGATAACGAAAAGTGAACTCGAATACAATTGCTTTTGTTAATCACACCTGTAGAAAATTTATGCTATTCAAACTTGCATTATTACTTATAAATAAAGTTAATAATATATTCTTTCAGAAAGCAAAGACTGTAGATAACCGAGCACATTTGCTGTGTTATCTCAAATAATAAGATAGATTGAAGTACTTTTACTTAAACTAAATACACTAATAATATTCTACAGAGTGGTGAACAAATACTTGTTTCAATTGTATTAGGAGGAGTTTTATAGGAATAAATCGATTTATTAAATTATAAAGCATGATCAGGGGCGTCTCTTATACCTGCCACAACATTTACTTGTTATGTATCTCCTACGAGCTCTTTCGTACTTAGTGTTTTCTGTAAGGTTAAAATTCAGAGTTATCTCGTAGCCTGCATGCATCTGCCATTAGCCTGCCAAATATGAGTTATCTGGTACTCGACAGCGAATGTGTTCAACATCTGACTAAACTCTACGTTACAATCACAATAAACAATAACGAGGAATGTATAAGTAGTGATTTATGGACATTAAGAATTTAGTGGACAAATTAGGAGTTTTTATTTTTTCCTTTTGCATGCCACTGCATAATTCATATATATTTTGCCAAGCAAAAAGAGTTTTCAATGATTTATCACATTACACTAGAATGACAGGAACCTGTTTAAGGATTTATCCAAACAACTGTTGTCTCTGTGTTTTCTCTTTTTTACGAAAACTGACAATCATTTCGTTCTTAGTGCATAGGATGTCGGCACTCTTATGTTTTAACTTTGAAAACCTTGAAAATAACTTACCGAAATTACGTAATATTATGGGAGAAATTTACTACGAATGTTTTTGGGAATATTTTATAATAAATTATGTTGATGGTAATATTCGCTTTTAGGCAGGTGAATATTACAGAATTTTGATAATATTCGTTGTTTACATTACTAGTCATGATTATATTTAGTTTAACTTTAAGAAGGAAAGATGATTTTATTTAAAGTGTGGTGTATTATAAATGTAGATTGTAGTTGTTTCTGTAGTGAATGTGGAATTTCTAATATAAGTAGATTTGACTAACTGGTTTATTGCACATAAACCGAAGATTATAAGTGCACTACACTGGTCAGTATGTTTTTATTTTTACATTTGAATTGTAAAAGGATAAAATCACCATTGAATCAGTTTTTAGATTTCGTTAAAGTTTTTTTGAAATTCAGAAGTGCTGAATCCATAGATGTTTATTTCCCACAATTTTCAGTTGAAATAACATATATTTTTCCTACCAGTTTGATAGGATTGCTAACAGATTTAACATTTTTCTGTAAATTGATTCTGATAATGGAACATCTTGCTTTCGTTGTGTGATGTAAATAAACAGTACTTTTGTCTTTACGTATCTAGATCTCATTTTTTCGCCAATCGTGGTACACTACAAAACTCCCAATATTGCCTACCATCATCTTGTCATGTGCTTCTTTATTACAAAGGAGCAATCAACAATTCTCTTTTAATTGGTAATAAGATTTTGAAACATGCAATTTGAAATTGTGAGTTGAATCCCAAAAAATAAAACATTTAACATTTGTCTTATTTATTAGAAACACGAAATTGTGATCTTCTGAAATTAATTTTATTAAAAGAAACTTGTTTTAAAATACTTTTTAAGAAGTGTATTGATATATGTACTGGGCTAAACATAATTGTTTATGTTTGTGTCATCTGTAATTATACATCATATTAGATAGTCCATGATATTAATAATCATAACACTTGGGTTTTGTTGGACATATTTTTTAAATGAATGAATAAAAACACTTTTTATAATTATTTGTGTATCACTTACATGGTTTGTAAGATAAACGAATAACTAAGGTGTTTATTTAAGAAACTAAGTAAAGAAAAGTAATTTTATAAAGTGACTGTTGTTCTGAAAAATGTGATGTATAATGTTTTTATATATTTTATTTTTATTAAATTTATTTTGTAAATAGTTGGGCATTAAAATTGGTATCTGGATTCTAACAGAAAACCATGTCATGTTTTAGTAGTAATTTGATAATGATTATTATTTTCAGGATTTTCTTAATTCAAGAGATGATATAACAGATGATAGTACACTAAAGGACACAGGGAAATCTACATCTTCTCCTCCATCATCAGAAGATGATAGTGATATTGACAGCTTACATAGTTTCCATTACTCGCCTAAAGCAGTTGGACTTACCCTCAGCAATTCGCCTTGCCAAACGACTATATTGCCTTGATGGATTTAAAAAGTCGGATGTTTCTAGACACCTCAGTAAAAAGTATCATATTTATTATTTATAATTCAAAATTTAGTTTTAATGTTTCAGTAATGACTTTAGTAAAGCTGTAGCAGACGAATATTTAAAATACTTTAATTTTGATGAAGATACTTTAGACATAGCATTACGAAAGTTCCTTAAACAATTTTCTCTTGCTGGGGAAACCCAAGAAAGAGAAAGGGTTTTAGTTCATTTTTCTAAGAGATATTTAGACTGTAATTCTGGATCCTTTAATTCTCAAGGTCCTTATGTTTATTTTAAAGAGATGAATATATACTAAATGGTATTTTAGATGCCGTGCATACTTTAACATGTGCGATTATGTTATTGAATACGGATCTACATGGTCAAAATATAACACGTAAGATGACCTGCAACGAATTTATCGAAAATTTGGCTGGATTAAATGAATGCGAAAATTTTCCTAGGGAAATACTCAAACAACTGTACCATGCAATCAAAAATTATCCTTTGGAATGGGCTCAGTAAGTAATTTTGTAACAGATGAAAGTGACATTACATCACAAATTTAGATTTGCCCAGAAGGGGTGAGAACCCTGTAACAATTTTAAGGGTGCACTGGCTAAGAACCTTGATTCGGGAGTGCGTTCCTTTGGGAAGAAAAATAAATATTAGAATAGTTGAATTACAAAACTACGTCTCAATGATTATTTACTTTGACAGACTTTATCTGTTGTCATAATTAAGGGACACCAAAGCATCTTGTTTCAGCAATCCCTTTGATATTCTCCCTACACAGAAGACGATTATTTTGAATGTTTCCTTTGTTTTTGGTTTGCTAAATCTGTCACATTATACTTCACCCTTTTCATACAACACTTTAAAAAACAATCATTAATTATGGTTATATCAAAGCCACTGGGGTGGCTGGATATCCTTTCACAAATTTTGTTTACCTATACCTATTTGATCAATAAGTTCAAATAAAATTCAACCTAAACTTAAGCTCTATCTATTAACATTAAATAATTACCTATGAATACAAGTACTTTCCTTAAAAGCACTGGCCAGATATTACTAAAACGAAATTAAAAGAAAAGTTAATACAACTACCATCACATCGATTTTCCTAGTTTTCGAATATTGGTAGTTATATTCTGAATCTTATTCCTGGAAATGTTAACTTTAAGTCGACCAATGCAGCTTTTCCTGTCCGCATTCGATGGTTCTTTAAAAACGTAACTTTTGTTCACTCCGCCATTTAACAAACATATGTTCACTTTAAAATAACGCAATAGCATTACAATTTATTTATTCAAATTTTGAATAATATTATTTGTAGGGATGATGAGGTTGATGAAACTGTACAAGCACAAACAAAATCACAAGAAGCAGTAATTAGTGGAAATCCATTCCTTGATGTTCCAAATGCTGCCAATGCAGTTGAGTATAAGAAGGGATATGTCATGCGTAAATGTTGCTATGATTCAAATGCAAAACGAAGTGAGTATTGAACACCTTTGTAATATGCTATTTAGTTGTTGTGCTGTTGCTGGGCGATATATACTGCTTGATTCTAATTTTCAATATTAAAGTTTGATTTGCATTAGATGGACAAAATATTCATTTTTGATTGTCATATGTTATGAGTGACTAATTAAATTAAGCTCTTAAGTTTTATTTACATTGGTTGCATATGTTATAAGCTAATAGGTAGTGAACTTTAAACTGAAGGGTTGTTTTAACTAAACCTATTAATCCATATCATAAATGTTATTTAGTATTTTTATATAAAAATTGTCTTCAGTACTATTATGCATATGATTAAAAAATGGTTATTTTTGGTAGAAATTCTTAATTTATTCTCCACGTAATGCCCAACTCTTGGTTAATATGTTTCCCTTTAGAAGATGTAACCCTACAAGTCTCTAACTAACCTTTATATGTTGGCACGAATTTAGCATGTTATACATAATACAGATATATATTTCGTACCATAATTTTGAACAGTTCATCATATTTAAAAAATGTATAACTTATTTTCTGGGTTCACAAGCTGTTTTGTGGTATAATTACATAATTACAACCTAGAAAGTTATCTCGAATAGTGTCAAAATTATAAAGGAATTGTCATTGTAACATTCAAATGTGATTAGTAAACTACATTACTGTTTTCTTTTTAAAAGCTTTTTACCACACTTTTAACTTATATTCAAAAATTTATCTATATCGACGATTTTAATGTAAAACCTCAAATTTTTAACTATTTTATGCCCATACTAATGTTTCTCAATTTTTAGTATCTTTAATAATGGTTTAAAAATAAACCGAAAGCTTAGTTTATAATAAAGAGTACATTTCATTAACCAGCAAACCTAAAAAACCTATTACTATATACATCATATTTTATAACTGCAAGGTCGTTATACCAAAAACTATATATATATATATATATATATATATATATATATATATATATATATATATATATATATATATATATATATAATATATATATATATATATATATATATATATATTTATATATATATATATTGCCGTGGAACTCTCAGGGAATCTCAGTAGATTCAAAAATTAATTTATTTTCATTTTTACAAAATCGAAAATAAACTCTTACCCAGATTCCTCTCTTCATCACCTTAATTCTTCTTCAGTTCCCAGGCTAGCTCAGTTGGGCCTCCTCTTGGATACCTAGATTCACTATTCTACTCTGTATCGTTCACGCACACACTCAATAATACACAAAATAATACAACCATCATACAATATTTATATACCACTATTTACAAATAATAATTCAAGATTATCCACATTTCAGAGATCAAGTTACACCTCAATAAATCCTATTTTTGTACTGTCCTGGATTTTAATTTAAAATATCAAATACATTGAATATACCCGGAGTAAATGGGCCCTGAATAATACCTTATTTTCTTTCTTTATTTATAATTTATTTTAAATTTGTATACTCTGGAGTATGGTGAGCTCATGATAACCCAGTTAATTATGAATAATGTATGCTTTTGTACTTCGCATACTTTTACAACAAACAAAAAAAACAAACCCATGTACTCATAACAATAAAAATTTTAAATTCCTGATGGAACGTTAATAAGCTTTATCTACACCTTTAGATTTTTATTTAAATACCATAATAAAGTTGGTTATACGTATTATTTTCAATACGCAAAATAATGCACAATACTTTCAAAATTCACTCTCACACGTCACACAATTTTCATAGTTTCATAGTTTATAACAACAACAATTTTAAAGCGTTACCTGGAATTTCTTGAAGATCTCTACTCGGTTGTCGATGCGGTAAAGTAGTTTCGTTCTGCTCTGCTGGCCGCTTCTAGCTATTTGTAGATGAACCCCATTTAGGTTGTGCTGTTTGCTCTGCCTTCACGGTGCATCCACATCCAAATCCAAATTAATTACACTTCTTTCATAATTGCGTACTTTTTGACTGTCGTTTAACCTGACATTTCGAAAACATGCAGGTGTTCAATTAACCGACGATTTAACACAACATTTCTAAGAGTTGGCTTTTCAAGGTATTTTATATTCAACGGCTATTTTATGTGTTAGCAAAGCGTTTCACCTTGGTATTAACGATTTTTCATGCTTTTAGGCGTTTTCTGACGCTATAACCCTTTGAATTAAACTGAATTAAATTAATTAATAACTTCCATTGGCTTATACAATTTATTTTCTTTACGAACCTACAAATTTTTAATTCCTAATTATAAATTATGGTAATACTTGTTACTTTAAATTAAATGAATGAAATAACTTTCGCACGTAAATTATGGTTGTTTCCTCTATACAGGGTGTTTGAAATTGCATTGTTTATACGTAGATTTAGCCCTTTAAAACCACTACAATATATATATATATATATATATATATATATATATAGGATAATATAAAATAAATGTATTCGTTTAGGAAATTAGAATATTTTTAACAATTATTTTAGAGCTTAAGTAGTGTATAATAATGTAGGGTCAATTTAGTTTAGCTAGGAATCATGTAACATAGTACTTGTGTAAATATAGGGCATAATAAATAATAATTGGGGTAAAATTATAACATATTTAGATTTGTAGTGAAGTATTACAGGATAATCTAAAAGCGTTGAGCATATGTTAAAATAACATTTCTATTTTCAAACGTAAATACCAACACGTTTAAAACAGAACGAAACAACAAGAGGAGATAATATTTCTTGGTAACATGGCAACAAACAACATTTAATGGGTTATTGCAAAAAAACAGCCATTGGAATTAATGCAGTCAATTTGTAGCAAGGAAAAAGCAAAATCACACAATATCAATGTAAACGTGGTTTGTTGGTTAAAATATTGATTTTAATCTTGGAGGTAGTATAGGATGGAACCAAGAAAAGACGAAGATAGAATAAAAATTTTGAGTACAAGAGAGATGCATATAATTAATTCAGAGATAGTATAGTAGGGAGACTTGAATAAAATCAATAATTTCAAGGATGTTTAGAAGCAGGCACGCGTCAGTTAAAAAGTGGGAGAAAGGAGCCAAGCAAGGTCATTGGTGTAAATTGGACTAGAAGGGCAGATATTTAGCTGGTGGAGGCATATGTGTGAGATAAAGCTATAGATACAAGGAAGATGAAAGATGTTTGTTCAAGTTGAAGGCGGGGATCAATTGCAAAGTAGAGGCTAAATTCGGAGAATTAAAAGTGACGGTTGACAGTTTTGAAGCGGTTTACCGAGTATTGCCGTGTTTGATATGAGAATTCTGGAGAAACCGATGTTTGTTAGAGCTTTTCGTAGAAACAGAGGACGGTTGGAAAACAATTTCAAGAATTATAGGAACGGGTACACAAGTGTACGTGCTATTTGTAGGGGGGGGATTCTTACTTATTTAAAGATTAGCCGAGAGGGCCCGAGCTCTCTTTGATTTCATCCATCATTCGTGATAGATATAGTTACTTGCAAGTGAATTAGTGCAGCTAATACAAATTTATGTAATAGAACATCTTGTTGTTAAAACGTTAAAGTGGTATGTAAGTACAAAGCTTATTATTTGAGTAATAAAAGTTAATTTGGAATAAGAGGAACGAAATTTTGGAGATTGGAACTTTTGGGTTGGATGCATGGCAGATATGGTGATTCGACTGAGGAGTTAGTTGATGGACTGGGAACCTATTAGACGGCGGCGTCTCCAAGGGGCTAGTGATGGATTACATATAGAAGATAGAAACCAGATAGGCGATAGAATAGAACATTGAGTTGGGAATATTTTCATGGTGTTTGTGATTATTTGGATTTGTGCTTTGGTGTGTTTTATTAGTATTTGATATCTTATGAACAGACATTTATGGGACTTTAAAAGGAAATTGATTTTTGAAAATAATTAATTAATTTACAGATAACCAGAGGTTGTAAAGAGGTATAGAGGGCTTATTGATATTTGGTAGTGCAGGAAATTTATATGCACAGTTATAGAGTTTTATTATGAGCTCATGTTAAACAGGGTTAACGTAAGGTATGAGGAACGCCCCCTTACCTTAATAAAAATATGTGTTTGAAAGGTTATTGATTTTCATTATTGTTAAAATTATAGACCATTATGAATGTATATAAAGGAATGGTGTTTTTAAAATGTAATATGGATCTAATTTAAATAGAGTGTGATATATTTGGTTAAAAATAATAATAATAATAATATCTGTGTAGTTTCACTTGAATTGTCCTCGGCTCCTCTCCTTTAATTCATATTTGCTCAAATTTCCTAAATTAATATTGATATCTACCTGTTACATCCAAAAAACTTCCTCTCAATATCCCCATGCTGAAACTTAAATAGAAATTCACACCAATTGGTTCTTTTGTTTTATAAATGCTGGACTATACAAAGTTACATGAATATTTCTAATCAACGAATAAACGTTACTCACCAATTCATATAGTTGCTTAACTATTGGCATACCCAGTTGTTAGGATGGAAATGGAAAAGGATCTGGGTGTAAAGCACAATTTTCATTTCACATGAACAAACAAAATACACAGCATATTAATATTTGTAGTTACTCCATCAATTCAAAATTAAAACTGAACTTGCTTTCTTATCAAAGCGTCTGTTATATGTGTAAATAAATTAAAAAAACTATTAATGCCATGTATTCTTAAATGACCTTAACATTAATGCAAATTAAAGTTTGCTATTATAAATAAAATTAATTATTTTCTTTAACGACGTAAACATTCCCCATCCTCTGAAGGATTCTTTAGAATGACATATTAAATACAAAACATATTAAATCTTATTTCATAGTGTAAAATTAAAAGGAAACAATAAAACCCAAAATTATTATTGCGAAGGCAGTGGGTACAAACGCAGTACAGACCTTTAATAAATACCGGTTGGACTTTTGACATTAGCCACTCTTACAACTCCATCCTTCCCAGGAAATACATCATCATTAATGCCTACATGCCATTAAAGTGGAGGAACGTGATCTTGTTTAATAATAACTAATGTACCCCTTTTTATCGAAGCTACTGGGATATTCCATTTTTGACGATGTTGCAGTTAAGTCAAATACTCATTGTGCCACCGCCGCCAAAACCCTTGCACTTAAAACTAATTCATTTGCTGTATATAAACTGCTACAGATGAAATAGGTGTTAAATGGATTAAATCCGGTAACAATATTAGAGTGTTTTGGCTAACTGCAATGGTGCGAGAGCGGGTTCGTATGGATGAATGAGAAGACAAAATAAAGAAAAATTAAGAAATACAAAATTAATAAATAAAGATTTAAAGCAAAAATTCTATGTTACATCAACACTTACCCTGAAAGTTTTTCCTACTGTCAAAATCGAGGAGTGCTAAACAGCAATTCTTTTGATGGCATTTTTTTATGGAAGACTGCTATTCTGCATAAAACTCCATTGCTTTGGTATCCTAAAGTTGGTCGTAATTAAAGAAATTTCTGAAGATAGAATGCTCGTTCCAAATAAGACTATCATTGGGGTAGTTGGATATCCTTTACAAATCACTGACTTTAGCTATTTCCTAAATCGGTTGAAATAAAATCAACTTAAACTTAATTTCTATTAACATAGAAATAATTTCAGTAAACGTATAAATATGCTTTCCTAAAGGCAATCTTACTCTTAAAATTGACCAGGTATTGCTAAAATAAAACCTAAAGAAAAAATCTCAAAAAAACTCAAATCTGAGTCCTCAACAATTATTCATCACTCTAAATTTTTCCTGCTTTCCTATTTAATTATGACATTCATATACCCCCAATTATTGGCAATGTCATTTATAAAAAGAAAAAAAAACAGTTAAATACCAACGTTATCCTTTCCAAAATACTTAACATATACATATTTCTTAATATTTTAAATTAATGCCCTTCTACTTAAATTTAATCACCATTTGTCTCATTGATAAATCATTAATCAAATTACTGGTGTAAAGGGTAGGTACACTTGTACATATCAAAAATGCTGTCTTACATCCACTCCATTGGCAGTTACACAGGATAATCAATACTTTTCTAGGTGTTGGCGGTATTATTCGCATCATTCAAGTTAAGATCGATCAGGGTACAATAAAGTAAGTGGTCTAAGGTAAAATTATGCATTCTTCCTAACCAATATTATACAATACTACTTTACAATGCCAGCACCCGGTTCAGAGGGTTAATTTTATTTTCTTTTTGCATTTTGCAAACTACTCTTTGTAGTTTCCCTACTCAAAACTATTGTGATATTCGCAGCTCTGAATAAAGAGAAGCCCCTCAAATTGGATGCCAATTAGAATGCTGTGATATCGGATCTATTGAATAAGCCCCACGATTGGATCGTCAATTTCTATGCTGTGATATTAGAAGTGATTCGAACCCCTATGTTGCCAGTGTCAACAAATGACATGATATCAACGAATAATAACCAAGTTAGAAGTCTTACAAACATATATCTTTCCTTGAGCACCAATTTTCTTCTGCTTCTGAACTCGTAGTCACCTCCTCGATCAGACAGTCACAGAATCTTGAAAATCGCATGTCCATAAACCTCTGAAAGCTATAAGGCACAACGGAGACACCAAATTGGAGCCATCTACAATGAAATACTCCTCATAAATAAAGGAAACATCTACTTCTGTTATTCAGTGAGTAGAACATAGCCCCTGTCTCCAACTCAATCGGTATTGTTAAATCACACAAAAATTAAAAACAGAAAATGCACAAAAAATACCAATAATAAAGCAAAATAGGTAAGCAGGGCAAAGTTAATCACATAAAATATTAAAAACTTACTAAAATATTAATTTACATTACTTCATATACTGTTTAATTACCTCTTCTGGTAGAGCACTCTTACCTCTGAACTTTGCTATAAAAAGCACCTTTGAATCACAAAAACTTGTGGGATGGAGTTCAACTGTACACATGAAATTTTACATACATATATTAGTGTGCTATTGTGCTACTCAACATACACAATTAGTTAAAACTATAAGTATTCTTTATCGGTTTATGTATATGTAGTTATCATGTGCTCAGTTGCACTATTCTCTTGAACAATACATCAAAGTGGCAAACAAGTTTTCACATCTGGATCATCCACGATCAACAAGGCGCATGCAACTTAACAATTATTTTCGTTACTTAATCCATTCGTTATTATAGATTGCATTCCAATTCATCATCTATCAAACTGGTCAGGAATACCTATATAAAAACCACTTTTTATGTGTATTTTGGGGAATAATTTCAAGTACCATAATCTATACGAATTTGTAAATACAAAAGAATTATTTATCTTCAAACTAATTCATTTGTTGTATATATACATCTGGTCCTTTGAGTTTAATAATCATTTTAATTTTCATTTATGTCAATATACAAAATCAATGGATCGCTTTTCGAAGCGTTAAGACCCCATTGTCCAGTATTAAAGTTTTGGAAATACATTGTTTATTTAAACATATTGTTTGTCTTAAACTGACATGGACTAACATCTATTTAATTGGCTACCTACTATTGATTAATTAATTAAAATGATGCTGTGTAGGCATAAGGCATTTTGGAACAGCTATTCTCACTTAAAAACTTAGCATAATGCATTAAAGTGACGAGTAATATACAAGCTGTCATAGAACAAACTGCAATGTATAGCACCACGTGATAGATGATCAAAAAATAATAAAAATAGTTTCTAAACGCTAATGTCCGATCGCTTTTTTTGCAAGTTACAGGCTGTTGAATTTTATTTATAAATTTTTGATTTTTAGGGTTCCGTACTTTATAAGGTATACCAGAACCTTTATAGGATCCCTCTCGTGTCCATCCATCTGTCTGTCACAGAGGTTTTTCTCGAAAACTATGTAACGTAGGAATTTGAAATTTGGCACAATGCTAGGTTTTTATGGCACGCACATGTATCGACAGTCAGAAAATAGAAAAAAAAATTTTAGATTAATATGGCGGGGGTTAATTCGGTCAAAAGAAAAAAAGTTTTAATAAATATATCGTGTGAGGTATCATTTGAAAGAGGATTCTAAAAGGCTTCTAAAAATATTTTTTTATAATTTTCGGTCCAGTAGTCTTCATGATATAGCTCAAAATGTGTAAAAATGACCCCCCCCCCTCCCGTTCTCCTACATTTCCAAAGCTAACATTTTGATTTTAATAGGGGTAGTAGCTATTGAGTCGTAAATTATCAAAAAACTGCAGGTTTTTTGACAGCGTAATAGTTGCTGGGAAAAAATTTTTTAAACACAGTAATAGAAAACGTATTTACTAATGTATCAGTACAATGTGGGACAAAATGTTCATTTTTCAGTTATCACAATCAAATTTGGATAATATTTAAATATACATAAAAAATAAAAACAGCTTAATTTGGTTTATTGATTGCTCACTGTAGTATTGGTATGGAACCCTAATAGTGCGAGTTCGACTCGCTCTTGGCTAACTTTTTTTAATTTCTTGTAATTGTAAAGAGATAATTCAACCAAAATTAGTGCACAGTATACCTGTGCAATATTTTGTATCAGGAGATGAAGTTTATTTCGCAGGCAACGGTAAAGTAAGAGGATTTACGTCTTTAAATTGAGAGAATAATATTGCTTCTCCTAATAATTTTTATATGACAATATTTGCATTGAGAAAGGCTTGCAAGCAGGTAGCAGGCTACGATTTTATGAAACGAAACAAATTAGGTAACTGTCAAAGTAACATTACAATAATTTCCTGATTACCCACTTATGCATTTAGTTGCTTTCAGATATGGTTCACTATACTTTTGCAGAATACAGGAACATGATTGTGTTATGGTGAAGGTCAATCAAATTCTTCCGAAGCTCAACATATTTATTGAGAGAGATATCCAATAAGACAAGTTAGAACATGTTGACGCGTATAGGCATTTGAAAGAAGATTGCTGCTTTAAAAAAGCAAAAGTTGATAGTGGGGCTTTGAGAAGTTGTACTGTTGCAAACGAAGACACCTATATTGCAAATATTAGAAAATTCGAGAATAAGCACCACAAGAATAAGTTCAGCTGTACCGAATGTTAACTGCGAGTCAGTAACGCAAGTCCTCAAAGAACAACTTCGCCCATTTCATTTACTAAAAATTCACCACTTATTGGAATGGGATTTTTACTGTGTGTACAATATTAGGAGTGATTGCAAAATAAAGGGCAAAATTTCCTATCATCAATTTTGTTTATTGATGAAGCTGGTTTTGGTTGTCATGATGTTTTCAACATACATAACATGCATTATCGGAGTGATGAAAATCTTCATCAAATCTTGATGCGGACTCATCAATGTGGGTTTCCTATTAATGTGTTGGCAGGTATAATCGACAATCATCTAATTGGCCCATTTAGATTGCCCTTGACAGGCGAACTATATCTAAACGTTTTGGAAAACGAACTTAACACTTTATTAGATGTCCCATTGGATATTATTTAAAAAATGTACTACATGCATGACAGAGCGTATCACCTCACTTTTTTCAAAGGACAAGAGGATTTTTGAAAGGAAGATTTGCAAAAAGGTGGATTGGTCGTGGTGGACCTATACCATGGCCAGCTCGTTCTGATTTTAATCCCCCCCCGAATTTCATTTTGGGGGTTTATGTAAAATGAGGCATGCGCCATGGAAATAAATAGTGAAGAGGAATTATGAAACCCAATTGTGATGCATGCTGATACATTTCGTAATAATCCGAAGATGTCGTCAATGATTAACACAGAGATTGGGAATGTGTATTCAAGAACAAGGTTACCAAATTGAACACTTTATTAGAGCTAACTAGCTTACTTTTTGTAAAATGTTGTTTCATTAAATATTGAATGAAAACCTTTTCGATGTATAAACAAAATTCAACAGCCTGTAACTTGAAAACAAAAAACGATCAGACATTAGTGTATAGGAACTGTTTCAATTGTTTTATCACCCTGTATACACAAATACTTGTATTGAGTTGTAATAGATATTATATCAAAACTGTCAGTTATGTCATTGCTGTGTTGATTCAACTGGGAGTGCTTTCTACTGGTGATAGAGAGGTTCGAATCCTATTCACTGCTTAATCTTTGTTTTAATAGTTTGATTTAAAACATTATAAATCTTGAATAACATTTCATTTAATGCCTTTTAAATTACTAGATCGACATAACTTCACACTCTATTAAAAGGAAATAAAATATTTTCATTTTGTTTTATTATAATGCAAGTGACATCAAAATAATTTTATTGCTTGTTGATATTTATTATTCTTTTTTTTCTTTTGCAATATATCGCCCAGTGGAATAAAGCATGGTGAATACAAAATAGCTTTTTCGAAGGCCTTTGCTGCATTTTTCTAGCTCCATTTCACAAGCGCAGTTGGAAGATGTTCTACTGTACACTACGTGATTTGGTTCTGTACTTACATAAAGATGAAAATGGATTTAAGAAAAATCAAATGAGTGATAATCTACATAATGCCATTCGTGTTCATCATGCCCTGGCTACTAAAGCTGCGGATTATACCAAAAAACAATACGTATTAAGGTTACAGACTGCAGATCAAGCAGAATACTTATTTCAAACGAGGTTTGCTGGTAAACATTATTTTGTATCACATTTAAATTAACTTAACTTACAGTGATTCTAAAGAACTGCAATCTTGGATAGACACAATTAATTTTGCATGTGCCAGTTTATCAGCTCAGCCTTTAGAAGCAGCAGTTGGTTCACAAAAAAAATTCCAAAGGCCATTGCTACCTTGCAGTCGTACAAAGTTGAATCTGGTTTGTCATTTTTTTATTTTGAAAATATTTTATTTTGTTTTTTTAGCATGATCAGTTACGCGATCATGAGGAGAGAGTTACGAGACTGGAAAGTGAGTTAGAGGAGCATTATAAAATACCTCCTGAACGAGGTTCTAAGTCATTAGTTATACAAAATTATAAAGAACGGGAAGCATATTTAAATTATGAGGTAAGTTTTTATTAATACTTATGTTAGTTTTGTGAATAAAATGTGTTCGGTGTAAAATTTTATCAAGAACTGTCTTATTGAATTAACAGAAAGTAATTTTTGTTTTTAAAGACACGGCATTATCAAACTATTTTATTGTCAGACAGAATTCACAAAAACTCTATACTGGAATGATCCTTAAAGCATCTAGATTCTAGAACAAGAATAAAAAAAGATTTTGCCATCGCTGACCTTATTTGTGAAAATGGTGACCTATCAATATACACATATACATGCACTGGAAACCACTTTTTACAACATTAGTAAAATGAAAGCTTTTCAACTTTGAAGTTTGAAATTATGAATTTGGAGTAATTTGCCAAAACCATATTAAGATAAGTATATTGAAAAGTAAACACCTACTCCACTCCATTTCTCGCTTATAATTAAATAAACAAAAATGGTTATGTACATTAAAACATTAAATTAAATTAAATGCTTCTTCGAATTCCTTGGCATCTGCAAAGGAACCAAAAAAACCTGTAGCGTTCCCTCGTTGAATGGCTATGCTAAGAGCACAAAATGACCATATTTAAAATGAAATTGGTTAATTAATAAAAGTTGTAGACAGAATATTCTGAAGTGACCAATAGGTGAGTGTAAAGTTCGATAATAATATTTTGACAGTTGAACTTATGTAAACACTGGGGATTTCATCATTGTAGTTTATGTGGTTTTGAGCTATTTTTTAGTCTTTAAATTATTGACATGTTAACTGTTAACATGTTAACTTCCTGAAACCGATCTGTGGTTCAAAAGCCATTTATTCTTTGAAATCTATTCGAATGTTATTAGAATCGAGAACAACTTATGAACTTGCTGCAAAGTTTTTGGAGTGGAGAGAATATGGTTGTAAAATAAATGAATGCCAAGAAATTCTCAATCTAGTACCTACCGACACTTCAGACTGGACTGATAGACATGTGTGTCAATGCGAACATAGCTATAAGAATTCATGCAGAAAATACTTGACGTGTAACAAATGTATATCAAGTCATGCAGGAAATTTTTTTTCAAAATATCACTTTTCAATTGGTCAGATAATTGCTTTTGTCGGGCTATGTGTGAAAATCGTAGAAATTGGGACCATTGCTGAAGAATGTGACATTGGAAGCAGCAAAACTGCCACGGATGGGAACTGATCATTGAGACATGCTTTAATCGATGTGAACAAACAAACTGTACAAATAGGCATCCCACAAGGAACGGTGCTGGGACCTATACTTTTTATAACATACATAAATTCCTTGCTAGAAATTGCCATTGATGGCATATCTATTGCTTACGCTGATGACACCGTATTAGTATTTCAAGATCAAAATTGGATACTAACTAAACAAAAAACGCAAAATGGACTAGAAAACATAAAGAACTGGCTAGATTGGCACACACTAACTCTAAATACAGATAAGACAAAATATATTGCTTTTTCAATTAATTTCATTGGATGTAAAAACGTTGTTTCCAATGCATGTTTATGTGTATAACCATATCGATATTTTTGACAGACGAGGTCATCAGCGATGGTCTTTTTGATTCTCGTCCTGCACATGCTAACCATTATTTTAATGTCTTTATTTTCACAATTTTATGTCTTTCGGTAAAGTAAACATTCCGTTTTTATTAAACATTATAACTTCAACAGGTTATGGACCCAGATGTTAGTTCTTGTGTTTTATATTAGTATATTGTGAAGTATTGCTGAAATCTGATGAAGATGAATTTTGCAAAGCACATTAAACCATTAGCTAGTGAGTCAGATTGGTCTTTATGGACGAGGAAGATTGGTGATTTACTTGTCTATCACAAAGGAGCACTAGACGTTATTGATAAAAAGTTGGTGAAACTAGTATCAATTCAAGATGATGCATCTGCTGCTGAAATTGAAGTGTATAAGCAGGCAAGTGAAGAGGTATCGTAAAGCTAATAGTTTTGCCAAGTCAATGATTAGTACTGCAGTTACTGATGCAGTTTAACAGAAAATTAAGGATAAAGAAACTGCTCATGACATGGGAAGCTCTAAAGCAACAGTTTGAAGCTAGCTCAAAAGATCAGTTGGTCAACTGGTGATGATTTTTCCACTCATATTGCTACATTTATAAGTGTATGGAACGAAATATTGGTTTAAAATTTAAATCTGAAAATCCCTTTACGTGATTTGTTGTTGATATATAAAACGTTCCATATTTTGCCCAGTAAATTTGAAACATTTCAATCAACTTGGATGTTGTTACCGAAAAATGAATAAAACTTTTGATGGGTCACAATGCAACTTTGTATGTTTGCTAGAAATATGAGATAGTTTTCTCTTAGTGAAAATGTTCAAGAAGCATTAGTTGTCTGCACAGAGGGTATGCAGTATATTGCACAGAATTTACAAAAGAAAACAATTTATGTTTCAAATTAGCAATGTAAATTAATTATAACTCTGCTTATTTTCTAAATCAATGCATAATGGCAAGCTGGGTATCCAATACAATATGCATCAGAGTTAGGTATGGGCACGGTTGCCACTTTAGTCCATATTTTGCAGTGGAGCTCACTTGTTATTTACAACAAAAACACAAGATAGTGGTATAATAAAGAACTTGGTATAGGAATTGACAGATAAACACTCCACTACATGGCCTATAGTGCAAGGCGGCTCCGTGGCGTAGTGTACTACTTCACACTAGTAGTTCTCCAACTGTACAACCACCACCCTTTTTGTTCGCTATCCTAATTGGTCGGAAAGGCGACATATATCTATTACAAACTGTGATAATTATGTTTACCACAAAATCACACAATAATGAGGGCTATTTCTCCCTAAAACATTTCTGGGGAACATCAAGACCACATTTTTATTATGTGTAATACCCTATAATATTAATACAGTAATCCTCTAAAATTAATTATTAACTAAAATAATTTATGGAGCACTTTTAACTCATAACAAATGATATACTTTTTTCCAACAAAAATAAAAAGAAAAATATTTATAATTATTGTCAAAGAAAGGACATTAGGTTTAAACTTTTCGAAATTGGATTTCAGATGATCATCCTTTGTGAAATTTCAACTCTAGTACTGCTCATTAGAGTAATTTAATCGATACTGAAATGGCGTTCATTTCAATCTGTAACAGTATTCTTGCAGCTGAAATCAAATTCATTCAATTCGTGGTTTGATAATGGCACAACATGTTATTAATGATCAGATTGGTTTAATACTGTGATTTAAAAAAATTTCCTGGGTGAGATAATAAAAACCGTCTATGCTAACAAAAATCGCAGAAAACATGTATTTCGGCTAGTTCGAGATATTGTCTCTGCAGAGGGTCTTTACTTATGACTTCAAAGTGGAAACTACAAAAAAGGAAGTGAATGTTAATGAGGAAAGGGCACCGCCGCATTTTTAAAAATAAATCCTTAAGTATCTAGATATTGTTGCCTAAGTAGGAATAAAAACTACACCAACCTCAATTATAACACACAGCGAATAATTATACCAACAAAACTGAAATAAAATTATATGGTTAAATATAATACGAGACAGCAATTTTGTCTCACGATTTACATAAAAAAATATTCAAACATAAACTTATGTATAAAGGATTTCAAATTTTCATAAGACACCACTGATCATATTGTTTTATCCATAGATCTCCCTTTTACAACACTAACTTTGTAGACAGCTCTATGTACTTTCTCTAAATTTTACTCAAGAAAAATTAACCAAATAAAGCACTTAAAGATCCAATTAAATTTTGCGCTTCTAATTAATAATTCATGTAATATTCTATAAATATATTTAGAAGAAAAGTAATTCAATATTTGAACATATAAATCATGATTCACAAGTTGATATAAAACTCAAAAGGTTTTTGTACTATGCATTCAAAAAGATTCAAGATCAAAATTCGATCATTATTAATTTGACGCGAGTTATAAAAATATCCCACATCAGATTTGATATAAGGATATGACAATATTTGTGAAAATTTTAACTTTCTTTAAATTCAAAAATAAAACAGGTTTTAAATTCTATAGATTTCATATAATGGCCATATTTATCTGCGGTAATAAAAAAATTCATAAAAGCGACGTGTGACTACAATAAAATTTGACCTTCATCGCTTAAACGGACTAAATTGAAAACAACTGCAATCGTTGTAAAACAACATTTTCAAAGCGTACTATTATTTCAAACTATTTGATTTCAGTTTTATGAACACTATACGTAATCTCAATATAAATTCAAATTCGAACGGTGATTATTTTACCATGCTCTTTAGCATATTTGATGTTATAAACAACTTATTCATAACCTTGCAATTGAGCAAATAAATTTAAATAACCGGTGATTCAAGGGCATGCACAAAGTTCTACTCACCTCTTGAATATCCTAACAAGGAACTAGTAATTTAACATACTACAAACCAAACCGAACTGAAGCTTGATGAGGAATTTAATGCACCAAAATTCCAAGTTGCATTTTTTGCTGAAACGATTTATGTGTAAACCACTTGACTATTACTTCAAATTCGAATAACTGATGAAATTCTAAATTCGTCAATCAACCATATTTGTTACGAAAACATGTGTTTACAATCTTGACTTTAATATGGTAAATTACACTCATTGGCAAGCTCTGCTTCAGGAACCTCACATGAAGAGTTGCACCGCACCCATTCTAAATCCCTATTCGCCTTTTTCAGAAAAACCCTCTCCCGGCCATCTCATCTACTACCAACAGAACTTAATAACCACCTCTCCGTTACTCCTTCTAAACATCCGACTGACGATAAATGCAAGTGCACATCATGTATCAGATAGTGATGCCTAACCGACAAGTGTTGTAATAAGGACGATAGTATGTTTAATTATATACAACACAAAATGCACGACCTGCCAATTTGATGACCGAATCTTTTTTAAAAACAACAAACTGGATAGGATTTAATATTGCATTATAAGGAAGAAATGCAATGTTATAAAATTAACAAAAGAGATGGAAAGTTAAAGGCAAATCTCATGATAAAATTTGCGAGTCCTGCATTTATGGCAAAATTCATTGGTTTATTACACTTCTATTGGTGATAGTTTATATGGTCGTTAAAACAGTTTACAAAGTATTGCACTTTATAGATGGTGATACATTTATATGGTGATAGTTCCTAAAAGTCGGTAATACAGTTACCAAAGTTCATAAGATACATCGCGCAAGCGCAATAGATAAAAAGCAATGCAACGCCCTGGCGGCCGGAAGCGCGAACCTTATGACAGGTTCCGCGTGGCCAACTACCATGACGTCACCGATACAAAAGGTATATTGCGCAATAATCGGAAAATTACATAATTAAACACGATAAAAGCAAACAAATTAGCTAATAATCTACTTACATCAAAAATCCGGCATTCGCACAAAGTTGCGCTAGGGTAGGCCTCTATTGAAGTCCATCCGGCTACATCCCAGAGGGATTAAAGATGGTGATTCCTCCGGAGCTGCTAGCGGGGCAAGTTTTCCAGCACGATTGTAAACGGGAAGACCAAATTAGCATATCATCTTCTAAACAACTAACAGAAACATTAATTTTCCTTGATTCAGTAATTTTAATAGTTTCAAAATATCTCTCTAGATTTTATATAAATTTAGTGGGGGATCAATTGGTTTGCAATTTTCATCAAATTTTGGCTTTTTGAAATCATTTAAATTATTGGTATTAATGTACACCATGGTTCTCAAATCCATCCCTTCTGTTTCCTGACTGTTAATACTTAACTCTTGAATATTCACATACAGCCATATCCATCTGTTGCTCAACTTAAAGCTAATTAACTTCATAAGTAGACACCCTAGTTTTAGTATGTTTAATGCCATGAACCAATATATTAATTTCCTTTTTCCACTTATTCTGAATTATTTCGTATTACATTTTGAAAACACTATTTTTGCTGGTTTAATTTTATTATCAATTTCTTGTCCTAATCCTTCTGTAACTTGCTCTAACTTAACTTCATTAATTGTTTTTAATTCTTCAATTTGATTTTTTACTGTTCTGCTAGTTTGATTTATGCTTCTATCAATTTTTTCGTTTAATTTTGAATTTTTTTATCTTAACCCTTTCTATAATATTAATTTGCATATCTTTAAATATTTAATAAAATTTGCATTGTCACAAGTCTTTGAATTTTCTATCAGCATGACTTGCTCAGCTCTATAACACTCCTCTATGGCACAGTTATATTTACAATTTGTTCCTAATTAGGTTTTTTTTAATTCTGTACTTTTGCAAATTGAAACCTAAAACAAAAAATAAAGGACTTCACTGAATCCGGTTTCACAGTTGTTTTTCTAAGTCACATTGGGCATAAATTTATAAAGTTTGATTCTCTCTTGGCTATTCTCTGTGTGATTAACAACTAAAAGGCTTTAATACAAAGCTTTTTTAACATGTAAGAAAGCAACTTTGGACAAGGTCCCTAAACCAGTGATTTAAATTGATTATACCATTGCTAGTATGGTAGAACATGGATAATCCCGCTGGAGTAATACACAACTTTTGAAAATATAGCCAAAATTAAATTCCTAAAAATTGGACAATAATACAAAATTTATAACATATCCGATGTCTTTTACTTCTGAAGGACACACTCGCTGCTGGTATTCTCCATACACATTGATATGCACATATATATTGTATACTATCAAAAGGCTTAAAATGTAGGGAGTTTATAAAAGAACCTTGATTTAAAATTTTATTTGCACTCAGTAAATTTAAAAGAATAGTATTAAACCTATATAGTATTAAATATAATCTTCTCAAGTTTTTCTTGATACCTAATAAAGTTCTATATGTGCACCATTTGTTGCCCTGGCCTCGTCTAAACGATAATCAGTTTATTTCCAGGTAATCAGCAGCATATCAGGCGTGACGGATGCTACAGCTGCAACAATCCTCTCCCTCAAATGAGCAATGTCACGGATCTTGTCAAAATAAACAATGTTTTTTACATGTCCCTAACAAAAGAAATCTAGTGGAGTCAGATCTGGGCTCCTTGGTAGCTATGCAATCGGCCCACGTCTACCAATCCACCTGTTAGGAAAGCGCAAGTTCAACGCATCGCGGACAGGGTTGCTATAGTGAGGTGGCACGCCGTCTTGTTGGAAGACAATCGGTCCCTTTAGTGCGATATCATCTATCTGTGGGAAAAGGTATAGTTCAAGCATTTCACGATAAATATCCCCATTAATTGTCTTCTTTACGAAGATGAAAGGTCATACGATGATCATGCATCAATCCACACCAAACATTGACTTTGGAAGAGTCTCGCTGATGTTCTATGAATTCATGCGGTGATTCGACCCCCAAATCCTACAGTTGTGTCGGTTGACAGACCTACTTACGCGAAAAGTCACCTCATCTGAAAACATAACATTTTCTAGTAAGTTTTCATTTTCTTCAATCCTGTTCAAAATGTAAACTGCTAAATCGAATCTTTTCACTTCGTCATTGGGCTTGATTTCATGCAGAAGTTGAATCTTATACCCACATAATTTAAGCCTCTTTTGCATACTCCAAACTTCGCATTGTGAATGACTTTTTAGGGCTATGAATACAAGATGTACGGATCTGTTCCACATTCTGTTCAGAGACTGAAGAGAGACCTGGTGGTTTAATTTTTAAGACAATATCTGTTTCCCGAAAGTGATTATACCACTGCAGAATAGTTTTGTTAGTAGATGCAGCACCGCCATATCAAGTCGATAATTACGCTGAACTGTGGTCACTGAACTCGATTGAATAATCACACACTGAGCTTTCTGCTGTGGCATAGCCATGACGTGAGTGCCAACTGCCGGCTGGCCGAAGCAGTAGCACTTTTCCCCCACCACGCTTGCTCCAATGCCACGCACTGCGATCGAATACTAGCAAAACAGTCTTGACAATATACTAAACTCAAGTTCAAAACCCAAAAGTTTATTACTGGTTTCATTTTTTAATTATGATTTTTTTAAATCAAGGGGTTCCTTTATAAACTCCCTGTACAATGGGATATCACATAAAAATCACAATAAAATAATATTATTTTTCTAAATAATTCATTTCCAGTACGGAAATGATATTCTGGCCAAAAATTAATTTTCTTACAGCGATAAAAAAAACAAATACAACTCACTACTAACCAGATAAATACATATGTATAAATAAGTGGATGATCAATACTACCTTACAATTTTCAAGTTTTCCTTGATGGTGCCTTCCCTGGTGTCAATGTTACGGAAATCCTAGGAGTAAAAACTGTTGGGAGTTTCCTCGTTCCATCGTTTATTATGCATATGATCAAAGTAACGCCTGCTGAAAATTCACATGCTTTTCTGCCCTAAGTATGATGAAATACTAATTTATAATGCTTGTTATTTTAAATTATGAAGTTGATACAATTTGCAATGTGCTTTATTGGTGTGATTCGAATCGCTGAACAAGATGCACAATTGAAATAAATAATCCGTAATGTCTACACCAGGGTACAATGCTCTTCTTATTGAAGGTTATGACTGTGCATTTACCTTTGTAGTTATTACTACCTTTCCAGTAGGTTTTAATTGAGGTCATGAATTGAATGACTCACTAAACAAGTGCCTATGTGCTGTAATAAGAAAATTGGCACATTTTTTTAATCAAAATTAAGCTTTCAGATTAGTCAAAAAGAACCTTGTATGTTTATTCGAGAGAAAAATGGGGAAAAGGTACTATTAGTGCTATGTGTCAATGATGGTTTTGTTGTAGCAACTAATCCGCAAGATCTTACTGATTTTCTCGCACAGTTGAGATCTGAGTTCAAAATAGTTTCAAAAGATTCCTTATTTTTTGCGCCTTGGAATAGAAAGGAAAGAAAATGATGAAGTGTAAGTTTGTCAACACGCATATACAATTTTGTGGGTTATAAGCCAGTTTCAACTCCTATGCTTTCTATCTCAGAACATCATATTCAGGGATGCCAGTAATATAACATAACCTCACCTATAAGTAAGCTATTGGTGCGCTCATGTACTTAATGCTCGGTTCCAGACCAGAGCTGACTTTTAGCATAGTTTTCTTTCAGGAACATCAGAAAATCCTTCTGCTGAAGATCTGGCTAGATTGAAAAGAGTATTACGATCGACAAGGGTTCTATCAACGTGCTTGAGAAAAAGGTGTTGTAAAATGCTGCAATGATGTTGATTTTGGAAGTTGCTCCAAAACTGGGTGCCCAGGTTCGTGTTAGTCAATTACACTGGCACAGTTTCATGATTGAATCAGTATCACGATTCATTACTGACTCTACTGCTGAAGCTGAAATTGTAGCAGCCAGAAGTTTCAAAACCATGGTCAGCTTCTTCAAGAAATTATGAAATTAAAAGAAATTCCCATTCTTCAGATTGACAAAGCTACTGCTGCTATTCGTTTAGCTGAACATTCAGATAATCATTGCAGAACAAAATAATTTGAATGAAAAAATATTTCTTTATTCGAGAGCGTGTTGCAGATGATAAATTAGCTATCAAAAATAGTTTCTTCAGAAAATCAAGTTGCTGATATCATGACCAAGTCCGTGCATTGCACATGATTGAAAATTATTGTGATAGAATGGGACTTTTTAAAAAAAATTTATTTAAACAAAGGAAAGTGTTGAATAAAAAGTGTTAAATGTAGAATTTTATCAAGTTAGGCTTGTAACTTGAATTAACAGAAAAGTAGTTTTTGTTTTTTAATTATGATAGAGTTATCAGAACTATTATGCTAAAATAATGTAGTAAACATTATAACTTCAACACGTTTAATCTAATTTGTTTAATATTTTCAGTTAAAACGGTATAAAACATACACATACATATTGCGATCTCGTCTAACAACACAGTATCCACAAGAAGTAAATGTAAGTTTAGCCGAAAACAGTATTGGTGAGTTGGATGAAGCAAGCGGCGTTGCATTATTAGATGGGCCTTCATGTGGTATTATTCCACCTCCAATTCCTGATCGGAGATCACCTATCACAAATAGGTACAGTTATAGACAAGCTATTTATAATCGCACTATGCTCAGTGGGGATGCTGATGTAGGCTGACCAGTTTTTCGGGTATTTTTGGCTTGTATGCTTTGATTTGACAGAGTGATTTTATTTATACATGTTGTTTGTACGAAATGTTTAAGTGACATTTGTTGGATGCATTTTGCCTCAAGATATTGTAGGTGGGTCCAATTTGTTAATTCGATGTGCTGATACATGCAATAAATGTCATCAATAAATTAAATTAAAGGACAGCATATACTTTTTTTTGGCATCTTAAGTAGCGTTACTTAAAATTATTGCTTTAAAACTGGTGTTATTTTTTTTTTAATTTCTTGTGGGCTTTGTAAATTATTACTTACTTATATGTAAAATGCATTACAATTCATTTTACATGTTATTTTTATTGTGAATTTAACTAATTTTAATTTGTTGTTGTGTATATTGTATGCAGTTGTAATGCTGCAGCTTTATTTTAAAAAGGAACTGCTTTTGAAGTAGTTCGATTTATGTTTATGAATAAAATGAATGTGTTTTATAAAAAAAGGTTTTATTAATACACTTTTGAAAATCATTAAAAGTCAAAGTAAAGAATACTTAAATGCAACGAAAAATTCCATTATGTTTTTGTTATAAATAAAATTAATTTTGACAACTACAATAAATCTTTCAGTTGTATTTAATTTTGTAGTTGCTAACATTAGTTAATGTATTGTAGTCCAACATATCAAAAATTATCTGAATCGAAGGTAGCTATGAAATTGAAAGTGTTTGTTGCAGCTTATAAATATCCTTTTGCGATAATTATACTAAAGCGTGTTTGATACTTTTATAATTTATCAATTATATTTGTTTATGTACATTTTTCAGCAAATGAAATTTCATGTATTTAATATGATTTTTGCATTTATGCAGTAAAACATAACATGTTAAGAAACAAGTTACCAAGTATACTGTAATGAGCAATGTTAACAGAACATTACTATTTAAGTGAAGTGATTGCTGTGTGAACTATGTTATAGTCATCATTTAAATTCATCGATATTATGTGTAGGAAAATAAAATCAACATTTTAAATATCAATTTAATTTAATTTAATTTCTAAATAATTTATGTAGAAAAATCAGCAACGAATACTATCTATGAGTAGTGAGATTCTGAAAATTATGTTGTCGAAAGAAGCATAAATTAATTAATAGGAGAATGAAAACCAATTAATTTTAGGGTTAGGAATTCTACCACATAGTCTTGAATAGCCTCGGAACTGTTTGTAAGATCTTTATAGTGTGGCTGCTTAATAACAGCAGCATATTTGAAAATCATTACACAAGTTTTATACAATGAAACGCAAGTGGTCTCTTGGCTCTCAATGGTAGCCAGTTTACGTAATTGTTTCAATATAGCAGCAAAATGAAACTCATCGAGCAATAATCGACTAATTTCAATCCAAATAAAATGTTTAAAAAAGCAGTACCACAAATACCAAAAATCAACACCATTTTTGCTTTTTAAATAGAAATAACATATTTTGATTCCAAATTCGAATTCCACATTAAATTCTGCATTTAGAATATCCCTGTTGTTTTAACTTGCATCATAATTTTTAACATATGTTTAAAAAAATATCATGTTGCAAGGCTTTATTACTAAATTAAAAATTTTTTGTCATTCAACGTAGTGAAAGAAACTTTTCTTTATTATATTGCTAAAGTTCATGTGAAACTTTTAAGCAGCTAGTGACATTCTGTTTCGTTTAATGTGGGTATTGTGATTTTTT
This sequence comes from Platerodrilus igneus, assembly GCA_036346225.1. Taxonomy (NCBI): domain Eukaryota; kingdom Metazoa; phylum Arthropoda; class Insecta; order Coleoptera; family Lycidae; genus Platerodrilus; species Platerodrilus igneus. Next base: position 8,448,719 of record JARFIW010000012.1, on the reverse strand, counting down.
GAATTTTATTACCTTCTGAGTTGGGACGTCAATTGCTACACACTAAATAGCCCTTAACCCTTATATAATTAATTTTAGGATTAGGCATGCAATTTTCTATGCCAAGGTTATAATAGCTTTTTATTTATATTTTCGCTTTCCTGTGGAGTCAAATTTTTAGGGAGCCATGGTCCAGGTTCTTATCAGATTTTCATCTCACGGAACTTCCTATTCCAGTAGTGCCCTAATAGGATAAGGTAAAGTGAGGTGGGGATGATAATCAGAGCACTGCATCGACACACAATAGCGTCACTCTGACAAAAGTTCAAGCATCTTGGTTGATCCTTGGTGCGGAAGAAAAGTTTGTAATTTTCAGCAAAAATAGTTCAAGGTACAATAAAATTCCACATCATTTTTCCTAAGGCAAGCTTAGCATATTGACACTTATTAGTTCACAAATAACTTATAAACTAAATAAAACCTGATTCAGGAAACAAAAGGAATTCTTAACTTTAGGCAAAACATGGTAAATTTAATGAATATAAAAAGTGGAAACTGGTTATCTAATAAAAGGCTTGTTACGGGTTATCATTTAACATGTAACAGTATGAAGATATTATTTGAGAAATTCTTTTAAATTGCATCTACCACTTCTGATATCTAAAAATCAATGTAAAATTGGATCCTATGGCAAATTTTGAGATCTTCAAATTTAAAATAGTAGTGTCCACATCAAACGGAGCAGAGGTATCACAGATTGCTTTAAAGGTTTACAAGACTTTTAGCAATCTAACAAAAAGGTTTTTTGTTGCATGGTAAGGAGGTTATGGATTTTTTTAATAAACCTTTGCAATATATTTTTTTGAAAAGAGATAAAAAATTATTACATAAATTATAGCAATGCAATTTACATGAAGCACAAATTCTGAATAAAAAAATGGGGTTTCTATTTATAAAGCAGTGTCAATTTTCAGTATTTGCGAAAGTCCTATCAATTTGAAAATATTTCACGTTTATTCAGAATGTTTGAGTACAGTCAGATATGAAGTTTTATTTGGCTACGATATTGGACATTTAAAATTTTTTTTATAAACTGATTGTGTGAATCACACTATGGCATTAATCGTTCAACTTAATAGTTGTTAATATATCGACCCTGACTAATACAAATGAAAAACATAGTTACAACAATTTAACAATATATTTTAGAATTTGTAAGACAAGATTTTATCTTAAGATTTTGACTATTACCCTAAGAAACTGCCTTTACTATTAAATTGTACCAAAATAAAGTTGCAGCTATGAGTAATATTAGGTTAGTAATTAATGATCTAAGAAACGAATGTAAGGTTAGTGGTAAAACTGAATTGTAACTGCATTTTCCATATGTTAAACTATATGAACTATATATGCGTATCTCAGGGTAGTTACGGCAATGACAAAGTATCATCATAATAAAAATTTTGTGCAATTGATTATCAAAATTTTTACTCAAGAAATATTGTTTATAATTAAAACCTTCACCTTTTAAATGGTTAACAATTTTTAATTGGCACATTATTTTTATAATTTTTTATTTCTACGCATTTCTGTATTGTTGTAATACTGAACCTGATTCATATAGTGTAGGGGCTGTGAGATATAACAAAACTTAATTAGGGAGAATCGTTAATTATTGTAAGAAAAATGTTAAGAAATCATTAATAAATTTCAGTAAGTTGAATTATTTTGCTCGTGTTTTCTAGGTGTATTATTACTATCGTACAGATTCGTTACTCTCCTAAATCAGAAAGTAATGCACGATTAAAGGTTTGTTGTTGTTTACCCTTGTTGTAATATAGCTACTTATTTTATTTTGCAATTGCTGTTTAGTAAGTTTTCTTTTATTTGCTTTTTGCATGATTAAAGGTGCTGTTGTTTGCATGCAATTACAACAAGTAGACCTCAGCGAAGATCTTCAATTTATTTGCCTGCTACGAAACCTTAACAAAAGCTACTGCATATTAAAGGCATGTTTATTTATTATTATTATTATTACTATAACTTATCTTTTCTTTCGCTGGGTTAATATTTATTTATTTCCACATTGCTTGATTCCTGTTTTTATTATATAATTGTGAATTTAGTGTATCCAGTCGATCCAAGTTGCACTGACTATTATTTATTTATCGATTTAAATATGATATTAACCCAGTTTCTTTGTAAGATGTGTAAGTAGTATCTAATAAGGTTTTGTTGCATGTACTTAGGCATACGACTGAAAAACATTAGATGATGGATGAAAACGCATGAAGATTGGGATCTGGCTGCAAATACATTGCTAAAGTATTATTCATATTTTTTTTGTGTGCAATAAAATTGTTTATTGCATTTATAGCATTTATTTTACAAATTACCAAAGAAAATTTTAAATTTCCCCTCCGAATGTTTTTAAAGTGTAATTATTAGGGACGATTATTTTTTCATATGGAGCTTAATCATTTTTGTGGTAATTTTAATGTATATAAAATTGGCTTTTTATACCCATATTGATGTAATAAAGATTTTATTTTTAATTTTAAATATATCTTTAATATTATTGTTTATCATTTTTTAAATGTAGTTTGTGTCTGCATGACTGTTTAGTAATCGTATCGTACACAGTACGTATTACATGCTTTTTGTTTATAATGAAGACAGTGACGGTAAGTAGTGCACTGTACAGAATCCATAAGAATTGTAAGTTTTTAATGTTCATTTGAATTATAGGCTTATAAGAACAGATGCGGTAATATGTTAATATTTTTATATTTTAGGTACTGCGAGCCCTAACAACTATATATTGGGACTAAATAAAATACATGTCAGGTGTTTGACAGTTTATTTGTTTTGTAATAATTTTTTTAAATTTAATACCAAGTAACTAGTTAATTAACAACAATTGGGGCCAATCAACAACACAAAAAACAATATTCTATCCTTTCTAAATATTGGGACATAGTAAGTATGAATTTTTATGTCTAACATCGACTAACACCTCTTAGGTTTTCTGACCGCTCGAATTCGATTAGGCATTGACATTTAAGTATCTGCACTTTTCAGGACTCAATCCATTTCAAATTTACTCTATTTTGGCTCTGTTCCGGTAATGTTCGTTGTGGGTTGTTCTTCGCTGTTTGTTTCATTTTAAGTCACACCTTTCAATGACATCAAGGTGAGGACTCGTGGAACGCCACGAAAAAACATTGACATTTTGGTCGCCAAACCACTTTTTTGTGGTTTTAACTGTATGACAGAGTGCCCCCGCTTGCTGAAAATGTAATTTTTGCCAACATTGAACTTCGCGATACTTGATAACAGGCTGTTTTACAATATTTATTGATATTTCGCGGCATTCATGGTACCATCAACAAATTCAATACATCGTAATTCTGAAACCCCAAATCATAAACCTTGTAGAAAATTTTACCGTACGTTTTAGACAGTCCTTGTAGAAAGCTTCATGTTTTGTACGAATCACACATTTGCAGTGGTAACCAACATACGTCGAATTTTGAATTGTTACTGAGAATTATTCCGAACTAGTCTTCTGTAGTTTTTAAAAGAAGGTATGTAGTTTCCTTTTATCTTCCTTACCTTATTATACTCACTACCTATTTCCTTCCAATCCCATACAAGAAGTAATCTGAATACGAAGATCAACGGATAATAATTTGATGTTCAACCCGGCAAACTACGAAAACCATCCCACGTGGTGAACCCTGAGACGAGAGATTCCGAGATTTACATATCAGGTAAGTAATTTGAAGACAATTTAGATTTTGCCCATGCAACTCTGGTTTCTTTTTGTTTTTCCATCAACATTGGCTTTTTCTTTGCCTATAAGAAAATAATTTTGTTTGAAATTACACTTTTAAATTGTTTCTTGTAATTCAACCGTGTTAAACTTGAGTCCAATTTTATGAATCCACTGGCAACGCATTCTCTCGACAGATTTAATCCAGTTGTGTGATTACAATCAGTCATAATTTGCCTTAGAGTATTTCCTCGGCCTTTTCTGCATAGTTTTGCTAGTCTCTCCCTATTCACAAAATATTTTTAGACAACCCTGACTTTTACGTCTTGACCTAGGATATTTCCAGTTTCTTCATAATGCTTGATTAAATTCAACACTGTAGTTTTAGGAATATTAAGTTCATCCGCCATTTCACTTATTGTTTTATCGTGACAATACTTTTTAAGATTAACTCGCGAATTTTTTAACTTGTAAAGATATAATGCACCATTCTGTTCAATAAAAATGCATGGAGGCACTCAATACGGTATGAAAACTATTGCCAATTAAGCTGACATTTTGTTCTTCATTATTTTCACAATCTACTGTTCTTATCTTGTTTCATTTCAAAAATTTACTTTATACTGTCCCAATATTAACACTTTTCTTGATAATTAGAGTTGATGAAAGTATTTTGTTTTTGTGTTGCCGGGTGCCAATTGTTGTTCATCAACTAATTAGTATTATATTAAAAAACATATTACAAAAACAAATAAACTGTCAAATACCTAACATGTGTATTTTATTTTGTCCCAATGTATAGTTCTTAGGGCTCATATAAATATTAAATAAGGTGTTGTGCATTAAGTACAAGACAATAAAAACTATTTGGGAAGCATGAACCTTTGCTATTCGAAAATAATATTTATCACATAGTTTGAAGTATCTAGTTAATTCTATTTTATTACATGGTATGGACCAAAACATTGCCTTTTAAAAGTAAACATTTTTGTTTCTATCTTAAATATGCAATCCATTTATTGCAGGACGGATAACATTCAGATAAAATTTTGTTAGGTTTATTAGTTATTCCATTCCGAAACGACCTGCACCTTGAAAAAGTTCTAGATTACCAGAACAGGGGAATGGCTTATGCGTTTCAGTGATCTAAAGAGCCAAACTACAGGTTCAACCAAAGCAGTAGGGTCTTTAGTAAGGAACTACACTAACACAGGTCCTCGAAAGAGGGCAGCAGCAGCTTTTTCTGTACTTAGAGTGGAAGAGATCATAGGGGTCAATATATCATTCTAAGACACACTGCGATGTGGAAGGCAACGGGAAACCACCACATTTCCTCCCAAGTACACAGTGTACTTAAATTGTTATTAAAGATGATGGCATCTTCTGGGGTAAAAAATTCCGGAGTTAAAATAGTCCCCCATTTGGATCTCCAGGGGGGGGGCTACTTGGAGATGCGATCGGAAAGTATAAAAACAGTCATGAACATTCTGCGAGTTGGAGCGTGAAATGTCGGAAGTATGAAGCAAGTAGGTAAGTTAGAGAACTTGAAAATTGAAATGGATAGGTTAGCATTAGACATAATAGGGATGAGCGAAGTTCGGTGGCCAGAGGCAGGGGATTTTTGCAGTGGAGACTTTAGAGTAATTCATACAGAATCAGAAAGAAATTCGGACATGGCGATAGTTATGCCAAAAAAGATAGGACAACGTGTAGAAAACTACTTACAAAAGAGTACTCATGGTTAGATTAGAATCTAAACCGATAAATACAGTAATAATACAAGTATACATGCCCACCTCTAGCTACAGTGAAGAAGAGGTAGAAGCGATCTACAAAAATATCCAAAACATTAAGATATGTAAGAGGACATGAAAATTTAATAATTACGAGGGATTTTTATGCAATGGTAGGTGAGGGCAGGGAAGGAGCGGTAGTAGGTTTATTTGGTTTAGGCAGGAGAAATGACAGGGTAAGTAGGCTGGTAGAATTTTGCGACAATTTAACCATCACAAGTACATTATTTCAGCTTCATGCTAGAAGACGATACACGTGGAAGATGCCAGGCGATATAGGAAGATATCAAATAGATTACATTATTGTTAGGAAGCAAGTAAAAGACCCAGAAGCAGATATACACACTGACCACAATATCGTATTATGAAGGCCGTTTTAAAATTTTGAAAAAAAGACACTGAAATAGGCACTTTGATTGTGAGAAAGATAAAGATATCCACGACAGACCTGAAAAAAAGTCACATGAATTGCTGAAAGATATCGGGAAAATTTTTGATACTTAGGAAGTAGAAACAGAATGGAACAACATTAAATCCGGTTCAGACATGGCGGCCAGAGATATTCTGGGGTATACACAAAAGAAAATAAGAAACCATGGATAACAAAGGATATCCTGATTTTAATAGAAGAAGGACGAAAATACAAAAATAGATCAGACAAAACAGGAAAACAGAGATACAAAGCCATAAAATGGGAAATTATTCGCAAATGCAGGAAAGCTAAAGAACAATGGATTGATGAAAATTGCAAAGAAGTATAACTAAGATGGAAATAGGAAAGACAGACGAAGCATACAAACTAATTAAAATGAATTTTAGGGATATAAAACTATACAGCAAAAATATAAGGGATGCAGGAGGAAATGTCATTATAGAAAATGTTGAGAAAGTGGTTAGATAGCAAGAATTTATAGGGAATTTATATGCAGGAGGAACTAACAACACTAGAGTAGGAATCAGACATTGAAAACGATGATTTGAGATATCCTACACTTTGAGATGAGTTTGAATTAGCATTAAAGGGTCTGAAAAATGGTAAGACTTCGGGGTACAGATAAGGTGCAAGCAGAAATTGTAAAAGCCGCTGGACAAGCAGTAACAGAACATCTTTTCCAACTTGTAAGCTATATATATGAGACAGGTGAGATACCCAAAGATTTCAAACGTAACATCATAGTAACTATACCAAAAAAGAGCATTGGCTGGTTGAGTAGTGCTTTTCTATCCACCTTTTTCTATTGCTATTGCTCAATGCAAGCCCTTCTTCTATTCTCTTCTACCTGAAAGTCACTAGTACATTCCAAAAATGCCTACCTCTCTCTTTTTACCTTTCCTACAAGTCTATTGCCTTTTCATTTCAGTTAGCCATCATGTGGTCGCAGGGGGGGTTTTTTATAGACACCTGGACCACGTCTCTGGGAATCTTTCGTGAGGTCATGCGGTGCCGCTGTCAGCCGCACGTGGCCACTAACAGTGCAAGTTGTTACATGCCGAAAATCGGTTATGTATCATATTTAGATTAAGTATAAATATGTGAGTGAATTCCCGCCACTATTTTAAAATAAACTTGTTAATTTCCGCCATCTCGGACAGTTGTGTCGGCACAAAAGAATGCGCAGGCACGGAGTGATGAGCAAGTGCACGGTTTGCGACACGACATTATTATTAGCCACAAACGTCGAACGATAACGTCTACCTGTGTCGGGTTTTTTGTCTTTTCTCTTTTTTAGGATGTAGGTTCCCTTGTAACTTTATCTTCGAGTACCTTTACCCGTATCCTCGTTGCCTTACCTACGAACGACGAAAGAGGAGAGACGGATAAATTTGGTTCAACAATGGCGTAGCCGACCCACACCAAACAACAACAAGGAGATGCCCTGAGATTAACCGCAAGGCACGTTTTAAGTGAGTACTTCGCTTCATTTACATTTTAAAGTGCAAATTGTATCATTGTAAACGTGTTTGGTATGTGATACAATTTGACACGTAATTATGTCATAATATTAACTATTGTGCAATATTGTGAACGTGGATCGATCAGTGTTGCCAACTGTAGCAGTGGTGCTGAATACGTACGCGGAAACGTAACAAAGTATGTATGAGTGTATGTATATATGAATGTATGTAGAGATGAATGTATGCCTTACCGAACTCAATCAACGCCGGGTGCATGAATGCACCCACATGCCTTTCTGGGCCCTCGTACCGTTTTAGCTAACGGGTCTGCTTCCAGATCTCTCTTTTAGGGGGTACGAGTATTTTTGCTGCTTAACGGCTTTGAGGAGATACTTTCTTTTGTATCTCTACGATGGAGGACAAAACGGCTTGGTAAGCTGAGAAATTCTACACTATATTTTTAAAGCATATAGTTGTAGCATGCCTCGACGTACTGCGACGTTTCGGATCTATCTATTGTTATCTAGTTTTACCTTAATATATATCTATCTTACCTATTATTTTTGGTAATAACTTGATACTTTGTCTTACTTTCCTTTGTTGTCCTAACGTTTGGTATTTATGATCAGACGTAGGAAATTTTTGAGTATTGAGTGAAGAAGTTAATCTGATGGTAGTAATGTAATTTGTTAGGTTAGAAATGTAAGAAATTAGTAAGATGGTACTGTTGGTAAATTTGTTAATTCACAACCATGTCATTAAAAAGTTTGGATGTGTACTGTTTATTAAGCCAGAGCACTAACACAAAAAATTTGTAAAACGTATAGTAACTTGCTCTTTCCGGCATTTTAAAATTTGGGCATTTTCTTGCCAACGTAGAAACAGTTAAATTGCAATGCTTATGTGCGTGTGCGCTCAAAAAAACTGTAAAGTCAGCTTTAGGTTATTGTAGAAATGTTAAGCGACTCGTCGCACTTGTTTTTAGTTGCAGTAAGGTGTTTTGTGCTCTCCGACAGATTTGTACTGTTGATTATAACTACGCCACATCTAAGACTCGTGTGTGCATTTATAGATGTAGTTCGATAATCTTAGGACTACACATTCCTTTTCCTGGTTACTCGCAAGACGCATTATCCGTTGAAAAAAAACCAGCTGGCGCCTAAAATAAACATTTAGTAGAATGTAAGTTAGTTCATATGTAAGTAAGGCTCTAGACTTTAAGTTTCTACAGTGCTAAAAGTTTTTTTTCTTTTTTAAAATTTTTTCTTTTATGGCTTGGTTGCGTTGTTACATGCCCAAAATGGCAATTTAGCATGTTTTAAATTTAGTTATAATTTATAAGTTAATTACCGCGTATTTTTAAATTAATAACGCCAACTTCTGTCGTCGCTGACAGTAGCGTCTGCGCAGAGGGAATGCGGAGGTGCGCAATGTCAAAAGCAGGGCCTAGGCCACGAGACGTGAACCAAGCAACAATTCTCTAGTGGTGTGTGTTTTCCTCATAGAAATAGGTATGTAGGTTCCCTGTACCTTACCTTTTATTGTACCTGGTTTATCTTCCTTCCGACCCCTAAGAGCGCAACAGAAGTTACATGAAGGACGGATGGTAATTTGAAGTTCAGCATGGCGTAACCCAACCTACAAATCACCGCCGGATCCTGAGATTTAAGTTCCGAGATGCCACCACGTGAGTAATTTGATTTTATTTAAATTGTACTTGCAAATTTGACTTAAATAGCGATTGCATCACTCGTAGAGCGTGGTCGGTATATGTTATAAAATGGTGGGTAGAATATACCGCGTGTAAGTATAACAAACTGTACTTAAACATGATGATTAGTATAAGCAATTACAGGTATTGGTCTTGCAATATTCCCAACTAATGTTAATTGTGCGAAAGGATTTACTGGAAAACTATTAATTTGGCAAATGTCTAAGTGTTGAGGGATCCTTGGCAGCCACGGGCAGCTTAACTCCCTTCACATACCACTGAATCTCGGTGACATGGGCATATAATCAGAAAACAATAGAAGGGGAACCTAGCTGTATATAGGCTGTCAATGTAGTACCTTCGGGTGGAGCATTGAGGACGTGGCCACAAGTATAGCGGCCCTTAATTAAATTATAATGTATAAAGGCTGTTATGGGAATTTCAGGGAACTGTGTAGGCTAGCTCAAAAAATAAATAAGTGGAGGTACGTGTCCAACCAGTTTCAAGACAAAAAAACTAATGACGAAAAAATAAGTGCACTTAAATCTAATGATTATTATAAACAACTACAGGTGTTGGTCGTGAAATATTTTCAACTAATGTTGATTGTGCGAAGGAATATATTGGAAAACTATTAATTCGAAAAATATCCAAGTAGTGGGGTATCTTGGTAGCTGCAGGTTGCTTAACCTCCTTCACATGCTACTGAATATCGAGAAATAGAGTATATATTTATAACAATAGCAAGGGAACCAAACTGCATTTAACAAGAAAGAACAGCGGCTATGTTCAAAAACAACAAACAGAAACAAGGAGAAACTTGATGAAAGCATATGTGTGGAGCACAGCACAGTATGCCGATGAAATAGGGGTAGTAGGAGAAACTGACAGAAAAACGGTAGAAACCTTTGGGAACGTTGTGCTTCAGATGTAGGAGGATGAGCATGGGCAGACAAAGTTAATAACAAAGAGGTTATAGAAATAGTAGGAGATTAAAGATATCTGTGGAAAAAAAATAGGAAAAATAGAAGGGCACGATACGTTTTAAGGCATTTTTGAGGAATAATGCAGGATATATTACAAGCAAAGATAGGAAAAAGGGAGGTGGAAGTAGACCTAGATCAGACTATTGCACACAAATAATGAAAGATGCAGAATGTGAAAATTTCAAGGAAATGTGTAGGTTAATACAGAATAGGAAACAATGGGGGTACTTGTCTAACCAGTTCCAGGACTGAAGATCTAATGATGATGAATATGAATAAGCGTCGTATATTTCATGCTCTTACATTGTAGCAAAAGTTAATTATTAGCAATTCACCAAAGTATTTGTACAACAAAATTAGATACCTCACCGATGTTCATAATTTGAATATTCGATTTAAGGATATGTTAACTCCTCCTTCACATCTTACTCAAGAATTTAAATCATCGTGTTCTTGCAATATTAATAAATGTTCTAATATGGTACCAGTATCCTGAAAAAGGCGTAATGTTTTAGTTTTTAAGAAAACCCTTTATAAGATGTTGTTTGATGGGTACATTATAATTTTTTAATGTTTAGTCTATATTTTGATTGAATTAAGTGTACTTGTAACTGGTTTTGTTGTGGCTGGTATAGATGTTCTAATTAGTGTATCATTTTTAATATAACTGAAGTTCTGGCTCTGTTTGCTTTTGAGCAATATACAATAATATTGTCGGTTAAATGGAAGAACAGTGAGTAGTTTCACTACTACCTGAATTTTGGCGATTAGCAGGTAATTTATTTATTTCTATTTCGTTTGAATTATAAATTATATTAATAAAGACCTTTATTATTATTAATAATATTATTATTCCTCCCGAGGGTAAGCAAACACCAGGATTTTCCATGGTCGAGACATGATACCAATGGGTAGGTAGAGTAGTTTCTAAAATTTCAACAATTCTATTAGACATGAAAGTCTTTAAGGTATGGGGCAGTGTATGTAACCAAGCAAGTACAACTGACGAATCTGTAAATAAATGAAGGGAAATTGGTTTGATTTGTTTATAAGATATTCGATGGATTTTAACAGACGACCCAAAAGAACTGCAGCAGATAATTTCAAGTGAGGAATACTTAACGTCTTGAGCGGGGCTACGCGACTCTTAGCCTTAAGCAAATAAATATTAACATAATTTTAAAATTTACAGCGAATATTGACCTCTCCATATCCTTTTGGGGAACCATCACAAAATCCAATCATTTGATGAGAAAATGCTAACTTAAAATCGATATGACGAGAAATTTTAATGAGTTAATAAGGGTACATCAATAACAAATTGTTTCCATTCTTCTTGAATTTTATTTGGACGAATGTTAATGAAAAGGATGTAAATTTATTAATAAATAAATATTTGGATGTTTTTAGTTCAGGTCTGGGAAAATTTAAATATGAGCAAATAGATCTAAAAATAACAAACGGGTTAGAACCAGTTGTTATTAAGCCGAGGCCCGTTCCATATGCCTTTAAGGAACTTTTGAATAAGGAATTAGAAAGATTGGAAAGGGATGGAGAGATTGAAAAAACTGATAATAATGCTTGGGGTATGCTAAAAATCAGATACGAATTTGTGTAGACTATAAAATCACGATTAATAAGCATTTAGAAGATGTAAAACACCCATTGCCGAGAGGGGAAAAATTATTCAATGCGTTGTGGGGGGAGGGGGTTGTGTTTTACCAAGTTAGATTTTTCAAGCGCTTATAATCAGTTAGTATTAACGGAAGAGGCTCATAAGTTAGTTGCATGGAGCACACACAAGGGTTTTTATCTTTTAAATAGATTACCTTTTAGTACAAAACCCGCGTGTTCAATTTTTCAGTGGTTAGTTGAAAAGACATTACAAGGAGTAAATGGTGTTATTAATTTCGTAGATGACATTGTAGTAACTGGCATAAATAAAAGGGAGCATTTAAATAATTTAGAGGCTGTTTTTCGAAGGTTAAAAGATGCAGAATTTAAATTAAATGGTGAAAAGTGTCAATATTTTGTAACCGAAATTAAATACTTGGGACACATTATAAACAAAAAAGGATTATTTAAAGAACCTGAAAAAATTAAGGCAATAGTAGAAGCTCCTAAACCAAGTAATTCATCAGAACTTAAGGCATTCTTAGGAATCATAAACTATCATGGAAGGTTTGTACAAGATTTAGCCAGTATACTGGAACCCTTATATCGGTTATTAAAAAAAAACATGTTAAATTTAATTGGAGTAATCGTTGTGAACAGGCGTTTACAAAAATAAAAAGTTTAATGGAACATAATATAAATTTAACACATTTTAATAATGAAATAACTATTAAGTTAGTATGTGATGCTTCGAATGTAGGTATAGGAGCAGTCCTGCTGCATGTATACACAGACAGTTCTGAAAAGCCAATTTGTTTTGCCTCAAGAGTATTAAATGAGGCAGAGCGTAAGTACTCTGTAATACATAGGGAGGCGTTAGTTATATATTGGTCAGTTAAAAAGTTTTACCAGTATTTAATACGAAATAAATTCATTCTTTGTTCTGACCACAAGCCGTTGTTGGCATTGTTTGGCAAAAATAAAGGAATTCCACCCATGACAGCTGGCTTTATTTTTAAGCGAATTCAATTATACCTTTGAATACATTCAAGGTAAAGTAAATGAAGTAGCGGATGGGTTGTCCTGGGTACCTATCAGGGTAAATTATGTTAGTATTTGGGAAGACAATTTCAATTTTTTGGTAGAGGATAATGTTCCAATAAATAAAGCTGAAATAATAAGGAGCAGTATGAGGGACCTATTGCTGAGTAAGGTGGTATTATACGCTAGAGGCGGGTGGCCTAAACAATGCGAGGAGTTAAAGTCTTATTTTTATAGGAAAGATGAAATTTGTGTAGATGAAGGAATTTTAATGTGGGGATATAGAGTAATATTACCAAAAGAGCTTAGAGGGAGAATGTTAAAAGAGTTACATGCAACCCATAGTGGAATAGTTACGATGAAGGCAGTAGCATGTCAATATGTGTTGTGGCCAAATTTAGATAAGGAGTTGGAAGTCTTATGTAGAAGTTGCGAGGCTTGTTTAAAAAACTCTAGAAATCCTAATAAGGCTACATTAGTTAAATTTAAAGAAGCAAAAGGCGTTTTGACAGAATTCATTTGAATTTTCTGGGACCGTTTCAAAATAAGTCATTTTTGTTAATCATAGGTTCATTTTCAAAGTGGCCTGAAGCCACCAAATGAATAGCTTGATGTCAAAGGAAACCTTAAGTAAATTAAGAGACTGTTTTGTGCGCTTTGGATTGCCAAACAAAATTATTTCCGATAATGGTGGGCAATGAGTCTGATGAGTTTAACCAATTTTGTACTAACAATGGTATCGTGCACATCACTTCTGCACCTTATTATCCATCTACAAATGAGGCTGCTGAAAATAAGGTTAAAACTTTTAAAGAAGAGTTAAAAAGGGCTTTAAGCGATAAGAGTAATAGAGAAATATCGTTAAATACGTTAATTAGTAGATATTTGTTTGCTTATCGCAACACACCACATTGTACGACAGGTGAAAGTCCATCACAAATTATGTTTGGATGAAGAATAAAACAAGGTTACATTTTATGAAAAAAGGGGTTGCGCGAATTTCAGGCGGAAAATCAAATAAAGCACTATAAAGGAAAACGAGAGGTTTTATTTGAGGAAGGAGACTATGGGCCATTTGCACCGCTGTCCGTTAAATTCCAACCAGCGGTTAAAGTAACGTATACATGTCAAGTTGTTGCACCGTAGTCCAACCTGCCGGTTAATTAAGTTAATCACTGGTTAAACTAATCGGCGGAAAAGGTGCTGGTTTAGGAATTAAACAGAGGAACATAACCTACAACGTGTCAATGTTATTATTTGTTTTTCTCCTTTATACACTTCAAAAACTGAATATTATGTGTTTAGTAATTGAATTAATTGGACCATTTTTTTACAATGGATTTTATTGACATCGAGGAAGGTGATGATATAGAAATAATCGAATTTGTTGAATTTGGTATTCCTCGCCAAATTTATGAGAGGAACGATTATATTAATACGCTTGATAATGTTGCCTTTCGGCGGAGATTTAGACTATCTCGAGAAGCTGCATTGCATGTGATAGCTTTAATTGATCATCGTCTGGAGTATCCCTATGATTTGTAAGTGCAATAGCTAAGTACTGTTTGACAATGCATAATTAATGACAATTTATCTTACAGAATCGGTTGTGTTTCGCCCATAAATCAGTTATTGATGACCTTACGCCTTTATTCTACAGGAGGTCACCTTCAATCGATTGCTGATTTTGGCGGAATGCATATATCAACTGTTTCAAGAATTGTACGAAGAGTTACTGATGCTATTGCTAATTTATACCCACGTTACATTAAATTTCCAGAACATCAACATGACTTACGTTTAACACAACAGAAATTTTATGACGTTGCTTCTTTTCCACGAGTAATTGGTGTACTTGATTGTACTCACGTTAAATTGCAATCACCTGGTATTATTACATAATATGGTGTTTTCTATTGTTATATATATTTTTAAAGTGGAGAGGATGCTGAAATATATAGAAATCGAAAGCAATACTTTTCAATCAACACTCAAGCTATATGTGATTCAAGATTGAAGATTTTAAATTTGGTCGCTCGTTGGCCAGGATCTGTCCATGACTCGAACATATTTAACCATTCGGCACTGAAAAATGAATTTGAAAATAATATATACCCAAATTGTTTACTCATAGGTAGGTTTAAAAAGTATTTAATTAATATTTATTATTTGAATGTCAATTAGCCGATAGTGGATATCCCTGCTTGCCCTATCTAATGACACCATTATTAAATCCAGCCACACAGCGAGAACAGCTATATAATGAAAGCTTAATTAGAACTAGAAATTGCATAGAACGTTGCTTTGGTGTCCTAAAAAGGAGGTTTCCTATTTTAGCATATGGCTGTCGTTTCAAGACAGATACAGTTTTGGGTATAATAATATCAACAGGAGTACTTCACAATATTGCTTTAGAAATGGGAGACCATCAGCCACCACCTTTGCCTGAAGAACTCAATGAACATGTTTTGCAGCAACTTATCAACAATGGTCAAGCACCAGATATTGCACCTAATTTTCTACAAATTCATGCTGGAGAAATAACAAGATCTCAACTTATTCAAGAATACTTTTCACAACTGTAATTTAATTTTATATATGTACATAGACAAAATAAACACATTTAAAATAGATAGAGTAATTTGTGTCTTTATAATGCACTAATAAAAATGTATACAAATAATGAAAATTTAAATATTATTTGTTAAGATGTTGTAACTGTGCTCGCTTTATTGAAAGATCCAATTCAAAAAGTTCCTGTGATCTAATACTATTAATCTTTCTCTCTCTAGCTCCATTTGAGTTGCTTGAATGCAAAATTCTTCTAATCTAGTATATATTCGGAGTTGTGTTTCTGCCAATTGTTTTTTGACCTCGCATAAATCTTCATATTTTTTTGAAACACTTACAGTGGCACTCAATGAAGGTCTTCTACGGTTCGACCAAGCTTTCTTTAAAACAGGCTTTGGTGATGTACTCAAGTTATTTTCAGATAGTACATTAGTAGGCTGTAAAACAATGACTAAAATATATTTTAATACTAACAACAACACCTTACCGTTAAAGAACTATTAGATGTAGACTGGGTGGCATTAACATTATAAGGATTTGTACGTTTTTTGTGTATAGGCTTTCTTAAGTCACGTGGAGTGTATGTAGACCAGTCTGTTGCATGTGCCTGCAATAGAAAATATGTACATTAATGTAAAGCTATTATAAACGTGTAACGGGCATTTTTATAATTTTAACATTTTACGCTATCCTCAATTCATAAATACATTTCTACAAATTACTATTTTTATATTTGATATTTATTAGCTCGTGTGTAGTAATTTAAAGATAGATAAATTGAAAATTAAATACCGCTTGTAATTAATTATTATATATGATTGCGGCATTCACGTTTTAGATATTCCTGATGTTATTAACAAGTCTAGATAAGATACGATAAGCGGTTGTAATAGAACGAGTTGAATAAACAGACGAGTCGTGTTTTGTTCGTGATTCCGATATACTAAGTACGTTAAGGATACTGTTTCCTCTTTGCTTTGACTAGTGAGAATTAATGCGGGATTTAATTTTCGTATTGTTCATGTACGAGCACGGCACGATTTTTTAGTTGTTTTCTTGTGAAATAAAAATTGTATATTAACTGTACAAAAGTGTTTTACGGAACATTTTGACGGACGTACTTAAGTGATACACGTGCTTTACCCATTATGGTTCTGTTTAGTTGTTTTGTCTTTTAATATTGAAACTGTGTGTGCGACCTAGTTTCGCGGTCCTTTTTTTTTCGGAGTGGCGCATACTTTGGATTGTTTAAATACAGTGATACTGTAGTTTCTGAATTTTCTAACAACAAAGAATCTAAAATAGATCACTGCTTGCGCAAATTCTGTTATTTGTGAAATATAACAGATTACCGGCTTACAAAGGTATTGGTTGAAGTTTCTCACTGCTTTTTGGGATGTTTATGAAAATAATATACCTTTGGTCCCAGTTGAAATTAAACTAGTGCTTCAGAATATTTCGAAATTATTGTCTTAGGAAATAGAATTACCAAGAAATTTATCAAGGCTACATAGTTCCGACGCGTGATAATGCCTGCTGCTCACACCAGTGAAATACGTAGGTGTGATTAGTGTAACGTGTGATAAGTTCCATCAACACCCTCACAGTAAAGGGTGAAGTGCTTCGTTAGTGCAGGACATCGTTGAATCCCACACTTCAGTTGCAAGGAAGCGTTGCTGAAGGACTTTTGTAAGTTGAACTATTTCCTACTGGTTATTACTTTAAATATCTATCCGTTGCTTTACCATATCTTTGTCGTTCTGATACCTTTTACAATAGACTTGCATGCTATTTTAAAACATAGAAAAAAAGAAAGAAAGAAAAATCAATACTACTAAATTACTCATACCAATTGTGTCTTACCTATTTATTTACTGAATTACTCATATCAATTGTGTCTTACCTATTTATTTTTTTTACATTTTGTCTGATTTATGTTTAATTGGTGTGTGAGGAAACGTTTCTGCTACTCCCCAATATTACCTCACTTTGTACTAAACATTTTTCTGTATTGCTTTTACCGTTGTTATATTATATAGTTTATCTAAACAGTTTCTTTTATTTACATTCTACAAAGTACTGAATAACTTAGACGTTTCATTGCTGCTATGCTTATTCTTTTTTTTCAGGTTTGCTTAACTAATTAATTTTATTGCAGGTATTATCACTAACTCCTTACGGCCGCGTACATGGTATGTTGGTCTGCTTTCTACAACCCCCCCTACTCTCCGATTGAGCCCGGTCATTTCTTCTTTGATTTTCTTTTTGTTACGCACGGCTACGAGCCAACGTAACATCACTTTGGCGCCCAACGTGCCTGCCACGAAAAAAAAAACGTAACAAACGTGCTCACATCATCACTCTAATTATGATCATTGCAAGTAACCGACGTATGATCATTGCAAGTAACCGATGTCTGCTCAATTTCTGTTTGGATTTGCAACTCTTCATCTAAAACCTGGTTAAATTCCAGCTCGGCACTTTCTAGTCTCTACAATTAAGCAGAATTTAGTTTATTAATTTATTACTTTGGTGAAGAATTAACCTCCGAACTAAACGTATTCTCTGTCAACAAGTTTGAGTGTTCAATTTGTGCATCACCACCATATGGAGGGCTTAAACCTAAAATTGTCTTTTTGTTGATGATGGACATAATAAGGTCAAACAGCGGGTCCATTGTTGGGGTCGTACTGGGCCCCCCTCCAGTTCCACATAGATTTTCTTTTTCAATAGCTGCCCTCTTATGACAAAGTCGCTTTTGGTTTTCATAGCAGCTCTTTATACTATCGGCGGACCGCTTTATTGTGGATGATGCATTATACTCGTTGGTAACAGTCATCCAAGCTTCTTCTTTTTCTCTCCACGTCACGGAATCGGTTTTTTTACATTCAATAATTGATTTATAACGAGCTATTATTCTCAGTAATTTCATTTTATCTTCAAGTGTGAAATTTGGCATACGAATTCTTTTTTTTGCAATACTCATTATTTAAATGATTGAAAAATAGCAAACTTTCTTTAATATAATTGTCCAAACACACACGCGCGATGGTTGACTTGACATGCAAAAAAACAGTAGCATTTTAAAATGTCACACATTGTAAAGTGGATTAATGTTATTCAATTATCCTAGTTAAATACCAAAACTCCCTAGATGTATGCGATGATGCCAAATTCATCAGTTGTTTAGTTAACCGAGACGTAAATACATTACGGTGCAATAACTCTTCACATAAACCAGCACTTAACTTTAACCGTCGGTTAGCTAACCCATAAACTAACAGGTAGCGGTGCAAACGGCCCTAAGTCTTGTAAAAGATTATAGGGCAGTTAATAATTCATGGGTGAAGGCAATTGTAATTGAAGTATTAGGAGTAAGGAAGTACTTATGTAAGTTAGTAGGGGGTAGCAATGTAGTTTGGAAACGACATGTTGATCAAATGTTAAAGAGTGGAAATGAAAATAATCAATTAGAAGAAGGTACAAAGCAACCTTGTGTTTCAACGTGGCACATTCCGGAGCAAAATGATACAGATATTAAGGATAAGTTAGTGTCTCTTAGTAATAGTAATGAAATCGGCGAATCTCAGGATACTGTAGTTGTACCTGCAATTGTGACTAAAATACCAGAAGATGTACCACATCATGTAACGGTGACGGGGTGGAAAATAAAAGTACGGATAGAGTAAGTGATAGGTCCAGGCGTCAAATTAAACTGCCTAACCGTTTAAATTTGTAAGTTGGCTAGGACTTGTATTGTACAGATATCTCCTTTAGTGTAGTTAAGCTTAAGGGGGAGGACTGTAATGTATTAGAGACACAGCCAAAATAATGTTGTATGATTTATGTCAAATGTCAGTACGTATTCTCTAGGGCGTACTGTAATGTAATATACCGCGTTTTGTATTAGCGCTTTTTATTTGAATATATCCAGCAAGTTTGAGGTCATCTTGTCTTTATATATTACAGTAATCACAACTATATTTATTTTCTAAGTACGAGTCCTAGTTCAGTTTTTGATAATGTTACGTATTGTCGTTCTTCACTATGATCACAGTAGGTTTTATTGAATGTAACATTAATGCTACTGGTATTTTAACAATGATTATTTAGTTCTATAAGCTCGATTAAATAAAGAAATAACTCTACTTTTTGTATATTGTTTTGATGGTTTCTTTACTTATAAAAATAGTACATTATATACCTTTACTTGAAATAGTAATTAAAGGTGTACCCATAGAGTACATATTTATCTATGGGTGTACCTGATCTGTTGCAATTATAGTAAATCCAGTAGCTAATATAATATTACAAAATGACCTACCTTCGAGAGAATTTTTCTAAATGTTAAGATCTGTAAAATTGTAAATATTAAAATTACAAATAAAATATACATCTATAAAATACAAACCTAAACGTTTGTGAATTCTACATTCTCTACTGCAAATGTAAAATTATAAATTGTTAAATATGGAACTAACCTAAATCTTTCATATAATGAACCATTGCAGTTCTATTCTATATACTTACACTATATAATTCAGAAAATGACTGTTTTATACTAGGTTATCCAAAAGTCCCGCAACACCAAAATATTTTTTCTGGAAAAACTTTTCATACAAAATATTTAAGATTGTCCTCCAGCTATCTGGTTGTAGCCTTAAAGTTGATCTTGAAGGTCAAATCGTTGTCAAGTTCACTTTTTTGAATAGACACCCCTATTTTTTATTGCGGATTCGGAAAGAGCACAAAATTTTATACAGGTCCTTGACCTTGGCCATGACTTGAGATGACCTTGAAGACAATTGAGTTGATTAAGAAAAAGTATTTCCAATATTTTAGGTTTTCTGTAAAAAATTTTTACACATGTTCAAGATTGTGCTCCACCTAACTGATTGTGACCTTGAAGTTGACATTGACAGTGAACCTGAAGGTCAAATCGTTTTTAGGTCAATTTTTCAAATAGAAACCCCTATTTTTTATTGCGCATTCGGAAAGAGCACAAACTTTTCCAAATTACCATGACCTTGATAGTGACCTTGAAGAAAATTGAGGTTAATTTAAAAAATATTTTCAGGCAAGGTGGTAAGTGTTCCTAGCCAGTTAAGGCAAGGTGGTAAGTGTTCTTAGCCAGTTAAGCAAAGTGGTAAGTGTTCCCAGCCAATTAAGGTAAGGTGGTAAGTGTTCTTAGCCAGTTAGGGCAAGGTGGTAAGGGTTTTCAGTCAGTTGAGACAAGGTACTGGTATGCTCAGTAAGTGATGTCTAAGAAGTGTGTATAGGGAAGCAGTGAAGGTACTCCCAATTAAAACAGGGTGGGGTGATTTGTACTTCTAGCCAGCTACAGCAAGCTATTTTGTGTCTATTTTATTCAAAAATTATTTATTTAAGTAGGTGTTCGAATTGATTACCTTGTGTCTTGAAACTTAAGTGAACCTTATAATTTTTCTTTATTTAATTTAATTATGGAGTAGGTCAATTAGTGAACAAAACCTCGGTGGACCCACGAGCTTTACTATATTCGCGGCTTAGTCTGGGAGTTACCCCAAGGGTGAGCAATGAGATTGGGCGTGGATATAGGGTGGGCTCGACTACAAACGGGGACAAAAAAAAGGGAATGAGCGCCACTGCATCTATATAGACAATAAATAAAACTAAAGTATCCTACAGGAAGACGCAGAAACCTATAGGATATAATGATTATCAAAAAGCATGCAAATTAAAATAAGCAATACCTCTGGAAACCTCTTGGACCTCTGCTTCAACTTCTGCGATGTCAGACCTGCAAGAAAATGTCACACAAAAAAAAATATAAGACACTGTTTGTGTCTTACGACAACAAAATATTTCGGTCTTTATAGATCGACTGTCCCGAATTCAAAATCTCAACAACACCTTCCCTATGAAAAAATACTTTACTGAAAATCACTTACTCTGTTTCTAATACCTAATACTGTATCAACTTTTTTCTAAGTTCCACTTTCAAAATTTAGTTTATCTAATTTGGATAGTATTAATTTCAATTAGTGAAATAAAAAGACAAAAGTTTTAAATCAAAGTATAATCTAAATGTAATTCTCTTTTGTTGCAAAAATTATTTATAAAAAAATTTGATAATCAATATAAAATAAGTTTCAAAAATCTCTGAATTTGTTTCTCTACATAGAGAGATCTTAACATTTATAAATTATTTAATACAGTCGGTTCTTAAACATCCATAAAACAGATCTGTTCTGGCTTACAAAATTTCTCTAAAGAACTTATTACACAAAAAGTTGATATGGCTCAAACATTATATGAAATTAAAGAAAATCAGTTCAACATATGTTAGAAGCAGCATTGATATTCTACTAATCACATAGCATATTGTAAGTAAACATCTTTCAATCAGAAGTGAACTTTATACTTATTTTTCTCAATTAACATGTGCATTACTTACGTGCTTTGAAGAACAACTTTTAAATTATCTAAAAGTTCAAAAATTCCTCTTATAAAAAAATTTAGTTCTGAACAAAAAAGGTATTTGCCCTATTAAGTTACTAGGATATAATTCTCTAACTGGTTTTTATATGGGATTTAAGCATAAACATATCTTGCAAAAAAATTTAACATTAACATTCTTTAATAAAAGTTTTCTATAATTTGGAAAACGTTAAATCAAAGCCTTGACCGTAATTAATACGTAAAATTAATTCTCAACAAATAGTTTTATAAGTACCTGAATGGTTTTGTTTTAACTGCTCGACGGTGATGCTGGTAAATGCGCTAGACCAACCAAAACAACATAATACTCCATCTTATTGAAGTTTAAAAAGGTACGAAATTGGCATTTACTAGATACTGCATTCTTACATGATCAGCTCCACAGACAGCTTCAAAACGAGTGGTCCCACCATACATAATTACGCTCTAATAACATTACATGGAATTCTGCTTGACATACAAACGATTTAAATTTTCAATTCTACCATACTCAAACGTGCTTCCTTAAAATTTTATTCTTCATACAAGCATACTTAAAGGTGTCTACCTAAATGTGCTAGGGAAATTAAAGCATCTATTAGTTTTATATAAAACAGTTTTATTACACAAATCTCACCACTAACGGACTTCTATCATCACGTGCTGTTACTGTTGGCTCTTAGTTGTCTGGGCGGCATTGCAAGAGCTCTTTTTGCAAAGCCTCCACACGACAACCTTTACACCTTCTCCGATGATAGGGCAATTCTGATCCCACACTTGCAGCAAAAAGTTCCGCATCTTCAAACGAAGCGTACCTCCTCGTTGTTGCTTGCAAGATGGCTGTGTTTGCCTTCTTGTCAACACTCTAGCTATAGCGTCACCTTACGCGCAGGCGTTGTGTCTAGCAATTGCACAAATGGGCTTCAGAATGCCTGTAGCTTATGCAACTCAAGTTACGATCAGGGTATTTGCAGATATCAAAAGCGTAGGATTCACTATTAAATATTTTGTATACGTGAAGATAATGTAAAAATGAAAAGAGGTGTTCTTCCTTATAGCAAATTAAACTATTTAGCGATTTCACGCTAAAATTCGTAAAATAACAACGGCTAGAAACGTTTTTCTTTAGAGATTTTAATGTAACAAAAGTTTTTGTTACAGTCTCTTGGCAATAGGCTATTCGATTGTAAACAGTGGTAACAGCTTTGCGAATGGTTTCAGGATCAATAAGAGCTATCTCGTGCCGTATTCGTTGTTTGAGCTCCTCTACATCAGCTGGTTTAGTGCGATAAACTCTATCTCTAAGATAACCCCATAAAAAGAAATCGAGTGGAGTAAGATCGGAGATCTTGCTGGCCATTCAGTTTCTCCGCGGCGTCCTATCCACCTATGTTGAAAGACTTCATCAAGAAAATTTCTGACACATAGCGCGAAATAAGGAGCGGCTCCCTCCTGCTGGAACCAGGTCTCACCAAATTCGTCAGTAATATCTTAAATAGCAGGTACTATTTGATTCCTTAGCAACTCTTCATATTTAATTCCAGTAAGCGTGCCGTCAATAAAGAATAGTCGAATTATGTGGTTATCTAAAATACCTGCCCAAACGTTAACCTTTTGAAGGTATTGAGTACAGCATGTGTCCGTCACCCATCTGGGGTTTTTGTCGCTCTAGTAATTCATATTGTGCATATTTACGCTACATTTAGGCAAAATGTGTCTTCACTATTTCAATTGCTTATTTAAAATTGTTTAAAATATTTAACCCAAACCAATTGAAAGGTAAACAAACGATTATACACTTGTTTCTCGCACATGCGTAGTATTATATATAATTAGAGTACGCGAGTATCTAAACGCTCGGTAACGCAAGCCAGGGACATCCCCCCCCCCGCACTCGGGCGCAAGGGAAAAATTGCAGCTGCTATTACAGTTTATTTAAACCAATAGTTAAAGGGCTAGCCTATTGCATGAATCTACAATTATATAATTCAAAAGGTGGCTGCACTTTTATTATTATTATTATATCAATTAATCAATCAATCAATTTATTAGTTCATAAATATACCATGCAGGTGTTGAACATGTCATTAATATTATAAACACATTTATATGCATATACACATACATACATATACATACACACATACATACATACATAGAAGATGGAGTATACCAATAAATACGTACAAATAAAAGGTAGTGTATACACTAAATTCAGTTATATTATAAAATCTCCAATCTTACAATAGAAGAAAAGTTATGGATAAATCAAGTTAAATTAAATTAGTTGCTTCTGTCTGCAAAGTAATCATCAAGAGTATAATAGGCCTTTTTTAAAAGGAAGGTTTTTAATAAGCTACAAAATGCGTTATTATCCTATACAGATTTAATGCATATTGGCAAAGCATTGAATATTTTTTTTCCCATATAAAAACCATAATGATTTAATTAAATGTGATTTTGGAATGTGTAGGCGTAGGTCTGTTTTGCTAGCTCTAGTAATTGTATCCAATCTAACTATAGTTGCCTGTGATGACTTGTGTTTTTGAAGCAGTTTTGCAGTTTCGAAAATGTAAATGCAGGTTAAGATGAGAATACTGTTATCTATAAAAAGAGGTTTATAGGAGTCTCGATTAGCGGCTTTATAAATGTAACGCATGGATCTCTTTTGTAAAATAAATATGGATTTTCATTTCTCTTGTGATGTTGCCCCTCCCCAATAAACAATGCCATATCGTAAATAAGATTCAATTAAAGCAAATTAGGCCCGTCGTGCTATTTCGCTACTAAGTTCAAATGCTATTGTACGAATTGCAAAACAGTTTTTTAAAAGTTTTTTAGAAAGTATGTCTATGTGAGTATGTCATTTCAAAGTGCTCTCAATATAAAGACCCAAAAATTTTGTTTCAGTAGTTGTTGAAGAGTAGACTGTCCAATGGCAATCGGTTGTAGTGTTCCATTGAAGGTTATGATTTTCGTTTTATAGAGATTTAAGCTTAGATCATTACTGTTGTACCACTCCATTATTCTTGCAATATCGTGTTGTATCGTGTTTGCGAGAACAGTTACATTTGAATCGGACCATAATATACATGGGTCATTAGCAAATAATGTACAAGCTCCTGAAATATTGAGCTGAAAAATGTCATTAATATAAAGTAAAAATAGGACAGGCCTTAAATCAGATGCTTGCGGTACTCCGCATGATACAGGAATGGGCAAAGATAGTTTATTAGAGCTTTTGACTATTTGCATTCTGCCTTCTAGGTAAGTTTTAAACCAGTTTAACGCTACCCCACGAATTCCATATAATTCTAATTTTTGTAATAAGAGTTTATGACTAACACAGTCAAAAGCTTTTGAAATGTCACAAAACATTGCTGAGACTATTTTATTATCATTAATAATGAAATAAATGTTATCTAGTAAATTGAGTATAGCATCATTTGTGTTTAGTTTATTCCGAAATCCAAATTGAATAGGCGATAATATATTAAACTTATTTAAATAAGTCAAGAGTCGTAATTTCACAAGTTTTTCTATTATTTTAGATAATGTTGATAATAGTGCTATGGGCCTATAGTTAGAGACATCTAAAGGATTACCACATTTATGTAATGAAATAATTATTGCTGTTTTGAGGGCTGATGGGAACTGCCCTACGTTAAAGGATTCATTAATTATGTCTAGAAAGATTTCCTTTGCGTTACTTGAAAGATTATCAATAATTTTTAAAGATATGTTATCAATGCCTACTGAGTTTTTGTTTTTTATTGAGCTTATGGCAGCTATTAGTTCAAGAGGTGTCGCCGAGTAGAAGAAAAAATTTAGATGCGAGTATGTTTGCTTTATATGTGTCCAAAAAATTTTGGGGTCTAATTTACCATTAATTGATGAGGAGAGCTTGGTAGCAACTGAACAGAAATAGGAATTTAAATAGTTAGGATTTAATTCAACTTTATCTTTATCATTTCGTTTCACGTCCGTGCTTCGTAGCTCATTTATAATAGTCCATGTTTCTTTCGATTAATTATTTGCATTGTTTAGACGATTGTTATAATACATTGACTTAGCTAGCTTAACGGTAGTTATATAGATCATTCTATATTTGGAGAAAGGTTTTATTGTGAATATATTTTTTCATGTGACTAAAGAAGCGTAAATTTTTTGAAGAAGTTTTTATTCATATAGTAACCCACGGACTCGTGGGTATTACTCGCCATTTTAGTTGCTTCTTTAAAATTGATCAAACCCCACCAGTTCTACATTACAAAGACGTTATATTACATAACATGAACGTATTGAAGTGGTATAGTAGGGAGACACTATAACAATGCTTTTCTTAATGAAAAAATGGCATCAAGACGTGCGTGTCAACATCAGCAAAAAGGCGGTGTATTACTTGTTATGCATGAAATTCAGTAGTTGAAAAAAAGTTTGCCCAATCAAAGACAGCTTTCATTAGATATAAGTGTACGCAATCCAATAAATTTTATTGCATCAAATGTTTTTGTCAAGTTCATACATACAAAATATGAAAGGGTCGTATTTCAGACAACGATTGTTTTTTACATTAGTTTATAAGAAGATACTTTCTTATTGTTGTTTACAATTAGAATGTAATTAAATTTACAATTTACTAACATTTCATTTCTGTGCTTGACACAACAGGGGTCTTAATATTACACGCTAAAAATATTAGCAAGTTTGCTGGGCGATGGCAATATTATATTCCATATAAAAATACAGATACTAAGAAGCATCATGTACCCAACATTTGACTTCCCAATGCTCCACCTTAAGGCACTATATTGGCCACAAAGCGAGTTTTTACCTGGAAAGTTTGAATTTTGTTAACCTTTGCTTTTCCAAGCAAGGTAGGAATTTTTAATGTGCGTCGGAACCTACATTTTACCTCTCATCCGAACGAGGGCGTATTTTTTGTGAAAAATGTCGCCTAACATTTTTCAAGCGGTCCGTGCCGGAAGTCAAACCAAGGACCTTGGGATCAGCAGTCATACGCTAACTCATCTGATTCACGCAGCCGCTTGCAGCATTGTACCACGGGACCCCAACATATACTAATGCATGGGATGCACCTGTGCTACTCGTGGGTTTAGTATCTTAGAGACGTGAGAAGCACACTTGCTTCTCATCGCAGTTAACGTTGTAACATTCGAGCCTTGTATTAAATATGTCTGCTCTACCATACAGGCGGCAGAGCCTCGATAGATTACGAGGGGTTCCTGTTTGATGGTCAAGCCCAGGGTAAAAGGATGTTGAATGGCTTTGAGAAAAAAGGATCCCTCTAAAGAGTTCTTCCAGCCAGCTAAGTTTCTTCAACTTAGGGCAGAGCTATGAGTTAGGGTCGTAGGATGGTATACAAAAAAACAAAAGGAATTTTATTGGACGCCACCGTATCTTAATGAGTGTTTTATAAGAAATTATTCGAAGATTAGATACGGAAATCTTCGAAAAAAGAAAAAAAAATTGACGACATGCAACATATACAAAAATACTTACTGTGGTCTCTGCAACCTGGAATAGGAACGACGATCTCGTGCTATCTGAAAATTTAATCACACCTAAACATTTTCCAATTAGGGCTTCATGAGAGCCTAGTCACTTTATCACAAAAATAATTATATGTAAATCACTAATCAAAATTATACCTTCAAGAAAAACTTTTAATTTTAACACCAATAATACCTTCCTTCAGTACTAAAGCTTCTAAATTATAAACAGTTTGCTTCTGTAGGACAAGCACTGATGACTTCAAAGAAAGAAGATTTTGAGACAACTTAAAATTTTTTCTATTAATTTTGTTTTTAAAAAAATATTTATATGTACATTGTTTATACAATTTATTTATACGGAGACTTTCGAAACAGTTCCGTTTTCACTATTTAATATTAATATCTAAGCATTCTTGGAATATTGTTTTATAAAATACATAAATTATTTGAGTTTTCTGTAAGAAATATGATACTTTTACTTTATGTTACAATGACTTCATGTTACTTGAATAGGATCCTTTCCAGTTCACAAAAAAATTTACATATTCAAAAGTAATTTCTCAGGTTATGGTTACACATTCTTAATAACAATTTTTAATAAAATCAAAGGTCAAAGAAAAGTACTTATTGTCGACATTGAATTATACATCAGGTGTATTGTCACCATGTGTTATACATTATAATTCGGCAAACAATTCTTATCATATCACATGTTCGATACAGCAAACCCTTTAGTACAACTTGTAACTTCAAACATAATATTATACAAAGATCTTAAAAATGTTAAGGTCAATTATGCCTTATTCAAATACTAAATTTTTAAATGAAACAAATTAATTGAACTATGAACTTTAGCAAAATTTTGAGAATTAATTTTAAACAAACTTATGTATAACTTCTTCGAAAATTTATTTGAGCATTTTACTTGAAAGTTTCTTGAAAAAATATTAGAATAAAAACGGAGGATGACTCACCGCTAACCATCTGCTATATCTGCGTCCTTACTCTTATAGTTGAGCGTAGCTGACACAGGGGTCCGGACTTAACCTTCATATTAACCAATAACATGTGCGGGTTTCTACATTCCTGCATAGTAACAATTGAAACTGCTTCTCACCTTAGTGTATGCTTTATGATTAACGATTTGATTCTTTACAATCCTTAAATTTCCATAACTTCTTTACTTGTAACTTGACTTTAATATTTTAAAATTCGGAATTATAATTATCTCCATATTTAATGATAGGTAGTTTAATCCTTAAAACGCTAAACTAAAAAATGAATAAAAACTTGAAGAGCTTGAAGAACTCCAAGAACTTCAAGAACTTGCGCTTTAATGAAACGAAAGAATAAAAATTTGGGGTAAGCTTGTGCAATACTTTCTTACCGTAAAAATATATCTACAACCATTTTAGGCCGTTGCTATTACCAAAACTAACTTATGGAACATGTTGACTCCACTTAAATAATTGTTCGGGCGGCATATTTGATTAAAAACTTGCAAGCCCCGAAAAATACGTGTCTACGGACTACATCTGATATTAAAAATGGCTTATTCCACGAGGCAACCTCAATTATACTAGTATGTGCGGGGAAGGAGATATTGAAACAAGATACAAACAACTAGAAGTTCACTTGAAGTGTGCTTTTGCTATTCTAATGTAGAGGGCGTACTATGTATGAATTTTATAATAAAAGGTTTCAATAGAAATTTAACATTTATTGATTAGGTGTATCGAACAAAACTTGTGTATTCCCAATAGAAAAAGCATTTTTCTTATCATTAATTTAATTAGGTCACTACTTGCAAAGTTTTTGGTTTCTGGATTCATGCGGACTGAGACCAAGAACCCATAATTTACTGATGTATTCTTCCAAACTCGCACTTTCACAGACTTTGAAAAATGTGTGGTTACCGTTTAACCAATGAAAAACGTTTTATGATGGTGGGAACAACGACGAGTTCATGAAAAAGATGCTTTTATTGCGGTGAGGTGTACCGGTGAATTCTCACCTGTCCAAATTATCTTAAAAGATCTCTTGCGTTTCCTAAAGTTGTAGGTTCAACAGCGCACTTCACTGCAAGAAGTTGGACAAAACATAAGAAACGGACCCCACAAAACCCTGCTCCACTTAGACGTTAGCGAAGACATACTTTAACTACAGCTCTTTATCGAGGTAAGCATTTAGTTTATTTTTTAATTGCTTTTTTTGTATGGAAATCTGTAACTGTTTGATGGCAATAATTTGCGACCTCATTTGGGGCATAATAAAATACGCATGAGAACTAAACGTAATAATTCTCTAAACGTGATCACCATGTAAACTTTTAGTAAGGTGCTGCTATTTAGCATATATAACTTTAGTTCAAAACTTTCGTACTCCAGAAGCAAAACAATTTTGGAATTATGTGAATTCTTTAACTAAAAATTGCAGTATCTCCAATTCAATGCATTATGATGATAAACATGCTGAAAACGATAAATAGTGAATTTATTCGCAGACCATTTTTCAAGAGTACACACAAATAATAATCTGAGTGAGAGATAGCCTAAGCTGTAGTCCGGATGGGATGCTAGTATACTTTATTAAGAGGTGTCGATGTATACTATGTACCCCACTATGCTTAATCTTTAGCATGTCATTATTCTATGATGCTTTTCCAGATCACTGGAAGACCAGCTACGTTACCCCAATATCTAAAAATGGGGATAAATGTAATGTCATTAATTACCGATCCATCAGCAAAATCGAGTACACTATCTAAAATATTCGAATCATTAATAACCAAATTTATTACCTGACATTGTAGAAATACTGTAATCAATCAAGACATGGATTCTCATCTGGTAGGTTTACAGAAACTTGTGGTGCGTTACTGGTGCCGCGACCCTTAATAAGTGTATGATGCTTGGGAAGGTGTAAGGCAGTCTGCTTTGACCGTTTGGAACGAGAGCACGGGTTCTCAAAATCCGATAGGACGTCACGTGTTGTATTGTTCACGTGACCAGCAAGTACATGTGCTGGAGATGTAATATTATAAGGTAATATTAATTTGATTACTAAGTAGAGTAGTAGCATTGTTCGCAAACCGCAGATTATGTGGTTTACATTCTTGACAACGCCATATTTTCGTTTCGTTATATTTAATTAATGGTTGGATATTAAATTTAAGTCTCGATTCCTTCAATACTTCTACGCGCCTGAGTGGAAGAGAATTATTTCATGTTTACAATAATTAATAAAGACATAAATTTTACGTATTCTTTTATTCACTTCCCGACTGGCTAGGTCGAGGCAAAATTTTATAATCGATGGACATGTACCCAACTTCGTAAGGGTAAAGAAGGCATTTCAATTGGCGCCCAAGGTAAGTTCGAACCCCACAACCCTGAGATTAAGAGTCTCATGCTCTACCGACTGAGCTAGCCAGGCAAAATTTTATCATTGAAGGACATGTACCCAACTTCATAAGGATAAAGAAGGCGTTTCAGACTAATCTTTTTCTTTATCAAAACGATATACTTGTTGCTATGGAAAATGGTATCCAAGGGAACTCGACTCAACAGATTTTAGCAAGTCCTTGACAGAGTCAATCGTGCTAGCCTAATTATTAAATTAACAGATACAGCGTTTCTCTAGTGGTTTATAAACTGGTTATATAGCTATTTGATCTCTCGTATGTTGTGCTTTCCTGCGTTTTTTTACCATTGCGCAATTGTTTAATATAACGTATAATTACGCGGCAAATCACGCGTCGCCTTGCATCAAATATCAAACACGTTTAAAAGTGATGCAATGGTCAAATTTTATGCACAATATAAATAAAAGCAATGTACTCACTTAAATCGCACTTTACCGCCAAATCCCAGGGTCATTTCGTTGTGGGTCACATCACACCATTGCTGAGTCAGATTTTATCCGTCCATCCTAACTCTATGCATTCGTAGGGAAACGATAAAGACAACCAGGTAGAGGTACACGAACGTAAAGTAGAAAGGAACCTACATTCTAAAAAGAGAAAAGACACACACGCAACCCCGGTAGTTGTTTTTGGCTTCAGGTCTCGTCGCTTAATGGCGTCCTTTCACACACTCCGCACCTGCGCATTCTTTTGCGCAAACGTAACTGTCCGGAATGACAGAAATTTACAAGTCCATTAAAAAATATTCGCGGGAATTTATTTACAAATTATAAGAATGTACATTGCGACATTTGGAATGTAACACGTATATAATTGGTGAAAATTAAAAAATGACGTCTCTTCGCAATCGAAGTTATTTCAAGATTTACTCAAAGATTCCACTTGGCAGCATTACTATTCGTCTATATAAATGATATTGTTATTTGCAGATGGCTTGAAAATGTACGCACCTATCTGCAATGTAACATCTACAAAATGATATTAGTAGTGTATTATGGGCGTAATCAGCACCACATTTCCACCAGCATCCACATTTCCACACACATCTGGACCAAAAAGTTTTCTTCGACTAACCATTTTTCATCTTTCGAGATAAATATATCTTAAATTTTTATCTTTCGAGATAAATGAGCATCCACATTTCCTCCCACGAGATAAACCTATTTTTAAGATTTTTTACCGCTAACATGCTGGACCAAAAAGTTTTCTTCGACTAGCCATTTTTTTATCTTTCGAGATAAACCTACCTTGTTTGGTATTAATTAATATTAGATTTTCTCAGCTACCCGAATCTTTAAGAATTTTTAGATTGCATCACCCCAAGGAGCTACCCCCATTTTAAGATTTTTACCTATAGCGACTTTTGAGCGTTCTTATAAATTTTCTTAGTCATGCAATACATCTTGTTAGCTTAGAATTTTATTGCAGAATCTGTAAACAGATTTAAAATCGGACTACTCCTTACAAAGTTACACTTTAAGCTCTCAAACCTCTAAATTTCGCCTTTGCTTTATAAGCAAAACTAACAAATAGTTTTCCTCGTCTAGCCAATGCATCTTTCGAGATAAACCTACCTTGTTTGGTATCAGTTAATATTAGATTTTTCTCAGCTACCCGAATCTTTTTATTTCTAATTTTCAGATCTCCGCGGCTAGCTCTTTTTCAACGTCTTAAAACCGTAGAAATTGTTTTGTGAGCCTTAGAATTTTGGTGTTGAAAATAAAAAACTAAACATATTAAATAAAATTTATTGATAAAATAGCCGCCACTGAACACCTTATCCATCTAACGTATTGATTTTTTTAAATAATATTAACAAAAACGCTAGTTCGCAGGATCTGAAATTTGTGTAAACAAGGATGAACTCCATTCAACGGTACATCAACTACTTATTTTCTCTTTAGGAATATACACCAGAAACTTGTATGCTTTTAATTAATTAAAAGCAGAAAGTTTTGTCCGGAAACGCTACTGTAAAATATATAGAGCAAATAAATTATTCCCTGAATGTGTTTTCAATTGCAATAACTGACTATACAATCACAATTTAAATTACACTTTATTTAACTAAGTTACTTTAAACAAGAAATTACCGCATCCAAAAATTCCAATGCATGCTTAACAATAATGTAGAAATGGCAAGGTCGACTTTTGATGTCCAATGTAATGTGTTTTAAATATCTAAAAAGAAAGCGCATTTTGCTGGTATGAAATCTATGTAATTTCTCCTGTAATGAAAGAAGAATGCATTCGTAATTGAAAATGCGTGCTACAACTTTCGCTAGATACCAGCCATGTATGTTAATTAGAAATTTTGTGTATGACATCATTAACTACCTAAATTCCAGAATTAACAAAAATGTAATAAACCAGATTAAGTACTGTTCAATAATAATCAGAGTGAAAGTAAATGGGTCTTATTACCTAAATTACCTTACGTGACGCGGTAGAAGCATTATAACGCAAATTCCGGAAACTTCCAATGTAGTATTAATAAAATTGTAACTCGTAATCCAACAAATATTCTAGATTTCTTAACGAACATTTGAATGCTGTTTTATAATTTCTTTTCTTGGACTTTCTATTAATTATGTTTGTGCATTTGAAATCGAAATATAATTGTTTGTAGATTACCAATAACACGAGGCGCTGAAAAGTGCGTATTTACGGAAAATACAAACCTCATTTAGTAGTATAATTAACGGAGCTTAACAGTGGACGATGTTACACCACGACATTAAATGGCATGCTTGAATATTTTCTTTGGAAACAATCGAAGATTGCCGAAGACACTCGAAGAGTGCACAAACGCGGTCACTAAACCACAATTAATAATCGCCTTTATAGGTTTAACATTTTTACCATTACCAATGACTTTAATTTCTTATTGGAGAATCCTTATTCTCCACGCACTGTTGCGTAGCTGGATGCCCACCCCTTTTGGGAATATATGCTCGTTATAGGTTGTAAGACCCTCGGTTTTACTTAACTACACTTTGTGAGATCCCTTTAATCTTTTTAATCGTGTCCTTCTCGCGCACAATACAGTAGGACTTAGCCTTACTACCTACAGATTCTAACACCAAGTCACCGTAAAACTCGTCTTTAAATTTCCCCACAACTTTTTGTTAACATGCGGTAAATTGTGTTTATTATTTGCGGGGTACACCACTTTAAAATAAAAACAGGATAGTTTAATACGTCTATTAATAATTTATGGTAATGTTGGCGATACAAATATGTAAAAACAAACTTTATCAAGAAAATATAATGTTTTAATAGAATACATACACGTATTGATAACATCTATAAACCGCTGTGGTAACCAGAGTCTGGCGAATCTGGGATAGCCAAATCTCTAAACATTTGCGCAAGCGATTGCCTTGCAGTTGCATCTTTTAAGTACTGAATGGGGAAACATTTAATAATTTCCAACACTGTCAAGTAATTTAAATTGCTGCAATCATTAGACAGAGAAATAATGGCACTGCTCTCTCCCTCTAATAACGTTTGAACCCTTTCTTCCTCCGTTGTATTTCCACATACTTTTTTTATATCAGCAACAAATTTTTCGTAAAATTCTGGAAAGTTTCTACACCTTAACTCAACCATTTTAAAACAGATCAATTCTCGCAAATTTAATAGCTTGATGCACTCGTACGCAGGTAGGACAATAACATTCCCATCTTTCGTAATCTTCATATTATATAAATTCTCTTTTTCAAAATTGTTCAACAACCATATACTTCTATTAAAGGCTGTGCTCAGCTGCAATTTGAAATCTTGATCCAATTGTATGTCAACAACATCGTTTCCAGTAGTCAGACTATTTAATCGTACTTGTTTTGAGTCTTGAGCAAATTGGCGAATTTGAAATTCTACTTGAAAAGTACACAATTTCTTCCAATCGAAGTAAGAGAATGTTATCGTAGAATCAGCACACATACCACTACAGCAAATCACTTGGATGACAGGTTGAAGACCACCATATAAATCAAAACCAACTTCTAATATATGGTGGTGATAATTTGAAGGAAATTCGCCTAACCTATAGGTTGACTTACCAACCAGTTGGTTGATATTTAATTGTGGTACTCACACATCACTTGTAACGTCAACACAAGAAAAATCCATCTTTAATTTATAATTTTAATCAAACTCGACGATACTTTGACGACTAATGCACTGGAACATAGCTCTCGCCTTTTATGCCGATGGTCGAGCGTGCGCAGCTCCTTATTATATTAGTTGGCGTTATATGCAAGTCTTGACTGGAAAAGTGACGTGTATAATTGTTTATAGTGGGTTTTACCTGTATGTATTTAACCACCAACGCCATTTTAGAATTATTAAACAAAATTACTCTTAGCAGTATTTTTAATATACCATCGTGTAAGATTTCAATTATTATTGTGTTTTCCTCAGGTTCTCAAATCCCTCGGAATTTTTTCAAAATCGAATGACCCTTACTGATTTGCAGATTAACCTTTTGTAAGCACCGTATATAATTCATCTTTAATCTATTTCTAAACCGTATCGCTCTGTCTTTTGAGATAAACCCTGGTGTAACCCATAAAATTAGTATAGAATTTTCCTGGGTAATTGAAATTAATTATCAGGTCTTTTAAAATAGTTCCAACAAAGACCTGTATATATTGTATTAATATTCAAAACCTATCAGCAAAACACCTTTGCATTTTTATTTAGATTTAGCTCGATAATAGAGTTAAACTTCAAAAATATTTATTAGTGGTTAGAATTGTTAAAATTTTCAATTAGTGAATCCACATACAAATGATTAAACCAAAAGGTATAATACATACATTAATTCTGCACGGTGACCTAGAAAGTGGTTGGATAATTTATTTTAAATGTAGTTCAACATAAGACGTAAATTCTAAATAAATTTGGTGAAATGTATGATCATTAGCCTTGCATTGTTTGTCGATGACGTCTGACTAATAATTTAATAAAAGCACTTTCCACAATTCTAGTTAATATACGGGAATACACATTCTATAATTTGATTTAAATTGGGTTAATGTAAGGACAAATTATACTTATACTTTCTCTATGTACATAAATACGGGGAAATGATGCCAAAAGTTCATTTTAAGTTTATTTTGTAAAGCGTAAAGTCGTTTATAGTGTAATTAATAGTAATACTGAATTTTCAGTCTTTGGTTTAAAATTTCGTGTGAGGACTATCGACAAAGAAGAGTAAGTCTTAGTTTGAATTTTGCAAACGTAGAAGAAATTAATATTTACATGTATAATTCAAAACTGTTAATCAACAATTTTTCTAGAATGAACATCTTAAGTATTGCGTGCAGTGTGTGCGAAAATGTTTTACTGGATGTGATGCCATAAAAACACAACGAAAGGCACATCGAGATGGTTTATTTCAGGAGGAACTAAAAATTACAGCCAATGAGTGGGAACAAATTAAGGATTTGGAAAACCAATCGACCGCAGCGCATAAAGAACGTATAAACACCGCAATTCAGTTAGAACGAACCAAGTTACTATTTGAAAAACCATACACCATAACAAAATCTTCTTCCAAAATCATAATTGTAGGTCTGAACCCATTCGACGATTACAAAATAATTTTTAGATTTGTTGACACCATTTCGCAGAGCGTACTTGATGTATCCCTCAACGTATTTAGGAAGTTTATATCAAATCTTCCACACATTATACGCACTATGGAAGTTGGCATGCAAAATCAGATATGCAAATTCGACAACTTGCGTTTTATTTAAATAAGAATTGTTTAGTGAAGATGATGACATTTGATGGGAATTATATGATATTTACCAAAGGAACTTTAGAGCACTTTTAGGGTATCTCAGATCGTTCTCAACCATGCTAATACTTTAAAAGAACTAACGGAAAAGGGTACTCCTAATATAGATCTGTTTCTGTTAGATGTCGCAATGGAAAGATATAATAGGAATGATGTTCCACAGAATCTCGCACATGATGTAATTAAAACAAATACAGTAATAGTGATATTGGGGCCATATTATACGAATTTATAAGAACCTACCCAAGATTGTTTGAAAACAGTATTTGTAAACAAGTTGAGTATATGGAAGAATACAACAGGTTTCCATTCCACGCATTTACGAGCGATGTTTAAATTTTAAGCCGAAGACTGAAAATTTTGTAACACTATTAATTACACTTTTGTTTTCTTATAAGTTTCTAAACTGTTGTATTTCAACTACAGATATTAATAGATGTCAATGAAATTATGTTATAGTTTTAAATAAAACGATTCTGATTAATAATTTTGTAAAACGTTTATAACACCCTTTTAATAAATAATACACATCTTTGTTATAATTCTTTTCATAATTACTTAGATATCCATTTCAGTTACGTGGACATTTGAAAAATTAAACAATACCAATGTATGCTTTATATTTTAAAACATAAACAAGCTAATATATACAAAATAATTTCTAAAATCACATCATTCATTTCTTATGATAACAGTTGTGGTGGTTAAATTTTTATTTTAAAACTTACAATTTAGTATATATTCCATTTGAATATCTGCCAACAGTTTTATAAACCCCATCTCCTCGATTATTTCCATAAAATCATCCAGATCCTCGGGCAATGATAACACTGCAGTACAGTGCTGTATTGCTTCCTCGTATGACTGACACATAAGACATTTTCTCCATCTATCGAAAAGCGTTGCCCACATTCTGCTTTTTTTACTCGTAGAGCATTGCGAAATCTTCGAATAACCGCGGCGCTGGCCTAACCTATTAATTTTTCCTTTTATCTAACCTAAGTCCACACTTGGTTTTTAATGGAAAAACTCATTAAAAAGCAATTAGTGCTAATGGGTTTTTAATGAGAAAACTCATTAAAAAGCAATTAGTGCTAATGGGTTTTTAATGAGAAAACTCATTAAAAAGCAATTAGGTCATATGGTCATGTGGTCATGTGGTCATGTGGTCATGTGGTCATATGGTCATGTGGTCATGTGGTCATATGGTCATATGGTCATATGGTCATGTGGTCATGTGGTCATATGGTCATGTGGTCATGTGGTCATATGGTCATATGGTCATGTGGTTATGTGAGCAGGGAGATTAAATTTGGTATATAAGGAAGTAGTTTTGGGTGAGCTTGGTTATAGTAAGACATTTTTCGAAAGATGTCGCATTCAAGCAATCAGTGGTGCTCCAAACAATCTATTACAAAAGCAGCAGAGGATATCCTGGATGGCTCGAGTTTCTACGCTGCTAGTAAAAAAATATAATATACCTAGAACAACGTTATGCAGATATGTTAAAAGGTTGCAGAACGTGAAGAAATTACATAATTCCAACGATGCATCCAGAGATGTTATACCAGAAGTTAAAATACCTATACAGAATTATAATAACTTTGTTATTGCTAATGCAAAAGAGGATGGTAAACATGGTCCTTTGTTCCCGTCTAACATACGAGCTATATTCGTGGGACCATCGAGTTGTGGGAAGACCAACGCTTTAATATCTCTGATCTTGCACGAGAACGGTCTTAGATTTCAAAATGTCTATGTATTTTCGAAGAGTTTGTATCAACCGAAATACGAATTGTTAAGAAACGTTTTTACACCATTAAAAGAAGAAATTGGTTACCATGAGTTTGAAAATTGCGATGATTTGATCGAACCCGGAGATACCAAAGAAGATTCAATTATGGTTTTCGATGATATACCTGCAAACGAGCAAAGTAAAATCACTCAGTTTTTCTCGTTCGGTCGACATAAAGCAATAGATTCGTTCTATCTATGTCAAACTTACGCTAGTGCCTTAAAACATAGACTCAGAGATAACGCCAATGTAATCGCATTATGGAAACAGGATGAAACCAATCTCGGACATATCTTTTCGGATCATATAAGTGGTGACATGATATATCCGAAATTTAAAGAAATGTGTTTACAGTGTTGGGGCGACTCAAAACATAATTTTATAACTGTTGTTAAAGATTTTGATTTGGATAATGGTCGATATAGGAAGAATTTCGACGAGTATATAAATATTTGATATTATTCAAAAAAAGTTAGTTCCCATCCAAAGTTTCATGATGACGGAGGTTAACAATTTTATTGCGAATAAACGCAGTCTTCATCTTATGCAGGATGCTGTACGAAAAAAGTTTGTAGCGTACAAAAAAGGAGATGCTACATCTCAGCAAAAATTCAAAGAGGTGCACAAACAATTGATCGATCCACTGCAAATAACCGCTTCCCAGTTGCAATCGATCACCGAAAAAATCCCCATACCTACAACAAAGGTTAAAGTCGAAAACATGGACGTACCTATAAAGAAAATTAAGCAACTCGTTCCAGAAGAACCGTTCCATCTTTACTATGCGGATGTGTTAGCTAGAGACGAAGACGAAAATATATACAAGTCGGTTATGGAGTAAAGTATAACCGTCAATTGATACGCATAGTTTAGGAAAAAGTATGTAGGAAATTGATTTAGAAAACAGTGACACAACCTAAAATAATAACGTTTATCTAGAGACTAGAGGTCTAACAAGAGTTATAATTATTTTTAAAGTCCTTAGCATTTTGTTAAGGAATGTGATAGATTAATTCATAGAATACATTCCCTACCTGTTGCTTCGTGCGTGCACACAAATCGGGTGCAATCGGTACATATCCGAATAGGAGTAGCTCATATAAAAGGACTGTTCGCGTAGAAGTTATTATTTGTTGATTGTACGGTTCAAAGAGACAATATAATAAATATGTATAAAGACTTTGGAGAGGTTATTCGAAGATTTCGCAATGCTCTACGAGTAAAAAAAGCAGAATGTGGGCAACGCTTTTCGATAGATGGAGAAAAATGTCTTATGTGTCAGTCATACGAGGAAGCAATACAGCACTGTACTGCAGTGTTATCATTGCCCGAGGATCTGGATGATTTTATGGAAATAATCGAGGAGATGGGGTTTATAAAACTGTTGGCAGATATTCAAATGGAATATATACTAAATTGTAAGTTTTAAAATAAAAATTTAACCACCACAACTGTTATCATAAGAAATGAATGATGTGATTTTAGAAATTATTTTTGTATATATTAGCTTGTTTATGTTTTAAAATATAAAGCATACATTGGTATTGTTTAATTTTTCAAATGTCCACGTAACTGAAATGGATATCTAAGTAATTATGAAAAGAATTATAACAAAGATGTGTATTATTTATTAAAAGGGTGTTATAAACGTTTTACAAAATTATTAATCAGAATCGTTTTATTTAAAACTATAACATAATTTCATTGACATCTATTAATATCTGTAGTTGAAATACAACAGTTTAGAAACTTATAAGAAAACAAAAGTGTAATTAATAGTGTTACAAAATTTTCAGTCTTCGGCTTAAAATTTAAACATCGCTCGTAAATGCGTGGAATGGAAACCTGTTGTATTCTTCCATATACTCAACTTGTTTACAAATACTGTTTTCAAACAATCTTGGGTAGGTTCTTATAAATTCGTATAATATGGCCAATATCACTATTACTGTATTTGTTTTAATTACATCATGTGCGAGATTCTGTGGAACATCATTCCTATTATATCTTTCCATTGCGACATCTAACAGAAACAGATCTATATTAGAGTACCCTTTTCCGTTAGTTCTTTTAAAGTATTAGCATGGTTGAGAACGATCTGAGATACCCTAAAAGTGCTCTAAAGTTCCTTTGGTAAATATCATATAATTCCCATCAAATGTCATCATCTTCACTAAACAATTCTTATTTAAATAAAAACGCAAGTTGTCGAATTTGCATATCTGATTTTGCATGCCAACTTCCATAGTGCGTATAATGTGTGGAAGATTTGATATAAACTTCCTAAATACGTTGAGGGATACATCAAGTACGCTCTGCGAAATGGTGTCAACAAATCTAAAAATTATTTTGTAATCGTCGAATGGGTTCAGACCTACAATTATGATTTTGGAAGAAGATTTTGTTATGGTGTATGGTTTTTCAAATAGTAACTTGGTTCGTTCTAACTGAATTGCGGTGTTTATACGTTCTTTATGCGCTGCGGTCGATTGGTTTTCCAAATCCTTAATTTGTTCCCACTCATTGGCTGTAATTTTTAGTTCCTCCTGGAAATAAACCATCTCGATGTGCCTTTCGTTGTGTTTTTTTATGGCATCACATCCAGTAAAAACATTTTCGCACACTGCACGCAATACTTAAGATGTTCATTCTAGAAAAAATTGTTGATTAACAGTTTTGAATTATACATGTAAATATTAATTTCTTCTACGTTTGCAAAATTCAAACTAAGACTTACTCTTCTTTGTCGATAGTCCTCACACGAAATTTTAAACCAAAGACTGAAAATTCAGTATTACTATTAATTACACTATAAACGACTTTACGCTTTACAAAATAAACTTAAAATGAACTTTTGGCATCATTTCCCCGTATTTATGTACATAGAGAAAGTATAAGTATAATTTGTCCTTACATTAACCCAATTTAAATCAAATTATAGAATGTGTATTCCCGTATATTAACTAGAATTGTGGAAAGTGCTTTTATTAAATTATTAGTCAGACGTCATCGACAAACAATGCAAGGCTAATGATCATACATTTCACCAAATTTATTTAGAATTTACGTCTTATGTTGAACTACATTTAAAATAAATTATCCAACCACTTTCTAGGTCACCGTGCAGAATTAATGTATGTATTATACCTTTTGGTTTAATCATTTGTATGTAGATTCACTAATTGAAAATTTTAACAATTCTAACCACTAATAAATATTTTTGAAGTTTAACTCTATTATCGAGCTAAATCTAAATAAAAATGCAAAGGTGTTTTGCTGATAGGTTTTTGAATATTAATACAATATATACAGGTCTTTGTTGGAACTATTTTTAAAAGACCTGATAATTAATTTCAATTACCCAGGAAAATTCTATACTAATTTTATGGGTTACACCAGGGGTTTATCTCAAAAGACAGAGCGATACGGTTTAGAAATAGATTAAAGATGAATTATATACGGTGCTTACAAAAGGTTAATCTGCAAATCAGTAAGGGGTCATTCGATTTTGAAAAAAATTCCGAGGGATTTGAGAACCTGAGGAAAAACACAATAATAATTGAAATCTTACACGATGGTATATTAAAAATACTGCTAAGAGTAATTTTGTTTAATAATTCTAAAAATGGCGTTGGTGGTTAAATACATACAGGTAAAACCCACTATAAACAATTATACACGTCACTTTTCCAGTCAAGACTTGCATATAACGCCAACTAATATAATAAGGAGCTGCGCACGCTCGACCATCGGCATAAAAGGCGAGAGCTATGTTCCAGTGCATTAGTCGTCAAAGTATCGTCGAGTTTGATTAAAATTATAAATTAAAGATGGATTTTTCTTGTGTTGACGTTACAAGTGATGTGTGAGTACCACAATTAAATATCAACCAACTGGTTGGTAAGTCAACCTATAGGTTAGGCGAATTTCCTTCAAATTATCACCACCATATATTAGAAGTTGGTTTTGATTTATATGGTGGTCTTCAACCTGTCATCCAAGTGATTTGCTGTAGTGGTATGTGTGCTGATTCTACGATAACATTCTCTTACTTCGATTGGAAGAAATTGTGTACTTTTCAAGTAGAATTTCAAATTCGCCAATTTGCTCAAGACTCAAAACAAGTACGATTAAATGGTCTGACTACTGGAAACGATGTTGTTGACATACAATTGGATCAAGATTTCAAATTGCAGCTGAGCACAGCCTTTAATAGAAGTATATGGTTGTTGAACAATTTTGAAAAAGAGAATTTATATAATATGAAGATTACGAAAGATGGGAATGTTATTGTCCTACCTGCGTACGAGTGCATCAAGCTATTAAATTTGCGAGAATTGATCTGTTTTAAAATGGTTGAGTTAAGGTGTAGAAACTTTCCAGAATTTTACGAAAAATTTGTTGCTGATATAAAAAAAGTATGTGGAAATACAACGGAGGAAGAAAGGGTTCAAACGTTATTAGAGGAGAGAGCAGTGCCATTATTTCTCTGTCTAATGATTGCAGCAATTTAAATTACTTGACAGTGTTGGAAATTATTAAATGTTTCCCATTCAGTACTTAAAAGATGCAACTGCAAGGCAATCGCTTGCGCAAATGTTTAGAGATTTGGCTATCCCAGATTCGCCAGACTCTGGTTACCACAGCGGTTTATAGATGTTATCAATACGTGTATGTATTCTATTAAAACATTATATTTTCTTGATAAAGTTTGTTTTTACATATTTGTATCGCCAACATTACCATAAATTATTAATAGACGTATTAAACTATCCTGTTTTTTATTTTTAAGTTTAAAGTGGTGTACCCGCAAATAATAAACACAATTTACCGCATGTTAACAAAAGTTGTGGGGAAATTTAAAGACGAGTTTTACGGTGACTTGGTGTTAGAATCTGTAGGTAGTAAGGCTAAGTCCTACTGTATTGTGCGCGAGAAGGACACGATTAAAAAGATTAAAGGGATCTCACAAAGTGTAGTTAAGTAAAACCGAGGGTCTTACAACCTATAACGAGCATATATTCCCAAAAGGGGTGGGCATCCAGCTACGCAACAGTGCGTGGGAGAATAAGGATTCTCTCCAATAAGAAATTAAAGTCATTGGTAATGGTAAAAATGTTAAACCTATAAAGGCGATTATTAATTGTGGTTTAGTGACCGCGTTTGTGCACTCTTCGAGTGTCTTCGGCAATCTTCGATTGTTTCAAGCATGCCATTTAATGTCGTGGTGTAACATCGTCCACTGTTAAGCTCCGTTAATTATACTACTAAATGAGGTTTGTATTTTCCGTAAATACGCACTTTTCAGCGCCTC
Organism: Platerodrilus igneus; assembly: GCA_036346225.1. Classification (NCBI taxonomy): domain Eukaryota; kingdom Metazoa; phylum Arthropoda; class Insecta; order Coleoptera; family Lycidae; genus Platerodrilus; species Platerodrilus igneus. Next base: position 8,405,036 of record JARFIW010000012.1, on the reverse strand, counting down.
GTGTTATTGGTAATCTACAAACAATTATATTTCGATTTCAAATGCACAAACATAATTAATAGAAAGTCCAAGAAAAGAAATTATAAAACAGCATTCAAATGTTCGTTAAGAAATCTAGAATATTTGTTGGATTACGAGTTACAATTTTATTAATACTACATTGAAGTTGCCGGAATTTGCGTTATAATGCTTCTACCGCGTCACGTAAGGTAATTTAGGTAATAAGACCCATTTACTTTCACTCTGATTATTATTGAACAGTACTTAATCTGGTTTATTACATTTTGTTAATTCTGGAATTTAGGTAGTTAATGATGTCATACACAAAATTTCTAATTAACATACATGGCTGGTATCTAGCGAAAGTTGTAGCACGCATTTTCAATTACGAATGCATTCTTCTTTCATTACAGGAGAAATTACATAGATTTCATACCAGCAAAATGCGCTTTCTTTTAGATATTTAAAACACATTACATTGGACATCAAAAGTCGACCTTGCCATTTCTACATTATTGTTAAGCATGCATTGGAATTTTTGGATGCGGTAATTTCTTGTTTAAAGTAACTTAGTTAAATAAAGTGTAATTTAAATTGTGATTGTATAGTCAGTTATTGCAATTGAAAACACATTCAGGGAATAATTTATTTGCTCTATATATTTTACAGTAGCGTTTCGGACAAAACTTTCTGCTTTTAATTAATTAAAAGCATACAAGTTTCTGGTGTATATTCTAAAAGAAAATAAGTAGTTGATGTACCGTTGAATGGAGTTCATCCTTGTTTACACAAATTTCAGATCCTGCGAACTAGCGTTTTGTTAATATTATTTAAAAAAATCAATACGTTAGATGGATAAGGTGTTCAGTGGCGGCTATTTTATCAATAAATTTTATTTAATATGTTTAGTTTTTTATTTTCAACACCAAAATTCTAAGGCTCACAAAACAATTTCTACGGTTTTAAGACGTTGAAAAAGAGCTAGCCGCGGAGATCTGAAAATTAGAAATAAAAAGATTCGGGTAGCTGAGAAAAATCTAATATTAACTGATACCAAACAAGGTAGGTTTATCTCGAAAGATGCATTGGCTAGACGAGGAAAACTATTTGTTAGTTTTGCTTATAAAGCAAAGGCGAAATTTAGAGGTTTGAGAGCTTAAAGTGTAACTTTGTAAGGAGTAGTCCGATTTTAAATCTGTTTACAGATTCTGCAATAAAATTCTAAGCTAACAAGATGTATTGCATGACTAAGAAAATTTATAAGAACGCTCAAAAGTCGCTATAGGTAAAAAATCTTAAAATGGGGGTAGCTCCCTTGGGGGTGATGCAATCTAAAAAATTCTTAAAGATTCGGGTAGCTGAGAAAAATCTAATATTAATTAATACCAAACAAGGTAGGTTTATCTCGAAAGATAAAAAAATGGCTAGTCGAAGAAAACTTTTTGGTCCAGAATGTTAGCGGTAAAAAATCTTAAAAATAGGTTTATCTCGTGGGAGGAAATGTGGATGCTCATTTATCTCGAAAGATAAAAAATTTAAGATATATTTATCTCGAAAGATGAAAAATGGTTAGTCGAAGAAAACTTTTTGGTCCAGATGTGTGTGGAAATGTGGATGCTGGTGGAAATGTGGTGCTGATTACGCCCATAATACACTACTGATATTTACTATTTTTCCGATTGGTATATCTCTAATAACATGACCCTATATGTGGACAAATGCTTCTCTATTACTTTTAGTAAAAATAAAAACTTATTTAAATTTAATTATAGTTAAAAAACAACATTGATAAACCTAAGAATCTTCAATTATTAGCGTCTTCGGGTGAAAATTTTCGGTGCACACCAGCAGAGTATGAACTTTTGGCACGTGCACTGGTTTCTTTCGACTAGTTAGCCGAACATACAACACTGTTCTAGTGCACCCTTAGCATTTCCCTTTTTAAAACGTAAGGCAAAATTTATATAATGAAATACTTATTCGTTTAATGCCATGTTTGATTGTTTAGCTATTCTTTTTCAGTAATTTGGACTATAGTCGAAATCAGGAAAGAATGAATGCACGTCATTAATTTCTGATTCAATCCTAGATATACTCCGCATATACAATAGGCGTATTTAACATGTAAGAGAAAGAAAGAATACAAGTAGCACGTGTTTCGAGCAAAGTAGCTTAGTAACGACTTACACTGTGAAGTTTATAATACGTAAAGAATGGGAACAGTAAACTGTCGCATGTCCTAACTATATTACACTTATATTAGTGAAGCCTTTAAGTTGATTTGTGCGGTTTTTTAACACATGTCATTTTTAATACAACATACCTAACATAACCATAACTTATAACTGCGCCTTTATATGTGGGTTTGCTTTTATATTTTGTTGTTTTCATTATATTATTTTCGATTTCTAATGGGAATATTTCTTGAAATCTTTATTAAACAGTCAATTGATTAATCCTGATGCATACGAATACGGTTGATGACGTGCATTCATTCTTTCCTGATTTTAACTATAATAATAATTATTGAGTTACCTCAATTATTAAATTTGTGGCAAGTCTCAACACAAGTAAACGCCAATTTTACATATAGTAAACCGACTTCAAAATCAGTTTTAGAAAGTACGCACTCGGTGCAAGTAACTGTTACACTGGTTTTCACTAGAAAACGTCAGCACTCGATGAGTGCACACATGCAACGCCAACTGAACATGACTGGCTAAACTGAGTGCAAGAAAGTGGGCACCGGTGTGGCCACTCGAATTTTGAAAGGAAAGTTCCTGTAATGTTCGATAAGTTGTCGAAATCTAACAAATGGTCAAAATCACAGAATATATCTTATAAATTTGTTTATGAATTTTTTCATAAGAATATTAAATTTAAACCGTACAGTTTACAAAATCAGTATAAGTAAACCTTAAGCGCATTTCATCAGAGTTCTTACTTGAATAACTAGTTGTATGCCCGACGCCAGTTCAAACGAATGGGAGCGTTAATCGAATATAGATACGAACCGTTGGTGTTCGTTCGAAGTGGGTCGGATCTTGAATCAGAACACGCTTCTGTTAAACATATGAACGGTTTCTTTAACCGTCAAATTTTGAAGTTTTAAATTTAACTTAATCCATAACCTCATTTTTGTAAATAGTTGAATTTTATTTATCAATATACAGCCCTACATTAGACTTAGTGTTTTAGTTATCTGTGATATATAATGTCCGAGTTTAGTTTTAGTAATACTTTGGATTGCTTTTCGTTTTTTAGCTCAAACAAACCTCTAGTCACAAAAGAAAATGCTTTTCAACAAAATATATCTGTCGATGAAATCTATGATGTATCTGTGGATGATTCCGCATTTCTCAAGGAGAATTTAAGCTTAAGTAAAGTAGATCCTAGCATAGCTAGTAAAAATATTAGTAACCACAATAAAAAGGATTTGAACTGCTCTATCAGCTCCAAGCATTTATCATGTACAAATCCAAATAATTTAAGTCTTAAAACTTGGGGTTTGCCTGATACAGTTTTACAAAAATACAAGTGTCGAGGCATTACAAACATGTTCGAATGGCAAATGCAGTGTTTATCAAATAAACGACTGTTGGAGAGGAATACTAATTTAGTCTATTCGGCACCAACATCAGCAGGCAAAACATTAGTTGCTGAGATATTAGCTATCAAAACTGTACTTGAAAGGCGGAAAAAGGTACTATTTATTTTGCCATTTATCTCTGTAGTACGTGAAAAAATGTTTTACTTTCAAGATATTTTGAGTAGTACTGGTGTTCGTGTTGAGGGTTATATGGGATCGCACAATCCTCCGGGCGGTTTCCAAGCAGTACAAATAGCTATATGTACAATTGAAAAAGCTAATAGTATAATAAATCGATTATTAGAAGATAGTGCTTTAGATACTATAGGAACTGTAGTGATTGATGAATTGCATTTATTAGGCGATCCGAGTCGTGGATATCTTTTGGAATTAATGCTAACTAAACTTAAGTATATGAGTACAAGATTCGATAATGTTAACATACAAATAATAGGAATGTCTGCGACTTTACCTAATTTAGACTTGTTAGGAAAATGGCTAAAAGCTGAAATGTACCAAACTGATTTTAGGCCGATCCCATTATACGAACAGTGTCTGGTTGGTAGAGATATTTATAACGACAATTTATGTTTGGATCGCACTTTACCTGTTTTACCTGACTTAGAAGTTGATTCCGATAATATTCTTCAACTGTGTCTAGAAACAGTAGAGAATTCATGTTCGGTCTTAATATTTTGCCCTACAAAAAATTGGTGCGAAAGTTTAGCTCAACAAATATCACAAGCATTCTGGAAACTTGGCAATTCAGGAAACGAATTGGGTTTAATGTTGAGACAACAATTAAAGTCCGATTTAATCAATGAAACTCTTGAACAGTTGAAACGTTCTCCTGCTGGCTTAGATAAAATATTGCACAAAACTGTTTCATTTGGTGTTGCATTTCATCATGCGGGCCTGACAATGGATGAACGAGATATAATTGAGGCAGCGTTTCGTAAAAACATTCTTAGAGTATTGATTGCCACTTCTACATTATCATCGGGAGTTAATTTACCTGCTAGACGTGTCATTATACGAACACCAATGTTTTATGGAAAACCACTGGATAATTTAGTGTATCGGCAGATGATTGGTCGTGCTGGTCGAATGGGTCGTGATATTTGTGGTGAAAGCATTTTAATTTGCCAGAAAAATGATTTTACTATCGCTAAGGGTTTATTATCAAATGAATTGAATTCAATTGAGAGCTGTTTGGAAGGTGCTGGTAAATTAAAACGGGCTATTTTGGAAGTTATTGCAAGTGGTGTTGCTATTACTCCAGATGATGTTAATTTATTTACTGCTTGTACTTTGTTGGCCGTCGAAGATGAACAAGAGGCTTTGGTGAATCCTATTGATGAGGCAATGGATTTTCTGTGTCGAAATGAATTTATAAGGTAAGTAAAAAAGAATTAAAAGTTAATTTTTCCTGTTTGGAGATATTGGCTTAGGATTAAAGAAACACGAGTAGTCGTCATTTGCAGTTGTAATTGTTTTTAAAAATTTTATGGGAAAAAGTTGCAATTAATAAAATACTTACGATATCGTGAACCAGTAATATACCGTACACTTCAATGCAGTGGTTTCTAATCTTTTCTTAATTGTGACCTTTTTTTAGATTTTTAAACATGATTGTGACCTCGCTTTCCATCTGCTATATTTAATAAAAGTAATGATATATTTTTATTAATGATTAATGTGATGATTGAGCTTGCTACGTGTTGAGTGAATTAACTCGTAATATGCCTTTTTCATTTATGGGATAACGAGTTTCCATTTCTTATATTCATTAAGTTTAGGGCATTTAGTTTAAAAATTAAATTAATTCCCTTTGTTTCCTAAATCTAGTCCTGTATAGGTTATAAATTATTTGTTCCGTTGTAGGCTTCCAAGTTTATCGGTCAGATAGAAATTTCTCTACAACTCAAGCAACAAGAGGAGGTGGAGTTTTCCTCGCTATAAATAATGAAATCATCATTTTGTTTTCGACCTTACTTAAGGTCGGTTTGACGCAGTTCTAACTTCTATTCTGTGCTAATCTAAAAAGTTCTACATACCCTTCACAACCTACATTTTTAATAATTTGACTAATATAGCTTGGTGTAAGTCTTCATATACTCTTCTATCTTTTTCTTATCTACTTGGCGCTATATAGATATTAGCACCCTGATGGTTGTTAAACAACTCCAACATGTTTACATATTCCCATTTATAAGGAAATGAAATATTACCTGGTTATCCCCTTCAAAAAAGGAAAAGTGTTAAATTATATGTTATGGTAAAGCTTAGGCAACGAATTGCTGCCAACATCACAGACCGCTAACTAATTGTGAGTTATTCATGGTGACCATTTAGTTAACTGATTTTAAGTTCCTATAGTAGGGGACAAAGAATACTACTATAGTGAGCCTGCTTATCGTAAAAGGCGATTAAAAGGCGCAGCAAGGGTTAGCAGCCTTGCTGGCTAAAAGATATTGTAAGAGAGTCGGTTGGTCTCGGGCCATCCTCAATAATTTACAAGGTTGTTGAGGGTTGGTCTTCACGGATATGGTTTTTTTGCTAAAATCTTTAAAAACTGTGTTGTGGAAAGATATGGGAACCTACCACAATATTTCCCAGGTATGCGTGGCCTAAAACACGAAATATGTATGATGGAGAGGTCACAAGTAAAATTCTTGTCCCCTCATTCTGATCTCCAGGAGGGCGTACTTGGGGCTCGTCATCGTAAGAATTTAAAACATCAGTTGGATTTAGTGATAGGGATGTTAGGTCATTACTTAGAGTAGATAAGTTAACGAATTTATTAGTCGAAATGAGAAAAGGAAAGCTGGACATTTTAGGTATTAGTGAGGTGAGATGGCCAGATAGTAATAACTTTTGGAAAGATAATTATAAAATAATTACAACTTCTTCAACTAATGGACAGGCAGGGGTAGGAATAGTGTTAGGTAAAAGATTAGGACATAAAGTTAAAGAGTACTTACAATTTAGTGATAGAATAATTATGGTTAGATTGAATACAAAACTCACAGACACTGTGTTAGTACAGGCTTACATGCCAACAACTCAGTACGAGGATGAGGAAGTAGAAAAGGTATACGAGGATATAAATAGTATAGTGAGCAAAGTAAAGGGAGATGAGAATTTAATAGTTATGGGCGATTTTAATGCGTCAGTGGTAGAAGGTAGTGAGGGAAAAATGGTAGGAAAATTTGGATCTGTCATACGAAATGATAGAAGAAAGATTAGTTGAGTTTTGCCAGGAACATAGATTAGTAACTGTACACACCCTATTTGAAAAACATGTTAGAAAATATACCTGGAAAGCGCTAGGTGGTAGATTATATTTTAGTTAAACAAAGATTTAGAAACCATGTAAAAACCGTCGTAGTTATCCAGGGGCTGACATAGATAGCGATCATAACTTGGTTAAAATGAAGTGTAAGCTAAAATTCAAAAAATTGAGAAAAGTTAAAAGAGATGGGATCTAGGTAAGCTTAATGATAGTGAGGTAAAAGAGGAATATAAACAAGTAATGGATAATAAGATCAAAGAGATAGTTATAGGAGGGAACGTAGAAAATAGATAGTATTACACTTTTATTGGTGAAAGTTTATATGGTCGGTAAAACAGTTACTAAAGTTCATAAGATACATCGCGCGAGCGCAATGGATAAAAAGCAATGCAACGCCCTGGCGGAGGAAAGCGCGAACCTTTTACAGATTTGGCGCGATCTCTACCATGACGTCACCAATAATTTATATTGCGCCATAACCGGAAAATGTACACAAAATTAAGGCAATAAATAATACAGAATTAAAAACAAAAGGTAATACGTTATTACTTACATAAGGAATCCGGCATCCGGCAGGAAGTCGCGCACGGTAGCCTCTGCTCCGGGGCTGTCGGCTGAGCTTGGACATCCAATTTGTCTCGGGTCGTGGATTCGGTTTGCCTCGAGGTGGCTGCAAATTTATCTACCTAATATGTAGGGAACGGCAGGATCAGGTTTTATAGGGAACGACAACAAGATAAAACAGAAGGGAAATCTACATACTAGAGATAAGGCACATTACGATACCTGACCGACCACACACCTTGAAAGTTCCCCGGCAAAAGGCCGCGATTTTGAGCGTCCGGAAACACTTCTCCCCACCCTTTATCTAGTATTGCTCTACCCCTCTAGGGATAAGCACACTGCGCGAATGCACTACTTTGACGTACGGAAGTACCGCCTTGTCTATTTAAAAGATTCCCGCGCATTGCGTATTTGAAAATATGCCGCGAAACTTCCGTACACCAAAAACTAACCTAAAACAATGTTTAAGTGGCAATGGCACGTAACAATAGATAGAAATAAAAAGGGCTGTACATGATATAGCAACACAGACTATAGGTAAGAAAAAAATAGAAGCGAGAAAACCCTGGGTAACAAAGGAGATATTAGATTTAATAGAGAATAGAAGAAAGCTTAAACCTTTCAGAGAATTGGATAGTGAAAGTAAGCAAAAATATAATAGAGTTAGAAATAAGATAGTACATGAGTGTAGAAAAGCTAGAAATAAATGGATGAAGAAGAATTGTAAGGGAATACAAGATGATCTGAGAGTTGGTAAGACAGACAGGGCTTACAGGGCAGTTAAAAAGTTTTTCGGGGAAGATAGGAAAAAATATAATGGTATTAAAGATGAGAATAATGAGCTTTTAATAAATAAAGTTGAGGTAGCAGATAGATGGAAAAGGTATTTAGAAGATTTATATAAGGGAGACGATATGGACGAGTTATAGAACGACCAAGAAGAGGATGTAAAAATAGGGTTCTCAGTATTAAGAGGGGAATTTGATAGGGTTGTTAGGGATCTTAAACTAAATAAAGCGCCAGGGATAGACAATATACCCGCAGAATTAATAAAATATACAAGTCAGAAAACTTTAGACAGATTATATGAACTAGTAAAAGTAATATATGACACAGGTGAGGTCCCAATAGATTTCGAAGAAAATTTTATTTACCCAATCCCAAAAAAGTCAGGAGCTGATAGGTGTGAGAATTTTAGAACGGCTAGTTTAACTTCCCACGCTTCCAAAATACTAACAATAATAATTAAAAATAGAGTAGAAGCTTTGACTGAGAATTATTTAGGTGAAGACCAATATGGTTTTCATAAAGACAGAGGGACTAGAGAACCGATACTAATGATTAGGGTAATTATCGAAGAAAGGTTACAAGAAAATAAAAGAAACCCATTTTGCGTTTATAGATTTAGAAAAAGCATTTGATAGCGTTAATTGGATTGTTATGTTCAGTGTTTTGCGAAAAATAGGAATCTCTCATAGGGATAGAAAAATTACTTACAGTCCTTATCAAAACCAGAGCCTAGTAATTAGATTTAATGAAATAGAAAAGGAAGCTAAGATTAGAAATGGTGTTAGACAGGGCTGTATACTATCTCCCTTGATTTTTAATGTTTATATTGAGGAAACTTTAAACTTAGCTAGAAAGAGAAAAGAGACATGTTACGTTTTGCAGATGATATAACCATTATAGCAGAGTCTAGAAAAGAGTTAGGAGAGTTTTTAAATATTTTAGATGAGATACTACAGAGTAACTATAGTATGAGAATTAACTCAGGAAAGACAAAGATAATGACAAGTGAGTTACTTCCTAGATCTAAACCAAAACTAAAAATAGGTAATACCGAGTTAGAGGAGATTTTGCTATTTAGGTAGTATAATTACAAAGGACGGGCGCAGCAGAAGGGATATAGTAGCTAGAATAGCTCAAGCTAGAAAAATGTTTATAAAAAAGAAAAACGTACTAACAGCTAATAGTATTAGTTTAGATAATAAAAAGTTTCTTAAAGTCGTACGCTTGGAGCGTTCTATTATACAGTAGTGAGAGTTGGACAATTAAAGAGGTAGATAAGAAAAAGATAGAAGCTTTTGAAACTTGGTGTTATAGGAGAATGTTAAAGATTAGTTGGACAGATAGAGTAACAAATGAGGAAGTTTATAGAAGGATATGTGAGGAACCCAGTATGTGGAAACAATTAAAGGTCAGGAGGGATAGAATGATAGGGCACCAGTTGAGACATGAGGGACTATTTAGTAAGGTCTTAGATTATAGACTACCAAATAAAAATAGAGTAGGAACGCCTAGACAAAACTATATTAGTCAAATTATTAGAGATTTATGTTGTGAAGGGTATGTAGACCTTTTTCGAATAGGTCAGAATAGAAAAGAATCTAGAGCTGCGTCAAACTGACCTTAAGTAGGTTCGAAAATAAAACAAAAAAAAAATGAAATAGTTGCATCAAAACTCAATACAAATAATAACTTACTTGAACATGTGCCAGTAGATGTTCAAAGTATTAGTAAATAACAAATATCTAATTGTTTTTGTTTTATATATACTTCCAGCTCTTTTGTCAAATGAGTACCAGCTACTGTTTGAGGCTCTTATCTCAATGAAACACAACTATGACCCAGACATTAACAAAAATAACACTACAAGTCTCACTCTAATATATGCTGCAAGTTTTTGTAGCTTTTACAATCTGCACCATTATAATCAAATAACTAATATCAATGGTAGATTGCTTGATCTGGTTTTTCTTCTACACCATGTATAGTTTGTAAAACTGAAAACACAGTTCTCACAGAAGACTGTCATTATCACTATCAGTTTCACTCTCCATGGACAAAGTAATAAATTCAAGTTTAATGCGTACTAATGTCCCAACTTACAACTTTTGTAAAGCCAATCTTAAGGTGCTATACAACGAACTAATCTTAACTGATTGGGATGCACTTTGTACATTCGTTGGTATTAGTGAAGCTTGTAATTATATCTATAACTTTTTATATAACATATTCGACAAATATGTTCCGAAAACAGTTTCTAAACAAAATTGTTATCCGCCTTGGTTTACTGCACCAGTTATTAAGAACTTGAAAAAGAAATATTTGTTATAGAAACTTTATAAAAAAAACCAAATGATCCACACATCTATTATCAGTTTAGTCAACTATGGTCTCAGATTAAAGTAGAGAGAACTATTTTATTCAAAAATTTCCTGAAGAATGTGGAAAGAAATATTAAATGCAATCCAAAACAGTTCTGGTCCTATACGTCATACAAAAATTTTTGTGCTTCCTTTCCATCACACATGATTTTTAATGAAACTACTGTCAACAATGGCTCTCAAATAGTGAATACATTTGCAGATTATTTCTCTACTTGCTACAACTCTAATTCATAAGATACAACCAAATTACCACAAACTGTCATACAAAATAGTATTACTTTTAATATGACAAATATTTGAGAATATGATATACTTCAAGCTATTAAAAATATAAAACCAAATATGACGATGCGTCCAGATAGCATACCTGCTTTCTTCCTACAAGACTGCGACAACTTCTTGTTAAGACGATTGACTTTTCTATTCAATCTAATAATACAAGAGGAGACTTTTCCAGCAATATGGAAGCTATCTAGAATTACTCCAGTTTACAAAAGTGGAGATAAGAGTGACATAAGCAACTATCGGGCTATAGCCATTATATGCAACTTCTGCAAAGTCCTGGAAATTATTCTTCATGCTTTCATATTAGAACAAATAAAAAATAGATTAAATATTTACCAACATGATTTTATAAAAGGTAGATCTACGACTACCAATTTATTTTGTATCACACAGTTTATAGCAGAATCTCTTGATCGCCTAACTCAAGTGGACGTGGTTTACACAGTTTTTTCAAAGGCTTTTGATTTTATCTGTCACTGTGTTCTGTTAACTAAATTAAATTGCATTGGCTTCTCAGACAATCTCATATCACTTTTTGCTTCATATCTTGAAAATTGTTTTCAGTATGTGCAATACCTCGGTTACAAATTGAAAATGGTAAATGTCACTTCAGGAGTACCCCAAGGGTCCATACATATATATATATATATATATATATATATATATATATATATATATATATATTGCTGTGTAACCTCAAAATTTCTCCATTAATCATAAACTAAGGTTTTCCACTCGAGCCTCACGAATTGGGCGTCAAGAATGCTGTGATTCTTCTCATATCTGCAGGTACTGGCCCTTTCAAAAAAAAAACATTCGAGCCCCACAGTTTGGGCGTCAAGAATGCTGTGAAACCTTTTAAATCACCTGGTCCGTTGATTCCTTCTGTTAATCGCCTCGGCTGCTCCTCTAGATAACTTACATCCTCAATCATAAAAGAAACAAACACATTCCTACCAAAACATCAACGTTAACTCTATTTACATCAATATTCAGAATACATTAAAATTTCAAAATTAAAACTCAGCATAAATTTCAGTTTTAAAAAGAATTTCAAGATTAATTTTATTATCATTTTACTGTGCATCCAAAATTAAAGTCCTTGTTGGATGCCTACTAATTAATATAACAATATAAGCAGACCGAGTCTGAGTATAAAGGAGCATCTACCACCCTTTACGTTAATTAACCAGGTTCGTCTAATTGAGCTCAAAGACATACCCAAATTTTCATCATATTCCTGAACATCAAAACAAAATACCCCTTTTTACTTAAACAAGCAAATTTCATCTTAAAATTAAACGTTTATGGTTAGAACAATTTCACTAATGTCCATTTAAAGTAAATCAATTATAAAGTCATTCAATACACACAAAAATGTCAAACAAAATAGTATAATTTACCTGAAGGTTACTGTCCTCGTAGCTTCAAAGTATCGTTTCTTTAGTTAATCACACCATTCAACAGGATTATATTTACGGCTTCTGATTCTCTTCGCTTTTAAAATTTTCTCCATCACCATCCATTCAAAGTCGTTTCTGGGCCTTTCCGGAACTCATCTGTGTTTATCTGACCCTTGTTTCATGGATCCAGACACGTATTTGAACCATTTAATTATTAACACCCCCGAAAAATAGCAAATAACTTCATGCGTCTGTCACCAATATACGCCAAAACTGCCTACTTTTGTGTATACATTCGTCGTTGTAAATTTTGCTAATTGGTACAGTGAAACTAAATTGTATTACCTTGTATCTAAGTGCACTGAGGTACATTCATGTTAGCACGTAAATAACAAGCTATTTTGAATCACTAAAATATACGAGCAAACTTTAAATTATTTAATCAAACTAAAATGCACGGTTTAACATCTTCAATCAAGTCGCGTATGTACGAGCTTTTAACGCATCGAATCGTCAAAAGTCTAAGAGTCTAAGAGAGAAACACATATTCCGCCTGTATATATAGCGAATAGCCGACACGTCGCTTTGTTCCTAAAACGGGTAATTCCAACGAATTCCTCATTCTACGTTCCCAGTCTGTAGCCTGCACGTCGATTTTTCTGAATTTAGTACTCACCCCATTGAGATCTCAGAAAATTTCAACACGGCCCGCAAAGTTGTCCGAGAAAAACTAATTACTTTTATACAGAAATTGTTGTTCTACCTCTGATATATGCATCCTATTTTTAACCAATCGCAACCCCTTGACGTTGCTTAAATCCCGCCCTTTTACAATATGTGTCTTTGCTTGACGCATTTCTCTTTCCTTTTCTAACCTGTTCGTATTGGTGCAAATTTATATTCTTTATTATCGATTATATTTTAGTCCACGCGGACTGTTATCTGGGTTTAATAAACCCGTATCGCACATTCTCGTGAATACTAAGTCCCGGTTTCTCCAAGATTCTTTGAAACATTAATTATTTGCCAAATTTACGCAGAATGAGCTTTTTAAAAATACGCAGGTGTTCTGTATTTCCTGCTAAAGCATCTGATCGTTTCCAATATCCTTAGAATCAACATGTTTATCCAAACAAATTAACTTGAAATTGCCTTTTACAAACACGCAGGGTGTTCAAACGTAACATTTTAAATAACCTTCCTACGATTTGACTATTATTGGGTTTTCAAGCTTCTATAGGTATTATGTTATTAACGGTTTAATTAACTCCAATTAAATTGATTTCTATCCTTTCATTTTTAGCGAATACCACTTAAATATTAATTATTATATGTACACTTTGTTTTACTACCGGTTACTTAAAATAGGGTTAATTAATATAAACTTTGCACGTAATTTCCATTTGTTTAGGAATAATTAAATTATCCACTGCGCTTTTCAATACTGCTTCTTTTGATGTAAAGCGTCTTATAGATAATTTAAATTTCTTATTTTTACTGAAACGACCGAGTTTATTTATGCTTCAAGGTTTTAATAAAGCGTATTATTTAATGAAATTCCTTATACACGGTAATTAAAATTATTTGATCTGACCATTTAATTTTCTACCCTGGTCTAAATATGAGTATTTTCCCCCTATTTGAATACAAATAATCCCACTTATTTGAATGCAAATATCAAATATTTAGACTGCCAAAAATCTTTACAAAATTTTGCCTATCTCTCTATCCTTATCTATCTAACTTACCTACTTTGTCTCCAATCCAAAAAATATTTACACCTATCCTATATCCCTATCCTATTCCTAACTCTCACCTACTTCTATAAACTGAAATTATCCTAACTTCATCCTACTTATCCATCTAATCCTATATACATCCTATATACCTATCCTATTCCTAACTTTTAACTACTCTTCACTATACTTTACTTCCCCCTACCTAATCCTATATGCCTATCCTACTCTTACTCTATTCCTAACTCTCCACTAATCTTATATAAAATATCTATACTTAACCTATCTTATTTTCTTCCTACATTTACTCTTTATCCTCATCCTAAACCTATTCCTAATTATCTCCCATATGTGTCCTATATCTAGCTTTATTTTCTATAACCACTTACTTCTACTCTTTTATATACACCTATGCTATCCCTATCCTATTTAAATCTAACTCTCTTCTTGACCCTCCAAGTCTTTCGTCTAACTATCCTATTCCTAATTCTCCTGTGGTGCTGGTTCTCCGGTATAAGGAATAGTAGGTTGACGTGAAACCGTCCCTCTCATTTCCGTACCTACTTCCCTTAATAAATATGTGCACTCCCTACTACTTCACCTATCTCAAAGGTCCCTCATATGGCAAGTGTAGTTTAGCACATGTCATCTTATCTCTCTTCCCTACTCTCAAGCTTTTTACTACTACCTGGTCTCCCACTTTAAATTTTACCCTCTTTCTAATTCTTGCGTTCATCTTCCTTGTATATTTTTCAGCTCTCTTCCTTAACCTCTCCTCACATCTACCAAAAGTTGTTGGAATTCATCATCCCTAGGCACAATTTGCCATGGTCTATCGGGATACTGTTGCTTGATCAGCATGATGGGACTGGTTTCTGTCACGGTACTAGGGTTTCATTGATAAAAGATTCAACCTTGGACAAATTGTCCTCCCATAAACGATGATTCCTATGTGAAGCTAAACGCAAAAACTTAACCGTCTCTTGAATATATCGCTCAGCTGGATTCGCTTGAGGATGCCTTATGCTACAGAACACCACTTTAATGTTTTGCCTCTCCCAATAATCTCTAAATCTTTGATTATTAAAATAAGTAGCATTGTCTGCTAATACCCGTTTAAAAGTTCCTACTTCCTACAAAATTGTTCCAATTTCTTGTTTGTTCCGACTGTGTTACAATCCCGAGTGGGATATAATTTGGTAAATTTCGAAAACACATCAGTCACAATCAGCACATGTTTGTGTCCTTTTGTACTTCGGACTAGATTGCTCAAATAATCAATAGCAACTAAGTCCAGGGATTTTGTACGTGTATACTTTGTACCACATCCTGACTCGTACTATTTTTGTACTTTCCTAAAGTACATAAGTGACAAGTGTTGATGACTGACTTTACTAATCCTAAGTCTTTAGTTGAAAAAACGTTTCCTAAAATTAACCATGTCTTTCGGATTCCTATGTGACCATATCTTAAGTGCAGATCTTTGATAATTAATTTTGCTTGTACCCTATCCACTACATACACTTCTAATTCTTGAATTTTTTACACAAAAGCCGTTTCTCATATGGAAATTTTTAAATCCCGGTTCGTTTTCTAACTTCGTTCTAACAATCTGTAGCTCCTCACTCTGCCTCTGGTTCATCAAGATCTCCTCTTCTCCATATACTGAATCATTTTGTAGTAGACTGTTCATGGCAATCATGATGTCACACGGTCTTTTGTTATCCATGTCCCTGTTTCTACTAAACGCGTCTGCTATAAAATTATTTTCTCCTTAATATATTTAATCTCAAAGTCAAACTCCTGTAGTAACAACCCCATCGATATACTCGATTGTTGGAAAATCTCGTATTCATCAATGCACACAACGCCGAATGATCCGTTTCGATTACAAAATGTCTTCCTATCAAAAAAATTTTAACCGTAACACCAAACACCACTGCAGCCATCTCCTTTTCACTAATCGTGTAATTTACTTCATGTGGCTTCAGTGTGCGTGAAACAAAAGATATGGGCACCTCTTCCCCTCTTGTACTTGATACAACTCTGCTGCTAACGCACTATCCGATGCATCCGTCCTCAGTACGAAACCTACATCAAATCTGGGATGCCTCAAAATTAGTTGGTCGTGAAATTGTTCCAACAGTGTTAGATATGCTGCCTCTTGACTTTCCGTCCAACTCCATCTTACTCCCTTCTTCAGAAGTTTAAACAATGGACCCGCTTTTTCAGCAAATCCGGTACAAACTTTTTATAAAAGTTAAGGACCCCCAAAAAAGCTCTTAATTTCCTAATGTTATTAGGTCTCGGATATGTCAAAAGTTCGGACAATCTTTCTTTATCGATACACATACCTTGAGTGTTCACCACATACCCCAGAAATTTAACGGTTTTGAAAAAATTCACATTTTCTATATTCAGCCTCAATCCTGCTAATTTAAGCTCTAATAATATCCGTTCTAAATGAGAGTAATGTTGTTCCTCAGTTTCACTAAAAATTAAAATATCATCCACATAGTGTATGCAGAATTGCTCATATGCTCCTAAAATTGCTTGCATTGCCTTAATTAATGCTGCACTTGACGTTGACAAACCATACGGTACTACCTTAAAATTATAGATTTTTCCCTCTACGGAAAATCCTGTGTACCTTCTAGAATCTTTGTGTAATGGAATCAGCCAGAATGAATTCCTTAAATCTACTTGATTAAAAACAAACTTGCCATCTTTACTTAATTTCGTCTTCACCTGCTCCTGATATGCTGCTTCTACCCCCACTACTTCTGCATGTTTTTGTATTAAAGCTTGAACCTCTACTTTCCTATCCTCTGGACATCTTATTGTGTTGATCTGTTTTACTTCATCATCCTCTACCTCTACTACATTAATACTAAACCCCGTGTCATCCTCTGTGACTTCATAACTGCCCTTCCATGGCACTACCCTATCATTAATCCTTATTACCTTCCGTTCCATATCTATCAAAACCCCTAACTTCATCATACAGTCAACACCTAAAATGCTCTGAAACTTCAGTCCAGGTACAATTACAAACTCCTGTTCACAGCTTAAACCTCCTATATCTATCCTAAGCACCACAACACTATTTACTACAGCAAACTTCTTTTTATTTGGAGCTACTAAATGGCTACGTTTATAGGCATAATTCTATCACAAACCTTATCCCTAATTTTGCTGAAGAATTCCTCCGATATTAAACTCGCCTCTGCCCTGTATCAAGTAATACTTCTACATTATTTTAAAAATTTCTAAATTAATAATTGGAAAACATAATTTTTCTACAGTTTCTGGCTCTACTTCCTCCTCAGTTTTGAAAAATTCACGTGGATGTTCGTATACATTTACACAGAAATCTAGTGGTCTGTCACGTTCTAAAAATCCTGTCTCATCCTGTTTTCCGTGCTTGGTCCTGGTTGTCCTTCTACAACCTGTGCGTACGTCCTCCTCGTGTTAATATCCGTGTCCCTGTCTCTATTCGGCGTGCTGGTCACAGTCCTGTTTACTTCCGGTAAACTGTTCTGTCGCGTGTAACTAGGTCTTGGCGTCGGTCCCCTAGTCGCACTATTACTCCTGTATTCCTGTCCTCGTCGTTCCCAATTCGGTCGAAAATTTCTGTTGTAGTCAGGCCGTCTCGGATAATTCGGTGTCCTGTTGTCAAACCTAACTGTGTTAACGTTTCGTTCTCGTATCTCTCTTGTCCGTCCTACACATACATCGTCATATCTCTGCAAATACTCTAAAAATGTCTCCCGTTCTGTGATGTTTTGTAAGGCCACGTGTTGTCTAATTTCCAGTTCAAAATGTCGTGATAGGTACTTAATAATCTGTCTGTCCGTCAATGGTGGATTCAGTTGTTTGGCCACACTGTACTTGCGGATGGCATATTGCTCCCTAGAACCTGCAAACTCTCCCTTAAATTTTCCTGTAATCAAGTCGTCCCTAATCTGATCCTGTTTGTGATCACTCCAGTAATGTTGTAAAATTTGTCTTCAAAGTCCTGATACGTGTCTATGTCCTGTCCTACTAAATTGTACCATGCTTCCGCGTTGTCCTTTAATAAAGCCTTTATCGTATTTAGTTTAGTCTGTTCGTCAAATAAATTTCCCACTAGATTTCTTACACTATTAATAAAAATTTGTGGATTTACCCTGTTATCGCCATAAAACTTCATGTGTTGGTCCAATGATACTCCACCTGTAGCAAATCTGGGACCATCCCCCGTTAAATTTGACATGTTGTATTTAATACTACTAACTTCACGTTCTACCCTGCCTAACTGATCCCTACATGAGTCCGTCACTTCAGTCATTTTACATTAATCTCCTCTTCACAAAAATGCGTACTTCGGACCTTAAATGTCCCATTTCCTGTCGAAGACCTGTAATATCACGCTCATTTTTTCAACCCTATTTTCAACTTCCCCATCTTTACGGTAAGACTATTTTTAAATTCTGAAACTTCTTTATTCGTCTTATCTATTTTCTAACTTAGGGTTTCCCTAACTCCTGTTAATGTCTCATTCATTCGGTCAAATTTTCGATTTGAGTCCTCTCTCGCTCTATTCGATTCATCACTCATTTGCTCAAATTTTCGATTTGAGTCCTCTCTAACCCGCTTAACGTCTCATTCATTCTTTCAAGCATCCTCATTATCATTTCGTTTCCTTGATCCCCTGATTCCGTCCTCGACTGATCTCTACTGCCTCCCGCTTCTTCCATTTTCGAAATTTTCTCACACAATGCACTATCGTCACTTCCAATTTCCACTCCTTAACTCCTTAACCACTCTTTTCTCTGCATACGTTCTAATCACTCACACACACTCTCAAATACTCTTAAATTTATACACACACAGAAACTCTCTCTCTCAGATCGCCAGTTTCCTGGAATAAAATAACAAAAAATTTTATTTGGAACTCGAGCCTCACTTTTGGGTCGCCAAGAATGCTGTGTAACCTCAAAAATTCTCTCCATTAATCATAAACTAAGGTTTTCCACTCGAGCCTCACGAATTGGGCGTCAAGAATGCTGTGATTCTTCTCATATCTGCAGGTACTGGCCCTTTCAAAAAAAAAACATTCGAGCCCCACAGTTTGGGCGTCAAGAATGCTGTGAAACCTTTTAAATCACCTGGTCCGTTGATTCCTTCTGTTAATCGCCTCGGCTGCTCCTCTAGATAACTTACATCCTCAATCATAAAAGAAACAAACACATTCCTACCAAAAACATCAACGTTAACTCTATTTACATCAATATTCAGAATACATTAAAATTTCAAAATTAAAACTCAGCATAAATTTCAGTTTTAAAAAGAATTTCAAGATTAATTTTATTATCATTTTACTGTGCATCCAAAATTAAAGTCCTTGTTGGATGCCTACTAATTAATATAACAATATAAGCAGACCGGAGTCTGAGTATAAAGGGAGCATCTACCACCCCTTTACGTTAATTAACCAGGTTCGTCTAATTGAGCTCAAAGACATACCCAAATTTTCATCATATTCCTGAACATCAAAACAAAATACCCCTTTTACTTAAACAAGCAAATTTCATCTTAAAATTAAACGTTTATGGTTAGAACAATTTCACTAATGTCCATTTAAAGTAAATCAATTATAAAGTCATTCAATACACACAAAATGTCAAACAAAATAGTATAATTTACCTGAAGGTTACTGTCCTCGTAGCTTCAAAGTATCGTTTCTTTAGTTAATCACACCATTCAACAGGATTATATTTACGGCTTCTGATTCTCTACGCTTTTAAAATTTTCTCCATCACCATCCATTCAAAGTCGTTTCTGGGCCTTTCCGGAACTCATCTGTGTTTATCTGACCCTTGTTTCATGGATCCAGACACGTATTTGAACCATTTAATTATTAACACCCCCGAAAAATAGCAAATAACTTCATGCGTCTGTCACCAATATACGCCAAAACTGCCTACTTTTGTGTATACATTCGTCGTTGTAAATTTTGCTAATTGGTACAGTGAAACTAAATTGTATTACCTTGTATCTAAGTGCACTGAGGTACATTCATGTTAGCACGTAAATAACAAGCTATTTTGAATCACTAAAATATACGAGCAAACTTTAAATTATTTAATCAAACTAAAATGCACGGTTTAACATCTTCAATCAAGTCGCGTATGTACGAGCTTTTAACGCATCGAATCGTCAAAAGTCTAAGAGTCTAAGAGAGAGAAACACATATTCCCGCCTGTATATATAGCGAATAGCCGACACGTCGCTTTGTTCCCTAAAACGGGTAATTCCAACGAATTCCTCATTCTACGTTCCCAGTCTGTAGCCTGCACGTCGATTTTTCTGAATTTAGTACTCACCCCATTGAGATCTCAGAAAATTTCAACACGGCCCGCAAAGTTGTCCGAGAAAAACTAATTACTTTTATACAGAAATTGTTGTTCTACCTCTGATATATGCATCCTATTTTTAACCAATCGCAACCCCTTGACGTTGCTTAAATCCCGCCCTTTACAATATGTGTCTTTGCTTGACGCATTTCTCTTTCCTTTTCTAACCTGTTCGTATTGGTGCAAATTTATATTCTTTATTATCGATTATATTTTAGTCCACGCGGACTGTTATCTGGGTTTAATAAACCCGTATCGCACATTCTCGTGAATACTAAGTCCCGGTTTCTCCAAGATTCTTTGAAACATTAATTATTTGCCAAATTTACGCAGAATGAGCTTTTTAAAAATACGCAGGTGTTCTGTATTTCCTGCTAAAGCATCTGATCGTTTCCAATATCCTTAGAATCAACATGTTTATCCAAACAAATTAACTTGAAATTGCCTTTTACAAACACGCAGGGTGTTCAAACGTAACATTTTAAATAACCTTCCTACGATTTGACTATTATTGGGTTTTCAAGCTTCTATAGGTATTATGTTATTAACGGTTTAATTAACTCCAATTAAATTGATTTCTATCCTTTCATTTTAGCGAATACCACTTAAATATTAATTATTATATGTACACTTTGTTTTACTACCGGTTACTTAAAATAGGGTTAATTAATATAAACTTTGCACGTAATTTCCATTTGTTTATGAATAATTAAATTATCCACTGCGCTTTTCAATACTGCTTCTTTTGATGTAAAGCGTCTTATAGATAATTTAAATTTCTTATTTTTACTGAAACGACCGAGTTTATTTATGCTTCAAGGTTTTAATAAAGCGTATTATTTAATGAAATTCCTTATACACGGTAATTAAAATTATTTGATCTGACCATTTAATTTTCTACCCTGGTCTAAATATGAGTAATATATATATATATATATATATATATATATATATATATATATATATATACATATATATATATATATATATTCTTATGCCCCCCCCCACACTTTTTGTTTGTTGCGCGCCTTTTCTTATTTAATTTAATGATTTTATATGAAGTGCAAATACCTATTTCACGCCACGTATTTTAGCAACGTTTGGTTGGTTAATTAAATCAAAATCGTTTTTAATATGCCTCGACTATATGAACTCTTTCTTCTCAGGGTATCCACCTACTTACCGTGGGTTCAGTGGTAAGTAGATGTGCAATGCCCAACCAAACTGCACTATCTTTTGTTTTAGCACCCTTTTTTAGAATTTACTTTTGTATATGCCAAATTTTATGTGATCCACGTAGCCTTGTGCCAAATTAATTAATACCACAAAATTTATGACTTTGACGTTATAATACACTGTACTCACCTGGATTATACGTCGATACTGGCCTTTCTTAATGCTAGCTCAAAATCCTTTTCGCCGTATGCGCCTTCACAAGGTTTCACTGTCACTTTGAACTGCCGTCTAGCCTCCAGGTGTCTTTTCTTTAATTTTGCTGCGCCCAAATCTAAAATAAATATAACCCGAATTTAGAATTTAGAATACCCTTTTTATCTACTTCCCCTGCGCTAATTCTTCCTTAGTAATTCCTTCTTTGACTTGTACACTTCCACTTGCTACTCTTACGCTGCCTTCTAATTTTGCTCCTCCCGTTCTAAAATCAATCCAAATCTATCCTCGTTCCTATTAACCATTCAATCCAAATCTATCCTCGTTCCTGTTTACCACTCAATCCAAATCTATCTTCGTTCCTATTTACCACTCAATGTCCCGCTACACATAAATCCATATCCAAATCAATCCTTATATTTTTCACTCTTATGTTTCTCACTCGATGCCTTCTACCTATATAATCTCGTTCCAATCCAATCTTATTTTCCGCCGGTTCGCTGTCGCACTAATTCCAATATTACCTTTTATTCGTCGCCGCTATTAATTCTTTATACACTGATGCTTCTCTTTACTCTTCTTTATAAATCAAACTCTTACAATTCAATCACATTTATTTACTCTTCCAAAAATATTTATACAATTTAGCGCAGTTTCATAAAACACGTCTTTACACAAAAATAATTCGAAATCGATTCCCTTTGTTTACAATCCTAGGTGATAATTACAACATTTTCTGCCTACTCTATTACATATTATATAAAATAAAACATCCAATAACATTTTATCACTGAGTTTGTGTCACAAATACCTTAAATTTTGTCTTTTACACTTTCCTATTTTATACATAATATTCTATCATTGGTCCTAAATGTTTCACAACCCCTCAATCATATTTGACACTGCTATTACTTATAATTTTGAGATTACATGTTTGTCCAAAAGTTGATTCTAGTAAAATAAAAGCCAAAATAATTCACATATGAACCTGGATCTGCGTGGTTAATAGTGTACATCCATAGACGCATCCGGTTTTCGGTTGGCAAATGTACGTTCAATGGCCTATTAAATTATAACTCAGTATAAAACCTTGAGCACTGTGTATTTTATCACGTCATCAAGTCATTATAATTTACATCTTGGCACTTACATTTCAACTAACATTTTAAATACTTTAACGTATGTAAAGTATGGCAAACATACATTTTAAAATTACGGGATCTGATATATGGATTATTTTATTTGGCATACACTACCTTCTACACAAAACCACCCTTAGAACCCTTGTGGCTCCTAGTGACATTACACTGGCCCCACTGGTTTTGAATAAAAGTGGAAATTTCGTCTGTTTTATACTATTTTCTTGGTGTGCATAATTTCTAGTTTTTATTTAAAACCACTCCCCGCATTTCTACATATTTATTATTCAACCCCTACTTTCATTTCTCTCACGTCTGTCTAACTACGCTATATACTAACCTACACTATAAAATAAAACAAAATTAAACTTTCCGTCGCATGAACTCTCATCCTACTAAACCCTCTTCTTGCACAATTTTGTATGGATATAAATTTTCTAAGTGAAAACGCCCACGATATTCCCCTGTCATAGTATCTAATTCAACTTCCTCGCATCCAAACAAATTCTTATATCCCTTTTATTGGGTTTAGGTACAATAACTACCGGGTTCACATATGGAGTTTTCGCTGGTTCGATGATTTCTTCTTTTAACATTTTACTAATCTCGGCTTTAACCCTATTTCTAATTGCAAACGGAATTGGATACACCTTGGTATTAAAACCACTATCTTCCGTGACCTCTAACTTATGCATATATCGCTTCGCAAATCTCGGCTCTTCATTAAACAATCCTATAAATCTATTAAATAAATCTTCTAGCTTCGCTTTAATATCGATATTCACTTTCCCTATCTGTTCATCATCAATTATTCTCGCAAACATATTACATAATCTCACTTCAACCTGTCTATAATTACTTTCCCTATTCATTCCTAATCCTGACTTATCTATATCATTTCAGGGTTGAATATAGACGTATGTTATAGTTTAAGAGATTTGTTGTTAAATAATTATACATTTAATAAAAAGAACTTGTTGTTTATTAATATTAGTTTAAGAGATTGTTTATATGTTGCTTTAGTTGATAGTGGTTCGCAGTTGTCCCTGGTAGATGAAAATGTGGTGATAAAACATGCAGAATTTTTAAAAGGACGAATAGAAACAATTGATGGGGTTAATTTATGGTCGGCAATGAACAAAAAGCTAACGACGATTTATAGGGTTATCCGTGTACCGATATTTGTAGGGAATAAAAAGGCAGGAGATGCAGAGTTCTTGATTACAAAGGGGTTGCAGCTAGATTTTATATTAGGAATGTATTTTATAGAGGATTTTGGATTGAATATAGATGGAAATGATAGGTCGATTCGGATATTTGATAAAGATAAGTTATGAGTGGTGCCTACGGTTAGTTCGGAATATAGGAATGGAAATCTAAACATTCGGTCTTCCAAAAATTGACGTTTTTTTTTGTACTGTAGGTGCCTCGTGTATCTGTGCCACCTCGATCTTGTCCATGTCCTTTGCATTCGCGCTTGTCGTCATATGTTGGACGATTACGTCCCTGTCCGTCCGGCTGTATCCGTTACGCGTTCCGCCTCCCGTCGTACGGCCGTCATCCTCGTCGTTGCCGTGCTGGTACCTATTTTGTCCTTGGTATTCGTTCACCCGGTGTTCCCTATTGTAATACTGTCGTCGGTTTCCGTCGTGTCCCCAATGATTACGCTGTCCGTGGTTGAAAACGTCCTGTCGGTAGTTAGGTCTGTGTTCGTGGTACGCATGTCGTCGGTTTTCGTCTCTATAAAACCCCGGTTTTGCTCCCAATAATTTGCGCGCGTTTTTGCCTCCAGTGCCGTCGCTAAATCGAAATTCCGCATCACTCCTAAAAATTCCCGCAGTGTCTTTACGTTTTGTACTACGACCATCTTTTTTTTTTTTTTTTTTTTTTTATTTTCACTTTTATCCGCTTCCACCTTTACAGTTATTAGCGGAGGTTGGAGGTATTATTTATAATCTATGGTACAAATATGTTATCTTTTATATAATTTATATACGATGTAGGATTTCTATGTCTTTAAGATAGTTCAGCAGTGGTTCAATATTGGGTGTGTCTCTCAGGATAGTTTGTACATCTTGTTGTATGTTGTATTTGAGCCTTTTTTGTTGATATTTTTCACAATTCGTTAGGATATGCTCTACTGTTAGGTTTGTTTTACATTGTTCACATACAGGTTGAGCTTCTTTTGTCATCAAGTAGTTGTGTGTATATGCAGTGTGTCCTATTCTTAATCTTGTTAATACTATTTGTTGTTTTCTTGATTTTGGGATGTGTGCATACGGTTCGGTTTTGGTTTTATTTGTCTAAGCTTGTTATTTTGGGTGTTCTTCCAGGTTTCTTCCCATTTTTGTCTATTTTGCTTGAGATAATTGCATAGATGTCTGTTATTGGAGTTTTGAGTTGGGTGTTGGTATTAGTTATTCGTTGTTTAGCCAGTTTATCTACTGCTTCATTTCCTTGGATTCCAACGTGGGCTGGAGACCAAATCAGTATTATTTCAGTTCCGGTTTCTTCTGTTGTTTTGTGTAGAGCATCATGTATGTTGTTCGTTATTGGATCTGTTGTGTACCATTTTCGAGTGATTTAATAGTGCTTAAAGAGTCTGTGCATATTGCATATTTGGTGTGTGTTGGGTTTGATGTTATATCTTGGATGGCTGTTAAAATTGCTACTTTTTCTGCTGTATAGCTGCTGCTATATGGATGTAGTGTTATTTGGATTTGTTGATCTTGTCTGAGTACAGCTGCAGTTACTTGTTGGTAGTTTTTCGACCCATCTGTGTAGATAAATTCATGTCTCTTGTGTTGTTCCTTTAGTTCTTTAAATCGTTGATGATACTGAGCTTTGCTTGTATGTTTTTGAATAATTTGATAGTGATACATTTGTCGTTATATGTTTTCTAGTCCATGGTGGGAATATAGGTAAATATTGTGGAAGGATTTCAGGTAGGGATAGTTTTATTTGTTTCATTATGTTTTTATGTGTACGGCTGTTGGAGTACTGGTATCTAATCTTGTGTTACATGATTTAATTTTAAAGATGTCCTGGTTTGCTTCTATTTTCTGGTTTGATGCTAGTTTTGCAATATATTTTAGGTTCAATTTATTTCTTCTTATCCATAAAGGTGGTATATTTGCTATGCATTGTAGACTATTGACTGGGCTTGTTCTGTAGGCACCTGTTGCTAATCTGAGAGCTGTGTTTTGAATGGTGTCTAATTGGTTTATATTAGAAGGTTTGGCTGTGCTGTATGTGATACAACTGTAATCAAGTCTTGATCTGATGGTAGTTGTGTATATCTTTAATAGCTGTTTTGTGTGCGCTCCCAATCTGTATTTGAGAGCATTTTTAAGATATTGATCTTTTGTTGCAGTCCTTTTTAATTCTGTTATGTGCTTTCTCCATGTTAATTTTTATCAAAGTAGATGCCTAAAAATTTGATGTTATCTGTATATTCTATTTGGGATTTGTTTATTAGAAGTTTTGGATCCATATGTTGTTTTCTTTTCTGCAGAAATGTATTGCTTTTGTTTTTGTGGATGAGAATGTGAAACCTATTTCTTTTGCCAATTTTTCTATTTCGGTTATGTTTTGTTGTAGATTTGTTTGTATTGTGTTGATGTTTTTGCCTTTGTGGTATAATACTATGTCGTCAGCAAAAGCAGTATTTGTGTTGGTTTCTTCACAATTTTGTTATTTTGTTTATTATTAACAGAAATAGTGTGGGGCTAAGTACTTCCCTTGTGGAACTCCATTTTCTTGCTTTCTTGGTTCTGATAAGCATCCATTTGTTTTGACTTGGAAAGAACGGTTTTCCAGGAAGTTTTTATGTAGTGTAGTATTTTTCCTTGTATGTTATGTTCTATTAGTGTTTGTATTATCGCATATTTCCAAGTGG
Source organism: Platerodrilus igneus (assembly GCA_036346225.1). Classification (NCBI taxonomy): domain Eukaryota; kingdom Metazoa; phylum Arthropoda; class Insecta; order Coleoptera; family Lycidae; genus Platerodrilus; species Platerodrilus igneus. Next base: position 8,378,170 of record JARFIW010000012.1, on the reverse strand, counting down.
TGTCATATGCCTTATGTAAGTCTAAGAATATTGCTACTAGATGTTGTTTAAGTTCGAACGCTTTTTCTATTTCTATTTTTAGTTTAAGTGTTTGATCTGTTGTTGTTTTGCCTGTCCTAAAACCTGCTTGGGTATTGCTTAATATGTCATTATTTTCTATATACCACATTAGCCTTTTATTTACCATTTTTGCATTATTTTGATAATACATTTGACAGTGCTATAGGTCGATAATTTGCTGGGTTTGTCTTATCTTTTGATGGTTTTAATATTGGTATTGTAATGACTTTGTTCCATTCTATAGGGTATACATTGTTGTTCCATATGAAGTTATATATGTCTAGTAGGTGTTTCTTATTTTTATCTGGTAGGTGTTTGATCATTTCTGGAATTATTTGGTCTGGCCCTGAACTTTTTGTTTTTTGTTGTGAAATACTGTTTTCTAGTTCGTCCATTGTAAAGGATTTGTTTAATGGGTTGTTTTGTTCTTCAATTTTGATAATTTGATTGTCTTCTGTATTTGTTTTATTGTATTGAAGTCTTTATTATAATTTGAATTGCTAGATATTTTGGCAAATTCGTCTGCTATTTTTTCTGCTATTTCTTGGGGTCTAAAATAATTTTGGTGGTTCCTATTAATATTACATCTGTTGCACGTGGGATGTTATTTATCCCTTAATTGCTTTTATTTTGTTCCAAATTTGGTTATCAGGCGTATCACAGGTTATGGAGGAAACATAGTTTTCCCATGCTTTTTCTTGCTCTGTTTTATTGTACGTCTGCTAATAGCTTTTGTTCTTTTAAGTTCTATTTGGTTTTCTATGTTTTGTTTTTCCGATATTTGTATAGCGCTCTTTTATTGTCTTTGCTTGCTTTTCGCATTCCTTATTCCACCATGGTACTGTTTTTTATTGTTTCTATTGGATAACGTGAATGTTTGTTTGGCTGTTTTTATTATGTCTTGGCTAAAAGATTCTATGATTTCGTTTATGTTTTGGTTTATGCTGGAATATTGTTTGTTTTGGTATTGTTGGTTAGCAATGTTTGGAATTGGGGCCACTTATTCTCTTCTATTCTCCATTTTGAGTATGATGTATGGGGTTTGAGGTTTGTATGACTTTCTTGTGAGCTAATAAGTATAGGAAAATGGTCACTACCATATAGATTTTGAATTACTTTCCATTCTAGATTTGGTGTAATTTTGGGTCACAAATCGTTAGGTCTATATTTGAAAATGTACCTGATTTTGAGCAAAATGTGTTGATGAGTTGTCATTTAGTATGATGAAATTGTTTTCATTTATTATTTCTCTATCATTCTTCCTCTTTTGTCAGTTTGTTGGGAACCCCATATTATATTGTGCCCGTTTATGTCACCTAGTATAATGATCGGAGGGGGTAACTGTTTTAATAAATGTTCAATGGACTCTTGATTGCAGTTTGGTTGTGGTGGTAGATATATATTACATAAGGTTACTTTTGTTTTATTTGGTGTCAAGATTCTTATAGCTATTGCTTCTAAGTTTGTTGTTAGGTATTTCCTCTATATGTTTTTGTTGTTTACTAGAATTGCCACCCTCCGCTAGCTATATGTGTGTTTAGTCTGTCCTTGCGATATTGTATAAAATTGTATGTATTTATGTTTTGGTGTTCTTTGAAGTGTGTTTCTTGTAAGCATATGTAATGAGGTTGTGTTTCTTCAATTAATTTTTGGAATTCAGCTTTATGGGATTGAAGTCCATTACAATTCCATTGGATGATGTTCATATTATTGATTATCGACTGAGGAATCAGACATTTCTGACTCAATTTGTTGTTCCTCCATTGTTTTAGTTATTCTTGTTATTGTTGTTTTAATTTTTTGTCATCAGTATTGTTTTGGATTTCATGCATCATTTGTATGAGTTGGTTTGTATCTTTGGTATAGTTTTTACTTAATTGTAGTATTTTTGTGTTCGATCGTGTTTTCTAGAAAGTCCTGAAATTCGTCGAATGAGATAATGTATTTGGCTGGATCACTTTCTATGATTTCCTTTATTGTATTGTGTTTTGGGGATTCAGTTTGTTCCAAGTTCTTCTTTTTAATTGTAGGATCCTTTTTGTTTTTGTTTGTCCGTTTGGTTTGTGATAAATTCGACAGGGTTGATTCTTGGTTGGTTTCTTGTTTTTCTTTTGTGTTGCTTCTCTTATTTGATGTTCAATGTCAGTTACATTTAGTTCTTCTGTAGGTGTACTGTCAGATGACTGATTTGGTCTTTTATTTCTTATTGTTTCATTTAGGTTTGTTATTTGTTCAGGTTGTTTTGTTTCACTCTGTATATTGTGTTCCTCGCAGCTTGAGGTTGAATGGCCGGTTTGTTTACATGTATAGCAGTATGTTTCTGTAGATAAAAATAGTCTGTAGGGGTTTCTTCAAATAATACTATTATTGATTCTGGGATGTTTAAATTTGCAGTTTGTTTAACATAGATTTGTCTACGAAAGCTAAGTATGTGCTTAAATTTTATATCTGATAAAGCAGCTTTTATAAATGACATCTTGCCTGTTAAAGTTATATTTAGCTTAATAAGTGAGTCTTCTATTATATTGTGTGGTATGGATGGGCTAACATTTGAAATAACCACCCTTATGGTCGGCGTAAGTAATTTACGAATTTCCACTTCTGTGTTATTTACTGTTATATTAGGATAGTTGTTTACAAACTGGTCAGCGTCTTCTTTTGTATTTAAATAAATACAGATCCGGTTATTTGCTATTCTTGATGCAAAGATTATATTTTAGGATCTATTATTTCCGTGATTGCATTTAAATAATCTTCTAACTTCGTGTTTGGCAATGAATTTAATATAATAGCATTTTCTTTTGACGGGAAACTGCTTGCAGATGTTTGTTTATTTGGTGCATTGCTTTTTACTGCATTCGAATATGTCCCTTCTTTTATTGTCTGATGGGTGAGTGGGTTTTTTGTTTGGCTGGTTGAATGATTTATGGTTGAGGGTGTTATTGTTTGTAAAGGATACATTTCAGGTAGTTTTGGTAAATGGTTTGGGTTAGGTTTATTTAATATAGCTGTAATAAAAGGAAGAGGAATGTTTAGAAAACAATACCTGTTTTGGTTTTATCACTTATTATTTCCGAGGTCGTATTTTATCTCAACGAATTCACATAGAACTGTACTGTTGAACATACGGTCGCGGAATGACGACCATCTTTGTCACTTCTGGTTCCATGTGTCCCGCAAGTAGTAACACTATGTCGTCCTCGCCCAATTTTGGTGTCAGATGTTGTGCCTGGTTATATTTGTCGATCGCGTATTCTTCGCGAGATCCGTGTGTCCTACTGTAATGTCCCGTGATTAAATTTGTCCGTATGTCTGTCTGGTGTGTGTTACTCCAAAACTGTTCGATGAATAGTCGTCGAAATTCAGCGTATGTGTCGTACTGTTTGCGTATAATGTTGTGCCATTTTTCTGCGTTACCTGTCAAAGTTGCCCCAACGATCTGTAATTTCGTCCTTTCATTCTCGGTCTCCACGATTTCGTCCAGTCTGTCCAAAAATCCCATCGGTTGTTCAGTCCGTCGTCCCTCAAATTTTGGTAACGCGTCCCGATTCAATTTTATATGCTGTCCGTAGTCTAGTCCTACGCGCCTCCTTTCTAGGTCGTCTAACTTGTCCTGTATTTGTCTTACTTTGTTTCCGATCCTGTTTTCCAATATCGTCGCGTTGTCTATTAGTTTTGCGTCCAGTTGTGTCCTAACGTTCACATTTTCGTTCTGTAGCGTCTCTAACGTCTGTCCTAAATTTCTGTAATTTGTCGTATGCCTTTTGTCACATGTCTGTATCTCGGTGTTTAACGTCGTCAACCCGTTGATCATGTTCTCCTCGACTGTCTCCACGCGTGTCTTTATTTCCCATCGTAAGTCCGTCCTTGTTGCGTTCAAGTCTCCCTGAAATTGTACCCGTGTGTTTTCTAGCTTGTCGTCAACTCGGTCTACCTTTTCTTGTACTTCTGTCTTTAGTTCGTCCTTTACGTTTTGTATCGACATGAGTAGATAGTCCTGTGTGTAGTGTAATTTTGCCGTCAGTTCAGCGTGCGCCGTTCTAAATTCGTTTTTCAAATTCGTATGTGACGTCTTTAATTCCGTGTGCACCTCGGCAAGTGCCGTCTTAAAATCCGTCCGCGACTCTTCAATTTTGTTAGTTAGTTCAGTTTTTAATTCTGTCTGTGATTCTGTAATTTTATTCGTCAAATCCGTCTTTAGTTCCGTGTGTGACTCTACCATTTTGTCTTGCATACTCATTAGGAATCGCATTATATCCTGGTTTTCGGCGGTTTCTGCTGCCTTGACCTCATGTACCGTCGCTTGGTCCGTTTCCATGTTGATCACCTCCGGATCTATCTGCCTCACCTCCGTCTCCTGGATATCTCCCCCTGCATCTAACTCCACGTCTTGTGTCCTGAATTCAGCGTCAACTCCGTATATTCTTCCTGATCTCGTAATCCGTTTCATGTCCGCGTCCGTCATAGAGCAATAGTTTATCCACACCTAACATATTGCAGCACCATTTTATTTGTCTCAAACCAAGGTGATTTGGAAAGATTGCAAAAGATACAAAATCGTGCAATGAGATGTTTATTAAAATGTAGCAGATTTGCCAAAGTCCGTAAAATGTTAGAATGCCTTAATTTTTTAAATGTTCAGGAACAAATGAAATATAATAGTATGGTTTTTATATATAAAATTATAAATGGTTTGCTGCCTTCGTACTTGGTTAGCAACTTAATTAAAGTGTCAGATATACATAACTACAGCACAAGACAAGCAGACAATTACTATATATACAAGAAGAATAAAACGATAACCACAAAAAATGTATTTCATTATGGCGTTAAGATATATAATACATTACCAAAATCAGTTACAAATCAGCCTTCTCAAAGAAAATTCAAGAGTAATTTAAAAAAATATATTTTAAGTTGTAGAAATGAAAACTAATTATATTATTAACTGTATTTTAATAATTTGCTTTATAGTATAATATTTTTGTTTTATACTTTATTAACCTATATTGAGTTATGCAATAAATCTACTTACTTACTTAATAGATATCTCTGCTGCCTATTTTTGAACTCCTTTTTCTGAAAAAATATAAACTTACGGGCCCCACCTAATCTCGGGATCCCGTATCCTACTACTACTTCTATCTAGCTCTCAATCTATCTAGTTTTTTATCTAGCCCCACGTTGGGTTTGCCACCTTCTTATGCCCCCCCCCCCCCACACACACTTTTTGTTTGTTGCACGCCTTTTCTTATTTAATTTAATGATTTTATATGAAGTGCAAATACCTATTTCACGCCACGTATTTTAGCAACGTTTGGTTGGTTAATTAAATCAAAATTGTTTTTAATATGCCTCGACTATATGAACTCTTTCTTCTCAGGGTATCCACCTACTTACCGTGGGTTCAGTGGTAAGTAGATGTGCAATGCCCAACCAAACTGCACTATCTTTTGTTTTAGCACCCTTTTTTAGAATTTACTTTTGTATATGCCAAATTTTATGTGATCCACGTAGCCTTGTGCCAAATTAATTAATACCACAAAATTTATGACTTTGACGTTATAATACACTGTACTCACCTGGATTATACGTCGTTACTGGCCTTTCTTAATGCTGGCTCAAAATCCTTTTCGCCGTATGCGCCTTCACAAGGTTTCACTGTCACTTTGAACTGCCGTCTAGCCTCCAGGTGTCTTTTCTTTAATTTTGCTGCGCCCAAATCTAAAATAAATATAACCCGAATTTAGAATTTAGAATACCCTTTTTATCTACTTCCCCTGCGCTAATTCTTCCTTAGTAATTCCTTCTTTGACTTGTACACTTCTACTTGCTACTCTTACGCTGCCTTCTAATTTTGCTCCTCCCGTTCTAAAATCAATCCAAATCTATCTTCGTTCCTATTAACCATTCAATCCAAATCTATCCTCGTTCCTGTTTACCACTCAATCCAAATCTATCTTCATTCCTATTTACCACTCAATGTCCCGCTACACATAAATCCATATCCAAATCAATCCTTATGTTTTTCACTCTTATGTTTCTCACTCGATGCCTTCTACCTATATAATCTCGTTCCAATCCAATCTTATTTTCCGCCGGTTCGCTGTCGCACTAATTCCAATATTACCTTTTATTCGTCGCCGCTATTAATTCTTTATACACTGATGCTTCTCTTTACTCTTCTTTATAAATCAAACTCTTACAATTCAATCACATTTATTTACTCTTCCAAAAATATTTATACAATTTAGCGCAGTTTCATAAAACACGTCTTTACACAAAAATAATTCGAAATCGATTCCCTTTGTTTACAATCCTAGGTGATAATTACAACATTTTCTGCCTACTCTATTACATATTATATAAAATAAAACATCCAATAACATTTTATCACTGAGTTTGTGTCACAAATACCTTAAATTTTGTCTTTTACACTTTCCTATTTTATACATAATATTCTATCATTGGTCCTAAATGTTTCACAACCCCTCAATCATATTTGACACTGCTATTACTTATAATTTTGAGATTACATGTTTGTCCAAAGTTGATTCTAGTAAAATAAAAGCCAAAATAATTCACATATGAACCTGGATCTGCGTGGTTAATAGTGTACATCCATAGACGCATCCGGTTTTCGGTTGGCAAATGTACGTTCAATGGCCTATTAAATTATAACTCAGTATAAAACCTTGAGCACTGTGTATTTTATCACGTCATCAAGTCATTATAATTTACATCTTGGCACTTACATTTCAACTAACATTTTAAATACTTTAATGTATGTAAAGTATGGCAAACTTACATTTTAAAATTACGGGATCTGATATATGGATTATTTTATTTGGCATACACTACCTTCTACACAAAACCACCCTTAGAACCCTTGTGGCTCCTAGTGACATTACAATATATATATATATATATATATATATATATATTGCTGTGATAAGGGGTTGTTTAAGGGTGTATTTTATAGCAATGGTCGATTAGGAACCATAAATTATAATAGGAAGCAGAAAACTGCATTTATTTAGTAGAAAATTGAGTAATTGTGATAGTTTGTAAATAGTAAGCATTTAACACCTTGTATATAGAGTATAAGTAGTTTTAAGCGACGCAAATAAACACATCTTATAACAATAGGACGCATATTTAGCATAGAAATAGGTAATTTATGCATTAGGTAAATAACAAATATTTAACACCCGGTATATAGAGCTTTAGTAAATTTAAGCAATGCAAACAATGATATTTTTCAGTAGAAGCACACGTATTTAGAAGTAAGCATAGTTCATGTAATTAAACACGCATTCAAAAGAATCCTAATCAGTTATGATAATACGGAGATAAGAGATAAAACTTAAAGAAGCTTTCGATAAGTGCATAGAAACAATTAACATTTTGATAAGTAATGGTAATCAAAGATGCGTAAATAAACATGAAAATCGAAATTCAAATTGCATCAGGTATTTTAGTATAATATGGAAAAGCGATTATTTACCCAAAACACCGCATGGTCTGATAACAAAGCATCTATAGCAAACAACCATTACTCGAAAAGCCAAGAATGTTACATCAGAAAACCACTTTAAGTGTAGGAAATACAAAGACCTCATTGGTTAAGATTAGTAAGCCAAGCCCACATAGAAAGGGGGATCTAACCCATATATTAACAGCGAGCAATGATAACGGAGCTCAGTTTTCAACTCAACAAGGCCAAGCTGCGTTACTCTAAATCTAAGAGTAACGCGTAATAATAATATTTTAATAAGTGAAATTGTTTAGTGACAGATAGTGCTACAGATATGAAGATTTCTATTGCCGATTAACGGCTCCAGAGGGGGACGACAATAATCCAGAGGCGGATGACAATAAATCTAAGTTAGATGATAATAATCTAAGGTTGACGATAATAAATCTAAGTTTGATGACAATAAATCTAAGTTTGGCGATAATAATTCTGAGGCTGGTGACAATAATTCATGGGTGTATAATCCAGAGGGGGACTACAATAATTCTGAGACTGGTGAGGATAATTCGAGGTGTAATGATATAATAGATTTGAGGCCGATGGTAATGATTCAAATGGGGGTATAATAAATTCGAAGGTGACGACAATAATTTGAGGCCGATGGTAATGATCCAAATGGATGGTATAATAATGCATGGAAAATTCTAATTGATGTTGGTTGATAATGGATGCGTCGATAATTTTTGAGAATCAATAAAGAAGCACGCAAAGCAGGTTAGACTTTATTAGTTTTAAGAGATTTTTTTTATTCGAATTTGAATATTAAATTTGCCTAATTAATATAAACTTGTGTAACAGGTTCTAAACACAGAACTCTCTGATCACATGTTTGTACATTTTAGATTAAACCTAAAATTAAATAATCAGCAGAACCATTACTATAGGCGTTGCTATAATACTGACAATATAAATTTATTTTCAACTTTATGTTCTGAAATCAATATCAATTCTGGTAACAGTAATTTAAATCATAAATTTCAATCTTTAATACAAAATGTTACATATGCCTATAACAAGTCATTTCCTGTCACTAGATTTAAGAATAATCAAAAAAATTGGTTGACTAAAGGTATTAGAACGTCAGCTGTGAACAAAAAAGTATTACATATTATTTTCAACCATTTTCCTGATTCCAATTTCTTTAAGAAGTACTATCATAAGTACAAAAAAAAATTTAAAGCTACCATAAAATTAACAAAGGCACTATTTTTGTCAAATCGTATATTAAATTCAAAAATATTCAAAAAACTACGTGGAAAATTATCCATGAGCATATTAGCAATACAGGGTTTCCAACTAACGAAATACGTTTGGATAATTGCTCTGCCAAGGCAACTGCAGAAAAACTGAATAACCACTTTGCTACAGTAGCTGAAAACTTAAGAAAAGAACTTTCCACACGTTCAGTAATTAATAACTCTGTTTCAATGGGCTCTCATATGAGTATTCCAAACAATTTTATGTTTTTTCCTACGGATTATTATGAAGTGTATGCTGTTATTAAATCTCTACGTAATAAATATTCTACTGGTAATGACTACATTCCGGCATATGTGCTTCCTGCTCTCCCAATAAATATTTTGGAATATCTTGTTAACCTAATTAATGAATCTTTTGAAAGTGGCATTTTTCCATCTTGCCTCAAACATGCCATCATTGTACCATTACATAAGGGAGGAGAATATGTAGTGGATAATTTTAGACCTGTCTCACTATTATCCACATTTTCTAAAATATTCGAAACTCTAGTTAAAAATCGCCTTATACAATTTTCCAACAAATTTAAAATTCTAACTCCACTACAGTTTGGTTTCACTTCAACGGATGCTATGTACAATTTCTTAGAGCAGCTATATTCTTCTTTAAATAAGAAAAATACGTCTTTAGTTACAGCATTTATCGACTTAAGCAAAGCATTTGATTGCGTAAATCATAACATTTTAATAAATAAAATGACACATTGTGGATTTCGGGGAATTGCAAAGAAATGATTGATTTCATATCTAGAAGGTAGAACTCAATGTGTAAAACTTGTAGATAATCAAAAAGAAATTTTTTCAACAAATCTAAGTTTAAAATTTGGCGTCCCCCAAGGTTCTGTTTTAGGTCCAATTTTATTTTTATTCTATATTAACGACTTCGTTTCATGTATAAATTTTGCAAATTGTACATTATACGCGGATGATATTAGTTTAAATTGGAATGACTTCACTATACAAACCTTGGAGAATAATATTGTAACTGATATAAAATCATATAGAGAGTGGTGCAAGGCAAATTTCCTCACAATAAATTCTCTTTAATCTTCATTTATAATTTTTAAAACAAACTCACCACTCATTACACTGAATGGAGTATCAATTAATGAAGTCTGCTCAACCAAATTTCTAGGTTTAACCATAGACCATAAACTAAATTGGACAACTCATATTCAATCACTTACTAGTAAATTAGCATCCGCTTGTTATGCAATTAGAACTGTTTCGCTACAAATTTCCATTGAATCTTCACTTAGAGTGTATCATGCCCTTTTTGAGTCTCATATACGATATGGTATTGCATTTTGGGGGAGTGCATCAAATAGAAATATTGCCATAATATTCAAATTACAAAAACGAGCTATTCGTAGTATTTGCAATGCAGCATATGACACACATTGCAAACCATTATTCCAAAAACTTAAAATATTAACATTGTACTCATTATATATCTATGAAACCCTAATCCTCTTTTATAAAAACAAAAATAAATTCATCACACCCAGTACTTTTCATAAACACAATACCAGGCATTCTTGGGATATATATCCACCAAAACCAAGGTCCACTTTAATTAAAAAATCTTTTATATATATGGCGCCAACTCTTTATAACAAGCTACCAACAACTATCAAATCTCTTGATAAGACTTTCTAAATTTAAATCAGCACTATTATCCTTGTTTTGTGAGCGCTGTTATTATAACGTAACGGAGTTTCTTGAAGATAGGATTTAAATAGTTACAATAATTGACTATGTATATAATATTTAATTTTAATTAATGACTATCTACATAAATGTAGCTAATTTTCATATATTATTTATTTATATTTTAATTTTATTTATACACATTGTTGACTATTTCTAATAATGGTTGTAGAAGTGTACATTATCATCACATTGATGGGAACAAATAAAATCTATCTATCTATCTATCTTATAATGAGAGAAATAGGTAGCAGAGCCAATAAAGAAATGGAGGTGATCTTACAGTACATAATTGACGGAATTCAGGACGATTCAGCAAATAAGATTATTCTTTATGGAGCAAAGAACTTTTTAGAATTTAAAGACAAAGTAAAAATTTACGAGGATGTTTCAAAAAAGCGTTTTTCGACAGGATATAATCAGTTTATGCCAAAAAGAGATACCATAAAAGAAGAGCCGAAGAATACGCACAACGAAAAAAATCGCACGTTTACACATAGGGTCAGTAAACCTGGAAAATGTTTCAACTGTGGTATTCGTGGTCATGCATCTAAAGAATGTCCGCATAAGGATAAAGGCACAAAATGTTTCAGATGTAATAGCTTTGGCCATTTAGGATCTCAATGTATGAAGACACAGGCTAGCTTAGCAAAACCTAGCACTTCAAAGAATGTAGCTACAATAAATGTTGCACCGAAGAACTCAGTAACTGTTAAATTTTTTAATGTCACGATTGCCGCATTATTCGATACTGGTAGCGAAATAAGTATAATAAGACAAGACGTATATGAACTTTATTTTGCAAACGATAAATTGTCGACAGATACAATTACCCTACTTGGATTGGGCACAAGCAAAGTACAAACGTTGGGATCAATTTACAAAGATAGTGAAATCAATGGTGAAATGTTTCACGTAGTATTTCACGTAATACCTAAGGAACATTCTAACTTTCAGATGATACTTGGTAGTAATTTATTAGAACATGCAAATGTGCAAATAACAGAAGACGGGATCATAGTAAATAAAAGAGATAAAGAACACGTTCTAATGAAAATCACAATAGACGAACATAATACACAAGAAACGGTAGAAGTTAGCCACATAGAAAATCCAGAATATAAGGAAGCGGTGAAGGATTTGATGGAAAGATACAAACCAAAGAAGAGTAGAACAACAGATATTCAGATGAAAATTCTGTTGAAAACAGAAGATCCGGTCTATCAGAGACTTCGTAGATTATCACCACCTGAAAAAGAAGAAGTCGACAAACAGATAGATGAATGGTTGGAAGAAGGAATTATCAGGGATAGTTCATCTGTATTTATATTTTAGGTTTAGATTTAATGTTTCATCGTTTACAAAGTTTCAATTCTGCTGCTCTAGAAGTCCATAGAATTTTATCTTTCCTGCTTTTGTGATAGGCTGATAAAAGCTTAGTGACTCAGTTCTTTTAGGTCTTTCGAATATTGTATGGATCAGAAACAAACCCATATGATCGGATAAACCAGTGTCAATAACCTTGCACTCTTGATTTGGTATGTTTGTAAAAACATTATCTAAGCAGTTATTAAATCTAGTTGGTTTCGTATTCAAGAATTTAAAACCAAAACCAGCAAAAAAATCAGTTATATAGATAGAATCATTGTCATATGAACCAAACTTAACATTGAAGTCACCGCAAATATAAACACTGTTTTTATGTAGCTTCCCTAAAATTTTAAATACCCTACTGAATGTTTCTCAAAAGATACAGCAATATTTTGGGCAAAAACAACAAGATTGGTAGTTGTTGATCTAGTTTTAACAAATCCGTGTTGTTCCTCAGCGATAAATGGTGCAACATGTTCATACACTTGGTCAAAAAGAATTCGTTCAAATACCTTAGCGAAAACAGAGATACATGCTATTGGTCTATAATTCATAATATTATCCTTGTTACCATTTTTGAATATTGAAAATATAATAGCTTGCTTCCATTTATTAGGAAACATTGATGTTCTAATGGCTAAATTAAATATATGAGGGAGTGGCTGAATTAAAAGTTTGGCATACCCCATGACCAAAAAACATGGTATTTCATCAGGACCAGAAGTAGCTCTAGGTCGTAGTTGGTTAATTGCATTAAAAATTTGAACTTCAGAAACTTTATCATGATAAAATGTACCAATGTCGTAACTTAGATTAATGTCTATATCTGTGGGTTGATTTTCAGAGTATACCGATGTAAAGTAGTTAACAAACCCATCCACTATCTGCTGTATGGTTATTAACTCTTCATCATTGTACTTCATACAATTGGGGAAATTGTTATCTTTTTTAAGGTATTTTATGAATTTCCATAATTCTTGAGGGTTATTTATCATTTCTTTTTCCAAACCAGCAACAAACATCCGAAAAGCATTAGAAATTAAATGTTTAACTACAGAACGTATATATTTATATTTATGCAGAAATGCATACTTGATTTCGACATTCGATGATAATGTGCTTTATGCCTAATTTTGCATTTTATTTCATGACTAAACCATTTAGGATAGGATGTATTAATTGTATAAACTGAAGTAGACACCGTTTGGTGCAAACAGTTGTTTAAGATTTCGTAAAAGTATTCAACAGCAGTATCAACCTTCTCAGTATTCATAACACTACTCCAGTCAATTTTTAAAAGTAAGTAATATAATTGTAGAAAATTAGATTTTTGGAAATTATACTTATTAAGAACAAAACTTTATGCTCAAAACAAGTAACAAGTAATATGACTAAATTCAGTGTTTATACATCTAATAATGATAAATAAAAATTTAGCGCACAGCACATGCACTTTGGACGACGTTAATTTCACAGTAAATTCTAGTGTACAGATCCTTACCTCACGAGAAGGGTCCTACTACCATACCAAGCAAGGGGTGTTGAGCTTAAACTGCCTTCAAGCAAACTATTGTGATTTCTATTCCTAATTAATGGAATAGTACTTGCTGACGGTAAACATACTTTAAGTTTCTTCTTGCTACCCAACCTGCGTAAATTCCAAAGACAATTGACATCAACAGCTGATGTATGTAAACAAGAGTTGGAGAGTACAATAACCTACAACAAACTAATTAACTACATGTGGTATGAACCTGCGAAAGCACTTTCAGATACACCGGACTGCAGGCAACAATCAACTTTTACTATTTTGCCACACGAATTATCAATTTCTCAAACACGTAACTAGGAATTACACTTACTAAATACATTGAGTAAAATGTCTGGAACAGACTAAGGTGTATAATCTGCATAAATCGGTATAACTCAATACAAATCTGCTAAACTAGCGATAACAAGATATAAGAACAGTATGTGCACAACTACTTTATTCGAAGCTACATCACGAAAAGGCACACATGCTTCTACAAATTTCTCTAAGAACCTAATGACAAAAGGAGGGATGCACTGCGCATCAAGGACATTATAGATGTTTATTACCTAAAGTTAAATATTAAGGGGTGTTCAACAAACAGTGAAATTTGTATGCTTATTAAATTATTATATAAGTACATAGATTGACTTAGGGAATCTTATACCTACTATATGAATTAATTATAATAACATAAACGGTACACACTCTTAATTAATTATTAAGTTTTAATTGTGCAAATTTTGGTGCTTTCTAACAAGTTATAAAATTATAAACACTTATGGTTCATGACCTCTTGCGACAGAACCTTTTCAGGGTCCTGGTGATCTCGACTTCTTCAAATTTTATAACGTTGCTGCCTACCAATTATTGCTGTAGTGCTCTAAAAGGAAAAGATAAGAAGCGAGGAACGAAAAATTCGAACACTACATCGAAGCACATGATGAAGGCACTCTCTCTAGAAACATAGTCGCATCGTGAAGTTCGGCACTAAACTGTCCACTTAATTACCCAATTATCACAGCACTTTTTCGTCCTTTGTGGGATTGGATTGTTCAAATCGACCGATGTCTTACATTTAATTAAGATAAAGAACATACTCCCTGTATGTTTGTTGTGGTTTGTTTAGCATTTTTCTTAATTTTCTGTGGGAATTAAACCACTCATAGTTCTTAAAATCATGTTTATTTACGTTTCGATACATGACCTAGGATCATTGCTAAAATAATAAAAACTTCAAGTTTGACATTTATGACATAAATTGAAGGTTACTTTGATTTATTGATGTTCGAAATATTTGGTTTGAGTACACTAGGCAAAAATTTTTAAAGTTTAAAAGAATGATTGCCTTCAATTTGTGTTGCGGCCTGGGACCGACTTTTTTAGGTAGCCAATACGCTGAACGTGAAATCAGATGATTAATTTTTATTGGTGAATTTTATATAAATTCAATAACTTGAGGATTGGAATACATTTTTTAACATGTTTATACAATTGAGAGGATGGTTATTAAAGAAGTGTGCAATTACGTTATTGTAAGGCTTAAGCAGTTGTTTTTTATATTTATTTTGAGGGGGAAAAATCATTATGATTTAGGCTACTTCTTCGGTAGATTTTAACATTGTTTCTTAGGCGACCCTATGGCGGGTTTACACTTGTCAGATACCAATGTTGTTCTATGAATATTTTATATGGTTCTGAGGCGACCCTAAGACGGGTTTACCCTTGTCAGATACCAATATTGTTCGAAAAGATTGTATATGGATCTGAGGTGACCCTATGGCGGGTTTACACTTGTCAGATACCAATACTGTTCAACGGAGATTGTATGTGGTTTTGAGGTAACCCTATTACGTGTTTACACTTGTCAGATACCAATGTTGTTTTACAGGGGTTGCTAATATGCTTATTGTTATGTAATTAGTTATTGTATGTGTAAATAGAAATCATGTATGTACTCAAACCAAATATTTCGAACATCAATAAATTAAATTCACCTTCGATTTATGTCATAAATATCAAACTTGAAGTTTTTATTATTTTGACAACGATCCTAGGTCATGGATCGAAACGTAAATAAACATGATTTTAAAACCTATAAGTGGTTTAATTCCCAAAGAAGATTAAGAAAAAAGATAAAGAACGTTGTCACTGGAAGATTGCGTGTTCACAGCACCTTCCCGATGGCGATAAAACACCCCGGGGGGATATCTAACATATTTTTGCCTGTCAAAACTATTTTATAATTACCATGTAAATGATAGTTTATACAATATCTAGGACCGAATTTATGAAACAAACGGTAGTTGAAAAGGTATGTTACAAGTTAATTTACTTAACACGTAATTTAGAATTCTTTGACTTCACAACACTTCACTCATCTTTGTAATTGTACGTCCTCGATAACAAAATTCTTCAACCTATGTATATATGTACTGTTATGTGCATATATTCAAAAGATCTATTATACTACTTTTAGTGCACGTCTTTATTTATTGTTTTATTTTTATTTATTTTCATGTAGCTCTTACTAGTTTGCACTATATTATTTTTCAGTGTGCGGTTTAATATTAATACTGTGTATTTAGGTTACAGAAAGTAGAAGATGGCAGTCTGAAGTATATTCCAACTTCTCTTGGAAAGGCCTGTTTGTCATCATCAATGCCACCCGAAGAAGGCTTAGCATTGTTTGCAGAAATTGAAAAGGCACGAGAATGTTTCGTATTAGAAACTGAATTACATTTAATATACCTTGTTACTCCATATAGTGTATGTAACCAATGGAGTAATTTGGACTGGATGTTATTTTTAGAACTGTGGGAGAAACTTTCACCAAGTATGAAACGTGTAGGTGAATTAGTAGGTGTACGTGAATCATATATCATCAATGGCACACGTAACAAGGTTCAAGCAAATACAACAAAATTGTATCAGAAGCAACTAGTACATCGACGTTTTTTCACTGCACTTGCATTACAGGATTTAGTTAATGAAATCGCTTTGAATGATGTGGCCACTAAATTTGGGTGTGCACGTGGAATGTTACAGTCATTACAACAGTCTGCATCAACATTTGCTGGTATGCTAACAACTTTCTGTCGCCAATTAGGATGGTCAACTATAGAAATTTTAGTCTCGCAGTTTCAAGATCGTCTGCAATTTGGAATAAGCAGGGATTTATTAGACCTAATGCGACTTCCTGCATTAAATGGCCAACGAGCACGAGCATTATATAACGGAGGCGTAGAAACAGTAGCACAGTTGGCTTCATCTGAGTACAGTGTAATTGAAAATATTTTGCATAAAGTTATACCATTTGAAAGTGAAAAAGAGCGTGATGGTGAAAATGGGTTGGATGCTTACAAACGAAATAAAATTAAAGGATTTTGGGTTACTGGTAAAGAAGGCATGACAGAAGCCGAAGCTGCTGTAATGCTTGTTGAAGATGCTCGTAAACACTTACAGCTTGAACTAGGTTTAACAGAAGCTAAATGGGGACAGTCACCTACACTCGATGAGTCACTAAAAGTGTCTGATTCTTCAAATGCAATTGCTAACATTTCTGAACATGATGAAGTTGCTTGCACGTCTGTTATAACATCAGATCAAAGCCTATTTGAAGAAAGTTTTGAATTACATGAACAACTAGCAAGTTGTGCAATATCTAACAAAGATGAAACATCACAACAAGTTTCCCCATCGAAACCTCAAAGTAACAATGACTCAGGATTAGAATTCGAAAATGTTTCTTTATTAGAGGAAGCATTTGTGCAAAGTTTTGATTTGCAGGACAAATCAAACGAACTAATAGCTGCTTCCCAAATTGAAGTCAGTTCTGTAATAGATTCATTTGCATCGAATTTAAATAAAAGTAATAAACGAAATCGTTCAATTAACATCAATATTGAAACACCTACAAAACGGTGTAAACTACAAAGTAATGTGATTGATTTTAACCAAGTACATGTGGTAGATGTTTGTACTAACGCACAGCTGTTTGAAACGTTTTGTTCAGAAATTTGTGAACAGTCTCGTATTGCTCTATCATTTGCTTGCATTAAAAATACTGAAAATACTCCTGTTATCGGAAACAATATTATACAGAAACCCATAAGTGAATTGAAGCAGTTCTGTTATAAATCCAAACACGTTTTTGGTGTTGCAATTACATGGGGTAGTAATATTGCATATTTTTTATCTTTTGAAGATGAGTCAGTTGTTCAAAACTCCACAAAAATTAATCTTATACAAGAATTGTTTATTAATAAGAAATTATGTACACGTATGTTTGATTGCAAGGAGCAATTGAAAACTGCAAAATTATGTTGCGATCTAGTCTTCAATAGTAGCTGTGAGGATCCAAAAGTATCTGATTGGTTGTTGGATCCTGAAGGAAAAGAGAAGAATCTACAGGCCATGGTAAGTACTGTTTTTGTTTATTACACTTGCTCAAGCTGGAACTTTTTTCTTTACTTCTTGGTGAATGTTATATAACATTCAAACTACCATACATGATAATATAAGTGAAAAGGGATGTATGTATTTGTTCATATGAACATACACAATTACAGACCATGTATTTCAAGATACGCATATCCGAATGTGCACAGTATAAGTATACTTTGGATCGGTAGTTTAATCATGTGGTGATGAATTATGGACATACAGATTTTACATTTATGATTGTGATATTCTAGTTGTTGCTGTTTGGTTAAGTTATTTTCTTGGTATTTGTATATCCAATTACATAACCAACCTTTCAAGTATTGTTCATTGTTGATAATTACGTACGAATAGTATACTGTGTACAGGAACTGGAAGTTATTTTGTCATCTGCTACAGAAAAATCTACCAGAGCGGCTGCAAGATTAATTATAGAAGACAGTATTGGACCCCATAAGGAAAATCAACCTTGGTGTAACTTTCAAAGAAAAAAATATGATTGCATAACTGCTACATTACCAACCTTCATGATTGCGAAAGCTTGGATATTATAGATATTATTTATGATTTTAATAAAAGTGTGAACTAGTGTATGCTATCTCCAAAACTATAAAAGTCCCAAACTTATATAGTTAAAAGACTATAAATAGTGAAAGCTTGTATTGAAAGTGATCAAAATGGAATTTCAAATTCTAAAATGAATAGCAAGGTAAGTGCTTATGACTTTAAACTAACAAGTTTTAACACTGTGACTTTGTCAATTATTGTAAATCAACACATTTTTAAACAGCAAATTGAGCTTGTGCATACTCTATTACTTATTTTTTACAGGTGACCGTCATCATTTGCTTTGATTAAAAAAGGACTCCTGTAACATTTCAAAAATTCCCGTAAGCAGTTTTTGAACCATTGCCAAAATCCAACCCTTCAACCCCAATTACATAACCCTAAAATAATTACTATCTATAATTATATGCCACATAAATTAAAACATAAGTTCTAAATTCCATATTGCTACATCTGTAATTGTTTGTATAAAAATTTCTTAAATTATATCATCAAAAAGATGGTACATCAAGACTTGCTTTGAGCAAAACATATGCTTATTGCAAACGTTATAGTGCTCTTTTATGATGTAATAAGTGCACATTTTCCTAACGGGCTATCCTGTTTGTCTATTGTAGTAAACACAGTTGGTTTTTAACCCTATGCGAATGATATCCTCGTTGATATCTTCGTCCGCCGACTGGCGTATCACCTATAACTAAAAATGTGAGACTTCAGAGATGCGATATCTCACAAAAAATGGGATGCACGCAAATGCCGAGTTGGAGCCACTTTGGAGTCTTCTGACATTCGATTTAACTTTAGGATGACGTCAAATGTAGTAATGCAGTGTTTGGCAACTGTATACGGATAAATACTTAGATTTCCGCTTGAAGCATACTGTCATTTAACACAATAAAGGTTGGCGGTTGTGTACGGTGTTGCCACCAATTCTTCTTGCCTATGGGAATGTTCCTATATTTTTCATTAAATATATTATAATTTAAGCTAACGTTGGCAATGTGGTATTTTAATCAGTTGTGATGTCATCCTGAAGTTATAAGTGAATGGACTATAGTTATATGGTCCTTGGTAAGTAATTAATACTAACTCGTTTTAATTCTAAATTTTATTTCGTTACAGCGAAAGCTTTTACCCCTTGTTTTCCTTAATTATCCAATTAAATTCGGACAGTTGAAAGTTTCTTATAATAACTGGTGGAGTGTGATATCTTGAAGATTCACAATTAAAGATATACTTTAATTTGTCAAGTTTGGTTATCTTTTGTTATAACGTTGTACATATGGTAAATGTTTATACTTAGTTGGAAGAGATAACATTTCTCGTTTCACAAGGAAGCCGCATCTGATTATCTAAATTTCTGTCAGCTGGTACGTTAATCGATGTAGTTAGTAATGAATAAGTTACTCCCAGGCGATATCCACTTACTTAAATATTCCGCAGTGAATCATTCTAATTGCCTCGTGATGTCTATACATTACCTTTAATGTTAATTTTATAGTAAATAATCGGGTTAGTGCACTGAAATGTTTTTTTGTAAAAGTTATCAAAATTTTTTTTATGTTCAACGTTTGTTGTCATAAGATCTAACGGTAATATCGGTCACAATTTTTGTATGTATAACTACATCAAGGTGCAACATTAATTAATATAAAGTTTATTAAATGCTCTTATAAAATTCTAACAGTAATATTTCACATAAATTTCATTATGTAATTGTATAAAAAAATATGGATTCACTATTGTTTTATAAAGTTGTAACACATAATGTCATAAAATCTAACAGTAACATTTTTCCCAATCTTTTTATGCAGCATGAAGATGCAACATAATTTTTTATATAAAGTTTATTTGGTTATGTCATAAAATCTAACAGTATATTTTGGGGAACACCTTTGAGAATGGCTTATCTTATTTATGTATATGTAGTTACAGTGCTTATCTAAAAATGCTTCATGGCACTTTAATGTAACACATCCATAATAGATTTATTACAGCTGTAGTCAAAGCTAATGTAAACGTAATATTTTCTTTCAACAGGAGAGTATTCTTATGATTCATTTTTTATATAAAAATGTAGATGCCTTTGTTCATGCTCTGAAAAAGAAAGAATTTAAGTTAATAGATATCTTTACAATTTATGCGCTTATTATTTTCGCAAAGGTACTATTTACTAACGTTAATTAAAACATTCAGGAATGACATATAAAACAGGCCCAAACCAAGTCTGAGGTTATGCTATAAAAGTTCGTTACAGATCCAAGGCAAGATGTTCCGGTATATTGTTCACTTGGACAATCGGTAAGTACTTTATATCTTTATAAGTGCCTTATATTTTTGTTGTGCTACATTTAGTCTTCTTGAGGTTTCTACACATGCCTCTACGAAATCAGTTACATCTCAGTTATACGACAGGGTATAGTGGCGCCCTTAATGTCATCTAACGCTCATATATTTGACCCTACAAATAAATTTCCATCTTGTAGTACATCAAAGATCCCACCCCACACTCATCACCTCCGCTGACCTAATAAATCTGCTAGTCGTATTGTTTAATTAGGTTTTCTCATTCCTATTGGTCATTTTCTAACCTTTATAACTCTGGACCACAATTTAAAAAAAACAACAGGAAACCTTAGCTACCTTTGTTTTCGTTATAGTTCGTTTAGTATCACACCTATAACTAATCAAAGGTAGTAAATGTCAGGGAAAACATCACACTCCGTTTATTTCTTGATCTAACTTATTTTAAAATTACTAATCTGCATCATGTTTCTTATAATTATACTGTGCCAGCTTCAATTTGATATAAAAAAGTGAGAATTCCATCTTATGCTTCTCCAGAACATTTACTTGTGCATTTAATAGCCTTTTGATCAGGTTAAATAAAACCCAATTGCAGAATAGGTCGAACCATTATAAAGTTTGTAACATTCCTTTGAAATGTTTATAATCCTATTTCATTTTAATAGTTTCTGTATTGGTAAATCTCACCAATAGGGTTGTAGTCGGGACCAAATAAACTTGTGTGTGACTCATCGTAATACATAGAAAGAAAACGCTACTATAATATAATATAGGTTACTTGTGTGTACTAATTTCATCGTTATGAAATAGGACAGCTATAGAAAGATGCATCTTCCGAATGTTGTAATGAAGATGTAGCAAACGTGTGTCTGATTTTGGTTCATGTAGTTTGTAAATTCATTTGTGCTTTTGAAGGTTAAGTACCAAACACAGTTTGTTTTGAGAATTAAGTTAGCTTGGGTTTGTTTTCATTTACATTTAGCATTTTGTATTATTTTTAGTTAATTGTATTGTAGAACAGTTTTTTCAAAACTATTGCCATTTCATATTGACACTAAAAATGCTTCGTAATACACATTTAAAATTACAAACACAGTTGGTGATTATGAATGTTCTTAATTACTTCTAAAAGGAATGTGAAAATCAAGGTTCGAATTCTTTGGATTAAGTAAATTATCGAACAAACATTTATTTATGACTTACTAACGTATACTTGTTTCTAAATCGAAATGTGACATACAACAAATCTAACTTACATCTGTCAATGTTGATAGGACATTATATTCCAAAGTCGCATTGCATTCTGGAGCTTGCCTGACGTATATTTTTAAGGTATTAAAGTACACAATTACGTACAATGAGTCATAAGCAACCTTGTTTGGTTTTGACTATAAGGTTATTTCTTTTAAAAATATATAATTTTTAGTTTACACCCATTCTTGAACTAAGGAAGGATTATTTTTGTAGTCTCACATTGTTCATACTCAAAAGTTGTTAACTTGATATCAGGAATGATATAATCCTTACTTTGTATCCTAAATTAATGCAATTTTATTATTCATTTATTTTGATTAATAATATATAACGTTGACACCTATGACATCATCGTCTAGGAACGAAGGAGGTTCACACTCTAGATTATGTCGATTCAGGAAATGTAAAATTTTCTTCGTTGATTCAAGTTTATGTTTCAGTCAGATAATTTTACATACGTTAGCTAGAGAAAAACAACAAAAGTAATTTCAATTTACAGTCTTAATTTATTTTTCCGAATTTTGCCGAAGATGACCTCGTCACTTTATGGAGGGAAGGCATTTTATGTTGGGCACTTTGTCAAGACAATTGAAAGAGATAACATGCAAACTTGATTAGGTACAGTTAAATTTTGAATAATTAGGTATCGAACTGATTAATGTGATTAGTCAATAGAATTGGAATTATATCCTACCAGGTTGGTAAATTTTACTTTTAGGAAAAATTTGTTTCTTTCAGCAGACAACTTCATGTTGTAAGAGGCACGTTAATTAAGAACATCTAACTTTTAACAAAGTCCCAGAAATTCCAGTCGAATCTGGTTAAAACGCGTTGAGTCCAGAAGATAATTGATTTTAGTTGCTTTCAAAAGTATAACAAAATGACTTCTCATGTATTTATAATAAAACTTTAGAAACTATCACCTATACTAACCGTAAATTAATAAATTTTTTGTTAACTGCATAAACTTAAAAATGTAGCCATAGTACCTTTTTGTTATTAGTTTTAAGAAATTAGAAAGAAATTTTGTTAGTTATGAAATGATGGTAATGCTTACAACAGTGGTGACATTTCTTCAGTATAATTTAAAAGTTGATATTACCAATGAATATTTTTTTACTTTTTTTTATAGTGAAAAAGACTGGTGGACATTTTATAACTTTTACAAACTTCTTTATTTCACAACTGCTACTAAGTATAAAGCAAAAATATGACTAAATAATCAATTTAAATAATCATTATAGTTGCGGTGTAGTGTTTCTTTACAAATTCTTAATCTACTGTCGAGCCACTACTGTAAACATTTGATTTTGCTATTTGTGAATTCTGCTTCTTTGTATATGTTTTGTGTATTTTGTTTAATTTATCTTTGCTAATAATTATTATAAACCAGTCTTTTTCAAGACAACGCTTCGTTATTTATTTTGGAACTGCAAGTAAACCTTTTAAATTTCATTTGGAATATTTATTGTTTTGTTTTAAATGAATTACAAGTAATTCTAAAAAAATTGTTTATAGCTAAAGTTGCGAAATTATATATAATCTTTACAAATATATGAAGGAAGAAATATTATATATTGTGATGAAACTTACTTGCACAGTTCACATGCTGCATCGAAGGCGTGGGATAATGGTTTAAATCAATGTTTAAAGGCACCGTTAGTTAAAGGAAAATCGTTAATTGTTGTTAATGCTGGCAACAAAAACTCAACCCCATCAAAAAAATATGGGCAACAATAAAAAACTGCGTTACTGTACATAACAACACTTTTAAATTGGAGGACGTATGGAGGCTGGTTGAAAATAAGTTTGATATTGTTGATCAACAAGAATGGGTAAATGTTTGTTCCCATGTAGCGAATTTTGAAGAGGATTCCCTTGCTTGTGAATATATAATAGATGATATAGAGGCGCTAATAATAAATGTTACTAACGATAGTATATCGTTCAGACTTCAGTTTGCCTGGTGTTGATAGTGATGACGATCTTGGTTGTAGACCGTTGCAGTAACATGCAATAATTTAAATATTCGATATTTTTATATTACCTAATAACATTAATAACTATTAATTTGCTTAAATGTCTGATCTGAATAATATGTTTAAGGTTTTATTAAATTCACTTGAAGCTTATTTTAGTAGTATTTATTATTAGACAAATTGTATGAAAATTCCTAATCATGTTGAAACTATAATGCTTAACAAATAACAGAGATACATAAAATGGCTATTAATTTCACCAAACTATTGTAAAATTTATAAACAAATAACTTTTTGTATTGTAGCGAATTTTGCTGTCAAATCCTTCAAATGTCTCCTTATCTATGACTTTCTTTATTCTTAAAACCCTACTTGATGTTTTTAGGTTGAACTGAAAACACTGTAATCTAAATTTTATCTACCCCTAGCATCGGGCGTTAGTGTTTTCAAAAAGGAAAGGTTTGCTTGTATTGAAAATAAGCCCACGGAGTTACTTGGATGGTAAAAGGCTCTAGAAAAAGGAACCCCTAGCAAGATAAAACGGCCAACTCTGATTATTAACTTGAGAAAACATCACAAGAGTGGGCGTGGGTCAATTCTGCTTTACCTCGCACAATAAGCATACGAAGGAGGGCGTTACAGCATTTACTGGCTTTAATAAACTCACTATAAGAGCCCTGGGAGAATCGCAGAAACCCCTGACCCTAAAAATTTCCAAACCGAAAAGCGATCACCAAAGCACATGTAACTGTGACTCCACAAAAGCATACCTGAAAAGGAAACATTTTGATTAGTTATAACGACCAACTTTAGTGGCCAACTTAAAAACTGCATAATAAAACTTAAAAGCATAAAGCACTAGTATGAGACATTAGTCTCGGCACTAATGATTCTTGAAAATAATTCTTTGGTCAAAATTAACCACTTCATATATATTTTTTTTTATTTAGTCTTATAACTTAGCAGCGCGACAGACATTTGTGTTTGGTCAAGTACAGCAACTTCGTTTTATTGGCCACGTAGTTTTTCATTATACCTTTATGAAATGAAAAGGTTTGGGCGAAAACATCATTATGTTTTAAAACCCTCCGCGGGCCGGATAAAATTACTTAGCGGGCCGGGTTTGGCCCGCGGGCCGTAGTTTGGACACCTCTGGTTTAAGGCATTTATTAACAATTCAAGTTTTTCAAACTTCAGTAGTGTTTGTTGTTTACTTCAAACTTATCATGATAAGGAACTTTACTCAAACAGGTAATTTAAGTTATAATAGAACGTAGACAATTATTGTTAATTACAAAATGAGGGGCCCAAAATCTAAACGTCTGTGGGTAGGATAAAGAAGTTTTCTGACTTACCCCACTGCCATTTAATTCTTTGAAATTCAACCTGTTACCAAGTGAACAATGTCCGCCTTCTACCTATCTAATTTGAACCACGTGTAGAATGAAAATTTTCTTGAAATTCCTTACATTCCACACAAATAACGATTGAAATTGCCAAATCTTGATCCGTGTGTAAAACAATTCTTCGAATTACATCAATTTAAACGTACTTCCAAATGTATACCAAAATATTCTAATGAACTTTTCTAAAGCGTGATCCTTATATTCTACATCGATGAAACTGATTCTCTTAGATCTTGACTAGACTACGGGCACCCAACTAAACTACACCTGGAGTACAATTCTCCATTCCCGTCTGGCCAGCAATTTTTTCATGTTGATGCTACGAACAACCAAATGAGAATGCTTCGCTTATAATATATCTACAATATCTACGACACATGTTATACAGGGTCGTAATAATAAATTACAAGTTGAAGACTTATTGACTGTACACGAATTTTTCTAATAAAATCCAAAAACAGAGAGTATTTTCGTGTAAAAATAATATAATAGTTAAAATATAAAAATTACAGCAGAACGCTTTGGGCGTTAGCAATCTTCAGTACCATATCAAGTGTTGCGAATACTAATAGGGTTGAGAGCAACCGATACTTCATACTCTTGTAAAATTCTTGCAGGCTCAAACCTGCAATATCAAACCGTCGTTTCTTGTGAACTTTATTATTTATTTGCACATCAAATTTTGTATAGAAGAAAACATGCATCCAAATGCGGAATGCATGCAAATTACAAAGCTTTACATCTTGCTACATCAGCAAGCGAATGACAACTTCATACTTATGCTAACAGGAAACTGCAGAGAGAGAGGGAGAAAATTACCTGTTCTTTGAGTACCAACCAGTCCCACATAATTGAAGCTACCAACACAAATTGCACGGTAAAATTTAAATTAAGCATACAACTAAACCTTGAAAGGTACGGCCTTTCAAAAAATCTAAAAACTTATGCATTTACAAAACATAATGGAACACTGGTTTTAACATAAAAACGCAACTTAGAAGCTACAACAGAATAAAGAATTGCAGAAATTGCAAACAAGAAGGACATAGATCTAAGAAAGTGCATTGCTTCTAAAACTAAGGATTATATTTACAGGTTTCAGTTTCACAAATAGATAGCGGGCACAACTTGGAGAATGGTCGTTTCAGTATACTGTTAACTGTTTTTATAGATGCAACACGGCAGATTCCGTCCTTGCCCGAGAAAAGCTGAACTATTCTCCCAAGCTTCCACTGTAACGGCGGCACGTTATCATCTTTGAGCAACACTAAAGAGCCCATGGTTGACTGAGAATACGTTTGGCGCCACTTGGTACGTTGCTGTAATTCCGAAACGTATTCTTTGCTCCAGCGTTTCCACAAATGCTAGTGAAAGCTTTGAATTTTTTGATAAACGGACAGTCGATATTCTTTCAAGTCTGTTACATCTGGATCTGGTAGAGACGTCATAGACCGTCCAACAAGAAAATGCACAGCAGTCAACAGCTCCAGGTCATTAGGATCAGAACTTAAAGGAGCGAGAGATCTTGAGTTGAGTGTGGACTCCACCTGCGTCAACAGTGTGTACATCTCTTCAAATGTCAACAATGTAGCACCAATAATGCGTTTCAAATGGAATTCAGAGGACTTAGTGCCTGCCTCCCAAATTCCCCCAAAATGATGGCTGTAAGCCGGGATAAAATGCCAATCCACCCCTTCATTCTTTGTTGAATTGACAATGTTATTACCTTGCTGTTTTAGAAAATTACCTAACTTTTTCAACTTCGAATTGGCCCCAACGAAGTTGGTACCATTATCCGAGTAAACACACAATGGTTTACACCTACGAGAAACAAATCTTCTAAAGGCCATCAAAAAACTTTTAGTTGATAAATCAGTAACCAACTCTAGGTGAGTCTCTTTAGTTATGAAACACACGAAGAGACATAAGTAACATTTTATGGTTTTTTAACCACGATCCTTGCGGTATTTTATGAAAAATGGACCACCATAGTCAATACCGGTGATATGAAACGGAGGAGCAGGAGCAATATGGGAAGAAGGCAGATTTCCCATGATAGGACTGGTTAAACGTGGTGAAAATCGAAAGCATTTCATGATTCACGAACTATTTTCTTAACTAAATTCCTTCCCCTATAATCCAGTACCTCTCTCGTACGTGAGATAAAAGCAGTTGAGCACCAGCGTGAAGAAGGCACAAGTGCCCTTGCCTAACCAAAAGATTTGTAATAGGATGCTTGCTAGAAATGAGCAAAGGAAATTTTTTTATTGTAACTAAACTCTGAGTTGGGGAGCCTTCCACCAACCCTAATCATACCTAGTGAACCCAAGAAAGGATTAAAGGACAACAGAACAGAGTACTTTAAACAATTGCCCCCTTCCAGTGTTTTGAATTCATCGGGAAAGGATTCCCCTTGAGAAATTTTTATGAGCACATTAAGAGCAGTATGTAGCTCGCCTGTACAAAAAAGACCAAATTGACAATTTGACGGACTCTAACAATTTTTAAGAAAGTGCATACAATATGCAGTTACTCGGACCAGTTTGGTTAAAGTAGAATAGCGGTCAAATAGAAAACACTTGACAACATTAACGGAAAAACATTGAACGTTCGGCCTTATTTCTGGTAGTTTTTCAGAAATAATGTTGAATTGAGGCCAAGAGAACTCTTCTTCTTGCAACCATAGAGGTCCATGCCACCACAGGCTAGACTCTTTTAAAACTTGAGGACTGACGTCTCTCGATAAAATATCAGAGGGATTGCATTTGGTGGGCAAGTGCTGCCAAATACCATGCGAAGTGAGCTGCTAAACATCAGCGCCTCTGTTGCAAACAAAGGTCTGCAACACACTAGGATTAGTTTTTAACCAACCCAAAACAACAGTTAAATCAGACCAGTAAAAGTAACTCGAGGTAAACAAATTTAACGCTTTGATTACTTGCTCTGAAAGTTTAGCTAAAAGCACTGCAGCACAGAGCTCAATCAGAAGAATAGTCAGAGGTTTCAGAGGGGAACTTTGAACAAAGAACATCAACATTGACATTGCCCCCAACATTCGTTGAACGTAGAAAAATACAAGCTCCATATCCATACATGGAGGTATCTCAAAACCCATGCAATTAAATCTCAATCTGCATTTCGAATAAGGCATGTCATCTCACTCTTAAATCGTTAAGACCTACTAATTCTCCACAATAAATTTGCCATTTAGTCTGTATATCTTGGGGAACAGAATCGACCCAAGCAAGACGTTCCAATCATAGTTTCTGGAGAAGCATCTTGACACCTAATTAATACACATGGACCTACAAGACCTAGTGGGTCGAAAATTTGGGAAATTTCCAACAGAATACTATGCTTTATTATCTTTGAATTAGGAACAATGGAAATAGCGAACATGAAACAATCCGATTGGAAGTCCCAAATCAAACCTAAAGTACGAGCGGGTTCATGAATCCCAAATTCAAGAACACCAGGATGAATATCAGAGTGTGGCATGTCCTCCAAAGCCTCATGGCTGTTGGAAATCCACTTGCACAAATTAAAGCTACCTGAACCAAGCACTTGGACCAATTCTTTAGAAAGTTTACGTGCAGACAACGCTGTATCAGCACCAGAAATTAAATCATCCACGTAAAAATCTTGCTTGATGACTCTGGATGCATGATGAAAGAAAAGTTCACAATCACGTCCAAGTTCACAATCACGCCCGAGTTGAGTCAAGCAACGAATAGACAAAAACGATGCAAAAGCTGTGCCATATGTCACAGTATTTAAGTTATAATGAAGTATAGATTCTGCCGGAGAAGAACACCACAAGATTTGCTGAAAGCATCTTTGGTTCGGCTCCACTAGGGCTTGGCGATACATCTTCTTTACATGAGCTGCAATTGCATTACATGTGATTTTCCAATGCTCCACCCGAAGGTACTACATTGGCCAGGAAGCGAGTTTTTTTTACCTGGAAAATTTTGAATTTTGCCGAACCCTTGCTGTTCCAAGCAAGGTAGGGATCTTTAACGTGCGTGACAACACTCACACACGGGACCTCCATTTTACCTCTCATCCGAACGAGGGTGTATTTTTGTGAAAAATGCTCGCCTAACATTTTTCAAGCGGACCGTGTCGGGATTTGAACCCGGGACCTTGGGCGTAGTAGTCACACACATACCACTACGCCACGGAGCCGCCTAGCTGCAATTGCAACTGGATGTTTGCGAAACCGAATCAAAATAGAAAATAAATCCTGTTGTATGGTTGGGCCAACTATCTGAATACTATTTAAAGAATGACCACTCGTGGTCTCTTGCGAACAATTGAAAACGACATGAAGCTTAGTCGTTAAACCATCTTCCTTCAACACACCATCAACTTATTTTAAAAAATTATATTCCATCAAACTAATTCAATAAATAGAGAACATTGAAAATATTAAACTAATATCAAATAGAAAAAGACTAGTTAACAAATTGATTGTTCCACTAAATATTTATTTATTTATTTATTTGTTTACATCTGTGTGTATATACAGATAATTCCAATTGATACACACTATAATAAAAAAAATAAAAAAAATGAAAACATGTACACTAAGCCTTAAATTAAGATAATTCTAAAATTTTGTTTTTAAATTCAGTGTAGTTACACTTGAAAATGTCGACTTCTACAAAAAATCTATTGTAAGTCTTACATAGCCTTGAAACACAATCAGTTGAACCATAGTTAGTTCTATGCATACTTTCACTAAATACAGCACTATACCTTG
The DNA here is from genome assembly GCA_036346225.1 of Platerodrilus igneus. NCBI lineage: Eukaryota > Metazoa > Arthropoda > Insecta > Coleoptera > Lycidae > Platerodrilus > Platerodrilus igneus. The sequence goes on along the minus strand of JARFIW010000012.1, from coordinate 8,347,984 downwards.
TATTCTTACGAGTTATCCTTAGACCAATAATACTTAATAAGTCTACACTATCAACCATGTTATTCCAAAGCTTGTACATAAAGAAAGCCATATTATTCCTACGTCTCTGTTCTAAGCTTAGCATTCCTACTAACTTTCTTCTGATTATATGGTCAAGGTTGTCATAAGGAAACTTAAGTTTCCACAGTAGATATTTAATAAATTTATCTTGTACACGCTCTAATCTATCTATGTGACATTTGTAATAAGGTGACCAGATAAGAGAATTATATTCTAGAATATTTAAAACTAATGCATTATACAGCAACTTCAAAGAACATATGTCAAATAGATCTATGCTGTTTCTTTTGATGAAACCTAACATTCTGAATGATTTAAACAGTATATGATCTATATGATCAGAAAAAGACAATTCCCAATCAAATACAACACCTAGGTCAGAAATACTGTTAACAAATTCCAGAGGAATACTGTTTATATGATAGATGAATCTGATCGGATTCTTACATCTGTAAAAAACTAATTGTTTTACACTTGGCAACATTAAGACTTAGTAAATTACGTTCACAATAAGAAACTAAATTATCAAGGTCGCGCTGAATACGTAAACAATCCGTGTAAGAATTAGCATAAGTAAAGAACTTGAGGTCATCTGCATAAAGTAAGCACTGAGTAGATGTGAACACAGAAACGACAGCGTTTATGAAAAACAAAAATAATATAGGGCCAAGGTGAGACCCGGCACTCCCGAGGTCACCGTAATCCCTTTAGATTTAACACCTCGAATGTGTACGTATTGAGATCTGCCAGACAAATAGGAAGAAATCCATTTTAGGTAAACACCTTGAATTCCTAAAGTATACAGCTTCTCCACCAACAAATTATGGCACACCCTATCAAATGCTTTAGATATATCAGTATATATCACATCAACTTGGTTGCCATCTTCCAGTGCATTAACTAGAAAATCCTGGTAAACAGCAAGATTAGTGCATGTTGATCGGCTTTTGAAAAAACCATGCTGTTGCTTCACCAAGGCATGTTTAAATGTGTTAAATAATTCATCACAAACTATCGATTCAAAAATTTTAGCTACAGTAGAGAGTAATGAGATTCCTCTGTAGTTTTCTATAACACTTTTATCTCCATTTTTGTACACAGGATAAAGGGAGGACTTTTTCCACTGTTCCGAAAATATACCCGAATCAAAGGATTTTTGAAATATAACTTGTAACTTGTAAATATGGATTACATCGACACGGACAAGATGTAATCCATATTTATTAGAACAATCAATCTCTTAACTAGTCTTTTTCTATGTGATATTAGTTTAATATTTTAAATATTCTCTATTTAGTTTGATGGAATATAATTTTTTTAAATAATTTGACATGGCACCAAAGATGGCTAATGCCGAAAGCGCTCTGCTGTATATTTATATTTTAACTATTCTATTATTTTTACACGAAAACATTCTCTGTTTTTGGATTTTAATGTAATAATAAATAACTGAAACACTATATTAATTTCGATACAGTGTTTATTATGAAATTGGCAAAATAAAGCGATGTGAAAATATTCCTACTTCAACACTGTGTTACATTCTTTTCTATAGATTTTCTCTTTCTCCATTGTGCTGTCCAGGGTCATTGAGATTTTCAAAGACCTATAGTTTTTGATATATTTGGCTTTGTTTATGAATGTTTGTATGTGCTTGTGCTTAAAGCATAATTGTGAAATAGAGTAAGGAGTTTCATACACTGGTCTTTCCACAACTATTATAAAGGTAATAGTTTCCAGCTTTGATATAATAAAAGATATTCCAATTACCTAGAGACGTGATTAATATGCAGGTAATTTAGCATTTGATTTTCACAACAAAAAGGGAAAAGAAACAATGTCATACTAACTAACCAGCCAGAATGGGGGGGACAGTAAAAGAATAAAAAACCAAAGGCCGATTCCCCTCGCTGAAATAGAAAAAATGATAAATAACAGGAAAATAAAATAAACAAGGACAGCACGTTTGGCCATTAAAACACTATAAATCAATCCAATAGGATAAATAAATATCAATAATAATGATTAAAAGATTACATAAATAAATATGCACAGCAATGGTACAATAGCATTCTTTATTAAACAGAACAAATAAATGTAAATACGTAAATTTGTGCGGCCATGAATTAGTAAGAGTCCAGTGGCAATTTTTAATGCAGCCTAACCATCAAAACCAAGCGTATGGAAAAGGAGATGTACAACGTAGACACACAATGTTAACCCAAAGCGAAATCTAGACTAAACCAGCTGAAAATAAAGTTCATATTAGTTATGCATTAAACTTAACATCTCTTATCAATTACACTAAAGAAAGACTGAAGGAAGAAGGCATGAAAATTGCTGGTTTCAATTCAAAACTCTAGAACCTTGCACATTCAGGAATGTCATGGAGAATGGAATGTGAAATCCAGTCTTAAAAATAAATTATTTCAATAAAAGTTACCTTGTTTCATTCGACCTTCTAGGGTTAAGAGTGTTCCATATATAGGTAGGGTAGAATACCTAGTGGGGTTCAGCGGATCTCTTAAAAATTGAATAAACTTTGCACTTGGGCAGAGTGAAAGTAACGGAATCGCTGACTGTACTTCCGGACTAACTTTGAGAATAAGAGTGGTCATTGGACGACACTACCAAAGCAAAAAGGGAGGCACTACTGCATCGAAGAATATTTACTGGATAAACCTAATGGTAACGTGCAGAAACTTTAGGTTATGATCTTCAACAGTAATAAGAATCTTGGTAAAATATGAAACATAAAAATACATACATCAGTAATGTTGATATCGTCTGAAGTTACTAAGTTATAGCAACTGATTTTTATGCTGACTATATAATTATCTTTTACTGCTGCTACTAGTAATATCAGTGATAGAAACAGTAAATTACATGCTTTATTTTTTTTTAATTACAATCATACATAGTTTGTGCAAAGTATATGATTATTGTGTAAACTCCAAATACATTCAAAATAAAATTTAATGAAAATGCAAAATTATGTCAATTTTTAAAGCTTGTTCATTTTTGGGATTGTATTAATTTATTTCCGATTAGGTTTTTTTGTAATTAGATGTGATATACTGTGGAACAAACTTTGTTGTTTGTTATTCAAAATGAAAATTTTGAATGCTCATTATAAAGTAATTAACAGATTTTCCTCTCTAAATGACGGAAAAATTCAGTCAGAAAATTTTGTATAACAAAATACAAATCTTGAATATTCTTTCACAGCCATCGTCTGCTACAATATTTTTCGCGGGTTTGAAGGCCATCAGCATCTTTCAGAGGTCTTTACCGTCTTCATTGAGTTAACCATCAGTTGAGAAATAATCTCTCCAGAAGACAATGGGCTACAAGCTCAAAAAAATAGTTTTTATTTATTTATTTATAATAAAACGTGTGAATCACTGACGTGAATAACAATTTGTCAAATACAATAAAAATATGTTTAGAATATACAATTAAAAAAAAAAATCACTAAAGAGATGGAAATTATAAATCTTCAGAGGACAACCTTAAAGAACCAACTGAAGCTAAAAACTCAGGTATTGTGTAGAAAGCATTTTCTAATAAGAACCTTTTTATATTTAATTTAAATTGATAAATAGGCAAATCTTTTATGCTAGAATGAAGTGCATTATAAAAAATACAGCCAAAGTAGTTAGAACTATTTCTGCTCCTACTTAGCCTATGGTAAGGTACAACCAATTTTCCCTTGTTGCGAGTGTCAAAGTGATATCAGTGTTGTGTTGATATTGAAAGATTTGTTTTTTGATGTAAAGCAGACATTGTAAAATAAACAGACAAGGCAAAGTTAAAATTTTAAATTTCATAAAAGATGCACGGCAGTCATCACGGAACCCAAGGTTAGACATAATGCGAACAACTCTATGTTGAAGCTTGAAAACCCGAAGGGAGCCGCTACAATGACCCCACACAATTATAGCATATGAAATATGACAATGGAACATGCCATGATAACATGACACTAGCACATTAGGTGAAAGTGATCTTACCAAAGAGTTTATGAGATAAGTAGTTCGGCAAAGTTTTTTGCATAGCAGATCACAGTGGGTGTCCCAACTTAATTTGCTATCCAAGGTGATACCGAGAAAACTAGCTGATTGCTCCTTTGAAAAAGAATCCCTTTTTAATGAAAAAATTATTTGTTTGGTTTTATCCCTATTCAGGGCAAGTTTGTTATCATTGAACCATGATTCAGTGAGGCATAAAGATGTTGTACTGTCAGCTACCAGTTGAGCCATATTATCACTCTTATTATATAGAGTGGTATCATCTGCATAAAGGACAACATCACACTTGTCTTTTAGAAAAAAAGGTAAGTTGTAGAATACAGATCTGTAACTAATTTTCAAGAATATTACTCACCCTATTTTATAAGCAAAATTACAAGTGCCATCTCTTGAAACAAGAAACACTAAATCTTGTGTGGCAAATCAATTAACAGAAATTCAAAGTATATTAAAAATCGAAACATTGGTGTCACTATTGTAATACCTACGGAAGATTAGCTTTATAATTAACGATGACTTATTAAACTGCAATAACTAAGTCAATAGCAAAACTTGTTTATTCACCATAATTAAAAACTAAACTACATTGTCCACCATCTTGTACCCCAACGATACTGTCTCTGCCCTGCGCATATGCCCCCCTAGAATTAAATAATCGCAATTTAGGGTTGCCATATCAGGCTGCTTTCAAATTGCTTGTGTGCATATAGCAGATGGCACAACCGCTTGAAGGGGAAACGTCATGGAGTTGAACTGGGTTCTTGCCAGCAACCTGCGTCTAGATAGGCGTTGCCGCATGACCAAGTGCAAGATGCACTTGAAGTAAAGTGTATTTTAATAATGCGCTCTTAAGTTCTATTAATTATTTTAGTAAGAATCTGCTCGAAAGTTTTATACTTTTTTGTAAGATAACACTCAAAAGCTGTACGAATTTTATTAGAATGCTTTCAAACGTTCAATGATATTTTTTAATAAAATAGCGTTTAAACGCTCTATGGATTTTTAATAACGAATAATTTAATTTGTTAATTTTGATTTCACTAAAGTTATAAAATTCGGTCTTTGTGATTATCAAGCTTATTATCCGTAATGTAATTATAATAATGTTTATTCTGAACACTCAGCAAATATAAGATTCGAGCTATATGTTCAAATACCATTTGTATTTCTCTGAATCACTTAAAAATGTGTTGAAGATGATATATTTTGAATAGCCAGTTAAATTATCTGGTTTTGTTTCAACTTGCGAAGATAAGAAGCTCTTCAAGTTCATTAAAATGGTTCCAGTAAAATTCCGTTTTACTACGTAATAAAGGTTGGACAGTAGGTTGATGTCATTTCTTTGTCAAAGGATCATATGCCAGCACATTTGGTTTCTACAATGTAGTTATCTTATGCAGCATAGAACAACGCCTTGCAAGGTAAGCGTTTTTATTACTTTGACATGACTACAGCTGTTCCCCGATGTTAACCATGAGGCTGAATTTCGTAAACAACATTGTAACAACTTACGATTCCTGTTTTGGTCAGAAAATATGAAAAACTTTTGGTGCTTAGATTTATCACATTTTGAACTAGAGGTTATGTATGATAATATTACAAAGGAATGTGAATATCTTAATTTAATCTCAACAAAATATTTCATTTGAATTCAATCGTATCTTTAGTGGTTATGAAAACTGATATTATTAGATTTTGAAAATTTTAACACACACTTTTAAACGAAATAACAGATCTATTTTGGGTAATTGATTTGAAAAGCCTTAACAAAATGTTTGATATATTATTGATATTTTTTAATTCTTAGCAGAGACAGCAACAATTTTCTCATTCAAAAATTTGTGTTGAAGAAATTAAAACTACTTTTGAGATGTATATTTTGTACATAAAATTTTATTACTTTGAAGGAAATTTTTAAGTAAAGAACAATCATTTAAATTATTTGAGTAATTATTTTATTTTGAATAAGGAGTTCAAGAATAGGGTAATTAGTTCAAGAAGTAAAAAAGGCATTACTACCCTTTTCAATTTTAATGTTTTTTAGCTCTCACTTGACTAAAGAGCACTAATAGTATTTTCAAGAATTTAATGCCTAAAAATGTGTTTGTAATAGAGTTCAAATAATCTATATTAATAGCTATTTTTTTCTTTACAGTATAAGGTAACAAGAGCCCTCTCTCGTGTCCTTAGCTATACTAAATTATATTTTTTTACAGATCCTGCTTAGGAAGTAAACACGATAATTTTCTCTAAGGACTTCCAAGTCCCCCCTTATGGCAAACTCTTGTATAGAAAATTTAAGGACTTGGTGGCGCCCCCTTGCACCCCTATTTTAGTATTATTAGAGTTGGCAAGTAAATAATGTTTTGTCATAAGAAGCACGACCACTCCTCATAAGCTCTACCCGAGGAATAGACCCCTAGCATAGTCGGAAGATAGTTGAGTTTCCATCTTTTTTAGGAGATCCCTTCACCCTAAAAGATCTCAAGTTCAGCCAAAAGTAACACTGTGTAACATCCTCTTACATTTTGTAAAACAGGTTACAGGGACCTTAGTTTCACTAACGCTCAGAACGTGGGGCCAGATTATTTCACTTGCACCTAAAACGTGGCAAGATTACTTCACTTACGCACAACAAATAACCTTTGTTTGTTTTACTAGCAGCCAGAATATGGGGCTTTGATTGTTCCGCTCGTGCCTAACGTTAGAGGTCTCGATTGTTCATAGTTATGTTGATACCGCGTTGTGAACTTTAATTGTTTGAAACTACTAAGAAATAGTGATTAGAATTTTGTTATAGTTAAGTGATGTGCCACATTGTATTGTTTTGAAATTTTTGGTATAGACTTTAAAAATTAATTTGAAGTAAGATAATAATTTGTTGTAGAATTTAGTTATCAGTAGGGCGAAGTTGTGAATTCTAGATCTAATTGTTGTTCCCTTATTGAAAATATTTTGTTAATCATAATCAGTTAAGATACATCTAGATTTGGTTTAACGGCTATATTACAAAATTTTTTAAATCCCAAAATTTTAATTATTCTATTGATATAACTTTTAGAAGAGTATAAAAATGGCTGATACCTTTCAGGTTGTGTACTTACTCAAAGAGGAGTTAGATTATGAACTTCAAATACGTGGAATCGAGAGTAGTAGACCAGTTGTTGATAAACAGAAGATATTAGCTCGTTTACTAGCGAAAGAATTGAGTAAACCAGGTTGTCTTATGGATCTTTCGGATTATAATGTTGAATTTTCACTAGAGAATGAAGAAATTAATAACACCCTTGTATCGATTAAAAATGTTTTGTCAGAATTTGAAGGTGACCCTTCTGATTATGTTTTTAAGAGAGTTCAGTCTAGACTAGTACATCTAACTGGTCGAGTTAAAAGGATGAAACTGCCATCACAGAGTCTTGGAGATGCAGTTGAATTTGTGTGAGAGACATTAGCTACGATGCTTATTATTGAGGCAGAATTGTTTGATAAGGCGAAAGAAAAGCCATTGGTGGCTTGCCTTTGTCCATAGGCACGTTTTTGGCTTCATGGCAATTTTTGTGATTTAAATCGGTGTTGCAACGCAGCATAATTGGTTTTGTTTGGTCTAGGTGTGACTTGTCGTCGTAGTTGGTCGCTCAGCAGTACGTAAGTCTAGACGAGAATCGTGAGGAGTTGGTCGCTCAGCAGTGCATAAATCTAGACGAGACTTGAGGTTGGTGATGAGGTAAAGATTTTTTTTTGATGATTAGTCTAGGTGAGGCTCGAGGAAGAGTCTGTCATTCTTGCAAGTTTATGCGTTGTGAAGTTCTTTTAGTTGTTTCGACAGTTTGATTAGAAGTTAAGTGGAGTGTACCCGAACATGTTTTTGCTAGCTATCGTCATGATTAGTTTTCCATATAGATAAATTGTTTAGTACATGAAAGCCGGAAAGTGGCATATAAAAGATCTGAAACCCTTTTCAGTAGTAGACCAAGACGATGCCATTTCGATATAGTAATTGTTATCTTCCTTGTTTGAGTTTGAAAGTAAAGTACATCCCTTATTGATTCGTTTGGTTTTCCTTCTAGTTTCTATACTGTAGATAAGAGGTAGGACCTCATCTAAATTGTATTTGAATAGGAATCCAGCGATATTTTTCATTATACTAAATCATGTGGGTTAGTGAGCGTATTATTAGAAACAAATTCTTTGTAATAGAGCGTATTATAAGAAATATTTTTTTTGAGATAGAGCGTATTATTAGAAGCACTTTCCATGTGCGTACGTAATGTGTTAATAGAACCACATTCCCTATGTGTGCACTATCTGATAAAGAAGCACCTTCCCCATGCGTACGTACCGTGTTCTCAGGAGCACCCTCCCGAGTGGGTGTTTGTCCAGACCGTTAACACATAAAAAAAATTTTTTGGATGCGTTCGAAGTTAAGACGAAAAAATTTTTGGATTCGTAAAATGTTGACTGTGAAACTTTTTGGAATTATAACGTGTTAACTGGGGTAAATTTATTTTAGTTGAGTTTGTAGAAGTCGATTATCTTGTTGATAATAGTCGTGTCTTCTACAATGCGAGCGAAAGAACTGTAGTCTATTCTTTTCATGTTTAGTGCATTCCATTGAGCAATACATAAGTCTAGACGAGACTCACGAAGAGTTGGTGGCTTAGCAATATGTGCTTAGATGAGTGGAGTGTATTTTTTTGAGTATTTAGTTTAGTGATGCTCATGTGTAGTTAATCATTATTGAGTTTGAATATAGTGAGTGAGCCAGTTGTTCACTCGTTGGTTAGTTTGGTTTGAGGATGTGCCGATTGCACAATTAATAATACAGTTAGTTATTCATTATTGAGTTTAAGTATGGTAAGTAAGCTAATTGCTCACACGTTGGTTAGTTAATTTGAGTATGTGCTGATTGCACAATTAGTAGTAGCGTTGTTAGTGTGATGAATTCACATTTGCGTAGCGGTTTAGAGTATTTTGGCGGGTCACTAAAATGGTTCGTTGCGGTAAGCAATGAATGCTTACGTTTAGTAGAGAGATAACTTTGTGATGACGCTCGATAATTTTGATGTTAGATATTTTGTTGCTGCCTTTTTAAAGAATAAAAAAGGGCTCTATTTATTTCTTTCAATTAGAGTTGTCATCAAGTTGAAAGTTCTGTATATAATTTAGAGATTTGAATTTTTTTGTCAGAATATTTTCTCTAGTATTGTTATTGATAATTTCTTGGCTAATAATCACTGTTTAGTGTTGGTTTATAAAGTTTTTCTCTGGCTTTTTGTTCTAGTTAAGAGTGTATAGTAGAGACCTGTAAATTATTCTTCTTAATCTTTTTTGGGAATTAAACCACTCATAGTTTTTAAAATTATCTTTATTTACGTTTCGATCCATGACACAGGATCGTTGTCAAAATAATAAAAACTTCAAGTTTGACATTTATGACATAAATTGAAGGTGACTTTGATTTATTGATGTTCGAAATATTTGGTTTGAGTACACTAAGCAAAAATTTTTAAAGTTTAAAAGAATGATTGCCTTCAATTTGTGTTACGGCCTGGGACCGACTTTTTTTAGGTAGCCAATATGCTTAACGTGAAATCAGCTGATTAGTTTTTATTGGTGAATTTTATATAAATTCAATAACTTGAGGATTGGAAAACATTTTTTAACATGTTTCTATTTATACAATTGAGAGGATGGTTATTAAAGAAGTGTACAATTGCATTATTGAAAGGCTTAAGCATTCGTTTTTTTTTTAATATTTATTTTGAAGGGGAAAATCATTATGATTTAGGCTACCTCTTTGATAGATTTTAACATGGTTCTGAGGCGAAAACGAATGCTTAAGCCTTTCAATAATGCAATCGTACACTTCTTTAATAACCATCCTCTCAATTGTATAAATAGAAACATGTTAAAAATGTTTTCCAATCCTCAAGTTATTGAATTTATATAAAATTCACCAATAAAACTAATCAGCTGATTTCATGTTAAGCGACATACCTAAAAAAAGTCAGTCCCAGGTCAGAACACAAATTGAAGGCAATCATTCTTTAAACTTTAAAATTTTTGCTTAGTGTACTCAAACCAAATATTTCGAACATCAATAAATCAAAGTCACCTTCAATTTATGTCATAAATGTCAAACTTGAAGTTTTTATTATTTTGACAGCGATCCTAGGTCATGGATCGAAACGTAAATAAAGATCATTTTAAAAACTATGAGTGGTTTCATTCCCAAAGAAGATTAAGAAGAATGCTAAACAAACCACAACAAACATACAGGGAGTACTGTAAATTATGTTAATTTTTTTTTTCGTGAGTGTTGGACTTCCCGATTGCGACAATTCCCGATAGCGTCATACCGATATTGTTTCCTTATGGACGTGTAGTATGCGTAGCTACTTAAACACTCACCTTTTATTATTCTGGTTCTCAAATTATTTATTTTTTTAAATTTTTTTTACAGGTCAGTCCTAAAAGTAGTTCGGTAATAAGGTTAGAATTTCGTTAAGGGTTATTGATAAAAAAAATTTTTGGTTATTCAAAGGAAAGTTCTTTTTTTCTTTTTGGAGAGAGGAAGTGTAACAATTTTTTCTGACGACTGCAAATCTTTTAAAATCATTCATTAAATACGCTGTATTGTATATTCAAATAAGCAGTTAAATCTTGCTATCTAAATAAATATTTAGATCGGAGCTGTGTAGCCCAATCACAAGACAGAAATTACTTAATAATTCTGGCTTAGTTACTACTAGCAAACGTTGGTCGTTTGAATATAATCTTCCATATCAGGCAGCTTTCAAGTTGCTTGTGCGCATATAGCAGACGTCAGTCTGGCACGACCGCTTGAAGGGGAAACGTCATGGAGTTTAACTGGGTTCTTGCCAGCAACCTGCGTAGATAGGCGTTGCCGCGTGACCAAGTGCAAGATGCACTTGAAGTAAAGTGTATTTTATAATGCGCTCTTAAGTTCTATTAATTATTTTAGTAAGAATCCGCTCGAAAGTTTTATGATTTTTTGTAAGATAACACTCAAAAGCTGTACGATTTTTTTTAGAATGGTATCAAACGTTCAATGATATTCTTAGTAAAATAGCGTTTAAACTCTATGGATTTTTGATAACGAATTATTTAATTTGTTAATTTTGATTTCATTAAAGTTATAAAATTCGGTCTTTGTGATTATCAAGCTTATTATCCGTAACGTAATTATAATAATGCTTATTCTGGACATTCAGCAAAGAAGATTCCGAGCTACATGTTCAAATACCATGTGTATTTTTCTGTATCACCGTTAAAATTGTGTTGAAGATGATATATTTTGGATAGTCTGTTAAATTATCTGGTTTTGTTTCAACTTGCGAAGATAAGAAGCTCTTCAAGTTTATTTAAATGGTTCCAGTAAAATTCCGTTTTACTATTGTTTGTCAAAGGATCATATGCCAGCACATTTGGTTTCTACAATGTTATAATCTTACGCAACATAGAACAATGCTTTGCAAGGTAAGCGTTTTTATTACTTTGGCATGACGACAGCTGTTCCCTGTTGTTAACCATGAGGCTGAATTTCGTAAACAACATTGTAACAACCTACGATTCCTGTTTTGCTCAGAAAATATGAAAAACTTTTGATGCTTAGAATGTATCACATTTTGAACTAGAGGTTATGTATGATAATATTACAAAGGAATGTGAATACCTTAATTTAATCTCAACAAAATATTTCATTTAAATTCAATCGTATCTTTAGTGGTTATGAAAACTAATATTATTAGATTTTGAAAATTTTAATACACACTTGTAAACGAAATAACAGATCTATTTTGGGTAATTGATTTGAAAAGCCTTAACAAAATGTTTGATATATTTTTGATATTTTTTAATTCTTAGCAGAGACAGTAACAATTTTCTCATTCTAAATTTGTGTTGAAGAAATTAAGAGATGTATATTTTGTACATAAAATTTTATTACTTTAAAGGAAATTTTTAAGTAAAGAACAATCATTTAAATTATTTGAGTAATTATTTTATTTTGAACAAGGAGTTCAAGAAGTAAAAAAGGCAATACTACCCTTTTCAATTTTAATGTTTTTTAGCTCTCACTTGACTAAAGAGCACTAATAGTATTTTCAAGAATTTAATGCCTAAAAATGTGTTTATAATAGAGTTCAAATAATCTACATTAATAGCTATTTTTTTCTTTACAGTATAAGGTAGCAAGAGCACCTCTCTTGTGTTGTTCTTAGCTATACTAAATTATATTTTTTTTACAGATCCTGCTTAGGAAGTAAACACGATAATTTTCTCTAAGGACTTCCAAGTCCCCCCTTATGGCAAACCCTTGTATAGAAAATTTAAGGACTTGGTGGCGCCCCCTTGCACCCGTATTTTAGTATTATTAGAATTGGCAAGTAAATAATGTTTTGTCATATGAACCACGACCACTCCTCATAAGCTCTACCTAAGGAATAGACCCCTAGCACAGTCGGAAGATAGTTGAGTTTTCATCTTTTTAAGGCATCCCTTCACCCTAAAAGATCTCAAGTTCAGCCAAAAGTAATACTGTGTAACAATGTCTTACATTTTGTAAAACATGTTAAACAGGTTACAGGAACCTTAGTTTCAAAGTTTTGCCAAATTTTAAGATCCGCGTATTTATTGCACATGTATACAGTGGTTTCAGTTCTTTGTTTTTGCACCATCCATATTTAAATATATCGTAGTTTGTATACACACAAGTAAAAGTTTAATTATATAATTTTTTACTGCATTTAATTTTTTAAATGATATCTAAATTGTAGATAGTTATATAATCTTAACTAAATTAAGTATTTCACAAGGTTGTGTAGAAAAATAAGTATACATAGCAACACTTCTGTTTACCGATTTAAAGGGACAAGCATGTGGAAATACTACATAAAAGATGAAAGCAATTCCGCCGGCTGTCCTCTTTATACATATATACTCTGCAGTATCACGTTGACATTAAAATATTCCCACAGATATTATTTCTAATAAACATTGTGACAGCATGTCTCTGCATTCTTAAATGATGTTTAAGTTTAATTATTGTTCTGTCTTGATTATAATTGTTGTCGAGTTGTAAAAAATCAGTTTTTCCTTGTTGCTTTTTTATTTATGCTCCAGAAGGATTTGTATATTTACATATTGATGGAGATGTTTTATTTGGCTTCCTCTTGCTTTTTATTGATGTCCAAATAGAATTGTTTTACCTTGAAAGTTCGGAAGTACTTTCTTCAAAAGATTTATTTTAGGTTTGGTTCTACTAATGTGCAAGATCATCTTCTTTAAAGATAGGGAATTAAACTCGGCTATGTACTTGATGTAGAAGCGATTACATCTAACTCACTGACCGACCAATGACGGTGCTGGCAAAATGATTAAAATATCGCATCTTAATCGAGTTACGCAGTTTGATAAGAAGGCAACAGAATTTAACTAACTACCTTTGATGAGAATTTATTGTTACAAGATATTGGACTTATGGAGAGAATTTAGTAAAGCTGCTGGGGGCTTAAATTGTTATAGATCAGGATGAGGACGAGCTATAACTACCTGCATAATTTAACAGAATATGCAACTTGTTAGGAAGTGGATTTAAGGTAAGTATTTTTAAACCACACTGTACACTTGATGATAAGAAAAAGGATTCTACTAGAGAAATAAGCATCTGGTTGTTATAAATATGTGCCGTTTTATCTGGTTGTTATAAATGTGTCGTTTTATATCATTTTCCTGTTTGGTCTATGATATGTATAGCATTTACTAATTATATGTAATATTAATTATTTTTATTGTAGTAAGATATTCATAGGTAGATGTCAGGGAGTTACACCTAATAAAACTTAATATTTACTCTTGTAATCACCACCATTGATCAATGTGGATGATGATGTTTCAAAATTTATGATGGTGTTCTCATTTCTAGTAATCGGAGGGGTGATTGTCTCGACAGAGTACATTTTTATGGTCTGTGGTGTTACTTAATCTTCACATTTAACCCAAGTATAAGGCTTATACTTTTGTCAATTTAGCATGCAATAAATTATTTTAATTTCTATTGAAATACATTGCATTACAAAAGATGTTCACAATAAACTCTGTCAAATATTACTTTTACTGAAAAGAAGATTGAATTGGTATTTGGAAACCGATACAAGCTAATTTTCTAGGACAAACTGTATGAATTCTTGTCGGTTAAAATATTCTGTTGTTCTTATATTTGACCCATTAATAATTTTTGAGATTATATATATTCGAAACTGATTTTAGGCACTGAAATATGCTCCTGAGGTCATCAATATTTCGCAACTATCAGGCAATTGTAAAGGTGTTGGTAGTGTAGGTCTTGACCTTCACAGTAATGTTGAACCTTACTTGCGAGCTGCAGCAGAAGTAATTGTTTCGTGGCATGTATGCGAATCGATTACAAAAATCCTCGTTAAACAAGATTGTACTCTTCTGCAAACTTATGGTAAGATGTGTTAATTTTTTTAAATAAAATATAAAATATTGTAATATTTAGGAATAGAGATGTCTACGCTTCTTGTATTAACTCAAATGGAATTAAACGGTTTTGGCGTTGATAACATGGAGTTGCAATTACTCGCTACCAAATTGGAGGAACTGTCTGTATCACTAGAAAAGAAGTGCTACTCACTTGTTGGATATCGTTTCTCGTTAACATCATCAAAGGATGTTGCCCGAGCATTAGGCACATATAAAGGCCGTAAAGTTCGTACAAATAAGAAAGCATTAGAACAAATTGATAAGCCGTTAGCTTGGTTAATCTTGCAGTGGCGAAAACTTAACAATACTTTAACTAAAATGATTTATCCATTAATACGTGTTGTGGAAAATGGTCGCATTCATGGTTATTCTATAATGCATAGTGCAACAGGTCGTATTTCAATGCATGAGCCTAATTTACAGAATATACCTCGTAATTTTATATTTGAAGGAGATGAAAATTTTTTAATAAGTTGCCGAGATGCCTTTATACCAACTGCTAAAAGAGTGTTTTTATCTGCTGACTATTGCCAGTTGGAATTACGGCTATTAGCTCATTTTTCTCAAGACAAACTTCTCGTTGAAGTAATGAGGTCTGGCAAAGATGTTTTTAAATCGGTTGCTGCTAAATGGAAAAACATTCCAGAGCTTCAGGTACAGTTAAAATTGTGTATTGTAGCTTTCTAAATTACTTTACAAACTTCATTGCACATTTTGGAAAGTAAAATAAAAAAATGGAACAAAGATGCAGGCCCTTGTAAAATGAATGGGCAACATTTTTAAACAATGTCCGTCAGATTTTGTACTTCTAAATAGTAGCATAGGTTCTTAAGGATTATCAAAAAGTATTTATTTATTTTTTATTTATTATTAATACTCTACAGGACAACCCAAATGGTATATACCGAAGAACAACACACTAATCATACAATCATAATAAAATAGTATAAAATAGTTTCTAAATAAGTACTATTCTAACAAGTATACAGAAAAATATCAACCATCAGTCAGTATAGACTGTCTACATCATTTAACAGTTGTTCATTGACCCGTTTTTTATAGGTATCGAATGAAACACCAAATATGTTACTATTAGACAGTTTTTTTTGTGCTTTGTTAAAATTAATGGCAAGTTTTTCAGTAATAGCAGTACAACCATAATTGGTGCGATGACACTGTACATAAAAAGTTTGGGCAGAACGTGTTAAGCGACTTGGCACTCTGAGCCATATCTTAGACAGCAGGTATTCACAGTCAATAAAATTGTTTAATAACTTGTGTAAGAAGAATAGCATTGCTTTTTGTCTTCTCATTTCTAGGCTTTTGATACCAGTGAGTTGGAGCCTAACATTATAGGGTATATGTTCATAAGGAAAATGCAGCTTATATAAAAGAAATTTTACAAACGTATTTTGTAACCTTTCTAAATGATATTTATGACATTCATACGAGGGAGACCAGATAACACTATTGTATTCCAAAATACTTGCACTAAGCTGTTGTAAATTATTTGTATCACTTTTACATCGTTAATATATTCACAATGTCGCCGAATAAAACCTAGCATTCTAAATGCCTTAGCAGTAATGTTGTTGATGTGCTCATTAAATGTAAGAAAACAATCAAACATTACACCTAAATCACAGATCAACTCAACGGATTGAATTGCAGTTTTTGTATTGTATAGGTACATAATATTGGCTGTTTAATGCGATGAAAACGCATAAATTTACACTTAGCAGTGTTTAAGGTCAGACCATTTTTGCTACACCATGTTGACACTTCATTTAGATCCTCTTGAATGTTATTGCAGTCTTGTGGGCATTTTACTATTGAAAATATTTTTAGGTCATCTGCATATAATAAGCATTTACAGTGTTGGAAAATCGAGACTACGTCATTGATAAATAGTAAAAATAGTATGGGGCCGAGATGCGATCCTTGTGGGACACCAGAAAGCACATTAATATCTGATGATTTGATACCGCATAAATGTACGTATCATGCACGACCACTTAAGTATGATTTTATCCAAGTAAGATATACACCAATTATTCCAATTGCCTTCAATTTTTGTAAGAGCATATCATGGCAAACACTGTCAAATGCTTTGGATATATCTAGGTAGATTACATCTATCTGCAATCCGTTTTCCATATTTGATATTAAAAAATTTTGTATTATCGCCAAATTAGTAGCAGTAGAACGTCCTTTAAAGAATCTTAGTAATACATAGCTCCTGGTTCAGTTAGATGCAGTTTTTATGTTTATTTTATATTTAAAAATGCATATTTTTCCGATTTAATGAACTTTTCAATTCTTGGAAGAGTTGAATTTGGGAATTTCCAGAAACTCGCGATTATAAAAATTTGCCCAAGTAATGCTATACGAGGGGTGCTCGATATGTAACAAAAACAAAACTTAAGGTGTGAAATGTTTGTTACTGTGTTTTAAAATATTCTCTACGATGATTGATACACTTTGGCATACGTTGGAACCAATTTTCATAGCATTTTTCCCATTCCTATTGAGATATCTCCAAAACATAGGCTTTGAACGCATCAACCGCCTCTTCTGGTGTTGAAAATCGTGGTCCACGCAGTTTGTTCTTCACGTGTGAGAACAAAAAGAAATCATTAGGTGTCATATCACGACTATACGACAGATGACCTATCGATTCGATGTTTTGAGTGCTCAGTCACTTGTTTGAGCCAATGTGTGAGAACTTGCATTGTCATGATGGAGAATGATTCGGCATCGTCGGTTTATTTTTCTTATTTCTCCAAAAACTTGTGGCACACAACTGGTTGTATACCAAGCAGATTAACTGTTTTATGGTCCTCTAAAGCAATAATCGTGACATGTCCATTTATTCCGAAAAACAGGGAACTATTTTCTTCGAAGTGCTTCGACACGGACAACTTGGTTGGATTTCGTTTATCTTGGAAGACCCATACAGTCAACTGCTGTTTACTTTCAGATTCATACAAATATATCCAAGATTTGTCACCTGTGTAGATGTTACACACTGCGTTTAATGCACCGCAATCGTATTTTTTGAGCTTTTCTTTGCACCAATCGACATGTCCTTTTTTTGAGTGATTGTCAAATTATGTGGGATCCAATGCGCATTTTTACAGCTAAATGTTCATGTAATATCGAATGTATACTTGTCATACTAATTCCTAGGGAGTACCTGAATCTCACTATATCATGTGATGGTCTTGCATTATCAATTTGTGCACAGTATCGATGTTTTCTGATACAACAGCCGATTTTGGACGATCTTCTTTAAATTCATCCGCTAGCGAACTACGACCACGATTGAATTCACTATACCAACGATATATAGTGGTTTTTAGTTACAGCTTTTTCCTTAATAGTCGAAATAAGTTGATTCAGGCACTGTTGTGGAGATAATTCACATTGGAAATCGTAAAAAATTATCGCACGAAAATGTTCACAAGTTAATTCCATTTTTTGGCTGAGACGAAATTTTCAACTCAATCAAAACAAAACAAATAGTCTTCATATGGCAAAATGTTATAAGTATATACACTGTAAAAAATGTCAAACTTTAGGATAGAAACGTCAGCAACACTAGTGTTGTCAGTTTCCGATACATATCGAGCACCCCTCGTATTAAACAAGGGAACATTTAAAATCAATTTTGTTGATAAGTATTGATTTTAATTAAACATAATTTGTGTTATAACAACTTTTGTCCGTGTCTAAGGTAATAAAACTCTATTTGCCAATTGCATTAGAGTGATGAGCAGAGAGGTTCACTGTAAAATTACGATGTAAAAGAATTAGAGTTAAGCATCACCACACCCGTTTAAACATTAGTTGTCATGGTCCTAGGGATGGTCTAGGCACTCCTAGGTAAATATCTCTAATAACAAAAGATTAACTATGAGCAGGGTAAATCTGAAATAGAAACAAACTATAATACAAATTGAAACTGCAGTTTGCATCTCAAAATAATAATAATAAAATAGATAATATTTAAATGAACCTCTGCAGGTTTCAATATTTTACTATAAACACTTGTGTACATCAAGATCGCCTCAATACAAAAATGTATACTTGCATAAAAACATACATTACTGTCTATTAAATTTTATTATTGAACAAAAAAAATTGTAATAAACATGTCTAAAGGGTGCACATAAGGAAATCTTGTTTGAAGTTCTTAGAAAATTTTAGTTCAATATTACTGAACTAAATCGTATCTGATTTCGATCTATGATTTTTAGGAACGCAAGGGATTCATAGACAAAACAATAGTTTTTCATACAATCCTTAATTTCTATACTTAACAATAATATAATAAGCAAAAACGTTAAACTAAAAAAACCGTCAGTCCTGGCATCTCAGAAGCAACAACAACAATCACGAATACCATACATAGTACCAACCTTAAAATAGAAAAAAACACTAACTTTTGTTTCCTGGTGGGAAACTTAAAAATGTAGTTATTTTATCCACAGCTCGGCCATCCTGACTCTTGGTTGCCCCGATCAAGGTACAAACTGAACAATACATAAGCTCTACAAAATCATACATAAATTTTACAAAAACCATCATAAGCAACTTTGCATAAACAATAAGCACAATAGTTAAATCAAACGCATAGAACATAAGCAAAATCATCATAAACTATAAACCAATCAATCGTACATATACCAAACATCGAGTTACAATTCAAGATATTCAAGTAATCGAGTTGGGACTTAAAGTAATTTATTTGAATAAGCTTTTAATCTGGAAGCCTCTAGGACTCCGTCATATGGCATAGTTGTATTCCGGAAGCCGATAATATCGACCACTACATAACGGTCATTTGGTAAAATTTTCTTTATAACATAGGGACCATGGTATTTCGGAATCAGTTTCTTATTTATTCCAACTATGGTATCGACAATCGTTACCATAACATATTCTCCCTCTTTAAACTTCTGGGGTAATTTATGTTTTTTGTCATAATACTCCTTATTTTGTTGTTGAGTTTTCTCGATCATTTTCACAGCATTAAACCTAAGGTCAGTAATACTTTGCTTATCTTGATCCAACAACTCATCAAGCATTAAATGTAAGTTATCTTCTACATTACCAACTTGCTCTCTGCCGAACAATAATTTAGCCGGCGAAGCACCTGTAGACCTATTTTTGGTATTGTTAAAATAAAACTCAACGTCAGGTAGAAGTTTATCCCAAGTATCTTGACGTTCATCTGCCAACTTCGCCAACATAGGAGTTAAAGCTTTATTCATAATTTCCATTTGGCCGTTTTGCCCTCGGGGCAGCAGTTGCTAACGCAATGTGTTGAATATTAAATTGTTATATAAATTCTTGGAATTGGTTAGACGTGCAACAAGAACCACGATGTGTCATGATTTGGTTGGGACGACTGTAAGCTTGAAAATAACATTTTAAATGTTTATTTACTTCTTCCGTAGAAGTGGTTTTGCAGGGATAGAATCTTATAAATTTAGTAAAACCATCGACTATTCCCAAAATATATTTAAATTTTAATTTCCCAACAACCTCTAAAGGACCGTAATGATCAAGGTGTAAACATTGAAAAGGAATATTATGTAGCATACATTCCTTTTTACCCGATTTGGGGTTAAATTCAATACATTTTAAACAATTGACTATGTGAGTTTTAACTTTACTTTTTTAATTTGGGAACCAGTATGTTTTTGTTATTAGTTCAAATACTTTCCAACTCCCACATGACCCATTTGGTTGTGATAAGTATGTAAAATGCTGTAAATTTATCGTTTCTCTTTCTATAAATGAGGCCATTCGATAGTTCAAAAAACAGATGTTCCGATTTTTCTAATAAACTATTAATTGATTGGATTTCTGAGTCGGTCGACTGTTTTATTGCTAGCGTTTGTTCAAAAGTGTTTCTCTCTAAAACTAATATATTGTGGGTTCGACTCAGACAATCTACATGTTGCATTTTCGGATTGGGTCGATGTTCGATATCATAACTATAATTCTGCAGCAGTAAACACCATCTCATAATGCGAGGAACCACCTCCTTTTTCGACAAAGTAAACCGAAAACTATCACAATCAGTGACAATCCGGAAATGATTGCCTTGTAAATAAGGGCGAAAACGTTTGATAGTGCTAATGTTTCCAATTCATAACTGTGGTACTTATTTTCTTGATCAGTTGTTCTTTTGCTAAAGTAAAAAACAGGATGAAATTTCCCATCTTCTTGTTTTTGTAAAATAAATGGCTCCATAGCCCAAGGCACTTGCATCGCAATGCGATTCAGTTTCACAGTGAGGCGAATAAATGCCCAATACCGGTTGAGAAATTAGTTTAGACTTTAAAGTATCAAAAGCAAGAAGTTGCTCGGGACCCCACATAAATGAAACATTTTTTTCAATAGGTCATAAAAAGGTTTGGCAATTATCGAAAAACCCTGTATAAACCGTCAAAAATAACTGGCTAAACCTAACAATGAATGTACTTGTTTTATATTTGTACAAATGGGAAAATCATTAATGCTTTGTATATTATCTTTATTGGGCCGTATACCTTGTTGGTCAATATGATAACCTAAGAAGTCCATTTCTGAATGCATGAAATAACATTTATCTAAACGTAGTTCTAGGGAATTACGGATCATAAAGCCTAATACTTCACTCAAATTATTGAGATTTTAATCTAAACTGTCAGTGGCAATCAATAAGTCGTCAAAAAAGATTTAAAAGTTTTTCTGATTCACGAATTCCCTAAAAATTTTATTGATAAATCTACAAGCGCTATGGTGCTCAAACCAAATGAGGCCCTTAAAAATTCAAATTGCCCAATATGTGTAGTAAACGCTGTATATTTAACACAATCTAATTCAATCGGCATGTGATAAAGGGCATTTTTTAAATCGAGTTTGGTGAAGAGTTTTTTGTTTTTTAACTGATCTAAATGATCATCAATTAAAGGTGTTGGATATTGATCTCTAATAATCTGTTTATTCAAAGTACGGTAATCCACGCACATCCTAAATTCACCACTTTTCTTTTTTACCATTACTACGGGAGAACAAAAGGGTGAATCGCTTTCGCGTATAACCCCACGAGCTAAGAGATCATTTATAATCGCTTCCAAAGCATTCTTTTCGATGAACGACAATCGCCTAGGTCTATAGAAAATTGGTTCATCGCTTTTTAATTTAAGATACATTTTATAATTAGTTTCAGGTTGTTCTGGCCTTACCGGAAGAAAATCACTTTCCTCTAAAACATTTTTAACCCTATTTCAATTGGCTGGGTCTAAACTACTATCAATATTCAAAACAACGGGTGTCACCGACTCAATTAAAAGAATTTCATTTGTTAGAAATTCCTCATGTGAGATTTTTGGGATAATTTGTACTTCACTTCCTTCGAATACAATTTTGTCATTTTTCGGATTGCTAATAAAATCCCTACCTAATAAACAATCACTACCCATTGTCTTATTATCAACTACATAAAATTGCAAGTCATATTTCGTATTATAAATAAGTACTATCTGCATACATACCCTTAACATTTACAACTGAATTATTGATACCCAGAAAATGATTATCTGTCATACCTGACCTAATAAGTGATTCTGTTACAAACTTTTCCTTAATCAGCGAGATAGGGCTCCCCGAATTCAAAATTGTTTCCGATTGTTGAACCCAAACTGCAAAGCTTCATATGAATCCTAAAAGCTGGTTTTAGTGGAGACGAAGTCTCTTCAATTCACATCTGTTGACGATCGTTAGATGTGGAGATTTTCTTAGACGGGCAATTTCGGATTATGTGGTCCCATGAACCACACTCGAAGCAACTACCTCGTTCTCGTTTAGGTTTAGGGCAATTTCGACTGTTGTGTCTAGTTAGACTACAATTAAAACATTTAGGTGTACCAAATGGTGTAACAGCAGTTGACTTTCTATCCTCAATTTTATTGTAACGGGGGGTAGAAGGCATTCCCCGAAAATTTTGATTTCTTTCTAATTTGGTCAATGAATTCATAACCCGTAACAAATTCTCAAGTGTTATAAACTCCTTCATTTTCGCCCGTACCTGCAATGATACATTATTAAAATCTATCATATACGAAATGATCTCCTCTTCACGTAAATTTAGTTTATTGCCCAACATAACCTTATCAGAAAAATAGCCTATACACTTTTCGCTTTTTCCAAGTTTACGTGCTTCAAACCGTTTTAACAAGGTAACTGTATCTTCCACACAAGAAAACATAGATTTAACCTCGCCTTAAAATCTGCATAACTTAATGATATATTTTCGGGTCTTGAAAACCACTGTAGCGCTTTGCCTTCTATTTTTTAACAGCAGCTAACAAAACCACATTTTCAGCAATGGTATAGGCACGCACCATTTACCTGATCTATAGCTTGGATCCATAAATTGATGTCCTCTCCGTGCATCGCCGAAAACTTTGGGATTAAAACCGATATATCCTGCAACGTAACATCAGTAGCATGTGCACTTTGATTAGTGTTTATGATGGCGGCAGTAATGTTTCCTAACATTTACTGTAACGGTATCGCTTCTCTCCAGCCTAGGAGGAATTGGTGGTGTTGGCTATACAGGTGTACTACTACACCCATCACTAAACGACGATGTGGCCATTGCAAAATCATTAATCAGGTAACATCAACAAGAAAGTAATGTATCTATGTTTAACCCCACACGTGAAGCTGTAGGAGCGCTAGGGATTTATAGACACAACAGTAGTTTTTCATACAATCTTTGATTTCCATACTTAACAATAATATAATAAGCAAAAACGTTAAACTAAAAAAACCGTAATTCCTGGCATCTTAGAAGCAACTACAACAACCACAAATACCATACATAGTACCAACCTTAAAATAGAAAAAAAACTCTAGCTTTTGTTTCCTGGCGGGAAGCTTAAAAATGTAGTTATTTTATCCACAGATAAACAAAATTTTTGAACACAATACAGAGCGCTGTTACTTCCAGGCATTTATCGAGAGTGTGAAAGTCTCCAGATATGCTACATCTGTAACTCAATCATCATAGGGAAAAGTTGTGTTGTGTATATAAAACATACTTTGCCTACTGAAGATACGCGAAGGTAGTGGGAGGTGAAGGGACGGTGTCATAAAAGATACACGGTGGTCGGTTTTTTTTGGCTGTACGCATTTTACTATATTATTAATTAATAACTGATGTAATGAGTTCAACAAATATATGTTCGGCACTATTGAATCATTAGCATACCCACTACCCTACCAATCATATACTACAGTAATTAATAAAAAATCTTCTGGCGATTAGATCGAAAAGTGGAAAAGAAGTGCCAGGAACATTTTGCGGGTCGTAGTGTGGAATGTCAGAACCACGAAGCAAGTAAGTAAGCTAGAGAACTTGGAAATTCAAATGGTTAGGTTAGCATTAGACATAGTTGGGATTCGGTGACCAGATGCAGGGAATTTTGGAGCGAAAACTTTAGGGTAATTCATACAGCATCAGAGAAGGAAATTCAGGTGTGAGGATAGATTTGCGGAAAAATATAGGACACTGTTTAGAAAACTATTTACTAAAGAACGAAAGAGTTCTCATGGTTAGGGACGAGGAGGTAGATGCGATCTACAAAGATATCGAAGACATACTAAGATACGTAAAAGGACATAAAAATGTAATAATCACGAGAGATTTTAATGCAGTAGTAGGTGAGAGTAGGGAAAGAGTGGTAGTAGGTTTATTTGGTTTAGGCACGAGAAATGACAGGGGAAATAGACTGGTAGAATCTTGCGACAAAATAATTTAACCATCACAAACACATTATTTCAACATCATGCTAGAAAACGATGCCAATAGACATAGAAAGTTATCAAATACATTACATTCTTGTTAGACAACGGTTTAGGAATCAAGTAAAATTTTGTAAAAGCTACCCAGAAGCAGATATAGACACTGACTACAGCATCGTAATTATGAAGAATACGCTTAAATTTAAAACTTTGGAATAAAGGAATGGAAAAAAAAGCCCTTTGACTTTGAGAAATTAGAAGATACAGATATACACGAAAGAATTGAAAAATGTCAAATGAATTGCTGAAAGACAGGAAAATTTCTAATACTAAGGAAGTAGAAACAGAAAGCGATAACATTAAATCCAGCATAGACATTGTAGCCAGAGATATTCTGGGGTATACGCAAAAAGAAAATAAGAAACCATGGATAACAAAGGATATCATGAATTTAATAGAAGAAAGACAAAAATATACAACAGACCCGATAAAGCAGGAAAACAGAAATACAAAGCCATAAAATCGGAAATTATCTGCAAATGTAGGAAAGCTAAAGAGCAATGGATTGATGAAAAATGCAAAGGAGTTCACTCTAAGATGGAAATAGGAAAGGCATATGCAGCATACAAACTAATTATAATGAATTTTAGTGATATAAAACCATATAGCAAAAATATAAGGGACACGGAAGGAGACATCATTATAGAAAATGTAGAGAAAGTGGTTAGATAGGAAGAATATATACAGGAGAGGAACTAATAGCACTAGAGCAAGAATCAGATACTGAAAAGGACAACTTGAGATATCCTAAACTTAGAGATGAGTTTGAATGAGCATTAAAGGGTTTGAAGAACAACAAGGCACCTCATATAGAAAGGTGCAAGCAGAAACTGTAAAAGCCGCTGGACAAGCAGTAACGGAACGTCCCTTTTAACTTGTAAGCTATATGTATGAGGCAGGTGAGATACCCAAAGATTTAAAACGCAACATCATAGTCACTATATCAAGAAAGTGTGGTGCGGATAGATGTGAAAATTTACGAACAATAAGTTTGACAGCACATGTGTCAAAGATATTAACTAGAATTGTACAAAGACAGATGGAAAAACAGGCTGAAGAAATACTAGGAGAAGATCAATTTGGGTTAACCGAAACAGGGGAACATGGGAGGCTATTTTAGTTCTGAGGGTAATAATGGAAAAAACAATAGAGAAAGAAGAAAGTGTGTATACAGGGTTTATAGATCTGGAGAAAGCATTTGACAATGTAAAATGGAAAATATGTTCGAAATACTAAAAAAGATTGGCATGAGTTTTAGGGATAAACGGATAGGACAAAGAGGAAACAGCTATAATAGAATTAGAGCAAAAACATAGAGAAGTAAATATTAGGAAAGTGGTGACAAGAATATGCCCTATATTCATTAATTTTTAACTTGTACATCGAAGAGGCAATGAATACTCCCAAATGCCGGAAGGCATTTGGAATTATTATGCAGAGACAAAAGATTGATATGTTTAGATTTACAAATGATATAGCGGTATTAGCATTTAGCAAGGGAGAGTTAGAAGCAACTCTTAAGGAAATAGAGACAGTTCTAACAGAGAGATACGGTATGACAATTAACAAAAATAAAACTAATGTACTAATATGTAGAGGAGGGGAAAATAAATTAAAAACCAGAATACAAATAGGAAACGATAACTTCCAAGACATTAAGGATTTTTGCTACCTAGGAAGACAAATAACGCAAGATGGGAAAAGTGCAAAAGATAAAAGACAAAGATTAACACAAGGCCATGCTGCATTTAACAAAAAAAGGAACTATTATGTTCAAAGATAACAAACATAGAAACAAGGAAAATATTGCTGAAAATATATATACTGTATGGCTGTGAAACTTAAACAGTAGGAGAAGCAGACAGGAAAAAGATAAAAGCCTTTGAAATGTTGTGCTACAGTCGTATGTTGAAAATATCATGGACAGACAAAGAGGTTCTTGAAATGGTAGGGGAAGGAAGAAATATGTGGAAAATAGTAAAAAAAATAGGAGAAATAGGATGATAGATCACATACCAAGGCATGAGGGAATAGTGCATAATATATTAGAAGCAGAGATGGAACAAAGAGAGGTAGACCTGGATTAGACTATTGCACACAGATAGTCAAAGATATAAGCTGTGTGAATTTCAGGAAAATGGGTAGGTTAGCTCAGAATAGCAATCAATGGAGGAACACATCCAACCAGTTCCAAGATGGAAAACTAACGACGAAGGAAAATAATTGTGCTTAACCATGGTAATTTTTATAAATATCTGCAGGTGTTGGTTTTGCAATATTCTCAACAAATGTTGATTGTGCGAAAGGATTTATTGCAGAACTATTAATTCGACAAATGTCTAAGTGTTGCGGAAGCTTGGTAACCGTCAGGTTGCTTAACCCCCTTCAAATACCAGCTGAATTTTGGCGAAATAGTGTATATATTTAGAAAACGTTTATTAAATTTAATAAACGTCACCATGATATAGCTCACAATTAGGTAGCGGTCTGGCATGTTGGTAGCGATTTGTTGCTTAAGCCTTACCATAACATATAATTTAATAAACGTCACCTTGACATAACTCACAATTAGGTAGCGGTCTGGCATGTTGGTAGCGTTTCGTTGCTTAAGCCTTACCATAACATATAATTTAATAAACGTCACCATGACATAACTCACAATTAGGTAGCGGTCTGGCATGTTGGTAGCGATTTGTTGCTTAAGCCTTACCATAACATATAATTTAATAAACGTCACCATAACATAACTCACAATTAGGTAGCGGTCTGGCATGTAGACAGCGATTCGTTGCTTAAGCCTTACCATAACATATAATTTAACACTTTTCCTTTTTGAAGCGGATAACCAGGTTATATTTCATTTCCCTATAAATGGTAATCATGTAAACATGTTAGAGTTCTTTAACAACCATCAGGTTGCTAATATCTATGTAGAGCCAGCTGGATAGGAAAAGATAGAAGGATATAGGAAGACCTAGACCAAACTATATTAGTCAAATTATTAGAAATTTAGGTTGTGAAGGGTATGTAGAGCTTTTTAGATTAGCACAGAATAGAAAAGAAGTTAGAGCTGCGTCAAACCGACCTTAAGTAAGGTCGAAAACAAAATGATGATGATGATTTAGAAAACAATAGAAGGGGAGTCGTGGTGTATCTAACAAGAAAGAGTAAGCTGCTGTGTTCGAAGACAACAAACATAAAAACAAGGAAAAAATTGTTAAAAGCATATGTGTGGAGCATAGCATTGTATGACTATGAAATGGAAACAGTGGGAGAAACAGACAAGAAAAAGGTAGAAACCTTTTGGAATGAGGTGCTTCAGATGTTTAATGATGATAGCATGGACAGACGAAGTTTGCGGCAGTCGTGGATGTTGCGAGAAAATGAGATCACGATTGGGCTATGGTCCCAATGCACCGATAGCAAGGCAGTGTGGTGGCTAGACTCAGCCGCAGGAGGTGTTGGGCGGCTGGCTTCCGGAAAGATGGGAGGGACACAGTTATAGATCACGGAAGCAGGAATGGGCGCCAGGGTCGGAGCCGTTACTAAAAACCTAGAACCTTGACCCAAGGGTTTCGAGCAAGCACAAGGCAAAGCAATAGCCTTCCTTGCAAAAAATTAACGTTTGGTGCAGAATACTAAATGATCGATTAGTTGGTCCTTTTTTTTTGAGGATAGTATAAATGCAAATGGATTTTTACGTTTTCGTGAGAACGAATATTGGAATGCATTAGAAGATTTACCTTTACAGAATCGCCTTAATTTAAAATTCCAGTTGGATAGTAGTCCCATTCATAATGCTGTTTTGGTAAGAAAATCGCTAAATGAACATTTTGAAAATCGTTGGATAGGGAGAAACAGTCCCTTGATTGAGTGTACGCCAAGATATCCAGATTTGACGCCACTCGATATTTTCCTTTGGGGTTTACTTAGGCAAAGTGTACAAATCAAGGCCACAAGCTGTTCAAGAACTACGGGCTAAGATAATATACGCCTGCTCAGAAATTACTGCAGATCAAATACGAAAGGCATCGACAATGAATGTGCGGAAAAGAATTGAAAAGTGTATTAAAATAAATGGTGGATTGGTAGAAGCGACAAAAATATTGTAGGTTTTGTAACTTTCCCTGATTTTTCTGTTTCAGTATTGTTTAAAGTTTGTATTTGATTTGTCAGAACTAGGAATAAGAATAAGACTTTCAGAATAAATCGATGTGAATGATCAAGTATTGTGCATATTTGGATTAAGCTATAAAATCGTTATTACTAAAAAGATTTCGATAAAATTTGGTACAGACCCGTTTTGAGGGGTGCTCTATTATATGGCATGCACAGCTTTGAAAACAAAAAATCGCTAATATGAAGTCTTTTAATTTTACTCCTAAAAACTGACATAGTAAGCTTTGGATTTTGTACAAATATGGCACAGTTCATCAAGCTCTTCAATATAAACAAAAATTGGTTAAAATCGCACGATAAATAAAGATTTTACAGGGTGTCTCAAAAACAAATGGGTCACACTGTATATTAATCTGATTATGAAACGTTACGAACCCTTTATGATAGTGGATGACTCCTAAATAAATGCGCATTTTAAAATTAAATATAAATCAAGTGGACTAAATTGCAAACAAAGAATATACATGGTAACTTCTTTGTTAAATCAGCTGCTATCTTAAAACCGAAACAATCCTATCAAGTATGTACCTAAATCACCAATTCAATCAGCGAACTTAAAAATATAATACAATTAAAAGCATTAGCTGTATAAAATCGCCAAGTGGACTTTTTCACCCTCTTTCTGAAATGCCAAAGACAAAAGTGAAGTGACGGTTAAAACTAGTTGACAGACAATGGAGCCTCCTTTCTCTCTCTCTCTCTCTCTCTCTTTCGCACCTCTATAACGGTTAATTCCAATGTCACTTCCGGGTATATTCGTAAACCCGCAAGTTTTTATAGTGTTGTTCAAAATACCTTCGAATAGGAAATGTACACAATCATATCCGAAATAATTATCAATCAATGAAAATAGGCTTAGGAAGTTTTCTGTATCACTACAAATGATTTGCTGAATTTTCAGAATCTATGTTTTGGAGATTAGTTGGATAAAGTAGGTTTTGTTCGTGTGAGGAGCTGTATGCAGATCTCCTTCTTTAACTGTACACTTATTTATGTTTATGGAATCTCTATGATAGTAATAAGAGACATCAAATTTTCTGTGTGGACTTGTAAGAACTTTGGGGGTAATAAAAATTATTTGAGAAACCTGGATATATGGTGATATATAATGTATATTTACCTAAATTTTTGATATTGTTACATTATTATTTTTTTGTGTATTGTTCTTATTACAATTTCTAAAATGTGGAAATGTTGACATACATTTAAGGTTACAAAATTTTATTTTGCAACATCTAGGTGGACGATACACTTCGCCAAAGAGCCAAGCAATTGTGTTATGGAATTATATACGGAATAGGTCCTAAAGCACTTGCAGAACAACTTGAAGTTACAGAAGATGAAGCTATTAATTTTTCAGTCAGTTTTCATAATTGCTATGCAAAAATTCAAACATTCATAGCAAACACTATTCATAAGTGTAGAGAATTGGGGTATGTTGAAACCCAGGCAAAACGAAGGCGTTATTTCTCACACATTACTGATACCAATCAAGCATTGCGAAGTAATTATACAATTTAAATTCATAGTGATATTTTTGGAAAATATTTTAGGTCAAGCTGAACGACAAGCTGTTAATACTACAATACAAGGTTCTGCAGCAGATCTAGCAAAAACTGCTATGGTTTTAATTGATGCAAGATTTCAAGATAAATTTAAACATCTTGAAAATCTACCTAAACTGGTTTTACATCTTCACGATGAACTTTTATATGAAGTTCAAGAAAAGTACCTGGTTAAAACTGCTAAAATATTGAAAAATACAATGGAAGGAGCTATTAAATTATCCATTCCTTTTCCTGTAAAAGTCAAAGCTGGCAAGTCTTGGGGGAAAATGACAGAATTAGCTTTATGACGCATGGTTTTAAAATTGCTGTGATCTATTTATATATAGTTTAAATAAATTTAATATATTTTGTAATTTTCTTTACGTACTATTGTAATTTTAACAAATAAATATTGACTGAAGATAATCCTTTTTCTATTAGGTATTTATACATGAAAGTGCTAAACATATGACTAATGTTAATGTAATTTAGTGTTAGGACAATTGTTTATTCTTATCTGCATATAAAAAAATGTAGATTTCATATTTAGAAATATTGATAGAAATGCATAAATTAGACACTATAAAGAGGAAAAAATAACGATA
Source organism: Platerodrilus igneus (assembly GCA_036346225.1). NCBI lineage: Eukaryota > Metazoa > Arthropoda > Insecta > Coleoptera > Lycidae > Platerodrilus > Platerodrilus igneus. The sequence goes on along the minus strand of JARFIW010000012.1, from coordinate 8,317,171 downwards.
CGTATAAATTATTGGATGCACAAGATGCATTATTAAAAGAATCTGCACAAGATGTATCTAATAAAACTTTCCACTGGGGTTAGGGATTTAAAAACTTGCTACAGTATAGATTTCTTATACATCCAAAGATCACTGAGAAATGAAACAGGTGTTGAAATGTTATTTTGATGTTAAATGTGATAGTCTTTTATAAGTTGTAAGTATGCTTCATCTTGTTGTGCCTGGTCGTCTTGTTAACTGCTGCACATCCACTGCTCTAATCTACAGTTGCAGTGTCATATAGGCACAGATTGTATCAAACTCACTTTAATGCAATGGCAATTGGTGGCTGGGTTTTAGAATGTAAGTGTGCTAAGAATTACATTAGACATGGCATACTGCCACATTAGAATATAATGTGTAACGGTATGATACCCTGTTACTAGTTTGGGAAGTTAGATAACTTTATGTGCATGCTTTCTTATGAGAAATTTACATTCCTTAATATTTTTTTCATAACAAGCAAAAAATAGTACATTTAAATTGGTCTATTCGATAAATTATGCCTTCGTCTAAGATATTTAACAAGTAATTCCATCCAGTATTTTTTCAAATTATGGCATTGTTATTGGCTGGTAAACTGTTTGCGATTGAGTTTCAAATGTTGCTAAGTGATTCTTAACTTTTGATTGTCAAGTTGTTTTTCTATAATTTTATTTTTAAAGAGCCTTATTACACACTGACTGTAAATACTTGTTATTCTATATTAAAAACAAGTTGAAAATGCAAGGCATTGTCGCAACGAACTTCCAAATGTAGACTTACTTTAAAACAATTTAAAGAAATTAAAATTATTATGTTGTAATAATTATAAGTATTCAGATAAAATACAAAAATTTATAAACAACAAAAGAGACATTTTAATATATTTTTTTTTATTGAATAAATATTTTAAAAGCTATATATTAGTTCTCATCAATAAGATAAGAATTTTTTTTTTTTTATATGAATCTAATTATTTTCGGTAATCAAAATTTAAGTTTAAACAATGTCTATAATATTGGAATAATTGGCATGAAATGCCATAAATTGTTCAAATATGTGTCGCATATTGATTTTAAAGTTATTTAAAATTTTAATTATCCCTGTGGATTTTCCCGGGGGCTCGGCGTCCCCGTGGCCCGATTTTAACTGACATCAAAACTTAAGCTCTGGACACCGAGCTGAATCGATTGATGTATCACACATTGATGTTCGACCATTAAAAAGGCCTCGGACACACAGACAAATAGATTTCATAAACGAACGAAGTTCGTTGATAATTATTGATTTAATTTAGGATAAATTAACTTTGTGGTTTCCACTCAGCTGTTTTATTTAACAACCATTACTTAGCGAGATGCTGCATTATTTGACGGTGTTAAGGCACTTACCTCTTGATAGCTCCTGCAACAAACAAAAAACCACGTGGTGATCCAGAGGTAAGGTCCCTTGCAGTATTGTTTAATCATTTTAAATAGCTACTCTTGTATTTTAAAAAATAGAAATGGGATTACTGATTTAGTGTTTCAAGCAATTATTAAACAGATTGGGACCGCTCCAGATTCTAAGGAACAATATTAGCAGACTTACGATCTCATAGTTACACTGACCTTTTCCTAGAATCCTTTGTATGGTTGCAAGCAAAAAGGGAATGATCAGTTTGGAAAGCCTGAAACAATTGTTCTTGAGTTGGTTTTGATTTTTACGTGTGTCCAATAATAAACATTTTAATATCTTAGATTTTTTCTAAATGCTGCTATTATAGGAATCACCAAACTTGTTTTGTTTGCATGCATTGTCTTATTCAATGTTGTATTTGTGTTGCATATGAATCGGGGTGTTGTGTGTTGCATAGCACTATAACAGAAACTCATCGCTAGTCTGTTACATTATTTTGAGAGGTATCAAATTCCTTTAGTATTAACATTTCCACATACTTTATACCAGTGTCTTGATGTCTGAAGGTGGGCAGAAGCCATATCCTGTCCTACTATCTTGTACCTGGAGTCTGTTACACCCACTTTTTTACTTCTAAAGATTTCTGTATCTTTTATATAAAAAGGTATTATTTTATGAGCATTTTGATGGTTTATTTTATAGTATGTTCAAACTAGGCAACCCGTTTCACTAAGTTTTCATTTATACTACCAATTCTTTTCTATTATCTTACAAATGTTCCTATATTCTAGTTCGAAAGTGTTATTCCTTCGTACATTTGTACAAACACCTTTATGTAATTATTAACAGATTTCAGTACAATATTAAAACATGGAGTTACTCGTACAATAACGTGGAATGATTAAAGGCAAACTTACACGCTTTATTAATTATGTAAATGGCTTCAAAAATACTTTCAACTCTAATCCTGAGCCAGTTACAAGAGAATTAATCATGGAATTGAATGATCGCAGTCCTTCGATGATATTCATAAGCAAGTAATTGCTATTTCAGACGACTCGGTTCATGAAGAACAGTATATTTTCTTTGAAGAAACTTTCTTTAGAATCACTCCTGTTGTATCAACGATTCAAGAAAAAGTTAATAATTGTGACTTACCCGAATTTCGTGGACCATCTCGTTCTTCAAGTTTGCAATCAAATCTTCAGAATTGCACAGGTCACATTTCATTAAACTTCCGACGATAAATTTACCACACTATTCTGGGAATTTAGAAAACTGGCTCGAATATAGTGACACGTTCGATTCTTTAATCAATAAAAATACGTCCATTAACAACATCCAGCGTTTCCATTACCTGAGGGCTTTCTTAGTGGATCAGCACTTCAGGTTATCCAGTCTATAGACTTCGTTTCGTCCAGTTTTCGTCTAGCGTGGGACACGTTGTGCAGAAGGAACAATAATACACGAATGATTGTTCATAATCATGTCCAATCTTTATTCAACATCGAATCTATTTCAAAGGAGTCACTTGACAAGCTTTGTCAAATAAACGACTTCCTATCCAAACATGTTGGTGCTTTACACTGTCAGATGACAAATCTCTGATTGAGACATTTCTCATTTATGTTATTGCCAACAAACTCGACCCTACTACTCTTAGAGAGTGGGAGCTGTTCGAAAACCCTTACCTCAAGAGCTACCAACTCTTGCGGAATTGCAAGACTTCTTAAAGTCCTAAGCGAATTTGCTTTCCACTTTAAAGGAAAAATCTACGGTAGTGCCCGAGAGGCATGAAAAATCCAAGGCTAGTGTCAAAACATTTGTGACATCTAGTAATTCACGGGGTTGCTATAGCTGCGAAAGTTCTCATTTGCTCAGTAATTGCAGAATTTCTAAGGTTATCAGCATAAAACAGAATTTCAAAGGTAAAGGAGTTGAAACTATCTCTCAATTGCCTATACAAGGGACATCTTGTCACAGTGTTCTTCTCGTTTTACTTGCAGGAAGTGCAAGTCAAAGCAGCATATGCTTTTGCATGAGGACGTTCAACGTTCATAAACTTCTACAGTCTCCGCAGGGCAAACAAACACTTTGCCTTCTGCGGGTGGCGTTTCTTCGCATACAATTTCTCACTTTCCTAGCAATACTTCCCAAGTAATACTTCCTACCGTGTGCGCACCAACTCTCGATTCCAACGGCAGATTGTTCAAAGTTAGGGTTCTGTCAGATTCAGGCTCTCAATCGAATTTCATTACTTCGAATATTTGTAAGAGGTTGAGACTTTCTACAAAACCAGTTGATGTTACGATTTCCAGTCTTAGCAAGGCCACTTCGCAAATACGTTCACGTTGTGACATCACGCTTTATTCTTCATATCATTCGTGGCTCAAATTGACAATTTCCTGCTTTGTCATTGACAATATCACCAGTAATCTACTTAACTGGCATGTAGATATTAACTTCACATCCCTGACAACATTAAGTTATCTGATCCTTTATTTCACAAGCCTGGTGAAATCCACATCCTTTTTGGATCGCCAGTCTTTTTTAAGATTTTATGTTCTGGACAATTTCAATTAGGTCCAAATCTTCCTACTCTTCAAAAAACTCGATTTGATTATGTTGCTGCTGGTCCATTAGGCTCTGACATGCTGATTTGAACAAAATGTCTTTATTCGGTTATTGATCCAGTTCAAGAGCAACTCGCTCGTTTCTGGGAATTGGAACAGTATCTGTCCAAAAAGGTTCTCTCGTAGGAGGAAAATTTCTGTGAAAGACAGTTTTGCAACTACTAATAGGGACACTGATGGTTGTTTTATCGTTTCCATTCCATTCAAGGAAAACCCTTCTGTTCTGGAGGATTCTTGGTATACAGCTTTCAAAAGATTCGAGTCCCTAGAAATGGAATTTCAGTCAAATCCAGAATTCAAAAAATTATATACTTCCTTTATGCAGGAATATCATAATCTTGGACATATGTCACCTTCCGACCTCAGTTACACAGGTCAAGTTTTCTATCTTCCTCACCATGGCGTAGTTAAAGAGGAAAATCTTACAACCAAACTTCGCATTGTATTTGACAGTTCTAAAACTTCCAGTGACATTCGTTAAACAGTATTCAGATGGTTGGGCCCACTATCCAAAAGGATCTCTTTTCAATTTTTATTACGTTTCCGCAAACATAGGTATGCCTTGTCTACTGACATTGAGAAAATGTATAGACAGGTTCTGATCAATCCAAGCCAAAGACCTCTTCAAAGGATACTATGGCGATCTTCTCCTTATGATTTAGTTTCTACTTTTGATTTAAATACCGTAACCTATGGTACCACAGCGGTTTCCTTTCTGACCCTTCGATGTCTGACTGAGATAGGTATTCTAGTTAAGGACAGACATCCTCAGTTTTCCAGAATAATTCAGGAAAATTTCTACGTAGATGACCTTCTTACAGGTTTTTTCTTAAGCTTCTTTGGGAATTAAACCACTCATAGTTTTTAAAATGATCTATATTTACGTTTCGATCCATGACCTAGGACCGTTGTCAAAATAATAAAAAATTCAAGTTTGACGTTTATGACATAAATTGAAGGTGACTTTGATTTATTGATGTTTGAAATATTTGGTTTGAGTATACTAAGCAAAAATTTTTAAAGTTTAAAACGATTGCCTTCAATTTGTGTTGCGACCTGGATGACTAGGACGTGCAAATAGCTGATTAATTTTATTGGTGAATTTTATATAAATTCAATAATTTGGGACATTTTTAACATGTTTCTATTTATACAATTGAAATTTCTAATTTTATGTCTTATTTACGAGATTCAGTGAAGGGGTTAAGCAACCTGTGGAGATCCCCAACATTTATAATTTGCCGAAATAATGGTTTTCTAGTTAATATGCTTATTGTATGAATTAGTTATTGTATGTATAAATAGAAATCATGTATTAGCTGTATTTCATAGTTAATTGAAGACCCAGGAAAAATTGCAATGCTACCTACATATTGTGGGCATTTGATCTTCATTTGTTATTTCTTTTAGTAATGGAATCCATTGTTTACTGAAAGTCACGGATTCGTTTGCAACAGTTATTTTTATGTAGGGTTATATAGGCAGCTTCTTTGATTTTGCGTTTTGGTGGTTTTCTTCTTTGTCGATAATTTTGCATCTTCCATTTTATTTTATGACTGGAGTCCCATGCATGTTGGCAAATCATGGATTTTCAAATTTTCTATTTTTATATATGATTTATGTTCTCTTAATCGAACTTCAAATGGTCTGGAACTTTCCCTATATAAAACTTATTACATTCATCGGTATTTGTAGATACAGTTTTGAACTTTGTATTGCGTTTTGGGTTTTGTTTTTGTTAATTGTGCTCTTAGTGTATTGTTGGTTCTAAATACTGTTTTAATTCTAAATTTGTTTCCTATTCTTTGAATTTTTGAGAATCCTTTTATGTATGGTATTGAGAGCATTTTGTGGTGTGTATCGTTGTTTTGTTTTCTTTTCTTTATTTTAGGGTTTTATTCATTTCTTTCTCTATTATTCTTTTAGGATATTTGTTTTCTATTAGTGTACATCATGTATGATAGAGCAAAATAATATCATCAAGCGAAGAAATTTTAAATAAAGAGAAAGACCTAATCAGATGTACACTAATAGAAAACAAATATCCTAAAAGAATAATAGAGAACGAAATGAATAAAAACCCTAAAAATAAAGAAAAAGAAAACAAAAACAATGATACACACAACAAAATGCTCTCAATACCATACATAAAAGGATTCTCCGAAAAAATTCAAAGAATAGGAAACAAATTTAGAATTAAAACAGTATTTAGAACCAACAATACACTGAGAGCACAATTAACAAAAACTAAACCCAAAAACGCAATACAAAGTTCAAAAAACTGTATCTACAAAATACCGTGCGAATGTAATAAGTTTTATATAGGGGAAAGTTCCAGACCATTTGAAGTTCGATTAAGAGAACATAAATCATATATAAAAATAGAAAATTTGAAAAATCCATGATTTGCCAACATGCATGGGACTCCAGTCATAAAATAAAATGGGAAGATGCAAAATTATCGACAAAGAAGAAAACCACCAAAACGCAAAATCAAAGAAGCTGCCTATATAACCCTACATAAAAATAACTGCGTTGCAAACGAATCCGTGACTTTCAGTAAACAATGGATTCCATTACTAAAAGAAATAACAAATGAAGATCAAATGCCCACAATATCTAGGTAGCATTGCAAGTTTTTCCTGGGTTCTCCTTGCGATATTAACATGAAATACAGCCTACATACATGATTTCTATTTATACATACAATAACTAATTACATAACAATAAGCATATTAACTAGAAAACCATTATTTCGGCAAATTATAAATGTTGGGGGATCTTGGTAGCCACAGGTTGCTTAACCCCCTTCACTGAATCTCGGTAAAATAAGACATAAAATTAGAAATCTCTCAATTGTATAAATAGAAACATGTTAAAAAATGTTTCCCAAATTATTGAATTTATATAAAATTCACCAATAAAATTAATCAGCTGATTTCACGTTAAGCGCTACCTTAGGAAAGTCGATCCCAGGTCGCAACACAAATTGAAGGCAATCGTTCTTTTAAACTTTAAAAATTTTTGCTTAATATACTCAAACCAAATATTTCAAACATCAATAAATCAAAGTCACCTTCAATTTATGTCATAAACGTCAAACTTGAAGTTTTTATTATTTTGACAACGGTCCTAGGTCATGGATCGAAACGTAAATAAAGATCATTTTAAAAACTATGAGTGATTTAATTCCCAAAGAAGCTTAAGAAGAATGCTAAACAAACCACAACAAACTTACAGGGACTTCTTACAGGTTCTGATCAGCTGTTTGATGCCAAAACTATCTGCCAAGGACTTCCAACGCTTCTGTCCAGAGGTGGTTTTAAACTTAGAATGTGGATTTCCAATGATCCACAGGTACTTTCCAGTATAAATCCGCACGACGTTCATTCAGGCATTCTCGAGTTCGAATCTCATGAAAACACCAAAACACTTGGTCTTACCTGGTCATTTCAAACTGATTACTTATGATATTCAATTTCCAATCCGTCAGATGGCATTCCTACTAAACGGGCTATGCTGTCTGACATTTCACAGATTTTCGACACTTTTGGCCTTCTGGGTCCTTCTGTCATATCCGCTAAAATTCTCATGCAGTCTCTTTGGATGGAAAAGATTTCATGGGATGATCCGATTCCTGTTTCAATTCAAAATAATTGGATTGTTTTACGACAAAATTGGGTTGTGTTAAACAATCTCATAATTCCACGTCATGTTGTCTGTTGCAATCCCGTGCAGGTGGAGATGCATGGATTCTCAGATGCTTCAGTTCATACCTACAGGGCATCTATCTACCTACGTTCGGTTGGCCTGCAAGGTCAGGTTTTCGTTCGGCTTCTGTGTGCAAAGCCTAAGGTTGCACCCCTGAAGCCTGTCGCTATTCCACGTTTAGAGCTTTGTGAAGCCGCGTTGCTGGCCAAGCATGCTGCTCAAGCTACAAAGGTCTTATACATAGATTTTAAGCAGTCTGTCTTTTGGTCCGATTCTACTGTCGTTCTATGGAAGCTAAAAACACCGCCTAATCAACTTAAAACTTTCGTTTGCAATAGAGTTGCAGACATACAGGCTTTGACTGCTCATGCCACATGGTGGCATGTACCTACTAAACAAATCCTTCCGATTTGCTTTCAAGAGGAGTGTTACCTGTTCAGTTATTAGAATGTAGTCTATGGTGGAATGGTCCTTTCTGGTTGCATGAATCTGAGAATTCATGGCATATTTTCGTAGATCGTATTTCCAATCTACCAGATCTAAGAAGTACTTTACAGTGCCATCATGAGCATCAGGTTGAACCGTTCCCATGGGACAAATTTTCTACTTTGACAAGACTCGAGAGGGTTATTGCATACTGTTTGTGGTTTTTGCGTAATTGTCGTAAACTCCTTTCGGAGAGGAACCTAGGTCCTCTCACATGTGAAGAGATTTCCTTTTCACATACTCGCTTGGTTAAAACATCTCAACTAGAATCGTTTCCGGAAGAAATAAAATGTCTACAGAAAGGCATTCCCTTTTTAAAGCCACGCTCAGTTTCAAGCTTAACTCCTTTTCTTGACTCTGATGGTGTAATACGCGTCGGAGGTCGGCTTCAAAATTCTCAGTTCTCCTTTGAGATCAAACATCCAATTTAGATTTCTGCAAAACATAGATTTGCCTGGCTTCTTCTTGTACGTGAACACATTTGCCTGTTGCACGACGGTGTTCAACTGCTTCTTTTGCACGTGCGAGAACGATATTGGATAATTGCTGGTCGTAGTCTTGCAAAGGTTGTTGTCCATAAGTGTCTCCGATGCTTTTGATTTTCTTCTAAATTAACTAAACCCATTATGGAAAATCTTCCAGCTGATCGAGTCAATCCATCACCACCATTTCATGTAGTCGGCATTAACTACGTTGTTCCATTTTATATAAAGGATCGTAAAGGCCGGGGTGCTAAAACTTCCAAGTCATATATCTCTCTTTTCATTTGTTTCACCACCAAGGCTATCCACCTAGAATTAGTGACTGATCTTCACAGTGATTCATTTCTAACGACTTTCCGCTGATTCATTGCTCGTAGGGGTAAACCCAGTACCGTTTACTCTGATAATGGTTCAAATTTCATAGGCGCCAATTCAGAACTTCTTGAATTGGACAATTTCCTTCTTTTTCAATGAACCATTATTCCAGATAAAGTAACTGACATGGGCATAACTTGGTATTTCATTCCTCCTCATTTCGGGGGACTATGGGAGGCGGGTGTAAAATCGTGCAAACACCACTTACGTAGAGTTTTAGGCTATGCCCTTCTTACTTAGGAGTTTTCCACTGTGTTGGCACAGGTGGAGGCTATACTAAATTCGAATCCCTTGTCTCCTATTTCTTCTGATCCCAACGATCTTCTCCCTTTTAACTCCAGGACACTTCCTTATTGGTCAATCCATGATTTCTGCTACCGATCCTTCCTTAAGTCACCTTAAAGAGTCCAGACTTAATACCTTACAACGAGTTCAACTTCCTCAGCAACAAATATGGTCACGTTGGAGCAAAGAGTAGGTATCCGAACTCCAACAACGACAAAAATGGCGTTCCAATGACTCCGAACTTCAAAAAGGCACATTGGTGCTAATAAAGGAGGACAATGTCCCAGTGTTACAGTGGCGTCTTGGGCGCATTGTGAATGTTCATACTGGTGCTGATGGTGTTAATCGCGTTGTGTTGATTTAAACTGATACTGGTCTAGTTCGTCGATCATTTTCCAGGATCTGTCCGCTACCTATTGACGACATGTAAATATATTTTAATGTTCTATACTGGTTCATACTATTTCTATTGTGTTTTTAAGGTGATATATTTAAACAATTGTTAGTTCATTGAAAGTTAGAGCTTTCAACGCCGGGGCATGTTGTGGATTATAGAATTACTAGCATGTGAAGTTACTTCGCGTTTGTGCCAAGAACTACTTTTGTGGCGGAGGGTGCTTCGTTTCCAGAATTCATTCGCGTTTAAGATGTCTGAGGAGTTAGCTCGTGACAGCTGATACCCATTCATTCTAATGTATTTTACTTAAATTTTCAATTATATCCAGTTACAATAAATGTACTCCACGTTAAAGCATTCTTTTACATTTCTATCTTAGCAAGAAACAAGTTTTCAGTTTTATTGTTAAGTTGGTCCTAAGAGTTAATACTACAACGAATACACGTACAGCAGATTCGCATAGAAGATGTACAATTATACAAATATATCCCAAACCCATATCTACTAATAAAATTACATTTAGTCTATAGTAACTTGCTCAGTGAAGGAACGGTTAATAAAATTTGTTTATATTAACGCAGGCCTGTATGTTAGTGGGTCAGTATTTTAGGCTGTGCGTGAAGAAACGTTTCTCAATTTGTCACTGTCTTGTATTACTCTCAACACCAAGATATGCTTTCAACCTAAGAACAAGTGTAGGACGGTTACCTTTCCATTAGATGCAAACTGTAATGTATGTAATGCATAAATATTTTTAGCCTACGAATTTTATTCAATTCTTGTGTCAACCCTAACAATATAGTTTATACATGTAGATGAGATTGTTCTTACAATATAGCTTCCTGTTTTGATACCCTTTTCTTTCTTTTTCTAGGTGTATGCGCACACAAGACAAGTTGTTCCAATATTTTCTTTCATTGGTACTATATTCTCCCTTCATTTATTTTCCGTAGTTGTCGCTGATTGGTATCATCACAGTGCTGTGTGAGGGCAATGCCTGCACTACTTATATGGCCATATCATTAACTTCCTTTCCAAGTACTTTATTTCCTTGTGGCTTTGCCACCATGAGTGGTTCACTACCCTCCCCATACTACGCAAGCAGCGAATCTGTATAGCTGGGCACATTTCTTTTGTCTCTAACATTACTCGGGTTCTTTTCCAGTTCCTACTCCTCCTTTTTAATGTTTATGGTACTTTTGGTTGCCCCAAATAGACCGTCACATCTTGTTATATGTTACGTGAATTAAATCGTACCATGCCTTTCATTTATTCGATAACCAGTTTCCATTTTCTTATATTTAATAAATCTATTTTTTTTGTATTAAAGTAAAGTAATCCCCCTGTTTCCTGGATCCGACCTTGAGAGGTTATAAGTTAGTAGTTACATTCTAGGCTTAAAATCATTTATTATGTCTAAATATGCTAAGTTAATCTCGAGGATTTTTTTCATTGTTCTCGAGAAATGACTGTGAACATGCTATCGAAATGTTGAGTTTCTCTATTCCAATTGGTTGTAGGACATCAGACAATTGAATTAGACAATCCCGGGAGTGAGGAACAGTGTTAAAACGAGTTAGGTGAATGACACGAACCGGATTTGACAATCTACAGTTGTGTCATTCTCGTGGGTGCCATTTATGTAGTGCTCGTTATCTAATTCAACCTCATTTACCTCTCCCGTAGCAAATTAGCTGTTACCATAACCAGCACCACGTTAAAATTTGAAGAAGATCGAACCGCATGAACAATGATGAGAAATTTCGTCGTCGAGGACTTAAAGTGTTATAGCTTTAGAAACCGCATGCAGGAATTTACATTTCTTCCAACTTTAGTATTTAATTAAGTAAAGGAACTCATTACACCTGGGGCATAATAATCTCTTCCTGCGATCGCTGCGTCAGTAGATCTTAATTAAATTTAAATGCCTCAATTCTTTTTTTAACTGTTATAATTTAAGTTTATCTGAAAAATTTGAATAGAAAACAAATATGATCATGAAACATCACAAATCGTATTAGAGTTTGTACTTGCTATTGTTATTTCTCTAAAGTTAATAAAACTTTTGAAAATAAAACTCTGGTAACTCTACTATAAGAATTTGAATACACTTTGTGGCACACAAAGAACGGAGTGAAAGATACTTCTCGTGGAATAAAATATGGCATAACATTTGTCATACTTTAGTATATCGGAGGATTACTACAATCAAATAATGCATCAAACGTATTATTAACTATTATATATATTAAATTATTGCTTACACTCATACAAAACACATTTTTCTAATCACTTTCACCGTCAGAATTAACAGTTTCTACTGGTCCATTCTCTAATGACTTTTCAACATCATCTTCAACATATTCAGGATGAGGTAGAGGCGCTTCTTCAATGTGATTTTGTTGTATTTCAATTTGTTGAAGTTGTTGAGCTGCTGTCAGTGAGTCTTGAATCTCTCGAATTTCTTCTTGTAATTTACCATAACGCATTTGTAATACTTTCTCACGCTCCACTTGCCGGCTAACGTCTTCTGTTAAAGACTAAAAATAAAAAGCATATATATTAACAGAATGAAGTCTGTTCTAAAAATGTAACAGAAGCTGATTAGTAAACAAAGGTTGTTCATGCCAAAAAATTTTTAACCCGCGTGGTTGATGTGGATTTAATTTTGAAATGCAAAACTCAAAGAGATGGTAGTTAAACTTGATTATCAGAAGAAATCGTAAAGTAGGCAAATCACGATAGAAAGGAAACTTAGCCGTTTGGTTTATGATGAATCAAAAGACTTTGAATTTTTATGTTTGAAGGTTAATTAAGGATTTAGTCAATGCGGGTGGTGTTGTTGATGGCAAAAGAAAGTTGAGTTACTAATGTCCTTACTCGAATCGTTAAAATATATTACTGAAACTGTAGACTTATTGCCAGATGAACAGCGAAAAGTTGATTATGTACGTGAAAAGTTAACACTTAGAGTCGAATGTAGAAAGCATCAAATAATAGGAAGTGAAAAGGACAGAGCTAACAGCGATATACATGTTTTTAAAACGCAGTTCAATAAAAGGAGTATGAATAAACGTGAAAATACAAGATCAGGCATGAAGTGTTATAAATGTGGTAAAGAGAGTTACGTTCAAAAGAATTGTTACTCAAATATGGTGCAGAAATTTAGCCGTAGTTCACAAGGAACACATATGGGAGGTTTTCGTCATAGAAGATACAACCAAAGGAATCGGAACATACGTTCAACTTGGAATAGGTATGTAGCAAGTTCCGAAGTAGAGCAAAGCAAGGAGTTGCAAAAGGAATCACAAGTAAGTACTTTCCTTACAGAAGTGTATTCGTTCAAACTAACGACAGTAAGTCTATGTACAAGTAACCTGTGAAATTTTTGTTAGATAGGGGAAGTACAGATCATGCCATTACAAGTGATAAATATTTTTATGAGCATGTTGACATAAAAAAACAATAGATGTTATCATAGGAAATGGAAATATTGTAAAAGCGTAAAATTCGGAAACATATTATGTAATTTTAAGGTTAACAATAAAGATTCAACAATTATTATTAAAAATGTTTTTATCTGCCAAAAATAGGCCGAAAATTACTTAGTGTTTCGGCAATAACTAATGCTGAAAATGGTAAATATTATTGGGAAAATAAAGCAATTGTTGATAATAATAATGGAAAAAGTGTGACGATAGCACAAAAAGATGAACTGTATGAACTTAGTGCACAAACCTATAAAATGCGGCAACAAGGCAAATCGTAGCAAAACATTGTTGAAAACGGAAAAATGATATTGAATTTTAGGTCACGTAAATTTTACGGATATTATGGTGATGTGTAGAAATCAGCTACTAGAAGGGCTAACAAAACTTAGAGCCACTGTTCATTAATTGTGAATACTGTTAAAGTGTAAAATGATAAGTAAAAAGTTTGAAAATACACAACCCTGCAAAAAAAAACGAACTTTTGTTTGCCGGGACCTGATCCATCGTACTTGTGTAATCGAGCATGTTGAATCTGAATCCAGAGCCCAAATAACCCCATCATGTCTTTTCCCAACCTCAAAAAATAGGCTAAGTCATAAAATTCAATAAAAACCGAAATAAAATTCCATAAACAAATATCCCATCAATCCGACGATCTTGCACTTTTGCCGTAACATAAATAGGGAAGGAGGAAACTGTTTACTGCATGTACAGATAAACCGTTTTTTAATTAAATTAGGGAACTGATTCTAATTAATCAAACATTAAAATTAAAAATGTCAAATTTATTTACAAATTGAGTCATGGGTATTACGATTTCTTAAGCTTCGTCGACATTTATTTGAATTTTGTCCGCCTGAAGAACCTTGTGGTGGTAGGCAACTAAGCCACCATGGACAGTTTTAGATTTTTAACAATTTATGTCTCTTTCTTGCACTTTTGCCGTAAAATAAATAGGGAAGCAGGAAAATCAGGGTATCTACTGAGATTCAAAAACGAAAATTCATGACTTTTTAGTGAATTTTAGTGACCATTTTATAAAATATTAGTGACCTGTGTTAAAAAAAAAATGTATTTATTCTATTGCTGTTAAGTTTCATAACATTGTAATCGCAAAATTAAGTAATTAGGACATTTGTCGTACTTAAGTATATAAAGGTTATTTGAGAACAACACAATTTAAATTCATAATGGTTTAAATTTTTTCTTTAATTTTTCCAACTCAATGTCCAATGCTTTTAGTTCTTCAAAGTTATGCTTCTCTATGTCCTTCCGTTTCTTTTCTAAGTCTGCAACTTCCTTCACAATCCGCTTTTCACTGCATACTTCCTTTTCTTTAGATTTCTTTTTTCGGCAATAGCTTCACGTCTTAAAGAAGATGCATTCCTTACAGCATGAAGCATTTTCGCAGTTATATCTAAATTCTTAAATGTTGCTTCATAAATTAATCTTTGTGAAATCGATGATCTTTCTTCTAAGCCCCCCTGTGAGCATTCTTTGTTTATAAAGAACCTTCTGTCTACCATAGTATTACTATGATACATTGTCGAAATTATCCTCACAAAAGTAAGAAATTGTTTATCGTTTATAGAGGATTTTACAAAAAGTTCGTTAAAATATATATCCAACCAATCACTACGCCACTCTTTTAAAGAATCACGTTCTGATACACACAAAGTTTCATACTGTCTTTATATACCATCGGCACAACCTGGACTTATATGTTTCTTTTCTATAAATTCTTCTAATGCGTCTTGAATCCTCTGTTTCCTAAGTGTTTCACTTTTCATTACATATGGAGAAAGACATGATGCACCTCTAACAATTTTATATTTAAGAAGGACTTTTCACTGATTTTCTTAAAAAGGACTTTAAGAAAGATCTGACAATCTATTTTAAACACTAAAATTTGAAGTTCTGAAACAGTTTTTTCAAGTTCTTGATTGCCATTTTAGCACCAAAGCCAATATCAATCTGCATTGGTGATAACAAATTTTTGGCAACTTCAAGTTTAATGTTAATTAAATCCAAAGACGTTTTTGCACTTTTTATTAATTCGTTTTTTATAAATCTTTCCCCAATACAACGCGGTAACAAATTTAGTTCGTGATGAAGAAAGGGCAAAATCGACTTATTTGTTTGATATTTAGTTAAAAACGGTTCAAGATCAGACACTATGGACAAAAGAAATTCTAGTTTTACTAGCAAGAAACTATCTGACAAAGCTTTACTGCTTTTCTTAAAACTAGCACAATCTGGTGTACAAGTTGAAACTGCTGTAATATACTTTTTAGAGGCTCTAATAGCTTTATTGCTCGCTGTAAACCACCACCATTTTCCGCCCATCTTATTGAACAAAATTTGTGTGGAAATATTGTACCAGTATGATAAATAAAAGTTCTTCTTCTAGAAGGAATGTCTTTGAAAAGGTAATACAATGCACGTAGAAATTCATGGATAAACCAACCAGTGCCATTGTGTGCTGTTTTATACGCTCCATGAACAATATGCAGCCCACACGTACCAAAATCAAACATTACGGGGTTCATCACTACCACAAATTCGAATGTGTTCTTTTAGTTCCCGAAGCATCTTCAGATTCACATTAGGTCCATCTATGCCGATTTGCCAATTTTTTTAATGGGTATACTAAGAGAATCCAGGGTATTTAAAAAACCATTTAAAAGATCGATGGCGGTGGTTTTTTCAAGAAAACACAAAGACAAATAATTTGTTTTAACCATATTATCTTCATCATCCCGGTATCTGACAAGAGTGTCCATTTGGCATTTTTGCACAACTTTATTCAGGCTTTCGTCAAAACTTATACACAAAAAATACAATCTTTAATTTTATTTAAAAGTTCGTTTTGGAAAAATGGACTCAAGCCAAAAGTGGCTATATAACATATTTTGTCTTTGTGTAACTGCATGTTTTTCGCTATAAAAGAATCTGGGAACATTATTGGAAAAAGTTCAGTAGCACCCTGATGAACTCTTGACGAAGAATAAGATACTATCTTGTGCATAGTCCATAATACTTCAGCTTTAGTAATCTCGTTACGGATCATGTATGACACAGTATTTTTATTTTCACGATCAGCTTCTTCAGAATACACTTTTGCAGGTAAATAAGCTGTTACTGAAGCTGAAATATCATTTTGTTGAGAGTCTGAGATCGGAGTATTTCTAACTAAATTATTCTCAATAGTTGATTGCTTCATATTGAGTATTGAATTAGCTATTTTAGAATGCTTTAGTCTCTTGGAATGAAGTTTTACATTATATATTTTAGCTTTTAAAATATTTAGCGATGGAAAATTTCACGAAAATTGAAAAAATATATATATTAGGAAAGAAACGTATCATAAACTTAAAATAATATGTGTAGCATAATGTATAACTATAGTTGCAGGGTACTAAAGTGCACTGACCAGTATAGTTTTAGATGGTCGGCTAGCCTGGTTAACAGTCGATACTGCCATGCTTAAAATATTCAGGAATTAAATATAAAGTGTTAATTCCTGTACCCGTCGAAATTAGACGACTATTTTAAATCGCCCTCGTATTAACAGTATACTTCGTTGTAGTTTGTTTCAAATCGGTAGCATTCACGCTCTGCGTGTTTAATGTGTAGGACCAATAATATTATGCTTTTTGTAAAAAAAATACTGCGAGCACACCTACAAATAATAGACTTTATTGTGGTAGTTGAATGATAAAAATCCATGTAATACATTGCTCAAACTAAGCGTTACAAGAAACGGCTTAGTGTTTTAAATATATAGGGGTTTGTTTAAATTCTCACCCGATCAGAGCAGGTTAATAAAAGCTTGCTCCTTCATATTATTTTTAAATGAGGTCACATTTTTATCTTGACATGGGTATGCCAGTTGAAGAAACCCCTTTGATTTGAATGAAAAGAACAGGAGTTCTATGTTCCTATTATGTTATTCTACTATAATGTTTCACACTCAAGTTAAAATTTGGGTATAAATATCTATCTTTTTTATTTTTAAATATGTATCCTATACTGAAAGTCATTATTATTCAAATAAATATAAAATAGGAAGGACAAGGAAATAATTACAAAATTTAATTAACTTAGTTAATTAAGTATTAGGTATTCTGTCAATTTCAAGTATTTTACTTGTATCTTTTCTAAAAACTGTAACAGAACAAATTAATTAAGTATTTTCCAATAAAAGAACACTTTTGTAACATAAGTGTGACTAATTGGATAGACACTAGACAATAATATTATAGTGCAACGTTTCACTCACAAGTTTTTTATTTGAGAGCGTCTCACGGCAGTAATGCCGTGGCTGCAATGACAGGTTAGGTTACTGTTAGAAATAGATATTATTATTAAAAAACACAAATCACTTAACACGCATATCAGAACAGTCTGCAATAGTTTTAGCAACAACTGTTCTGATATGCGTGTTAAGTGATTTGTGTTTTTTAATAATAATATCTATTTCTAACAGTAACCTAACCTGTCATTGCAGCCACTGCAATACTGCCGCGAGACGTTCATTTTTATTTTGAGCGATTATTATTTCTGCTTGTTTATCATACGCAAGTTATGCTAACTCACACTTGCATTTCACGCATTCACGTCATGACATTAACCAGATCCGACCGAAAAACATCATAGTATTGATTACGGCTTATATAGTTACATAAACAAAAGGACAGCACAGAGGGCTATAATATTATAATTTATAACTGAAACCGAGTATGTAAACAAAATATTCTAAACCGTAACCAATACGTTATATTTACTTGTGCGGTGTGATAAAATCAGAACTTGAAAAGCATAATTATATTTATTACTGTTAATTACATATTTACCTTTAAAATTATGTACCTACAAATTATATTAATTTTTTATTTTTAAAGGTGTTGTGAGTTATGAAATAAAAATGCAAAATAATTTTGTGAATATTCGCGAAAATTCCGAATATTCGGAAATATATCCAATGTTTCCGAATATTGCGAGGCGAATTTTCCCTACTTCCAACATTAGAAATATCAAAATTGTTTTTGCAGTAGGCACAAAAAGCAACATAAACATTAACAGGTACTGGTTGTAACCAGCTTTTAAAAATCGGATTTGTCAGCCAAAGTTCAGAAAACGAACACTTTCCAGGCATTTTTACAAGAAAGTTTTCACTTTACGTACATACGCACTGTGTAAACTTAAAAACGTAAAATCTTATCGCGTTACAAATAATCAAAACGAAACACATCTCATAAGGTTTTATTTACGACTGATTTGCGATAATATTCTTTACATGCGGCCGTCCGGCTGCTACCTACCCCACATTCCAAATCCCTATTACAATGAAGGTCATTGGTGCCACAGCCACAGTGTCCGGGGTTGATTACAATAGCAGGTATTTATTACAGCCGCATACAATAATAAAAAAGCATGTCAGAAATATACACACACAACTGCTGCTCAAGCATTGATAAGCCGCGATTTCTAGATTCAAGGCGTCAAACAAAAACCGCATGGTTTATATAACACAACCGAATAAATGTATAATGAAAACAGACAGGCTGCTTTCAGTGCGATGAAGGAACTTTTTGTCCTTTAACATTTATTTGCTGCAACATCTGAAGTATGGCTATAAAATTTTATGACATATTTGTGGAAATATATATGACAATCAAACAATGAAGAAAAAATTCGTGACCGAGATATAAGATTTAGCGACTTTTCGTTACTTTAGTTACCGCAAAACGAAATGCGTGTCTTTTTCGTGACTTTCGTGAATTTTCATGACAGTAGACACCCTGAAAATGCATAAGTGTGATTTTACATGTTAAATCCCTATGTACACCAAAGCAATTCACCACCTGGTGAAATTTATAGGTTGAAAGAGGTTAGATAGGTCATTGTATAATTTATTACAAGTTGTCACATGTAATTACAACTGATTAAAAATTTGAAACGATGTCCGTAGCTCTAGTGTGGAAATTTACAATTTAGTGAAAACTTTACAATAATTTTAAATAAGTAAATTTGCTTCATGTGTTATAATGAAAATATTGCAAGTGTAGCATTTAAAAGGTAGCGTAGAGTAAATTAAAAACATATTGAATCATTGTTTATAAAGTGTAATTGATAAAACGTTAGCATCTGTATAACCTTCAAAAGATCAACAAGTGGCCGTTACAATGTTTGTTAAACAGAGGGTAGAAGGAGATATTTTCTTAGTATTGTTTGATACAAGCATGAAAGTGTTTTAAAAAGGTTTAGCGGTTATCTCAGAGGGGCAGACAAAACATCACGTTCTTAGTATTTGTAACGAGTTTGAAAGTAGTTTTGCTCAACAATTTCTTAATATTGTTGTAAATATGTTCAACTTTCGTTAAATTTCTACGTATTTCAACAGGGAACGTGCATACTTAGAGGAAATGCAGGGAGACGAGGAAATAATAGATTTAATATGTACGAGTGAGATGCCGCATGTTCTATAAACATCATTGGAAGATTGTAATATTTAGTGGGAGATAAAAGAGATAGCGTACAAGTACAAGCTGCTACAAATAAACAGAGAAGTATCAGATAGAATATATGTGTAAATGAGACAGGATTATTTGGAAGATTGCTTGGAGAGGGCTATTACGTCAAGCAGAAAAGCAAGTAGCAAAGAAAATAAGGGATGGAAGATTGCGTATGTTAGATGGAAGGAGACAGATAGTTCTGTAAAAGGGAGGCTATTGTAAATGTTGGAGAGTAGTGGCTTGGATTCGACGAAGGTGATGTCGGTTACAGTGCGAAATGTGTGTTTTCGTAGAAATGCGTTTGTTTGTAACGTCAAAATTCTGAGATTTCGACGACGGTTGGTGCTCGGATACGAAATTTACAGGGAATTGATGAAGGCTAAACAAGTATTTTTCGGAATTAGAGTGGTAGTTGTGTATTTTGTTGTGAGGGGTTTTAAGAAACGTGTTAGCCATTTGAAATTTACCAAGAAGGCTGTTTTGTTTGTATCAACAGAGTTGCAAGTATTTTGAAGCTAAATGGGGGCAAAAATGGGTTGTATGAATACCAGCAGGAGGTGGTAGGTCTCTCTCTCTCTCTCTCTCTTGATTTTCATCGACGCGTCTGCGAATAGTAGTGAATAAGTAATAATAATATACTTGAACTAAAAGTTATGCACAAGTTGGTGTAAGATATTTGTACTAGCAGTATTTGAATTAATTAATGCAAAGATAGCTCCGATGCATACATTATGAAAATAAGTACAAACTGCCTTTTATATGGTTGTTAGTGCAGGGTATACACAAAAATGCAGCAGTGATTGTTGATGGATCGATTTGGTGGTGTATCCATGATAAATTTAACCAGTAGCAGAGTTGGAGTCTGGCTGTACCTGATAGAGAAAATAGAGTAGCACTGTGCAGTCTTAAATGGTATTGTACAATTTGGGAGGTTCCAGAACATGGTATGATTATGGACACATGTATGGTGGTGCATTCCAGGTAACAGATCTTTGTATATAATTGCCTTTGTGGATTTATTTGGTGTGTAATGACATTTTATGCCTTATGGGCATATTTCTATAAATTTAATGGACTAAGAGGTACCGAATGAACTTTTATGAATTATTATTTGGCCATACCTTTATGTGGGAATTTTATATGTGTAAAATAATTTATGTAATATTTGTGTATGTACAAGGTAAAAGGACTTATGTAATTGGCTATGCGAAAATTAGCATGAGTATATATAGGTTTTACTATGAGTTCTTATTAAAACTAAGGTAACGTAAGGGGTATAAAAAGGTCCTGTTACTTTAAAATAAAATTTAATGTGTGGATAAAAATTTAATCAGGAAATATTTGGAAAATGTATTATTTCAAAGGTGAATGTTTATCGTTGTATCCACGTGTGAAATAAGGATTGATGAGGATTTTTGGTCTAGTATGTTGTTATGAATAAATCGTCACGGTAGACGCGTTTGCTTTTTAGTACGATAGTATATTTCAGACAGCAGCTGAGCAGCCATGGTAAACTTCTCTGATGAAGCTGTGATTTGGGGATTTATAGCAAAAAGCTAGCAGTAGTATGGCGTCCATTAAGGAAGGTCATCTTCAAGAACTAATACAACTTCAGAGTATTATGGTCACCCAAAGGTGGGGCTCAAATTAGTTAGCGGTTCAGCAGATTAGCACAGGGCAACTTTATTAATTTCTGTTTTATGTGAATATTAGCATTGAGGTTAAAAATTAGTTTGACGTGACTAAGCAGGGCATTAATTATTTTTGCACAGATTTTTGTACTATGTAAATCCTCCGAGATATATTCGATAAATATTGTTTTCTCTGTGGGTTGGTTTTCTTTTTTGTAACATGCTTTTTATTAAAGGTTTTGTGAATAGATTTTCTCTCTTGGTTGTCGTTTTATTTTTTTCTGAGCCCCCATACTACGACTTTATAGCTAGCACAGCATTCTTTGGATTCCGTTTTTTTTTTGTTGCGGTACTCGGTGTAGACTATTTTCGTTGGGTACTTTACTTTTTCTTGTCTGCAGGGAATACCGTAACGCAATGTTCTCAGTTGTCTGATCAGAAGTCACAAAATTATCTGCATCTATATTTGTACATAGTCCATAATAATTGCTAGAATAATTTGATGAATGTAAAAACAAGGATAATCAATTTTGGCATAAAAACTACGACAGAAAAGAAGCAAACATAAAAATAACTTTTAAATTACCTGTACTCGTCGTGGTAAAGCAGCCATTTCTTGTTCCTGTAAAAATTTAAAGGTACTAAGTTCTAAGCATGCTTGATCTGTCTGTTCATATAGATCACTCAATTGTTTGATTAAAACCTGTGCTCGTGATTGATAACCACCAGTTAAAATTTTCAGTTTCTTTTCCATTTTAGCAGCTTTTTTAGCTTCACGTGCCATATGCATACGGTACTGTTCCAATCTCTTCTCAGCAGATTCCAACCTGTCTTTCTTGCTAGCTAAATTAGCCCTTGTATATCGATTTTGATTAGGTAAAAATAAAACCTGAGCTAAACATTCTTCCCATACCTGAGAATAACCGTCTAATGAAAGGTCACCATGATTCATACCACGCTTAACGATGTCCATCTCCCTTGATAACATAGCTCGAGCAATATCCAAATCTTGTGAAGTATAATGAATGTACGGATGTTGTTCTAAATATGCTAATTGCTGTGCTTGCGTAACTGCTTGCCTTTTGCCTTGAATAGGAACAATTGGATCTTTTACATTATCATAATGCAACATTGTAACCATCTCCTTTTTAATCAATTCTTCAGATTTTTGCATTTCTGTTAATGAATAACATTCTTGGGGAGGGCGTAAACGGACATATTAACATCTTGCGGTCTTGGAAAATTTAACTGGATTACTTTTGACCTCATTGCTAATTCCTTAGCAAATCGTGCTTTTATTTCTTCCATCATTTTAGCATCAACATCTGCTTGATCTTCAACTATTTGCGACCGTTCTGCTGTTTTGTTGTCGTTTTCATGCTCTGGTACGACAATTTCATAATCATTTTTAGGTGCTGGTAAAGTACTTAAACCAGTACGCAACTGCTCTTTCAGTGACCTCTGGTAAACATTGTGAGCTGCTGGAGTGTCGGCGATGTTTGTACCATCTTCAGAATTAATATTAAGACGATCTCGTACTGGAGTAGGCGTGTAACTTTGTCCTGATATTGGTACAACAGCACCAGCTCGTGGGGTAGCAAAGTTACTAGCAGGCGTTGCTCCACCATCACTCCGTGACGATTTAAAAGGAGTTGCTAAAACTGTATTAGGAGTTGCAATAACTTGTGATTGAGGTAGTGCACCACTAAAATCACTGTTATGTAATGGAGTATTAACTCCACCTTTAAGAGGAGTGTCCACATGCGTTAATGCTAGTACATTTTGAGCTTCTTGTAGTATACGATCAGTTTGCGGTGCTGGAGTACGTGGGGTTGCAGAAATTTGCGGTGTAACAGTGTAATCAGACAACAAAGTGTCTGTTGTTTCAACACCACTTTCTGAAGCTACTTCTCGAGCAACTTCACTAGCTCGACCTAATTTCACAACTTGCTGCAATTCTTGGTCAGATATTTGTGGCTCTGGCAGAACCAACTTGGAACGTTTTTTAGCTGGTTCCTGATTTTGGAGCATTGCTAAGGGTATGTCATTTTCTTTGCGTTGTTTTAGCTTTTGCTTATCTTTGCGACGCTCCCTCTGTAAAAAAGGACGATGTTATTATTTGTCATGATTAAAAATGAGCTACACATAAAATTATTATTTAGAAAAAGTAGAGAACAATGAAAAAACAGTGTACTTTAAGTTTCCTAACACTTAAAGTACCGACTACGAGTAGTTGAATCTAACGACAAAGTCAACTACAAGTGTTTATTATATTTGGCATTATATGCCAATGACGAGTTTATTTATAATATTCCCATCAATATATCTAGCATCGACTAAAACAAAAAAGGAATGAATAATATTTGGAAGTAATTGATTTATTGATGCAAAATAATAGCATTATATTACAAAAATCACAAATCGTTAAGGTAATTTTCGTAATTTAAATACAATATAAGATTGTATGAACATAAAATTTGTGAATGATAAAATTGAAAACACTTTACATACTCAATGTTGATTGTATGATATGTACAATAATATAATTTTTATATTGTCTTATTGGCTTTATGAGATAAATCGTATCGCATTTTTGTATTCATGGTACCAGGTAAAGTTAAAAAAACATCATTTGAACATCAGTTGTCACATTCCTCGTGAATGGAATTATGCACCCTGCCATTGGCTTATGCCAGGAGCCTATATCATAAATAAACTTTAAAACTATTTGTTTTAATTAGTTCATATAATTATCAAAAGTCAGAACTTTGTTACGTGTTAAGTGAATTAACTCGTAATATGCATTTTGCAATAATTGGATAACCAGCTTCAATTTCTGATACTTATTAAATTTAATATATTTCGTTTAAAATCATAAGTAATTTCCTTCGAGTCTTGGGTCTGGTCTTGAGTAGGTTATAAATTAATAGTTAAACTTTAGCTTAGAACGAAGTAATTTGTAAAAATATGTTAAGGTACCCTCGGGGCTTTATACAATCTCGGGAAAATTTTTATTGGATATACAACTAATTCTGCTTGAAATTACATGTGGGGAGGGGTGTTACGTGCCGAAAAATTCGGCACTAAACCTCCTTAATTAGATTTTAATTTGTAAGGACTTCGAGCCAATGAATTTAAAAGGACGTGTGCGTATTTCCGTCACTTCAGATAGTGCGTTGCGCGAAATTTGCGCCGACGCGGTGTGTCAAGAAGGCAAGTGGTGGATTTCCGGATACGTGTCTGGACTAGCTTCCGAGACGTAAAGAAATGTAGTTATCTTGTGTCGTATCCTGTCTTCTTTTTTTTGTTATGTAGATTCCTGACCTTATCTTTGCTCTTTATCGTTCCTCTTACCTGTTTTTCCTATGGTTCCGCTAATAGATAGGAAAAAGAAACAAATCGAATTTGGATTCAACCGGGCTCAAGAATTCCCACGCCCGAAAGATCAGCGAAGCAGCCGACGCTCGAGAAAGATTAGCGAAACCGCCGTCGACATCATGGAGTGATTCTGAAGGAAGCCCTACATGTTCACGTGAGTACCCCGTTGGGGTTTCCTTTAAAATTTGTGTAACTTAAATTGTGTTGCAATAATTTGTATATTGTGTGACGTCATCTATAATTTGTGCGTCATTTTTACATTATCTAATACTGTTACCAACTGACAGTGGCTCGCGTAGCTCGCCGACGGGGCTGTAATAGTGGCACCCAAAACATGGTTAGGTTGATAATCATTTGTTTTATTATCTATTTATATCTTAGAATGTATTAATTAACTGTATTTGTAGCTATTTCATTTAAAAAAAAATAATTATGAACATTTTTAATATCATTAACTTATAAAATTTAGGGTGGTAGCACTGCGTTGCTAAGCAACGTTAATGAAATAAAGTGAAATGACAGTTGCTAGGCTAATTTAACATCAGTGGCCATATTGAATATTGATTTTTTTCTCGTCATATTTAAAAAAAATAATAGTGTTTCTAATTTAAATTTTTTTTAGATGATGACCTAATTTAATTTTTCAAGAAGTTGAAATAACGTTTTCAGAAGGGTTAAACCAATATAACCTAACTTTGGTGTTTGGAGTACATAACTTTCTTCCTGTAAGTACATTTAAATATAAATAAATATAAATAATTCATTGCCTTATTCCTTGTCCCTTATGGAAATTGTTTGTTTGATATTATATTAAATATAGTTATATGCCTGTTTTTTTTTTGGTTTTAACTTTTTAAAAGTGTTTTTTAAATCATGTATAACTTATCTTGCTCTAATACCGTCCTAAAAGTGTTTTTTTAGTAATTTAAACATTTAGCTATAACTTACAAATTCCTTTTAAAGAAAACTTTGCGTTCAAATATAGTTAACACAACCAATTGAGTTATAGTATACCTTCTATCTTCTAAAACGTTATAGTATCTTAATTTCCTTATATTTGTTGTCTTAAACACTATCTTGCTCTGATATCGTACTAAAAGTGTTTTCGTAGTAATTTAAACAGCTGTAACCTATAAACCCCTTTTTAAAGAAAATTTTACCTTCATATACAGTTAACGCAATTATCTAAGTATATCTTTTACCTTTTAAAATGCTGTAATAAACTGGATTTCTTTATATCTGCCTCTCTAAACACTACAATAATGAAGTTATTAACGTTTTATATTTAAGCTCATTTACGATAGTTGTTGATAAATTCCGCGATATTAAAAGAATATTTTAATAATTTGGAATACTGTTTCTTTATACATTTATCGTAGAATATTTCTTTTGTGTAGCGAGTATGATTTTGCTTTGATAACATATTTTTTTAGACATCGATATTCCAACGCAGCATTTTAAGATCTATTAAGCGACATTTACTGTCGAATTTGGTCGCCCAGCTGTATGTAAGTCTAGACGAAACCCATGAAGGGCCAGTCGCTCAGCATTACGTAACTCTAGATGAGAATTTGGTTCGTAAGTTTGTCGTTTTAGCAACTTGTGAATCATTTTTTTAAGAATGATGTTGGAATTTTTCTTCATTAGTCTGGGTGAAGCTCAAACGAGAGCTTGTCATCCTAGCAAATATATGTGTTACAAGATATCTTTCTGCTTTTCAACAATTTTATCAGTAAATCGAGTTTTGATTACTGTTATCTTTTCACATATCGATTTAAACTACACTAGTTGGCATAAAATTATCTTTAAAATCGTTCAACCCTACGTACATCTAAAAGTTTTTTCACGTTTTATTTTCGTAAGATTTATCTAATGTTTTTAGTCCCTACTATCAATTAGTTAACTTTAATTACTTATTCCTTCTCTTATACACCATATATTTTTTATATGTTTAACTTTTTTACCTTAAATTTTTTGCTTCTGGTTGACTTTTCCCTGAACTTACCGTTAGTTATATATCCGTTTATTGTCTAGACCCCCAGTATAACTCTGTCGCTTCATTTAATTAATCCCTCGCACCTTTCCTACAACATATTATTTTGTTTTTAGTATTTATCTTACATCGTTTAATTGTGTGGTAATTGTCGCAACTTTGGTTGTAATAACTCATTGAATTTTTATGATTGGTTTGAGCTGATGTTAGACTGGATGCTTTCTTTTTTGGGCTCACATAGGAGACGCGGCCTATGCCATTGTAAGAAATAGTGCATATTCGCAGTTGCAAAAAACTAAGACTTTCTATTCCATGTGTTTTTCCTCTGAATTATTACAGTCGCCCACATTATCCTATATCATTATTTGTTTCTCCTACTAAATCATCATAACGTATAAACATTTTTTTCGTTGTTTTTTATTGAACTTTGTGGTGAGGTGCTATTGCTTTCTATTGATATCTTATCAAATTTTCGGTTGTTTTAGCATATTGGGACAGTGTGTCTGTATTTAACTGCTTATAATTAGGTATTTTTGTGTGTTTATGGCGTTACCATTTTAAAAATTACCTTGCAACAGTTGGGTTTTTGTGTGAATGTATCTGTAGCGATACTTTTAAGTTGTTGTTTCAACTTTTGTCTGATTTTCTTATTGCAGTGGATGCACTTGTTAGGAAAATGATTGTACTAGTTCTCTTATGAGTCTAGTGAATTTTTTAACTTATAATATACCTTAACTTGTCGGATTAATATCGCAGGTGGTCCTTCAGACCGACCCGTGTTTTATAGGGACAACTCTCTACCTTCTCTTGGACGCTTGTCCAAAAACTCTACTTTTTCTTATCCCGCTGTTTCCGTTTCTGCCTTATCTTTCTTTCGGTAGACCTGTTCTCGTCCCAGAACACCCGTCTACCACATAAGAGTGATTTTTCCATCACTCCGGGCTACTGACTACATTGGCTGGTTGAGTAGTGCTTTGCTATCCACCTTTTCTGTCTCTTTAGCTCAATGCGAGCCCTTCCTCTATTTTTTTCTACCTGGAAGTGCCTCCTATGCATTCCAAATACCTACCTCCCTCTTTCTACCGTTCCTATTTCTACTGCCTTTTCATTTCCGTTAGTCACCGTGTGGTTGTGCGCGGGGTTTTCACAGACACCCGGACCACGTCTCTGGGAATCTTTTGTGAGGTCATGTGGTGCCGCTGTTAGCGCACATGGTCGCTAACAGTGAATGTATGTATGAGTGTGTGAGTGTATCGTGTGGATATCGGGTGATTATATCACCGATATCAATTAACGCCAGGTGCAGGGATGCATCCAAATGTTTTTGCCGGTCCCTCGTACCGTTTACTGCAAACGGGCCTGCTTCACAGGTCGCCCTTTTTAGGGGGTACGAGAAATTCCCATATAATGGCTCCACGGAGCCACTCTATCGTTATCTTACCTACTGTCTTTGATAATAACTTAAGTTAATATCTTTATCTTATTTATTATCTTGGATAATAACCTTACTTTAATATCGTTATATTACCTATTACCGTTAATAATAACTTTAGTTTAATATCGTTATCTTACCTATTATCTTCGATAACTTGAGATCTTGTTTTATCTTTTTATCTTCTTAACGTTTGGTATTTACGACCAGACGTAGGAATTATTTTTCTTGAATATTAAGTGAAAAAGCTAACCTGATGGTAGAAATGTAATTTGTTAGGTTAGCAATGTAAGGATTTAGTAAGGTGGTACGTTTGGTAAATTTGTTGATTCACAACCATGTCATGGACAAGTTTTGATGTGTATTGTGTATTAAACCAAAGTACCACCAACTAAAAATTTTCTAAAGTGTAGAGTAACTCACTCTTTTGAACACTTAAATTTGGGCATTTTTTTGCCAACGAAGAAACAGTCTAGATGCAACGCTCATGTGCGTCTGCACTTAGGAAACTGTAATGTTAGCTTTAGTTTTAGTATATAGGTTAGGCAACGTGTCGCATTTGTTTTAGTTTAAGTAGTGTTCCATGCACCCCGACAAATTTATGCTGTCGATTATAACTGCGCCACACCAAAGACTCGTGTGTGCACTTTTCCGTTTCCTGGTAATCCGGAAGACGTGTTATCGGTCGGAAAAAAACCAGGTGGCGCCATAAATAAACATTTTGTAGGATTTAAGTTAGGATTCATGTAGGATTTAAGTTAGGATTTAGATTTTAAGATGTTACTGTGCTAAGTCATTTTCTTTTTTTAAGTTTTTTCTTTTATGGCTTTGTCGCGATTGTTACGTGCCGAAAAATTCGGCACTAAACCTTCTTAATTAGGTTTTAATTTGTAAGGATTTCGCGCCAATGAATTTAAAAGGACGTGTGCGTATTTCCGTCACTTCAGATAGTGCGTTGCGCGAGATTTGCGCCGACGCGGTGTGTCAAGAAGGCAAGTGGTGGATTTCCGGATACGTGTCTGGACTAGCTTCCGAGACATAAAGAAGTGTAGTTATCTTGTGTCGTATCTTGTCTTCTTTTTTTTGTTATGTAGATTCCTGGCCTTATCTTTGCTCTTTATCGTTCCTCTTACCTGTTTTTCCTATGGTTCCGCTAATAGATAGGAAAAAAAACAAATCGAATTTGGATTCAACCGGGCTCAAGAATTCCCACGCCCGAAAGATCAGCGAAGCAGCCGACACTCGAGAAAGATTAACGAAACCGCCGTCGACATCATGGAGTGATTCTGAATGAAGCCCTACATGTTCACGTGAGTGCCCCGTTGGGGTTTCCTTTAAAATTTGTGTAACTTAAATTGTGTTGCAATAATTTGCATATTGTGTGACGTCATCTATAATTTGTGCGTCATTTTTATTTATCTAATATTGTTACCAACTGACATAGTGGCTCGCGTACCTCGCCGACGGGGCTGTAATAGGGGACCGCTACCATGTAGAGCAGTTGTGTTTTGGTCGGAGTGCAGTTTAGTGCATATTTTTCAATGTAGCGACCTAATTATTGCTCCCACTCTCGTCTAACTTTGTCATTTTAGGGCACTTCTACAAATGAAAGATCCATGTGATAAAAATTCGACGAGAACACCAACCATAGCTCCATGAAAACTCGATGAAAATATAAGTGTAAAAACTTGTTATAACCTTGGCATAGAAATTTGCAGCCTAAATCATAAAATTTATTATGTAAGGGTTAAGGGGTATTTAACGTTAGCAATTGACACCCGAACAGAGGTTGTAATAATTTGCACCCACATTTGAAACTTAATAATTTTTGCCTAATTGGACGATACATAATAATTGGCACCTTAACTTACGAGCAGGTTTTCTATGATGTAACATCGTTTATTAATTTAAAAATGTTACAAATTTAGTTTCTTTTCTTTTCTGTATTACTTTAAGGAAAAAAACAATTTTTACCAATTACATGTAACTTTATCCTTTACTTCAATAGTTGTTTCGAGTTCGTATTCAAAAAAATATTTAACCTAAAAAACATTAACTTTACTATCGAAATGCAAAATAGCGTATTTTAATAATATTG
Organism: Platerodrilus igneus; assembly: GCA_036346225.1. Classification (NCBI taxonomy): domain Eukaryota; kingdom Metazoa; phylum Arthropoda; class Insecta; order Coleoptera; family Lycidae; genus Platerodrilus; species Platerodrilus igneus. The sequence goes on along the minus strand of JARFIW010000012.1, from coordinate 8,286,842 downwards.
TTGATTGTTGTAAAGTTTCTATAAGTTTTAATACTCTAGAATATATTTCTGGTGACTTCTAGTGGTTTACTTGTGTCTAAATTACCTAACTTATTGTGTAATATCCTAAAACAATAGCAAATGTTAATTTTCTTATATTTGGACACATTTTTCAAAGTGATAATTAATGTTTAACCTTTAATAATGTTAATGACTTGGAATCGTAGTTTCTGTGAATAATTTAACGTAATTTACGTCTATTTATTATTTGGGTGTAAAAAATTTAAAATTCTGTACTAAATAACGCCTGCAGATCTCGTATTTTACAAGTGACCTATAAATAATTTATTTTTGTAATTGGTCATGTGCAGAGTGTTATTTTGAAACAGCACAGTATTTATTTTAGCATTTTTTAATATAAATGCCTTGCTCTTATCCTTAATTTGCCATTACCGAATCAACTTGTTTTCCATTTTACAATAAATTTTTGTTGCTTTCTTAGGACAAATGCTTGTAATTTGTAATATTGACCTTAAAGTGATTTTCACTTATTTAATACTTTGACACTTAATAATTACTCTTTTTAAGTTTCAATGCTACAAATTTTTTATTTAAATAGCTTGTGTAAAAATTTTGGCAAACATTTCGCTTACCTATTTATTAAATTAACTTAACTTTTGTTGGCCGAGCTGCAAATAAAAACTCGCAAATTGATCTTCTTTAGATTTTTTCCATAAATTAAATTATTTACACTTAAAAACCAAAGAGGTTTCTTTTGAGATTATTTCACGCAACATTTTACCTGCAAAAATACAAAATAAGCATAGTTTGCAGGTTAAAGCAATTCCCACTCAGGAGAAAGAAGATACGCCAATTCCTGGTACCGTAAATTTAGATTTTGACAAAAATGTTGAAGAACTTTCGGATTCTTTCTATGATATTCTACAATCCCCGTGTACAAAAACTTAATTGTTGCGAATTCGTTCTCATTTAATTCATCTAAAACAACAACTTGATTTATTCTCTTTTCTGAATGTTAATGAAACGAAAAAACTAAACATAAATTTGTCTGAATTAATGTTTATTGAAGAATTTGTACTTGAAAAATTAGATCTTGTTCCAGATACTCCTGTAACTACTTTAAATCTAAAAAACTTGTCTTTATCTACAGATATTGAAGATGTCCATAAACCCGTATCTGTATATAAATGGAATTTAACTTTTCATGTTATAATTCAAAACTCCTTTGGCACCCTTTCTTACAAAAATAGACGATTTGAAGATCTCTAGAAATTGACCCACGAACAACTGTTAAAAAGTGCTATTGAACTGTGTTCTGATACTGCTTTAGCTTGGTTCCATAATATTAGACTCCAAATCAATTTGGCCAGAACTAGAACTTTTAAAAAAGATTTTGCTACCTGTGATAATGAGCATGAAATTTTATCTCAAATTCGTGCTCGTTTCCATGCCCCAAATGAAAATATCTTATCTTATATTATTTAACTAGCTACATAAAAAACTTGATGAACCAGAATGACTCAGTTAATTTGTAATTTAAATGTCTATTATTCTGAACATTTAGTTCTTCAAAAATGGAATCTATCTCTCGTCTTAAGGACCTTTGCCATTCTCTACAAGAAGTAAAATACCAATTGAAAAAATATCATCCTTTAGTAAAATCTTAACCAAAATATTACCAACTAAACGTGTCTTATCACGGTGATTTTCCCTGTAACTCTGGCCCCACTGCTTGTTGAAATTGCGCAAAAGGTAATCGTACCAAACCTCGAAATGTTTTTGGCATGGTTAGAAAATACCCAATGTTTTTAAAAACAAATGTACATGTTATAATGTTTCCGAGAACCATAAAAAAAAACTCTTTTACAAAATCGCCCACTACCAACACGGCAAAACCACAATCAACGCACAAATTAAATTTAAATTCTACCTTACCTTTACCTTCATTACAAAAAAATGTCGATCGTGTCCCTACTAACCTACCTTCAATGAAAATTTCTATTCTTGTAACTGAAAATGTGTCGTACAACTCCATTCGAATGGTCAAACTGGTTAAAATCATCATCCTAATTTTGTCTCTGACAAGCTTAAAACCGGAAAATTAAATATGATACCTGAGACTCTCTCTTGTAACGTGGCTGCTTTAAATCTCTCTAATCTAATTCCGGATACCTGGTATTCTAATATGGTAAAAAAGTTATCCAACATTCAGAAAACTACCCATTATTTAGTGTCCTAGGAGACCGTTTGTATATATTTGTTACCTCCTTCTCACCAAAAATTGCAAATATATTTGAATGGAAATTAGTCATACCTACCGCTAATAGACCTGAAGTTTTAAAAATGTTCCATGACGACCCTACCTCTGCAGATTTAGACGTTACAAAAGCTACGGCAAAAATACCTGATTTTTACTACTGGCCCAATTCAAGACAATCTGTTTACCGGTACACTAAAAGAGTTCGCAAGAAGCTGATGGGCACATTCAAAAAGTATCTTATTCATTTCAGTTACCTTCTCTTTGATATATTAGAACCACTTCCTCAATCTAAGAAAGGTAACCAATACCTATTGGTTGTAACGAATTGGTTTTCAAATTTGTTGTCATTCATTCTTTAGCAAAGGCTAGCTCTTCGACGATTATGAAATTATTAGAACAAGTTTTTTTTATTTTCGGTGTTCCTCAAATTATTCTTTGTGACAATGGTACACAATTTATTTCACAAGGATTTTAAAATTTCACAAAAGTAATAGAGTTCAGAAAATTTGGTTTAATCGTATGAGTATTACAGTAATCTCTTCCTATATCGAATCTGATCATATTAAACTGCATGAAAATATCTTTAAAATTGCTCAAGTTTTGTGTACCGCAAAACATGAAGCCGCTCAATGTTCGCCTTCATTCGCTAGTTTTTGGAAAATATACCCTTATTGACGATAGTTATTACGGTGCTGTTCCTGACGACAATAATGTACTTGAAATTGATGAAAAAATTCGTCGGGATCAAGATCAACAAAGGCTATATATCATTTTCGCCACTATTAGAAAAAAAATGTTAAAAGCTTACGAGAAAGGCAAATATGACTAATTTGAGACGAAATATTTCTTTTGCCTGATGAGAACATGTTTGGAAGATGAATCATGTTTTATCCGATTTAGCAAAAATATTTTCTGTTAAATTCGCTCAAAAATTTGTCATGTATAGTGGATAAGGATGTCAGTCCGCTTATCTACGAACTTAAAGATCTTGATGGTAAACCACAAGCAAAGTGGCATATAAAAGACCTAAAACCTTTCGCCAATAATGCTGCTGCATCATAATTAATGCTTTTTATCTATCTGTTTAAATATATCTTGTATTATAAAATGTTATACCTCATAATGTCTGTTGTCGTTTCTCCTTGTTTGTTTTTCTTCTTATCCTATTTTGGAAACCAATGCTATTTTAATATTTAAATGACTAAAAAACACTTTAGTTTTTGTAAATTTCTTTACCTTTTGATAATTTGCTTTAAAATTTTCTTGTTTTTATGATTTTGATTTTTCACCTGTACAATATACCTTAAATTTTTTATTTTTTGCTCCTTAGATATTCAAAGTATCTTGACTAAATTTATTTAATATTTTCTCGGTTTCTACACCTTCCCCCCTCCCACCATTTATGATTGATATATCTTTGAAACTTGTTGAAGCTGATGCTGGGTTGATGCTTTTCAAATAGGTTAAACATGGAAGACGCAAACCATGCTTATGTTGGAAAAAGTCAATATTTGCAGTTGCAAAGAGAGTAAATTTCTATTTCTTGTGTTTTCATTCTGGAATATTCACTCGTTATCCTAACCCCCCTATTTCTGACCTACAAATCTCATTGTGATTTTTCTTTTTTTGTGTAACATATGGGTGAGAGGTCACTTTTTTATACTCCTTTGAATATGACGGTGCAAATTTACCATATATTTCTCTCTTATCAATTACTGATACCTTTGGGTTGAGTATGTCGACTTTAGAGAATAGCAGGGCATGTTTTTGTTTCTTTTACTAGACAGGGGTTCTTTAGACTTCCTGTTCTTTTTACTTGGGAACATTTCTCTTTCTATCTTCTATATGACACTTATCCGAAAACTTAACTTTTTATATATTCTGCTGTCTCCTTTACCAGGCGGCTCCGTGGCGTAGTTCGTATGCGTGTGAATACTTATGCCCAAAGTCCCAGGTTCGAATCCCAACACAGTCCGCTTGAAAAATGTTAGGCGAGTATTTTTCACAAAAATACACCCTTGTTCGGATGAGAGGTAAAATGGAGATCCCGTATACGTGTGTGTGTGTGTTTTGTCACCCACATTAATGATCCCTAACCTGCTTGGAACAGCAAGGGTTCAGCAAAATTCAAAATTTTATAGGTAAAAAAACTTGTTTCCTGGTCAGTGTAGTACCTATGGGTGTAGCATTGGCAAATCAAATGTAAAGTCTCCTTTAATGCCTTATTTTTCCTCCCTTCTACCTTTTCGTTTCTGTTAGTCATCATATGGCTAGGGACCAGGCAACCCATGGCACTGGACCATGTGTAAATCTTGTTTTCAGTCATGCGTCTTAAATGGGGTAGTGCTTTTGTTAATTTGTTTGCCTTTGGCATACCTTATCTTCTCGACACCTACGACACAAGTGAGCCTGTCCCCATGGTAAGCCAGTCCCTTGTGCGTTCAACAGAATGGATATCGCTTCTTGAACCATATATATATATATATATATATATATATATGTATTATATATATATATATATATATATATATATATATATTGCTATGTTAGGGGATTAATCTCTGGAACACTCAAACCTTTTCCTAACAACCATTCAAGCCCCACGAATTGGGCGTCATAAGATTGCTGTGTTATCAGGATTTTTAACTTTTTAACATCGAGCCAGTGTCATCAAATAATTTTCAAAAATGCACAACTTTAAAAAAATTTCTTACCCTTTGATTTCTACTTCAAAAATCTTCAGCAGCTTCCCTGGCTAGCTCAGCTGTGCCTCTTCTCGGATACTTAAATATACAACCATTCTTCCTTCACACTCGCACACCATTCAATAAAATCGCCAAATAATACAACAATCATCCAATCTTTTATTTACTGCTATTTACAGACAAATTATTCACATGTAAAAAACAGTTTGGTACACTATTACAAACTCAAAATGTGATATGTTTTTAAAGTCCTTGATTTTCTACTTATTTGCAAACAAATTTAATAAGATATGAGTAGAAGGGCCCCACATATTACCCTACATTGACTGAACACTGGAGTATGGTGAGCTCATAATAACCAAGTTTATTTAGTATATGCCTTCTACCTTGCATAGATTAATACAAAAGCTATCCCGTTTACCCTTTACAATCTAATTTATATTCAGAATAAAATTTAGTAAGTTTTAAATACACCCCTTTTCAATATTTAAATAACCCCAATAAATTGTCCAGTACCTGTATCTTTTTCAATAAGTTTATATAACTATAAATAAACCCCAAAATTCACTCACACAGCACCAAAATTTTACAAAAGTTTATCAGACAACAGAAATTTGAAATAAATTACCTGGAGAATGCTTCAGGTTTCCATTCCTTCGACGACGATCACCAGAACCCCTTGGCTTCGTGACCATGCGCTGTGATACACAACTATTCACAGACAATAACCCCAATTGCGAGCAAGGCGCCTCGTTTTAAAGTACCATTCCATAACAGCATACACTTCTGGTTGTTTGTGAAGCTTACCCCACGTATATTATACTTCCATTTATTGATTTTGTAGCTTAGTATAGTAGTAACCAGACCTCTATTAATTTAATATACACTACTCGTATTTCGCGTTAATAAATAGAAGGCCACTACTAATAATTTTACACGTGCAAGCACTATATTTACTGTATTATGAACATATCTACTACTCACATAACAAAAACTCTACTATAATGTTGGTCTACTGTAGTAAAGTAGTATAAAAGCGACGAGAAGACAAAGAGACAACAGAGCCTTAATAATTTCCGTTCCGTATTTATATTAGTTCAAAATGCTACCCCCGGACACACTTCACGTGAAAAGCTTATTTTCAAATTTAGATTCTACTAATTTTGATACAACCGTGTCGAAAATTCCTGAAATTTACTCTGTCCACGTGCCATACGTATGCGAAATCGCTCCCACCTGTCGTGTTTGTCTACGTTTGGAAAACTGTCGGTTCTTGACCAATGACAATATACTCTGCCGTCATAAAACTCCGCCTGTATTATCTATATCTCTGTCTGATGCATGTCTGCGGTTGCGTTCAAAACCCCACTTGAGTTATAGAAAATCGATATTGCTGACAGCCCATCTCCACTCCACGTGTATTAGTACGTGCGTTTTCAATATCAATGCTTTTATCCCTGTCTCTATCTGCAGTATATAACTGATCGTGCATCTCCCTTGCTCTTTAAGAACTTTGTTAGCTTGTTGTTCAAACTAAACTGACGGTTAAATTATTTCTATGAAGTCCTGTCTTAATATGCTCATAAATTCGACGAATGCAACCTTTTTTAAAGACGCAGGTGTTCGTTAATTATTGACCGTTTACTACAACAATTCTTAGATTTTATATTTCGTCGTATCAGATACAACTGACTTGCTTGTTACTAAGAAAACTTTTGCCTTGGAATTATTGATTTTCTTATCCTAGTGGGTTTCCCTATGCTTTTACGTGTTGAATTAAACTAAAATAAAATTATAATTAATTATACGTATTCTATTTGTTTTAAAATTGTTTTTCTTTATGTACCTTCTAACCTTTCAATTATTAATTATAAAAATACGTCACTACTTGTCCGTTCTCCCTAAATGAATTAAATAAATTTTGCGCGTAAATAATTTGTTCTTTTCTCTATACAGGGTGGTTAAAATGTTATTGTTTACCCCAAATTTAACCCTTTGAATCCACAACAATATATATATATATATATATATATATATATATACAAATAAGATATATCGACTGTTTAAAATATTATTTTCTATAGATATCAGGGAAGCAGTCAAACTTGTCAAATTAATTAAACACTACTCTTTTAACCATTCGAGCTTTCGATAAATTTATTATCTTCTTCAGGAATCTAATAAATGCATATGAAAATAAATGTGTGCTGCTACTTAATACTACTTACGTTTATGTGAGTTTATAAATACATAAAACTATGGAAGTTAGGCATTACTTCATTAAAGATTAAGAATAAACATGTCACAAGTGACAGACGTTTACATAACCTCATTTAGTTGTTTAAACTAATGTAGTATAATTAAAGGTGTAAAAGTTGACTAAACTATAATAGTAGGTATACAAGTTGACTAGACTAAAGTGTTGTAAATTAAAGAGAGAAGTGGTAAAAAAAAAAATAATAAATTTTTTTTTTAAATTACCTGAGTTAGTACTTTCTATTTCACTATGTAAAACTATAAAGAGAATCGTGCCAAATCCTGGAATATCGAAATTGAAGGCTATGCTCTACTACTGAGGGATAATAAATAAGAATAAATGTTACTTAAATTTTGAGTATCAGTTTTCTCGTTTAAAGAATTTGTTTTTAACGTTATAGCAACCATTTCCAAAAATAATCGTTTACGATAATGCTTTTCTCTAAAAACAATTTTGGTATTAGCGTAATCCATTGAATGTCCTGTCTCAATTACGTGAGAAGAAAGAGCGCAAGATTTAATATATATATATATATATATATATATATATATATATATAGCAGTGGAAGTTGGAAATTACTCGTGCCCCACCAGGGTCAACATATATTTTTCAAAAATTCAAAAAGTTAAAAAAAATTGCTTACCCTTTTATTTTTTTCTTCAAACTCCTTCAGCTTCCCTGGCTAGCTCAGCTGTGCCTCTTCTCGAATACCTAAATTTACAATGATACCTCTTTCACACTCGCACACCATTCAATAAAATCACCAAATAATACAACAATCATACAACCTTTTATTTACAGCTATTAACAGACAAATTATATTCACATGTGTTAAAAACAACTTAATACACTAATTATAACACTCAAAATATGGTATGTTTTTAAAGTCCTTGATTTTTCTAATTATTTTCAAACAAATTCAATGAGATATGAGTAGATGGGCCCCACATGTTACCCTAAATTGACTGCACACTGGAGTATGGTGAGCTCATAATAACCCAGTTTGGTTTGTATATGCCTTTTACACCTTGCATAAATTAAAACAAAATTAACAGACCCGTTTACCCTTTACAATTCAATTTATATCCTGAATAAAATTTTGGATGTTTTAAATACACCCCTTTTCAATATTTAACCTCCATAAATTGTCCAGTACATGTATCTTTTTCAATAAGTTTTTACAACCATAAATATGCCCCAAAAAGTCAATCACACAGCACAAAAATTCACAAATGTTTATCAAACAACAGAAATTTCAAATAAATTACCTGGAGAATTCTTCAGGCCTTCTTTCCTTCGAAGATGATTGCCAGAACACCTCGGCTTTGGTTCCATTCACCATGCTACTCAGCGGATCCACAGGCTTCCACCATCTCCCACCTCTGCGAGCCAAGCGCCTCGTCTCACAGTACCATTCCATATATCATGCATACAAACTGGATTATTTGTGATGCTTACCTCACATATATCATGTGTCCATTTATTGATTTTCGCGCTTTGTATTGTAGTAGCCAGACCTATATTAATTTAAAATGCACTACTCGTATTACACGTCACTAATTAAATGTCCGCTACTACTGTTTTACAAGAAAGCACTGTTATGGTCAGCATTCAGTACTTTATCGCAGTAATGTAAACTAGAAACGAAGAGAAGACAAGAGAGCCTCAGTAACCTAGGTTGCGTATTTATATGCTTTCAAAAACCCCCTCGTGGATGCTCTTCAAGTGAAAAGCTTAGTTTCAAATCTAATTCCCACAATTTTGAACACAGCCGTCTCGAAATTCGCGAAATTTTGTAGCTTGCTACGTGCTGTATCACCGATTCGCTTTCAACTGTCACGTGTGCGTACGTTTGTAAAACTGTCTGTTTTAACCAATGATAAAATTCTGTCGTCACAAATCCCGCCTAAACTATATTTATCTCTGTCTTATGCATGTCTGCTGTCCCGTTCAAAACCCCACTTGAGTTACAGAAAATCGATATTGATGACACTCATATCCACTCCACGTGTATGCCTACGTGCATTTTCAATCCCAACGCTTATATATCTGTCTCTATCTGTTGTATATAACAGATCGTGCATTTCCTTCGCTCTTTAAGATGTTTATTAGCCTGTTGTTCGTACCAAACTGACGGTTGGACATTATTTCTATGAAAACCTATAGTAATATGCTCATAATTTCGTCGAACCTAACCTTTTTAAAACGCAGGTGTTTGTTAATTATCAAACGTTTAGCATAACAATCCCTAGACTTTATTTTTCTTCGTATTTGATAAAACGAATACATTTGCTTTTATAACGACTCCAATTGCCTTGGGATTATTGATTTTCTTACGCAAGCACGTTCTCTTATGCTTATACGTGTTGGATTAAAATAAATTAAAATTAATTATACGTATCTTTGAACTTCTATTTGCTTTAAAACTGTTTTTTCTTTATGTAATTTTTAACATTTCAATTATTAATTATAAAAATACGGCAATACTTGTGTTCTCCCTAAATCAATTAAATAAATTTCGTGCATAAATAATTTGTTCTTTTCGATATACAGGGTTGTTGAAATTTTATTGTTGTTCACTGATTTAACCCTTTGAATCCACAACAATATATAGTGTTCAGTAAGCACAACATTTCAATAAATTGTTAATTATATTAATATCATAAACTTAAAAACCACAAAAGCATCATTTTATATAAGGTAAAATACATATTAGGACGGAACTTTGGTTCATAAATTATATTAAACCACAAAAAGTAAATTTCAGTAAATTTTCAGAGCAGAATCATACCATTTTAAGAAAGCTTTAAAATTAAGAAATATAAATAACAGTGAATTCATTAATGTTCATCTCAAATGTAAGAAAGCTTTTTTATAAGTTTTAGTAAAATAGATTAGAATTAATGTTACATAGTTGCAATAAAATGTAAAAAAACCAAAGGTGAGTGGAACAAAATTCACGAATATCAGATTGCAGATATAATTAATCATTTCCATACAATACAGAAAAACCTATGAATGTTAACCTAAATTAATCACATGATACAAGTACTTTCCCGGGATTCACTCCATAAACTCAATAGGAAAACCGTACCATGAAAAAAAAACCCGATTAAACATAAGAAAGAGGGAATTAAATGACAATAATTACAACCGATTAAAAACAGAATTAATTATGCGCAAGCCAAGAATTAGAAAACATCAAAATGTAGTAATACGAGCGCATAGTGAAACATGGAAAGGAGGCTGGTGTTTGATGTAGTACGGTGCCACCAAGCAAACATAGGACCCGGAAAATATTTATTTATTTTATTTATTTTTTTATTTAATACATGTGAACTAATTTCCAACAACAACATATGGAACCAATCAGAAAGCGATTTGTTTCAAAGTACACTGCGTGAACAAAGCATTTTTAAACAAACTAAAAATTCCATGGTGTGATTTATGTCATGTCATTGTTAATTAAATCTTCTAAAATTATTAAAGGTTAAAAAATACAATAATGCCATTAATGTTAAATATTATTAATCTAACCTTACAATATTTCATTTGACAAATAAAAGCTTTCTACTTTGAGTGCACTTCTTAGCAGGCAGTGACACCAAGGACACACCTCCCAGGTCCTATGTTTGCTTGGTGACACTATATGAGGACAAGTTAAAAGTTAAAGTGAAAGTACAGAGCTCTAAGATGAGAAGATGTGGCGCGCGACTTAATTTGTTAAACTATGCTTGCAAAAGATGAGCAATTCTTAATTCACGGGTACGTGGACATAATGTCGTTACCACCAATTAAAAACAAGGGTTAAGAACCTGAAGAGTTCACCCTTTCAATAATTGGGACTTGAAGGTATGTTTAGGTAGTTTTTGTTGTTGCATAATCTAAGAAACGGTGACAAGAAAAACATTGATGTTGTTGGCTAACCTGAAGTTAAACAAGGGGTAGAATGAGCTTTTATGTTTAGAATTATTAATTATGCATTTGTGAACTGAAAATGTTTATTATTTGTATTTATGAAGTAGGAAATTAATTAAAGTAAAAGTGATTATTTTCTTGATTGGTGATTTACCGATGGAACGAGTGTTGGTTAAATTCAAGTATAATATTATCATTTAAAAATATTAAGAAATATGTACGTATTGATTTTAAATTATTTGGAATAGACATGAAATATATAACGAAAAAGTTGATATTGCACTCGAGAAAAACTTATAAGAAAAAGAATTTCCATATCTTAAGATACCTATGTGAAATAACCGTCTTCTGTTTAAGGATTGCTGTGACAGACGATTTGGCACCACTTAATTATGACAATAAGAAAGAGCCTTTCACGGTAAGTGTTAGTGTAACGTAGTCGTTATATTTCATCCATTTTATTATTTCAAATTTTTCTATTTTCTTTTATAATTTTGTCCATAGGAACACACTCATGTACCACTACAGTTAGCCGACACACCCTTATACTGTTATGGGGATCCCGTCTCTTCGGAGCAAATCAAAATTTATTAACGTAATGCTCATTTTACTAGTAACAGAAGTAAAATATTTTTCAATGTTCTATGTACGAGACATAATTACCTTAGCTCTGGTGTTCCCAGTTAACACACACAAATTAATATTATTTTTATTTTTTTCTTTCTATAACTTTATTTTTAATGGAAATTTGTAATTAGGGTTTAACTTTGTTTATTTCCAAATAAGTACATAAATACCAAATGCAAGTATTTACCCAAAACCTCCATCTAAGTTAAGCGACAACCTCTATTTCGTTGTTTACAATTCAAGTCCGTGGAAATTTTCTGAATTACTGACTTGTGTGCTTTTTTGTAAAATATCTACCTGACTTTCTGGATTGAAACTGATTGTATCAAGGTCTGTAAATTTTAATTGTTTAGTTAAAATAGTAATTGCTTCACAATCTATACCTATTACAAATTCGCTTCGTTTAAAAGCATTAACTGCTGAGGAATAATCAAGTATGCAAAGATTTGCGTAACTTAAATGCCACATCAAAATTGGAAAGTGCCATTTTGTTCATTTTCTGAACAGATTATTTTCCCCAATTCAACCAAAATTGTGTTTATCATTGTCGAAAAACCCCTGACTCATTATGGATAGCCTGTATGTTTATAACAAATTAACTGATTATTTTTAGATGATAAAGCTTAGACGTTTAGTGCTTTCCTATTATGTGAATGAGCAGCTCGGAACAGCTCCGGTGCATTAGGTTTTGTGTTCCTTTTACAAGGTGTTTCAAGCTCCAGGAGCTGCTAATTTACCCTTCCCCTGCCCTCTGAAACACCAACAAATTTGTCCGTGCTTCAAGCTCAAGAAGCAGTGCAACTGTCCTTAAACGCAAAGAAAAAACCAGTTCGTTTTAGGAATAGCTCCGAGCTGTTCCTGGAGCTTCACACCCCTGGTGCTATACGCACTTAAAAGGAAAACCGCTATTGTTGCATGTTTTTTGAAGTCTCTATGAAACTGACCAATATGCTTTAAATATTAAACTAGAATTCAATCACAAAAATTTACCATACCTCTTCCTTTTCACTTCGTAATTCGCCGTCTAAATTCTGCTGACGCATTTTATTAAAATCTGGTGCCATAGGATCAACAACCTCTTGAGATGTATCATAAAATCCAAGAGCCGGTTGTCTTTCAAACGGAATTTCAGCATTATAATCAACACCACGTTTCTTCTTACGACGAGGATTTACCTCAATACCGGCAGCACGTAATTCACGTCTCTTTTGTAAAACTGCCAATCTACGAGCTTCTTCTAACTGCTTTTCTCGTGCCTTACGTTTAGCCTTTTTACCTTGAGTATTTGCTAATCTTGCTCTTGCCTCAGAAAGCATTTCCAATTCTAAAAATTATATTAAGATATTTTTATATATTATTAATACTAACCATCCTCGTCCATATCTTTTGGATCCGGTCTTGCCGGTTTTGTTTCTGGGTTTGGGTCGATTTCCCCAGGTTTAAGTTTGCGAGGATCATCTGTTGTATCTTCGCCTTCTTCCTTTTTTTGTGCCTGATCCCTGAAATTAATCAATATATGAACAAATCGTGCTGATACAATACACGTACAGCAAATATTCATAACGTTCTAAACATTGTGCAGCAGTACGTCCAATTATAGGAGCAATTGTGCGCCATTGTGTAGGCATAAGCTTTGCCAAATGTAAGAGTTTCTCGTCTTCCTCTCGAGACCATTCTGTCTTCTTGATGCTGGGATCCAACCATTCAAACCAACGAGCTTTGCACTGCTTAGCAGATTTACGATGTAACAAAGATGCTATACGTGACCATTGATTTTTGCCATATTTCATAACGGCGGCTTTAAGGATTTCATCCTGAAGGTTTTGATATTTGTTACCTTAAACTTACGATGTTCTATACATACCTCGGTGTTCCGCCAAACACCTCCTTTTATCATAATCCTTGGCATTTTTATTTACTTAGGTTACTTACAATGAAATATAAAAACCGTTTTAAAATGTATTATTCTCCAAATTGTTGTGGGAATAGGTTAATTTTACAAATGACATTTGACGCTTGGAAGAGACTCTGCGTACATACACGGCGAACCAAATATTCATTTCCATTCAGCATAGAGAACTATTTATATGCTATTCGGTTTGACTATCCTTACCGAGTTATATATACGAAAATAAATTAAAACACTGGATTCATAGTATATACAAGATTTGTAACCAATGGTACTATGATTTTATAAAGAATTTAGAAAAATAATAAGTACTTACTTAACGTCCGTATATTAAATAAATCTGTAGTAAATATAAACCCGCTAATATAGGCTTTATTAAACTAAAAGACAAGCTTATATAATATGACAGCACAATCAAAAACATAATAATTGAAAAAAAAATAGTCGCAGACTCCTCCTTTTATTTCAACACATTCTTCCGTCTCTTTAAATTTTAGTAACATAGTCAACAAATAACTTCGGTGGACAAGTCTCTCTAGTAGACTTGCGAGTCACCGGCGTGTCAGGTAATCGCATTACAGACTGGGGAGCTTAGCACTTTAATTTCCTCTAAAGGGAATAGACTTTTGGCTTTGTTAATGGTTAGTCCGTATTTTTATATAACTTCTATGACTCTTTTAAGTTTATAATCGTGATCCTCTTGGTCCACCCTGCACACAGAGAGATCATCGATATAAGTATAAACCACTTTGAGAATTTCTTGTTGTATAATCGAATTCAGAGCGCGCTGGAAGCAGGCTACACCATTAGTAACCCCAAAGGGTATACGGCAAAAATGATAAAGACGGCCACAAGCTTCGAAGGCTGTATAGAGTTTGTTTTCTTCAGCGATAGATATTTGATTTCAAGAGCTTTGTAGATCAATTTTGTTAAAAACCCTATACTGAGATCTTTTAGAAATAATGTTTTCAATGAGCGGTAGCGGATAAGCGTCTAATTGAGTAAAACGATTAATCGTCTGGGAATAATCAATTACCAATCTTTTTTTATGAAGTGCATTTTTAGTGACAAGGACTTGGGCTCGCCATAGCGAATGACTTTCTTCTATTATTTTGTCGTCCAACAGCTTTCTGATTTCAGTTCGGATAAATACCATGTCTTCTTCGGAGTATTTTCTCGATTTGATTGATGGCTATTGGTTTGCATTCCGCAATAAGATTGCTACACAGACGTTGCGGTTTAACATTCGCACATAAATTGAGGGGTTCTTTGGGACCACCAAAGTGAATTTTTTATCCGAATGGGATTTGAGCAGGTCGTGACCTAAAATAATGTCGGCACAGAGATTTTTTAAAACGAGTAGCTTAACACGGCTACTGCATCGTTGTATAAGTAGGTCAACTTCACAACAGCAATTTACTTTCGAGATGTACTCGCTGCTGGCCATCGCAACATGTTGTGAACAGGCTTCCACCCTCAGATCGTATGGTTTTACAATTTTCTCATCTATAAACGACACGTACTACCCGTGTCGACCAATGCACGAGTTTTGTAACCATTTACGAATGTAGGTACAGTGCATTTATTTAAGTTTGTAGAAGACATGACGCAAGATATGGTTTGTGCTTCTGGTTTTTTCGCAAGAGTTGAAGTCGACGCAGATGTTTCACTTGCCGATTGCTTTGACAGACCTTAAAGAAATGTTGCTTTTTCCGCAAGAACTACATGTAGCGTTTAACGCCGGACAAAACTTGCGCTGGTGACGTTTATTTCCACAAGAATAGCAGTTTTCTTTCTGGTAAAATTTTGTTGATTTGGAGTGAACCGCCGCGTGAACTAATTGGTTCGCTGCTAATGAAGCGGAATTCTGTTAGGATTCACTATTCAGTTGGGCCAATTCCAACGAGCGAGCTTGCTTATGAGCATCGTCCAACTTTAGTTTGTGATTTTCCAAAAACCTTTGGCATATATGCATTGACGAAATACCAGTAATAAAAGCGTCACGTATGTGGTCGTTTTCGTTTTGTTGCGCCTTGGTAGCTTGAAAATAGCAATCCTTAGCTAGAATGTTCGGAGCTTGAAGGTATTGATCAATTGTGTCACCGGGTTGTTGTGGACGTTTAGCCAATTTATGTATCGCATATATAATGTTTCGAGGCTTTATGAAGATGGCGTCTAACCTGGTTATCGCTTCAGCATAATCACGGCAATTACTGTATACGCTCGAAGATAGGTGGTTTATTAGTAATCTGTATTGAATTTCATCGGGCAGGGGTTGTTCAGTTGTAGCGGTAGTTTTCAGAAAGCCCTCAGTACATTTCTAGTGTAACCATTCTAACGAAGAATCTACCGTAGATTTAGGATCTTCGTCAAATTGTTCAGGCCTTACATATTTGTCCATTCGTTCTCTTTTAGTTTAATAAATTGTAGTAAATATAAACCCCAAATATAGGCTTTATTAAACTAAAATACAAGCTTATATAATATAACAGTGATAATCAGTAACATAATAATTGAAAGAAAACAGTCCCAGACTCCTCCTTTTATTTCATCACAAGATCCTAAGACAATATAATTATATAAATATATAAATATAATTATATAAATATAAATATAATAATTTCAATATTAATATATACTTTTTATAAGTGTAAAGTAACAAATTACAACGCTTGAGCAAGTATTAAAACAAATTTTTATACAAAATGATTATCTTTATCAAAAAAGGTTTTAAATAATTAGAGCTTTGGTTACGGTGAACTACAAATAATAACTTCTATTGCAACGCAATCATTGCTTAGGACTTTATAAATTCCAAATCAATAAAAAGGTTCTGTGATTTTAGCCAAATGTTTGTAGAAGAAATTATTTAATTTACAAAAGGGTTGGATTTCTCTGTGTACTGGTAATTATGGCAACAATAAGTGTTATAAAGTATTGGTTTATTACTGAATGCAAAACATATATAATCTTCATATTCAATGTGAATAAAATTAATTTTGTAAATTAATACAAAACACCTTTTAATATTGTAGGGGGCTACTACTAACGCGTTTCACTAATTTAAAACAAGTAGTAATAAAGGTCTTTATTACTCACTATTCATAAGTCCAATTACAGTATATGCCTTATTTATAAATGCTTTAAATCCAATTAACAATGAAGCACTATCACACTAATGCTAATTACCAGCACTAATATCTTCTTAAACTAAATTCTTAACCATAGGTCTATTAACAACACTAACACTACTATTATTTATTTATTACACTTTTGTCTATTTATGTATTCTACAAACTGACGGTACAATATACACTTCACATAATACAAATTTATGTTTACTCTTGGACTTCCAAAAGCTTAACTATTTAACTTTACACGATATAATTTATATTCGACATTCTGATATAGACTAACTCTTACATTTTTTAGCGGTTTTATATATACCCTAAATTAAAAGGATGATTCATAATCCAGTATATCATAGAAAATTCTAGGCTTCTGTAGTATATAATTTGCTTACGGCGCTTGTGTGTGTTTGACGGGTTGCCTAATAGTAACTCGCAACACTGCCCCCTCTTTAAAACCGTTACGTCTCGTAAGTGTAAAAACATTTTGACGCCAATTCGATGACTGATGACGGTATCGGTAGCTATCTCCTCTGGTGCATCCACCACGTCGTTGGAAATAACAGTTAACACTCTTTTCTTGGTCTTGGTAGGCAACCGGTTGACAACAACAAACAAGGACCTGGAGGTTGGTTTCCTGGAAAACTACTTCTAGCATATTTCAGACTATCCTCCAATCTAAGCGATCCAGTCCACAACCGAGCTTGGACACCGCTAGTCTCGTTACTCCATTTTCCATCATCTGAGCTTTAAGATTCAGCAAAGCCTCCCATAGATGTCAATAACTAGGTCTCTGCCATGAAGAATTTTTGGTGAACAGATAGTAAACATAACGTTTTTTATCCTGAAGAACCAAAGCTTTTTCTGCAGTTGGCTGCTGTTGTACTAATTCATCCACACATCCAAACCTTTTCTTGAAAACAAAAGCTATTCCTCTTGACATTTCCAAATCTTGAGCTACACAATGTGCAAGGGAATACCCTTCTGGTGCTCTAAACAGATCTTGCTGTTTTTCAACAACAACGCCAAATCTCGCCTTAGCGGAACCACCATACACCGCCATAAAACTCTACATTTGACTCATGTTTAGAAATAGTTTAGGACATGTCTCGTTTTTCTATTCAAAGGGATATGTTAAATATTCCAAGCAACATAACATTGGCTTACCCAGACTACAATAATCCTGGTCAAATTGATATTTTACTTGGTGCTCCTATTTTTTGGGAACTATTGTGTATTGGTCAGATCAGACTTGGTGCCAATCTTCCCATTTTAGAAAAACCCCGTTTTGGTTGGGTTATTTCTGGCAATATTTCGTCGCCAAATTCAACGTCAGTTCAGTGTAATTTTGTATAGGTACCTGAAATTCAGGATCAACTGAAACGTTGTTGGGAAATAGATCTATTTCCTACTACAAAATCACTTACTAATGAAGAGACTGCCTGTGAGGCACATTTTATTGAAAATGTTACTAGAACTCCTGAAGGAAGGTTTATAGTAGCTATCCCATTCAAAACCTCACCTAAGGGGTTGTGCGAATCACGCCATATTGCAGAAAGGCAATTTTTAAATCTTGAGCAACGTTTTAAGTTTAACGAAATGCTTTCATTGCAATATAAAAGGTTTATGAGAGAATATGAAGAGTTGGGGCACATGTCTGTAGGAGACACAAAGGTTAGTTCAATTTCATATTATCTCCCTCATCATGGGGTCTTGAATGATAAAAGTCTAACCACACAACTTCGTGTGGTATTTAATGAATCTTCTCCAACCACTTCAGACCATTTTTTGAATTCACTTCAAATGATAGGTCCTACAATACAACAAGATCTAGTTTCTATTTTAATTCGATTTCGTAAGCATGTCCATGCGATCTCAGCGGACGTTGAAAAAATGTATCGCCAGGTCTTAATCAAACCTGAACAACGCGCTTTACAACTGATACTATGGCGGTCTAATTCAGATGAGTTGATCAATACGTATCAGTTAAATACTGTAACGTACGGAACCACTTCTGTTCCATTTTTGGACATACGTTGCTTATTTGAGCTAGGAAATGAATGTGAATCATCCTTTCCAGAAATTTCGAAAATAATAAAACAAGACTTCTATGTCGACGATGTACTTACTGGTGCTGATTCATTACCTGATGCATATCATATTTCTGAAAACTTACCTAAAGTTTTGTCCACGGGAAGCTTTACATTGAGAAAATGGGTATTCAACGATCTTAAGGTTCTTGATGGAATTGCAACCTCGGACGTTCATCCAAGTGCACTTGATTTAGGGTCACACGAGTGTACCAAAACTCTTGGCTTGGTGTGGTCTTGTAAATCAGATTTATTAGCATTTTCTATATCAGAACCAGAAGATATTTTGGTTACCAAACTGTCACTTTTATCTGAAATCGCACAAATATTTGACCCTTTGGGGTTGGTTAGCTCTTGTACCATTGTGTCAAAAATAATTCTTTAACAATTTTGGTTGGAGAAATTGTCTTGGGACGATGAAGTCCCGAGAAATCTTAAGGACAGATGAAATTTATTTCGAAAAAATTTGGTTGCTCTAAACAGTTTAAGAATTCACAGACTTACACTAATTGAAAATTATATAGAAATACAAATGCATGGACTTTGCGATGCATCATCGCAAGCTTATGGTGCTTGAATATATCTTCGTTCTAAAAATCAATATGGTTACACTTTTAGAAATTTGTTCTTTGCCAAGGCAAAGGTAGCTCCATTAAAACCTGACGATTCCTCGTCTAGAATTATGTGGTGCGCACATGCTCGCCAAGGCCATGAACCAATCATCAAATGTACTCAACTTACCTAATTGTCAACGTTTCTATTGGACCGATTCAATAATTGTTTTAGGTTGGCTAAAAACCAATCCTACCTTTTTAAAACCCTTTGTTTGTAATAGAACAGTTGAAATCCAAGAACTAACAAAAAATGATACTTCGACGCATGTTCCTACAAAATGTAACCCTGCTGATTACTCTCTAGGGGTATTTTACCCAATCATTTAGCTAACTCTTTCTTGTGGTAGCATGGCCCAACCTGGCTTGCCGAACCTCGGTCTAACTGGCCGGAAATTATCGCTATCGCAAACGAGCTACCAGAATTAAAAAATACGTCATACTGTTTAGCTGTTTTCACAGAAATAATATCCTTTTATAAATATTCAAAGCATTCCTTTATGTTACATGTAATGGAATACTGTTTACGATTTATTCAAAATTGTCGTGCCTCAAAACATGAGCGAGTGATAGGACCACTTACAACACATGAAATTAAACAGTCTACAATCCAGCTTGTTAAGTTGTCCCAATATGATTCTTTCAAGAAAGAACTCGCACTAATTAGAAAAAACCAAACCAGTAAAGCTTGTGGTCAAATTTTACGTCTAAATCCATTTTTGGATGATTTAGCCATTATTCGTGTGGGTGGACGGTTACAGAATTCACATTATTCTTTCGAAAAGAAGCATGCTATACTTCTGTTCGGTAAACACAGGCTGTCCTATTTTATATTATCTCAAGAACACATTCGATTATTACATGCAGAACCTCAATTATTGTTATACATTGTGAGAGAACGGTTTTGGATAACTTCTGGACGAAGTTTGTGTAATAAAATGGTTAGAAGTTGTGTATCTTGTTTTCGCAACTCTCCAAAGGTATTAAACCCCCTTATGGGCAACTTGCCTTCACTACGTCTAACACCATCTTTCCCATTTCAAACCACGGGATCCGATTATGCTGGCCCCCTACCATTAAAGAAAAAGAAAGGCCGTGGATCGAAAACTTTAAAGGCATATGTATGTAGATTTATATGTTTCCTAACGAGAGCAATCCACCTGGAGTTAGTTACTAGTTTAACTACCGAATCATTTATTCTAGCACTCAGGCGTTTTACTGCTCGTCGCGGAAAACCTTTAAATATATTCTCAGACAACGGTACCAATTTCGTTGGTGCCAAGCACGACTTACGCGATTTGGGAAAATTTCTAGAAACCAATCACTACTTTGAGCGAATCAATTAGTGCTTCTGATGAAATCAATTGGAACTTCATTCCAGCAATTTCCCCACATTTTGGTGGAATTTGGAATTTTGTCTATTTATGTTTTCTACAAGCTGACGGTACAATATACACTTCACATAATACAAATTTATGTTTACTCTTGGACTTCCAAAAGCTTAACTATTTAACTATACACGATATAATTTATATTCGACATTCTGATATAAGCTAACTCTTACATTTATCAGCGGTTTTATATATACTCTGAATTAAAAGGATGATTCATAATCTAGTATATACCAGAAAATTCTAAGCGTATGTAGTATATACGTTGCTTACGGCGCTTGTGTGTGTTTGACGGGTTGCCTAATAGTAGCTCGTAACAATATGTAGATGCAATTTAATTTTAGAATGAGTAAAACATCTTGATCGATCATTGTCACGTTTGCAATTAAAATTATGACAAAATAGCGTTTGAAATATATTTTGCTTTTCAATTATCAACAGTTTAGAGAATCAAAAATAAGCAGTCTCCAAATTGTTGTATAGACTTGCTTTTTAGTTCTTTATTACTCCTACATTAAATAATTTTTATACGAATCTGAATTGGCGACGTAAAATAAATGTAGTTAATTTAAATTCCAGTGATGTGTCAAATACGGTAAAATGGCAACGCTGAAGGATTCTCAATAATAAAATTAATTCTTAATTTATACCAGTTCTAATGTGAGGTGATAACACTTGAACTATTGCTTAATAAGAATTATTTAATCCTTATGTACTTTAAACTATGTACTAGCGTTTTGATAAATCACCTACAGTAATTATTTTGATACCTACTACATAAGTTTTGCATTAGCTCTTCTAGTGGTGGTGCTTAAGGTATGTAGGTTAGACTAGAAGTACTTTTTATTAAACTCTATACATTACAGTGACTAAAAATTGTCAAGTCATCATGATTGAGATTGAAGTTGAAAGGATCCCTAAGGGTTCTATAGGCAAAATAAGTGTTTCGCCCTCAGGTACCATTGCTGATGTAAAGAAGGAAGTTTCTAAAATTAATAAAAGTCTATATGTTGAAAGACAATCCATTCGAACTGAATCAAGAGGCAAGGACGTAAAGGATTCCACTACATTATCAAGCTTAAATATCAGAAATGGTTCCAAAGTGTACGTTAAAGATTTGGGACCACAAGTTGGATGGAGTACCGTTTTTCTAACCGAGTATGCAGGTCCACTTTTTACATATGGCATTTTTATGTTACGTCCATGGCTTGCATATGGAGACGTTAGTAAAACATTATCATACACTGCAGAGATTGCTGGATATTGTTGGCTAGCACATTACATTAAACGGCTTTTAGAAACTATATTTGTCCATCGTTTTTCACACGCTACAATGCCCATTTTTAATATTTTTAAAAATAGTTTTTATTATTGGGGCTTTGCTGCTTATGTTTCATATCATGTTAACCATCCGTTATTTACACCACCGACTGAAGTACAATTTTACATAGGATTATTTGGATTTATTTTCTGCGAACTAGGAAATTTAAGTGCTCATCTTATGTTTCGCAATTTACGTCCTCCTGGAACGAAAGCACGCAATATCCCAAAGCCCACTGGAAACCCATTTACTTTACTAACGAATTACGTATCATGTCCTAATTACACATATGAAGTGGGATCCTGGATTAGTTTTTCAATAATGACAAGCTGCCTTCCTGCTTTTATATTTGCGATTGCTGGTTTGGTACAAATGGGGCTTTGGGCAATTAATAAACATAAGGCATACCTTAAAGAATTTCCTAATTACCCGCGAGGACGTACAAGCATTATTCCATTTATTATATAAAATACGCTTGCCTTTGACCTATACGATTAATCATTCTAAAGTTTCTTGTTGTGTTTTTTAATTGTTATTGCCTACTGGCTGACTGACGTACTTATTGAGCTCTAGAGGGATTTGTGAAATTAAATATTTATGGTTATTTATTACATGAAAATCGATGGGTAACTAGTATAAACTTTTATTAAAAAAAGTAATTGAAATAGGTAGCTGTTTGTTAGGTGTCATATAAGGGTTTTATATAGTATATTGGATGGTGATTGTATAGAATAATTTTTGCGAATAAAATTTTGATATCTAGATTAATTTATTTCTTGAGTTTTAATTTAACGGTTTGATTCTGAAGGAGGCAATGTATCTGAATATTAACGACCTATAATTATTGTTTCTTTAGCTGTAAAGCTTTCAAAATAGAATTGAAGAAAATATATATTCTCAATTATAGAATTCAGGTTTGATAAGTACTTTAATTATTTGTGTAAGACCAAAATGTATAAGCATCTTTTTTTTCGGGATAGAATGATCGGAACGTGTCAATGTATCCATCTGTTAGAAAATCAGTCATACCTTCTCGCTCTTTCTTAGTAAAACCAGGATTTTTTCTATTTGTTTTAGGATTTGCTAAATCTATCGTATTGTGGGCAACATTCATATCACCACATATGATAATTGGCTTTTTCTTGTCCAGGTTTTTAATAAATTTCTTGAAAGCAATATTCCAATCCAATTGTTTCGATAGGGTTACTAATTTTCGACTAGTGTTTGGTGCATATACGAATATAACGTAAAATTTATCAAATTCTGCTGTAATACAGTGTCCTTCATCATGTGTTGCAACACCAATTCCATAAACAACGTCAATGGGTTCAGAATGTGTAAATAGACCAACACCGGAATATCCTTTAGGAGGCAACTTTGCAGTACTGCACTTGTTCTCCTGTATGCAAAATATATCTGGTTTCTCGTATTCAAGATAGATAAGTGCACCTTTTTTAAGCCATGCATAGAGGCCATCGATATTCCAATTAGAGATAGGTTTGTGGTCTTTCCTAGTTTATTTAATCTACTACAACTAGTTGAAATATTGGTATAGGAAGAAACAGTCTGAATATCACTTTGTTTCCTTTTGGGAACTGTTTCTTTTTCTAAATCATTGGTCTGCTTAGCCTCAACTTTAGTACTTTTTTCTTCTTCTGAATCATTAGAATGCTTATCCTCAACTTTAGTAACTTTTTTAGCTAAAGTTTTCTACTATTTCTAGTTTCCATCAGTTTTTCTACCGGTTTATTCTTATTCTTTGTTAATTGCTTCGATGATTCTTTAGTTTTATAGTATTCCCTCTTTTTATTATTTTTCCAGAGTTTTTATTTGAACAGTTTTCAATTTCATCAAAATTTGCTTTTTTACCCTTAATTTTCTTGTTTTTGAAGATAGTTCTTATATTAGCTGGATCACTATCTATATGGTTGATATTTTTACTTTGTAGGGTTGCTTGGGTTAGGTCAGTTTCATCATCGGTTGATTGATATGTATTTATTAATTGATGATGTACTTCTCTAATATCCAATAGTTCTTTATCCAATGTTAATTTGTTTGTTGTGTCATCAAACGTTTGAAACTTATTGTTATGCGGTAAAATGATAAGAACTACAGCAGCATTACCACGATGGATTTTGTTTGAGAGGCGCTGCCAAAAAAACTCAGTCGATCTTTTTTCAAAGGTTGCTTTTTCAAGCCTGTGACCAATATTGTTAATTAATTGCTTGGTTAATTCAGCAGCGACGCCCATAGTCTCAAAAACAACTGGTGTGAAGTTATAATTACGGCTAAGGTATCTGTATTTGTTGACATTCCATTCAGTCTCGGCAACAGCTGCACACATGTTTTGCTTAAGGTTAAATACGAAGAACCTAGTGTGTCCACAACAGATATCCCAAGCTAATGATCGACCCTTTTTTCATGGGATTATTGTAACACCGTCAGGTCTTTTATTATCTCTGTGTTCCTAGTGGTTCCAAAACTGATGGGATTTGTAGTTTAGCGAGAGATCGAGCTATTATTTGAAGTGATTCATGTCTGGACGAACGCCCAATTGTGTTTTTTTTACAGTTTAAAGCACGAAAGGCTGTATAATCAATATATGCACCGCAAGAACAGATAAATTGTTTACAGATCCTAGAGCTAAGATGTAATGCTATACATATACGTATAGATTCGTTTGAAAGTGTTGTTCCAAGTTGAGGTGAAGGCAATGCATGTAGCCACTGATAACTTTCTTTTTGACGAACAACTTTAAGTCGAGTGATCGAAAGCGTGTCAGCGGATTTTACTAAACTATTGTAACTACTTTGGATTGATTCATATTCCCAAAACTTCTGTGAGCTCATTAGTGTTAAATTCGGTTTTTCCTCAACGGATGTGGTTCTTTTCAACAAACTCAGAGATTCAGACAAACCCGCTAGGATTAAACCAGTTGTTTTTAAGATGTCTTAATCAAGATTCGTTGAAGAATATGTTGAAGCAATAAAACATGGTAGAGCTAAGTCTGTTATTCTTCTTACGCCCAGACCATCTAAATTATATGGTAATGTTGTTTGAGTGTATGTCATATCTAAAGTGACCATAATTTTTTTATTGAAAAACGGGATGAGTTTCTAAATTCTATCAAAAATTAATAAAAGTAGATAATATTCTATGCAACAAATTTTATTGGCTTTATTATAAGTAAAATAGTAAAAAATACATTTTTGTTAATGCTGTGTGCTAAACGGAAAACTAGTAAAAGTATTAATTAATTGTTTTATATTTCTCTGACGAAGATATTTGTTTTAATAGTTCAGGAGAAGACTTTAAATAAGTGTAAAACTCTTGACATGACTTATTTATATTAACCTTAGTTATTAAAATGGCTTTTAGAACATTCACTTGTAACTGAGTTTTTTCAGCTGACCATATTTTATTCATTAAAGAGAATATTCTCTCAACTAGAGCATTGGTTCCAGGTAGACACCATATATATTCAATAAGTATGCAAAAGTTTTTGTGATTTATATTATTATTTTTAAAGTGATTAAACAATTCAACCCATCGGTTTTCTACTGCTAGATTAGCATTATTCCATTCTAAAACTTTTTGTTCAGTTATATAATTCGTAATAAGAGAAAACTCATTAAATATTTCCGAATCTTTATCACGTTCTATAAATCCTTTGTTAATCAATAGGTCGATTATCGGTTCAATGTCGTTCCATTCTGGTATTTTCGTCAAACAAGCCCAATCGAAAATGTTCAAATCTTGATAATGAGATGTCCATTGTTCTAGGTAATCAAGACAAGTTTGATAAAATCAGAAGCAATTTTTCTTACATATTCTTTGTCAGCTTCAACTTTTTCTTGTAACTCAGCCACTAAATTTCTAACAGCGTGTGAAAGAAATTGAGTCTTTTGTTTTAAAATTAATTTTTCTTTCAATTGATGTATCTGTTTTGCAACTTTAGGAGCGGAAATATTTTCAGCCTCAATTTTAGGAATAGCTTGATTAAATGTAGCTGCTTGTGCATGGATAAAAAACAGAAATAGTTCAGACTTTGGGTCTTTGAAAAACGTTTGCAAAATATTGGGACACTTATCAACACTCAAAAAATAACCCTGAAGAGGTTTAAACATTTTTAGAACCCGTTCCAGTGCAGGCATAAGCACAAGCCATCTTGTTTTACTATATCCTAATAACTTTTTATATTCAGTATCTACTTCATCACAAAACTTTTTTAAACTTTGCAGCCTAACGGTGTAAATATAAAAAAAAAGAATATATTTCTACAATAATACATTCGACGTCAAATGGAAGGCAATCTGCTGCAGTTTTAATAGCGTTATGAAGTATATGCGCACCACATCCAATGCCAATCAATTTACGATTAAGAATCGAATTTAGTTTACTAAAAACATTATTTATACCACGTCTTTGAGAACCACCGAAGTTACAGTTTGTGTTGTCCCCACAAAAAGTTACTAATTTCTCAGATATCTTATATTCCTGTAAAACATACTAAATATTGCACAATGATTTCCGATGTTTCACAGTGCTGTTCTTGAAGGTCTAATATTTTAACTTGTACACCTGTATACGGCTGAAAGTAGCGGACCAAAATAGGAAATATTTTGATAGATCCGTGATTTGGTGCGTCAGTTGAAATGGAAATACACTTAGCTTCAGTTAAATCCACTTTTAAATCTTCAGTTGCTGTGTGCATAAAAATGTTAGTGATAATTGCTTCCATTTTTCTACGGGCGCATCGGAATTTCGGTTCAAAACATAACCGAATTTAGATGTACAATCATTTGAGCGGAAGCTGTGATTCTCTGCAATGGTGTGATAAGTCCATAAAACTTCTGCTGCGGCAACTTCCATATCTTTCGTGGTTGGCTGATTGCTATTCTTAAAAAAAGTTTAATACCGTTGAACTTGACGCTGCCGCACGGTCCAGTTTTTTATGTTTTTCCGATCTCAAATGTTGTTCAATATCACTGGCGCCATCATGAGACACATTAAATTCTGTTCTGCATTTTTCACATTTTACATCTGTTGGTGTATTTCGTTGTTTTATAAATGGATATTTTGTTTGTAGATTAATATTGAATGTACATTTGCGTTTGGGCATTTTAAAACAGAATCTGCAACCTACTTTACAATATACAATTCACACCCGCTAACACAACTACCAGACGCGAGTTACCAAATACAACTACTGCATAAAATACCCTGAACTGCTGTTTGATCACCCTCTAGTCAGTACTCGTAACAAGTTTTAACTTGTAGGCACTGACAATGCCGCATTGTATGTAGAAAACTATAATAGTACTGATGGTTTCGCTATTGAAAACGGAAGTATTCATTTATTTAATTGCATCCTGAGCAATATGTCGAGGACAACAGGATATCATATTAAAAAGTTGAAAATGCAAGGCATTGTCGCAACGAACTTCCCAATGTAGACTTACTTTAAAACAAATTAAAGAAATTAAAATTATTATGTTGTAAGAATTATAAGTATTCAGATAAAAAATTTTTTTTTTCTATTGAATTAATATATTGTATTTATCATTGACGCAATATGTTAATATTGGAATAATTGGCATGAAATGCCATAAATTGTTCAAATATGTGTCGCATATTGATTTTAAACTTATTTAAAATTTTAATTATCCCTGTGGATTTTCCCGGGGGCTCGGCGTCCCCGTGGCCCGATTTTAACTGACATCAAAACTTAAGCTCTGGACACCGAGCTGAATCGATTGATGTATCACACATTGATGTCCGACCATTAAAAAGGCCTCGGACACACAGACAGACAGACACACAGACAAATAGATTTCATAAACGAACGAAGTTCGTTGAAAAGGGGACTGTCCCGTTGAAAATGGGACGTATGGTCGGTACAGTCATATCATCAATTTTCACATTTGTTATTTTTTCTAAACAATTTCTGAATAGGTCATCAAATGGTTGTAGCAAATCCATATGTTCATATAATTGTGAACAACGTAATAGGTAAGTTTGGGACCAGCGCTTAAACAGTTTTTCAACAAGTATAGACTTGCATGTGTGTCAAGTATTTGTAATCTACTGCACATAAGATTACATACAGGCACTTTCTTTAATAATATTTTTTGCTGCCGAATTTAATACTGGTGCATCTAGTGGTTCAAAATCACAAGCTTGGACAGTCTTAATGCCCAGAATCAATGTATTAATGGATGAAACTATTGAGCTTATATTACTATACCCATTTATAAATACTTCACATTTAGTAGGGTTTTGTTTTAGTCCTTTTTATTTTTTTTTGTAACCTTTTTTCGATAATTACCCTAATCATTAGTATCGGTTCTCTAGTCCCTCTGTCTTTACGAAAACCATATTGGTCTTCGCCTAAATAATTCTCAGTCAAAGCTTCTACTCTATTTTTAATTATTATTGTTAGTATTTTGGAAGCATGAGAAGTTAAACTAACCGTTCTAAAATTCTCACACCTATCAGCTCCTGACTTTTTTGGGATTGGGATAATAATATTTTTTTCGAAATCTATTGGAACCTCACCCGTGTCATATATTAATTTTACTAGTTCATATAATCTATCTAAAGTTTTCTGACTTGCATATTTTATTAATTCTGCGGGAATATCGTCTATCCCTGGCGCTTTGTTTAGTTTAAGATTCCGAACAGCTCTATCAAATTCCTCTCTTAATATTGAGAACCCTATTTCTACATCCTCTTCTTGGTCGTTCTCTAACTCATCCATATTGTCTCCCTTATATAAATCTTCTAAATATCTTTTCCATCTATCTGCTACCTCAACTTTATTTATTAGAAGCTCATTATTCTCATCTCTAATACTATTATATTTTTTCCTATCTTCCCCAAAAAACTTTTTAACTGCCCTGTATGCCCTGTCTGTCTTACCTACTCTCAAATCATCTTGTATTCCTTTACAATTCTCCGTCCATTTATTTCTAGCTTTTCTACACTCATGTACTATCTTATTTCTAACTGTATTATATTTTTGCTTACTTTCACTATCCACTTCTCTGAAAGGTTTAAGCTTTCTTCTATTCTCTATTAAATCTAATATCTCCTTTGTTACCCAGGGTTTTCTCGCTTCTATTTTTTTCTTACCTATAGTCTGTGTTGCTGTATCATGTACAGTCAGTTTTATTTCTTTCCATCTATTTTCTACGTTCCCTCCTACAGCTATCTCTTTGCTCTTATTATCTAATATTTGTTTATATTCCTCTTTTACCCTACTATCATTAAGCTTACCTGGATCCCATCCTTCTCTTTTACCCTATCTCAATTTTTGAATTTTAGTTTACACTTCATTTTAACTAAGTCAGCCCCTGGATAACTACGACAGTTTTTAACTTGGTTTCTAAATCTTTGTTTAACTAAAATATAATCTATTTGGTATCTAGCCCTATCACCTGGCGCTTTCCAGGTATATCTTCTCCTAACATGTTGTTCGAATAGGGTGTTTACAGTTACTAATCTATGTTCCTGGCAAAACTCAACTAATCTTTCTCCTCTATCATTTCTCTGCCATACCCAAATTTTCCTACCATTTTTCCCTCACTACCTTCTCCCACTGACGCATTAAAATCGCCCATAACTATTAAATTCTCATCTCCTTTTACTTTTCTCACTATACTATTTATATCCTCATATACCTTTTCTACTTCCTCATCCTCGTACTGAGTTGTTGGCATGTAAACCTGTACTAAAACAGTGTCTGTGGGTTTTGTACTTAATCTAACCATAATTATTCTATCACTAAATTGTAAGTACTCTTTAACTTTATGCCCTAATCTTTTACCTAACACTATTCCTACCCCTGCCTGTCCATTAGTTGAAGAAGTTGTAATTATTCTATAATTATCTTTCCAAAAGTCATTACTATCTGGCCATCTCACCTCACTAATACCTTTTCCTTTCTCATTTCGACTAATAAATTCGTTAACTTATCTACTCTAAGTAATGACCTTAAATTCCAAGTCCCTATCACTAAATCGAACTGTTGTTTTATATTCTTACGATGACGAGCCCCAAGTACCCCCTCCCGGAGATCCGAATGAGGGAGTATTTTACCACCAGACAAGAATTTTACTTGTGAGCTCTCCATCATATGTATTTCGTGTTTTAGGCCATGCACACCTGGGAAATATTGTGGTAGGCTCCCATATCTTTCCACAACGCAGTTTTTAAAAATTTTAGCAGAAAGCCGTATCCGTCACGGCCAATCCCCAACAAGCTTGTAAATTATTGAGGATCGCCCGAGACCAACCGACCCTCCTCCAATATCTTTTAGCCAGCAAGGCTGCTGCCCCTTGCGGCGCCTTTTAATCGCCTTTTACGATAAGCAGGCTTACTATAGTAGTATTCTTTATCCCCTACTATAGGGATGTTGCGTTTGTAGATTTAGAAAAAGCATTTGATAGGGTTAATTGGATTGTTATGTTCAGGGTTTTGCAAAAAATAGGAATCTCTCATAGGGATAGAAAAATTATTTACAGTCTATATAAAACCAAAGTGTAGTAATTAGATTTGATGAAATAGAAAAGGAAGCTAAGATTAGAAATGGTGTTAGACAGGGTTGTATACTGTCTCCCTCGATTTTTAATGTTTATATTGAGGAAGCTTTAAACTTAGCTAGAGAGAGAAAAGAGATAGGTATTAGTGTACAGGGACAGAAAGTAGACATGTTACGTTTTGCAGATGATATAGCCATTATGGCAGAGTCTAGAAATGAGTTAGGAGAGTTTTTAAATATTTTAGATGAGATACTACAGAGTAACTATAGTATGAGAATTAACTCAGTAAAGACAAAGATAATGACAAGTGAGTTACAGCCTAGTTCTAAACCAAAATTAAAAATAGGTAATACCGAGTTAGAGGAGGTAGATGAATTTTGCTATTTAGGTAGTATAATTACAAAGGATGGACGTAGCAGAAGGGATATAGTAGCTAGAATAGCTCAAGCTAGAAAAATGTTTTTAAAAAAGAAAAACTTACTAATAGCTAATAGTATTAGTTTAGATAATAAAAAGTTTTTAAAGTCGATGCGTATGGAGCGTTCTACTATACGGTAGTGAGACTTGGACAATTAAAGAAGTAGATAAGAAAAAGATAGAAGCTTTTGAAACTTGGTGTTATAGGAGAATGTTAAAGATTAGCTGGACAGATAGAGTAACAAATGAGGAAGTTTATAGAAAGATAGGTGAGGAACCCTGTATGTGGAAACAATTGAAAGTCAGGAGAGATAGAATGATAGGGCACCAGTTAGGACATGAGGGACTATTTAGTAAAGTCTTAGATTATAGACTACCAAATAAAAATAGAGTAGGAAGGCCTAGACAAAGCTATATTAGTCAAATTATTAGAGATTTAGGTTGTGAAGGGTATGCAGACCTTTTTAGACTAGCTCAGAATAGACAAGAATTTAGAGCTGCGTCAAACCGACTTTAAGTAAGTTCGAAAACAAAACAAAAAAAAATAAAAATCAGGTAACTAAATGTCACCATGACATAACTCACAATTAGTTAGCGGTCTGGCATGTTGGTAGCGTTTCGTTGCTTAAGCCTTACCATAACATATAATTTAATAAACCTCACCATGACATAACTCACAATTAGGTAGCGGTCTGGCATGTTGGCAGCGATTCGTTGCTTAAGCCTTACCATAACGTATAATTTAACACTTTTCTTTTTGAAGCGGATAACCAGGTTTTATTTCATTTCCTTATAAATGGTAATCATGTAAACATGTTAGAGTTCTTTAACAACCATCAGGTTGCTAATATCTATGTAGAACCAGGTGGATAGGAAAAAGATAGAAGGATATAGGAAGACCTAGACCAAACTATATTAGTCAAATTATTAGAAATTTAGGTTGTGAAGGGCATGTAGAGCTTTTTAGATTAGCACAGAATGGAAAAGAAGTTAGAGCTGCGTCAAACCGACCTTAAGTAAGGTCGAAAACAAAATAAATAAATAATGTTTTAGTCCACTTATTTTTGAAAATTCGATTATCTTTGTTATATCGTCTAGAACTGTATTTATTTTTCTGCCAATTGTGCCGTCATCTAGGTACCATATGTTAAGGTCAGATTTCAAAGAAAGTGTTAAGGTCATTATTATTATTATTAATTTTTAATTTGTGCTTAACTAAATCCATTTTTCCTGATATCTGGAAATCATCTCGTGTGCAACCAATTTTCAAAAATGGCGATAAATGCATTATTCAAAACTACCGTCCAATTTCTATTATTTCTAACGTCGGAAAAGTCTTTGAGATAATTATTTTTGTATCACTATTTCCTCAAGTTTCACAACTTTTGCCCGAATACCAACATGGTTTTATAAAGCGGCGATCTACAGTAACTAACCTTTGTTTTGTTACACAGTTCATATCGAATGTTTGAATGCTCGATCCCACTATGATGTTATCTATTTCAACTTCACTAAAGCTTTTGATATCCTTAACCACAAACTACATCAGTTTAATTTCTCTGATAACTTGCTAACATTCTTTAAGTCTTATTTGACAAAACGCTTATTATTCGTTGAGTTTAATGGCATACAGTCCAAACATCTTACCCTAACCAGTGGAGTACCCCAGGGA
Source organism: Platerodrilus igneus (assembly GCA_036346225.1). Taxonomy (NCBI): domain Eukaryota; kingdom Metazoa; phylum Arthropoda; class Insecta; order Coleoptera; family Lycidae; genus Platerodrilus; species Platerodrilus igneus. Next base: position 8,253,993 of record JARFIW010000012.1, on the reverse strand, counting down.
TCTGTACTAGGCCCTCTTTTATTTCTGCTATATATAAATGACATCACTCAAATATTTTCTAATAATAAACTTCTTTTTGCTGATGATTTAAAAATCTTTACTAAAATTAACTCTACTGCCGACTGTGAATCACTACAAACTGATATTACCCAATTACTCCCATGGTGTGATTCAAATAAATTATGTCTTAATTTTGATAAATGCATTGTTTTGTCCTATAATAATAATGCTACCCCAATACTCTTTGATTATTACCTAGGCAAAAGTCCGGTCTCTCGTGCATCTACTATTAATGACTTGGGTATTACATTTGATGAAACTCTCTCCTTTAATTGTCGTATAAATAACATTGTCAAACGCTCTCTGCAGATTCTAGGTTTCGTAATGCATAGTACATCACAATTTACTGATCTGGATTGTCTCAAAACCCTATACTTCTCTTTAATTCTCAGCACTCTCGAATACGGTTCTCAGATCTGGACACCTTTTTATCACAATAGCAGCACTAGAATCGAGAAAATTCAACGTAAATTCCTAAAATTCTTATACCGTAAAAAACATCATTTGTACCCACTGAATGGTTATCCTTTTTTAGACCTAACCACTGAATTTAATGTTCCTTCTTTACATCAACGGAGGGTATTATTGGATATTATTCAGTTTTACAAACTTTTAAATTATTTAATTGATAACCCTGTTAGCCTATCTCTTATTAACCTACACGCACCATCGAGGCCCAGTAGAAACTGCTCCATTTTTTACCCCAATTTTGCACACATTAACTCTTATAAAAACTCTTCTATTTATAAATGTCCAGCTCCTTCAATAATTATTCTGCCCAACTTAGATCTCTCACTTCTTCCCTCATATTTCCGACTAGCCATCTTAGATGCTCTCTACTAACAACATCACTGCTTTCTCATTTTTCTTTCTTCTACTATGCTAATAATACCATTATCCATTCCTCCTCGTTTTTATTAATTTTTTTAATTTGTATTTATATTGTTTTATTATTGTAATATTTTATTTCTGTGACTTCATAATTGGATCTTGTTATCTGTGTGAGTCGTTATAATAAATAAATAAATATTAAAGATAAACTAAATAACAAGGGTCCTAACGGATCTCGCTCTTGTACGTCACATTCAGATTTTATAAATTTATCTATCGCCAAATATTAGACTTGAATGGTTTCTATAAGATTGCCATATAAATGGATAAAAACTTGGTATCGCCTGATGTGCAATAGATAGCATGCAATCTCACTGTAAGGTGTTGAAGGCATTGGCGAAATCAAACTTCACAATCACTTGAGCTTCTTTGTTAATATCCAAAAAAGTGCACTTCGCATGTACAGCAGCTTCTGCTCCACCTTTAATACCAAAACCAAGTTGCATTGGTTTTAGTTTGATACTTGAAGCTTCACGGATCATAGTACACGCAACCTTAGCAGCAATACGTTGCAATGTATTACCACATGCAATGGGTCGTATTCCTCCGTTTTTTTTAATAAGGCAGTTAATGAGACGCCATAGAATATTGGTAAGATTGAATTTTGGTAATTTACTTTCTAAAACTTTGTCGATGAATTTTGCTACTGATTCTAAAAGGGTTGTTGCCACTGCACCATTAGAAATTGCTAACACGCAATAAGATGTCCTAGTCTAACTTCTTGGAAAACTATTAATTGCTATTAATGGCTACATCGATACGTTCCGATCATTCTATCCCAATAAAAAAAGATGCTTATACATTTTGATCTTACACGAATAAAGCTAGACTCAAAAATATAGGATGGAGTTTGGATTATTTTATTGTTTTCAAATGCTTATTAGATAATTTGTGATAACGAAATTTACTGTGAAGTCCTTGGATCTGATCACTGTCCTATTTCGTATTCTTAAATATTTAAGTTAAACATATGGTATACTGTATAAATATTTAATTGTTAACTTTTAGATTAAATATAAACGTTAAATTATTTGTTAAAAATAATGATATTGTATTTAAAAATTCCTGGAATTCAAAAGTTTTATGCCTATAAACAAAGGAAGACCAATGTAGATTATGGTTACATGATCTAAAATGTAGTCTTTAAGTATTCGAGTTCTTTAGATTTATACAAGTCGAACAGAAATAATGAAAAACGGAGGTCACAATGGCCTGAATTTTTATGTCTAGTCATTGTATATATGAGTGATGTGCATTATAGCAACACTGTAAAAGAATTTCTAGATGGGTTCTACAGCATTTACAGTACTTAGGATTGCTGTAAAATGGCTGTAGAATACAGGATTGCAATAATTATGACCTTAGACGAAACAGTTTCCTTTTTACGTGTATAGTAAACGTTGTAACATTCCCTTAGAAATGTTAAAACCAGTCCTAATTTTAATTCATCCCGTGCTGAGGGATTCCCCAAAAGTAGTTCCGTGATTAATATTTTTTTTATCCCACCTTTTCCTTCCAATAGGCAACAAATACCAAGATGCTCCTGCACTTTTAAACAATGCGAACAAGTATGCAAGTACACTGAGCGATAAGAACCGTATTATGTCTCAAGAATATCATTCCAGTAAGACGTAAGTGGATGGCCGTTTGAAGAAAGTGTATTTGTGGGACATAGTGCTTGCACCCCCAGGGTGATATTATGTACCTTTCGACAATAGGTGACATTGGGTTAAAGAAATGAGCTGCACCTATATTGATTTGAATTGCTCAATGGATAAATGCGTTGATTTCGAGGTGAATTTTATGTTACAAAATTTATCGTTTCCTTTTGTGTAATGAGTATTTAAGAATCTCTCGCCCTCAACCGTAGTGTATTATTTATTTTATAAATAATATTCATTGGTAAAGTAAGCAGTTATTCACCTCTGAAAAATTTTTACTATGATAATTCTACTAGAAAATATTTTAAATTCTTTCAAATTTAATTAGTTGTGAAAATTACAATAATTAGTTTGCTGTTATGTATGTTCGGGAACCATTTATTTATTATCCAAAGTAATATTTAATATAGGTAAGCTACTGCGTTTGAATCAAGTATATCAAGCGGATTTTCAAAATCATTGTTTTAGAGACATCGCAAATATTTAAGTGATTCATAATATTGTAGCATTCCCATATCACACCTATATATTTTCTTAAATAGGGGTGTCATTTCCAGGACCTCACAAAAAGACGCCTAGATAGATACGAATCTTGTATAGGGCTATAAAAACATCGAAGCAATAAAAAACTTGGGTTTTAGAAAAAATGCACTATAACTAGAACAACAATGGATGCTGTTTGAAATTATCCTAACAGTAGACAGTATGTTAGTTCCGTTCATAGATAAAGAGGGTTCCGTTACGTTGCTGTAAACTTGGTAGCAAAACTAACAAAATCTCACATTCACGTGGATTTCCCAATAAGGGAGTAACTACAGCACTGTCTAGACGGTGCTGTTTCCATATCTGCACTGTCTAGTCAGCCTTGAAAAGTTATATGCACTGTCTAGTCTGAGAATAATTGCAACATGGATTTGTGTTATTTGTGAAATTAACATTTTAAAAATTGTGAATGTTGCCTTTATTGGTTACATTTTACATGTGCGTAATATACACTGCATTTAGATGTTTCATTTTTATAATAAATTATTTTACATTTTGCAGCTTAAATTTGTTACAGTAATTATAAAAATTATAAATCTCATAAAATCCATACGTGCAAATCTAACATGTACTTGTATTTCAAACAGGAGGTACCCTGTATAGACAGTGCAGACTAGGTAGCACAAATATTTTTTTAACAGCACTTGACTGGACAGTGCAGATAATATTTGAAGCACTGTCTACACAGTGCACTAGTCACTCCCAATAAAATATATGTACATTTAGTATTGTAAAAAATAATTATATACAGACAAAAATAAAGCAACGGCAACATGTTAGTGTTATAGCTGTTTTACGCACAACAGTTTATTGATCATTTGCTTGAACTTAAAAAATAAGTAGAAAATTGCCAATAATCTTGATAATCTGGAATTGTTTTACATGCTCGAATCTACCAATTTTTTTCTGGTTATCTCAGAAACAGCACCGGTTTTCAATATATACCTTCTACCTAGATACCTTCTACGGATTGTTGATGTGATTTATATTAATTTAAGTCAGCAAAAATTATTACCCAAGTAATTCATAAGCACACCAAACGATAAATCTTTAATCTCTTAATTATTATAGAAATAAACAAGTTAGTAAACATCCTCATCATCATCATTAGGTCTTCAATTCTAGAACTGGTTGGACGCGTATCCTCATTGTTTCCTAGTCTGAACCAACCTACACATTTCCCTGAAATTTGCACAGTCTGCATTTATCACTATTTGTGTGCGAAAGTCTGATCTCGGTCAACCTCTACCTCTTTTTTCCTATCTCTGCTTATAGTATATCCCGTACTATTCCTCAGAAATGCCTTAGAACGTATCCTGTCCTTTTGTTTCTCCTATTTTTTTTTCACAGATATCTTTATTCCCCTACTATTGCTACAACAAGTTTGTTAATAACTTTGTCTGTCCATGCTACCATCCTCATACATCTGAAGCACAACATTTCAGAAGGCTTCTATCTCTTTCTGTCTGCTTTCCTACTGCCCCTATTTCATAAATATATTGTGCTGTGCTCCACATTATGCTTTGAATAGCTTTCTTCTTGTATCTATGTTCGTTGTCTTTGAACATAGCTGCTGTTCTTTCTTGTTTAATGCAGTTCCGTCACCTTCTTTTGTTTTACAGTTGTATACCCTATTTCTCCAATATTGTGGTATATGAAGAGAGGTACGCAGTCTTTGGCTGCCAAGTGCCCCCAGCACCTAAACCTTTGTCGAATTAATAGTTTTTCCAATTTATCTTTTCGAACAATTAACATTAGTTGAAAATATTTCACAACCAACACCTGTAGTTGGTTATAATTATCTTCAGATTTAAGAGCACTTATTTTTTCGTCATTGGGTTTTACATCTTGAAACTGGTCGGATTTGTACCTCAGCTTATTTATGTTCTGAGCTAGCCTACACCGTTCCCTTCAATTCTCCCAACAGCCTATATACAGGTCGATTCCCTTCCATTATTTTCTAATTATATGCCCTATTTCACCGAGATTCAATGGTATCAAATCAAATCAAATCACTTTATTGGTTTTATACCAAAAGGGATAGAATTCAGCACTGCTGATTTTAGATTCCACCCTTAAATATAAAATACAAAATATACGATTATATACATAATACAATAAACATCTAGGATAGTCTAAGACAGTCGCTGCTCCCTTATTAATACATCATAAAATTTTAGCCTAAATATATTTTTATTATTAGTCTCGTCAAATAGTGTTCTATATTTGTTTATTAAAACAGGTGCTACATAAGCATAACATGATTCAAATTTCTTTGTTGAGTGTTGCGGAATACTGAAATCATTTGTATTTCGTAGGTTAATACTATGCTGAGTAGCTCTGATTTGTATAGCTTCTAACAGGTAGTTTGGTCTACATTTGGTTAATATAGCATATATGTACACAGCGAAAAGGAGTTCTGCACGTTTATCATATTTAAGTATACTCTTAGAATTATAGTATGGTGTTATATGTTGCTTACGTTCAATATTATATGAATATCTAAAACATACATTCTGAAGTACTTGTATTCTTTGCCTTAAGTAGCCTGCCAAAAATTTATAGTAAACTACACTACAGTAATCTATATGACACAACACAACACTATTACATAAGTTCCATTTAATGTTTGAGCTTAACAGAAATTTGTATCTGTAAAGGGTCCGCATTTTACTATAACACAAACCTATTCTTTTGTTGATATGTTTTTCAAACGTAAGATGCTTGTCGAGAGAAAGGCCTAAATATTTAACACAGTCAGCAAATGTCACTACCTTATTGTTTATTTTGATATCTAGAGATCTTTGCACTTCAGATTTAACATGGTTTACCTGTGAACCAACGAGTAATGCAAGTGTTTTGTTAGCATTAAGGATAAGACCATTGTCGTGTACCCATTTATCCACTACAACAAGATTTTCATTCAGTTTTACTATTGCATCATCGACAAGTGAAACATTACTAGAAACATAAAGTAGGATATCATCTGCATACATATGATATTTGCATTCTGGTGATAGTATTTCTGGAAAATCTGACGTAAAAATAGCAAAGAGTAGAGGGCCCAAGATACTACCCTGTGGAACACCTCGTGAAACACAGCGGAACTGGGACTGTTGTCCATGTAGTTTAACTGATTGCTGTCTGTTACTCAAATAGTCTTTAAACCATTCTGTTGCAATATTATCGCACCCATAGAAACGAAGCTTAGCAACAAGCAGGTTATGATTGATTAAGTCAAACGCCTTACTGAAGTCTAGAAATAATAGATAAACAATATTTGATGCATCAATTGAGCATGTAAGATCATTAACAACCTTACTTAGTGCAGTTGCTGTGCTATAGCCAGTGCGAAATCCAGATTGGAATGTGGGTAACAAGTTCCATTTGGATATGTGTTCAATTAGTTGTGTGTAAACTATGTGTTCCATAACCTTTGACATTATAGGCAATATACTAATTGGGCGTAAATCAGCATATGTAGTAGCCAGAGGTTTTTTTAGCAATTGGAGTGATAGTCGAATATTTCCAAGCTATAGGGGAATTTGCCTGATTCTAGTGATACATTTATAATATGCGTTAAAACATTAATAATGAATGGCATTACCAACACTAGTATTTTCTTATTAATGCCATCAAATCCTTGAGCATTAGACCTGATCTTCATGATCGATTTCTCTACCACATTTACATTTACTGGTTGTAGAATGAATGGCCCATTTATAGCTTTGTGAATGTTTTGATTGTAAAAGTTCATTTGATGACTTGGTATTGATCGATCTGGGATGGATTCAATAAAAATTCGTTGACTTCATCAGGATTTTGAATTTCATTTGAAATTTGGGTTTTCGTTTTGAATGTATTTGACATCTATCAAAAATATTCCATAGCTGCTTAGGATTGTTAATATTATTCCTGCATTGATATTCAAGATATGCTTTTTTTCATTCCTTACTGCTGTTGTGATAATGTTTTTTAGGTCTTTATAAAAGCGAAGCTTAGTATTGTTCTTAGTCTTAATATACTTGCTATATTCCAAATGCCGTAGACGTATCATCAGTCTGATGGTGGGCGTTATATATGGTGGCGTTTTCTTTTTATATAAGCTGTACGTATTGGAGCATGTTCATTAAATAATAATGTTATTGCATTATTAAGATAATTCACTTTATCATTGAGGTCTGGTAATGATCTTATTAAATCCCATTGAATGTGACTAGCATCATAATTAAAGTTATTCATATTAAAGTTCTTAAAACATCTGTATGTGAAGCAGTATGGCTCATGTTTGCGTACATTTACATCAAATGTACAAAGTACTGCTCTGTGATCAGTCATGTGATAGAGATCGATAGTTTCACATGATATCATATTGATTTGAGGACTGGCACATACTATATCGATTAATGTTGATGTAGTTTCAGTAATTCGTGTTGGATCCTTCACATGTTGTGTAAGATTGAAAATGTTCAACAGTGAACTTAATTTTTTACACCTTGTGTCATGTTGAATGAAGTCAAGATTTACATCCCCAATAAGGATGATATCATCATATGTTGTACAAACATGTGAAAGAACCAGTTCAAGATCATTTAAACATTCCAATGATGTACTCGTGGTCTATAAATAAGTCCTGCTGCAATGTTATGTTTGTTGGTTTTAATGCTAATCCATAATTGTTCTAACTGAGAATGTTCAACATAATTTATATCCAACATTTTATGCGCCAGACTGCTGGCAATATACCAGCATAATCCCCACCTATAGTTGGGCGATCATTTCTTATCAAATTGTAACCTGCAATGCTAATCAATGCAGATGGAAAGTTACTTGAGAGCCATGTTTCTGCAACCCCAATTAGATCACAATCATTTAATGAAATAAAAGATACAAAATCATCGAAACAGGAATTGATGGAACGAATATTTATAAGACATAACCGCAATGGCTGGATTATTTGCTGATTTTTTTAGGTCATGTGAGATATTGTAAACAGTTTTTTTGATGTAGTTGCTATATAGGAGTATAGTATTCTATCTTTGCAGCTTCTCTTTTGTATGCTTGTATATAACAGGGACATTCTTTGTGTACAGCAGGATGCCTGTTATCAATATCCATGTTCAACTTTTCCTTTGCATATGTACAGTTTGAGCATTTGTTAACATCAGAGCTGCAGTTTTTATAGTTGTGTTTTCCAGCACACAACGAACATGTTATTTCCGACTTACAATCCTGAGCATGATGATTGAACTTGAGGCAATTGAAGCACTGAGTTACGTTGATATGATTGTATATGATACCCATTGACCAACCAATTGCAGCTGTTTTCATATTTATTAGATGGTTATGTGTTTTTCGATCAGCTTCCAAAATGATTGTTGACTTTCTCATCTTTTTATTTTCAATTACTTTTAAAACTTTAATATGGAAGCTGTTTTCTTCAGAATGTATTTTATTTTGTTTGATTATTTTTTCTAGGATTTGAGTGTGATCCATTCCATCTACATCGTCATGTTTAACGTTAACTATTCGTACTTTTGGTTTTTAGATTAGGGCTTCTACATTATATCTTTTACCTAACTTTTCTGCAATCTTATTTTGTAGCATATCACGATCCATTTCAGTTCTGCACCCAATGACAATTTTGCCTTTTGATGCCTCAAGTACTTTAGATACATTAATCCCCATTTCAACAGGGTTGATTGCATCTTTAATTTCAGATTTAGTATCCTTACTTTGCTGAATGTTTACTGGTTTTACCACAAGTATTGGATCAGATTTAGTTATGCTAGCATACGTTTTCATGGGTTCATTGGTCATATTAAGTTGATGGGTAGTGAGTTTTTTGGAAGCCATCTCCATGAATTCAGTTTTAAAACTTTCAAACATTGTACTGAGATTTTTCAATATTTCTTGATTGCTTAATTGGATAATGTTTTGTATGTAATTGTCATCATTACTAACACTAGACAAGCATTCTTTGCAGTGGAATAGAAGCACCCTCTTTTTGAGTTCAAGGCATCGAACTTCAGAAGAGGTAATATTACTGCATACATCACAAAATAGCTTTTTACATTTATCACAGGTAAAAACTTTATTACTTACTTTACACAAAGTACAGCTCAACATTTTCAATCTCCCTGTACATTCAATAATGTGAAGGGGGTTAAGCAGCCAGTGGCTGCCAAGGATCTCCAAGACTTAGACATTTGCCGTATTAATAGTTTTCAAGTAAATCCTTTCGCACAATTAACATTAGTTGAAAGTATTGCAAAACCAATATCTGTAGTTGTTTATAATAATCACCATTTTTAAGTACAGTTATTATTGTTGTCATTAGTTTTCCATCTTGCAACTGGTTGGAAACGTACCTCCATTGATTTCTATTCTGAGATAGCCTACACATTTCCTTGAAATTCTCACAACCTACATCTTTCACTATTTGTGTGCAGTAGTCTAACCCAGGTCTACCTCTACTTCTCTTTTTTCCTATCTCTGCTTCTAATATATTCCCTCATGTCTTAGTATGTGGCCTATCATCCTATCTCTCCTGTATTATACTGTTCTCCACATAGTTCTTTCTTCCCCTACCATTTCTAGTACCTCTTTGTTCTTAACTTTGTCTGTCCATGGTATCTTCATCATACGTCTGTAGCACCACATTTCAAAGGCACCTTTTTCTTGTCTGCTTCTCCTACTGTCCAGGCTTCACATCCATACAGTGCTGTGTTCCACACATATGTTTCAAACAATATTTTCCTTGTTTCTATGTTTGTGGTCTTTGAGCACAGTAGTTGCTTTTTCTTGTTAAATCTTTGTTTGTATCTTTTGTGCTTTTCTCATCTTGCATTATTTGACTTCCTAGGTAGCAAAAATTTGTAACCTCTTGTATGTTTTCGTTACCTATTTGTATTCTTGTTTTTGATATATTTTCCCCTCTTTTACATACTAGAACTTTGGTTCAATTTTTGTTAATTTTCATACCATATCTCTCCGTTAGAACTGTTTCCATTTCATTAAGAGCAGCTTGTTTGTAACTCTTCTTTGCTAGATGCTAATACCGCTATATCATCTGCAAATCTAAGCATATCAATCTTTTGTTCCTGCATATAAATTCCAAATGTCTTCCTGCATTTGACAGTAGTAATTGCCGCTTCTATGTACAAGTTAAAAATTAATGGGGAAATTAACACATCCCTGTCTCACCTCTTTCCTAATATTTACTTCTCTACTTTCTTGCTCTAATTCTATTACCGCCGTTTGCTCTTTGTATAAGCAATGTACTATCGTCTATCCCTAAAACTCATTTCATTCTTTTTGAGTATTTCGAACATTTTTTTCCATTTTACATTGTCGAATGCTTTTTCCAGATCTACAAACTCTATACATACGCTTTCCCCCTTTTCTATTGTTTTTTCCATTATCACCCTCAGAGCTAAAATCGCCTACAGTGTTCCCCTGTTTCGCCTAAACCCAAATTGATCTTTTCCCAGTATTTCTTCAGCTCGTTTTTCCATTCGTCTTTGTACAATTCTAGTTAATATTTTTGAATCGTATTCCTGCCATCTAGCTACTTTCTCTACATTTTCTATAATGACGTTTCCTCCGCGTCTCATATTTTTGCTATATGGTTTTATATCCCTAAAATTTATTCTAATTAATTTGTGTGCTTCATCTGTCTTCCCTATTTCCATCTTAGTTTTTACCTCGTTGCACTTTTTATCAATTTATTGTTCTTTAGCTTTCCTGCATTTGCGAATAATTTCCCATTTTATGGCTTTGTGTCTCTGTTTTCCTGTTTTGTCTGATCTTATAGGTTGGTAATTCAGCTCAACTGTTAGAGTTACTAGAAAATAGCTAGAAAATTCATGAAAAATTAGAACATGTTCTAAGTCAGCTTAAATTGGTGAGCACAAAGTTTTTGAAATTGATCTATAAATTGTTGGGTATAGAACACACTTTTGAGCAGACTTGCTGCCCAAGGATAACAAGTTCTATAATGAATTGTTGCGTGTAGTACTGCTATTAGATTCTTCGAAACTATTCTTAAAGTTACACCAACTACGACTACAGAATCAATAAGAAAGTACATTCAAAACATTATACGTGTTTAACGACCACTTGGAATAATTAATCAAAAACTAGGTTTGATGATGTTCCAGAGTGTTTTTAATTGAAATTTACAAATGCTTACAGGTTACAATATCAATTAAATAAATGTTTTGGAACATTTAGGTATAGCGGAAATTATGAGAGGATTCATTCATGTCATAAGTTGCTGAATAAAAAAACCGACTTACTTTCTAATCCTATGCATTAAGTATACACACATCCTTTAAAAGTATATCGGTTTTTTAATTCAGAAACCTATGATGTGAATACATTTTCTCATGATTTCGACTATATTTAACAAGTGCTAAGTACTGTTTAATACAACCAACACAGCAATACATCGACAAGTATGACCAAATCCATGGGAAGTGTAGGTGCTTTGATGTTGTTGTTATTGCAGTATAATGTTCAATGCCGAAATCACTTCGTAACTGCTACGTTTTAAATTGATATTGTCAGGTTCATGAAACTGTTACAAAGTAGGCTCAAATTTACTGATCCTAAATCACTTTAAAGTACACAAAAGTAGAAATGATACTAATTTCGATTTAAATTAATGTTGTAAATGATACAGAAATATTACTACATGCCAAGAGTACTTGCAAAATATAGAAATAAGTAGATGTATCAAGTGTAGCTTATGATACGTTATTGGATCCACAGATTATGTGACAAACAAACACATTTTTCAAATCGAATAAATTTTATTACTCGTTTTATTAAGTAAACAGATAAAATCGGTTACTTGAGGAAATCATCCGAACTTTACACATTAATACTGTTAAGGGGGTGAATAAGGATCCGCATATGATTGCCTAAGGTAACTTTAGAGCTATGGAGATTTAGCAATTTGATATTTGGGAAATTAGATATTTTAACTTTTAATCATCTAGAGTATTTTCTGTTTCAGGTATTTGGAGAAAATAATTTGACAGATTACATTTGTTATTGTTTTGGGTTGCTGGATATTAAATTTTCAATGTTTGTTATTATACTATGCTATGAGTATCCATAGAGTAACTTTCATAGATTGAAGGATGATACTATCTTTATCCATCAATATGTAAAGTGTACTGGGAGGGGGCAAAATGCAATCATAAATTTTACAGATTTCTAGATATTTTCCGGCACGCAACTGTCAGGTTGACAGCTATCAGTGTTTAGAAAGTTAAACCAGCTTATAAACAAAATGGCTCCTACTGTTTAAACGTTTTTGTGTTTATATTTAACGTTTATGTTAATTTTTTCGTTTATGTCTATGTTATTGTTTTGTTTATGTATATGTTATTCTTTAGTGTAGTTTGTTGTGTTGAACTAAATAACAGCGCCATAACATTTTCGCTAGAAAAATGTATTTAAATTTAACTGCAAGTTGTTATATTATTGACCATTAAGAATTTTATATGAACTAACAACGTATTATTATTATAGTTGATTTGGTAAGTATATATTATTATTGTAACCCTTTACTAAATTTGGAATTTTTGGTGAACGGTTAGACACCTAACCATATAATGTTATTCATTCTATCTATTGCTTGTTTTTAAATATAAATTTGTCAAATATGCTATAATTTTTAAAATATGTATGTCTTTACAGATTAATTTTATATAATGGTTTTCTGTTTGGTGTGTGGAAATTCTGACACAGAAGTCGAGCGCATGCATAATTTTCCTCAAAATCTCGAAAAGTGAGTGTTTTCGTATTTAAATCGCTATATATAAGTAGTTGAATTCTTTTGTAGATCGAAATTGTGGCTGAAAGCAGTAGGCATGTACTATAATGGGGACTATTACACACCTCTTTTATTTGTAGCCAACACTTCATAAATCCTTTATTATATATGCAATAACTATGGACTTCTCTACTTAGGACGTTAATCTTCCTATCCTTGCAATACTATAAAACTGTGACAAATAATCTCTAGTTAATAATGTTGCCGCTAGGGAAAAGGAGGGTCGATTTTCTATTATGTCTTATGGCGTATTATTATTCAAATCGCATTTTTATAAAATTGTGGGGTCTAATTAGACTAAGATCATCATATTTGGTGCTTATAGCTGTGATAGTCAATTGCATTTAAAACGTGCGGCCTATAACTTATTTATATATATATATATAAAATATGAAGTGTTGTTTTGTCCCTTGGTGCAAATCCGGATATAAATCATTCAAACGCATAAGGAGAAGTATTTATTCTGCTCCCAAGGTATTTTTGGCGTTTAGTATGCTATTGAGATTCTAAATACATGTCTTTGTAGGTTGTGGAAACATTAGAAAAGCGGAGACAAGCTATTCCTCGAAGTGACAAGGTTCTTTCTTATTTGTGTACATATTAATGTATAATGAAATTTATTTTTATGTGTATTGGATGGTAAGAATTCTAATTTAAGTATCTACCTGAGCATATATGTTTCTAATACAATTCTTGTTATAATAATACATTTTTATTTCTAATTAAAAGTGTGTATAAAAAAAAGTTAGATATACTGTTGTTTTATTTTGTTTAATATAATACATTTTTGCTTCGATAAAATCACTATTTTATCCCCAAAAAGATGGTCCGATTTTTGTGTGCTCAATGATACATGTACTTCATCCTTTTGGACCATCAGAGATACTAAAAGTCTTAAAAGTTCTAATTTTTATAGTATAAGACTTAACTACATAAATTAACAATAACTTTAAATTGATCTCCTGAAAACTAGTGTTACCAGATATAAAACATTCTTTCTCCGTATGAACGACATCTCCTATTGTTTTATAGCCGCTTGTATTTGTATCATAAAATGATTTAAAAGAGCTTTGAGTAAATATTATTTATGAATGATTACATTGCCCAGCATGCTATTTTGATTCTTTAATAATTTGAAATTCTTATAGGAATACGGGAGTATTAAATTGGTAATTGTTAAGAATTTGTGTATATTTCCACTTCCAATGACTGCAATTTTGAATAAAATCCGAATTTATAATTATTTATGAGAAAAATAGCGAATGCTCCATAAGACTGCATGTAAAAATCGCCCTCCATTTCCCTAGCGGCAAGTCGCGAACTACGAATACAGGGCTAAAATATGCACAGGTTTCTGGTCGAGATTAATGTCCTATGTAGAGATGTCCATAGCAATAACAAAATCTGTCTGTCGTATTGATATTCCTTGGTTCTGTACTCGACGCAATCGTTCACATCAACATGCAAAGAAAAATTCCACAGCGCTAGCACGTAAATTAAAAAAATTCCAAAATTTGCGATTTAAACATTGATTCATTTCTGTGTAGAAACTGTGCTCTTTTATTAGTTATCTATGACGCTAAAGCTAAAATACATTAAGAAACGTAAGGGAGTGACCAACTGTGTATAAGCATGTAATTTATATTATAAAATGTAGAATTTTATTATATCATTCGCTATGTTTTGCAAATTGTGTCTTTTAAAAAATCGCTTTGCATTAAAATATACAATGAAGACCACGTAGAATTATTTTTTATTAAGTTTGTTCAACGCTAAGAGTTTATCATTTGTAGTGTTAAAATTGACTGAGTATAGTTGAAAGCAACAAATTGTTGAAACGTTAGATACAACTCGAGACCAAATCACCATATGTAAAATTTTAATAATTAATATAAAAGGGAAATTAAAATATTATATTGCATGGTGATTTGATTAGAGTTGTATTTAAAGTTTTAAATAAATTACAGTATTTAAAATTTCCGCCAAATTCCGCGCCTAATAATTTGAATTAAAGCGTTTCCCGCCATTTCCTCCCACCGACATTTGTGGCGCCCCCTCAGTACACTTTGAAACTGTGCAAGAAAGATGAAAGTATATAAAAATTGCTATCTCTGTCTCTCTCGCAACGGATAAAAAATTAGCATCATAGATTAATAAGAAGAAGATAGGAAACGAAGCGACCGTATTTTTTTAGCGGTATCTGTCGTCTCAAATGTTAACTAAAGCGGTATTACAGAATGACTTGCTTACCGATGGCGTGCTTATTATAATACCTATTTATAACCTAAAATCATAAGTTTTCCTAAAATTATATTTTGTTTCCGTTCTTCTTAAAGTGTTTGCGTTTATTCAAGCTCCACTTAATTGAATATTTATTAGAATCAACTTTAATTTAAATGTGAAAATGAGTCGCGGTGCATATTGTATTGGTAACTTCTGTTACAATAATAAATTTGAAAATCCAGATATAGCGTTTTTTAATTTTCCTAAAGACCGTATGATGTAAGTGGAATCCTTTAAACTTGAAAAATTATATAATTTAATTTGTACTTTCATTATAGCGCTATGCAATGGATTGAGTTAATGGACAGAAATGACTTGATAATTAATAATAAATATTTGACTGGTCACTACCAGGTGTGCAGTAAGCATTTCTCCTGGAATCAATTTAAAAAAACCTACCCTAGAATTATTCTTAAACCAGGAGCTGTGCCATTTAACTACAATAATATTACAGAGATTAGAAATCTAATTAGTAGTGAACATAATTATTGCAGAAAGTTATCAACAAATGGAATTGATCTTTTACCAACAGGTAAGTTCAGCTTCATGCATGCCTATTGTTTTGTATGAATTTTCCGTTTATATAGTTAAAATTAAAATTATTAGTTAATTGCCAATTTTGTTCAAATAAAATATATTCCTTAAGTATTTATGAGATGTTAATTTGGACTATTTTTAAAGAGACAATTGACTTGGAAGACAACCTGATTGTTGCTAGAACAAATACAAGGACTGCTGGTATTGCACAAGTTGGTGTAAAAGCAATTGAGGAATGTAAATCTGAGACATTGTTGGATAATAGTAAGCATTTAATTTTGTGATTGCACCATTATACAGTATTGAATTTTTAGACCAACAAGCATCTACTAGTGAAATTGTAAAACTCCTGAGAAACCAGCCAGATTTGTGAGGCAGTATACCCTAAAACTAAGAGGAAGCTTAATCAATTTAAGGTGGATCGCAACAAAATTAAGTGTAAACTGTATCGGAGAAGCAAGCTGTCTGTTTGTTCTTGTGCATCACAGATAACAAACAGCAAATCTAGTAGCCGAGCAAAGATGTGCTATTTGATTAAAGAATCAAAGAAATTTTTATCCAAAGATGCACATACATTATTTGCTAATGAGTTGAAATCTGCATTTGTTAGTAAATATAATCGCCGATACACTGACGATATGAAACAGTTGTGTTTAAGTTGGTATTACTCTTCTCCTAGAGGATACAGAAAAGCTGCTGTAGCATTGAATTTACCAACTCCACGAAGCATTAGAAATTGGCAGTCTTCTTTAGAAATGCAACCAGGCATCAATAAGGCTGTGCTTTTTTCAATTAGAAACTATCTCAATAACAGTAAGCATAGTTATGAAAAATTCTGTTCGCTGTTATTTGACGAAATAGGTATCAAAGAAGAAATTCATTATGATACAGCCAAAGACATAGTTATTGGTGTTGCGGATGATGGATGCATTCGGACAAATGAACGGGCGAAATCCGTTCTTGTGTGTATGGCAACTGGAATTGCACATCAGTGGAAGCATGCTGTTGGTTACTGGTTTTTAAGCAGTAAGCACTCTTCAATTCACATTGAGAACATAGTTTCACATTGTCTTAATGCTGCAGAAGAAGTGGGCTTAGTAGTAAAAGCCATTATATGTGATCAGGGTCCACTAAACCAGAAACTTGCCAGGGAATTGAAAATTTCTAAAGAACAACCTTATTTTTGGCAAAATGAAAAAAAAATTTATTTCATTTATGATGCCCCCCATTTGTTAAAGTCAATTAGAAACAATTTGCAAAAATATAATTTGATTTGGGATGGAAAACTGTTAGTTGGCAACATATAAAGACTGTAGTTGAATCAGCACATCCAGTTCGTGTAAGATTGTTACCAAAAATTGGTCACCAACACCTAAATGTTAACAGTTTTAATAGCATGAAGGTGAAGTATGCAACTCAAATTTTTAGTGATGCCATGAGCGTTGCGCTTTTGGTAATGAAGCTTCTTCAAGTCGGTGAAGCAGAGTCGGAATTTACGGCTGCTTTTGTGAAAGACATGGACAGTATATTTGATTGCCTTAATAGCAATCAATTGAAAATTAATAAACTGAAAATGAGATATGCCGTTTCAGAGCACTCTCCTCATGAGAAATGCATGAGGATATATATCATAAATTTGAAAACGCAGTGTTTGTAGGAGCTAAAAGGCGTAGACCTCCATGTTTGAATGGTTTCCAAATAACTATAAACAGTATATTATTGTTGGCAAAAGAACTGAGGGATGATTTTGGTATTTCCAGTTTACTAACACGACACTTAAATCAAGATCCATTGGAAAATTTGTTTGCTATTGTAAGGCAACAATATGGTAATTGTAAAATCCAAGTGCTAAACAATTTGAAAATGGATTAAGACATACATATATTACAAGTATGTCAAAACTATCCTCAAATTCAAATTGTGAAAATGATTATAATGTTATGCTTACTTCTTTAAGAACCATAGCAAAACTTCTACAGAAACTGATCGTTTAGATTATATGAAGCCTAATAATGTTACATTCAATTTAGACTCCAATGCAATCCTACAGTTGCTTGAAAGTGTATCTGCTTTAGATGAAAATGCAATATATTATGCATCTGCCTTTTTTGTAGAAAATTTTAAAATGCATGACTGTGATTTTTGCGGATCAGTTGTTTTGGACAAAGAAAAGCGTCTTATTGGGGAACATCAACTGTTTACATATTTTCGGCAAAGTGATGTTCTTGATTATCTCAAAGAGGGTCTGTTGTTTCCTTCGAACGAAGTGTACGAATTTTTAAAATCATTGAAGTAGTGCATAACGACAATTTTAATACGTTACTACAGAGTAACTCATTGACATCAGATTTTATTTGTGTTATTCGTAGTTTGGGTATTGAACCTAACTTTACTTTGTGTTCTGAGAATTCATTTATGCTCTTTTTGACAACATATCTGAAAATGAGGCACCGGTGGGGATGTCGATTAGAAAATAGGCATAGGTCTACTACAATGTGTAGCAACAATCAAAAATTAAAAAACGTTTGCCACAAATAATAAATCATCATGCTTAGGAGTAGAGGTGGGTGATTTTAAAAAATAAGCATCGATTTTTGATAGCTGGAAAACTATTAACTTTGATTAATCGATAGTTATAAATAAAATATTGTTAATTGATAGTTATAGACTATAAATGTGTTTTTGAAAATTACACGGAATTATTAGCAAAAACATTCTTATAACTTTTGCTCTAAATTCAACAGTAATGGTTCTAGTTTAGAGATCTTCTTAAATAGTGACTACTCAAAGATTTATTAATGTAAATTCAAATTTACCGCTTGTTTTAAGTTTAAATTTGCCGCAAAATAACCGGTCACTTCTTTAAACATGTTTTGTAGCGCCCTCTCAACGGGTCAAATGTTAACTTAACATTGTAAAAGCTGGTCGTTTTAATACATAGGTCCCTTATGCACGTTTCCTATCTTCTTCTTATTAATCTATGATTAGCATTAAGTTGACTCTCTGAAGATTACTCTATGGAGTATCTAACGAAATAACGGATTTACTATTCATTTTCAATATGTATAATAGGCAAAACGCAAAATATATAACGGCGAACTATACGAAAAGGTAAGGTTAAGGTTATAACAAAACAAACAAATCGCCTACTTTTCTGAACGCAAACATTTTATTCTTAACCATCCTTCCTAGTCTTTACGCTCGAACGAGTACCGCGATAGGCTTTTTGAAGTTAGGTTATTGTTAGAGATAGATATTATTATTAAATAAAACAAATCACTTAACACGCATATCAGAACAGTCTTGTTTTTTGTTGCTAAAACTATTGCAGACTGTTCTGATATGCGTGTTATGTGATTTGTGTTTTTTAATAATAATATTTATTTCTCACAGTAACCTAACCGAAGACTCGTTTAAGCGTAAATACTCGGGAGGATGGTTAAGCAGAAATTAATGCTTTTTGAACAAACACGCATGCTCCGATCTCAAAATATCCAGAAAAGTTGAACTTGAACCAACTTTTGGGAGATCGGAGATTCGGTGTTTTTGACGTTTTTGGGCGATGTCACGTGATCACTTTAACTAATAGGATCATTCTCCAAATATCCAAATCTCTGTAGCACTAAAGCCACCTTAAATGTACCTTTAGTGCTATGGAGATTTAGCGATTTGGATATTTGAGGAATTAGATATTTTCGCTTTTAACATCTAGGGTATTTTCTGCTTTAGGTATTTGGAGAAAATAGTTTGACTGATGACAGTTGTTATTGTTTTGGATTGTTGGATATTAAATTTTCAATGTTTGTTATTTAGCTATGAGTATCTAAAGAAATAACGGATTTGCTTTTCATTTCCAATATGTTTAATAGGCAAAATATATAACGGCGAACTACACGAAAAGGTAAGGTTAAGGTTATAACAAAACAAACAAATCACGTGCTTTTCTGAACAAACACGCATGCTCCGATCTCAAAATAGCCAGAAAAGTTGAACTTGAACCAACTTTTGAGAGATCGCATATTCGGTGTTTTTGACGTTTTTCGGCGGTGTCGCGTGATTACTTTAACCAATAGGATCATTCTCCAAACATCCAAATCGTCAAATCTTTGTAGCAATAAAGGTACCTTTAGGGTACCTTTAGTGCTATGGAGATTTGGCGATTTGGATATTTGGGGAATTAGATATTTTCGCTTTTAATCATCTAGGGTATTTTCTGCTTCGGGTATTTGGAGAAGTTTGACAGATGATATTTGTTATTGTTTTGGGTTACTGGATGTTAAGTTTTCAATGTTTGTTACTAAGCTATGAGTATCTAAGGAAATAACAGAATTCCTATTCATTTCCAATATGTTTAATAGGCAAAACGCAAACTATATAACGTCGAACAAAAAGGTAAGGTTAAGGTTGTAACAAAACAAACAAATCACGTGCTTTTCTGAACAAACCCGCATGCTCCGATCTCAAAATAGCTAGAAAAGTTGAACTTGAACCAACTTTTGGGAGATTGGAGATTCGGTGATTTTGACGTTTCTCGGCGGTGTCACGTGATCAGTTTAACCAATAGGATCATTCTTCAAATATCCAAATCGCGAAATCTCCATAGCACTAAAGGTACCCTTAGTGCTATTTTTGCTTGTAATTATCTAGGGTATTTTCTGCTTCAGGTATTTGGAGAAAATAGTTTGACAGATTACATTTGTTACTGTTTTGGGTTTATTGTTATTAAACTTTGAGTACCGTTTTCAATGTTTGTTACTATGCTATGAGTATCGAAAGAAATAACGGATTTGCTATTCATTCCCAATATGTTTAATATGCAAATGCAAAATATATCACGGCGAACTACACGAAAACGTAAGGTTAGGGTTATAACCCATTTCACACAAGTGGAAGAGTATTGTCGCACGAGGCGTCAGCTGAGTGCGACTATTCCACGAGTGTGAAATGTCACTTTCCACGCGAGTACTGTACACTATTTTTCCGACGACCACCACTAGAAACAATTACGAAATATTTATTTTTATGCTTATTTGCAATAAATGTGTACGCAATAATGCAAGACAGACAGACACCTATAAAATTTATTTGACGTTTTGATGTTGAAAATTCGAACACCTACTTTGTTTTTATAAAATTCGTGAATCTGTTGCTTTTAGCGTATGCATTCTCAATTTTTATTGAAAAAATCATTTCAATTACAAACTAATATGAGTAATTACATCTTTAAGTAAAACGGAAACTGTCAGTATCGATTTAATTATGGGAATTTTAAACTGTTATTAGCCAAAACGAAACGAATGAATGCAAAAAAGTAGAAACCGGTAGTCGTTTGGGTTGCCTAGGTAACTAGCATACTAACATCAGTCATATCACTCTAGAGTTGAAAAGTATTTCAACACTAGAGTGATATGTACTTTCGCACTCTAGAGTGATATACTTTACTTTCTACATAAATAAGTAGTGTGTAATCTGTAGTTTTCACAAGTGGTCGTCGGAAAACAAAGAAATCACGTGCTTTTCTGAACAAACACGCATGCTCCGATCTCAAATAGTCAGAATAGTTGAACTTGAGCCAACTTTTTGGAAATCGGATATTTGGTGTTTTGACGTTTTTCGGCGGTGTCACGTGATTAACCAATAGGATTATTCTCCAAATATCTAAATCGCCAAATCTCTGTAGCACTAAAGACACCTTTATAGAAGAAAAATGACACAAACTGATGTCTAAACTACAACGTGATTGATTAAAATGGTCATATACATTTTTTTAAATATTTTGAAATGGCCCAACAGTCTAGACGCTTTAGATTTTTCTAAAAATTAGCTCTCTAATTAACCTATTTCCAACCTTTTAAATATTTTTTGAGAAGTTTTGGAAATCAGGCCGTCCCTATTTTCTTTTCTTGAATTTTTGCTTTCAAAAGCCGTTTCCCTTCACTATTTATCTTTAGTCAAACAGTCATATTTCTACGGCATGAAGGAATAGTGAAGACAGTGGCGGCAGATAAGGTTTGTAAAATGGTGCACAGACTTTAATAAATAGAGAACATTGGGATATATGTGGGTAAATACAGTTACAACACCGAAATACAAACTCTGTGTAGAAAACTATAAAGAACTGCGTCTAAACAACCTTAAAATTGAATTTGAGTTAAACAAAATCTTCAATCAACTGAAAATTTTAATAACAGTATTCTAGGAATTTTTTGTTGGTCAATTTCAAGAACACAGCATTAAAGCCACGTGCATTTTTAATCCCATATAACACTGTTTTTGCGATTTGATATGCCATTGGCTTTTTTATTTTTAATAATTGTTTTATATTGTGACATGCTATTCAATAAAATATTATTTTAGTAAAAGATATAGTTTAATGTGCGTTTTCTTTTATTGTACTTATCGGCCGAATGATGCTACGAAAAGTATTCTAATTTTTGAAATATATCTATAAGATAATACTTCGCCGACGCCATAATTCTAAGCACTGTCTTTGACTTGGAATAGGATCCACGGCTATTGCGACGATGCGACTGTTATTTATCCGTCAATCACGGTGTAGTTCGTGTGTATGACGGCGACAGTGTTGTGATTCTTGGTTGGTTGGTTGGTTGGTTGGAAATTTTAATTTAATTAAATTTAACAAAATGTGTTCTATTCAAACTTTGTGTTTTGGAAATTTCAATTAGACTGGACTTTAATATTGAGAATATCAAAATGAATTGTACACATTATCAAATAAAAACGTTTACACACAGGTGAACTGGAATGAAATGGAAGATATTGAAGATGAAATTATTTCAGATTTAAACGAACAAATTTTTCACAATAATGTACGGGAACAAATTGTAAGTACATAATAAAATTTAGCAAAAATTCGTATGGATTTAAAGTATCAAGTTCATGACCTATATTAATAATTGATCATGTAATTGATAAAATGTCATATATTTGCCTTTTGTAATGATAGTGCTGTTTGTACCTGTATTAACTGCTTGTGGGATTAACTTCTTAGTTTACTAAACCCTATTCTAGGTCAGTGGATGTCAAAACCCAAATAGAAAAGCTATTTTTAGTTCTAACTGTAACCTGACCTCTCTTATTGTTTGTACATTGTATTATTACTATGTGAGGTTCTATTAAATATTGTATAGGTAATTAACTACAAACTCTAATGTTTTATATCTGTATTATAACAGAATACCGGTAATTATTTTGGCCAGAATTCTCATGAATTTGAAAACATTTTTGTTATGCTATTGTGTTCTCTTAAAATTGTAACATCCAACGTCCTTTGATTTCCATATTAGGTTTAAATAGAAGTCTTGACCTGAAGTAAATGCAGGTTGCTAGCTAATATAGATGTTTTAAAATTTATAGGTGCCTGTGACCAGAAAATATGTACTATTACTGTATAACTCGTATCTTGCGCTCTTATTTTTGTTTGATAATAATTCCTACACGGATAGTAGTGTATTGTTTGATTTGATCTGATTTGAATTACATATTTATTTATTTACTGTTAAATTACGTACGGAATGCAAGATTTGGGCTTACATGTAATATATGGCATGCAACAAATAAAAGCTGATCATCATTAGGTCTTCAGTCCTGAAACTGGTTAGACGCATACTCTCATTGTTTCCTATTCTGAACTACCCACACATTTCCCTGAAATTTGCACAGTCTGCATCTATCACTATCTGATCTAGGTCTACATCTATCTCCATTTTCGTATCTCTGCTTGTAAGATATCCCATACTATTCCCAAAAATGTCTTAGAACGTATTCTGCCTGTCTATTTCTCCTATTTTTTTCACAGATATCTTTATTCCTCTACTATTTCTATAACCTATTTGTTATTAACTTTGTCTGTCTATACTATCATCCTCATACATTTGAAGCACACCATTTGAAAAGTCTGCTTTTCCTACTGCTCGTATTTCATAAGCATACTGTGCTGTGCTTAACACATATGCTTTCAGCAATTTTCTTCTTGTCTGTTTGTTAGATGCAGTTCGGTCCCTTTCTATTGTTTTACAATTATATACTCTATTTCTCCGACATTCAGCAGTTGTGAAGGGAGATAAGCAGCCCGTGGCTGCCAAGTTCCTCCAGCACTTGAACATTTGTAGATTTAATATTTTTTCCGAATATATCTTTTCTCACAGTCAACATTCGTTGCAGATATTTCACAACCAACACCTGTAGTTGTTTATAATAATCATCAGATTTATCTGCGCTTATTTTTTCGTCATTAGGTTTTCCTCTCAAAACTGGTTGGACATGTATCTCCACTTATTTATATTCTGAGCTACCTTACACAGTTCCCTGAAATTCCCACACAGCCTATATACAGCTCGGTTCCCCTTCTATTGTTTTCTAATTATATTCTCTATTTCACTGAGATTCATTGGTATGTGGGGGGAGGGAACTCCGTGGCGTAGTTGGTATGCGTGTGACTACTACGCCCAAGGTCCCAGGTTCGAATCCCGACACGGTCCATTGGAAACATGTTAGGCGAGCATTTTTCACAAAAATACGCCCTCGCTCGGATGAGAGGTAAAATGGAGGTCCCGTGTGTGTGTTGTCATGCACGTTAAAGATCCCTACCTTGTTTGGAACAGCAAGGGTTTGGCAAAATTTAAAATTTTTCAGGTAGAAAAAACTCGCTTCCTGGTCAATGTAGTACCTGCGGGTTGAAAACTACGTCGTTAAAAGAAACTATCCAAAAACGTTATTAAAAGAAGTCATTAAAAGACGTCGTTAAAAGAGCGCTACAACAAAATTGTTTGTCTAATAACTTATTTTTAACTTTTACCATTGTTAAAACCACTAAGCCTAGTGTTCAGCGCACTAGGGCTCTACTACCGCACAAGGCCAGACGCAAATTACATGCTAGAACCTTTTTGGTTTCCATGATGGTTCTCGACGAGAGCTCTAGCTAAAGTGAGTGCAGATGCAATATGCACGAAACTGGATAGCTGCTTGGCCTTGATAATATTTATACTAACATTCAACGTCTGATGTTAGCAACCAAACTAGCATTTCTGTATGGCGGTTAGCACTGATGATACCAATACGGGTATTTATTTATTTAAAAATGGTTTACATGATATAAATGACTAGACAAGAGTTTGTAAAACTAAAAATTTGTTGACGTTCTGCAGTGGTCAAAAAACTGTTACAGCACCACATTTCAAAGGCTTCTTTTTACCTTTTTCTTGTCCGCTTCTACTGTCCAGGCTTCACAGCCATACAGTGCTGTGCCTCCACACATGTTTTAAGCAATCTTTTCCTTGTTTCTATGTTTGTGGTCTTTGAACACAGTAGTTGCTTTTTCTTGTTAAATGTAGCACGACCTTGTGCTAATCTTTGTTTTATATCTTTTGTGCTTTTCTCATCTTGCGTTATTTGGCTTCCTAGGTAGCAGAAATACTTACCCTCTTAGTTCATGTTACATATTTGTATTCTTGTTTTTTATTTATTTTCCCCTCCTTTGCATACTAGTACTTTAGTTTTATTTTTGTTAATTTTCATACCGTATCTCTCTGTTAGAACTGTTTTCATTTCATTAAGAGCAGCTACTAACTCTTCTTTGCTAGATGTTAATACTGCTATATCATCTGCAAATTTAAGCATATCAATTTTTTGTCCCTGCATAGTAATTCCAAACGCCTTCCTGCATTTGACAGTATTCATTGCCTCTTCAATGTACAAGTTAAAAATTAATGGGGATAGGGCACATCCCTGTCTCACCCCTTTTCTAATGTTTACTTCTCTACATTCCTGCTCTAATTCTATTACTGCTGTTTACTCTTTGTATAAGCTATGTACTATTCGTCTATCTCTATAACTCATTCCAATCTTTTTGAGTATTACGAACATTTTTTTCCATTTTGCATTGTCGAATGTTTTTTCCAGATCTACAAACCCTATATACATGCTTTCCCCTTTTTCTATTGTTTTTTCCATTATCACTCTCAGAGCAAAAATAGCCTCCCACATTCCCCTGTTTTGCCTAAACCCAAATTGATCTTCTCCTAGTATTTCTTCAGCTCGTTTTTCTAGTTAATATCTTTACACGTGTGCTGTTAAAACTTATTGTTCGAAAATTTTTACATCTATCGGCGCCTCTCTTTTGTGGTATAATTACCATGATGTTACGTTTGAAATCTTTGGATATCTCGCCTGTCTCATACATATAGCTTACAAGTTGGAAAAGACTTTCTGTTACTGCTTGTCCAGGGGCTTTTAGAGCTTCTGCTTGCACCTTATCTGTACCCGGTGCCTTACCATTTTTCAGAACCTTTAATGCTAATTCAAACTCATTTTTAAGTATAGGATATCCCAAGTCATCATTTTCAATGTCTAATTCCTATTCTAATACTGTTATTTCCGCTCCTGCATATAAATTCCCTATATATTCTTGCCATCTACCCACTTTCTTTACATTTTCTATAATGACTTTTCCTCCGCGTTCTTTATATTTTTGCTATACGGTTTTATATCCCTAAAATTGATTCTAATTAGTTTGTATGCTTCATCTGTCTTTCCTATTTCTATCTTAGTTTGTACCTCTTTGCACTTTTCATCAATCCATTGCTCTTTAGCTTTCCTGCATTTGTGAATAATTTCCCATTTTATGGCTTTGTATCTCTTTCCTGTTTTGTCTGATTTATTTTTGTATTTTCATCTTTCTTCTATTAAATTCAGGATATCCTTTGTTATCCATGATTTCTTATTTTCTTTTTGTGTATACTCCAGAATATCTCTGGCTGCCATGCCTAAGCTGGATTTAATGCTATTCTATTCTGTTTATACTTCTTTAGTATAAGATACTTTTCCGGTATCTTTCAACTATTCATTTGACTTTTTTCGAATCTTTCTTGAATATCTTTATCTTTTAGTTTCTCAAAGTTAAAGTGCCTTTTCCATTTCTTTTTTTTCAAATTTTAAAATTTAAGTGCGGCCTTCATAATTACGATGTTATGATCAGTGCCTATATCTGCTTCTGGGTAGCTTCTACAGTCTTTTGCTTGATTCCTAAACCGTTGTCTAATAAGAATGTAGTCTATTACATATCTTCCTATATCTCCTTGCATCTTCCACGTATATCGTCTTCCAGCATGATGTTGAAATAATGTTTGTGATGATTAAATTGTTCTTTTCGCAAAATTTTACAAACCTATTTCCCCCTGTCGTTACTCGTGCCTAAACTAAATAAACCAACTACCGCTCCTTCCCTACCCTCACCTACCACTGCATTAAAATCCCCCGCAATTATTAAATTTTCATGTCCTTTTACGTGTCTTAATAAGTGTTCGATATCTTTGTAGGTCACTTCTACCTCTTCATATTGTAATTATTTTAAAAATGTTGTTTTAAAAAATACACAGTTGTAGTGGGAAATTTTAAAAAAAACAACAAAATGTCCTGCGAAAAGAGTAGCAATTTGAAATAAAATGCTCATGTATTCAACATAACTCTGCAAAATATGGTATTAATTCAGAATAATACTCTATTCTCCACCTTAAAAATTTTAAATTAAAAAATACTTTGGCAAAAACTGTATTAACCCAGGAGAATACAGTTTTCAAACAAAAATATTCTCTATACTTACCATTATTTTTAGAGAAAATTTGGCATCAATTTGACTAAATACACTTTTTCATCTAAACTATGACCACCAACATTTTAAATCATTAAATTAGGATTAATACACTCTTACAAAAAATTGGTCTTTGCTGGTTAATTGGTTAATTGAATAATTAAAGTAACCCGTTAGTTCTTTAATATTCTCTGATGGAACCAGTGAACTTTAAGGAAGGATTTCTTTAAAACGATGGAGCACAAATATCTTCCGACTATGCTAGGGGTTTTTTCCTCGGGTAGAGCTTATGAGGATTGGTCATGGTTCTTTTTACAAAACATTATTTGCTTACTATGGCTTAATTCATACCAAAATAAGGGTTTAGGGAGGGCTCCACCAAGTCATTAAATTTTAAACACAGAGTTTCCCTAAGGGGAACTTGGGATTCCTTAGAGGGGAATATTGTATTAACTGCTTACGCAGGAGCTGTAAAGAAAATTGAATTAAATTAACAAAGTGAGGACACAAGAGGTATACTCTTGCTACCTCATAATAAAAAAATGCTGAAAAGATTAATTATGCACACAATTTTATAGACACAAATATTAGGCATCAAATTCTGAAAGAGCTATCAGAGCTTCTTCGTTGAATAGAAGCTACAAATATCATTATCTCGAAGGTATTTATGCCTTTTGTTCCTTGATCTAATTATCCTATTTTTGAACTCACTTGTTCAAAATAAAACAATTAATTAAATGAATTAAATGGTGATTCTTTAATTAAATGCTGCTTCATGATAAAAAGTAGTATGTACAAATTACATATCAAAAATGGTACTATAATTTCTTTTACACAGATGTAGAATTATAAATTCGAATAAAATATCAAATACGTTAAGCATTTCTTTTTACTACAAGATTAATTCAAATCAATACCCAAAATATCAGATCTGTTATTAGACTTACAAGTTTATATGAAAATATCAAATATCTAATAATTCAACGTTCAAAAGCTTTAACTATAATTACACATGAATGAAACTTTAATTAGAACTCAATGAAGTTGCTTAATTTCGTTAATAATAATAATGGTTATTACGCTGGATTTAATATTGACAATAAAAAAACATCAAAAGTCCTTTATAGTTTGTTAAGCAAAATACTATTTATAGGTCATCACAATGTTATCTCAGATGTTGCCTTGAATCAAAGTTGGCCAAATGCAGACGCCATGTAAAAATAACAAAAAGTGCTTACTTTGTTTCGACAGGTTCTTGTTTGTATGACAGCGTTACATTGTATTAAAGCAAATTGCATACATACTGTTCCTGGACAAACAAATGACGTCGCCGTTCACATGTTGTACTGAAACCAATCAACTGCATCTTGGACCCAATTATACGAGCTTAAAGCGTATTTCCTCTACACAATAACGGAACAAACCAAAATCCATTCAAACAGATATTAAAAATTGCAAAGCTTCGATCTATTACTGCATTACTGCAATTATCTTGAGTGTAATTATTCATATTATTACTTGTAAATTCATCGTAGCAATTATAAGAAAATGTTAAATCTCAAATATTACAGCTTCATTGCAGAACATTTTATTAAATCCTAGTATTACGGTAAAGTTGAAGGACGTTCATATTAGACCAAAATTTATTATCGCCACATTGAAGTACTTTCTTGTTAAATTTAGAATATTACAACCAAATTGAAAATGCTTACATTAAATGGTAAAACAGATGACCGTAAACGAAAAGAAAAGATCACATATGATCATACAAGACAAAATTAAACAGGATAATTAATATAATACACAATAAGACAGGATAAGACAGAATAAGACTGAATAAGAGCGCTATAACAAAATTATTTAGTTTAAGAAATCATGTGTATTTGCTTACCATTATTAAAAACACCACTTCAAATGCTCATTACATTTTGAGCTAAACACATAGGCATAAAGCCACATGTAAATTACTGGCTAGAACTCTTTAGGTTCACCATGATGCCTTCGTGTCAAGTGCCCCAGCCAGAGTGAGTCGTTGAAACGGTGCGCACATTATATCAAAGTTGTTTGGCATTGGAATGTTTATTCAAATAGTTAACGCCTGTTGTTAGCAACCAAACTAGCATCGCTGTATTGTGGTTGGGCTACATGATCTCAATACGGATATTTATTTAAATGACGATGTTTACTTGTTTTAATGGAACAAACAAAATGATGTATTTAACTAAAAAATTCTTGGCGACTTGCAGTAGTCAAAAATAAATTGTTACAACACTTTTGACAGGAATTGTTGCATGTGCACACATATACTGTTTTCAGCAATACATGGGCATGAGTTGTAAAATGAGCCCGTCAGGTAACAACATCTTTAGGAGTTAGCGTTAATTTACAAAAATGCAGTTTAGAAGAGGGATCTGATTTAAAAATAATCTGTAAAAAATTTTTCTTAGTTAATAATACACTTTTAAACGGGATATGCGATGTATTCCTCTTCCAGAAAAAATAATCATATCAAGTGGTCCAAAGGTGGTTGCTTGACCATTTTAGAAAAAATTGATATTTTTGCTATCAATTACATATGGAATCAGTAGTTCAAAACAGTTTTTAAAAATTTTTAGAGTCAACCGTTTGAAAATGGCGGCCATCTTTGTTTCATGGCGCATGCTGATTTTTGAGTTTGTAAGCTCCTACGGAAAATTCATTTTCTCAAGACTGGTAAGTCATAAACTAATAATTAAAACACCATTGTTTTCCTTACAGTCTGCTCTATCTTTTATGTCCGCTTCACTATTAGACTACTTTGAAGTCCAATACTTGAAAACTGCTATTGAAAACAAATGTTTTCATTTCTCAAGAGGCCGCTTTTGAGGGTAATTTTTTAGCACAAAGGGGATGTATATCAAAGTTGATTTTTGGCATGATAATAAACCTAAGTAACTTGTATTAAAAGTACTCTTAACCCTGATATTTGTTACCTTATTTTTTTTATAAATTTTTAGACTTCAAATTTTTGAAAATTTTGCTAACTTTAGGCTTTAATATCTCTGGTGGGGGATTTGATAAAAATCTAATTTTTTTATATGTTTTACTTTTACAACATAAAACTACTATAAAAATTTCAACGTGTATATTTGAGTGCTTTGGTAGCTATGAATTTTTGAAAAGTAGGTAAAAATAGCTAATGAAACACCTGGAATAAATAACGCTTTGTGGCATCATGTTCATTATTATATAACTATATATATTTATAATTTAAAATATATACTTACATCATATAAAGTCCATGATTGAAAAACAACAATTATTAATAATTTAATTCAATGAGTTAAGAATTCAAATTCAAACTTTCGCGAATTGTCCTTATTACTGTTCTTTTATTTTAATAAAAGACCTTTTAGGTTGAATTCTAGACTAACTAACAACTTACTGCATCATTTGTTTTTTGAGAATGTGTTTGCACTTTCTCTTTTGTTTGCGTCCATTGAGCAATTCACTGATTTCTTTGCAAAGCCCCGGAGAGATATTGTGTGATCGACCAGTGGATGTCGTAAGCTCCAAAACACTTAATTTTCTTAAAACATTTTGAAGAGGTACCCAAACCTTATCACTGGATGACTTTTTGAAACAAGTTCTAGGTCCAGTGGGTGGTGGAACAGCATATTAATATCATTATGCTCTAAAATTAACTCCATAACCTCTCCAATCCACCACTGACCTTCATAAATACAGGCAATCGTATCGTGAATTTCCAGTGCAATATTAACAATAGATGTTGTTACATGATCTTCAAACTTGACTGATTCTGATGTGAGGTAACATCTCAAGTGCGTTTCAGACATAGCTTGAAATTTGTGAAAATGTCTTGTGCCAACTATTCGTCTGCACTGGTCGAATCTGTCTCTTAACTTTGCTTCATATAGACTGATATCGGTTTCTTTGACGAGAAAATAAGAAATATTCTTGATGTGATTTTGACAGAAGTTGAACATCTGATCAATATCAAGAATTTGATTTTGTATTGTTCTTTGTAAACTAGCTCGTGTCACTTCCGTTTTGTGGTCCCACCAACACCATCACATGCATTTTTCTCGAGACATGACGCAAAAAAAAAACCATTCTCCTTCCAGACCAAAGTCTCTTTCGTGATAACAGATGTTGACAAAATTCTTTTTATTTTTGTATTGACTTACACTTCCATCAGAAAAATAAATGCATTTTTTTTACTTCAGGTTTGAGTTGTTTGATCTTTTCAATGACTTTGGATTGAAAAGCATGAAAAGTTGTTGTACTGTGTGCTATGCAGTCGCTCAAAACGCACATGCTGTGGCTTTTAACTGCATTGCAATCTTTTAAATACATAATAAAAGGGTGTACTGTGGCTTGGTCGTTTACCCAATGGTATCCTTGAATTTCATCCTGAACCATAAATGTGAAGTTTTCAGAGAAATCTGCTAATATCACACATTCAGTATTTGTAAGATTTTGTTTAATGGTTTTCAAAGCTTTACTTTGAACTTTTGACACAAAATGATGACTTTTGAGATTTTGTAGCTGGTCCACCGAACATTCAAAGCATTCATCTTGACTTTTGATTACTGTTATCATTTCTGATCTGTCAGTATTTACCCATTGCTTGAATTCCACGTTTTCAGAAAACAATCTTCTTCCTCTGATTCATTGAACATGTCAAGTAATGTTTGTGTACCTGGACATTTAGTGCAAACATTCATCATGCAATCATGGTTATTTATATCACAAACAACCAGTTCCATCAGATCTTTGTGAGAAACATTAAGTTTTGCTCCATCAATCATTAGATTTATATTCTGATGATAAATACATACACATACATTGTGCGTCCCTGATGCTCCTACTAAAATACACCATTTTGGACATAAAGAGCAAAACTTGGATTTCCCAATTTTGCAATCCAGGTTAGCGGCCTTAAAAGCAACATAGAGTCCATTCAAATTACAGAGTACTAATCGCTTTTGTTTTGATATTTTTTTGCCATCCACCTTTACCAAAACACAATCCTTCTTCCCCGGACACAATCTACTGTTTTCATCATTTTCATAAAATTGGATGACTTTCTGAACTGTATCTTCTTTAATTTTGGTTCCTGATTTTTTGCTTAACTCAGGAAGTATTCCTTGTTCCTTTACAAGTTTGTATGTAAGTTTTACCAATCGATCGCTGACATTGAATTCTGATGTTATTTAATGTCTTGACCAAGATTTCGGAAGTAAACTTAATATTTTCACTTTTTCATCCTTTGTTGCCACTTTACATTTATCTTTTAACGATTTAATTAATTCTAAGTACTCCTCAGCAGTCAAAGCACTGTTGTCATCTCTTTGTTGTTCATCAATGTTTGTTTGATCAAAACAATGTTCAAGATTTTTTCTCAATTTTTCAGATACTTTGTGAACTTTAATTTCAATAGCTTTACTGCTTTTTTCGTCGACCGTTTATTAATGTCAATATTAACGAATGACTTTGTTTTAAAAAGGATGCATTAATGGACGTCATTAATGCACTCTTTTTCATTAAGTATCACTTTGTGATCTTGTGACTTTGACGTTTTGATGTTTAAATAGATGTATAACCTCAACCAGACATACGGATATGCATCCTTGTTGTTAAATTTGCATGTCATATATTTCAGTTGTGACTAGTTTTCCTTTAGCAAAAGTGAAGTTTATGTAAAAGCGAAAATGTATGAAGTTGACATTATTGTATTCTGACGGTCTTTGTGGAAAAGTAAATTGTATTGTACTTACGGTCGACGAAAAAATGTTGTAATCAACTCGTTTGTTAATAGGCAATTAATAATCTCAACTATTAAAGCACTCCTTTGCTTCGCTCGTTTGTGCTTTAAACAGTTCGATTATTAATCGCCTTCATTAAGCAACTAGTTGATTAAATAACTATTATCATTGCTTAGCGCTCTTAGTTTTGATGCAGGAGATACAAAGTTTTGATCGATTTCATCACATTGATCTACAGCCATATTATTAGTTTCTTTAAATACAAAAATCATTGTATAACAGTTAGTGCATATTGATTTTCCTGGTATTAATTCAACAGGATTTCGTTCTAGCATTCTTATTTGGTCCAATGAAATTTCTCTTAAGCCTTTAGTTACAGTCTTTTTATGCCTTTTAAAAGGGTTACAGCATGATTGACCGAACAGATGATTGTACTTCATAATGTATTTCTTCTCATGGTAGTCACAAATTGTTGAAACAGTAAATGGCAACCTCAACTTTAACAAAAGTTGTTTTATTTCATCAAAATTCTGGACACGTTTTATGTCTTTGGAAACAGGGCCATAAGAGTTTTTATGACACAACTCTCCAATGCATATTCCAACAGAACAAGACTCCATATTTAATAAAAATTAATCAATAAAAAACAAATAAAAAATAATTATTATTATCTGAAATTCAATGAATTAATTAATTTAAAAAAAATTATAAATTAAACACTGTATAAAATAATGAAATAATAAGAAACATTTGAAGTGATTGAATACAAAACTATGTTACTATAATCACTTACTTCGAAAGGTTCTATTGGCATAATTAGGAGGTGCCAAATCGTTTTGTCTCCGCTAGTCCTTTGATATTATCCTTATATGGAAGACGGTTATTCCGAATAGGTCTCCTTTGCTTTTTGGTTTCCTAAATTTATCACCTTATACTTTACCTATCTGTAGTACCATAAAAACGTTCATTACACTTTATTAAATAAAAGACCTTACCCAAATACGACTCAGTAATTGGGGCGACTAAATATCCTTTTTCAATAACCTAATTTTGATCAATATTCAACTTACACTTATCCTCTATTGACATTAAATAATTGCAATATAAATGCAAATATACTTTCCTTAAAACAACCAATTTCTTAACATCAAACTGGCCAGTCATTACCAAAAGAAATCCTAAATAAAAAGCATTAAATGAAATCTATTAATAATACTATCACTCCATTTTTCTCATTTCCAATATTGAAATACATGACATTGTAAATCCCTGTTCTTTGTTCTAATAACAAAACATACAAAATAGTTAAATACCAACTTTTCCTATTATCATTTCTGTGTCCATTCAAAATACTAAATTTTCATTCTTTAATTAACATTAAATTCCACTAATAGAGCTTAGATTTAAAATCAATTGCACATATTTGTTAATACTTCCAAACATTCGAACTTCACATTGTGCATTTATGAATATTTAATTTTTGTTTTTTACCTCTGTTAAACTGCTTAACCACTGACTTGGTTATGGTAACATCTATTTCTTTTCCGAAATAACAAATTACACCATAAAGCACTTATAATGTAAGCGCAATAAGCACATACAATATTGTTACACCGGATCATTCAACAATACTAATTTTAAAACTGCAATAAAATAGCCCTAGAAGCTTCTTGTACCCCAAACACTTTGTCAGTCTGTTACTTCGACACATACACCGTTGTTCCACGACAAACCTCGTATTTGCACATTTGGCGGTATCAACGTTGTTCCAGCATAGCCCTCATTTAAGAAGTTTGATTTAACATGGGAATTACGTATGTTCAGACTACAAGCGATACCGTATATATAGGATGAAATATTAACCTTGACTTTTATGAAAAGCCTAAACGATTTTTTAAGTCAAACTAGTAATTGAAAGTGGGAACATATAAGGCTGAACCAGGCCGAACCAGATGAAATTTCTTTGTTTCTTTTAAAGGAATCCTCAGTAGTGTTGGCTAAATCTCTTGTTGCAATCTTTAATTTATGCATACATACTGGCATTTATCCAGATAAATGGAAGATTTTTAATGTATGTCCTGTGTTTAAAGCTGGTGATAGGTACTTGGCTAAGAACTACAGACATCAGCATATGCTGTAATTTCAATAAAGTCTTTGAGATTACTCTGTATAATAGAATTAACAACTATTTTAGGAGCATTATTATTGAAAATCCACATGGTTTTATCGGTGGTAATTCTACTACTATAAATCTTTTCTATATAACACAATTCAATGCGTAGGCCTTTGATGAAAAACAACAACGTGATGTAATATACGCGGATCTATCATAAGCTTTTGACCATATAGATCATCAATTGCTATTAAGAAAATTGCAAGAGGATGACATCTCAGATAAAATGGCAACTCTCTTCTCTTCAAATCATTCTTTATAAATGGACAACAATTTGTTCTCATATGAAGCATTAAATTCGAGTTGATACCTGTATCTTTCAGGGTGCTTCAGGGTTTGATCTTAGGTTCTTTTCTGTTTAACATTTTTATCAATGAAATTGTACACGAACTTGATTCAGATGTATATTGTCTATTTTATGCAGATGATTTAAAAATCTACTCAAAAATATCCTGTATTCAGAATTGCCACTTATTGCAACAAAATTTAAATAAAATTATAATACGGTGTCAGAAGAATAGCCTTACGATCAATGTGGGCAAATGTTACGTTACGTCATATACTCTCGTATATTCTGCTATTACCTTTAATTATTTTATACATGATAATATCTTATCAAGACTAAATGGGGTTCGTGATTTAGGAGTGATATTGGATCATAAATTGTCATTTGCTGAGCATATTCAGCATATTATAAGTAAAGATTACAGAATGATTGGTTTCATTCCAAGAAGCAACAGAGATTTTAAAAAAAATGAGACTGATTCTTTTTTGTAGTGCCTACATAAGGTCTACTCTTGAATATGCTGTTACTATGTGGGAACCCCGCTATGATATATATGTCATGCGTATTAAAGCAGTCCAACGGAGATTCCTGAAATTTTTATTGTTCAAAGCTGATGGAATTGATCCGCCAATCGGTTACTTACAAAGATGCTCTCCCGAGAAGTCATGGCTTTCAAAGTTGTAACACTTCACCCTCCTTTCTGACCTATCTAGCAGTCAAAGAGACAAGGAACGAGTTACCTAATACATGTATAATCGAATGCCAACTTTATATCACTTTTTATGGTTCAAAATTGTAATATAAGGGTCCACTTGCCTATTCCAATAGTCTTTACTCTACTTTCTTCAAACGCCTCGGCTACTCTACAGCGGAGAGTACATGGACATGTCCCAGAGTGGATAGGCTTAGAATTCTGAAACCGATACTGGTGAGTTAACTTACCCAAAAGTTTACAAAGTATCTGTAACTAAATGTATTTCAACAAACCCCTTTTAATTGTAATATGTATATATAGCTCAACATTTGTATTAAGTAATGAATTTAATAATCTTTAATATGGAGATCTAACTATTTACATTTACTATATTGACATAACGTGAATGCATTAAAAAAAAAATCTCTTACATAACTAAAAGTTCCCTTAAGCCGGGTTGTTAAATATTGTACTAAGCACTGCAAATTCTACAGTTAAAACAAATTGACTCCAAATTAAACATAGCTAATAACTCTTGATATTCTACACAAAATTCATAATAATGATCGGTAACGTTAATATTAATGTTCAAAAATTCCAACCTTAATCTAGCAACTTAACATATTCATGTGAAGCATATGTATTATTATATAAAAGTTCATACTTACAACACCACGTGTATGCATGCATATACACGTCCGTTCTATCGAAACATTTATTCAAAGATTCACTCAATACCTGTGTCGGGTATGCAATACCCACTGTTGCTCCAATCTCTACAATACCTTCAAGGCAACTTATTCTCACCAGGGTTGATAATGCTTAACACTGGTGTTGATACATTTTGTGCTCGAAACTCTTGATATCTCCCTACTGCTGTAACTTGGTTTGGAATCAAACTTCCAAAAGCCAAACTTCCCCCAATCAATCAATAATGAACCATATAGGTATGTTCGGTCTTTTTTATTATTTTATTAAGTTTAATTTGAAGACGACTCGCTCCTGTATCCTAATAATGTAGACATTGGAAATATGCATCCTGAATACCTCACCCCTTTTATCACGAAGGTTATGCGTGATCAGGTTCGAACCGGTAGAAACTTGTTTTGACCTGCCTGCACCCCTAAATAGAGTGTAAGAACGACAGTCGTAGTTAATCGTTCGAAACGTGAAGACGTTATTAACGCAACATACAATTCGGTATGTTTTCGAAGCTCGTTTCATGGTTCGTTATGTAAAACATTAATTATCGTGTAGTATTCGGAATGAAGGGTGTAATTACACAAGTGCTATTTATGGCCATAATCGTGCGAACTTTGTAAGTGATAATAAACTGGTCGTTTAATGGATATTTCATCTCGGCTTGCAGAGGAAGCATTACTACATCATAAAAATACAGTCCACAGAATTCGTTGGTTATTAATCGTTGGACCAGCAAACTTCGTCCTTCGATAGTATCTCCAGGTATGTACCTTGATATATTCTAGCTACAACCTCATAGGTACGTACAAGGTATGTTTAAGTATCCTGTTCTTTGCCGTTAATAAACCTGCTTCTCCTACCATTGGCCACCTTACAGCTTAACCATTTCGTCGTCTAATTACACTTAAATTTATTACTATTTAATTCTCTTTTAAGTGCCGAACTTATCTGTGTCCTTTATCCACTATTCTTCCCGTCATAAACATACGAAGTAATTAGCTCTGTTCTCTAACCATCTATTTAATTTACACGACCATATAACCAATACTGCTAAACGTCATTGCACCCGACCCCACACTAGCTGTGGGCTAGTTAGTTTTTATCTCGTACTTTCTTTTATAGCTTTTGTCTTTGTGTGTCTTGTTGAGTCTTTGTGTGTCGTGTGTTTTGTGTCGTAATTTCTTCACTTCCCCTATTTATATACCTTTGATCACGTGCCTGTTCTAGCCAATTAAAAATCTTACATATTTCTCAATTGTATATCATCCCTACATGTGCTTTTAGGATAATGGTTTAAATCCATTTTTATTATTGCCATTGCTAATTGAAATTACCCTATAATTAAATTTAAGTTATTCTGCAATATTCTAAGGTATTTCCTATTTATATTTTTATATATATCACGAAAAATTACATTTTATTATGTACTTCCGGTTTTGACTTTTCTAGAACAAATTAGCATTTCCTTTGGCACCTTAATTTAAAATCTTCTAAATTTCACGGGATATCAGATATCAGTTGATAGGTTATGTTCATTTAAAGTGTCAATTGTCACCCCAAAATCAAACTAGGATTGGATAACTATCTTAATTCTGGTCAGTGATAGGTCACATTTTAGATAGAATTGTTTGTGATTGGCTGAAAATATTATTTGAAAATTAAATTAATTTTAAAATGTTCTTGGGTGTTACAAAGGATTGCTGATCGCAGACAGTATATCTTATTATTGTTTTTACATAAGATTTATAAACAGCAAATTACTGGTGGGAATTTCAGGGAATTGTTTCAATATAACACTCCATGGACTGCAACTAGAAACTCTCAATTCTTTTATCTCCCGACATTTAGAACAAACAAATTGAAATTTTCTTTACTTTATCGGTTGTTTAAGGCATACAATAAAATTAATACAGAAATTAGCTGCACTGTTGACTCTTTGAAAGATTTTGTGTTCTGTAAATATTTATAAGCTTGTCTAAAAGTGTATTTGTATAAATCTGTAATAACTTTTTTTACGTTTTTGTTCCTGTTCCAATTTTTATAGACATTTTGTCTTTGGAATAGTGTAATAAATAAATAAAATAAATATTGCGTTTGCGATAACAAATGAATAAAGACATTTGGCCATTGGCATTGGTAGAGAAATGTTGCTGGATTAACAGCAAATGACATTACGGTCTCACATTATTCTGTTATAAGAGCGATAGGGTATTTTATCCTTATTTAGATTGCTTATTGTCAGTGCTCATTTTTTTTATTACAATATTAATTAATTTTTGAGACATCAAACTGATTTGCTGGTCCTTTGTAAGACAAATACATAAAAACGTGTTAGTAGGTTTGTTTACTTATTGCAAG
The DNA here is from genome assembly GCA_036346225.1 of Platerodrilus igneus. Taxonomy (NCBI): domain Eukaryota; kingdom Metazoa; phylum Arthropoda; class Insecta; order Coleoptera; family Lycidae; genus Platerodrilus; species Platerodrilus igneus. The sequence continues at coordinate 8,214,582 of JARFIW010000012.1, read as the reverse complement.
TGCCAGTATTAAATAGGTTATTAATTTTGTGTCGCATGTTTCATTTATTTGTTGGTCTAAACGAGTTTCGTCCAATTAAAAACAATAATCTTAGTTTACAGGTTTTTGTTTGCTTTAGAAAGGTTACTTCTAATTAGCTTTTTTAAAAATGCTAGCCCGTCCTTAAAAATATTTTTTCTAAATGCTTATTGAAACAGTTCGGAAACGTAATTAAAACCACCACATGTGATTTTTCACTGGATGTAGAATTAAAATTTTTTACATTCATATTAGTGACCTTTTAGTGCTGCAACTTTTTTCCCTATTTAATGAAAACTGTATCTATTACGATTTTGGAAATCCTAATGATAGACATCCATATCTTGGACATGGTATATATATTATGCATATTGTTTTTCCTAACTATTGAAATCGATGCTTAGTTACATAAGGTTTGTTATTTCTGGATTTCGACATTTTGTATGTAGTTGCAATGTAAAATGTTAAAACATTAACTAACATCTCATCCAAAAGGATGCATGTTAAATATTTTTCAAGATTGCAACGCTTTTTAAAGAGGCCTTTCTAGAAATTGTAAGAGATGATTATAAATTATTATAAGGTAGGACTATAGTAGTTATAAAACAAAAGCTATAATGATTTTTGTTTATCTGAAATCACAACTAATTTCGAGTGTGTTAATGTCTATCTGATAAGTGCTATCAATTTTTATTGATAATCTTTTAAATTGCATTAAATGTTGCTAAGCTTAAAGGAGCTTTTTATTACTCATCTGAATCTTATCTGTAGTTTTTGTCTGTAATATTAGATTACAGTTTTGTATGGTTAAACTGCTTTAAGTCAAGGCTTTGAATAAATAGGTCATAAATTATATAATCCTATTATTTATACATTTAGTGAAATACACTTCCCATTGTTTAGTTTCTTTTGTTGAAAATACTTTATTATTATTGTATTTGGAAATGATGATGAACATAATTACATAACGTACTAGTAACATTATAAAATGAATTACATTTTCAAGAGAATAATTGTAGGAATTCCATTATTCAGATTATTTATTTTATTGTACTTGTTTTTAAGAATTAAAATTAATTGATTAAGTTCGTTTACTCTCATTTTTAGAAAACTTGGAAAAAAGATCATATTTTTAATATGATTGTTCTAATTTTGATTCGTTGTACAGAGAAAATAATGCAGTGGAAGAAATATATATGTCGCTAGATCAAAAAAGGTACTGTGTTAAGGATTTACTAAAATGTATTGTTTTTTAAAGAAAGACATCTTCCCTTTATACAATGAACAAAGGTGAGACAAGATTATGGTTGCAAAATTCCCAAATACTAACAAGAAAACGTTATTCTTTGTACAAAACTAAATTATTTATACATAATACACATATATTACAATCACTAACTATTCTGAGTCATCATCGCGGTTGGTGGAAGGCCATTCATGAAACTGTAGATAGAACCACTTGTATTCATAAGGAATTTACTATGTATCTTCAAAGTACATATAAAATGTTACACGATTAGCTGTTAAATCATGAATTCCAAAAATGTACTGCCAAAGTTTTCTCAGATAGAATATGTCAGTCACTGGCATTACAGGAAGAGGTATACTCTGCATAAAATCGAAAACAATGACTCTTACATTTTTGTTTTTGTTACATAAATCTTGTACAAATTCAATTTTTTATATACCTTGGATGCTCGTCTTTTATGCACAAATGGTTCAGCTGAAGCCATGCGATTGGCATTGTCATTCAACATAGAAGACATATTTCACAGGTATTTCTTCACAAGTATGACATACATAAACTTGTGGTTTGCCAAATCTGTATCTGAAATTTTCACGAAAATGTTTTAAGTAGTACTCATAACTAACAATGCCAGCAAGATGAGGATTTTCAAAACATTGCATCTCATCTATCTTCTTTACTATCAAGTGGGACTCCAGATAAGTCAAAGGTCTTTTTTTATAAACGACCTGATATGCTCATTTATTTTCAAAATGGCAGCATCAGATATAGCATTGCTATGCCTAGCGTGACATCCACGATTGTCTACAGATCTGTCGCAGCGAAGTTAATCGATAAACTGCTTTGTTTCACAAGGCATTCAAGCTTTAAAAAAGTCTTCTTGCATATCCGAACTTGATTTGTACCATTCAGAATATGATAATCAAAATTGCTTGTATGTTCTTACTTGGGTTCCTTATTTCTAGAACTATGTCTTTGAACTTTTCTAGCTACCAGTGATTTTACAATTCTCTTCTTATCATCCTCTTTGAATTTACCCATACACTTAAATTGCATCTGTTAAGACAGCATTAAGATTATCCAAAAATCTCAAGAAATATTTACTATTTACCTGCAGTGTCCTACTTCTAGCAAACAACTCTTGCATACTCACTTTAGTACTGAAACCATCTGACCTTGAACAACAGCTGATATTATGAAGACAGCGTTTTTGGTAAATTGATTTTATTAATGGAACCTCATGGACTTAATACCTTTATACACTCAACGCAAATTTCGAGGTGGTGCATTTGATTCGCTATATGAGAAAAAAGATTCCTTTATATACTCCTTTATTCGTTGACACTTGTAGTACAAACCGTATACCTTAGGTTCATTTCGGTATAATATGGACTTGTTCCCTTTATACAATAACCGCTCCAATCATGGTTTAGATTTTAACATGTAACGTTTTGTGTTAATACAATCCCTAACATATCAAAATGTTTATTTATGTTCTGAACTTTGTCGATTCTCATACCTCAAAAGAAAGCAGTTTCTAGTATATTTGTTTAAAATCTAAACTCATGTGACTTTTAATCCATTTCAGTTAATAAAAAAAATGTTTGTCAACCTTCTTAAAAGTGTGCTGTTTTAGTATTGAATTTTGTTGTTAATGTTCATGTTTTAATTATTAATATATAAAAGAATAAGAACAACGAGATTTTAGAAATAATAAGGGAAGAAAGAAATATGTTGAATATAATTAAAAAATTGGAGAGATGGGACAATAGGACACATCCTAAGACATGAGAGAATAGCGCAGCATATATTAAAAGCAGAGAAGAAAAGAGGAGAGGCAGAGGTAGACTTAGATTAGACAATTGTATATAGATAGTGCAAGATGTGGGGTGTGGGAATTTTAGGGAAATATGCGAGTTAGCTCAGAATAGAAAACAATTAAGGTACTCGTCCAACTAGTTCTAGGACTGAAAACCGAATGATTATGATATAAAAAAAACCACCTCCATCTAGAAATATGTCAGATTTCGATTTTTCAAAAATTATAAAAGACGGCTTTGCTTTAAAAGTAGACTGTCATTTTGAAAACACTTTTTAGGTTGATTTTTGACAGCAACTAAAAAGTTTTGTAGTTTTTCTTATAATATAAGTTTGCGATTGAAAACAAGAATTTTTAAGACTTGATATAAAGCTCTGACCTAAAAGTTTAATGTAAGATATGGACAATATTTGGGCAAGAAACAGGCATAAAATACCTAATTTAAGTCCAACTACGAGGCATGCGGTTAATCATGTATTGCTTCATTTGAGCGACAATAACAAATTGAAGCAAGGTTTATTAAACACGACAGCCAAAATTTGCAACATTTGTGTGAAAACTGTAAGCCGAATTTGACATCAAGCATGAAAATCCTTAGCCGATGGTCCTGAAGTAGCAGATGCCAGGTTACGTATGAAAGGACGCGTTAGTCGAAAACTCAAAAATTTTGATCTAGGTATAATAAAGTCAGTGCTACTTAATAATTATCGTACTAGTAGTTTGTTCTTATCAATGTAACAAAATCTACGGTTTATAATAGGCTAAAATTGAGCTAACAACTATAAAATGTATCATACCATTTACAAAGATACGGTTCCAAGTTTTATAAATTTTGATTTTTGGCTTTATGAACATGTACAAAACATCATCAAGTCAGTTTAAATGACTCTTAAAAGTTTTTCAGAAACGATATTTGTAGTTGCGTTTTAATAAAATATAATTTTGAAAGGTGTCTGACATTTATTTCTGGACGGAGGTAGTCTCTAATAATCGCCATGAAATTCATAATCTTAGCTGTAAAAAGTATTTTATGGAATAGAAGACATACGTAGAATATACAGTGACAAGAAAGACCTATTTGCAGCAGCAGTAAAGCAAGGACGGCAAAAGTCTCTACTGTACCATTTTTCCAAATAGAAAAAATTCTTTGATAATTGGTTTAGTCGCATGAAGAAATGTGTACATTTTGAAAAGCAATGAAGTATATATTTAATTCTTAATATTTGTTTTTTATTCCAAAGTTGTAGCAACAGCATTTGTACAGTTTGGATTTTTCCTGTTACTCATGTTCCCTTTTATAGAAATCACTTAAGCAAATTGTAATAACACCTCAAAATACATTGGTCTTGAGACTTTTTAACTCTTTTGTCATGTTTGAATCGTATTAATGGATTTTTATGTACTATTATTGTTGTTTAGATTCTTGTCTAATCAAATTTTGTTGATAGTATTAAATCTACATAATGTACACCTTAAAATGCATTGGATACAGTTTTAAAAAAATTTACATTTTAATCTGCTGCAAATGTGGCCGGCAGCTCCGTGATTCAGTTGGTATACGTGTGACTACTGAGCTTAAGGTTCCGGGTTTCAATCTCGACACGGTCCACTTGAAAAAAGTTAAGCAAGCATTTTTCACAAAAATACACCTTCATTTGGATAAGAGGTAAAATGTAGGTCCCACATGTGTGTTGCCTTGCACATTAAAGATCCCAACCTTGCTTGGAACAGCAAGGGTTTGGCAAAGTTCAAAATTTTCATGTAAAAAAACTCACTTCCTTGTCAATGTAGTACCTTTGGGCATAGCTTTGGAAATTCAAATACAGTGTAGACTGAATCTTCTTGCCATAAAAAGCACCTGTGATTGGCTACTCTTTCAAATCTTACAGTAGATAGGTTATGGGGATCGTTTGTTGCACTTTAACAATTTTGAACAGTTCTATGCTCCAGTACAGATGAAATTCTCTGTTAAAGACGCTTTATATTTGGAAATACGGGCTGTCACCAATCTTAAACAATTTTCTTCGGTTTGTTGCATCACTGCCAGCAGTAATAGCTCTACTTCTAAGACAAAATCACCCTACTAATAAGACGAATTTACCCTTGCACTAGGACGAATTTTACTCATCTGCTTAATTACTACACCGTCTTTGTTCAACCCATTCTCCTTATCTTCTAAACAATTAATCGATAAACAGCTAAAACTGCATGCAAAAATTACGTAACTTATCATCTTTCTTCTGTTCTTATTATTCCAGCACCATAAAAATATTGTATCTACAGATTAGAATCAATTGACAGCTGTCGAAAAATACTCCGATTGCAACTGGAGATTGAGAAGGGTAAAGACGAAAGTAATAGACAACTTTTGCATGAAAATACTCAAGCATAACAAAACATCATATTTAATACACTTTATGTGAATCTTCATTCGAGCTGATACATTTTCGTCAGTCGCTCCAACAAATTTTCTAATTAACATTTGTTAGTTACGCCCTACACGAAATACATATGCAGTGTTTATTCTCGTTAATATTTTCCAATCCTTTTATCTAATAACCTATTTACAGGTACATGTTTTAGCTTTTACACCATATCTAGCAGGTACACCTTTTTGAGAACTTCCCATGCAAACTACTATTAAAGATTGTACACATCTCTTTTTCTTAACAAGAAATTTCCTATTTTTGTATTAATTTAACCTCATACTATCCACAATCTGGATGATTTGAATAATATTTTTCTTAGGTGTTTACGTAATTATATTTAATCTAATTATATATATTTTTAAAAAAGTGTTTATTTTCTACATAACAATCTTCTTATTATAGAGGTATTAGAACTATATAATAAAATCAATTGGCTTATTAGTTATTTAATGAACTAGTTAGTTAATGAAGGCGATTAATAATCGAACTGTTTAAAGCACGAACGAGCGAAGCGAGTGAGTACTTTAATAGTTGAGATTATTAATCGCCTATTAACAAACGAGTTGATTACAACATTTTTTCGTCGACCGCAAGTACAATAAAATTTACTTTTCCACAAAGACCGTCAGAATACATTTTGCTTTTACATAAACTTCACTTTTGCTAAGGAAAATTAGTCAACACTGAAATATATGACATGCGAATTTAACAACAAGGATGCGTATCCGTATGTCTGGTTGAGGTTATACCTCGATTAAAACATCAAAACGTCAAAGTCACAAAAAGAGTTACGTAATGAAAAAGAGTGCATTAATGACGTCCATTAATGTATCCTTTTTGAAACAAAATCATTCGTTAATATTGACATTAATAAACAGTTGACGAAAAATACTTTAAAGACTTAAACTCATACCGCTACTTGCCGGGTCATTTCGGGCCATTTTAGGCCTTACCTGGTTATTTTGAGTCATTTAGGGCCATTCTCGACCACTAATACCATGTTTCTTAACCAAACTAGATATAAATGTAGTGTATAATCGAGCACTCGGACAACCAATAAAAATCCACTATTTGATATCATATCTGTTTGCTATTGGCCGAACTGCGTGTTTGTATATAACTGACGGTAAACTTGACAAATTACATTTTTAAAATCTGCGTTTAATTAAAACGTGTTACAATACTTTAAGGGCTTAAACTCGTATCACTACTAAAGGTAACTCACCACAGTTTTAAAAAAGAATCCATTCTTAATACAATAAAAGTGTGTAAAAACTGCACTTGCTTATAAAATCGATCATCCCAAGTCGGGATTGGCTTTGTCTTGGCACATGTCACAATCAATTGTGAATAAATCTATTGACAACTTTCATAAACAGATTGAGCTATCGTCACCGCTTCTCCGAATAAATAGAAGCATTTCAGAAGCATAATTTTACATCTTCCAAGAAAAGAATGCAAGTGTATAAGAAATTAGGTGTACTTTTAGGCATAGGCCTAGTGTTTGGAGTGTAGGTGTGGGTTTTATGGTCATTTGAGTAATTTAGGATGCATTTTGTGGTCATTCTGTATAGTGATACCATTAAAATTAATTCTTAAGGAAAATCTAACTAATAATATGCATCTTTATTTCCATTCTCCACTCCAACAAATTAAAACTTAGCCATGCACATTCGTAAATTCTTTATGTTTATTGCTGATTGTTGTAACTTAACCACTAATTGTTATTTTTTTAATTTACATCTATGAGCTCGTCTTCTGCATCTTTTCTAGTCAGTAATTGGGTATATGCTGTATGACCAGATTTTCAATCTGCAAATATTGCACCCTTCCTTTTTATAGGTAGGAATGGGTGTAGAACAGAGTCTAAATAAAACTCTGGCGGGACTAGCTCGACCGTTTGTGACTGCGGTAGATTGCAAAAGACTATATCTCAGGGGTTTAAAGAATAAAGTTAAATTTTACCCTGACAAGTTATAGGGACACAATTTAGAACACGACAAAAGAAAATACCTTAATACAACTTATATATTGACGTTTAGTTAATAACATTAATAAAAAATAAATATATACCGTTATTTTCTTACAACCAAAGTTTCATACGATAAAATCACTAAGTGTAGTTCATTTATCTACACTCTCATAATTTAAAAATTTGCCTTAAACTCTAACCAGATAAGATATTAGAAAATCTAAATTTATTATTGTACTTGGACACAATTTCTAGTTAAATGTTCTAAGTAAAACGAAATCATAAATACTCTTTGTTGCATTTAACATTAGTTAAGAGAATTTTAATTAAACATTTAAATTGAACATAACCTCAATACGCACAAAAAAAGGTTTCATGAAAGCTTTTCTGTTTACAACTCAATAGGTTATATAGAAAAGCAAAGATAATATTAAATTAGTTATGGTAATCGATAAATAAAGTTATGACTATTACATGCATTATTTTCCAGAAAACTGAGATTTAAAATGTAACACATGCACAGTGTTCTATGACAAAGTAAATAAGATAAACTCGTACCTGTATTCAAGATATATGAAAGCAACGTATACTTAAGCTTTGAGCATACGACTTTCTCAGAACTATAGGATCTTCTTACGGGTTGTTGAGACGAACACCATCGTTAATTATTTTGGTTGTTAACCTCAAACTTCTTCTTCTTCTTCTTCAGTTACCAATGGCCTCTTGCCTTGCGGCATACGGCCAGATATAAACCGTTAAGTCTCACTATTACACTGTGAAGCGTACTAAGCTGTGCCTGGGATAATACCCATCCCCTCCACTGCTTGCTTGGGTATATTTTGAGCAGGGTTGACATATATAGACAATTTTCTCACTCTGTGGCGTATCAGAGCATTAACACAAAGGATTGCGCCAGGAGACAGGATGTGGGTATATTAGCCTAAAAAACCACTATTTTTACTACATTCTAAATTAATGTTAAATTAAAAGCAGTAGCACTACCACGTGCAAAAGCTAGCAGTTATATTTATTATTGTTAATTACTAATTTACTAGCTTTTTTTTTTAAATATAACTTTAATTAAAGTGTTAGATTATTTATATCAATGTATTCTAGTATGAGTTGTACGACTTTACTGTTGGGGTCAGCCAGTAGGTTATGTGTGTCTATAGGGGTTGGCTTTAGTATTGCGAGTTTCTTGTACAGATTCATATTTTGTTCTTCTCTGCTACTGCATCCAAGGAGTATATGGTTTAGGTCCCCAATATCTCCACACTCATCACATAAAGGGGTTTCTTTGACCCCTATCCTATGCAAATGTTGAGGTGTACAGCAGTGTAGTGTTCTCATTCTGCTCACTATACTCATATGTCTTCTTTTCCTTAACAATGTATCATAAAACCATGGTTTAAGGGTTGGTTCTGGTACAATTTCCAAGTATCTTTTCCCTTTATAAGTCGCAATCTCTTTATACTGAGTACACCATTGTTTCCATAATCGATTTTTAATCCTTGGGATTATTTCACTATAATGATTTGCTTTATTTAAGAATGGTTCCTTCTTTACACCCTGTTTCGCTAACCTATCTGCTATTTCATTCCCCTCGATACCAACATGACTAGGCACCCATACCAATTTAATGTTTATGTTTTGCCCCTTAGCCTTTATAATAGCTTCACGTATCTCAAGTATGATTTTGTTGTTATCCTTTACCAAGCCGTTCCTAGCTATCTTTTGCATTGCACTCTTGGAGTCTGTAATAATTAGTATGTTATCTTCTTCCTCGGTCAGAGTAGCCAAATCTATAGCAACATTAATGGCATTAATTTCTGCTTCACATATGGATGTTTCATTGAATAACTTAGTTGAGTAGCAGTAGTTGTTTTTGGGACTATATATTCCGATGCCACATTTATTATCCCCTGGTACTTTCGATGCGTCGGTGTAGTATTGCGTATAATTAGGGTAGGAGCAACAAAATTCTTTAAATTCTATATTGGCTTGGTAATTTTTTCTTATTGTAGTGTAGATCGCTTTGATTGGTATAACTTGACTATCATATTTTGCTTCGTAGCATGGGCAGTTCTGAGTTTTTTCTATGGTGTTGTTAAACTCTAGTGCTAGGTCTATGCCGTCCATTAAAGCTGGTGTTGGTTTGCCTCTCCAATATATTGGCTTTTCATTATATATGGCATACATGTCTATCAGTAGATTGCCAATCTCAGTTTTAGTTTTTGCTAATTGTTTTAAACAATATTTGGCACAAAGCCAGATCCTCCTAGTTGCTAGCGGGGACTCCCCTGCTTCTGCTAGTAGAGCATTTGTTGGAATAGATCTCATGCATACTGTTACGACTCTTAAAGCTTGGAATTGTATTTTATCTAATTTACTCCAGTTAATCTTCGAATTCTTATATATTGCTTGTGATCCATATTCTAGATGTGTTCTTACAATTCCTTTATAAATGTTTAGCAATATTTTAGGGTCTGCTCCCCACCATGTCCTAGCAACTGCTCTCATTATGTTAATTCCTCTTTCCGCTTTCTTTTTGCAGTTAATGGTATGTTCAGTCCATTTCATGTTTTTGTCAAAAATCACACCTAAATATTTGTAGCTTGTAACCCACTCTACTTTTTGGTATTTGTATGTGACTTCAGGAAATTTTGTTTTTTTGTCTCTTTTTGTGAATAGGATAGCTTTAGTTTTTTTCTGTTGATATGCTTAATTCGTGCATATCCATCCACTCGCCTATATCCGAAAGGGCTAAGTCCATTTCTATTACTGCCTTGTTTGGATCTGGGTGCGAACATATCAAAGCAATGTCATCTGCATATTGTAAAACTTGAATGTTTTGCTTGACGCACGGTCTCAATGTTAAAGAGTAAATATTAAATAAGACTGGACTTAGTGGAGAGCCTTGTGTCAGTCCTTTGTGGGCTTGTTGGGGACCTGTCATTTCACCAGTATTAGGGGATCGAATACTTATACTTCTATTTGTTAGACTTTTGACTATTGTTTGTATTATGTCTGTGTCTACTCCTATCTTTTTGCTTTCCTGTTGTAGTATATTAATGTTTACGTTGTCATATGCTCCTTTAATGTCGATAAATACACATATAGTTACCCAGTTCCTAGTGAAGGCTTTGTATATTGCTGTTGATAAATATACAATGTTATCCATTGTGCCTCTTCCTTTTCTAAATCCATTTTGTAATTCCGGATACATGTTGTTGTGCTCTAGATAATATTCTAGCCGGGTTTTGATTATTCCTTCGAATATTTTGCCGATACATGATTCCAGAACGATCGGTCTGTAGCTATCATACTCCATCGGGTCTTTTCCTATTTTTAGAATTGGAATTATTGTTTGTGTTTTCCAGTCTTCCGGGATGCCGCTTTTGCCTTCTAATATTTGATTGAACATGTTTACCAGCTGCTCTTTAATGTTTAGTGGAGTACGACTTATCATTGAGTACGTAAACTGATCTTCACCTGGTGTAGTGTCTTTCTTTCCTTTAAGTTGCAGTTCCAGCACATGTATGGTAATTTTATTTGATGGTACTTTTCCAAACCCCTTATCCATATCTACTTCCGCACTATGCTACACTTCGTTTAAAGTTTTATCTGGTCGGTAATGCAGTTAACAAAATGTAACACTTAGATTCTGGTACATTGAAATGCCGATAGATGGCTCTTAAAAGCCGGTAATACAATTACCAAAGTTCATAAGATACACCATTACGTCACTGATAATTTATATTGCGCCATAATTAAGCGAAGTTACATAAAATTAAAACAATAAAAATTAGAGAGTCTACTCACGTGAAGGATCCGCTAACCGGCAGGAAATCACGCTGCGGTAGCCTCTGCATCGCTGCTGCTGGTAGAGTTGGACCTCCAAATTATCTCGGGTCATGGGATGCTCCAGGGTCATCTCCGTTCCTATATGCAGTGGAAGACAGGAATAGGTAATTAAGGAAAGATAATCAAGATAAGGAAATCTACATAATAAGATAACACGACACCCGCACGACTGTTCACTTCAAAGTTCGGCGTAAAAGCCACGTTTTCGCGCGAGAACCGCGAACTCCCTCCTCTTTGTAGCATTGCTATACCCCTATAGGGATAATTCACACTTGCCAATTGCACTATTGTGACGTACCGGAAGCCCCGCCCAGTCTATTTAAATTGTTCCCGCTTCTTGCGTATTTAAAATTATGGCGGAACTTCCGCACATCAAGAAAACTAACTAAAACAATGTTTAAGTGCAAATTCGATTTGCACGTAACAATCGCGACAAAGCCACAAAAGAAAAAACAAAAAAGAAAAAGTCTGTTAGCACAGTAACAGCTTAAAATCTAAGTCCTTACTACCCTATGTAAACCCTAACTTAAAACCTACAAAATGTTTATATAAGGCGCCACCTGGTTTTTCGACCGATAACACGTCTACCGAAGTACCAGGAACGGAATAGGTAGCCCGATAGTCTGTGACTACACTACTTACCGACAGCACAAATTTGTCGGGAGCATGAAACACTGCTTAAACTAACACGGGTGCGACAAGTCGCCTAACCTATCTAAACCTATCTAAACTTATCTAACTAAAGCTAACATAAAGTTCTTATATGCAAACACACATGAGTGTCGCATCAAACTATTCTTCTTTTGGCAAGAAGTGCCCAAATTTAAAAATGTTCATGAGAGTGCGTCACCTTGCACTCTGGCAAATTTTGTTTCTGGTACTTTGGTTTCCTCCGATGCACATTTAACTTGTCCATGACACAGTTGTGAATCCACAAATTTACCAAAAGTACCGCCTACTAAATCCTTATATGCTAACCTGACAAATTACATTTCTAAATTGGGTTAGCTTTTTCACTTAAATTTCAGAAAGATAATTCCACGTCTGGTCATATATACCACACGTTAGGACGATAAAAGATAAGATAAGATCTCAAATTGATGTTAAAGATAGTAGATAAGGTAAAGATATTAAGCTTAAGTTGTTATCCTCAAAGGTAATGAATAAGATAACGGTATTAAGCTTTAGTTATTATTTGAGATACTCGATAAGATAACACGATATTAAGTTAAAGTGATTATAAGAGATAGTAGGTAACATGAATTTAAACAGAAGTTATTACTCAAGATAACCGGTAAGATAACGCGAAATAACTCAAGTCATTCCTAACGGTAGTCGGTAAGATAACGATAAATTAAACCAAAATTATTACTAACGGTAATCGGTAAGATAACGATAATAAACTAAGGTTATTATTAAGGGTAATCAATAAGATAACGATATTAAACCTAAAGGTATTATCGAAGATAATAAAGAAGACAAAGATATTGGCCTAGTTATTACCCAAGACAATGATAACAACAAAGAGTGGCTCCAGTAGAGCCGTTTAAATGGGATTGACCCTATAAAACACAGCGTAGTCTGAAGGACCACCTGCGATATTAATCCGACAAGATAAGATATACACATTTTTAAAATTCACTAGACTCCTAAGAGAACTAGTACGATAATTTTCCTAACGAGTGCTTCGACTACGATAAGAAAATCAGACAAAGATAGACACGACAACTTAAAAGTATCCTCACAGATACAAACACACAAAACAAACTGTTTTAAGGTAGTTTTTAAATCGGTAGCACCCTAAACACACAAAATGCCCAATTCCAAGCAGTTAAATACAGATACACTGTCCCCATATGCTAAAACAACCGAGAATTTAATAAAATAACAATAAGAGCGATAGCGTCTCACCACAAAGTTCAATAAAAAATAACGAAAAAAAAGTTTATAAGTTATGTAGATTTAGTAGAAAAAGGAAGGAATAATGTTGTAGTATAATGATGTAGTATAATGTGGGCGATTGCAATAATTCAGAGGAAAAAAACACACGGAATAGACAATCCTAGCTTTTGCAACTGCGAATATGAACTATTTCTTTCAATGGCATAGATCGCGTGTCCTATGTGAGCCCAAAGAAGAAAGCATTCACTCAACATCAGCCAAAACCAGTCATAAAAATTCAATGGGTTATTTCAACCAAAGTTACGACAATTACCATACAATTAAACCATATAAGAGAAATACTAAGGACCGAACAATATGTAGTAGGAAAATTTCAAGGGTTAATTGAATGAAACGACAAAGTTATATTGGGGGGTGTAGAGGATGAAGTGATATATATCTAACGGTATGGTGAAGGAAAGTCAACGAAAAGAAAAAGATAGCTAAATTAAGGTAAGTAAAGTTAAACGTGTATGAAATTATATACTATATGAGAGAAGGAATAAGTAATTAAAGATACTAATTGATGGTGAGAACAAAAAGTATTAGGTAAATCGTGAGGAGAATGGGGCATGAAAAACTTAATTAGCATTTGGGTCGGCAGAGAATGGCTTAAGGTCTTTAATATGCCACCTGCCTTGGCGTTTTCCTTCAGCATCCTGAAGTTCGTAGATAAGGGGACTAATAACACGTGTGACTTTACAAAGAATGAATTTAGGGGCTAATTTTGAAGAAAATTTCTTAGATGCATCCGATAAGACATGGTTCTTTTTCCACACTTGTTCGCCTAAGGCAAAGGAAATATTTCGCTTACGCAAGTTATAATGGTCCTTGCTCTTTTCGTAAGCTTTTAACAAATTTTTTCTAACGTCGTTAAAGATAGAAGGTAATGACTGTTGGTCCTTGTCCCAACGTACTTTATCGTCAAATTCAATTACGTTAGTATCGTCAGGCACTAAACCATAGTAACTCCCATCGATTGGGGTATATCTTCCAAAAACAAGAAATGACGGCGTGAATTGGGTTGCTTCGTGCTTAGATGTACGCAAAGCTTGAGCAATTTCAAAGATATGTTCATCCCATGTAGTATGGTCTGAATCAATATAAGAAGAGATAGCGGTAATTAAAACTCGATTTACTCTCTCGGTAGGGTTTACTTGGGGGTGATATTTTGCGTTAAACCAAATTTTTTGTACTTTGTAACTTTTAACGAAATTCTGAAAATCTTTAGAGATAAATTGTGCACCATTGTCACAAAGAATAATCTGGGGGACACCAAAGATAAGAAAGACATTCTGTTCTAGAAATTTAATTATTGCTGCGGAGGTAGCTTTACGTAAGGGTTGCACCATAACAAATTTAGAAAACCAATCGGTAACAACCAAAAGATATTGATTGCCTCTTTTTGATCGAGGGAGAGGTCCTAATAAGTCAAGCGATATTAATTGAAAGGGATAAGATACATGCTTAAAGTTACCCATTAAACCGGGGCGAGCATCTTGCGAACTCTTATGGGAACCACAAATTTTGCAGCTCTTAATGTAACGACAAACAGATTGCTTAAGTGTGGGCCAGTAATACAATTCAGATATTTTCGCGAGTTTTGTAACACCAAGGTGTGCAGCTAAGGGATCGTCGTGACATAATTTGAGCACCTCACTGCGATTTGCAGTGGGCACAACGAGTTTCCATTCAGGTATATTCGATATTTTATGTGGGGACGAGGATACAAATTTATACAGTCTATTATTAGTTACTCGAAGGTAGGAAATTTGTCGGGATTATCGGAAACTTTTTATCATATTGAGGTACCAGGTATCCAGAATTAAATTTGGAAGGTTTAGAGAAACTACATCTCGAGATAACGCATCAGGTACGATATTTAATTTGCCAGGCCTATGCCTAACGTCGAAAGTAAATTGAGATATACGCAAGTTCCATCTTGCCAAACGACCTGCGGGTTGTTTCAAGTTATTAAGCCAAGTGAGTGCTGCACAATCAGTGATTACGGTAAAGTGTGTACCTTCGACGTATCCTCTAAATTTCTCGATGCCAAAGATAACACCCAATAGTTCTCGTTCGGTAGCAGAGTATTTTTGTTCGGCAGAAGTTAAGGCACGGCTCGCATAAGCGATTGGATGTTCTAAACCATTGTTTACCTGGAACAACATTGCACCTAACCCAGTAAGTGAGGCATCGGTTTGTATATAAAACTTATCATCGAAATTTGGAGAGATTAAGATAGGTGCTGAAGTGATTAGTGTTTTAATTTGTTCGAAAGCCTGTTGGGATTCTAAATTCCACTCGATAGTTTGGGATTTCTTTTTATTTTTAATTAAAGCAGTAATGGGTGCAGATATAGTTGAAAGGTTAGGTAGAAAATGCGATAATAGCTAATCATTCCAATTAAACGCGTTTGATTTCGGTAACAGTTTTTGGTGTTTTAAATTTAGTAATAGCATCAACTTTAGCGGATCTGCTCGTAAGCCTGTTCCATCGACAATAAAACCAAGAAATGTAAGGGATGAACGACAAAATTGAGACTTTTCCCAGTTTATCTTAAAGCCTGCTGCGCTTAAACGTTCAGCAACTTCATCTAATGTGGCGATATGTTCATCGAAAGAACTTGAGATAATTAAGATATCATCCAAAAATACAAAGGCACGTTCTTGATGTAAGATAGGACCTAACGTTTGATCCATAGTACGTTGTAAAGTTTGTGGAGCGTTACAGAGACCAAATGGCAAAAAATTATATTCGAAAAGACCTCGGCCTGGGACACAAAAAGCAGTTTTTTGACGAGAAGATAAGTCAAGAGGTATCTGATAAAAAGCTTGTCTTAGGTCGATAGATGAGATAAATTTTGCATTACGAAGCCTGCTCAAAATTGAATCAGTTCTAGGTAAAGGATAAGCGTCTGGAACAGTAACAGAATTTAGCTTCCTGCCATCAAAACAGACACGCCATTCTTCATTCTTTTCCGAACTAGTAATACGGAGAGGTCCACGGTGAATTTGAAGGAGAGATAACACCAGATACTAACATTTTGTCTATTTCCGCATGTAAATGCTTTTGTAAGGCAGGCGATAAGGGATATTGACGTTGCTTAAAGGGAAGGGCATCACCTGTGGAGATAACGTGTGTTGCCGTTGTAACACAACCAAGTTCAGAGGTATTAAGTTTGCGAAATTTGTCGATTGTAGCGTTAAGAGTTACATCTTGGGAGTCAGTAAGAGAGATTTTGTTAGATATTCCTGTAGATGCACAGGAGTTCGTTTTAATAGAGGTTTGCCATGAAAAATCCTGAAAGTAAAGTGACAGATTAAAAGTTTACAGAAATCAACGCCCAGTAGAAAAGGATACGCTAATGCAGGGACAATCAAAATAAAACATCACGTTCAAGAGACTCTACACGAATTTTTAACTTAAGGAACCGGTTACATGTATTTGATTATCGTCAGCTAAATTTATGGAAGTTTTTCGGGAATAATTTGAATTTTGATATTTTGTTGAGATAATTGATGTAAACCTTCGTTATTTATAAGAGAACATGAAGAACCTGTATCCAGTAAAGCAATTACATTTAAGGAACCAATTGAGATAGATAAGTGTGGACGGTTATCGAAGGGTTTTTTAACAAGTTGTGAAACGGTAGCAGTCTTTTATGATAAAAGGAATTGACGGTTTGTAACCACTTAGACCACTCGGCTGGAGTAGTGTAGCATAATTCCTCTAATGAAGGTAAGGTATTTTGTACATTAATAGTAGCGGTATTATTATTAGATAAATTTAATGACGGTACAACGTTAGAAGTGGTTTTATAATTTAAATTTATTGGCGTCTGTGTCCGTTGAATGATTGGTGTTGAGGGCGATTTTGGTTTCTTGAGATATTCACACCCTGATTTGAAATATCTCGACGGGAGTTTCCGATACGTTAGGATTACAGTTGGTGCAGTTAGATTTGTAGATATTTGAGCGACCACAACCATAACAAAAATATTTTTAGGGTATGTGCAGACAGTATAGCTATGTCCACTTCGCTTGCAGTTCCAACAGGTAAGTGCGTTATTAGTTATGGTAGGAGGAACGTTAAGGGTAGATAGTTTACGGGAAGGTCGAACTTGGCAAGCTAGATCAGGTTCTAGGAGACCAGATAATTTCTCGGTGGTGGTCGATATTTGTCAATCCTTGACCTCACTTCTTGAAGAGAGCGACATAGGTCTTTAAAATGAGCTAGCGAAGATATGGTCTGTAATGCCAAACGTTCTGAGAAATAGGGGTTCAAATTTCTAAGTAATTGATCGATAATTTCGGATTCGGAAGGTTTTTTGTCGAGTCTGCTATATAAAGCTTCTAATGAGGTAATAAAAGACACAACATTTTCGTCGGGACCTTGAGTTCGGTTTCGATTTCGTTCCAAAGATCGTTAATGTAGCCATAAGGTAGGAAATCTCGTTTTAAACAGGCAACTAACTCATTCCAGGTAGAAATTTGGTGTCGTATGTTTCTGTACCATATTAACGCTGAGCCTGCGAACAAATCACCAGCTGAGATAAATAGGTCCTGGTCGGTACACCCGCGAGAAATTTTAAAATCGTTAATCCGGTCAAGAAAGGATGATAAAGAAACCTTCGAATCAAACCCTTCAAAGGTGAGACCCCATTTGTATACAGGTATAGGTTTTCCTAATGGTTTAGGTTCGGCAAGCGCAAGATTTGAAAAAGGTAACGATATATCTACGTCTGCGTTAGGATTAAGTCTTTCTAAAAGAATTCCTTCAAGCAATAACACCTCGGACAACAAACTTTGTTTAGCTTGAGTCGCTTGGTCATCGTTATATAAAGATAATGATTCGATACGGTGTTTGACGTGGGTTATTCTTGAAGTCAATCTCCTAATTCGATATTAGTAGCCGCAGGATCTGTTTTGTTTATTATACCCGATATATCATCTAAAGTTAATTTAATTTCTGATACGTTGAGTGGCCAATCGCCAACAGGGTTCTTTAAGATAGCAACGCCTTTGGTTTCCTGTGACAAAACAGCCCTAAGTTGAGATCGCCTATCATTCTGATTGCTCGCAGCTATGATACTTCTACATTCCAGCTCGTAGATTAATTCGAGGATTTTAGATGTGATACGTTCATTATGAATACAATATTCAAGACACGATATAAAAATATGCGATTTTGACGCAGATTAGAAGGTAAAAACACGTTACAGTTACTTTAAGGTAATACGATACGATATTTAGAGGTAAGAACTTGTTAGAACGTCACCGATAACACCAAAGAAACACATTTAAGGTATATGGAAACGAAATCAATGTTCAGTTAAATACATATTTTATAGATAATGACAAAGAAGCCTTCCAAAATGGAAAATGGAGCAGAGGATATGTTATTTAACCTATAAGGCAACAACGTATAGTCAAACACTTCTTAAAAAGGTATACTAGCAATTTATTTCACTCAAGTGTTTTTTTAAACACAAAATTTTCATGTAAAGGATAAACCATAATGCAATTTTAGAATGTAACATAAAGAACAATGTATTTAAGTTTCAAAAAACGGCCTTTCAAAGTTAAGGAAAGCAACTAAAGATATTTTAATAGGTAATTCTATAATACTGTATTTAAAGACATAAGGTAAGGTAAATACTTACATGAATAAAAATACGTTTCCTTAAGTGAAAAAACTGTTTCAATAACATCTGTTAAAATATTGCATGGTTGTAACTGAAATTAACATAACCTAAAAACAAAGAAGAAACCCTGAAGTTCATAGCCTGAACAGGTTGAAGGCGCCATCTGCTACACTTCGTTTAAAGTTTTATCTGGTCGGTAATGCAGTTAACAAAATGTAACACTTAGATTCTGGTACATTGAAATGCCGATAGATGGCTCTTAAAAGCCGGTAATACAATTACCAAAGTTCATAAGATACACCATTACGTCACTGATAATTTATATTGCGCCATAATTAAGCGGTTACATAAAATTAAAACAATAAAAATTAGAGAGTCTACTCACGTGAAGGATCCGCTAACCGGCAGGAAATCACGCTGCGGTAGCCTCTGCATCGCTGCTGCTGGTAGAGTTGGACCTCCAAATTATCTCGGGGTCATGGGATGCTCCAGGGTCATCTCCGTTCCTATATGCAGTGGAAGACAGGAATAGGTAATTAAGGAAAGATAATCAAGATAAGGAAATCTACATAATAAGATAACACGACACCCGCACGACTGTTCACTTCAAAGTTCGCGTAAAAGCCACGTTTTGCGCGAGAACCGGAACTCCCTCCTCTTTTGTAGCATTGCTATACCCCTATAGGGATAATTCACACTTGCCAATTGCACTATTGTGACGTACCGGAAGCCCCGCCCAGTCTATTTAAATTGTTCCCGCTTCTTGCGTATTTAAAATTATGGCGGGAACTTCCGCACATCAAGAAAACTAACTAAAACAATGTTTAAGTGCAAATTCGATTTGCACGTAACAACTATTAGGTATCAGCGGGGTAGTCATTTTATCTAATAATCTTTGGATCCAATCTTCTTTTTTTGTCTTATGTATTTTATCCTTTGCTTGCTGTGCATCTGCAAATTTTCTAATTACCTTCCAAATTTGGCTAATAGAAGTATTTCGATTTAAGCTTTCTGTAAATTCTATAAATCCCATTTTTTCCTCTGTCTTAGTGCTCTACGAGTTTGGGCTGCTATTGCTCTATATTTAAGGAAATTTTCTTCAGAAGCATCGTTTTTATATTCCTTTAAAGCTGCACTTCTACGCTTGCATGCTACATTACATTCTTCATTCCACCACGTTGGTTTCTTAGGATATTTACCTTTTCCGTCCCCCTTTGTTTGTGGAATTGCTAGTTCCACAGCATTTCTTATGTTCTCAGTCCATGTTCCATATTCTTCTGTTTGCGAGCTTTCTGTTAGTGTTTGTGTGTAAATCGGCCAATTGGCCTGGTTGGTTTTATATCTTAACCTTGGTTTACACGTAATTCTCTCGATGCTATTGTGAACTATCCTGCACATGGTGATATAATGATCGCTCATTCCAACGGGATCCAATACTTCCCATTCTACATTGGTACCAATATCGTCTGTGCATATAGTAATATCCACGCAGCTTTTCCTTTGTCCTGGTCTGCTAATTCTGGTGGGTCTTCCATCGTTGGCAAAAATTAGGTTGCTTTCCTCTAATGCTTCCATAAGATTTTTCCTGTTGGTATTAACCATTCCAGATCTCCATACTTGATTCTGTGCATTAAAATCTCCCATGACAATGTATGGTCTCTTAAGCTTCTTAAAAATTTTGTTATACGCCTTTCTTGAAGGATGTATATCTGGCGGGCAGTATATATTTATTACTGTAATGTCATATATTTTAAGTGCCATCATTTCAAATCTTGCGGGTAACTCAGGGTCATAATTTTGTATTGCAAACGGGATATCTTTGTGAATTAAGCATGCAATACCTCCACGTCCATCTCCCCTATCCTTTCTGACACATGTGTAGTATGGCATCTTAAAAATCAGTGTCTCTTTTAAACATGTTTCATTTAATAGTACCACGTCTGGTTTATGCTGTCCTATTATATATTTGAGGTCTAAGTAATTGCTAATGGCACTATTTATATTCCATTGGATTATAGAAATATTATTCTTAGTATGTGCTCTCCACATCAGAGTTTTTTGAGTTCTCGTCTGCAACTTCCACTTCCATTATTTGCATTTCATCGAGCGTGTTAATTATAAAAGTATGCGGCGCTTCCCTTACCACGTGATTTGGTGAATCCATCGTGCATTTGGCCAAATTCCGTATTTCTTGGACAACCATCTCTCTTATGTCCCTGTCAATGTTTTTTGCGTCAATAATTCCTTTAAGTATCTCAATGGTGGCAAATATGTCCACCTGTATTTCTTGTTGTTGCACTTTGCTTCTTTGCGATTCTGTAGGTTCCTTCGTCTGAACGTTTTGCTTAGGTTTCCATGACATTTGGGGGTTTAAGGCTCTTTTGTGAGCTTCTTTATCATATCCTAGTATTAATGGCGAGGTAGGCTTTCTTTTCCTTTCACTTGTGATTTGTGAATATGGAATTTTCCTTATATTTTGAGTCGCATGTGCTTGCCTTTGTGTTACATCTACCAACTGCAGTTCTTCTTCCCTTGATCTGTTGACAAGTGGGGGAAACTCTTGTAGTTTAGGTGTATGTTTCTCTCTATTAGGCATAGATCCATCATATTTTCGTGCTTTTTGCCTTGCGTAAAAGTAGGATATATTTTCGAATGTCATTATTTCCTTGATGTTTTTTTGTCTTAGGTATTCCTTACATTTCTTATTCGTGGCTTCATGATCTAAGTGACAAAAGACACATTTGATTTCTTCTGCACCACAGTCCTTCTCCTCGTGCTCTTCTGCACAGTTAGCACATCGCTTTTTACTGCGACAGTTCTTTTTGGTATGCCCGTATCTCAGGCAGTTTGTGCATTGCAGGACAGGGTCTATATATACTTCCACTTTTGCTTCATAGTAATTTATATGAATGTATTCTGGAAGCCTCTTTACTTGAAAAGTTACCACCACTGACTCTGTAGGAATATATGTAATCTTTTCATTAAGTTCTACACGTCTGTTAAGCCTTCTTGCTGATACTATTGGTCTGGCAGCTGTGCCTTCTTTTACAATTTCCTCTATCGATGTATTAACGTCAATGCCTCTGACAATACCTTTCACCGTAATTAAGGATGTTGGTACAAATGCTTCCCACTGGTTATCTATATTAATCTGATGATTAATAAATTCATTAGCGGCTTTCGGGGTCTTAAAATTAATCCCTATACGGTTACGTCCCTTTCTAGTAATTTTGCTTATTGCCATTATATTGCTCCTTTTCAGGATTCTACCCACTACCGCCGGGTGCACATTCCCAATGTTTTTCTCTTTACTCTCCACAATAATTATATACGGTGCAGTATCGTAGCAATCGTGCATAATTTTTGGTCGTTTTGGCGGATGATCCTGGGGGCCACCTGGGCCCCCAGTCCCCGTTAACATGTTATACTTTTACCCTATATGTATGTGTAGGAAAACAGGTTAAAGGATTAAATAATTAATAAGCAAGCAGGCAAGCAGCAATAAAAATTGTTTTTTTACTCACGTTCGTGTTCCCCACAATTCCACTTACACAAACACACAGTCCCAACCATTCAACCACAAACACCTCCAAACCGTAAATTTCTAGATCCAAAAACCAACCATAAAACACGTGTCTTTAACCTTCCGTAACTATTTTCTCCGAATCCCTTAAAATTTTATGGAATGTTTTGTGTATATGCTAGATAAAGAATGAAACCTCAAACTTCTAATTTGTAAGAGCCAATCCTTGTTTGTTCCACAGCCATATGTTTCATCAACAGACATTTAATTTATTTTAGAAGGTAGATAAAACGTCAACATAACATTCTTGTACAATAAAAGATAATATTTGTAGGTAATAAAATTAATGCATAGGCTTAGATAGCTTAGCACAGGTAATTAGATACTTCACCAAAGAAAATATGCTACGGGAAGATATACCATCAGAGGACCCATCCATTAGTTTTTTGAATGGGTTATTCAGGTAGGCTTTCTTCATAAGCATTTTGCTCGTATTCAAGTACGACATCGTGACCTTAGAAAGGACATCTTTATCGGGAGACGGCATGTGCTCAAAAGACCGTTAGATATTAAGACAAACGAAAATTTGTTCTGATTTACAGATAACCCCACATTTTGAGAGAGGGACAAAACAAGAAAACTATCCTGAATAACAGATTTATATATACACCAGTTGTGTATTTATGGATATTATTCAAGGTTAACCAATAGGAAAATTACATCTGATCTTAATTATTTATATTATTTATACAAAAGAAAGAATATTAAATTAAGACTAAAGATAGATGTATATAGTGTATTATTTAATAATACTAAAGGGAAATGTTACACAAATCAAAACTAACTTGTGATTGTAAACGGTATTAGTATAAAATTAAGACGAATAATGATTTTTTATATTGAAGGAAATTGGACTACAATGTAACATGGCAAGGCAACAGAGAATTGACATGTTACAATATAACCGACTTTGTTTCCATATAGATTTTTCCATTTCACCCATAACAAGTTTTGTTACTCCATCTATTTTCTCCACTCGCAGATGGAACATTGTTTTTAAGTGTTCGTTATTTTGCATAACAATCTTCTTATTACAGAGAAATTTGTATTATATAATAAAATCAATCGGGTTATAATACATTTAACAACCTAAGCTCGTACTGCTACCAAAGCCTGCTTACTTTATTTTTTTTTAATCCATACGTTATAAATAAAAAATATGTTAGAACTGGAATGGTATTTATCTCTGTCCTAGAAAATTACACGAAATCTTCCTTAGGTCAGATGACTTCTCTCCCATTTCTCATTATTGTAAATCTACCTTCCACTATCCACCTACCACATTTTACTTTACACAATGACCAATGTGACATCAGAGGTTAGATGGCATCTCTTTAACGTAGGTTAAGTTAGACCACATATCTACATTAGGTTAGACGGCATTTTTCTAAGTTATGTTAGGTTAGGTTATCTGAAACCACTCCCTACAAGGTTAAGTTAGCACGAAAATGTTCAAAAAAAAATAATTTAAGGAAAACTAATTTACAAATGGATAAAGGTAAGGAATTCTAGAACAGATAGTTTAAAAAAGCTTACGCAACAATATATGCTAAACCATTATTCCACATATACTGTACTTCAATGCCCGTATGACAAAACGTCTTATCAGAACAATTAAAAACAAACTCTGCAAGACTTTACATTTGCAAGGAAGTTACTGATGGCTGAAAATTTTACCTAATAACAATACCATGCACCTGTCCAATGGATTGATGCCCGTGCAAGCAGAAGAACGTCCAAACAGAATAAAATTTTATACTGCTGGCAGTGATGCAACAAACCGAAGCAAATTATTTAAGGTCGGTGACATAGCCTATATTTCGAAAAATAAAGCTGTCTTTATAGTGAATTTCATCTGAACTGGAGCACCGAACTGTTCAAAATTGTTAAAGTGCAACAAACGATACCTATAACCTATCTACTGGAAGATTTGTAAGGGCAGCCAATCTTAGAAGCTTTTTATTGCAAGGATATTCAAGCTACACTACATTTGATTTTCCAGTGCTCCATCCAAAAGTACTACATTGGCTGGAAGTGAGTTTGGTTTTTTACTAGAAATTTTGAATTTTGTCCAACCCTTGCTGTTCCAAGTAAAGTAGGGATTTTTAGCATGCGTGACAACACACACGTGAGATCTACATTTTAGCCCTTATCTGAATGAGCCATGGAGTCACCAAAGTCGGCCTACAGCAGCACCCGACACGTACCTAGTGGAAAAAATTATACGAAAACGGAACCATTGGCAGAAACTACTGGTTGCATGGCTGAGTGGGGGGAGGAGCTGGATTAACACAACAGATTTGATTTTGTGTATATGAGTTAGCTCTAAGTTTGGACATTTATTAATCAGACCTCAAAGAGAGAACATGGCTTACAACCAAAGAAGGTTTTCAGTATAAAACAAGCAAATTCTTAGTTAAAGAAGTGAACCGTGTTTGATGTGAAAAACGACGAAGTATGGCACGAAATATGGGAGATGCCTCTAGACTCTATCTACTTAAGTGAAGATTTTAAGAGACAAAGTATGGCTTTGGAAGCACTTGCATGAACTTATCTGGGAGAATCAATCCAGCAAGAACCCAATTATCTCAAATTTTTCTGACTTCAAATTGTGCGAATGCATTAATTTTTGACTTTTGATTATTTTGTAGTTGTTGTGGTTTCCTGAATCCTATGTGAATCGATATAAGTATTATTGTTGACAGTATGTCCCTAATTTTTATCGGTGATTGTTCCAATTGAATGTGGCTAGTGTAAAATCCCTACAGTGATTGCTGTTTATATAGAAATGTACTAAATGCTTTGTTGTTTATTTATTTGTCTTGATTTAAATATTATATATAAATAATTCCTTTATAAAGCTTCTATAAAATATTAAGGATATTTTCTTACTGAAGCTCCTGAACTAACTGAAATTAATAAATGCTTTTCTATTGACAAGTATGTTTAATTAACACGCGGGTGTTACAAGTGACAAACCAATAGCATAATATTATGGTATGTGCTCTTTTATATTCCATTTTAATTGCTTTGTAGTGTGTCACGTAATAACTGCATACACATGCAATTTTTATTATTCAATATTAGCCCAATTAGTGGTTAGGTCCTTCCCTATGCTTTAATACTATGCATATCTTTCTTCTTATTTCTTAGATATTTCTGGTCTTGCAATAAATCGAATCAAACACCTTCCTCATAAATCTAGTATATTTAAAAATAATCTCTTTGAAATAACTTTAAGTAGTTTTGTTACATATCGTTTAGCAAAATGTAACCCTTATAACAAAATAATTTTCAGTGAAATCACCAAAACATCAAAAGCAGTATCTACCATCCTCCATTAGCAAATTATTAAATATTCGGAGACTTAATTATAGAACAATGGCAGTGCAATATTATAACAGCGGTAATGATACAAATGTAGAAAGCTTAAAGGAAACATTTTTTCAAATCTTAAGGATATTTAAAATTAATATTAAATGTTGTGTATTTTCATAACTCCTATATGTAAATGAATTACCGCTATATGAATTTTTAGGTTCAAATATGTACCTTAATGTTCATTATACTTATAACAAATTACTTTTAAGAGGATTGATAATAAATGTATTTTTATACGGTACGTGAATTTAAAATTCTCTTGTTTCTTGTATTGACTCTGTATTACTGGATTATTTCATTATGCAGTAACATTTTATATTTTTTTATAACAGTCTATTCACTTTTAGATGACTTTTATCTTTATTGGATACATTTGCCTTTATGTTAATCTATTGACATTTATCATCCACATTCCTCAAAATAATTTACATTCAAAGCAAGTTTTTCAGTTTACATATTTACACAAATTTAATTAGTAAAATATTGCAATTTGATATCAATATTTATTTTATAATTTTAAATTACCTGTTCTATATTATGTCATACCTGTATATCTTACAACAGATATGGTTAATTTAAGATACATTCGTCAGTAGAAAAGCATTTTTATTAATTTTAGCTAGTTCAGGAGCTTTAGTAAGAAAATATTTTTA
Organism: Platerodrilus igneus; assembly: GCA_036346225.1. NCBI lineage: Eukaryota > Metazoa > Arthropoda > Insecta > Coleoptera > Lycidae > Platerodrilus > Platerodrilus igneus. The sequence continues at coordinate 8,188,029 of JARFIW010000012.1, read as the reverse complement.
AAATTTTGTAAGTCTGGATAATTTACATCTAATAAAGGGGCTATTTTAATATAATTTTAAATCAGAACAAGTAAATAAACCAAAAAAGCACCTTGTACATTTTTAATAAACAGCAATAACGATAGGGATTTTTTTACACTGGTGGTATCCCCCATTCGGATCTTTGGGAGGGAACTACTTCGGAGGATGTGATCGGAAAGTTTAGAAAAAGAGTCGGCAACATTCTGTGAGTCATAGCGTGTAATGTCAGAAGTATGAAGCAAGTAGGTAAGCTAGAGAACCTAAAAATTGAATTGGATAGGTTAGCATTAGACATAGTAGGCATCAGCGAAGTTCGGTGACCAGAATCAGGGGATTTTTAGAACGGAGACTTTAGGGTAATTCATACAGCATTAGAGGAAGAAAATTCGGGTGTGGGGATAGTTATGAGAAAAAAGATAGGACACTGTGTAGAAAACTACCTACAAAAGCTCGAAATAGTACCCATGGTTAGATTAGAATCTAAATCAGTAAATACAATAATAATGGACATACGTAAACATGCCCGCTTCTAGCTACAGTGAAGAAGAGATAGAAACGATCTACAAGATATTGAAGACATACTAAGATACGTAAAAGGACATGAAAACTTAATAATTACGGGGAATTTTAACGTAGTGGTAGGTGGGGTAGGGAAGGAGCGATAGGATAGGACACTGTGTAGAAAACTACCTACAAAAGCTCGAAAGAGAACCCATGGTTAGATTAGAATCTAAATCAGTAAATACAATAATAATGGATATACGTAAACATGCCTGCTTCTAGCTACAGTGAAGAAGAGATAGAAACGATCTACAAGATATTGAAGACATACTAAGATACGTAAAAGGACATGAAAACTTAATAATTACGGGGAATTTTAACGTAGCGGTAGGTGGGGTAGGGAAGGAGCGGTAGTAGGTTTATTTGGTTTAGACACGAAAAACGACAGGGGAAATAGGCTGGTAGAGTTTTGCGACAAGAACATGCCAGGAGATATAGGAAAATATCAAATAGATTACATTCTTGTTAGATAATGGTTTAGGAATCATGTAATAGACTGTAGAAGCTACCCAGAAGCAGATATAGATACTGACCACAACATCGTAATTATGAAGGCCGCTCTTAAATTGAAAAAGGCACTTTGACTATGAGAAACTAAAATATAAAAATATCCACGAAAGATTTGAAAAAAGTCAAATGAATTGCTCTATGATGTTGGGGAAATTTCTGATATTAAGGAAGTAGAAACAGATTAGAAAAACATTAAATCCAGTGTAGACATGTCGGCCAGAGATATTCTGGGGTATACACAAAACGAAAATAAGAAATCGTAGATAACAAAGAATATCCTGAATTTAATAGAACGGCGAAGATACAAAAACAGACCGGACGAAGCTGGAAACCGAGATACAAAGCCATAAAAAGGGAAATTATTCGCAAAATGCAGGAAAGCTAAAGAGTAATGGATTGATGGAAAGTGCAAAGAGGTACAAACTAAGTGGAAATAGGAAAGACAGACGAAGCGTACAAACTAATTAGAATGAATTTTAGCGATATAAAACCATATGGCAAAGATATAAGGGGCGCTGAAGGAGACATCATTGTAGAAAATGTAGAGAAAGTGGTTAGATGGCAAGAATATATAGAAAATTTATATGCAGGCGAGGAACTAACAGCAGTAGAGCAGAAATCAGACATTGACAATGACTTGTGATATCCTATACTTAAAGTTGAGTTTGAATTAGCATTAAAGGGTCTGAGAAATGGTAAGGCACTGGGTATAGATAAGGTGCAAGCAGAATCTCTAAAAGCTGCTGGACAAACAGTATCCGAATGAATCTTCCAACTTGTAAGCTATATGTATGAGACAGGCGAGATATCCAAAAATTTCAAATGTAACATCATAGTCACTATACCAAAAATAGAAGCGCAGATAGATGTGAAAATTTTTGAACAATAAGATGACAGCACACGTGTCAAAAATATCAACTAGAATTATACAAAGACAAATGGAAAAACGAGCTGAAGAAGTACAAGAGAAGATCAATTTGTGTTTAGACGAAACAGGGGAACACGGGAAGCTATTTTAGCTCTGAGAGTGACTGGAGAGTACAATAGAAAAGGGAGAAAGTGTGTATATAGAGTTTGTACATCTGAAAAAAGCATTCATTCGACAATGTAAAATCAAAAAGGATGTTTGAAATACTCAAAAAGATCGGAATGAGTTTTAGAGATAGATGGATAGTACATAGCGTATACAAAGAGCAAACATCTTTAATAGACTTAGAGCAAGAACGTAGAGAAACAGATATTAGAAAATGATTAAGATGGGGATGTGCCCTATCCCCTTTAATATTTAACTTGTCCATTGAAGATGTAATGAATACTGTCAATGCAGGAAGACATTTGGAATTATTATATAGGGACAAAAGATTGATATGCTTAGAAATGTAGTGCTACAGATGTATGATGAAGATATGATGCACAGATAAAGTTGAGAACAAATAGGTTCTAGAAATGATATGGAGAAGAAAGAAATACGTGGAAAACAGTAAAAAACATGAGAGATAAGATGATAGGCTCCATACTAAGGCATGAGGGAATAGTGCAGAAAGTATTAGAAGCAGAAATAGGAAAAAAAGAGAGGTAGAGTTAGACCTAGGTTAAACTATTGCACATAGCTAGTCAAAGATGTAGGTTATGGAATTTCAGGGAAATGTGTAGGCCAGCTCAGAATAAAAATCAATGGAGGTACGCATGCAACAAGTTTCAAGACGAAAAATAATTGTACTTGAACCCGATGATTATTATAAGCAACAAGTGTTGGTTTTGCAATATTCTCAACCAATGTTAATTGTGTGAAAGGATTTACTAGAAAACTATTAGTATGGCAAATATCTGTGTTCTGGGTGTTGTAGCCACAGGTTGCTAAACTCCCTTCACATCTCACTGAATAAGTGAAGTACAGTATATATTTAGAAAACAATAGATGGAGAACTGAGCAATATCTAGGCTTTAGGAATGTCAGGGAACTGTGTAGGCTAGCTCAGAGTAGAAATCAGTGTAGATGCACGTCTAACCAGTTCCAAGACGGAAAACCTAATGATGAAAAAATAATTGCACTTAAACCTGATTTATTACTATAAACAAATACAGGTTTTGGTTTTGCAACATTTTCAACTAATCTTGATTGTGCAAAAGGATTTATTGGAAAACTATTAATACGTCAAATGTACAAGTTTTGGGGGTTGTGGTAGCCACGGGCTTCTTAACTCCCTTCACATACCACTGAATATCAGTGTAATGAGAAGGGGAACCGAATTGTATCTGACAAGAAAGAGCAGCGGCTATGTTTGAAGGGCGTCGCCGTGGATCAATGTAGTAAGCGTAAGACTACGGATCCCAAGGTCACGGGTTCAAATCCCGACACGGCCGACTGCTTGAAAAATGGCAGGTGAGCATTTTTCACAAAAATTACGCCCTCGTTCGGATGAGAGTTTAAATGGAGGTCCCGTGTGTGAGTGTTGTCACGCACGTTAAAGATCCCTACCTTCCCTGGAACGGCAAGGGTTCGGCAAAATTCTAAATTTCCAGGCAACAAAAAACTCGCCTCCTGGCCAATGTAGTACCTGCAGGTGGAGCATTGGAAATGTAAATGAACGGCTATGTTTGAAGACAACAAACATAGTAACAAGAAAAAATAGGTTGGAAGCATATGTGTGGAGTACAGCACTGTGCACCTTAGCGACAGTAGGAGAAGCTGACAGGAAAAGGAAGAAGCCTTTGGAACGTTATGCTTCAGATGTATGAAGATGATAGCATGTACAGACAAAGTTAATAACAAATAGGTTATGGAACTAGTAGGAGAATAAAGATATCTGTGGGAAAAAAAAATAGGAGAAATATAAGGGCAGGATGCGTTCTAAGGCATTTTTGGGGAATAGTGTGGGCTATATTACAAGCAGATATAGGAAAAAGAGAGGTTGATGTAGACCTAGATTAGATTATTACACGCAGATAGTGAAAGATGCTGAATGGGAATTTCAGGTATATGTGTAGGTTAGCTCAGAATAGGAAACAATGGAGGTACGCGTCTAACCATTTTCTGGAAGGAATACTTAATGATGATGGTATTCAATTAGCGAAATCACCTATAAAAGTGAAGACATTACTGTCCACAATAATATTTGTATAACTTCAGGGAATTCAAGAAACCGCAACAACCAGAATCATAAAATGTCATGGAAATTTATGTATTCACTTGATCTGAAGACATTGAACTTAACCCTAAGAAAGCTTTAGACGTATAATGTGTGAGAACAATGTGGAATTTTAACAGAAGGAAGGGAGATTGTAGTATAACGATTAACTTCGGTAGTAAAGTGAAGGGAGAACGAAAACATTGTTCAAAGTTAGCTGACGTGTGTAGAGACCTATGGCCACAGGGATCAATTGTGAATTGTGTTGAGTTTTGCTGTATGAATTGGTCAGTAAGTTCAAACATGCATGTTTTGCATAGATTTAAATCGTGTTGGTGGTGTATTAAAAAGATGATAGTGAAATTTCATCAACTATATGTTGAATATTAAATTACTGGAATGCTGTGACTTAACGTTTCGAGACATTCAGCCAATCAGTGGAGTAAACTAGAAACTATTAAATTACAAAATGGTGAGTACTATTTGGAGTCTTTCTTGTATTTTTGTTGCCTTCATTCGGTTGAGAGGTAAAATGTAGGTCTCGTGTGTGTGTGTTGTCATGCACGTTAAAGATTCCTACTTTGCTTGGAATAGCAAGAGTTCGGCGAAATTCAAAATCTCTAAGTAAATAGAACTCTCTTCCTGGCCAACGTAGTGCCTTCGAGTGGAGCAGTGGAAAATCAAATCTATTGTATTTTTGTTAACACTAAATATAATTTAATTGGTTCATAGAGTGACATAATTAGTTGTTTACATTTCAGTACAAGATTACTAGAAATGAAGTTTAGAACTTTTAAAATGCTAATGACATGGTATTAAGTGAAACGCGAGTAAATTTCTGTGTGTAAATTTCATGTTTTTAATGGACTTCGGAATGGTGAAAGTAGAAGTTGGTATCATGCCAAGTATTTCTAGGTCTGGTTGTTAAGGGTATTTTCAAGTAAATGGAATTTTAAAATGTCACAATCGAATGTTAGTACTACTTTCAGATTAATGCTTTTTTTAGGAGTTCTGTTAATAATACTTGGCCAATGGAGGTCGTATTAGATTTGTTTTCTATATCGATAATTATTATTAATAGAGTTTAAACTTATATGAAATTTTATTTTGAGTTAGTTATAAGATAGATAAGATGAACATTCTAATCCCAATGATGAAGTCATATTTGGGAGAGGGTATTATTTTGAATTGCGTACTTTGATAGGAACTCAATGAGTTGTTTTTAAGGTGTGGTTACGAAAGGTAAAAGATGAGAGGCTAATATAGGAAAACTAACAGTAAGGAGGCCTATCAGGAATAACCATCTTATTCATGATTATTGGCAAAACTTTCATGGATATGTATGGATTAGTGATGATATAGGTCGATCCTGAGAGATTTGACGTGAGAAAAATTTAAAACTGAACAGGACAGAATGAGCATGAAGACGAAGAATATTGATTAACATTTTAAGTTGAAAGATAGGTTAGTTACATCAATAGATTACTTATTTTAATTTTTGTTTTAGTGAACACAGTTTTTGGAGTAGGATAGTTTGGTAACTTTAACCAATTTTTAATTTTTGTGATAGCGATTTAATTTTTGTACTTGAAAAATGCACTGAATGTCATGGACAATTAGATCGACACTATGCCTTTTTTTCTTTCACATTTCTGGCTATTTAAGGTACTTTACTCCTATCCCACTATCGACCACTTCCCGAGGGAGCACATTGCCTAATTTTTCAAACAGTTGCCCAACAACACCAACCTATTCTTCCTTGACTGTTCACTCTTGGTCTCCTCCAAAAGAAAAAAGGATTTTCAACCCACGTCTGTTTTTCAATTGTTGACAACACCTCGTTTTTATACCCTATCTTCCAACCGGAATTCTCATTTAATATCAATTCCTTATTTTTTCACCTAAATTTTTATTTCTCTGGGTCTTATCCCCAGAAACTGTTAATGTTGGACTTTGGGTTTGGAGTTCTATTGAAGGTAACGACAACCGTTCGGCCCATCATCTGCACGACAGTTTTTCCTGTTGGGGTGGGGGTTGGAGGGATCAATGCTAAATCTTCCAGAGAGGTTTCAATTCGGGTGGGGGGGGCTTTCATGAGTGGGATATTATAAAAGAGAGTGGCAGCTGGTGTCGATTTGTGAATGGATTTTTTTTTGCCAATAGACCAATCGTAAACTATACCCTGAAAGTTGCAGAAATACTTGACTGAGGAATGCAGTTTACTCCATTTTTGAGGAGATATTTCTTTAGAAATCCAGCACTAGGGATGAAGTACCATGACCCCTGTAAATATTTTATTTCGTTCAGGGATAGAGAAGGCCTCTTCACAGCCATTTTGCTTTTGGCAACATTTACAAGTGAATAAACAATCTTAAACTTCTTTTTTTAGAATTGAGATATAACTGGAAATGTATTATTAAATGACACAGACACAATCTTTAGTGGTTTAGATTAAAGGATTTTTGGAAAAAATTTTGTTTGTTAGGGAAGTTTAATGCTCGCACGTTAATTAAAAATACATTTGTCAATAGAAAAGCATTTATCAATTTTAGCTAGTTCATGCGCTTTATTATGAAAATAAACTTAAAATTGTATAGAAGCTTGGGTAATTTACGGCTAATAAAGGGACTATTTCAATGTAATCTTAAATCAGAACAAATAAATAAATCTGAAAGCACTTTAAAATTGTCACGAGGTTTCCGCCTCTTCTGGGCAATTCGAAATTCATAATGTAACGTCATAAAGCATTTAATGTAGGCTCAAACGAAGGTTCGATTTTAAATTAAAAGTTGTTGCAATAATATAAATCAAAAGACAGCTAAGCTTTCCCCGTGTTGCCAGTCACTGCATAACCCTGGTCGTAAATTATTGCATTCCCAAATTCGGTTGCAAGTGCTACCGCCACGGGTAAAGCCAACAAAATAACAATAAGCCAGGGGCTTACCTGGTTTTACGCTGGAAACAATTGCCACATCGCTAGTGTTTAACTTAGGGTCACCGCCAGATAGTTTCCTCTAGGTGTGAACAAATTCTAGAGGCGAAGTTAATGTGCACTATGGCGGAACATGGGAGAGTTTTTTAGGTAGAGAAAGATACACGAAAGCGATCGCTTCATCAAAAGCTAACGTGTACACACGTTCGATCACCGATAGTCAAGTCCCTTGCTTTAAAATGTGTCGCTCCCAAGACTCTGTAGTATCCCCTCCATTCCATGCTTCTCATGACTGACTGTTTAACCGCATTGCATTCCTTTAGCCTGGAAATATAAGTATATGCAGTTTACATACCATAAAATCATTGTGTGATTGTCCTCGGATTCATGAGAAATTCTATTCATGAACTTCACACGTAATAACTTAATTTAACGAAGGGAAAAAAGATTCCATTTGCTGGATTCAAAAAGTCTCCTAATTCTAATATTAAAATAAAACTTGGTGGAGCCAAAAGGCACAACAAAGTTCAGAAGTAGAACAGTGTTAGACCACATTATCTTGTAAAAAGCATCAGGACCATAAAAATAAATTCTTCTAGTGATCTCTTGTGCAAGTTTTAAATTAATCTAATGAAATAAACCTCTTGGTTCCACAATGCCTGCTTATATCAAATTTCATCAGAAAATTTGTTTATAAATTATAAAATGCATATTTGTGCTATTATTAAGTATAGTGTGATGGTGTACAATGTAATTACGATATAATATTATTGACGAGCATTTGTGTGCTGCATATTGCATTAATATAAATAGAAAAGTGTTCATTGTGCATGGGATAATTGTACCTCTTTTTGTAAAAGTCTATAGGGTTGAAAGAGTTGCAAGCACCTTACTTATAAATAGATTATATTGTATTGTGTAAAATCACATTGTGATATTTCTAAATATAAAATAAAAATAAAACAGATATGTGTATAATTATTTTCATTTTGTTTACATCTCACAGTTAGCTCTAAATTCAATCCAGTAGATATTAACTTTAATGTAAGAAATATACTTAGGCCTAGGCATAAGAATGGATTTTACAGCTTCACATTATTAGTTTTTATATATTTCATACTGTAATACAAGTTGTGATGGAAATTCACAAACTGTATACATAGAATATATTAAATCTGCTCGGAGTAATGCAAGTTTATTCCTTGCATTTGATATGAATTTGTCGCTTCGAAAAATATATCAATTTGTACAACTAGTTAAAGCTTTTAAAGGCATACTGAACTTTAAGGGATACTTTTGGTTTCTAAAGTTTAATGACTCTCTCAAACAACGCTAGGAAAACCACATCAGCAACGAAATACATTATAATTAATTTTAGTTCACAATTAATCATTAAAACATTTAAAGTTAAAACTGTAATACTGATATAAATAACAGATAAATGCTACTAAACATTTCTGGTCCATACCGGTTTTTATCATTATGTATATTTATATAATGTATGGAAGGTTCTTTAAAATGCTTTGTCTTGCGTTTATTATTAATATAATTATTTATAGTGAAATGCATTGTTGTTTATTTTTTCTAAAACTAATATAAATGCCCCAAGGAAGTGTGATTTTTGAACCTTTTAACTTGTTGAATTATCAGTAGGCAAAAAGACCAAAGGTTGACTCACCTGTGATTAAATTTAGAGAAATCTGTTATTAAGATACAGCTTCATTCTTTAGTAGATAAGTGTAATTTATCTAGTTTATAATTAATTTAATTACAAACAATCAAAAATTCTGTCCTTTTTTTTAGATTAGTTTAAAGCTTTATTTGTACAGTTATGGGTCAGAGTAAAAGGTCTTTTTTTTATTGAACTTATCGACTTTCCTTTCTATATAGAAAATTCTCACGATGTTTTTATAGATAATTTGTTTGTTATGTGTAAAATATTTGTTTTATTTCACATGCACTTGTTAGACCAATGTGTGTATTCTAAGACTGATTAAAACACTTTCAATTGACAATAACCTATGCACTAGTTTATTTTTCTCATTACCTAGTAAAAATAAACCTTTCAATCCTACAAGTATCCATACATGTGAAATATACACAGATTTGTTTTCAACACTCAGACATTGGCATAAATTTTAAACACCAAGAAGCTGCATACGCTCTTCTCCCTTGTAAAAGTTAAAAAATTTGTATATTGTGATTTTGTATTGATTTCCTTATGATGAAATCAACAATGATGATTTACATTTTTCACTAACGTACTAATGGTAGAATTTTAAAATTCATAGTTTTTACTGACTTAACTATTACATGCGAACATGTCATTTGATTGTGCTAAATTATCATTCACTTTAATTAACAGCCGAGTGGGAGAAAACTTGTAGTTAATCCGATAAAAGTTTAAACGTAGGTTTGACCTTCCAATAATCACTGGTTTAGTAGTATATTGTTTTTTTGTAATCTGCAAAAGTTGCAACAATAAAGCTATGCTGGTTTTTTGCACATTTATATTTTGTGGTAAGATGTTATTTGAGTTGTAATTGTTGTATGCATCTTAATTTGACCTAGCTGTTTGTTCGTTTATTATTTTGTTCTTAGTTTTATTGGTGAACAGTAGATATTAATGAGATCTAATCAAAGTTTACATAAGCAAAATCAATACAAGGCATATATTCAGTACAGTATTATAGGTCATATACACATAAAGATACATTTTTCAAATTTAGTGATTATGTAAGGCATATGAAAATTCAATTCATCATTAGATCTTCAGTCCTGGAACTGGTTAGACACGTACCTTTATTGTTTTGTATTCTGAGCTAATCTTCACAGTTCCCTGAAATTTACACAGTCTGCATCTCTCACTATTTGCGTGCAATAGTCGATCTAAATCTACCTCTTAATTCCTATCTCCGCTTGTAATATATCTTGCACTATGCTCCAAAAATGCCTTAGAACGTATCCTGCCCTTCTATTTCTTCTTTTTTTTTTTTCCACAGATATCTTTCTTCCCGACTATTTCCATAACCTCTTTGTATTAACTTTGTCTGTCCATGCTATCATTCTCATACATCTGAAGAACAACATTCCAAAAGGCTTCTCTATCATTTTTCTGTCTGCTTCTCCTACTGTCCCTATTTTATAGACGTACTGTGCTGTGCTCTCCGCATATACCTTCAACAATTTTCTTGTTGTTTCTATTTTTCTTAGTCTTCTTTGGGAATTAAACCACTCACCAGAGTTGTTAAAATCGTCTTTATTTACGTTTCGATCCATGACCTAGGATGGTTGTCAAAATAATAAAGTTTGACATTAATGACATAAATCAAAGGTGACTTTGATTTATTCATGTTTGATATATTTGGTTTGAATACATTAAGTGAAACTTTTAAAGTTTAGAAGGAAAAATAAAATCCGGAAAAATAAAAATTTTTGTAAATTCATAATTACGCCCTGTACAATACAAGCGAAAAATTCAATTCCCTGTGTATAAATAATCACCCTGTATGATATAAGCATTTTGTAAATACATAGCAAGTAACGTAAGTTGTATGTATAAAAATAATTAATTGTAAGATACTGTAAAACGCATTCAATGCGAACGCAAATTGATCGCTGTAAGATAAATACAAAGCCATTTATTTACACTTATTAATTATCGATACATTTTTGATAAAAATGCTTTTTCATTTCCTGTAAATAGCATAGAATAATACTACCTTTATGCATTTGGATAAAAATAACTAATCAACGTGTATTTAAAGAACCAATTCTAGCCTTAATTTTGTGTACTGAAACACGAAGGTAAATATTTTCTATAAAATGCAACCCCTTTTGCATTAAAAAGCAATTAAAGTTTAAATTAATTACCCTGTGGATTACAGAAATTTATTTTAAATATAGAATTTTCTAGAATATATAGGGATGGATCATCGGTATTTAGAACTATGTAAATAAACTAATTAATAAATAATCGTTTATTCCTAGAAGCGGCCAGAACACGAAAAAACCTTCATAATCCCTGGAATAACTGATAAAAATTATTTATGATTTTCGCATTTACTGTTGGAGACAAGCGATACGCCACAAGAATAGTATATGTGGGAGCAGGACGAACAGCACGCATCACGTATAACTGGAACCAGATAACAAGGTAATAAAACTCAGCGATTTTAGACGCTAATGAGGATTTCAAAAAAAATTACGTAAGATGTGTATTTATTATTTAGAAGAGAATCACACGCATCCTACAACCTTCTGCATATAGATATTTTAGTGTATAGAAGGAAGCGTTTATTAAAAATGGGGATTCATTCTGTAGATTCATTCATTAGATGCAGTCGATCCCTAAATTTGATCGCGATTGCGTGCTGTTGCTTTACCAGGATGATATTTGAAGTGGGTGGGTGCATGCATGTGTGGGTGTGTGCGCGTGCGGGTGTGTGCACGCGCGTGCGAGCGTGGGTGCGTGTGGGGAGTAGTGAGTGTACATGTGTGTGTGTGGACGCACGTGTGCAGGCTGGTGTGCACGGGTTTGCACGCGCGTGTATGTGCGCATGTGGGCATGCATGTATGTGTGTATTTTAATCTACTTAGATAATTACTAGCACATAAAAAGTTCTACATACAAAAACTAATACATACATTGATTACAGTTATCACTTTTTAACTAAATTAAAAAATTACAAAAAGAAAATGTGGAAAATACTTAAATAATTAATATGAGGTTATCAACTTTATTATACTATTACTTAGTGACAAGTAAAATGATTGGAAAGTGACTTAATAATAGAAGAATATAATGAAAGCATAAAAAAGAAAGTTTTTAGGAACGGTATCTTTGTTTATTAGGGGAATCTAAATTATCGGACTGTGAAAGTGGATATTGTTAAATTTATATGGGAAATAATATGCTAAATTTAAGTTGTTTGTATCTTGTTTATTGTTGAGTTGATTAGGTTGTTGTTGAATGTGAAAGATCCCAGAAATAATCTTTTGTAGTAGTTACTATCAATGTTTAAAATTTTGGAGTCTTCAAATTAGCAGTGTGTTTTGTTACATATAGATGTGATGACAAAGCACAACTTAGTTTACCAAGTCTGGCATCACTTTTGGGTTGAATTATATGATTTTTTAGCTATTGTGTAGACTGACCTACAAGAGTTCTATTGCAACTACATTTTTCTATCCTATAAATGATGTTACTGCATAATGATTTTTCAGTGTTATCTTTTAATTTGGTGAATAACTTGTCTATCAATTTTTCATGAGTATAAGCTATTAGAATCTCAGGTTGCTTCAAGATCTTAGTAGAGGTGTTAAATTTTGAATAAAAGGTAATTTTTGGAATTTTATAATTAGTGGTTGATATATTGATGAAATTTGTAGACTATTGGAATACAAAAACTTTTTAAAAGAGGTTTTGGATTTGAATTGTTTAGTAAAATATTTTCTAATTCTTTTAAGTTGTTTGTAAGTAGATATGGTTTGCTAATTTTTTTAATACAGTATTTTAAAGCTAATATGGTATTAAGTTTATGATCAAAAGCATGGTTAGAATGATAATTTAAGTATCTACCAGAGTCGGTAGGTTTTTTTTGTAAATGTCAAAGTACAAAGAAGTGATGAGAGATCTAAGGACTAACGTATCTAGGAAAGGAATACGAGAATTAATTTCTTTTTTGAAAGTGAAAACCAAATTAGTATTGAATCTATACAAAGTATATTCGATCAAGTGTTCTGGAATGGAACAAAAAGTTATCTAGATATTTCACTATAAAGGGCATGTCAGAAGGTAGTGAACTTATGACAGACTCTAATAGGTAATCCATCACAATTTAAAAAATAATAGGTGATAGACGTGAACCCATGAGGGTGCCAAAAGTCTTCTGATAAAACTTAGAATTAAAAGTAAAGTAAGTATTATTAAAAAGGTTATAAACTAAACTTATGTTGAAATAAACGATAATTAGATAGTAGTATAGGAAAATTTGTTTTATCCATGGATACTAGAGAAGGCAGTGTATATTTACATAATTAATGGTAAGCTGACAGGTAGAAATTTGAGGTTAATCATTAAAGATGAAATTTACAATTAAAGAAATTTAATCCATGAATTAATGAAGTACCATATGATAATTTACATAAGATATCATTAGAAATTAGTTTTTGAGACAAATGCTAGTGTCAAATAGAGAATAAAATGATTTCCTTTTCAGTTTGTAAAATGGAAAATATAATTTTTATATAAGGTTATGTACACACAAATTACATTAATGACAAGTAATGAAATTCAATTAAGAAACATTTTGTAAGTAAGAAAGGTTTTGTAAATACATGAATTTGGAGTTAGTTATTCCTATTTTAAGAGACACTATTTATCAACTATGGATAATTAACGCAAAAATTACAGAATGTTAGTTAGGTTTTTTATTGAAAGCTTTTTCAAAAAAACTAATAGAAAATGGGGGTATATAGGTAGATATTTTAAACAATGTCTTACCTTAGATAGTTAGTCGATGTTATTCGATACAACTAAAACTTCCATATAACAGAAAAAGTCGCCACAATACAAATTATTTAGTTATATTTATAAAATCCTTTAACCCAATAAAGAAACTGTTAGATTAACTAGAATGTATTTATAACCCAAAATATTGTTAGGTTCAGACAAAGAAATGACGTATCGGCCATATTTAATGTTACGTTTACAGCATTAATCATGGAAGTGGTTACATACATTCTACTGGTACTATTTTAAACTATGACACGTTTAATTTCAGGTTTAAACATACAATTTTTTATGTTTTCTAGTTAGTTAAATAGAAGACAAACATGTAACATAGGTAATGTAACCTGAGAAAATCAAAACACGAAAAAGCTAACTCTTTTTTTATAAACACTCGAATTTATAAAGTGGTCCCATTGTTGGACGCTAGTGTAACGTTAATTTTACTACATAAATGCTAATATATATATATATATATATATATATATATATATATATAATATACATAATTCCCTACCACTCGACATCATTAGAGAATTTGAACACAAGCAAAACCAATCGTATAACAAGAAATCAAAAAAATACATATTAAAAAATTTCAGTCGTTATCAGAAGATCAATTTAAAAAACTACCATTCATAGACAATAAAAATTGGTTAATCAATTTAAGCAACAAAACGATTCCAGAAGATATCAAAAATTTCTTATCATTAGGACCAAAATTTAATATTGAACACAATGTCAATGACATAAAAATTGGTAACCTACTTGCAAACATAGAATCCATACTAGACATTACTGATACTAACCAACAACAAAAAAATATTTTTTTCTGCGACGGGAAAAAAATGTGACATTTAATATTTCTTGACAGGTAACAAAATGTCACTTTATATAAAATTACTTTTTTCCCCGGAAAAAATGAGTACTTTTCCTGGTAAGTGCAAATAAGTAAGAACACGAAGATATTTAATTTTAGAATATTTTATTATGTATAAGTTACGTTTCCTTAATGTTAAAAGTACAGTTATTAAATGTACATTGCCTGAAAGACATGTTTTTTGAACAATTAGGAATGTCTGCTACAGTGGAATTTTCTTGATTTGAAATAATATTTTGTGCCACTGACACAACTGCCGTTGATGTACTTGTTCGCAAATTGGATTCTGTTTCAGCTGATGCACTGCCACACAAACTAAACAGTTTCTTAGCTATTTCTGTCTTGTGCACTATCGATTCATCAACATACCCTTCAGCGACCATTGATGACTTCCAACCACCATGTTTCTTTAGTGTCATCAAGTCTCCCCAGATTCAACTAAAAGTGTAGCAGACGATCTTGAAATGCATGACCTGTATATGACTTAGCATTTTTAAGTCGAAGAAAATTGGCTACTATTTCAGGTACCTTATAAAACTGATTTCTACCCACAACTTGATTGACGCATTTCCCATTGCGATATGCATAAAACAGGCGGCGATCCTTTGCTGCTGCTGGACGAAGTGCCATGTACATTCTGTAAAATTTAATATATTCTTCAGTAACTATAAATCTCCTATTTACATCATTCTTTGTTTGCTTAAGTTTCACAATTAATGGCGTTCCCGTCTTCAATATCATCTAATGTTACCTGGCTAATTTCACATATTCGACAGGCTCCTGCAATCCCAAATACAACAACAACCTTGACCAATAAATAAACTTCATCAGGAGCATTATTTAAAAATCACTAATATGTGTACTGTAAATATTGCAGATTTTTGGGCATGTAACCTTTCCCATTTTGTTTCAGAAACGTAATTAGTTTGCAATATTTTGAAATGTCTACGTTATTATTGACTTGTAACATACTTTTTATCATTGAATAATTCGACCACACTGTTGATGGCTTTTGTTGTTGCGCTAGTTCGAAAAATAAACCAATAACACCGTCTCCGGTAAGAACTACATGTCTTTTTCGCCTTCCATTCCATGAATCTTGAATACGCAGTTTCGTAAATTTTTCGTGATTTAGCTGGCAATAATTTTATTGATGCTACTTTCGCTGCCTCTACCAATTCCGGTGGAGTAAGAGAAACTTCTGAATCAGTACTGTCCATTTTGAATTTTGAATATTCAAAACAATCGATATAAACAACTTAAGTTCGCAATTTTTGTAACCACTGCAAAATTAAATTGACAGATATTTGATTACTTTAAAGGTTTCCTTAGCAACGCAGATCTAACTGTCCCTATAAGTACATCAGCCTACCTGTTTGAAACTTCAAATTTGACATAGATTGATTTTTTGACTTTAATATAATTGGTAATATTTTTTAAATATTAAATCATTGTTTTGCCAGTCACAGAAAAAATAGTGTATTATACGCGGGTAAAATGTAAGATTTTAGCTCTCGGTGTTTTGTCTCCCTCCGCTTCGCGTCGGGAGACAAACACACACCTCGAGCTAAAATCTAGTACTTTTTTCCCTTGTATAATAAATAACTATTACGCTCACGTATAACTAACATAATTACTAATTTTATTCAAAAACCAACAAACAAAATTTACAGTTCAGAAATGAAAATGTACAAAAAAGTGAATAAATTTCTTAT
This sequence comes from Platerodrilus igneus, assembly GCA_036346225.1. Taxonomy (NCBI): domain Eukaryota; kingdom Metazoa; phylum Arthropoda; class Insecta; order Coleoptera; family Lycidae; genus Platerodrilus; species Platerodrilus igneus. The sequence goes on along the minus strand of JARFIW010000012.1, from coordinate 8,171,771 downwards.
CGACAATCAAGATATAATAATAACCAATGCGGACAAAGGTTCAATTACAGTTATTTTACAAAAACAAGATTACATCTCAAAATCAAAAGAAATACTAGAAGATCAACATACTTACAAAAAAATTCTCAAAGACCCAACTTTTAGTATACAAAAAAAAGTAAATGACCACATAAAATTACTTCATTCAAAAAAATATATTTCAGATCAAGACAAAAAAACTTTAACCATAAATAATTCAATACCCGGTAAATACTACGGACTTCCAAAAATACATAAAAACAATACTCCCTTACGACCAATTATATCATCCATCAATACTCCTACTTACAAAATAGCTAAATTTATATCCGATATTCTACAAAATCATTCCCTTTAAAGACCACAACATAAAAGATACATTTCAATTTGTTGACACCTATAGAAACTTTCAATTACCTAACAATCATATTTTAATATCTTTAGATGTAACATCCCTATTTACTAACATTCCAATAGACTTACTGATAGACGTCATTAACACTAAATGGCATACTATTAAATCCAATTGCAATTTAAGCAAAGAAATGTTCATAACCACTATTAACCTAATTTTTAACAATACTTATTTTGTCTTCCAATCAGAATATTATTTACAAATCTTTGGAACCCCAATGGGATCCCCACTCTCACCCATAATAGCTCAAGTAATCATGGATCATCTTTTAGACACAGTTTTACCCAAATTACCATTCAAAATGACATTCCTAGTTAAATTTGTGCGACATATTATGCTCAATTCTAATAATTGCATAAATGAAACATTAAAACAATTCAACATATTCAATCCGAACCTACAATTCACTTATGAAACAGAAAACAACAATAGCATCCCATTTCTAGACACCCTCGTTATCGAACTCCAGATAACAAAATCAATTTCGATATATACAAAAACCCACAAATTCAGAAAGATACATAAACTACCATTCCAATCACTCATATACCCACAAAATAAACACTGCTTTAGCCCTAAAACATAGAATAGAAAATATATGTGAACCAAAATTCTTATATAAAAATAAACAAGATCTTTTAATATACTTCATAACAATGGTTATCCAAAATCACTATTAAACAAACTTTTATATACAAACACAATAAAACCCTATTCAACAAAACGAAATTGTCAACAAAAATACATACAATTACCATACATCAAAATTTAACACCACTAATTTCTAAAATATTAAAAAAACCTAACATCTGTATAGCTTACACATATGAAAAATCGATTCGAAATTTATTCACAAAACTAAAAGACCCCACTAATCCACTTCTACGCAGCAACCTAATTTACAAAATCACATGCAATTGCAAAAAAACGTACATAGGACAGACTTCACAATGGTTAAAAAATAGACTTACCCAACATCGCAGCGATGCAAAAATTGGAAAGACTTATTGTGCTCTTGCTTCTCATCTACATTCTACCAAACATACAGCCAATTTCAATGAAATCACCATATTAACAGAAGACAATAACCACAAAAGACGATTATTTTTAGAATCTTACTATATAATACAAGACAATAATTGCATCAACAACAAACAAGACATCAATAACCTCAGTATAGTGTACTCACAACTATATAACATCACCAAAATAGACAACCATCCATAAAACTAATTTACTAATTTACCTCTACATTTTCAAAATATATTTAAATCAGCACACCACACCATACTATACACCCCACATGATCAAAACATTACATCCATAATTTGCAGTTTCTACAAGTTACCTTATTTACACGCTTATTTTTATGTCATTGTCAATGTCAAATTTTTCTATTCAAGCTGTGTATGCCATAAAACTATAATTTTAATACTGTTATAATCTTTATACTTTTAGCTCTTTGAAAAGATTTTAAATAAAATCGAAACGTCAGGAACCAGCAAATGAATATTTAATAAAACATCCGACGAAAAATATCCCAAAAATTAAAATATCAACTTGTCCATATATTTACGTTCGCTAAAAGAATCTATATATATATATATATATATATATATATATATATATATAACACATTCAAATTTACACGGCATAAAATATCACCGGGCACGTCAAATGCCGTTCAAAATTTAAAGCTAACACTTACCCCATGGTTATCCTAATCCCGGTGCGTCTTTCATCTCAGATATTTCCTTGTTTAGTTGGCAGTAGCTCTCCCATACAGGAAGTATCGGTATTTCGTATAAATGTAAAGCAAAAAGGGAGTGAAAGGTAATAGAGCCATTTCACAGACTGTCACAAATCTACGAAACACGTCTGCATTCGAGGAAGGCCAATAGTAAAGCTTGCTTGTTTCAATGCATCGGCTCCCTTGAGTCATCGTTGTCCCTCCAATATAGGTTAATGATCTGACGCAAATCGGTTGGCACAGCTGCACTTTAAGTATGAGAAATGCAATCCTTCTGGCTTCCTAAACCACATCATAAATCAATGTCTGGGTTTACATGAGAACCAAATCTTTGTGTGGTTTTTGCATAATGCTTACAATAAACATAATAATACTGGTGAATTCCCTGTGCAGGTTTTAAAAATCCCCCGAACCTAAATCATATAATAAAAGGTGAAGCCTTTTTGAAAATAGCACAAGTGCTGTAATATGCATTTTTTTTCAATGCTGCCAATTGTAATCTGATGTCTTACACACGAAAATATCAAATCCTTTGTTATAACTATCATATTTATATTACAGTTAGTAATCGACCTGAAACTATAAAAATCTGGGTGTCATATTTAATACTAAACTAGGCTTTCATGAACATATTGTTCAGGTGTGTTTATCTTCCTTTCGAATTCTTGGTTTTGTATCAAGACACATAGGGAATTTACAAATGTGGAAATCATGCAAAGCAATTTATTGCTCACTAGTAAGACCGAAGATGGAATATGCTTCCTTGATCTGGTCTCTAGTGTCCATATACAAAGCTCATTTTTTTAAAAAAGTTTGCATTATTTCTGCCATGGTTCATATCTTGAAAGAGGTTTTCCACAGGAGCAACTATTATCAATGTTTAATTTGCAAAGCCTACATGACAGGCGGTTAATTTCTTCTATAATAATTTGTTTACAAAATAATTAATAATCTTATAAAATGTTCGGATTTACTCCACCAATTGAATATCAATATTCTTCGTAGATCGAAACGTAACTCTCCTACTTTTGCTTTACCAAGACGTAGAACAAACTTGCTCCACTGTTTCAAGCACAAACAAATGTTAATAATCTATTTAAAACAGTAGACATACCTTGCACTTCCTTGAATGTTCTTTGTAATATTACTATTTTCACTCAATGCTCATAAAATATGTTAATAATTGTTGATATATGTATATTAATATTTTAATGCCAAGTATTCTGTAATTTTGAATTATCTGTTGAATACTGATATAATAACAAATAAATAAATGTTGCTTACCACAAAAATGGCAGCGCCTAAGTTTTAAACACAAGAAACAGGGGCGCCTTCAGATTTTAAATGCTTCTGTTTTTCGGTAAGAGTTATCTTTTGTGCTTTCTTACCTCTTATGTGTTCCATCTCAAAATCAACACTTTTGTGGCGATTGAGCATTAATTAGCCTGGCTGTTGTTATAACAGAGGTATCCATGGCTCTGAAGTTTAACTTCTTCATTTTAACATCCAGAAGAGCTAATCTTACTCGTTCTTCACTTTCCACTTCTGTTTTTATAAACTGCATTAACCTCTCTAATTTGGTCATAGTTTTTTCACTTCTATGTTGAATAAAATGTTTAGACTAAAAATCAATATTCAACGAGCCAATATAATACAGCTGCACATATTTTGTCATACAAGTTCATTAAAGGTTCTTCTCCTTGAATAAAAAACCTTGTTGAGAACTAGCTTTAACAATTCGCAAACGTTACATCTCCAATTTGCGGCCCTTGAAGGAAAGCTTTCAACAAGTTCTCTTGCTCGGGAACCAGGTATGGTAGCATGTAACTTGTCTTCATTATCTACACCTAGATTGTCACTAATCTTCTTAAATTGGCTCCAGAACTCCACCTAGTTATGCACTTCAGTACCAAACTATTTAAGCTCAATTGTAGGTGATTTAAAACTATGTCGCTGTATTGGAGACCAAACTGTGTTTTGACTATCAGCTCGTGAATTTACATACGGTGGGTTGTGTTTGGTAAAAGGAGCATCATAGTGTATTTACGATTTTGTAAAAGTGAACAAATAGTCATTGGCGGAAGTAACTTCCCTCATCAGATCGTCTTCAGAGACACCAGCTTCTATCGTAAGGTCAAACTTTTGCCGGTCTGTTTCTCAAAGTGCTTTTGTTGCAGCACTTCATAAGTTGCTTTTATTTCCGGCACAATAATACTTTTGTTTTCCATCATTTGAGTTAGTAGGTTAGTGCTTTTCGTGAAGATGTGAACTAGCTCTCCACTTCTTCATTCATTCCATTTGTAGTAAAGGTAAAACGACTGCTATCTCACTTTTCAAATATGGAAACTAACTCTTGCACCCAAACGTGGTAGAACAAGTTTTGTCAGGGTCGCCAAATATTGCTTCAAGAAAGCAATTAGACTACCCGTATGTATGAGCTCTTGAACATCTTTAATATCCTGGCTCTGACTGTTAACTTATAAGCCACCTTTACTGATCTTAAATTTCTGAAAAAACACTTTTTATTTTTCAAAATTTACAATCTTTCAAAAAGAAATGCAAGAATCTTTTTTTTTTAAACTCAAGGTTAAATTATTTTTTCTTAAAATTAGAAATCAAACTATCTGATCACCACTATTGTGTTGTTCATGTAACAGAAAAATTGGTTCACTAGCAAGCTATTTTTTAATTCAATTAAAATTTAAAGAACTTTTGACAAGGTTTTTAAATATTATGCAATTATATTAGAATTTAGAAAATCATGGAAATTTAAATTTGACAAAGGAAAATTAAGATTCACAAATTCCAAGTTTTTATAAACTAGAAAATTACTAAAATAATAAGAAGTTAATAATATTAAAATTATATTACACGCTGCTCTGCATTGTTATATGAGATTCATACTAATTTGTGATTATTTGTTACAGATTTTTTTATTACTCTTCATCTTATTATACTTATCAAGTTTTGCATTACTCGCCCGTTTTAAGAGGAATGGACGAGACGACTATTACAGCACAGATGAAGATGAAGTTACAGTATATCGAATCAGCACATGGTTATGCACATTTTCATTAGCCGTTTCTATTGGTGCTGTAATGCTATTGCCTATTTCTATTATTTCAAACGAAGTTTTATTATTATATCCAAAATCATATTATGTAAAGTGGCTCAATATTTCCCTTATTCAGTGTAAGTATATTTTATATGTTTTGTTTTGCCAAAAGGCTACAATTATCTCAGAAAGTGATGTTATTTTTAAACTGAAAGCACATACATACAGAAGTAAAACGTCTTTCAAAATCATACTTTTGGTTAATTTGTCTAATGTAGTCGAGAAAGTAACAATAGTCTAATACAAAAACGCCATAAGACATTGAGAAGGGTGGGATGGGGTATTCGATATTTTGAAAGTTACATTTCTTTTTATTTTAACAATATTGTCAATCCCGTATAATATAAACACTGAAACTACGTGGTAATGGGTACAGGTGATATTGAAACAGATTGTATAATTATTGATTAAATTGGGAAGATCCATGGAAAGAAAAGGAAGTTACACATAGCTCTGTAGCGACCGGAAGGAACCCTAATGTTGTTACTAAAATAAAACTACCAAGGTTCTCAACCTTCAGCTAAATTAACCAGACGTATATTAAAAACATTGAAGGGGAATGTAAACCCTTATATTATACTAATCATAAAACCAAATCAATTAATAACTATCAACTTAATTGTTAACTAAATCAATTAATAAATAAATTAATTGCTGGCACTTACAAATAAGAATCGTGCAGTCATTCCCAGCGGTCGGTAAAATTTTCAGCCACTCCTAATGACATTGCCGGCTTGTTTTTCATAGAAACAAGCATTGATTGTAACAGTACTTAATGGAACATTCTATGATAAAAAAAGGTTAATCATGCCAATAATTGACTGTGTAATGTGCCTCTTTTAATCTATAGTGTATGTGCAGTGTTAAAATAGTAAACTATTATCAGTAAGGCTCGGACCGTCACGCGAATGATACCTGGCAAGGTCGATACCTTGCTTAAACTATTGTCTTGTTGTTAATATTAGATACAGAAACGTGTAACACTGTTGATGATATTTCTAATTAAACTAGAACATATTTGTATAATTAATAGTTTTTGAGTCGACACCAGACTTTACAATCCTGAGATAAATACAAGACGACCTTTGCCCCGGGCGCTCAACAGCCACTTTTAATAACCCTCACTATAAAATTGTCACATCAACGTGTGACTACAGTGTTTTTTTGTTCTTAAAAACTTAAATATGAAACTCAAATACTGGTATATTGGTTAGCAATTTCGTTAAACGGTGTAAAATACGATTTAATTAAACAACATTTTTGTATCACATGAACTTTTTTTTTTATATGACATGAACAGTTTTGATACTAAGTTTATCGGTTTGTTTTGTTTATATATTCAAAAAAACGGTAGTGTTTAATATTATTAAAACTGAAAGGCACTGTGCTATTCGTAATAATTTTACTCCTTACTAATTAACGTCCTAACCTTGGTAATATTTATGCGTTTTAATTCGTATGAATCAAGCATCACTACGTGTTTACAAGTGGCGAAAAGTAACTTGTGTGTGTAATTAGTGAGTACATGCTTGGTTACTTCAGCAACCAACATATTTTTCAGCTATTTTATGGTGCTATATTCGTAACAGAATCAATCATCAGCTGAATTTGCTTTTACAAGAGTTTTGCAAGGATTTGCTGAGAAAATAGTGGATTAAAATTTATAAACAGGTTTAATTACACCTGTTTCTAAGTAACTAGAATATTATTGCTTGCATGTCCATCGGTCATCATTATCAATTACATAGTAAACCCTCTGAAATGGCAGTTTTTATGACAAACGAACAGTTACAAAAATTAATACAATCGATTAAAGATTCTTGTAACGTCACAAATACCAGTGTGATGGGCGCTACTGGTAATTTTTCTCAGTGCAAATCGCGTTTTGACGGAAAAGGAAACGTTAATGCTTTTGTCGATTTTATAGAAATTTAGAAAAACTGCTCTAATATTAGCGATGATATAGCACTTAAAGGACTACCAATGTTATTTGATGGTTTTGCCGCCAGCTGGTGGTTAGGTGTTAAAAATATCATGAAAACTTGAGATAATGCTATCAAACTGCTAAGTAAAACTTACTGGCCTACAAAACCAGCATATCGTGTTTATCATGAATTGTTTGAAAGCGATCAAGATGATAAAACTCCCACATTTGTAAAAAGCGTTCTGTTCTGGCTAATCTGCCAGAAAATACTTTAACGGAAACTGTGCAAATTGACATTGTGTGCTGTGCGGACTATTAAATGTGCCTATCTGCGAAGAAGTTGCTCGCGAATCAGTAAAGCCTTTGGTAGATCTTTTAGATACATCTCGTGCAGTCGAAGAAACTTTATTGGAAATGAATTGTTTACCTTCTAAAGATTGTAAAACAGTTATGTCCGTAAGTGCAAGTACTAGTCGCAAACGATGTATTTATTGTAAAAAATTTGGTCATGCGGTTGACCAATGGAAAAAGTTACTCAACAAGAATAAAACATTACCCACTAATCATTCTGATTCTACAGTTGATCCAGCCGTTCTACGCACAATTTCTTGTTTTGGATGTGGTAAAGCAGGTTTTCTCAAATCTAGTCCAGATTGCAAAGTTGTAACAACTTCAGTGGTGGATTTTTGTGATTTTCTCACAACCAATTCAAATAATATGCATCCTAGACCGAGATTGTTTTTATACATTGGAATACTTGGCTTCCAGGGGACTGCACTTCTTGATACTGCAGCTAAGCAAAGTGTTGGAAGTGAAAAATAGATTCAATTACTTAAATCAAAAAATCAAAGCTTTACACGGCACAATATTGACACTAAATTCGCAATAGGAAATTCGTTCAAAGACGTCCTTTGTGCAACAGTTAATATTTCTTGGAATAATTGTGTCATACTATGACAAACTGGCTATATATGTTATTATTATAGCTCATTTATTCGATTCCCTTATGATGAAGGGAAATCGACAGTCTTCAGACTAAGCTAGGGGTCTGTTCCTCGGGTAGAGCTTATTAGGAGTGGTCGTGGGATTCAAAATTATTATTTCCTGTACTGACTCTAAAATACAAAATAGGGGGTGCAAAAGGGAGCGCCATCAAGTCCTAGAATTATTAAAGCACAGGTTACCCTAAGGGAGAACTTGGAAATCCTCATGGGGAAACATCGCTTTTACTGCAAAACGCAGGATCTGAAAGAAAACAAAGTTATTATAATAACCAAGGACGCAAGAGATATACTCTACTCTTGCTACCTTATACAATAAAGAAAAAGAGTAGTTATTAATACCAAAAATTTAAGGATAAATAGTAAAAGGAAATTTAGATATCAAACTTCTTCAAAGTGCTGTATAGTACTTCTTTATTGAGTCACAGCCAATAACCTATTTTTTATAAAAGGATATATATTCTTTTTACCTTTTAACTCATTTATCTCTATCTTTTGGACGCACTTGTCCAAAATAAAACAATTGCTCAATTAAATCATATGATGGTTCTTTAATCAAATTTATCTTTTTCTGTAGTAAGATTTTATATACAAAAATGTACAACAATAAAAAACGTGTCTAATCTTTTAAACTAAGATATTTAGATATGAGAATTATGGTAATTTCTACTAGGAATCAAAATGTCAACAATAAATTAAATATGACCGTAAAGTTTCTAAATACCCAAAATGCACAGATCTGTTTACCTTGGTTTACAAATATTTGTTATATATTCAATGCTAAATAAATTAGTTCTCGTAATTACTTTATGTGTTATTGAACTTGAATGCAATACTTTTCCGGATTAAATAAAGAAAATTCATAATTTTAATTATTTGCAGTAATATCAAGTGTAAGCAATAATTTATACTATAATGAAATCCAAATGATAAAAGTCCAATCGACTTCCTTGTATAACAAATTAAAAAACACTACCATTTTAGTTTCAAAAATTCGCATCGCTGTCAAGTTATTCAGAACAGCTGTTGTCAGGTCAAGTCCTTATGGTAACGCTTACCGTAGCAACTAGTTGTACTTTGAAACTACATTACAACCATACCTTGTTGAGACCAGTTGTGTTAGTTTGCGGTTGTTGTACAAACAAGTGACGTCGGCAAACTTTCCAGATCTGCACTTATACAAGCGTAATTTGAACTTCTTCTTTTTAACTAATGACGAATTAAAATCATAACAGCGTATTATACTGAACCATTATAGGGAACCATTTTCATCAACTTGTTGTGCAATCCATCAAAGTAAATTGAAACAAAATCAATCCATAAAACGAGCTATACAAAATGCATCACTTTCGACTCTTCTTTAACCTATCCCAAGGCGAAATTATTTAATGGTAAACTGAGAAATTAAACATGATATTTGAACTTGTAAGTTCGTAACCTTATAAATTATAAATTAGTGAAATTAAAAATTGGTAAACATGTGAGTTATTGGTATAGGTGAGGGTGAGCGCGTTATCAGAAACAAACAAAAGTCAAGTGCATTCTGCACTTGATTACGCTGGCACGTTTATCGCGACGCGTAGATTGCTAGCTCGACTCTTATTGATCTCCATGATGCTTCTAACTGCTGCGAGTGGTCAAGCCAGACTGACACTTCTCTCGACGGGATGTGCATAAGGCATAAAAATCGTTTGACATTGGAAATGCAATTCAAATGACCAACGTTTACGAATAGAGCTTATACTATTATTATTAATTAATATATGCCTCGTGATTGGGCTATACGGTACTGATCTGAACCTTTATTAACATTGTGAAATTAATTGTTTATTTAAATAAACTGTGCAGCGTATTTTATAATTAAATTTATAAGCTTTAATAATCCTCAAAAAAAAATGGTTACATTACTAATTTGTCATTCTTTCCATATGTCCAAATTAGCAACACTCTTTTAGGTATTGATTTTATTGAAGATTCAAAAATTGTTATCGATCGATTTGCAAGCAAATGGTATTTTTCTGGAGAGGATCATTGACCGAAGTCTCTTCACTAAAAATTTAACCTATTGCCGTACTGAAAATTATAAATTGTTTATGTTCAGAAGAAGGTAGTTTATTAACACTTTACAATCGTACCCAATTGAACCTGTTACTTCAAAAAAATGGAAGTATTTTTAGTCCAGGGGGAGGCACTACTCCATTTGCTGAACATTGTATTGATACAGCAAATAATGCTCATATTTCCATTCCTCCATACCGGTATTACTTCGGTTAACCGAGAGTTTTTACGTCAAGAAATTGACCGTGTGCTAACCGAAAATCTTATTGAAGAATGGGAATCACCGTGGGCCGTGCCAGTTGTGTTTAGTTCCTAAAAAAAAACAACAAAATGCGCGTTTGTATTTATTATCACAAACTTAATGCAATAACTGTTACGGATTCATACTTCTTTTCATGTATGGATCACTTACTGCATTCCACTAAACGTTTCTTTTTAATGAGTAAACATTTACAAATGGTTTTTAATCGACTGACCCAGGTCAACCTTCAGGTAAATCGTGACGTGTAATTTTGCCTGTTTACAAGTGAAATATTTAGGCCATTTAATTACCCCACAGGGAATTCAAATTGATCCGAATAAAACGTCAATGATTGCTAATATGATACTTCCAAAAAAATGTTAAACAAGTTTTAAGTTTTCTACAAACTTGCTCCTAAGTACAGAAGATTTATTGAAAATTTTGCTGATATTTCTAAACCATTGAGCGAACTAACAAAAAAGAATTCTGCGTTTCATTGGGAAACTGAACAACAATTGGCATTTGACCAATTAAAAATTGCTTAAACCGGTGCCCCAATTCTTATGCAAAATAACGGTAATGCGCCGTATTTGCTGCGAACGGATATTTCTGCTTATGCACTTGCTGCTGTTTTATTGCAAGGCAAACGCCCAATTGAATTTGCGAGTCGATTGCTAACCCCGCAGAAAAGAACTACTCTTGTACTCAACGTGAAGCTTTAGGTATCGTATGGAGTCTCCAAAAATTTAGAAGCTACTTCGATCACGCATTCGTAGTAGTTATTACCGACCATTGCCCCTTAAAATGGTTGTTAATTCTGAAAACCATTTTCTGAAGAGAGATATGCATAAAATGCTGGAATATAAAAATTATCTAATGTAGAAACTATATTTAGTATATATTCTATGTGTGTCACAAGTATTTAATAAATGATCATTTAACTAATCTTGAATTTATTGTAGTGACATTTTAACTTCAGTTATTGGAATATTACTTTTTAAATTAATAATTTCATTATAACAGCAAATTTCGAAGAATTTGTAATTTATGTAGTTTTTATTTTAAGGTCTATGGAATTATGTTTTCCTTTTTTCGAATCTCTCATTGTTTATTTTATTGCCATTTGCCTATTTATTCACTGAATCAGAAGGATTTTTTGGTCATCGTAAAGGCTTAATGGCAAGAGTACAAGAAACATTTGTTGTTTTATCATTACTAGGCTTAGCTGTGCTAGGCATGACATATGTGATATCTGCACTTATAGATAAAGACAAATCAAGTTTTCAAACACTGCTCAGTAAGTTTTACTAAAAACTTTCTGACCCAGTCCATTAATATATTTCTTTTTTAGATTTATGGAGTTACCATTTACCTTTTCTATATTCTTGCATATCGTTTTTAGGTGTTTTAATGCTTTTAGGTAAGGAAATAATTTATAATTAATTATTAACTGGCCGTTTTTCAGTATGCACACCATTAGGTTTTGTCCGTCTTTTTGATATAGTTGGAAAATATTTAATTAAACCACAGTTTTTGCGTGATATTGATGAAGAATATTATACATATTCAATGGAAGAAGAATGTCTTCGGAGACGATTGAAACATGCACAAAACACTGGAAAATCTTTCATGTCTCCAGCACCAATGTCACTTGAACAGTCACGTCCCTTTTTGCAGGATGAATATGATCCACCAAGTGGCTTACTTAGATTACGAAACGGACAACTTCAATCAGCTCTAGGTTTAAGATTAACAGAAGTTGAGATGAAGCGGCATTTATTAGGTATGTTTAATAATTAAGGATTTATCTTCAACTTTGAGCTAAATGAGGTAGTGTTTTATGATTAGTTTTAACATGGTTGTATAACAGTGAATAATGACTGTCGTGAAGAACAAAATGAACAGTTTAGTTTTTGTTCCGATTGATTTTTATTTGTTCCGACCATTATAAGTTCAATTGGTGGGATAAAAGGTTTGATGACTAAAATGAACTATATAATTAAGATTTACGTTGAAGTGGAGCGGACCCTGTAACAATTTTAAGGGTGTACCAGCTATTTACAGTGCTGCAGGGGTGAGTTCATATGAAAGAAACTAATGAAAATATTAAAAATAAATAAACATTTGAAAAGGCTGAAATAAAAAAACTACTTTGCAAGAACCACTAATCTCGAAAGGCTTTAACAGTTGTCATAATTAAAGGGCACCAATTTTTTTCAATATTTCCTTACATGGAAGACGATTATTCCAACCTTTGCTTTTAGTTTCCCAAATCTAGTCACATCATAATTTACCTGTCTCTATAATACCTTAAAAATACTCATTACATTTTGTCATGTCAAAGAAATTTTAAAAATAAAGGCCCCCTGTCAAATACGACTTCATCATTAGAGAGGCTGGATATCCTTTCACAAATTTATCTATTTTTACCTAATCATAAATAAGCCCAAATAAAATTCAACCTAAACTTGACCTCTATTAACATTAAATAATTACCACAAGAATACAGGTACTTTCCAAACAAAACTTAATTTTGTAACATCAAACTGGCCAGGCATTACTAGGAAAAAAAAACCTTAAAAGAAAAATTAATACTACTATTATCAAACCGATTTTTCTAGTTTTACAGTTACATTCTAAATATCATTTCTGGAAATGCCAATTTAACAATAAACAAAAACATCGCTCAATATAACTTTTCATGTCTGCATTCTATAGTCCCTTAAAAATGCCAACTTGTTGCTCACTTCTTTACTGGCACTACACCACGTGTAAAACCTACTTTAAAAAATATCATGCACATTCTAATTAATAAAAAAAAAAGTTTTAATTTCAATTTTATTATACTAGTATACTTAAAAGTAATCAATTCTAGAACTAGACACTTAACCCATTTCTCTTCAAATAGTCCAACAAAACAACTGTGTTAGCATTATGCCAACTTATATGAATGAACAGATACCATCTACAATTTGCATCTCAATTTGACATTAGCATATTTGTATATCATTAAAAAGAAGATTTATTTACTAACACTTTATTTTCCACTTTACCTGTAGATATTATAAGATGCCCAGAAACACCAGCCTTTCACTGTTTTCCTTCTAACAGTAGCTCCCGCAACACAAAACGAAATTCATAATAATTGTGGGGTGAACTCAGTTCGTAACCTTTTCCCAGGTCGTCACGACATTGTCCATGAACAGGTGATTGAAACAGGTCCTGCACTTTCAAGTGTAGTTAAACACAAATGTCACACACCCCATGTTTTCCCTGTGGAGAAATCTGTCTTATGATAGACATGTAAATATGTTTATTTAGCTGAAGTCATTTAACACAACTTACAGTTTGAAAACAAAATTTGTAGCTATCTCTGTATTCTATTGACATTTTGAAGATGTGTTACTTTCAACTTCACTTTTTCAGACTTAGTCACTATGTAACATTTCTCCCTTTTAGTAATGTATGCTAACCATGGTCAAACTTCTGTTCTCACACAAGGTTATCGTACCGCAATTATGTATGTCATATACTTTCTTTGTGATATGTATTGTTGCTGCAGTACGGTATCGTTTGAACATCCTTGATAATCTGTATGGCAACAACTGTCTATTGTAAAATATTTTTTCATGGGGAGTGAATACGTCGCATTTTGTAACATTTAATTTTCCTTTGCAGTTTTAAAATAAGTTATTGTCTGGGATTATTATGTTGACAGTGTATTTAAAAGAAATGATGTTATAGCCTTTGAGGTTAATATTTGTTATCTCAATTACTTTTATAGAAACAAAATTTTGAAATGGCACGTCATTAACTATTTGTGAAATCTAAAAATATAGGGTACACCTATATTTAGCCCATCCATTCAAAATTAAATCTTTTCTTTCCATATCTGGTTTATATCTAAAGTATCGCAAACGTGTTACAAACATTGCTTGAGCAGTTTGGAGCAAACTTTTTAAAAGGTGCGCATACAAAAGTTTATAGCTCAGTAGAATAAGCGTTTGAACATAAACAGTGATTATGTTGAAAAATGGCTCATTCTAAACACATTTTATTGCTGCGAATAAAACAGTTTTCTGTAATTTACAAACATACTTTAGTAACCAGATAAGGTATAATATAAATATAATATAATATAAATAAATACAAGTACAAGTACAATGTAAGTGTACATTTACATAGGTATATCTGATTACAACAATAAGCAAGCAGCGCTGGAGACCCAAATAGTGCAATTAACACACAGGAATGTATATTTGTACCTTTATGTACTTGAAGTAATAGCATAAGAAATTACCGCACCTAAGAACTTACTGTTCTTGTATGTGCAGCAAGATTTTCATGCTAATTTAATGCTGTAATAGGTTACATTGTTGAAATGTAATTTAGTGTATTATTATACGATAATTATCTATAACATTAATTTATTAATTTCAGTTGAGTTATGAATCATATGATTAAATAAACTGTTTATGTTGTTGCAAATCTATGTTGAAATCGAATTTATTTTGTTGTTATTATTCATGCAGCAAGTTTATTATTAAAACCAAGTTAAACATTCTGATTAATATTAAATTCGGGTGTATAAACTAAGGAATCGATCAATAAGTTTAGAGGAATGTTTATGTAGTTAAAAAAAATATGAAACAGTAATGATGTATAAAATAAAGAATAGTTTGTTATTTGTCCCTCCTGTAGAGGAATCAAATCTTAGCTGGATAGTTTACCAATACATATGCTTTTATTTTTTTAGAGAATAATCTTGCATTATTAATACTCGTATGTTTTAGTTCTGTTGGTAGAGTATTATATAAAGTAATGCCATAATATGTTAGTGATTGCTGCTTTTTTGCAGTATTTATAGAAGGCAATGTGTATTTATATGTGACCAGGCCTCGCGTATTCATTTCATATTTTAGGATGTGCCGGTATGAATAGTTTTTATAAATGAAATTGTATACTGATTTTATATATTTTTGTTTAACACTGAGCATTTTAGCTTCTGTATATAGACTGAGTGTAGAATATAATTTGCTTTTGTTACATAATTTTTAAGATAAATTTATGTACAATTTCTAAGGGTTTTATAACATTGTCATATCCATCCCCCTCAACAGCTGATACTAATGTGTAATAAAGATATGTTTATAAACTTACAAGCTCTAAAAAGAATAGGAGTTATATTACGTAATTTTTTAATCAAAGATTCTATTTGTTTATTCCATTTAAGGCCTTTATCTATTATAATGCCAAGCTATTTTATAGATGTTACTTTATGTATTTGATCTTTAGAGTCGCAGAGTCGTATGTTGTCACATTGGGGCTTGTGAATTAAAATACTGGGCATTTGGGATTGAAGAGTGTTTTGTAATGTAAATGTCATAAATTTCGTTTTGTTCATATTCATGCTAAGTCGATTACAGTCTAGGTAGTTTTTTTATAATTGTTATACTTTTATTTAATTTAGTAACTACATCTTCCCATGTTTTGCCCTTGAACAATATAACGCTGTCATCAGCATATGATATAGTTTTATAGTTTTACAGTCAAGCCTCAAATCATGCATGTCGTTTATGTAAATTCAAAATAGTATGGGACCTAAAACTATGCCTTGTGGCACTCCACAGATAATAAGTTGTGGCCGACTGAGGACGTTGTTTATTCGTACAGTTTGAAATCGCGATGAAAGGTAATCCTTTAGTAATTCTAGTAGTATTCCTCTAATTCCACATTGTTGTAATTTATTTATTAGCGTTGTATGATGGACTGTGTCGAAGGCTTTGGATAGGTCTAGAAAAATAGCCAAACTACGTGTGTTGCGATCTAAGGTGTCAATTATATCTATAGTTAATGCGGATGTAGCATTTTCTGTAGATAAATTACTACAAAATCCAAATTGCGAGGGAGATAGTATTTTATATTTTTCAATAAATAAACAGAGTCTAGTTTTTATCACCTTCTCAAAGATTTTTGCAATATTACTATGAAATAGGCCGATAATTATTTATATCATGTATGTCGCCCGTTTTATATATGGGAACTACAACTGATTGTTTTAGTATGTTTGGAAAAATCCCGTTCTGTAGTGAGATATTTATAATGTGATAAAATGATGATACAATGATGTCCTTAATTATTTTCAACGATTGTACAATAATGTCATCATGGCCAGGTGAAGCACCTGTTTTTAGCGCATTAATTAAATGAAGCAGTTCCTTTTTACTTGTTCGTTCAAAATAAATAGATTTATTTCTTTGGCAGCTCTATTGTAATTTTTCCATATGGGAATTGTTACTTTCAATCTTTTTGCCATATTATTTCGAACATTGACAATGATTATTGAACTTTATAGCCACATCCTTAGGAATAGTATCTTTATTCATGTTGTTGTTGTCATAAACAAAAGTTGGTGATTTAGTTGTAGTTGTAGTTTTTTGTGTTATTTCGAGCTTCTTCTATAATTTTACGATAATATTCGTTTTTACATTTTTTTATTTTTCTATATACTTTGTAGTAGTTTATTAGATGTATCTTATTTGGTTGTTTTATTATTTGTTTAAGGGAATCTTTGGTCTTTAGGCTTTATTAATTTGTTGTTGAAACTTGTATTCTTCAAATATGTTTACGTATTGTATGGAATAGTGATCTAGCGA
This sequence comes from Platerodrilus igneus, assembly GCA_036346225.1. Taxonomy (NCBI): domain Eukaryota; kingdom Metazoa; phylum Arthropoda; class Insecta; order Coleoptera; family Lycidae; genus Platerodrilus; species Platerodrilus igneus. The sequence goes on along the minus strand of JARFIW010000012.1, from coordinate 8,154,593 downwards.
ATTATGTAAATTAGTATTTATATCACCCACAATTATTTCATATTGTTGAAAGTGTGTTTTACTTCTATTTTTTCTGGTTTCTTAGCCACATCGCCGACGTCTCTAGAAAACCCTGCTAAGTACTTGGGAATCAATTTAGGCCCGTTCAGGGTCCTTTGTATAGTAATTCGTAACATATTTTAACTTTATAATAAACCGTTTTATATTCAGGCTAGATAAATAATTTACAATTATTCCAAACCATAAATAACAGCTGAGGTTTTCACAAATGAAAAAATAAAAATTTTTACATGTGATTTTACATGTTTATTCGTGTGTATGATTTTTAGTGTCAGACGTATTGCATGTAATGTATTTTTCATACACCAAATTCTCAAATCAGCTTGAATTTTACATTTTGATTAAGTCCATGAATAATGTTTACAATAACTCAAATCTTAAATTTCATTTATTAAAAGTTGTAAACTTTCTTCGTTTTCAATTCTGATTGGATATAGTAAAAAAGCATAAAATTTTTCAATGTTTCAATATATATTTAGACGATTTCAAGGACCCATGTAATCAAAATTAATTCCGAGAAATATGCTTTTTAGCTAATCTGTTGTTATGTATTTTTCTTGAAAATTCCTTAAAATTTTGCATAATTAAAAAACTTTTCAAAATAAAATGCCTCTTGCACATAAGACTCCACCACTGGCATAACTGGATAGCCTTTACAATTAGCTGATTTTACCTAGTTCTTAAACATACAAATTTACTTTCCTAAAAGAACAATTTCTTAACTTTAAATCTGGTCAGCTATTGTTCAAATAATTGTAAAACAAAACATTAAATTATGCCGTATCACTAACGAAAACATTAAATTACACCAAACAATAAGAATTCATTCCAAATTTTTTCCGTTCCTATATGAATTATGTGATATAAATCTCAATTTATTGGAAATGCACTTAATAACACATAGAAAACAACCATTTTGTTCTATTCTTTCATTATTCATTCCAAAAATACTAAATTTTTATGCTTTGTCTAACCTAAATTTCGCCAATAGCTTTGGTATTAAAATCAGTTTACACTTTCTGTCGCTAATTAGTCCAACCAAACAATTATTTTCACTTTCCTATAGATAAATAACAACCAATAGACATTTCTATAAGGTTACAAGTATCCAAAACATGTCTTCCAATTTAAAAAGAATTTTATTTATCAGCCACTTTCAAACAACAGCTATTATTGATCCAACACAACTCAAAATTCTAAATTAATGCTGGGGTGAACTATCAAAATCCTACCTCTCTCAAAAACGGTGTCCTTTGTTTTCCCCTTTGATCTGCTGCTACGTGTGGTGGATTAACACCCCTTGATTACCTTCAATTGAGTAGCTTCTTTTAAAACAATGCTCTACCTTGTGCTTCCTCGTGTGAATTTGAACCAATAATCATTAATTTGTTTGCACATAAGACTCCACCACTGGCATAACTGGATAGCCTTTACAATTAGCTGATTTTACCTAGTTCTTAAACATACAAATTTACTTTCCTAAAAGAACAATTTCTTAACTTTAAATCTGGTCAGCTATTGTTCAAATAATTGTAAAAAAAAACATTAAATTATGCCGTATCACTAACGGAAACATTAAATTACACCAAACAATAAGAATTCATTCCAAATTTTTTCCGTTCCTATATGAATTATGTGATATAAATCTCAATTTATTGGAAATGCACTTAATAACACATAGAAAACAACCATTTTGTTCTATTCTTTCATTATTCATTCCAAAAATACTAAATTTTTATGCTTTGTCTAACCTAAATTTCGCCAATAGCTTTGGTATTAAAATCAGTTTACACTTTCTGTCGCTAATTAGTCCAACCAAACAATTATTTTCACTTTCCTATAGATAAATAACAACCAATAGACATTTCTATAAGGTTACAAGTATCCAAAAACATGTCTTCCAATTTAAAAAGAATTTTATTTATCAGCCACTTTCAAACAACAGCTATTATTGATCCAACACAACTCAAAATTCTAAATTAATGCTGGGGTGAACTATCAAAATCCTACCTCTCTCAAAAACGGTGTGTCCTTTGTTTTCCCCTTTGATCTGCTGCTACGTGTGGTGGATTAACACCCCTTGATTACCTTCAATTGAGTAGCTTCTTTTAAAACAATGCTCTGCCTTGTGCTTCCTCGTGTGAATTTGAACCAATAATCATTAATTTGTTTTCAAAATTTACTGCGTACCTTATTTAGATTTGCTTGTCGTAACTTAGAGTTGTAGTAACTTGGAGCTTGCTTAGTGCAACTTAGAGGTAACTTGGACGTAACTTAGACGCAACTTGGACGTAACTTAGAGCCCCACATTATAAATATTTAACCTAAATTAATTAATAAAATTTCTACTCGCGTTTTCCAGCAAACAGCGAAACCTTTTTCATCCATTTTCACTATAATTTATTTTAAAATATTGTATAACATCACTTTTCACAAATTTTAATTATTTATTTTAAATATTAATTTGACGCGTAAATTTTTGAGTAACAGTGACACAGCTTCTACGTGGTTCTAATTGAGACTCAGACTCTTATCAAACTCTGGGCGTTATATAGCCTATCCCCTTCTAAAATTCATTGGTTTATCTGAACTGTCATTCAAAGTTTGCAGTCAACCACAGGTTGTTTTGGATATTTCTGTGCATTTTACAAGTTTATTTCTGATGAAACTATTCAGTGATCACGTATTCTCCTAATATTTCTATTACTTGTCGATCTTTGACCACTTGTTTTGGTATTATTACTGGAAATTGTAATTTACCTTGGGCCTTTAATTTAGCTTATGGCTCTTGTTTGTGTAGATAAAACTTTTGGGAACCGAACGAATTTAATGAATAAAATCATGTAACATAGATGACGTACATCAACATATTTTCGTTTATATCTTGTGTTTAAAAACTCATTTCTTTTGAAATATGCGTTTCTTATCAGAGCGCTTTACTATTTTCTTTCATTATCGCATGCTTAATTTTAATAGATATTGCATGATGATATACTAGCTTTTACCTTATTCTATGCGTATCTATTTATAATTTATGATCGCTTCTTAATTTAGAACTATTTTAATTGCGTGTATAATTATTTCTCTGCTGAATATGTTCATATTATTGAAGAAAAACAAAATTTTCAACAGATTATTAGTAATAATTATTTGAATGTAAAACGTTCCATAGAACCAAAAATTTCTTTTAAAATGCATTTAACTTTTAATCATTTACAGCCATTCTCATGTAATCCAAGACGTTTATTGTTTTTAGAAAAACAGACCCTTGATGAAATTTTAACTAATTTGCTTAATCAAAATATCATTCGTGAAAGTGACTCACCTTATTGCTCTCCTATAGTTTTAATTAAGAAAAAAGATGGAAAGTATAGACTTTGTGTAGAGAACTTTAAATAAATATTTAGTGAAAGATAAATTTCCGTTACCACTTATTGAAGATCATTTAGATCGTTTGAAAGATAAAAATTAGTTTAGTAAATTAGATCTAAAAAATGCATTCTATCATTTATCTCTTGATGAAGAATCAATGCAATATACGTCTTTTATTACGCCTTCAGGACAATACGAATTTTGTAAAGCTCCGTTTGGACTTAGTTCAATCCCAGCTAGCTTTGCACGATATATCAATAAAATTTTTAAAGAATTAATAAGCCAAAATAAAATTCTAATTTACCTCGATGATATTTTAGTAGCCACCAGAAGTGTTGAACAAAATTTAGAGCTTTTAGAGAAAATTTTTAAAATTCTTACTGATAATTTACTCGAGTTAAGGCTCGATAAATGTTCTTTTCTTATGTGCGAAATTGAATTTTTAGGCTATACCATTAATAAAAGTGGCGTTACATTAACTACAGAAAATACTGATGTTATAAAAAATTACCCTATCCCAACTAATAATAAAGACTTACAACGTTTTATAGGATTAGCGAGTTACTTCCGTCGGTTTATACAAAATTTTGCTATAATCGCGAAACCTTTGTATGACTTATTTAGAAAAAACACCACTTTTGTGTTTAATGCTATACATCTTGAAGCTTTTGAGAAATTAAAACAGAAATTAATTTCAAAACCAGTTTTGGCAATTTATTCTCCATTATTGGAAACTGAGTTGCATTGTGATGCTAGTTCACAGGGATTTGGAGCAATATTATTACAGAAACAGAGTGATAATAAATTTCACCCTGTGCTTTTCTTTAGCAAACGAACGAGTGATCACGAAAGCAGATATCCTAGTTACGAATTGGAGTGTCTGTCTATTGTATACGCTCTGAAACGCTTTCACATTTATGTACAAGGCATTCATTTTAAAATAATAACAGATTGTGACAGCTTTCGGTTAACATTAGCAAAAAAAGATATTGTACCTCGCATAATGCGCTGGTGTTTATATCTACAACATTATGACTATGAAATTCAGCATAAGCCTGGTGTGCAAATGCAACACGCTGATGCACTTAGCAGAATTCATAATATTTTAGTATTAGAAGGCAATACGTTAGAGCAGACATTGGCCCTTAAACAAAGTACAGATAACGATATTGTAAAATTAAAACATTTATTAGAAAATGCAGAGCATCCCATGTATGAATTACGAAACGGTATTGTTTATAGAAAATACCACAATAAAATTTTATTCTACGTTCCACAACCTATGGAATATACCATAATGCATACCTATCACAATGGTATGGGTCATTTAGGTTTAGACAAAACATTAGAACTGATAACAAGAACATATTGGTTCCCAAACTTGATAGATAAAATTAAAAAGTGTATTCAAAATTTTTTAAAATGTGTGGAATTCAACTCCAAGTCGGGTCCAGTTGAAGAATTTTTGCATAGTATCCCTAAAGGTAATATTTCCTTTGACATGGTGCACATTAACCATTATGGCCCTTTGCAAAAAACAAGACTAAAAAATTAATATATTTTTGAAATAATAGATGGCTTCACGAAATTTACTAAATTTTATGCCTGCAAAACTACATGTACTGAAGAGATAATTAAACATTTAAAAAATTATTTTTGGAATTATAGTAAACCTAAAACATTAATTTCTGATCGTGGAACATGCTTTACATCAAATTTATTTAAAGAATTTATGATCAATAATGATATCAAACATATCCTAATAGCAACGGGAAGTCCTAAAGCTAATGGACAAATAGAAAGGACGAATAGACTGTTAACACCTCTGTTAGGTAAAACTACTGATGAAAACCAAGTGTCATGTGATTCTGTTTTGCAAGATGCGGAATTTTGCATCAATAATTCTATAAACAGATCCACCGGACATCCTCCTTCCAAATTATTATTTGGCCGTAATCAAAATGGTAAAGTTAATGATACATCACGAGAAATGTTAGATACTTTTACGGATCAAGATAACAATATAGAGGAAATTAGGCACCAAGCAAACAAAAACATTAAGAAAAATCAAAAAATGAATGAAATTTACTATAACAAAAGACACAAAAAGCTATTAATTACAAAATAGGCCAATACATAATGATGAGTAACGTAGATACTACGCCTGGGTTTAGTAAAAAATTAATATCTAAATATCGTGGTCCCTATCAAATCAAAGAAATCTTGCCCAACGATAGATACGTTATTACAGACATCATTGGATTTGAAAACACACAGATCCCCTACAATGGCGTAATTGAGACTTCTAGACTTAAAGCATACCGTTCGGATGAGTTTCATTCAAGCAATTAATTACTAGAAAAATAATTACAATTACAAATTTGATTTTTATTTTCATTTTCCTATTTACATTAATGCGATTATGTACAATTTATGCTTAATTACTAAAAATATGTATAATTTATGTTTACTTACTTATTTTATGTGCAATTTAGGAAATTAGGTACACATTTATGAACAATTTATTGTAGTATCCATACATTATTTGCTACTTATGCATTTGATAACATTTTTGTACATTACTTATGATATATTTTTCTGTCTTTATGACTATGTAATAATACTTAGATTCTAATTTTGAAAATTGGTTATAGTGAATGTTTATGTATTATTTACTATTTATGTTGTATCATTTGTATTAGGTACTGAATTAATTGATTGGGGTCGATCATCAGTCAGGTTTGGCCGAGTTGTAGACGGCTTTGTATACACTTTCCATGCTTGACTGCTAGCAACCCTGCAGATACGTATTATTATTAATCGCGGTTATTTAAATCAGGGTTTATGTTTTAGTTTTCGCCAATCCTACAATATATATATATATATATATATATATATATATATATATATATATATATATATATATGCTTTCTCCTTTTCTATTGTTTTCCATTATCATCCTTAAAGCTAAAATAGCATGTGCTCTCAGTTTCGTCTAAACCAAAATTGATCTTCTAATATTTCTTCAGCCCGTTTTTCTATCCGTCTTTGTACAATTCTAGTTAATGTTTTTGACACGAGTGCTGTCAAACTTATTGTTCGAAAATTTACACATCTATCTGCACCTCCCTTTTTTTGGTGTAATGACTATGGTGTTACTATGAAAATCCTTGGGTATCTCACCTGTCTCATACATATAACTTACAATTGGAAGAGTCTTTCTGTTATTGCTTGTCCAGTGGCTTTTACAGTTTCTGCTTGCTTATCTATACCCGGTGCCTTATTATTTTTCAGTATTTAATGCTAATTCAAACTCTAGCAGTGTTAATTTCTTTTAGAGGATGTGTTGTGTGATCTTGTCCCTCAGAACTTTAAAGGGATTTAAAACTTTTCACGCATACAAGATGGAACTATAAAAACTTGTCATACCGATGGTTAGTTTGACTATTATCCCATGGGAGGTCATGAAAAGGGTTGAAATATCCTTTGTAAAACGGAAAATAAAGTAGAGTGAAGTTGGACGCCACTGTATCTAGGAAATATTAAAAAGATATGATTTTAGGCTCTATACAGAAACTATTAGAGGAGATAATTTTAAAATTTTTAATTTACCCTAGTTAGAAAATCAAACATATTAATATCAGAAGGTATCTATTATATAATAAACAATTTTTTATCCAATTATAAAAAGAGTTAAATAATTTTACATACGTTGGTGATATCAAAAATTATTAGTTAAACAACATTTCATTTCTTACTATCTATATGAGCATCTGATCTGATAATCAGTTACAAACTTAATCAAAAATTGTAATTGAAATAATTTTACAGTAGGACGTAGTGATAATTTCAAACATACCAGATTTAGAGTAAATATTACTTTTAAGAAAATATATATTCTAAGAAAAAAAGTATTAAATAATCAACAAAAATTGTAATTTCGACTAGCTGGGTGCCGAATACAGCTTGGAACAATTGAGGTTTTCACGACTTGAAACTTAGCCATTGTAGAAAAGGGACTTGTAAAAATATAAAAAAAATTTCTTTTGGGATTATGCAAAAATTACTCACACTTAACCACTAGCTGCTACTCTTAGATTGGTTAGGCTTATTTCCAGCTGGTTGCTTACAGTGACAAAGGCGGTGTCCCCGGACTGATGTCATACGTGATGGATGAGCTCGAGGATGTTTAACAATGTTGGTTTGCTAGAGGGTACATGAGGGCTAGTAGGTGGTTCTTGATTCTACTGCATATTATCAGCTTTCATATTTTTGTTGGCCTTACAGGGTTTAATTGTTGGCCCTACTGGGTTTTGCGCTGTAATAAGAATAGATCAAGACACTTAAATTTTTGCACATAATATCTCACCATTATAGACTTCACAACCTTTTTAATTCGGAGATGATGTGAAAGTGAGTGAATTCAGAAAATTACCTGCCAAGGCAGTCCAACCGGGGAAATCTTATCAGAACAAATGTTTAATGCCCACGCACTGTGTGTATGAAACAAGTTGAAAACCTTGTGGTATTTCATGAACAATAAGGTGTTTACACGAACTTTTGACAGATTAAATTTCTATTTATGACTTTATAACACAGGTTTCAAAACAGCTGAATAGTTTTCTACATGAGTGTGGGTACAAAATGTTAAACTTAGCCTTGTATTGAACCAAACTAGAAAATAACAAATCGTATGTTGTTTTCCTTAGGAGACGAAGGACTTCTAAAGATTCAAAAATCTATCAAAATTTGCAAATAGATATTCTTGGCAAATTTTTAATTTTTTTTCTATTGGCTTAATGGTTCTAAGTTGTTTAGAAAAGCAATTTTTTATTTAGCCAAAAAAAATTATTACAAAACTCATCTCTAAGTATAAAATTCCTCAAATCGTCCTTTTCAATGTCTGATACCTGTCCTAGTGTTTCTAGTTCCTATTCTTGCCATCTATCAACTTTATGTACTTTTTCTATATTGATGTCTTCTCCCGCACAGCTTATATTTTTACTATACAATTTTATATCACTATAATACATTCTAATTAGTTTGCATGATTCATCTGCCTTTCCTATTTCCATCTTAGTTTGTACCTCTTTGCACTTTTCATCAATTCGTTGATCTTTAGCTTTCCTGCATTTGCAAATCATTTCCCATTTTATGGCTTTGTATCTCTGTTTACCTGTTTCGTCTGCTCTGTTTTTGTATTTTCGCCTTCTAGTAAATTTAGAATATCCTTTGTTACAGAGTTTCTTATTTTCTTTTTGTTTATACCGCACAATATCTCTGGCCGCCATGTCTAAGCTAGATTTAATGTTATTCCATTCTGCTTGTATTTCCTTAGTATCAGAAATTTCCTGATCTTCAGCAATTTGTTTGACTTTAATTTTGTGGGTATCTTTATCTTTTAGTTCCTCAAAGTCAGTGCTTTTATTCCATTCTGTTTTCTCGAATTTTTACATTTAAGTGCAGCTTACACAATTACTATGTTGTGGTCAGTGTCTATATCTGCTTTTTGGTCGCTTCTGCAATTTTTTACATGATTTTTATACTGTTGCTTAATAGGAATGTACTCTATTTGATATCATCTCCCATGTCTCCTGATATCTTCCATGTTTATTGTCTTTTAGGATGATATGGAAATAATGTGTTTGCTATGGTTAAATTGTTTTTGTTGCAAAATTCTATCAACCTATTTCCCTCGTCGTTTCTCATGCCTAAACCAAATCAACCTATTACCATTCGTTCCCTACCTTCACCTACCACTGCATTATAATTTCCGATTAGTATTAAATTTCATGCCCTTTTACAAATGTTAGTCTTCAATATTTTTTTAGATCACTTCTAAATTTTCCTCACTGTAGCTAGAGGATAGTGTGTGTACTTGTGTTAGTACCATATTTACCCGTTTAGATTCTAACTTATTCACGAGTATTACTCTTTGTTCTTTTGTAAGTAGCTTTCTACACAATGTCCTACGTTTTTCCATTTAGCTAGCCCCCACATCTGCATTTCATTCCTGAGATCATGTATGAATTACCTTAAAGTCTTACCTCCAAAAATCCCCTGCCTCTGACCACCGAATTTCACTAATCCCTTCTATGTCTAATGCTAATCTATGTATTTCAATTTTCAAATTCTTTAGCTTACCTACTTGCTTCATGGTTCTAACATTTCCTGCCCTGACTCACAAGATGTTCTCTTCATTTTATTGAGTTTGCCGATCACATCCTCTGAAGTAGTTCCCCGCCAGAAGATCTTTGTGGTGAACTATTTTAACTCTGGAATCTTTTACCCCAGAGAATGCTATCGTTTTGAAAATTTTTTTGGTACACTGTGTACTTGGGAGATACCAGGTTCAAATCCCGATGATTTGAAAAATGTTAGGTGAGCATTTTTAACAAAAATATGCCCATGTTCAGATGAGAGGTAAAATATAGGTCCTGTGTGTAAGTGTTGTTATGCATGTTTAAGATCCCTACCTTGCTTAGAGCAGCAAGGGTTTGAAAAAACAACAAATTTCCTGGCCATTGTGTACCTTTGGGTGGAGCATTGGAAAATCAAATGTATTGTGTACTTGGTAGGTAATGTGGTAGTTTCCTGTTTTCTTCCACACCCCAGTGGTGTGTCTTAAAATGCTACATCGACTCCAGAGGTCTCTGTCAGAAAGAGTTCCCTACCTCTTTCGAAGACCTGTCCTCATCTGGTCCCTCACTAAAGATCCCACTATTTTGGTAGATCGGCTCTTAAGCAATTCTACCTGTTCTAGTATTCCAGAACTGCTTCAAGGTACAGATCTGTTCAGAACGGAAACAGAACAGAACAAATAGACCAATAGACACATGGGGGAAATCACAGAACCAAATTTTACCAAATCTATGTTGCACAATATGCTTAATAATTTAAAATTAATTATTTACAACAATAAACTAGAGGACCGTTTTGTGTGTAACACAGTATTATTCCGATTCTTGTGGTTTTGCATAGAATTTGTATAAGCAGTGTAATTAATTAAAATAGCGCATGTAAGATGATTATGTTTCCCGTTTGAGTTAACAAATAATTAATGTAGTTACTAAATTAAGTAGGTAATATTTTTTTTCTTGTAGATAAACAGCGTACATCTTCTGTTCGAAGAAATGTTGTTTACCCTATTGCCATGATTTTACTAATAGGCCTTACAGTAATTACTGTGTTTATAGTTCTTCAAAACACTGTGGAATTATTAGTTGGGATTAAAGCATTACCACTTAGTTCAAGGGTAAGTATTTTAAAATAAAGTGGTTATTTATATTTCAATATTATATTTTTTAGCAATTCACTCTTGGTGTGAGTTCACTGTCAAAGTTGGGTCCATTTGGTGCATTTCTCGAAATTATTCTTATTCTGTACCTGATTGCAACCTCTACAATTGGTCTTTATTCATCACCGCCTATGTTATATATACGCCCTCGTTTGAAAAGTACTCCATTTAGTCTTGTTATTGGTAATTGTGCTCTTATACTAATCCTGAGTTCAGCATTACCATTATTGTCAAAAATACTGGGTAAGAAAAAGCGTCATAGTAATTAGGTAATCTTGATCCTATATTTAACTTTCCCAACAATGTTATACATTTGATCATGGTAAGAATTTCAGTTGTTGAAATATGGTTTCTAGTACAATGTCGTTTCAGTACCTTATTTGTTTTTAATAGTAGATCTTAATTGGATAAGGAACTGTTTAGTATTTTGTATGGTTATTTAAAGTGTTGCTGATGGTACAGTTTTGATGAATGTATTACATAAGGCTACTTGTACTCACGTAGAGTGCTGTACACACTTTTATCAGTAATACTTGCAATAATGATATAAAGAATAAATTATGTGCATATATAGTTATTATAGTAACTGATGCTTTTGCAGCAAATGTAACATTTTCCGTTTTATCGTTCTTGGGATCTTGTTCAGCACAAACGTTGAAAGTATTTAAGATACGCCCTCCATCGTCAACGGAAACATGCCTAGACGAGCATTTTTTAGGAGGCGAACGATTGTTGATCCATATGCACGTAATTAATTGCAAATAACCTACACCATTGTAGTAAGTATTGAAAAATACTGTTTTAAATGATAAAGTGCTAGAGTAAAAATAACGTAGAAAGCATAATAAAAATAACATAATAATAACAAAAATGAAAAATTAATCGACATTTGTGGGTTAGCAAAACAAAACAGCCAATCGTTAACACGGTCTTACTGTATATGAACCTAACATTAAATGCACCTCACTTCAACAGACATAAGCAATCCACGGTAGTTGTCCTGATGATTTGGATACACATCATTCATTCTAAAAGCTATTGCAGGTGAAATAGGCGTGGCAACAATTTAATATTTTGATTTACCCTGAAATGCGCGAGGACCCCGTAACAATAAAAGCGTGCGTTAGTAACGCAGTTTGCAAAGGAGTGGGTTCTTATGGATAAATGAAAAAAGAAAATAAAGAAAAATACAAAATTAATAATTAACAAGATTTAACTTCAACAATCCTACATCATATTAACACTTACCCTGAAAGGTCTTGTCTCTGTCAAAATTGAGGGGGCGTCAAACAGTCTGTCATTGCAAAATTTTTATGTCATTTCTAGGTGGAAGACTTATTCCGCATAAAACTTCCTTACTTTGGTTTCCTAAAGTTGGCCATACCTAATGAGTTTCAAAATAACATACTCCTTCCAAATACAACTATCGCTGGGGTAACTGAATAGCCTTTACAAATCACTGACTAACTACTCCCAAAATAAATTAAATCAATGTAACTTAATCTCTATTGACATAAAAATAATTTCTATACGTGTACAAATATCCTTTCCTGAAAATAAATCTTATCTTATATTCTGGTCGGATGTTGCTAAAATAAAAATAAAATTATCCGAAAATAAATTCTTAAAACACTTTAATTCTAAACCATCAACAAATACTCATCGCTCTAAATTTTCCTGCTTTCCTATTTAATAAGGCTATTCGTAAATCCAAAATTATTGATAATGTCATTTATCAAAATGAAAAAAAAAGTTCAATACCAACTTTGCGCAATAACATTGTCCTTTCCAAAATACTTTAAATTTAATATTTTTAATACCCTAAATTTCACGAATGACTCTCGCTTCTCAAATCATTAATTAGTCCAGTCAAAGAATTATTTTCACTTAATTACCAAAACACACGATTAACATCTAAAAATTCATAATATTGTTTTTTAACGTTACATAAAAGTACTCGCTTGTGTCAATTCCCAAATTTCCAGCAACCATCAAGATTTTTTCAAATCATTTAGTATAGGTCCAAACACAACAGCTGCGTAGTTCCAAAACATGTTCCACAAAGTTCCAATTTAATGGAGGGATTCCTACCTCTTTGTTTCAAAACAATTTCCCTACATTAAATTTGCACTTTCGTCTTGCATATACTCTGCCCCTTTCAGAAGTATTTCATATTACATATCGATCATCGCCTATTTCCTTTGAGAATTACCATACAATTTTATTGCAGCTTCTGTATCTTCTGTCACATGCCCATATACCAACTCACTTCTGTCAACCCCCAACCCCCTGTTCTATTCCCGTATATCATTACATTTATGATGTTTTTAGGTAACCAAGTTCTAGGACTTACTTCAATCTCATATGGATTTATTCTTTTAATTCCCCTTCTACTTTGTATGTTGTTTGTGGTTTTTCATGTTATTGCACAATGTACCATTGAGTTTATAACAAATGACACGTAAGAAGTCAGTCACTTGTATCATGTAATTTCTGTAGGTGTATCTATTATTTCTTGATGTGAAACCACATAATTGCACACTTTGTAGTCTATGGTATAAAAATATTACGTTATTGAAACACTATGGGATTGTATTCTCATAGTTCAGCATCTGGATGTTACATTGTAATAAAGTGTATTTGTGGTTTACTTTATGATGGTCGCAACAAGGTCTATTAAAACTGTCATATTCTATGGAATTTATTAAACTAACTTCTTAAAGCTCATTTTTAGGGTGCATATTAATGAATTCATTATTATTTTCATAAACAATTTCTCAACGTTTTTTGTGGCAGGCTTTTACTTTAAAATTCGATGGTTATAATTGATTTGTTTACATTCTTTTGGTTTAAAGTAATTTACAACCCATTATTCAAGTATCCTTACGTATTTACAGAAATAAAACGATTAGCTTGTGGTTCCCAGTTTAATTGGAATAAAAATACGGATTTGATTGCAAGTCATGGTTTTTAAACACTATTTTACATTAAAACAAAGATTATAAAAAGTGCTTCAATAACAAGTTAGTCCATTCAAGATTAAATATTATTTCTTTCATTCAATTTAATGTTAACATAACGCATTGTGTTACAAAGCAAGGAAACTTTGGTACTTTCTTTAAACAAGTTTTATTAATGCACATTGCTTATCGTAGTGCAAGGCCTGTGTTACAGACCAGTATTCAACTTTCGAGTGTTCTAAGGCAAATTAGAGCACTTTTATAGCGGTAATGTCAGAAAAAAAATTACATTTTGTTATAACAACAAATCCCAGCATTTTAACTGCAGAATTGAAATTGTTTAAAATATGTTATGTAAATGATAATTTAAAATCACCTCTGGACGTGGCGTGCAGTAAATGGGAAGAGTATATATTATGTGTATTTTGAAATAATTACTCTACGAATTGCATTTAGCAACATTCAATTTTAAACAGTTAATTGACCACCACTGTACGTACTACTTTATTAAGATCATCTTGTAATTTAATATGGTCCTAATATGGTCTCTGAGAATTAATAACCGAAAATTTTTTAAATCATCTGCATACATTAGATGTTGATAGTTTATTACTTCACTTAAATCATCAATATATAGTAGAACCATAAGTGGTCCCAGAACAGACCCCAGGTGGATCCCTGATCAAGCAATAAACTAACGATCTGACCAGAGTCGACCAATTATTGTTTTAAGGAGAAGTATAAGTGTAACAACCTATCCTGAGCTCCAAGTCCATATCTCAAAAACTCAAAAAAAATACAAAGGTACAAATTTGTTTGAAAATTTACAGATTTTGTCAAAATGTCACAATATACGAAGACAAAGTATAACTGAGTTACAAAAATTGAACAAGAACAAGTAGACCTAAAAATCCCTTTCATCTACCTACTACATGTAAGTTGCAAATAAATTGGCAGGTTAGAGAAATTATTTTCATTTTATTGTACAAGATTGATGTTTTCACGAAGTTAATTGCGGCAGTGTCTGACACTATCTAAATATTCTTTTGCCGAAGTTTATATAAATATGTAATGTATAATACAAAATTTAATGTTAAAAGTGAATATTCCAGAAATTTTCATTAAATTCACATACTCTAGATGTATTTTTGGTGAATTCCAGGTATACAATCATATTCCCTGACTTACAGGTATTTCAGGATCGCTCTGAACCCTATGATCTGTCTCTGATAGAAATACTGTACAATAAGCTGAAGAAGAAACTAATACAATCAACCTGCTTGTAGAGTTACTGAAGGAATGACTTCAAAAAATATTCGGCTTTTGCTACAAAGAACTATATTTCCATATTGAGCCAAATTCAATGCATTTTACAAAACAAAGGTGATGCTACACAGTGGTAGAGATGTTTTTGTTAGTTAGTTGATCAGGTTACGAGCGTAATTTTTTTAAAGTAATTAAACATATGCAGGATATGTTCAAATGTGTGTAAATCAACTCCAAATATGAATAAATTTAATATACACTGCTCAAAACAATTAAAGGCACATACATTTCAATAATTTTTAAATTTTAACAATATACAGGTCTAGTAAGGCATATTTTAAAGGTTAATATTTTGTTTGAATAAATTTGCAAAAACGAAACAAATTTTTACATATCACTTTCAAGATAGCAATACCAATTCAAAGAAACTACAAGAAATAAAGTCGGAGCAAGCAAGTATACTGCCTGTATAATGTAAACTTGTTAACCAATTTGTTTTTCATTAGCACGAATTAATGCTTGACATCTCCGAGGGATCTGTACATACCTTCTTGCAGAATATTTTTCCCTTCTTTGATTAGGGAATTTACTAGCTGTTTTAAGGGTCTGGGGGTGGATCTATATGCTTCCAAATAAGTCTTTAACTAAGTCCAAAGATGTTCAGTGGAGTTTAGATCAGTACTTAGTTGAGACCAATCTTAGTTTGAATTCCCTTGTGCCGAAGGAAGTTCATGGTGATGGTCGTAGTATGGGTGTTACGGGTAAAATGAGCATTACATTAATAATTTTGATGTGCTCTAAAGGGTGGAGACCCCTTAACTTTATAGGGTGCCTTAGCTAATTGCAGCGGTGCAGGAGTGGGTTCCTATGGAAGAAATTATAAAAGAATAGAAAAATTTGAAATAATAAAATGGTTGAAATACAAAAAAACCGTATTACACTGTCCCTACCTTTGTAATAATTGAGGGGTGCCCAACCATCTTTCACAGCAATCCCTTACATATTATCGTTACATGGAAGATTGTTACTTCCTTGCTTCGGATCTCTAAGTTTTTCCCTTATATGTTACTTTTCTTTCAAAAGTTTTGTCATAATTTAAATAAAATTGTAAAATAATATGCCTTCCAAATACGAATCCATCACTGGGATACTTTGTTGTACAGAATTTACAAACTAAGTAAAATAATTCACTTTCCAAATTCTCAATATAAATGAACTAATAATTCGTTTACCTCCTAATAAATTACTGCATATTAACAGAGCTAGGTAACAGATAATTATTCCTTTATCTCAAAGTCGTACGATGCATGGTTTGCACGTGGCCTCTCTAGTTCGTATTCGGTGTAGTGGAGCTCCTTGCCAATTTCTACAACATTAAACAGGAGACACAGAAAATAACGGTAACAGGGTATGTAGAACTCAACAGTT
Source organism: Platerodrilus igneus (assembly GCA_036346225.1). NCBI lineage: Eukaryota > Metazoa > Arthropoda > Insecta > Coleoptera > Lycidae > Platerodrilus > Platerodrilus igneus. The sequence goes on along the minus strand of JARFIW010000012.1, from coordinate 8,138,210 downwards.
AACACTCCACTACATTTTATAATATCTTGCACCAGAAGATAGTTGGTTACATCAGGAATTAATCATGGTCGCAGTCCCTCACTGCTTCTTAATATGTGGGTTCTGATTGGTAGGAGAAACAACTTTTGTCTATTATGAACTATGCGAACCGTCTTCACCACAAGAATGCATAATAATAAAGGGCTATTCCCCCTAAACATTATCAGGGAACCCTGTATCACATTTAATATGCATAATACCCTACATTCTAAATCTGTATTATACAACTAGGTGTAACACACCTAATTAATTTTACAGAGAAATCCCTTACGATAATTATTTACTAGAAATGGTTTGTGCAGTACTTTTCAACACTTTTCATTTACATTCAACACATATTCTAATAATGTCTGTAGATGCCACCTGGTTTTTAAACCGTAGATATCTTTACGATACCAGGAAATGGAATAAGTAGCCACCCGATCATCAGGCTACTTCATCTAGGCACACAAGGATCTTGTTCGTCACCACACTAATTGCTCAAAGTTAGTCAGAGGGTATGAGACTTAATACTTAAAAGATAACACTTAATTTTCACTATAAAAACCTAAATATAAAATTAATTTTCTTTACATTGGATATCATTGCATACAAATTTTTTGAAATACCCTTAGTATATTCCTTCAACTCAAACCTAAGTGAAACTACTGACTTACTAGCAAAGGTAAAAATAATAATAATAATAATAATAATGTCTTTATTGCCCAACAGCAAATGCCAATTACAGGACAAAATAATATGTTGCAGCAATAAAAACTTTACGTTAACAAATTAGCCAGTAATAATGCATTGACAATCAATAAACCTCTTATTCCGATTCTCCAAAAATTCAAAGATAAAAGAAAGGTTAACTTTTTTCATTAACATGATAAATCCCACGTTTTATCATAAATACCGAAGGTTCTGAACATCAAATAGATTAAATGAATTCTTAAAGATACTTTCAAAGAGAAAGATATGTAGACAATTCTTGCTTTACAGCAACACTTTGGTAAGTATAATCTCAAAAATAATTTCAAGAGAAAGAGATACCTAACCATTTAGGGTAGACTGAAATCAATAAGGTCTTTCAAAACTTAGATGAAAGTTTTTAATCTGTCGAACAACTAACGCGGAAAATAGCCCAATCGAAATATATATCTAAACGTGTATGTTTCAGCTACGAACCCTGTAACCGTTGACATTCACTGAAACCAGAGATTTTTAGTGGAAACAGGACTTCGCCTTTTTCCTACAACAGGTCAGCAAAAGATAACGTCCCACCAACCGAAAAGTAGGTCAGATAAACTAAAAATAACCAATTAGACATTAAAATACAGAGATGCCAGTTTGAAAAGAAGTGACTGTGTTTACACCAATGTTGACCAATATTAAACTAAATACATAGTGACGAAAGCTGCTGAAATAACATCAGTTATGAAACAATCTATATTAGCGGACTTTAAAAATCTAAAAATTTTAAATAAATGTTGCTTGGAACTTGTGGTTCTCAGTGCCTTAGAGTTGTCTTATTATTCTATATGATTTTAGAAATGTCTAAAAATTAATTTGCAAGCTGAAGATTATGCCGTATAACTTAGTACAAATTTTCATATACTCAGGGTGTCCACTGTCACGAAAAAGACACGAATTTCGTTTTGCGGTAATTAAAGTAACGAAAAGTCACTAAATCCTATATCTCGGTCATGAATTTTTTCTTCATTGTTTGATTATCATATGTATTTCCACAAATACGTCATAAAATTTTATAACCATACTTCAAATGTTGCAGCAAATAAATGTTAACAGACAAAAAATTCCTTCATCGCACCGAAAGTAGCCTGTCTTTTCATTATACATTTATTAGGTTGGGTTATATAAACCGTGCGGTTTTTGTTTGACGCCTTGAATCTAGAAATCGCGGCTTATCAATGATTGAGCAGCAGTTTTGTGTGTATATTTTTAACAATGCTTTTTCATTATTGTATGCGGCTGTAATAGATACCTGCTATTGTAATCGACCCTAGATACTGTTGCCGTGGTGCCAATGACCTTCATTGTAATAGGGAATTGGAAATTAAAACCTTATAGGATGTGTTTCGTTTTGATTATTTGTAATGCGACAAGATTTTACGTTTTAAAGTTTACACAGTGCGTATGTACTTAAAATGAAAACTTTCTTGTAAAAATGCCTGGAAGTGTTCGTTTTCTGAACTTTGGCTGACAAATCCGATTTTTAAAAGCTGGTTACAACCAGTATCTGGAAATGTTCATGTTGCTTTTTGTGCCTACTGCAAAAAATTTGGATATTTCAAAAGCTGGAATATATAATGTAAAACTTCATTCCAAGGGACTAAAGCATTCTAAAATAGCTAATCCAATACTCAATATGAAGCAACCAGTTATTGAGAATAATTTAGTTAGAAATACTCCGGTCTCAGACTCTCAACAAAATGATATTTCAGCTTCAGTAACAGCTGATTTACCTGCAAAAGTGTATTATGAAGAAGCTGATCGTGAAAATAAAAATATTGCGTCATACATGATCCGTAACGAGATTACTAAAGCTGAAATATTATGGACTATGCACAAGGTATTATCTTATTCTTCGTCAAGAGTTCATCAGGACGCTACCGAACTTTTTCCAATAATGTTCCCAGATTCTTTTATGGCGAAAAACATGCAGTTACACAAAGACAAAATATGCTCTATAGCCACTTTTGGCTTAGGTCCGTTTTTCCAAAATTAACTTTTAAATAAAAATTAAAGATTGTATGTTTTTGTGTATAAGTTTTGACGAAAGCCTGAATAAAGTTGTGCAAAAATGCCAAATGGACATTCTTGTCAGATACTGGGATGATGAAGATAATATGGTTAAAACAAATTATTTGTCTTCATGTTTTCTAGAAAAAACCACTGCCATCGATCTTTTAAATGGTTTTTTAAATATCCTGGATTCTCTTAGTGTACCCATTAAAAAAAATTTGTAACATCGGCATGGATGGACCTAATGTGAATCTGAAGATGCTTCGGAAACTAAAAGAACACATTCGAATTTGTGGTAGTGATGATGACCCCGTAATGTTTGCTCTTGGTACATGTGGGCTGCACATTGTGCATGGAGCGTATAAAACAGCACACAATGGCACTGGTTGGTTTATCCATGAATTTCTACGTGCATTGTATTACCTTTTCAAAGACACTTCCACTAGAAGAGGAACTTTTATCTATCATACAGGTACAACAACATTTCCACACAAATTTTATTCAATAAGATGGGTGGAAAATGGTGGTGTTTTACAGCGAGCAATAAAGCTATTAGAGCCTCTTAAAAAGTATATTACAGCAATTTCAACTTGTCCACCAGATTGTGCTAGTTTTAAGAAAATCAGTAAAGCTTTGTCAGATAGTTTCTTGCTAGCAAAACTAGAATTTCTTTTGTCCATAGTGTCTGATCTCGAACCGTTTTTAACTAAATATCAAACAAATGAGCCGATGTTGCCCTTTCTTCATCACGATCTAAGTTTGTTGCTGCGTTGTATTGGGGAAAGATTTATAAAAAACGAATTAATAAAAAGTGAAAAACGTCTTTGGCTTTAATTAATATTAAACTTGAAGTTGCCAAAAATTTGTTATCACCAATGCAGATTGTTATTGGCTTTGGTACTAAAATGGCAATCAAGAACTTGAAAAAACTGTTTTAGAACTTCAAATTTTAGTGTTTAAAAAAGATTGTCAGGCTTTTCTTAAACTCCTTTTAAGAAAATCAGTGAAAAGTCACCTCTTAAATATAAAATTGTTAGAGGTGCATCATGTCTTTCTCAATATGTAATGAAAAGTGAAACACTTAGGAAATAGAGGATTCAAGACGCATTAGAAAAATTTGTAGAAAAGAAACATATAAGTCCAGGTTGTGCCGATGGTATAAAAAGACAATATGAAACTTTGTGTGTATCAGAACGTGATTCTTTAAAAGAGTGGCACAATAAAAGGCTGGATATATATTTTATCGAACTTTTTGTAAAATTCTCTATAAACGATAAACAATTTCTTACTTTTGTGAGGATAATTTGGACAATGTATCATAGCAATGCTATGGTAGAAAGAGGGTTCTTTATAAACCAAGAATGCTCACAGGGCAGCTTAGAAGAAAGATAATTGATTTCACAAAGATTAATTTATGAAGCAACATTTAAGAATGTAGATATAACTCCGAAAATGCTTCATGCTGTAAGGAATGCATCTTCTTTAAGACGTGAAGCTATTGCCGAAAAAAAGAAATCTAAGGAAAAGGAAGTATGCAGTAAAAAGCGGATTGTGAAAGAAGTTGCAGACTTACAAAAAAACGGAAGGACATAGAAAAGCATAACTTTGAAGAACTAAAAGCATTGGACATTGAGTTGGAAAAATTAAAGAAAAAATGAAACCATTATGAATTTAAATTGTGTTGTTCTCAAATAACCTTTATATACTTAAGTACGACAAATGTCCTAACTACTTAATTTTGTGATTATAATATTATGAAACTTAACAGCACTAGAATAAATACAAGTAAGTTTTTTTTAACTCAGATCACTAATATTTTATAAAATGGTCACTAAAAAGTTACGAATTTTCTTTTTTGAATCTCAGTAGACACCATGTATACTGCATCGTAATGCTGCCATCTATAAAATGATGTTAATCTTTTAGTTGAAGTAACTTTTCAACATTTAAATGCAAAAACTAAGTTGATATATTTTATCTTTATTTAGGTATCACAAATTTCGATCTACTTGGCGAATTTGGGAGCATCGAATGGTTAGGAAATTTCCAAATCGTTTTAATGTACAATTTGGTATTTGCAACAGCGGCAACTTTATGTATAGCCAACAATTTCACAGCAAAAGTCCGTAGAGAATTGTATGCTCGGTTAGTTGAAAACTATATGTTTATCAGTAACTACGTTTCTTTTCTGAACTAATACTTTATAGTGCAAATATTATTTTCAGTACATTTGGCCTTGTAGTAAAAAGACTGATGTTTTTAAGAAGGACTTATATACATTTTTACAAGCGAGTGGTATTTTAATTTATAAGAACATAATATTTGCTCTTTTTTAATATTTTGCTTTTAAACAAGATCTAATTGTTGCTTGGAGGCCAAAACAACAGCATGTTTATGTGGTGTTGGCATTTTTACACACTTTTTGTTTCTGTAACTGGTAATCTTTGTATATATGCGCAGACTGATAACGTTTTGTGGGAGTAGTCATTCCATGCCCGTTCCGACAACCTCAAGGTCGTCTTACTCTAACCACTAAGCATTGTGTAGCAACATATATTTTTTATTTATATTATTCTAGTCCTAAGATATTTTTTAATTGCTTTATTCAATGTAGAAGATATTGTGTTAATTTACAATAAATAAGTCTGATTTGTTTATAGTAAATACTAAGTATTTATTTACAATGTGTTAATTTTAAAAACTATTTATGCTGAATGCAATATTAAATAGCGTTATTATTTTTTGTAAAGTTTATTAAAATTTCGTGTTCCATTATTTTCCATTTCTGAAGCATTATTAAAATTTAACAAACCAAGTGTGGAAAATGTTCAGAAAGAAGTATTAGAAATCACAAAAAAATGCATTTACATCATCAACTGTATTCATATGTATCAAGATTAGTCAATTGAATGTAAACTAAGATTAGGTTAGGTTATGTTAAAAATGATGTATTCAGAAACCACGCTTTTAACTTTAAAGGTTACTATTAACATAACCATAATGAAGGTAAGATATGCAAACAGCTTACTGTTTTTATTTAGTTATCAAAAATTCTATAGTGTATGTTGTTGTTAAGCTAGTTTACTCGAAACATGCTTATATTCCTTCTTTCTTTTACATTTTAATTATGCCATGTATATGTTGAAGTATATCCTGAATTGAATCGTAAATTAGTGACGTAAATGCATTCATTCATGATTTCTACTATGGCAGAAATAAAGTCTGGTGAATGTTTTTGCACGCTCATGTATCTACACATATTAACCCTAAATGGGCATGAAAGTGGTGTGCACATTGAAAGAACACAAGTCTATAAAGTTGTAATGAATATTCATGCACTTAATATGATGCTTTGTACATAATAAAGTATTAGGTGTACCATCCTTTCTCTAGATGCATGATGTGATGATAAATTACATTTTTAGATTTTAACTATTGTAATGACAGTGTGTTATTTATGTGAATAAAGTTTATTTTGGGATAATAGTTCTAAACTCTCTTGGAAACTACAATTCTGTGTTTCAAGCTGGAGACATGGAAGTAAGGTGTGGTTTTCTTTTTTATGGAAGATGGTTTTAGGAATAGCACGTTTAATTTCGATTTATTAAAACAATTGCATTTGACATTTAGTTGGAATCTGTTATGGATCAGAGTTGGTTACTTAATTAAAACAATATTTGAAAACAAGCTGTGATTTAGTTATTGTGGTTCAAATTTGTAAAAGTGAAAGCAACGACAGATTTGCTTGTGGTAGACATGATTAACCTTTGAACAAAAATTGGGACAATTTGCTTACGGTTAATTCTAAAAGTTTTGCTGAAATTTTTGAAAGATGATGCTTGCAACGATGAAACGAAGTTGGAATTTAAGAAAAATGAATGTTGCCAATGTAAATGATAATATTTTGGAAATGGTAAAAGAATACAACAGTTTATAACAAGATGGCCGAAACTAAAGAGCTTTCTGATGATAGTGAGCCAAAAAGTTGTATTTATTGTGATAAAAGTGCTGTGAATAAATATCTACAGTGTAAAATTTGTAATGATGAATTCATCTATCATGCAGTGGTAGAAAGGGTGCTGTTAGTTACCTATGTGATGAGTGCAATCACAAAAATTTCACCATATGTGCAACTAATGAATCTGCCCGGAATATTTTGAAATGTACTAAACATATCCATTGTGATGAAGTAATTAACGTTATAAAAAGTAATGAGTTTGAAAATATTGTTGGGGTTTTCTTGTTGAATCCAAAACTAAAGAATTGATGGATGAATTGGTAGAATTAAAATTATTAATAAATGCTTTGAAAGATAGCAACACTGACCTTATAAGACTGTTATCAAAACCAAGTGATAAACAATTGCTTAGCCAGATGTCAACAACTTTTATGCCAAAAGATACCGTTACTTTTGCATCAATTGCTAAAAAAGGAATAAATACTCAAGAAAAAGTTTTTAGTTTACCTGATGCTATTATTTCTGAATGTCCAGTTACTATTGCTACTGATAGGTCTGATGTACATGCTTGCTCTCGGGATGATGATGTTAATCCTGTTGAACAAATTATCTCACGCAAACAATTACATGAGGCACTTCATACTGTTAAAATGCAAGAAGTTATTGATCTTGCACTTACACCACATCTTAAAAAACCAGCCACTTATGACTTTGTTTCTAATAAAATAGTTGATAATTTATTTTAATTGTTAAACCAAAGAATAAACAGTCATCGGATCTGACTGTGGGTGATGTAAGCAAGGCTATAATGCTTAATAAAATAAAAATTCATATTAACTCTATCAAACGTGGAATGGATGGTGTTGCAACATTCCATTGTGCTGAAAAAAATTATGCTGGGCAGTTACTTGATTGAATTAATACAAAACTTGCCGATAAATATGTAAGTCTTACTTCTAAAAGGATTAACCCCAAAATAATTATTTTTGGTGGTTTTAACTATGAACTTCCATCTAACAATGATGAATTAAGTGATCATATTATTAGCATTAATGAAATGGACACAAATGTTACTGATTTCTGCTGTAAAGTAGTCCGTAAAATTGATGTTAAAAATAATCTCATTAATATTGTGCTTGAAGTTGATCCAATTACATTTAATGCAGTTATGATTGAAAGTAAACTATATATTGGCTTAAAGCGTTGTACGATCAAGGTGCTTCAAATGCACATCTATAGGTCATAATTCGAATGAGTGCATGAATGACATTCCTGTCGGCTCATTATGTGCTGAGGACCATGACACTAAGTTGTGCACTGCTACTCAGCACAAATGCGGAAACTGTATTCGCTTTAACAATACCACTAAACAAACTAGGTCTATTTTGCATGCTGCATCTGATCCGCATTGCTCATCTTATATATCGGCTGTTGACAAATTGAAAACTCGTACCAAGTATATCCAGATTCCACAGTAGCAATTAAGTAGAGTGAATATGCCAAAGAACAAGAACATCTCTTGGTGCTACTTCCAAAATGTCCGAGGCATTAGAAGTAAACATTCCTTTCTTTGCAGCTGTTCACGACTGTGAATATGATATTGTTGCATTAGTTGAAACGTAGCTAACTTTTGATATAATGGATTCAGAAATTTTTCCGGATCAGTATGTTGTATATAGATCAGATCGTAACTATCATGACACTGGTCTCACACGTGGTGGTGGATCTTTGTTTGCCATAAGGAATTTTTATTCATCACAGTGTCTGGGCTTAACTGTTATTAAGTGCAATTTGCCTGGTATTGATGTCGGATGTAAATGCAATATTAAGTTTAAATCTGTTTACATTTTTGTAATTTACATTCCATCCACCGTCGATACCTATTCTCATGCTAGAAATGTTACTGGAATACTTAGAGAAATATGCCTTGCATTAAATTTTGATTTTGGGTGATTTTAATGTACCATTTTATAATAGTAAATGTTACAAAGATGATAAAGTACAGTTACTTCAGAATTTTGAGTGATTTCTAGATGTGGTACAATATAACAGTATTGTTAATAGTAAAGATAGATTACTAGATTTAATTCTTTCTAACATTTCTTATGATATTACTGAAGATCAGTCACCCTTGATTAAACCTGATATCTACCATCCACCTCTCCAAGTACATCTAGCTGCTACACTATCAAGTAGTAAATTCCCCCTTGGAGATGCTAAAACATTTAATTTTAGGAAAGCCGATTATCTGAATTTGTATCAAGCTTTACTAATGACTAATTGGTCCTTTCTTGATAATTTTGTTAGCTCGAATGATGCCTGTAATGCATTCTATGATACATACGTCCCTTTATATAAACCCAATAGGCATTACTTTCCAAAATGGTTCACACTAGAAATTATTAGTCTAATTAGACAGAAAAATACTGCTTTCAGAAAGTACAAATGCAGGGGTACTGCTTATTATTCCTTTGAATTTAAGAGGTTACGTACTTTGTCCAAAAGTCTGATCCTGAAGTCATATAGTAATTATGTCCGACTAATGGAGCATAAACTTAAGGATGATCCTAAATCATTTTTGTCTTTTATTTGTACTAAACATGCTAAAACCCATATACCAGCCAAGTTATTCTATGAAGATCATTTTTATGATACCCCTGAGTCAATTGTTGACGCTTTTAGAAGTTATTTCAGCAGTGTTTATATACCTTGTGTAAACCCGTATATCGTAGGTTGTGAGGGTGTAAATGCAAGGACTGACTTAAATTTGAATTTGAAAGATATTTCTGCTTCTGAGATTGAACTTTGCATGCGCAAATTAAAGAACACATTCACATCAGGAAATGATCAAATTCCTTCTTTTCTAATTAGGGATTGTGCAGGAGTGTTAGCTTACCCGTTCTCATTAATCTTCAATTTATCACTTAAAACATCTTCTTTTCATGCAAAATGGAAATCTTCTTTAATTTGTCCAGTTCTGAATGAAGGTGACTCAGCGCGTATTAAAAATTACCCTCCTATATCTATTTTGTCCAACTTCTGCAAAGTTTTTGAGATGATCCTCTTCACTCATATTTTCTCAGCCGTTAAACATACCATTTCCCCATCTCAGCATGGAATTTTTGCTAAGAGGTCGACGACAACTAATCTGTTACATATTACCCAAGTGAAACTTTGGATGCCAATGGTCAGATAGATGTAATATACACCGATATATCTAAGGTCTTAACCATATTAATCACTCTATCTTGTTATCCAAATTATATTCCTTTGGGTTCAGTTCTACCCTAATAAAATTTTTTGGCTCTTATTTAGAAGAACGTATCCAGTATGTTACTTATAATGGTTTTAAATCTAAATTTTTCTTGCAAGTTCAGGTGTTCCGCAAGGTTCCAACCTGGGACCCCTCTTATTTCTTATTTTCTTTAATGATGTGGCTGAGAATATCAGTTGTGGTACACTACTATATGCTGATAATCTGAAACTGTTTTTACAGATTCACTCGTTAGAGGATTGTCATAAATTACAAGTACAGTTGCAGCACTTAACTGTTTAGTGCAACAGTAATATGTTAAATCTTAACCCTAATAAATGCCATGTTGTTACGTATACCAGAAAATTAAAATCTACTGTTTTCACAAACTGCATTGAATCGCATATTCTACAGAGGAATTATAAGACTTCTTACATTTAACGTGTGTTTCTTACGTTACCGTCGACGCGGTATACGCGACACAACAGCAGTTGGTAACGCTAATCTATAATATGGAAATTAGCGCGCCCATCTGTCAATGACGTCACACAATATGCAAATTATTACACGTAATAACGAAATATTCAAAATTCGTAAAATAGTTTATAAAAAACGGAGTATTCACATGAATAGGTTCAGCTTCCTACGGAATCACTTTCTTCAGGGTTGCTCGTGGCTCCCTTCCGGATTATTTAAAGATGTTTCGCCAGCGTCCTTCGGAATTGCTCCAGGCTAGCTACTGCAGGACTCCCTTCCGGATTATTTAAAGATGATTCTCATGCGTGGACTGCGGTTCGGCCAGGTTGCTTCCAAATTTCGTCTTCTTCTTTCTATATGTAGAGGTACGATAAGGAACGGGTTTGGGGAACGATAATCAAATAAGACAAGGAAATCTACATAACAAAGATAGAGATACGATACGATACCAAAACCAAACCACTCTTCCTGATGTTCCAGGCAAAAACGACCACGTACCAGCGTCTTTTGGAAACTCCCCACTTTTTCCCCCCACACACGTTGACACGAATCTCCGCGCAACGCATTTCTGACGTGACGAAAATACACGCGCCACAAGTCTTTCAAATTTATGGCGCGAAACTCCCGCACATCAAAACTAAACTAAAAATGTCTAGTGCCAAATTTTTGGCACGTAATAGACTAGTGATCTTGGAGTTTTATTTGACTCGTCACTTACATTTACCCCTCATATCAACAAAACTGTTAGTGGATCTTTCAAGATATTAGGGTTTATTATAAGAAATTGCAAAGATTTTTCAAGTATTGAGGTTTTGAAAATCTTATATCTAACACTAGTCCGGTCTAAACTAGAATTATTTGGTCTCCATTTTAGAAGTTCCACAAAGCACTGATTGAGTCTGTCCAGAGGAAATTTCTTAAGTTTCTTTATTGGAAAGCTGAAGGCATATATCCTGTACAAGATTATAGTCAAGATTTGCTTTTGAATAAGTTTCAGTTATCCTTGGATACACGTAGAAAAGTTATAGGACTGACTTTTCTTTATAATTTACTCCATGATAAAATTGATTCAGCTGTATCTAGACATTCTTGCACGTTTTACATACCTACTGCCAGAACAAATTTACTTTGTAAATCGCCTATTTATGTGATGTGTTCTAATTATAATAGTATTTGTCATAGATGTGATATAAATTTTAATTCATTAAATTATATCTTAGAAGTGTTTAATTTGTTAAAGTAGGATTGCATGCGTATAATTTTATTTCTTTTTTTTTTGTATTGTTTCCTGTAATTGGGTTCTTACCTGTTGGAAATATTTAAATAAATAACTTCTAAAAGGAACTTACGAAAAGAAAGCAATCTCTGCCTAAATTAACCCACAACGAAAATTGAGAACTATGAAATTCTGCAAAAAGAAATTATGTGGGTAGTTCTTAAATTTGAAAAAATGTACAGAAAAAGGTACTTTGATTTTGAGAAACTAAAAGATATAGATAGCCACGAAAGATTTGAAAAAAGTCAAAGATTTGCTGAAAGACATCTGGAAAAATTTGTATACTAAGGAAGTAGAAACAGAATGGAATAACATTATATCCAGCTTAGACATTGCGGACATAGATATTCTAGGGTATACACAAAAAAAGAAACCCTGGATAAAAAAGGATATCCCGAATTTAATATATGAAAGACGAAAATACAAAAACAGAGATAGAAAACCATAAAATGGGATATTATTCACAAATGCAGGAAAGCTAAGGAACAAGGATTGATGAAAAGTGCAAAGAAGTACAAACTAAAATGGAAATAGGAAAGACGGACGAAGCATATAAACTAATTAGAATGAATTTTAAGGATATTGAACCCTATAGCAAAAATATAAGGGGCACGGAAGGAGACATCGTTATAGAAAATGTAGAGAAAGTGGTTCAATGGCAAGAATATATAGAAACTTTATATGCAGGACAAGAACTAACAGTACTGGAACAGGAATCGGTCATTGAAAAGGATTACTTGAGAAATTATATACTTAAGAGACAAGTTTGAATTAGCATTAACGAATCTGAAAAATAGTAAGACAATCAAAAACTCTAAAAGTCGCTGGACAAGCAGTAACAGAACATGTTTTCAAACTTGTTAGCTATATATGTGAGACAGGCGAGATACCAAAAGATTTCAAACATAACTTCATAGTTACTATACCAAAAAAGAGATACTCAGATAGATATGAAAATATTCAAACAATAAGTTTGACGGCACATTTGTCAAAAATATCAACTAGAATTGTACAAAGACAAATGGGAAACTGGCTGAAGAAATACTAAGAGATCTATTTGGATTTAGACGAAACAGGGGAACATGGGAAGCTATTTTAGCTCTAAAGGTAATAATGGAGAAGACAATAGAAAAAGGAGAAAACGTATATATAGAGTTTTAGATCTGGAAAAAGCATTCGACTATGTAAAATAGAAAACAATTTTCGAAATCCTCGTAAAGATTGGAATGAGTTTCGGTCATTGACGGTTGGTACGTAGTTCATACAAAGAACAAACAGGGGTAATATAATTAGAGCAGGAATGTAGAAAAGTAAATGTAGGGTAAGGAATGAGACAGGGAAGTGCCATATCCCCATTAATTTTTAACATATATTAAAGAGGCAATTAATACCGTCAAATTCAGGAAGACATTTAGCATTATTAAGCAGGGACAAAAATTGATATACTTAGATTTGCAGATGATAATGGCGGTATTAGCATCTAGCAAGGAAGGGTTAGAAGTAGCTCTTGATGAAGTGGGTTACAATACTCTCTGTATGTTTGTTGTGGTTTGTTTAGCATTCTTCTTAATCTTCTTTGGGAATTAAACCACTCATATTTTTTTAAATGATCTTTATTTACGTTTCGATCCATGACTTAAGATTGTTGTCAAAATAATAAAAACTTCAAGTTTGACGTTTATGACATAAATTGAAGGTTACTTTGATTTATTGATGTTTGAAATATTTCGTTTGAGTACACTAAGCAAAAATTTTTAAAGTTTAAAAGAATGATTGCCTTCAATTTGTGTTGCGACCTGGGATCGACTTTCCTTAGGTAGCCAATACGCTTAACGTGAAATCAGCTGATTAATTTTTATTGGTGAATTTTATATAAATTCAATAACTTGGGAATTGGAAAACATTTTTTAACTTGTTTCTATTTATACAATTGAGAGAATTCTAATTTTATGTCTTATTTTACCGAGATTCAGTGAAGGGGGTTAAGCAACCTGTGGCTACCAAGATCCCCCAACAATTTTAAAGAAAGAGAAAGACCTAATCAGATGTATACTAATAGAAAACAAATATCCTAAAAGAATAATAGAGAAAGAAATGAATAAAAACCCTAAAAATAAAGAAAAAGAAAACAAAAACAACGATACACACCACAAAATGCTCTCAATACCATACATAAAAGGATTCTCCGAAAAATTCAAAGAATAGGAAACAAATTTAGAATTAAAACAGTATTTAGAACCAACAATACACTAAGAGCACAATTAACAAAAACAAAACCCAAAACGCAATACAAAGTTCAAAAACTGTATCTACAAAATACCGTGCGAATGTAATAAGTTTTATATAGGGAAAGTTCCAGACCATTTGAAGTTCGATTAAGAGAACATAAATCATATATAAAAATAGAAAATTTGAAAAATCCATGATTTGCCAACATGCATGGGACTCAGTCATAAAATAAAATGGGAAGACGCAAAATTATCGACAAAGAAGAAAACCACCAAAACGCAAAATCAAAGAAGCTGCCTATATAACCCTAAATAAAAATAACTGCGTTGCAAACGAATCCGTGACTTTCAGTAAACAATGGATTCCATTACTAAAAGAAATAACAAATGAAGATCAAATGCCCACAATATCTAGGTAGCATTGCAAGTTTTTCCTGGGTTTTCCTTGCGATATTAACATGAAATACAGCCTACATACATGATTTCTATTTATACATACAATAACTAATTACATAACAATAAGCATATTAACTAGAAAACCATTATTTCGCAAATTATAAATGTTGGGGATCTTGGTAGCCACAGGTTGCTTAACCCCCTTCACTGAATCTCGGTAAAATAAGACATAAAATTAGAAATCTCTCAATTGTATAAATAGAAACATGTTAAAAAATGTTTTCCAATTCCCAAATTATTGAATTTATATAAAATTCACCAATAAAAATTAATCAGCTGATTTCACGTTAAGCGTATTGGCTACCTTAGGAAAGTCGATCCCAGGTCGCAACACAAATTGAAGGCAATCATTCTTTTAAACTTCAAAAATTTTTGCTTAGTGTACTCAAACCAAATATTTTGAACATCAATAAATCAAAGTCACCTTCAATTTATGTCATAAATGTCAAACTTGAAGTTTTTATTATTTTGACAACGATCCTAGGTCATGGATCGAAACGTAAATAAAGATCATTTTAAAAAATATGAGTGGTTTAATTCCCAAAAAAGATTAAGAAGAATGAGAAATGGGTTACAGTTGTAACAGAGAGATACGGTACGAAAATTAACAAAAATAAAATTAAAGTACTAGTATGTAAAGAAGAGGAACATATATCTAAAACTAGAACACAAATAGGAAACAAGAACTTACAAGAGGTTAAGGGTTTTTGCTACCTGGAAGCCACATAACGCAATATAGGAAAAGTGTAAAAGATATAAAACAATGATTAGTACAAAGCCGTGGCACATTTAAAAAGAAAAGGCTACTACTATGTTCAAAGACAACAAACATAAAAGCAAAGAAAAGGTTGCCGAAAGCATGTGTGGGGCACAACACTGTAGGACTATGAAACTTGAACAGTAGGAGAAGAGGGCAGGAAAGAGGTAGAAGCCTTGAAATGTTGTGCTACGTACGTATGATGAAGATATCATGGACAGACAAGGTTAATAACAAAGAAGTTTAGAAATAATAGACGAAGAAAGAGATCTTAGTAAAAGAAAAAAATGGGAGAAGGACAGAGCTCGTTCAAAGGCATTTGGGGAATAATGCAGGATATATTACAGGCAGAGATAGGAAAACGGGAAGGTGAGATAGACCTAGATCAGACTATTGCACACAGACAGTGAAAGATGCAGGTTGTGGAAATTTCAGGGAAATGCGTAGGATAGTTCAGAGTAGAAAACAATGGAGGTACACGTCTAACCAGTTCCAGGGCTGAACACCTAATGACGATGAAAGGTTTTTAATGCGCAATACGGTGTCCCATAATTCTTCAAGCTTCAGACAAATCAGAACAACAAACTGGAAATTTCCAGGCATCATAGTTATTACGGCTTTTCAATTGTATGTAACTGATAACCAGACATTTTGAGATTTATTAAGCTATATGCAGAAAATAACACATTGCAAATTATTTTAATTGAAAACCGGGCCGACTTGTAAAAATTGAAAAATTTAACTTTGACGCGCCTTGCAAAGTTTAAAAGACCTTACGCCTAAGGACCACCACCCATTTTATGAATAGCTTAAATATTATACTACTTAACGTGATGTTATTCTAAAATTTAACTTTGGTTGGAGCAAATTATAAATAAAAGTATTGTAGACCATAATTTTTCTTTACTACTTAAATTTTTGCAATTCTAAAAATCGACACATCCTACGTACAGTGTCGTAAGCCACAGGTTTGATTTCAGCTGCCTTAATACTATCTAAGCAAAATTTTAAATTCATAATTTTACCCTAAGTTTTGAGACAAAATATCGGAAGTTAACTAAAATTCCAACGTATATTATAGTAACTGCCCTGTACAACAGCCTACACAGTCAGAGGTAGCATTTACATCACAGTAAAGGCATCATATTAGGAAGTTATAATACATTACATAGATTAACGTATATCCTATTCATGTTAAATATGGGATGATGTCATAAACAGTAATAAAGTGCTAGAGATTGTAAAATGTGAACGTAATTATGAACGTAGGTTTAATGATATTAGGATTTAGTGTGTAGCAGTTGGTAGTTCTGTTCGGTGTTGCAACATTTTTTACTTTTATTACTTTGACATTTTCCATTTTATTGTCCTTGTAGTAAATCATTTGTGCTTTATGTTTGCTAAATGAAACAGTTTTTTTTCAGAACTAAAACATTTATACAATGCAAGTTTCGAGTATTTAACATATAGAATGTCTAAACATTTGGATTCGTGCATACAAGAACTGGTTACTCTGATCAGGAAATACACATAAAATAACAACCATGACAACGCAGCATTTATTTGAATTATGACGTCATCCCATATTTAACGTGAATAGGGTATAATGATTGATTGATTTTCAGTTGAAATAATACTGTTTATTAAAAACTCCTATAATAATTCAGCGTTCTGATTTCTGTAATATTCAAAAACAATTAAGGGGAATTCAAAACTTATAGAATTTGTACAAAGTTCTAGTGTTGGTGCTAAAACAAGTAGTGAACAGAACTGTCATATTTTACGAGAGTCCAGTTTAGCTATGTACCAAATGAAAGTGATTACAATAGAATACTGGGTATGTATAGTTTTAAAATTTTTAAATAGAGTTTTACAGCTTTTATGATTCATTCCAATCTAGAATATCGTTTATAGTACTTAAGGCACTATACCTTGTTTTGAGCGATACAATTTCTATTGTAACTGATGCATACCATATATTACATTGTAAGAAAGTGCAAAATTGCTATCGTAAGTTGATATACCATAGTTTACGTTGACATTATTTAAAATGCATGTACCTACCACATGTAGCATTTATGATTATTTCTATTGGATTTCAATCAATCTTTATTTACAAATTTCAGTATAATGTGATATACATAGTTTCTTTATATTACAAAATGTACTCTAATGTGTATGGAATTTTAATAAAGCAAAAATATCTTTCTTTTCTTCATATTAAAAAAAACAATATATATATATATATATATATATATATATATTTATATGCATATACATACACACATACATAAACTGAAGGGAAGAAACTTAAACAAGAAGCCGCTGCACCTAAGAACTGTAGTTGTTCTTGCATGTGCAGGAGAAGCATCAGTATAATTACAAAGGGCATAAATCAGAGTTTTAGGTGTCTTCTACAGTGTCTAAAATCCTTTATTTATTATTTAATTTTTATAAATTAGTAAATTCATGTTTAAATCCCAAAATAAAACAAATCATAAAGGGATTAAAAGATATGTCTAAACGTAATGAAATGAAATGATGGTCACAAATTAGTCAGAAATAGGATGTTATTCTGCTGGATAAATATGTGGCTTTTTTTGCAAACAAGTGGTAGTTATGGAGATTCTTTATTTCCAAGGGGAGTAAATTATATAATTTAGGGCCACAGAAAGTAACAAAGTTATGTTTAATATTTTTTACTTATACTTATGATAGTTTGCTACTGAAATTTTATTCTAAATAATAGATTTCAATTTATATATTTGGTTTGCAGAATCTTCTCTTCATGACAATGCAAATTGTTACGGTATTCCATGCAGACAAGAAAGAAATTAATAAAGTAAGTAAAGGAAATCGCCTACATCAAATACTGCAACGAAACAGGAACAGAATGGTAGAATCGAAATCCAAAAGTATTAGATTTTGGATTAGCCTAAAAACATCGTAGAGTGGAGTGGGTGATACAGAAAGAACAAACTGGAAACCTCAGTAAAAACTATATTACCAACAAGTCAAAAACACAAAGCGTCAATTTACATATAGTACAGTACAAACCTAAACATTTTAAAATATTGACTAAAATCTTATTATCTAAATATAAAAATACTTAGAACATGATCCAGCCCTAAATATGTACAAGAAGAAAAATCCACATAAAATTTACCTTAATATCTGCTTTGTGGAAGTGCACCTTGTAAGATTTAAGAACACAACCTTAAATTTTAAATAGCAAGTTGTTGAACGTTAACATTAATTTACACAGAAAAGTCAACAGTAGAAAGTGCTCTAATGCCCGCTTTAAGGAGAATGTACATAATCGTTCGTGTTGTGATCGTGTAGTTGGTAACGTATAGTTTGCAATTTAGTGTGGAATTAACCCAAAAAAAGAAGTGTCTATCTTCCAAAACAGTGACTTTCTGGTACCCCTCTTAGGCTGAGGAACTGTGGCTGCATTTGTCTAAGGCTGGGTGCTGGAATCACCAACTCAACTTATACTAGTACAAAAAGCATTTTAATCTCGCAATTTCTTACAAAAATTTTTGTCGTTGCTGGTTAATTGTTTGATTGAATAATTAAAGTAACCCATGAGTTCTTTAATATTCTCAGATGGAACCAGTGAACTTTAAGGAAGGATTTCCTTAAAATGATGGAACACAACTATCTTCCGACTATGCTAGAGGTCTATTCCTCGGGTAGAGCTTATGAGGATTGGTCGTGGTTCTTTTTACAAAACATTATTTACTTACTATGGCTTAATTCATACCAAAATAAGGGTTTAGGGAAGGCGCCACCAAGTCATTAAATTTTAAACACAGAGTCCCAAGAGGGACTTGGAGTTCTTAGAGAGGAAAATTGTATTAACTGCTTATGCAGGAGCCGTAAAGAAAATTGAATTAAATTAACAAGGTGAGGACACAAGAGGTATACTCTTGATACCTCATAATAAAAAATGCTGAAAAGATTAATTATGCACACAATTTTATAGACACAGATATTAGGCATCAAATTCTGAAAGAGCTATCAGAGCTCCTTCGTTAAATAGAAGCTACAAATATCATTATCTCGAAGGTATTTATGCCTTTTGTTCCTTGATCTAATTACTCTATTTTTGAACTCACTTGTTCAAAATAAAACAATTAATTAAATGAATTAAATGGTGATTCTTCAATTAAATGCTGCTTCATGATAAAAAGTTGTATGTACAAAATTTACATATCAAAAGTGGTACTATAATTTCTTCTACACAGATGTAGAATTATAAATTCGAATAAAATATCAAATATGTTAAGGATTACTTTTTACTACAAGATTAATTCAAATCAATACCCAAAATATCAGATCTGTTATTAGGCGTACAAGTTTACATGAAAATATCCAAAAATCTAATAATTCAATATTCAAAAGCTTTAGCTATAATTACACATAAATGAAACTTTAATCAGAACTCAATGAAGTTGCTTAATTTCGTTAGTAATAATAACGGTTATTACGCTGGATTTAATATTGACAATAAAAAAACATCAAAAGTCCTTTATAGTTTGTTAAGCAAAATACTATTTATAGGTCATCACAATGTTATTTAGGATGTTGCCTTGAATCAATGTTGACCAAATGCTGACGTCATGTAAAAACAACAAAGAGCGCTTACCTCGTTTCAACAGGTTCTTGTTTGTGTGTCAGCGTTACATTGTATTAGACCAGATGTGTATACATACTATTCCTGGACAAACAAATGACGTCGCCTTCACATGTTGCACTGAAACCAACCAAGAGCGTGTTTCTTGGACCCAATTATATGAGCTTACAGCGTATTTCCTCTACGCAATAACGGAACAAATCAAAACCCATTCAAACAATTATCAAAAAATGCAAAGCTTCGATGTATTATTGCATTTAGTTTGTTATCCAAACAATTATCTTGAGTGTAATTATCCACATTGTTACTTGTAAATTCATCATAGCAATTTTTAAAATATCGTAAATGTTAATTATGGGACGTTTAGATTGAAACAAAAGAATTGCTTTTAAATTGGAGAACATCCCGGTTAAATCTCAAATATTACAGTTTCATTGCAGAACATTTTATTAAATCCAAGTATTACGGTAAAGTTGAAGGACGTTCATATTAGACCAAAATTTATTATCGTCACATTGAAGTACTTTCATGTTAAATTTAGAATATTACAATCAAATTGATAAATGCTCACATTAAATAGTAAACTAGATGAGCATAAATGAAAATAAATGATCACATATGATCATACAAGACCAAAATTAAACGGGATAATTATTATAAGACAGGATAAGACTGGATAAGAGCTCTATAACAAAATTATTTAGTTTGTCTAAGAGATTATATCTATTTGCTTACCATTATTAAAAACACTACTTCAAGTGCTCATTACATTTTGAGATAAACAGTTAGGCGTAAAGCCACATGTAAATTACTGGCTAGAACTCTAAGCTTCTTCATGATGCCTTCGTGTCAAGTGCTCCAGCCAGAGTGAGTCGTTGACACGTTGCGCACATTATATCAAAGTTGTTTGGCATTGAAATGTTTATTCAAATAGTTAACGCCTGTTGTTAGCAACCAAACTAGCATCTCTGTATTGTGGTTGGGCTACATGATCCCAATACGGGTATCTATTTAAATGACGACGTTTACGTGTTTAATGGAACAGATAAAAAGATGTATTTAACTAATAAATTATTGGTGCTTTGCAGTCCTCAAAAAAAATTGTTACAAACTCATGACACCTTTTTTTGCTACAAGGATGCTGTATTGAATGTACCACTTTCAAAGCATGGTCTGTATTTATAAAGAAAAGAACTACGTATAGGGCAAGATGTTTGGCTTTCAAAAATATCACCGAAGGACCAAGTTGGACGAAATCTCCGACAGCAGCTACAAAAATACCAACTGTAACAGTTTGCAAACAAGAGATAGCGGCTACCAAGAATTGCTAACAACAAGGGGAACAATCTTATTGTTTTGAACACCTGCACAGCTGCAAGATAAAGCATACCGCTTGATAGAAATATAAACTTAGTATAGATAACGAACCCATTCCAAGTGTTCATTTACTAGGCAGATGGTTAAGCGCTCTTATCTTTTAAAAGAAAGCCATGAATTTATGTACAGCTGTAGTTGAAACGTATTCACTGCAGGTGTTAAACATATTTAACTAACTTTGTAACGTGAAGTTGCTAAGCAGCTGTTTGATTTTATAAGACAAAATATTATAGAGTAAATATACCCTATTCACGTTAAATATGGGATGACGTCATAAACAGTAATAAAGTACTAGCGATTGTAAAATGTGAACATAACTATGAACGTAGGTTTAATGATATTAGGATTGAATGTGTAGCAGTTTGCAGTACTGTTCGGTGTTGAAACATTTTTTACTTCTATTACTTTGACATTTCTTATTTTATTGTCATTGTTTAGTTTTGTAGTAAATCGTTCGTGCTTTATATTTGCTAATTAAAACAGTTTTTTTCAGAACTAAAACGCTTTATACATTGCAAGTTTAGAGTATTTAACATTTAGAAAGCCTAAACATTTGGATTCGCGCACACAAGAAATGGTTACTCTGATCAGGAAATACACATAAAATAACATTACCATGACAACATAGCGTTTATTTGAATTATGACGTCATCCCATATTTAACGTAAATGGGGTATACTTGTTGAAATTTTATAGAATAGCAGTAATTGCAAGTGGCAGCAAATCGAGCCTGTTAATCGATAGCTTTTATGATTTGTTTATAAATTTCAGGGCGTTTTTAAATAGAAGTAGTATGAATTAATATTCATGCAGAAAATATTGCTTGCAGGATTTTGAACGTAACAAAATATAGAAGATCTTAATCAATTAGTTAACATTCTTGATGGCGTTTTTTCGGAAAACGTGCCCTCTACACAAACAACCTACTTAAGCAGTCTAAAAGGTAATTAAATTCTAGTCAATCTAGCTTTAGATGAAGCATGAGAAGGGAGCAAGTATGGTAACTTATTAGTTGAAAAAATTCACAATCCGTCGCTTGACGTTTATTTTAAAGTTCCTAGTTACTTTGATTTAAAAGACAAATTCCACTGTTTTAATGAACTTAGAGTTCTATACTGAATTCTGTAATTTATGTGTTTGTGATCTGTCTATGTGTCACATTTCACATTTTTCGTTCTAGATGTATTTGTGATTGAGGAGAATACTCATACAATAGGAACACCATTTTTATCACCAGAATGCAGTCTAAACCATTTAAACTTTTAGTGTACAGATATCTGTTGTCCATATTTTGTAGAGCATTCGATAGTTATGGAGCCTTTGTCACAACAACCTTCCACATTGGGATTATCAACACCAAAAACAAATAGTCTATTATCAAATATTTCAAATCTCGTAACAACATTACATGACCACAAAAAAAGCTTGGACCACAATATAAATGCCGAATGAAATGTTATGATAAAATAAGCTACGAAGAGAGACAAAATATTTTTAAACTTTTGGAACTTAGGCGATTGTAATCAGCGATGGACTTAAGTAGTGAGGTTAGCAACAAAACAAATGAAACGAACAGTGTATATTGACATGAAATCAAGACACAAATATACAATTAAATATAAATTACTTATTATTGAAACATGTACGCAGTATGTAAGCGTATGCTAAACAATTTTTGGCAACATTTTCAGTTAGTGAACAATTCGTCTATACTGCATTAGATAAAATTGACAAATCCACTGGTAGCCTGACACCCGATCAAAAAAGTTGACATTTAAACCCCCTGAAAAGATCACAGAGGATGTCAACTCCAGTGTTTTCGAACATGTTAAATCCCTCCAACCAGTAGAATCTCTATAAATCAGAAAAAACTACTACATTGTATTTAAACAGGGATCTAAATTTTCGCGACTTCTTGAATTATATAGTGAATTGTTCAATGCTAATGTATACACAGATAAAACGCAGACGTAACAACATTATGGAGAAACAATCAATAACTACTAAAATGTATTTAAATCCTTTGTTTGTTTGCGAATATGGTAGCATTTCAATCAAATCGGTCCCAAGATTTAGTAAACGAAAACTTTAAACTTAGTTTTTATGTGCCCAAGAAAGATCAATATGATCATTGTCATGTCTTTAAAAATATAAACAAACCAATTGCAGGTGAACAACAAAAACGCGATAACCACGTTGAAAGTAAAACTATTGCCAGAAAACTAAAAGCCGTTGACAAACAAGAAGCTATTTTGTTGAATAGCGTAATCATTAGTGCTAGCTTTGATATTCAAAAGGTACTAAATATCCTCATGGACAAATAAGTATACTATATAATGTTGATTGATGTGCACATGTGGCTAAGCTCCTCAAATAAATTGATTTTTTGGGTGGTAATTTTACAATTAAATTCTGTCTGTTTGTGCAAAAGTGTAGATTAGTATTACATCTTGTTATATAGTGATTCAGATCAAGCTTTAACAATCAGTTAATCAAAAGAATTCAGTTAATAGTAAATTGCTTAATAAAACAAGACTAGTTAAGGAAAGAAAACCAGTTGTTGTTATCAAATTAGTGTTAGTGATAATCAGTGTTTATAAATAATTTTAAACTAAACCAAGACTTTGGCAACAGGTATTAGTATCCATATATTTGTTTATTTTATTAAACTTCTGTCAACAACAATGAATTGTTCCAAGTGTCCTGCTAAGGATCCCAAGGTAACTTGTGATAGTTGCAGCTGTACACTTTGTGAGAAATGCTCGGGCCTGTCAAGTAGAGAACTTCGCTGTTTGCCCTTAAAAAATCGAATTTTAAAGTATTTTTGCGAAATATGTCGTGAAGGGTATTCTCAAGTTCCACAACTTAGAAAGGAAGTTGATGATTTGCACAAAAAATAGATGAATTGTTGTCTAGTCAACAAATAAAGACAAACATAAATGCTGCTCCTAAAAGAGAATTTTTAGAATTTGAACATATAGTTCATGAAATCGCTGAAAGAAATGTGAGGAAAAAAAATATTATTTTATATGGACTTTCAGAAAATAAGGAATACTCAATAGAAAAAAAATTGCCATCTAAACGTTGTTAAAAAGATTGTACAATTACTGACAATTTCAGGTTAACAATATTAAAATAGTTAGATTAGGTAAGCAGAGTGCTTCAGCTTTGTCCATTAGGCCAGTGAAAGTTACTGTCAAGTCTGAACATGTAGCTCTTGACATCTTGAAGAAATCTAAAAGCTTAAAAAGTCATGATGACTATAAAAATATTGGACTTGTTAATGATCGTACGCCATGAGAAATAGAATTTCTTAAATGTATTAAAAAAGAGTTTTATGATCGCATAAATGCGGGAGAGAAAAACATTACAATAAAATACGTAAATGGCATCCCTAAAATTATTACTTCGGAAAACTAAATTTGCCCAATAGCTTTAATTGTTGCATTTATCACACAAGTAGTATACAAATTTTCTATCAAAATGTAAGAGGTCTTAATATCAAAATTGACTCTTTTTATCTAGCAATATCTGATAATGAATTTGAAATTGTGGCTCTTACTGAAACGTGGTTAAGTCCCAGTGTAAATGATGCAGAACTCTTTCCTGGTGCATATAAGGCAGTGACAGAAAATTTGAAGTTAGTGGTGTTTCTAAAGGTGGTGGAGTCTTACTAGCACTAAAAGACAGTTTTCTATCAAGTCAAATACATATATCAGACGTCACCAATAATTTCAGCTTAATAAATGTAGTAGCCTGCAAAATAAATTTAAATAATACCATGCTATATATAATTAATGTGTATATACCACCTTTGGTCGATTTAATATATTTTGAAAACTTCTTTGAACAACTAGCCTTATGTGATTGGCTACATAATAAGTCATGTATAGTTGTCGGTGATTTTAATATACCATACTATATCCAAACTAACTACTGGGACAGTAAGAGTCGGCATTTTACAAACTTTATAAATTTTCTAAATTATAAACAATTTAATGGTGTACTTAATGTAAATAATAGAATATTAGACTTAGTATCTAGTAATCAAGTATGCAATGTAACATTATGTGACACTGCTTTAGTCAGTGTTGATCCCCATCATCCACCCTTATTAATTGAATTTAATATCGAAACGAAAAGGTTAAACAAATTTCCTATAAATGTTCCCGTTAAGAACTATAATTTTTCTAAAGCTGATTATCATGGTCTATATCAATTTCTCACGTATATAGACTGGTCTGTTCTAGAGTATTATGATGATATTAATAAAGTATGCATAAAATTTTATGAAATATTAGAGCAAGCTCTTGACAGTTTCGTTCCTCTTTACAAAAACATTAATACCAAGTTTCCTGATTGGTACAGCAGAGAGTTAATATATATGTTAAAACAAAAAGCTTGTGCATACAGAAAGTACAAAAAAGATAAAATAGATTCATTGTATAATCAGTTTAAACAACTTAGAAATAATTGTAAAAATAAAGTCAAACAGGATTATAAAACATACTTAGTTAAGGTACAACACAATATTAAACATGATCCGAAGTATTTTTGGTCATTTATCAATAAGAAAAGGAATTCGACTCGAATTCCAGCTACTATGACATTTAATGATAAAGAATGTACTGAACCTAAACATATTGTAAATCATTTGCTGAATACTTCGCTAGTGTTTATAAACTATCAGATGAGAGCAATATCCAAGTAGTGGATATTAATGGTATAGACACTGTAACGCTAAAGTCTATCTCGGATGATGATATTATACATTCAATAAACAATTTGAAGAACTCCATAACTGCTGGAATGGATAAAATACCAGAATTTTTAATTAAAGATTGTAAATTTATCTTTCTTTACACACTAAACATTATATTTAATCTAATTATTAAATCTTGCACATTTCCATCTCAGTGGAAATTTGCTAGAATTTGCCCCGTATTTAAGAGTGGGGCTAAATCTGATATAGCTAACTACAGACCAAAATCAATTATCAGTAATTTTGCAAAAATATTTGAATCATTGTTGTATAAACAAATCTACATGCAAATAAAAAATATCCTCTCATCAACTCAGCATGGTTTTATAGAAAAAAGGAGTACTTTATCCAATCTAACAGTTTTTACTCAGTATGTTGCCAAATCCATTGAGCAGAAACTACAAGTTGATACGATATATTTAGACTTTCAGAAAGCTTTTGATCAAATAGATCATTTTGTCTTGCTGAATAAATTGAATAAATATGGTTTTAGTAAAACCTTATTGGCGCTGTTTAGATCGTATCTTTTGGGGCGGAAACAAATTGTGAGGTATAATGGATTTACTTCTGATATAATTGTGCCTACGTCTGGAGTTCCACAAGGGTCCAATCTTGGCCCTTTGTTGTTTCTAATATTTATTAACGACCTTCCCAACACACTGGAGTGTTGTTTGCAGATGACTTAAAAATTTATTCAACCGTAAAAGACGATTCTGATTGTGAGTACTTACAACAACAAATTAACCTTATTGTTAATTGATGTAGAAGCAATAAGTTACACCTAAATACTGCAAAATGTAAATGCATGATATTTACAACAAAAATGAATCCCTTACTATTTGAATATCAAATTGATAATACACCTATTAATAGATATGATAGAATTAAGGATCTTGGGATAGTATATGATCCAACCCTGTCATTTTTTCCACATATAGAATAACTATGTAATGCAGCGAGTGCCTCCTTGGGATTTGTGATTAGAAACACAAAAGGTTTCAATGATTTATTTAGCTTACAGTTGCTATTTTACTCCCTTGTACGTACCAAACTGGAATATTGCTCTTTAATCTAGTCTCCTATATACTTATTGTATAAGAATATGTTACAAGCAGTACAAAGAAAATTTTTAAAATACTTAAGCTTTAAACAAACTGGTGTTTATTCTATAAGAGGTAATCAAATTGAATTACTTGACAATTTTAAATTGCTGTCATTAGAAACAAGGAGAATAAATTCTGGTCTGTGTTTTTTATATAAATTGTTACACAAGCAAATAGCTTGTGCAGTTTTGTTATCGCAAATACCATTTAACGTACCTAGGCTAGAAGCAAGATATATAGAAACATTTAAGATTGCTACTAGTAGAACTAATATAGGCAAAAAAGCGCCCATAAATGTAATGTGTAAAAATTTTAACAGATTAAGTCCTCAAATAGATATAAATAACACTGCTTTAGATTCTGTTATATATAAAGATAATGTTGATGTACGTTTGTATATTTAAACTTTAGTCTGTAGGTCACATGTGTATATAATTTGTTTGTTCTATATTTTTGTCCTGTAAATGGTTATTACTGTTGGGCAATAAAATAATAATAATAATCATCATCATTGGGTCTTCAGTCCTGAAACTGGTTAGACGCGTACCATCATTGTTTCCTATTCTGAACTAACCTACAGATTTCCCCGAAATTTGCACAGTTTGCATCTATCACTATCTGATCTAGGTCTACATCCGCCTCTTTTTTCCTATCTCTGCTTGTCATATATCCCATACTATTCCCCAAAAATGCCTTAGAACGTATTCTGCCCTTCTATTTCTCCTATTTTTTTCCCAGAGATATCCTTGTTCTCTTACTGTTTCTATAACCTATTTGTTATTACCTTTGTCTGTCCATCCTCAAACATCTGAAGCACGACATTTCAAAGACCGCTACTGTTCTTCTGTCTGCTTTTCAGACTGCTCGTATTTCGTAGGCATATTGTCTGTGCTATGCTCCACTCTTACGCTTTCAACAACTTTTTGTTCTATGTTTGTTGTCTTTCATCATAGGCGCCGTTCTTTCTTGTTAGATGCAGTTCGGTCACTTTCTATTGTTTTGTAATTATATACCCTATTTCTCCGACATTCAGTGGTTGCGAAGGGGTGTAAGCAGCCTGTGGCTGCCAAGTTCCCCCAGCACTTGAACATTTACTGATTTAATATTTTTTCCAATATGTCTTTTCGCACAGTCAACATTAGTTGCAGATATTTCACAACAAACAACTAGTTGTTTATAATAATCATCAGATTTGTCTGTGCTTATTTTTTTCGTCATTGGGT
The DNA here is from genome assembly GCA_036346225.1 of Platerodrilus igneus. Lineage (NCBI taxonomy): Eukaryota > Metazoa > Arthropoda > Insecta > Coleoptera > Lycidae > Platerodrilus > Platerodrilus igneus. The sequence goes on along the minus strand of JARFIW010000012.1, from coordinate 8,109,917 downwards.
TTCCCGTCTCAAAACTTGGTTGGACATGTACCTGCACTTATTTCTTTTCTAAACTAACCTACATGGTTCCCTGAAATTCTCACACATTACATGTGATTTTCCAATGCTCCACCCGAAGGTACTACATTGGCCAGGAAGCGAGTTTTTTTTTTTTACCTGGAAAATTTTGAATTTTGCCGAATCCTTGCTGTTCCAAGCAAGGTAGGGATCTTCAACGTGCGTGACAACACTCACACACGGGACCTCCATTTTACCTCTCATCCGAACGAGGGTGTATTTTTGCGAAAAATGCTCGCCTAACATTTTTCAAGCGGACCGTGTCGGGATTCGAACCCGGGACCTAAAATTCTCACACAGCAATACAGCTCGGTTCCCCTTATATTGTTTTCTAATATTATGCCCTATTTCACAGAGATTTATTGAAGGGCGTTAAGCAACCTGTGGCTGCCAAGATCCCCCAACACTTAGACATTTGCCGAAATAATAGTTTTCCAGTAGATGCTTTCACGCAATTACCATTATTCGAGAATATTGCCCCTCCAATGCTTGTAGTTACTTATAATAAATATCATGTTTAAGTGCAGCTACTTTCTTCGTCATTAATTTATCCATCTTGGGACTGGTTGGATGCATACCTCCATTGATTTCTCTTCTGAGCTAGCCTACACATTTCCCTGAAACTCCTACAGCCTACATCTTTCACTATCTGTGTGCAGTAGTCTAACCTAGGTCTACCTATTCTTCTCTTTTTTCCTATCTCTGCTTCTAGTATATTCCACTATTCCTTCATGCCGTAGTATGTGGCCTATCATTCTATCTCTCCTATTTTTACCGTTTTCCACATATTTCTTTCTTCCCCTACCATTTTAGTACCTCTTCGTTCTTAACTTTGTCTGTCCATGATATCTTCATCATCGTCTGTAGCACCACATTTCAAAGGCTTCTACCTTTTCTTGTCCGCTTCTCCCACTGTCCAGGCTTCACAGCCATACAGTGCTGTGCTCACACATATATTTTGAGCAATCTTTTCCTTGTTTCTATGTTTGTGGTCTTTGAGCACAGTAGTTGCTTTTCTTGTTAAATGTAGCACGACCTTGTGCTAATCTTTGTTTTATATCTTTTGTGCTTTTCCCATCTTGCGTTATTTGGCTTCCTAGGTAGCAGAAATCCTTAACCTCTTGTAAGTTCGTGTTACATATTTGTATTCTTGTTTTTGTTTTATTTTTCCCTCCTTTGCATACTAGTACTTTAGTTTTACTTTTGTTAATTTTCATACCGTATCTCTCTGTTAGAACCGTTTCCATTTCATTGAGAGCAGCTTGTAACTCTCCCTTGCTAGATGCTAATACCACCATATCATATGCAAATCTAAGTATATCAATTTTTTGTCCCTGCATAGTAATTCCAAATGTCTTCCTGCATTTGACAGTATTCATTGCCTTCTCAATGTACAAGTTAAAAATTAGTGGGGATAGGGAACATCCCTGTCTTACCCCTTTCCTGATGTTTACTTCTCTACGTTCCTGCTCTAATTCTATTCCTCCTGTTTGCTCTTTGTATAAGCTATGTACTGTCCGTCTATCCCTATAACTCATTCCAATCTTTTTTTAGTATTTCGAACATTTTTTTCAATTTTACATTGTCAAATGCTTTTTCCAGATCTACAAACCCTATATACACACTTTCCCCTTTTTTCTATTGTTTTCTCCATTATCACCCTCAGAGCTAAGATAGCCTCCCGTGTTCCCCTGTTTCGCCTAAACCCAAATTGGTCTTCTCCTAGTATTTCTTCAGCCCGTTTTTCCATTCGTCTTTGTACAATTCTAGTTAATATTTTTGATACGTGTGCTGTCAAGCTTATTGTTCGAAAATTTTCACATCTATCTGCGCCTTTCTTTTTTGGTATAGTTACTATGATGTTATGTTTGAAATCTTTGGGTATCTCGCCTGTCTCATACATATAGCTTACAAGTTGGAAGAGACGTTCTGTTACTGCTTGACCAGCGGCTTTTAGAGTCTCTGCTTGCACCTTATCTGTACCCGGCGCCTTACCATTTTTCAGACCCTTTAATGCTATTTCAAATTCATCTCTAAGTATAGGATATCCCAAGTCATCATTTTCAATGTCTGATTCCTTTTCTAATGCAGTTAGTTCTTCTCCTGCATATAAATTCCCTATATATTCTTGTCATCTACCCACTTTCTCTACATTTTCTATAATGACATTTCCTCCCGCGTCCCTTATATTTTTGCTATACGGTTCTATATCCCTAAAATTGATTCTAATTAGTTTGTATGCTTCATCTGTCTTTCCTACTTCCATCTTAGTTTGTACCTCTTTGCACTTTTCATCAATCCATTGTTCTTTAGCTTGCCTGCATTTTCAAATAATTTCCCATTTTATGGCTTTGTATCTCTGTTTTCCTGTTTCGTCTGATTTATTTTTGTATTTTCGTCTTTCTTCTATTAAATTCAGGATATCCTTTGTTATCCATGGTTTCTTATTTACTTTTTGTGTATACCCCAGAATATCTCTGGCCACCATGTCGAGGCTGGATTTAATGTTATTCCATTCTGTTTCTACTTCCTTAGTATCAGATATTTTCCCGATATCTTTGAGCAATTCATTTGACCTTTTTTCGAATCTTTCTTGAATATCTTTCTCTTTTAGTTTCTGTAGGTCCAAGTGCCTTTTTCCGTTTCTTTTTTCAAATTTTTAAATTTAAGTGCGGCCTTTATAATTACGATGTTGTGGTCAGTGTCTATATCTGCTTCTGGGTAGCTTCTACAGTCTTTTACTTGATTCCTAAACCGTTGTCTAACAAGAATGTAATCTATTTGATATCTTCCTATATCTCCTGGCATCTTCCACGTATATCGTCTTCTAGCATGATGTTGAAATAATGTGTTTATAAAGATTAAATTGTTCTTGTCGCAAAATTCTACCAGCCTATTTCCTCTGTCGTTTCTAGTGCCTAAACCAAATAAACCTATTATCGCTCCTTCCCTACCCTCATCTACCACTGCATTAAAATTCCCCGTAATTATTAAATTTTCATGTCCTTTTACGTGTCTTAATATGTCTTCGATATCTTTATAGATTGCTTCTACCTCTTCGTCACTATAGCTAGAGGTGGGCATGTATACTTGTATTATTACTGTGTTTGCCGGTTTAGATTCTAATCTAACCATGAGCACTCGTTCATTCTTTTGTAAATAATTTTCTACACAGTATCCTATCTTTTTCCGCATAACTATCCCCACACCCAAATTTCCTTCCTCGGCTCCTGTATGAATTACCCTGAAGTCTCCACTCCAAAATCCCCGCCTCTGGCCACCGAACCGCTGATCCCTACTATGTCTAATGATAACCTATTCATTTCGATTTTAGGTTCTCTAACTTACCCACTTGCTTCATAGTTCTAACATACCACGCTCCGACTCGCAAAATGTTCCCGACTCTTATTCTTAACTTTCCGATCGCATCCTCCAGTAGTCCCCTCCGGAGATCCGAATGGGGACTATTTTAACTCGGAATCTTTTACCCCAGAGAATGCCATCATTTTATTATAATTTAGGTACGCTGTGTACTTGGGAGGTAATGTGGTGGTTTCCCGTTGCCTTCCACATCGCGGTAGTGTGTCTTAGACTGCCATACCGACCCCTATGGTCTCTGCCAATCTAAGTACCGAAAGAGCCGCTGCCCTTTTCGGGGACCTGTCTTAGTCTGGTTCCTCACTAACGACCCTACTACTTTGGTTGGACCTGTAGTTTGGCTCTAGCTCATTAGAACACGCAAGCCATTTCACCTGTTCTAGTAATCTAGAACTTCGGCAAGGTGCAGGTCCATTCGAAATGGAATAATAATAATATTATAGGAGAAAGTTTTCTGTTATCAATCTAGCTGAAAAAGAGGGTACGTGTTATATGTGGCACGAGGGTGAAGCCTAACGTGATTAAAGTGCAGTTGCCAGTTGTTTATTGGATTTTATACTCAAGTTATCTAAACAAAGTACAGCAGAGTTTTGATCCGATAATTACAGAAGACAAAACAGAAACTGTCGTTTTTTCTTCTACAGGTAGGTAGCACACAAGTTTAAAGTAAACATTAAGCACACTTGTTTAGAAAAGGGTTATACCCAGTCAGACAGGCCATGCGGATATTTAATATCTGAAAATATGCCTGCTAATATATGTTAATAAGGAGAATTAAGTGCCCAGGGTTAGATATAAGCAATACATTAAAAAAGTCGAAAAATAATCAAGTGAAATAAACCCACATAACTTAAAACAAAAGTATTGAATTTATATAATTTTTGTTTATTGTTGTTTGGTTGGCTATGAAAAATAAGCAAATAGTTCAAGCTCCAAAACATGTTCTTAAATACCTGTTAATTATTCATTGTTCAAAATTAGTTTATACAAATAAGAGTTCCTGAAAAGAAGGAACTTCGTTTTTCATTAACCACAACTATTTTCATATAAAGAGGATTAAACATACTTAAATTGTCCTTATTTATATACTCGTAGCATATGGACAAGAATTGCAGTGTACCCCAAATGCCATCTTGTAATCACAGACCACATACCACAGACCAATAATACAAGAGATGCGTCACTGTACAGAAACAATTACAATTAAGTTTAGCGCCACCATGCAGATTGAAGCTTAACTAGTGATGAGCGCCATCTGGCGGAAAAAATACCACTAAATGCGTAATTAGCAGGAATTTCAAATGTACTGCTTGATACAAGATAGGTAAATATAAAATGTAATATCATATTGTAATTCATTGAACACTGCTGTTGAGTACTATACTTGTTTAGTTAAATACTGCACTTAAGAGTTTGTTCAATGTACTACATATATGTACCACATTTTATATTTTACTAACTGTATATTCTAAATTGTTATAAGAAAGATCTATAAATCACCTATCATTCCATTCATTAAAAGGGGTAGGTAAACCCGTGGCTTCCGTAAGAAAGGTTTATGCTTTTATGTTAAACTGTAATCAAATCAATACAAACTTAAGTTTCACAAGTATATATTTAAATTTAAATATTGGTGAAATAAAAATATAAAGATGCTTATTAAAAACTACATACGTATTTCAACAAATATCCCCTGGAACAAAATGAGCATGGCAAACTCGTAAATTTTTGTTGACCCACGCAGGATCCATTTTTTTTCAGAAAATCTGTTCCAATCCACTAGTAATAAACATACAAAAATTTCTTTGGATTGGGAAATCTATGGCGAATTGCATCCCTGTTTTCACAATACAAAACTGCACATTTTCTAAACTGTGATATTATAATACTATTCGCCTGAAATTACTGCTACTGTACCAAAAATAAATACGGAATTAAAACAAACGTTGGTCGGTGTGGTCATCGTCATTTTGTGAGACGCGCAACGCGCGCAGCTCATTTTAATTGACAGTTACAGATATCTGTAAAATTTTCAATTTTTACTCAGTTTCAATGCGGTTGGTGGCGCCAAAAACTCTATTTTAAAACCGTCTATAGAGTGACTACCCCCTGCCACATACGGTTTGTGCTTCTAGTTCAATTTAAAACTACCTTATTTTTAAATGATTTTTTTTCCTTGAAAATTCTATCAAATAAACAAAAACAAAGCTTAAAACAAGAAAAAAATTAATGCAGTGGGCGCCCTCTATTTGTTGTTTTTGTTATTATTAAAATAATAAAATAGATATTTATTTTGAATATCTGTTGCCATATACATTACATTGTTGAAGTGTTAAAATTAGTGCGCTTTCTTATTCAGATTTGTTATTGGCCGCAACATATTTTTGACGTTGCGATACGGAAATTTTTAGAATGCTCTAAATCGAGGGCATATTTTTCCTAAGATATATATGCTCTAACGTTGTACTGTTGTTATTGTTTAAATTGCTATTTAAATACACGCGCAGTGATCAAAGAGGACATTTCCGAAACTAACTAATCATTAGATTACCATCGCCAAAATATCTAAGGATATTCCGGTTTTGCATTACAGGTAAAAAAAGACAAAAGCAATCAATGACTGAAGCATAGGTAACGAGCAGGGTGTAGTCACTTTAAACACAGCATTGTATTCGATTTTAATGGTAACACAATCCGTTCAGATGGCGCTGTTTTAAATCTAGGGTCCCTAAGTAATTTTAGATACCCTAGATCTAAATTTAGACGCCACGCCAGGCTACATGTATTTAAAACTATGCTACATGTTTTATATTTGTTTGTTAAAAATTTCTCTATTTGGTCTGTTGTTTTTACGCTTTCGTAATTATTTCAACTGTATTTGTGTGTAAAAAGGTACGTATTTTTTGTTAAAATTAATTAAATATATTTTTCCATTCCTATAATTGCAGTGAAAACGATTTTCAAATTTTTAGTAAGGCTTGTTGGTTTAAACTTATACCTTAGATAATTTAAACTTTTTTTTTAAATTATATCTTTAATAGTATTGATTTTGATGTTTTTGTAGCTTTGTCATGGGTGGTGGATATGTTCCTTGTTGCGTGCCTACTTGTGTTAATAGAACTGTCATCAGACACCGTTGTCCAAATCCTACTAAGGATATACAACGGTTCAATGTTTACAACAGCAGTGTTCCATTGGTAATTATTTTACATGATTTAATATGAAATACGTCATTTCTGTTATTTCCATTTAGCCACATAATTTGAATAACAATTTAGAATTCTGTAGTTAATCCTTGGGTATGGCATCTCAAATGCCTATCACGATATTTAAAAAATTAGATTTATATGTGTATTTTAAAATTGTTTGTTCTGTTTGTGAATAAATAAACTTTTTGAAAACACTTTTGTAGCTATACTACCATCTTACAATAAACAACTACAAGTAGTCTTGTTTTATCACTAATGTTAAGTATGTATAAATTACAGAGGTAAACTGTATTAAGCCATATGTATTGACTTTTGTAGAAGCTCAAACTAAAGAAAGGAAATCCTTGTAATTGCTTGTATTTTTATATTGTTGTATCCATTTTAAAAAATTACCTTAAAATTTTTAAGCATAGATACCACTATATAAAAATACAAGCAATTATAACGGTTTCCTTTCTTTAGTTTGAGCTTCTACAAAAGTCAATATTTCATGAATGCGTCATATTTCCTAGTAAGGTTTATAACCATTTTGCTAGCATGGATGCAAAGCTTAATCAAAATACATGATAATGGGTAACACAATCCAACAGATGGCGCATCAATAATAAACAAACCTTAGTATAGAAGTGGTTTCTCTATAGTAACTTATCTAACCTATGGTAACGAGCTTTTATTGAATGAGCTTGAAAATGAAAACCAAATGAATCACAGAGTCCATTGTGCGAATTTTTGTCCGAACTAGACTATTAGCACAGATTATCCACCTCTTACAGATGCGAAGGCTGTGTCAGATCGTTTGAAGGGCAAAATTCTATAACCTTGAACGCAATCCACCAGTACATGTTTCGCGGGGAATTTGAATATGAATGATAAAATCTACTGTTTTTAACAGTAACCTAACCTCAATACTATTTTCGCAACGAGCGTCTCGCGGTAGTAATGACGCGGCTGCATGTTTAAACTTCTTTCTAATTAACACAAACAATTACAAAAAGGTAAATTAAAAATAATTTTCCAAAAAATATTTAGAAATATATCCATAATATCTATACATCATCATCATCATTAGGTATTGTTGTGTATTTTGCGGGAGCAATAAATGTAGGCTCTTAAGATAGCGAATGTACTTTATTTTACTATACACAACTAGATAATTATTGTATTAATTGAGTTGCCATTGTACTTCATAGTACTCTGACAATTGACATTAAACCTATATCAAATGGTAGTGTCACATGAATGTACGAAGTGAATATAATATATCACATCCCCTTGCCCTTATGGAGTAATTTACACTACACTACAAATTATTTATATCACTCACAAATCGAGTCTTCTAGGTGCTTGTACCTTACGACGTTCCCTGCGAGCTGCCAGAGAGGGTGAGCTTATTTCTGTAGATGCCTCCTTAACTATATTTGCCGTTTTTTCCGGTGTATTTGTTGCTTCGTTAACGGAGGTTTCTTTAGATTCTGTAATTGCATTTGGTTCCTCTTGCTCGTGGGGTGTTTGCTGTATCGGTGCCACACATCCCATATTAGGTTTTGTAGGTGTCGTAGTATTCATCGAAATATCTTGTTTATTGTAATTACGAGATAGGTGAGGTACATCAGGTAGTATAGGTATGTCCATTCCAATTGAACGAATTTGTGTAGCATGACGACGCCACAATTCATTTTGCACTTTGACAGTGTATTGTAAAGCACCATCTTGTGATACGATAAAACCAAAAACCCATCTTTTGTTGGATTGTGTAATTTTTTACAGGGACCTTTTGACCGTTGTAAAAAATGGGATCATCAAAGGTATAATCTTTTCTAATTTTATGTTTAATTTGTTGGGGTATATTAGGTTGCAACATTGACAATGAAGAGTGTATTTCTCTTTTTAAAAACATGTGAGCAGGACTTTCTCCCGTTGTCATATGCGGTGCACGTCTGTATGACATTAGAAAAGTTTGTAAGTTACTATGTAAATTATTATTATTATTGGACAGACATAGTAACGCTTGTTTCAATGTGAAAACATAGCGCTCAGCTTGCCCGTTTGACGCTGCATTATATGGAGGTGCAGTGATGTGCTTTATTCCTTTTGATCTACTGAAACTTTGAAATTCAATTCCAGTAAATGTTGACTGGTTGTCTGTAACCAATACTTGAGGAATCCCGTACCTAGTAATTAATGATTCCAAGACTTCAATGGTAGACTTGGCGGTCATAGATGGAACTATGAATATCTCTGGCCATTTGGAGTATGAGTCAACAATTACCAGAAATATTTTTCCCGCATACATAGCAAAGTCCATATGAATACGCTCCCATACCGTAGATGCGTACTCCCAAAAATGTGTTTTGATTGGAAATTTGTTTTCTTTATATTGCGCACATTGCGTACAATTTTTACACATATGCTCAATATCAGAATTTATACCTGGCCAATACACGTATGAACGTGCAAGCGCTTTCATTTTAATAATTCCTAAATGTCCCGTATGTAATTCATTTAAGATAAGTTTACGAAATTTTTGGGGAATGTAAACTCGTAATCCCAATAGAATGCATCCTGATTGTAAACAGTAGGCTGCATCATTAGCACACGATGTTTTCCCTGTTCGTAACTTTTATAATAATGGTATTAACTCTGCATCAGAGGCTGTAGCCTTTGCAATATCATTTACGCATATAGGTAAATTTGCTATGTGTTGTAGTTGAAATATTTCAACTTTATCTGTGAATAATTGTTCAGATGCTAAGGGTAAGCGCGACAGCGCATCTGCGTTCAAATGATCTGTAGATGGTCTATAACGAATGTCAAATGAAAGTTGTTGTAGGAATAAGGCGTAATGTAACAATCTTGTTGCTGTTATTGTCGGAAGTTTATTTTTCCCAAATATTGATAATAAAGGTTTGTGATCAGTGTATAAAATGAATCGTTTCCCGTAAAGGTAATAAAAGAACTTTTGTACCCCCCATTTTATCGCAAGTGCCTCCTTATGTATTTGTGAATAATTTTTTTCACTAGCACTTAACGTGCGCGATGCAAAAGCTATGGGTTGTTCCTTACCGTCTGAAGAAACATGAGATATAACGGCGCCTATACCCACAGGGCTGGCATCTACCGCTAATATAATTGGTAATTCAGGATCATAGTGAGCTAATATCCTGTCGGAAATTATTTCCTTTTTTAGCATTGTGAAGCTTCTTTCACAATGTTTTGTCCATTTAAAAATCGCATTTTGTCTTTCTAAATTATATAATGGTTTAGCAACGGTGGCTAATTTTGGAAAAAAACGAGATTAGAAAGTGATCATGCCTAGGAAAGCTTTAGGTACCTCGGCAATAGCTCTTACTTTTTCTAGTGATTTATGTATACCTTGAGCTGAAATTTTATGTCCCAGATAGTGTACTTCTGGAGATTGAAAAGAACATTTCGAACGATTTAGATGTAATCCAGCTTCTAAAAGTTTTTTGAAAACTTCTTGCGTCCTCTTCAATAATTGAAGATTGGATTTTCCCGAAATGAGAATGTCATCGAAAAAAACACAAACTCCCTCAATGTGCCCTATGATTGACTCATTGCCATATCGCAGGTGCAGCACTGATTCCATACATTAATCTCTGATGTTCAAATAAGCCCTTATGAGTATTTAATGTCATCTTTTTTGCAGTTTCTTTATCTGTTTATTTAAGGTTTGCGAGTAATCAGCACAAATTCTTATAGATTCATCAGATTTAACCACAGGAACTATTGGTGTTGCATATTCAGAATGATCTACTTTTTGTAAAATTCCTTCTTGTACTAACCTGTTTAATTCTGCTTCAACCCTGCCTTGTAATGCGTAAGGTACAGGTCTTGGTTTTCTAAAAACAGGTGTAGCATTCTCCACTAATTCTAATGAACAAACAAATTCCTTTGCAATACCAGTCGTTTGATCAAAAACTGCTTTATAATACTGATTTAATAGTGTAGAAAAATTTAATTCTCCGCTTGATATGTGGTGAATAAAGGTGGCAATTCCTGTTGTACTATATATAATGGTAATTTATATGTTTGGTTCATGTAATGAACATTTACTTCAGCAATCCCTAAAGGTACAATTATTCCGCCTCCGTAGTTACGGAATGTTTTATTTGTACTATTTAAAATTGTATCAGGTAGTGTTTTAAACAGTTCGTAATTTATAACTGATATGGCACTGCCTGTGTCTATTTCCATTTTGACAATTTTACTATTTATTTGTACATTAGCCATGTATGGTCCCGACGTATTATTGTACAGTGAATAAATTTGTAACGAATCGTCTTCGCAATTAAGATTTTCATTTGTAGTTAATTCGTGGATCGTATTCTTAGTTTTATAAACTACTTCCACATGTCCAACACGTTTAAATTTATCGCAATGCAAATTTTGTTTATTACACTCCGGAGCTTTATGATTAAAATTTCCACAACGATAACAACGCACAATTTTAGGTTTTGCTTTACCTTTTGCTTTTTTAGTGCTTTTCTTAATTGTGGTTGTACTGTTACTTGAAATTTTATTTATTTCTGTGATGTGGGGTGTTAAAATTACTGATGTGCTAGCAGTTGCACGTTCAATATTTTCTGCAATATCCACAACACGTTTGAAGTCCGCTTGATCCTCTTCAAATATACGTTGAAGAGTTTGTTTACAACGAAGGCCACTAACAAAAACATCTCGCATAATTTCTTTCAAAATGTCCGGATTATAATTACACGGAACTGAAAGCTTACGTAGTGCAGCTAGGTAATCAAAAATATTTTCACCTTCTTGTTGCTTCCGATTTAGAAACTTATGTCTACTAGGGATTTCTAATGTTTTCAGCTTTAATAACAAGCATAAGTACTCTGTAATTTCAAGTAAAGGTACCTCTTTAAATGCTTTTGGATGTAAGAAATCCTTTAGTGTAGCAAAAGTCGATGCTGGTAGTAGAGTGACTAACGTAGCAACTTTTCTTTCATTGCTGAAATTGTAAACAGTTGCAAGAGCTTCAAACTTGGAAAGAAAATCTGTAAAATCTTCTCCCTCTTTATATGGTTGCATTGCTAAGTATCCAGACCCAGTTGTAGAAGTGGGTGGTGCTGCAGTCAGTGTACTAACTGATGAAGATGAACTTCCTAAATTGCGTATCGCCGCTGTTAAATCTGCTTGTACTTGTAAATTTTGCTGCATTAGATTTAACAGTAACACAGTAGTATCACCACTCGTAGTCATTTTCTAAATTTGTAACAACAACGACACGAGGTTGTTTGTAACGTAATTTTTATTCCAAGTAATCCGCGTACTGTAATCACGAAAAATACCGATTTTCTTACTAAACTCGACTGCGCCAGCTGTTGTGTATTTTGCGGAAGCAATAAATGTAGGCTCTTAAGATAGCGAATGTACTTTATTTTACTATACACAACTAGATAATTATTGTATTAATTGAGTTGCCATTGTACTTCATAGTACTCTGACAATTGACATTAAACCTATATCAAATGGTAGTGTCACATGAATGTACGAAGTGAATATAATATATCACAGGTATTCAGTTCTGGAAGTGGTTAGACGCATACCTTCGTTGTTTCCTATTCTGAACTAACCTACACATTTGGTTGAAATTCTCTCAGTCTGTATCTTTTTACTATCTGCATGCAATAGTCTGATCTAGGTCTACCTTTCTGAAGAAACCTGCTCTAACAAGAGCTCGATTGACATTTTGTTCTTAAGTCCTTTATTTCTGCCCTAATTTTTTGTTTACTTGGTGTATTTGATGATAATGTTGCTGATGTTTGTGACCCAATAGAAGTAGGTGGAACCCTGTCTAAAAATAAGAAACTGTTGTAGTTGTGTATATCTCATATGGATAAAAAGGATTAATTTTCAACTATTTAACTAGTGTGATTCGAAAACAAATGATTGCCTTAATGGAAGGAACATAAAGATCTTCTATATCCAGAAGATTTCGACCTAATCAGATTAATAATAACAAAATTATGGCAAGTTAAAGGTGCCCTAAATTCTAGATTATACATTTTAAAGAAATTAACTAATAAAAGACAAAATTGACTTTTTAAATTGCTTTAACTTTTTCGTCATTAATCTAATTAGGTTGAAATTTCTGGGACTATGAAAATTTGTAATATGTGTAAGTTGTATATAAGAATTACGACAAAATAGCGCTATTACTAAAATCGTGTTACTTGATGTTGACGGTACAGGTATGGGTCAATATATATTTAGGGACGTTATTATTGAAGAAAACTTGAGTAAAATTAGGCAAAAAAAATATATACATATTATGACTTATCTGTCATAAGAGAAGCATGATATACAATGTAAACGTATCAGCAGTGCCAAAAAGTGTATTTTTTTCAAAAACAATAACCAAATTTCCATGTTAATGAGGAATAATCCATGTTAATGACAAATTTTACAAAAGCAAATCCAAGTATTGTATCATAGTATTTAATATTTACAGGAACAACTAGAAAATAGCATGTACATATAATATGCATATATGTAAATAAGAACGTAGTTAGATTTACTACAAAAACAATTTTTACTTCAACATTTTGTTAATCTAGTCAAATATAAACTTTGTTGAATATTTCATCAATGTAGTTTGAATCGGGCACTTTAAATAACCTTGTCGACAATGGCACGTGAGCAATGGTAAGTTTGCATAATATACCAGATGGTTTCAAAGCCATGTCCTTTTCGTATCATGAACAATATGAGTTTTCCGTCTGATACATTTTCAACAACTCCTACAATAAACCTATTTTAATAAAAACTTTTGAAAAAGATTTGTTTCAAGTTGCAAACCTGGATACCTTACATGTGATTTTCCCAAGCTCCACGCGAAGGTACTACATTGGCCAGAAAGCGAGTTTTTTTTTACTTGGAAAAGTTGGAATTTTGCCGAACCCTTGCTGTTCCAAGCAAGGTAGGGATCTTTAACGTGTGTGACAACACTCACACACGGCACCTCCATTTTACCTCTCATCCGAACGAGGGTGTATTTTTGTGAAAAATGCTCACCTAACATTTTTCAAGCGGACCGTGTCGGGATTCGAACCCGAGACCTTGGGCGTAGTAGTCACACACATACCAACTACGCCATGAAGCTGCCCTCATACCTGGATACCACTGGTCATCAAAAATTGCTGTTATCCACTCATTTTTTATGAAGTTTGAATTTTGAATTCAAGGAGTTTCCGCTAATATCTGCATGGGTTCAGTATATTTTATAGGAGCACATATACCGTAATGCAAACAGTGGGTGCCAAGTTGACATTGAAAACAGCTCAAACTATTAAAATAGTTAACGCCAGTCCCGTTTGTTCTATGTAACCTGATGCACTTTCATTACACCTTTGCAAGCTGGTATTTTTAGAGACAAGATCTTTTCCACAGCATTAATATTATCGGCTGTTACAAAATTGGTATAAAGTTTCTCTCCCTGATGATTTTTGTAAAAGTTTCGAAAGAATTAATGTCATTATGAGCTGATCAGCATGCCGTTTTATCGTGGCACCAATGCCATCAGGGGCACCCTTTCCATGTCCTAATTCAGAGTAATTCCACGATATTTTGTTTATTAATGGAAAGTGCCTTGGTATGAATAGTGCAAGTAAGAAAAATATTGTCCTGTTCCGATATTGCGTGGTTGGGCTGTATGATAAAATATGTAGTGTTGATATTATTTTTGGTTTTAACTTGTTAAAATAATGGATTAATACTGGTACTAAATGAGCCACTACAGCGCAGGCATTATGACATAAGGTCTCTGAAATAGTGCAGAACCCTTCTTTGCTAGATTTGTAAGTTAAATTCTAATCAACCTTCTATCACGACCCAGACGTTTGGCGGCAGAGTAAGTGAAAATAAAATCGTGGTTGATTTTCTATACCTATCGAGAATTCTTATAAATTATAACAAGCCCAGGGTAAGGTTGGATGACAAGCGGCTTTTAGAAAAAGAAAACTCTTATGACTTTTAGCTAGCTGAGCTTTTAACCCACGGTCACATGAGATTGGGTCAGTGGGTATATTAAAGTTAAAAAAATAAGATAATGGACGCCACCTAAATTTTTATAAAGCAACTGACTAACTGAATTTGCTTAAAGGGAAAATTTGGAAACCTAAAAGTTATCTAACCTCTTTAGAAATTAAGTTTAATACCACCTATACGTTACTTACTTTCTTACTGCTCTGACGAAGTTCTAGGATGGCTCTGAAACATAATTACAACTAACAAACATATAATTTATCTAATAATTCTGTGACTACATGAAGTCCTTAATTTTGTTTCAAATACTTATCACTGAATCATATGAATTCTTTTAACGGTCATAAAATCTTCGAGGGAAATTAAATATTCATAAAATAATGAGCTAAAGAAAAAATGGATTCTATATTCTCATATTAAACAATTATGTACATAATAATGCAACTCAACAAAGATAAATTCTTATGAATATAATTACTACGTTACTTAGGAGATGTAAAGCTAAAATTTTTAAATTTTTAATTCTACTGAATTTTAATTGAAGTCAGTATTTTATTAACAATATTTATTTATACTTAGTAGTCCGAAGTAGTGCTACGAAAACTGTACAAGAATTTCAAATTTTTATACAAGCAATAATGTATTTGTTAATTAATCTCAAATTAAAATTTCATTTGTTAGAATGAAGGCACACAAACAACATGTTGAAATAAGGTTTCGGTAAACAAGATAAGAAATAACATTTAGTTAAGCGAATGCTGCACACAGCATGTTACTATCATTGATGTAACTTTTTATCTTTTTATACATAGTTTAACAATGAATGACTTCTAAAATTGAACACGTGATTAATGAAATAAAATCATTCTATATATTTTAAATATTAAGCCCTTAAAAAGTTAAGCTTCTTTCTATTAACAAACAAACAGGCTGCTAAATTATCTGTACAGCAAAGTACTTGCATATCAGAGCATAACGTAATTTACAAGTGAACAACTAAATATTACGTAAATT
Organism: Platerodrilus igneus; assembly: GCA_036346225.1. Classification (NCBI taxonomy): domain Eukaryota; kingdom Metazoa; phylum Arthropoda; class Insecta; order Coleoptera; family Lycidae; genus Platerodrilus; species Platerodrilus igneus. The sequence goes on along the minus strand of JARFIW010000012.1, from coordinate 8,094,240 downwards.
CATATGTGTATACGAAATAAAATACAGCACATGCAGCAAAAATTTCAGGAAATCAAATGGGCTTACCCACCGGCGTCAACGACCTAACAACCTGTCAGCACTTGTTGCGGCGTCACCATTCTGTCACGTGTCGGCACTATCCAACTAATCTGCTTACAATTTTTGTACGAAATGAATTTCCATGTTGATAAATTTTATTTACACATCAACCAAGTAGAATAATCTTAATATTTCATTAGGATTTTTGTAGATTACTGAAGTTGCACTGCAATATACTTTATTATAAATCGTAATTAATTACCTATAAAACAAACCGTTGTGTAAAGATCAAATTACTTCATAACTTTGTTGCCTTAGACAACTAAATTAACTGTTTTACTTGATTCGGCGCTTTCGCCAGGAAAACTTAATTTCCTGTAACATCTCGTCTGTTTTATATCACAGACAAGTGACCTTTCGGCTTGACGAGAAGACAAAAAGTGACCACCTATCACTAGTCGACAAACAACTTGAGAATCTTAGATATTTTACATACGAGTAAGGAACGCGCGCAAGGCTTGTAATAGTGTTATCAGCTGTAGTAATAAAATGCTTTACTTTTATTGGTTTGCTAAATATGCAAGAGTATAGGAATTCATATTGGGTAAAGCGTTAAATACATAAATACTAAATTAACGGGTTTGTAGCAGTAATGTTGACAAATAATTCAGTTTGGAATTTTTACATGTTACAGATTTATAATACATTACACCTATATGTAATGTTATTTGATCCCTTGATGCACCAAAGTGAACAGCTTGCACCTCTGAGGCATATTTACAAGAAAAGTTCTCTGCAAAATCGATGTGCAAAAGTAACTCATTATCTGCTCATTTGTGTTTTAGTTCTGTGATTGCACCATACTGATGGTTTATATTTAGTACATGGTTTAGATATTTTGGCATCATGCTAATAAACACTCTAATAATGTTTTCCACTAGGTCTTTAACTTTCATTTTAATAGTGATTTTCACAACTATTTCTTTATTTGTTTTTGAACTTAATCACTTTCCCTTTTTTGTCTCCCATTTTTGATAACTATAAGTGTTGTTCCACACATCTTCAGTTACATTAAAAAGTAATTTCTTACTACTACATGTTTTGCAAGTACGCCTTAAACAGTTTTCACTCCTGTCACAGCACAGAGAATTCAAAACTTCCCGAGAATTCTTTTGCTCAATAACTTTGCACCTATAAAGGGAGAATATTATAAATTCAACATTTTCATGAATCATGTACAAACATGTATCTCGTGCAGATACTTTGGGAGGTACTACCCAGAATGGATGAAGCTTACAAAAAGTTGAATATGACATTTTAATGTTGTGTTTTTTTGAAAATCTTTCAACAAATTTTTCATACTGTTGTTTAAATACCTTTTTTGTTTCTTTATGCCATTTCTGGGTTTTGTAAATACTCCCTGTATGTTTGTTGTGGTTTGTTTAGTATTCTTCTTAATCTTTTTTTGGGGATTAAACCACTCATAGTTTTTAAAATTATCTTTATTAACGTTTCGATCCATGACCTAGGATCGTTTTCAAACATCAATAAATCAAAGTCACCTTCAATTTATGTCATAAATGTCAAACTTGAAGTTTTTATTATTTTGAAAAGATCCTAGGTCATGGATCGAAACGTTAATAAAGATAATTTTAAAAACTATGAGTGGTTTAATCCCCAAAGAAGATTAAGAAGAATTCTGGGTTTTGGTTTCCTTTTTGCCAGAGCATAACTGGGAAATATTATCGCTGACGTAATAATCCATAAGAATTTTTTTAATTCTCTTTACTGTAAGCACTGCATTTCTTTCATAACTCAATTTATTAGACCGTTTTTTATTGCTACAGTATAGCTTATATGGTAGAAAACTTTGTGCCTTTTTCAAAAGTCGAAACTTTTTCAAAAGCTTGCCATTTATGACTTTAGTAAAAATTTGTTTTTAAAGTTTGTTGAAAGTTCTTTTTGTGTGACCTCGTTAAATAGAAGTTTTCTTTTTGCGTCTGGAGGTACATTGTATCCTTTCAGCATCTCTTGAACTTTTGTGTTGGGAGAAGAAGTGTCATCAGCTGATGCATTATTTGACTTTCGATTTTTTTATTTTGTAGACGATGAAACCTCTGCTTCCATACCTGCAGGTGTCTTTTTAGCTGTTCCTTTTCCTGTTCCACTTTCTGTATTTTTTATAACATTTAGCCCTATCTTGACGAACCAATATTCGGCCTCGTATTTTCTGTCGACTGCCACTAGGACTGGCTTGGGAGAGAGTAGAAGTGGCAGATTCTTACAGTTTAAAGTTCAAATTCTTACACTTAAAAGTTCATAATAGCAATCGCGCAAGCGCGGAATAAGCGACGCCACGGCAGGTGGTAGCTCCAAGCTTACACAGGCTTTAGCGCGGCCATCTGACAATGACGTCACCAATGCACAAATTTAATACGCAATTATCGGAAGATATAAATTTAAGACAATAGTTTATAACAGCGAACAAATTAGCAATTAGAGTACTTACATAAGAAATCCGACGTCCTGCGGGGTTGAGTTAAAGTTGGCTTCTGTTGAAGTCCATCAGGGCTACTGATGGCCCTTTTAAGGCAACTAACGGAGGGTACGCCTCACGTACATCCAAATGGCTCCGACGGGATCTCAGGGCTCCACTCCGGAGTGATTAAAGATGGTGTTCCGGCGTAGAAGGCGGTCCGGCCAACGGCTACAAATTACCTCTACCTATGTAGGGAAAGACAGGAACAGGCATAAGGGCGACAAACAAAGACAATCAGGCAAGGATATCTACATAAATAAAGATAAGGCACGATACGATACCTGACCAAACCGCTCTTCACGAAGGTCCAAGGAAAAAAGCTACGTTACAGAGTCTCACGGAAACACCTCCCCCTTTTTATCCTTTCACGCGTTGGCGCGAAATTATTCGTCCAGCCCACTTTTGACGTGACGGAAATACGTGCACCGAGTCTTTTGAATTTATGGCGCGAAACTTCCGCACATCAAAACTAAACTAAAACAATGTTTAGTGCCACTTTGGCACGTAACAAGATATCGGCTGTTCTTGCAGGTCTTGTCTCTCATTGAATTGCTCAGAAAGCACATTATTTTCACTGTCAGACTCAGGCGGAGTTTCATTGATGGTGTTTTGAAACATTCGTATTTTATTTCTGTGGTTTCTTTGGTTTTCCATCCATTTTTTCTTTTTCCTTTTTTTCTCGACGAGAAAGGTTTTTTACTAATTTAATTACTCACTTCTTCTTGTTTTCCTTATATCTTTCATGGTCTTTCTTTTTCTGTAGTTCACATTTATAGGGTCATTTTTGATTTTTCTCTTTTTGGTTTTTCACATTCCCGTTTTTGTTTCCTTCTCTCCTCAATAGATACCCTTTTTTTACCTTTTCCCTTTTTATAAGAACAAAATGATTTTCGCTTCACAAACCTACAATATATAAAAATACTAACAATGTCATTAACATGGAGTTGAGTCATTAACATGGGCGATACTTGTCCATGTTAGTGACAATTAATATTGCCCATGTTAATGACAAAATGGCGTTTGTAACAAGAACTAGAAGAAACAAAAACAGTTTAGTATTTGTTTCATACATATCCTAGACCACATGCCATACAACTATACTGTGGATATATTTATTTTAACGGAGATCCATATTTGAAATACTTACAGGAGACTGGTTAATGACAGGTAAAAAAAATAACCTTTTGAAAATGCACGCACTCTCTCTCACAATGATTGAAATGCCACTGAAGGTTCTGGAAGGTAATAGATTCTGGTAACCCCCTTCCTCATTGTATAAAATCACAGTGTTGACATATGTTATAATATTTTATTGGAGTTAAGAAATTGTGGTTTTCAGTTGCCCATGTTAATGACAAGCACTTTAGGGACAGCTTTTAATGTAATACAATATAGTTTAAGAAAGTGTTAGTGCTTGTGATGGGGTATTAAACATATTCTTTGACGTCTTAGGTACATGTAATATCCCCATTATTAACTAAAAAAGCAAATACTGTTCATGAAAACTATTTGTTATGGTTAGATTCCAAGAAAAGAACAGTCCATATGAATGACATTTCCGTTGTTTACATATTGTAAACAACATAATTCAAAAGTTTGTGCGCTTGACAAGATGAGAGTGTGATAGAGGTCAATGAGATACACATTTTGAAGGGAAAAAAACGCTCCTGTAAAATTAGCAGGTTTTAGAAATTCTCCAGGGACACAATAATTTACCCTATAATAATTTTCACCCATATATCCGCATAAAAGGGAGTAACTTTCTTTGGAAATATCATTTTGGAATTGCCTATAGTATTAATTGTAATATCTGAAATATAACATAATAAATTAGAGGCAAAAACAAAGAACATGTTAGTTGTTACCAGATAGAATTACTATTTTTTTCTGGTTCATGTTCAAATTGATCCAGTATTTGATTATCAAAAACAGTAGGAATTGCCTTAATAGCCTTTTGCGAACTTTAGTGGTTTTCGAGAAATATTTTTCTAGAAAATGTTTCTCACACAGTGTATAATTTTTATACAGCTTGTCTGAATCCATTGCCAGTAAATCATTCCGATTACATGCAGCTAACCATTCCTCACATCTGTGGAAGCAGAAATATTGGAATGAGCAACTAAAAGCACAGATTATTCAAGACAAGCTATGCTGTAGGCACAGATTATACTATATTAATAGTAAATCAGTGTAGGTACTCACCTTACGCGATCAATTATTCTGTACAATAATTAAAAATTATTCCTGTGTATATTACGTGTAAGATAATAAACAAAATTAGTTTCCCATCTTTTTAATTTTAAGTGGATACCTGGGCATAAAGATGTAAAAGTACATTGTACAAATAGTGTTAAAATGTTTGCAACATATAAATCTAGTATGAAGCGATTTGCCAGTATACCTCATGCCAATTTCTTCTTCCCACAATCGTGATCTACGAATAGGTGCGAGGGGGGACTTTTCAACATGTTTATAAATATTGGCTTGCAATTTGGAATATTCAACTACTATCGCGGTTCTTTAAATGCAATGACATACTACCATATCCCAACCATAATGTTGCATTACAAAGATTTAATAGTCCAAAAAATTATATATATTTTTAATTTTTAAAAAAATTTTGGAATGCTGTTCAAAAGTTTTTCATATGGGGCACATATCAACACTGCTTGGGGTATATTTAAACAGAGCTAATAAATTCATCTGTTTATGCAAAGTAAGATGCATTTTAATAAAAATGAGTTAAAACTATCTAAAATTAAATTGAGAGTGATTAATTTTAAACGATATTAAAGATCGTGTTCTTTCAGTACCTTTGATGTTTGGAGGGGAAGGCAATTTTCGAATTACATCTTCGTATTCCACCGTAGAAATGTCGTCTATGACAGGAAAATAAAACTTTTGTTCCTTTTTCCTTAAAAACTGAACCTGTATCTCGTTTGCACGTTTTTGTATAATTTGACCAACATAGTGGACTACAGTCTTCTTTGTATAAAATTGGACAATAATATAATTGTTCAACAACAAATTTTCATGATTTAGTTCATAATCTGACCCTTCATTTTCAGACTTCAGATAATGGTCCTTCGGAACCGTCGTGAGTTGAAAAATTATCACTTTCACTAGTGTTATTTGTCTCGAAAACGTTTTACTGACTTTTTCTGTTTTTCTTTTCTATGATCTACTGCTCTAGTGTTTGCTTTTCAGGTGTCTCAGTAAGAATTTTAGATCGACACTTTTTTCTCACTCGATAATTTTCACTTCTAGGTAGAGCACTGGGAAATGGCCATACAGACTCAACGGGAAGTAAACATTGAGAATGGGATGGCACAGAAATAGCTATTGATTGGACCGACATTGAACAAGAGTTTGATGTTGATGGAAGTGGTTCTTTCGGCATAGATAATGGCGGTGACACCACATCTATTGTAGAAGAATAAGCTATATTGAGTTTATCAGTGACGCTTGTTGCTTCGATATCTTCGTTTGAGAAAGTGTTTCCATCTAAAGGATATATTCCTGGTTTTGGAAACCAGCAACAATGTTTTTCAATGAAAAAGTACTTTGAAATGCTTTTTCCTGCCAAATCGGTAACATTATGAATTGTAATCGTCTTACCGGTATGTAACAGCATCCAATCATTCTGAGTTACTTTATATTTGCTCTTAAATGGACCCATAACAGATACATCCGATAACTGTAATCAATGGGTGCAGTGAAGTGGAAAGGTAACCACTACAATGCCGTTTTCTTTGGCATATATAATGGCTTCCAAGGAGCAGTGACTCACGTGATTGTCTATGAGGAGTAAAATGGGATCTTCTTTACTGCATTTAGTGTGAAAAACGAAATGGTCAAGAGTTTTTATGAAAAGCACAGCGGTCATTCGGAAATCCTTTTACCCAGTCTATCCCTGCTAAATTATTTTCTCTCCATGTTTCCGGAAAGTTTCTATCTAACTTCAAAGCATATTAAAATGCTAATGACCGCAATAACTTATACGTCAAACCGTAGTTCATTCAAGAGCATTTTAAAACGTACGTAACGTTCTTCTTGCTCGTTGCTAAATACCTGGTGAAATGTATGTTTCGGCAAAAAAGTTTCTATACTATCTCTTGGTGCATCACCATCACCCATTTCTTCAATCGGTAAAAAAGCGTGGTATAAGTTATTCCATATACTTCTGCAGCCTTTCTTAGTGAGAGTTCTTTCTTTTTAAAACATTCTATTGCCATTTGCATATCATCCTCGCTAAATTCTGGTTTAGTTCGCTTTTTGGCGTAATTTCGCACCATTTGAAAAGTCTGGAACCAATAAAACCCGTTATTTATATTTGTTTTTGTATATAGCTAATAATATCTTTGTTACATTTTTATTTCGTGTTTAATAAACACTATTTACAATAAAGCAACTTATGCTCTATGTGAATCGATGTGCTTTAACTAGAATTTAAAAAATAATAATAATCTTACCAATTGAAAACCAAATTAAATGTGCGTATTCAAGGCAGGCTCAAACCACAAAACGTAAACAATTTAAAAATTGTAACTATCTTAGTTGAAAGTCATAAAATCAGGCACGTGAAATGTTATATATTTTAACAAATGACTGAATGTAGGCATCGTGGTTATGTAGAGGGGGGGAACCAAACCTTGTTGCAAAATGGAGTTTTTAAGCTCTTCTAACAGAATTACACGAAAGATGCTATCTGTTCAAATGTACCCCCCATTGAAAGGTGCCCCCGTCTCCCGACATACTTAAACTTTCATTTTGCATTTAAAAATACTTACTTTTCAAGATTCCTAGGAAGGTTGTCCATAGGATTAACTTCAGTAGAAGCATTGCCACAAACTAAGCAGTAAACCATGATGTTTACCACAACTAGCACCAACAAATTTGTCGAACATGCATGTCTATTTCTAGGTCGTATCAAACAAGATACTCCAGTGGAAACTGTAAAACCATTTAGCAAATATATTACCTGAAAATCTTTTACATGCGAATTTTTACCGACTAAGGGTATAGATGCATGTTATCGTATTGGAGTTGATTTTCGAGAATATGATACAATAATAAAACCTGAAAATTGGTCATAAGGCGCTAACTAAGACGTTATATTTTTCGCAGAGAAGCCTCTCACTCTCAGTATAAATAACAAGGTATGTGATAGAGATCGTGATATTGTAATACATTAAACCAATCTTGTAAGTATAACTTAATGTACCAAAATGTGAGGTCTACGTATAAAAATTATTAATGCCTCATTTGCCATACCGTCTTCAGATTACGTGATCAATAATGCCTCTCTTTTCTTTAACCTCAAGCAATTCAATAACATCTTAAATAATAATGGACGATTACTGGATCTTGTATTAAGTAATTTGAACTGTCAAGTTTTTCGGTGTGACCCTATACTGGAGGAAGACAGTCACCACCCGGCATTAAACATTGAACTTCAAATTAATAACCAGCAAAACACTAACTTTCCTATTTGTGAAAATCTATATCTTAACTATAAAAAATGCAATTATAATGTTTTATATGAGGAACTGCAAAAACTGACTGGTCTGTACTTTCAGCCATTCCAAATGTCGATGATATGGTGTTTGAATTTTATAGAATCTTAAACTCCATTCTTTCTAAGTATGTTTCTAAAAAGAAAGCTGTAAACAAACAATATCCTGCTTGGTTTTCAAGGGAGATAATAAACAAATTAAAGTTTAAGACTAAACTTTGGTGTAATTACAAAAAAGATCGTTGTCTAAGTACATATAATCAATGGAAAAATGCTCGAGGAAATTTAAAGTATACTATTAATGCTGCATATCGTAGTTATCTTTTATCTGTTGAAAACGATTTAAATAACAATCCAAAGAAATTCTGGACATATATGAATTCTAAAAAAAATCAGTCAAGTATTCCATCCGAAATGTCGTATAATGACAGTTATACAAGATCCTCAAGACATTGTTAATGCATTTGCAGATTATTTCTCAATGTCATTTACAGATTGTACAAATATAGTTCCATTACAAACTTTAAAACATTCCTGCAACAATGTGTTACATCTACCTACTATCACTGATGATGACATTATCAAAGCAATGATGAAGCTTAAAGCTAATTTTACAATGGACCCTGACGCAATTCCTGCATTTCTGATCAAAGACTGTGCACCTGTATTTGTAAAACCAATGGGTATTATTTTTAATGCAATATTGAAATTAAATAAATTTCCAGATATGTGGAAAGAATCACGAATTCGCCCAGTGTTTAAAAAGGGAAATAAGAAAGATATAGTCAACTACAGGCCAATTGCATTAATTAATAATTTCTCTAAAGTGTTTGAATTAATATTACATAAATATACAAACTTGGTTGAAATAACGCAATACATTGGCGAATCTCTTGATGAATCAACTCAAGTAGATGTGATATACAGCGACTTCTCAAAAGCATTTGACCGTCTATAGTTCACGAGATTATACTGTACAAACTTGATATCATTGGCCTGTCGTCAGTATTAGTTCAACTATTCAAAAGTTATTTCTCAAACAGATCCCAGTTTGTCGAGTATCGAGGATACATATCCAATAAATTTCCTCAAACCTCAGGTGTGCCGCAAGGATCTATTTTAGGGCCTCTATTCTTTATAATTTTCATTAACGATGTTAAAGATTGCTTTAATGTAAAGTATTCACTTTATGCAGACGATCTTAAATTGTATTGCACCATTATATCACATGAGGATTGTAACAAGCTACAACAAAACCTTGATAACTTGTGCAAGCGGTGTGATCATAACTACTTGCCATTAAATCCTAGTAAATGCAATATAATGTCATTTTCAAAAAAGAAAACGAAGATATCGTGGTATTACACAATACATAATGCACGTATTAATAGAGTTGAGTACTTTAAAGATCTGGGTGTAACATTCGATGCCAAATTAACTTTTAATAAACATATACAACAAATCACTCAAACGGCATTGAAAAATCTAGGTTTTGTATTACGCAATTACAAAGATTTTCAAAATATCTATACTCTACATACTCTTTATTGTGCATTTATAAGATGCAGACTGGAATATGCCTCAACAGTTTGAAACCCTAACTAAAATATACATTGTTTGCAACTTGAAAGGATCCAACGCAAATATTTAAAAACCATTCACTTCTTTCTTTTTGGTTATTATCCAGCTCGAGGTACACCACAGGATATTCTGCTTACTACATTTGGCGTAGAAAGCCTACAACATAGACGCTATGTACAGTCCATTATATTCTTATATAAGTTGGTTAATAATATCATTATGTGCAATTCCATGCTTTCTAAAATCTCACTCCGTGTTCCTAGAACTGCTTCAAGACAAACACATTTTATTTGCCACAGGTACATAGCAATGTTTTGAGGAAGTCTCCTTTACATCAAACCAATTATAATGACTGTGCTGAATTGATTGACATTTTTAACACATCAGTGCACAGTATAAAACTGATCCTTAAGAACCAGAGTATGTAGTGTTGTCAAAAATTTACTGTCGCAAAACCATTATCTTATAGTAGATAATAAGATTACTTTAGATAATATGTGCTTTAACCTTATCCTATAAAGGGGGCATTGCCCTGTTGAATATTGTAAATAAATAAATAAATAAATAAATAAATAATAGTTCTAACAGAAACATAGCTGGCAAAAGATATATTAGGTTATCATGAAAGTTCTCAGCGTTTTGTGATACTGTTTTTTCGTGCGTATAATACTGAATAAATATACAACGTACTTTGCTTGTTAATATCGCATCTTGTACAAAAATTTTCGCTGTATCTGATGGTATGAGTTGTTTTTACCTGTGTTTAGTAGTTGTATATTTTTGTAGACCTATTTAAGCATGTCAAAGGAGCAATTTCGAAAAATATTTTATTTTAACTTTAAATCGGGGCAATCCGCAGCCGAGACAGCTCAACAAATTAACCAAGTGTGGAGGCCTAATAGTGTTAGAGAAAGCACCGGTGACAATGGTTCCAGAAATTTTGTTTTGGGAGATTTCAGCTTGGAGATGCACCCCATAACGGTCGTCCTACAGTAATGCAGGTCGACGATTTGAAGACCCTGGAGGAAGCTGACCCATCACAAACGGTCCGTGCGATTGAGGAAGAACTAGGCATCAGTCACAATGCTGTTGCAGATAGTTTAAAACGCATCAGAAAGGTTAAAAACCTCGAAAAGTGGGTACCATATGATTTGAACGATCGGCAGAAATTGTCACGTTTTGAGGTTTGTTCATCTTTGCTTTTGCGCAACCAAAACAACCCATATTTGGATCGAGTTGTCGGGTGTTTCACAAATCACAGTCCAAAAATTGAACGAGTTGAGCTTGAGCGCTGAAGTTCTGCCTCACCCACCATTCTCTCCAGACCTTGCGCCAACCGACTACCACCTTTTCAAGCACTTCGATAACTTTCTCACTGGTAGAACCTTCGCCAATCAGGACCAGGCAAAAACGGTCTTCGTGGACTTCATCGAATCCCGAGCACCAACTTTTTTTTTACTGACGGCATAAATCGAATAGTATTGTGTTGACAAAAGTGGGCTGAATCGAATGGTGCTTATTTCGACTAAATCCAGTCAATACTACGAATGTTATGACCGTTTAAAGTTTACCAATTAAAATGCTGAGAACTTTCATGACAACCTAATACTTAGCACAGAAATATTTCCGGATAACTATCAAGTATATCAAAGTGATAGATATGATGAAGCTTTAAAATGTCAAAGGGAGGTGGAGCGCTTATTGCATTAAAGTCTAAATTTGCTGTGACGGAACTGGGAGGCTGTAAAAATGTGAACTTTAAGGATGTATGGGTGAAAGTCACAATTGGTAACACACAATTTTTAGAGCTATTACATGCCACCTAACTCATCTGTCCTAACATTTCAAGATTTAATAGATGTGGTTGAAAACATAAAAATATTAATAATATTAATAAGGTATGTATACTTGGAGACTAATTGTCCAGATATCTGCTGACAACTAGAGAGTGACCACTTTGTGTCATTGCGAATAATCCACAATCAGAAACACTTATTAATGGTATGTATTATTTAGAATTACAGCAGTAGAATGGTGTGGTAAATAATTATGATAAAATGCTAGATCTTGTATTCTACAACTAGGAGTTAATTAGAGTTAGTAAAACAGATTTATCAATTTGTTCACTGTTGGAAATTTCTTTCTGCCTAAAAAAACCCTGCATGTGATCAATAAAAAAGTAAACATTAAAGTTCGATTATTTAACAAAGCAAATTTTTCTAAAATAAACAAATTCTTAGTAGAAGTTGACTGGGGATTTCTGACAGATACCGTTTATATTGATGAAGCAGTACTTCATTTCTACAATATACTTTACCAAGGCATTGATTAAATATGTATCATCAATAACCATCATGGATTCACACCCCCTCCACAAAGTTGTTCAGATTCACGAAAATCAACCTACGGCTCGTTCGAGGTACATTCCCAATGCTGATCATGTTGCAGAAACAGCTAGTCGCAGGTTAATGTCCTCCGAATTACTTCATTGTAATTTGTGGTGAAAAGGACCTGCTGTTTTTATATCATGATATTTCTGAATGGCCAGGCTGTAAATTCGAATACTCGTCCGAAGAATTATTAGGTGTTTATAGCTACGCACGACAAGCATTGTTGTCAACAGTCAATGTCCAACAATTATAAGAAATTTTGCTGCGATATTTGAATCTTTTAAAGGTACAATTTTTGCATATGTTCTTAGACTCAAGTTTAATTGTCTCACTACAATGCATAATGCGACAATGGATCAGTGGTGTACTAGCAACTTAAAGGCATTTAAATACAACGAAGCCTTAGTTCTTATTATTAAAATCTCTCAATACAAGCATCTTCAAAATGAAATTTTATGTTGGAAAAGGATCAACCTTGCTGGGTTTAGTCATAGGGGAAGGGGCCGTTTGCGCCAATGAAAACTGCCAATCACGACTAGGTATCCCTATCTGATTCCTCGCAATAGCAGGTTAGCCATCTTGATGTGCGATCATTAACATATTTATTTGGGCTATGGCGCAATCTGCTTAGTACATTAGCTCATAAATAGGACGTTTTGGATTCATTCTATTCAGTGATTACTTCGAAATAGAATATTTCGCTGCCTTACATGTTTCCTATTTAAGACGGAACCTATTCAACTTCCTATGGTGAACTTGACAGCTTACAGACTCAAACTGGGAAAATATTTTACATACACAGATAGCGATTTAGATGGACCATTTATGGTCAAAGTATCTAACCTGTGCTAGTTCGGTATGAAAAGGCTTACATTGCTTTGTTTATATGCATGGTTTCGCATGCAATTCATATTGAAGTCGTCACATCACTGACCTCCAAATCATGCCTTGCCATTATAGATCCAGAATAACGAATGGTGTTTTAATCCCCCCTGGTTTTTTGGTGCGAGCCGAGATAAACATGACAAATTTTCCTACCAATAGGCTTACTCATTGGCGGTTTTGTCAACAGTTAATCCGTGGATTCTAGAAACGTTGATTAAATGAATATCTCCATACCCTTCAGAATAAATCTAAATGGACAACCCCTGCCAAACGGTTAGAAGGTGATTTGATGTTTTATTTTACTGCAGGTACACTCTCTGCATGTTGGCCTTTGGTTCGAGTAAAAAAAGCTGAAACTTGGGAATGATGGTATAATTAGAGTAGTTTGGTTCAAGACACCTTGGTGAAACGGTACGAGCAATTAATAAGAATGTAACAATTCCAAACCCCCCACTTCTTACCTGCTATGCCCGTAAATATGCGTTTTCAAAACACATACTTAAAGTGCTACTGTTTGTAGGCAGGACAAAGGAATAACCCGGTCATCATCATCATTAGGTCTTCAGTCCTGGAACTGGTTAGACGTGTACCATCATTGTTTCCTATTCTGAACTAACCTACAGATTTCCCAGAAATTTGCACAGTCTGCATCCATCACTGTCTGATCTAGGTCTACATCTACCTCCTTTTTCCTATCTCTGCTTGTAATATATCCCATACTATTCCCCAAAATGCTTTAGAACGTATTCCGCCCTTCTACTTCTCTTTTTCCCCAGATATCCTTGTTCCCCTACTATTTCTATAACCTATTTGTTATTATCTTTGTTTGTCCATGCTATCGTCCTCATACATATGAAGCATAGTATTTCAAAAGGCTGCTACCGTTTTTCTGTCTTCGTTTCAGACTGCACGTATTTCATAGGCATACTGTGCTGTGCTCCACACATATGCTTTCAACAATTTTCTTCTTGTTCTGTTTGTTGTCTTTCCTCATAGATGCTGTTCTTTCTTGTTAGATACAGTTTGGTCAACTTGTATTGTTTTACAGTTATATACCCTATTTTTCCTACCTTAAGTGGTTGTGAAGGGAGGTAAGCAGCCTGTGGCTGTCAAGTTCCCCCAACACTTAACCATTTACCGATTTAATATATTTTCCAATATATCTTTTCGCACAGTCAACATTAGTTGCAGATATTTCCCAACCAACAACTAGTTGTTTATACTAATCATCAGATTTATCTGCGCTTATTTTTTCGTCATTAGGTTTTCCGTCTCAAAACTGGTTGGACACGTACCTGCACTTATTTATATTCCGAGCTAGCCTACATAGTTCCCTGAAATTCTCACACGGCATGTGTATACAGCTCGTTCCCCTTTTATTGTTTTCTAATTTTATGCCCTATTTCACCGAGATTCAGTGAAGGGGGTTAAGCAACCTGTGGCTACCAAGATCCCCCAACACTTAGACGTTTGCCAAATTAATGGGTTTCGTCGTTGGACACATTCCGAGCTAGCCTACATAGTTCCCTGAAATTCTCACACAGCATGTGTATACAGCTCGTTCCCCTTCTATTGTTTTCTAATTTTATGCCCTATTTCACCGAGATTCTGTGAAGGGGGTTAAGCAACCTGTGGCTACCAAGATCCCCCAACACTTAGACGTTTGCCGAAATAATGGTTTTCCAGTAAATCCTTTCACACTTAACATTATTCAAGAATATTGCCCAACCAATTCTTGTAGTTACTTATAATAATCATCATGTTTAAGCACAGTTATTTTTTTCATCATTAGTTTATCCATCTTGGGATTGGTTGGATGCATACCTCCATTGATTTCTATTCTGGGCTAGCCTACACATCTCCCTGAAACTCCTACAGCCTACATCTTTTACTATCTGTGTGCAATAGTCTAACCTAGGTCTGCCTCTTCTTCTCTTTTTTCCGATCTCTGCTTCTAATATATTCCGCACTATTCCCTTATGCCGTAGTATGTGGCCTATCATCCTATCTCTCCTATTTTTTACCGTTTTCCACATATTTCTTTCTTCCCCTACCATTTTTAGTACCTCTTCGTTCTTAACTTTGTCTGTCCATGATATCTTCATCATGCGTCTGTAGCACCACATTTCAAAGTCTTCTACCTTTTTCTTGTCCGCTTCTCCTACTGTCCAGGCTTCACACCCGTGCAGTGCTGTGCTCCACACATATGTTTTAAGCAATCTTTTCCTTGTTTCTATGTTTGTGGTCTTTGAGCACAGTAGTTGCTTTTTCTTGTTAAATGTAGCACGACCTTGTGCTAATCTTTGTTTTATATCTTTTGTGCTTTTCCCATCTTGCGTTATTTGGCTTCCTAGGTAGCAGAAATCCTTAACCTCTTGTAAGTTCGTGTTACATACTTGTATTCTTGTTTTTGATTTATTTTCCCCACCTTTGCATACTAGAACTTTAGTTTTAGTTTTGTTAATTTTCATACCGTATCTCTCTGTTAGAACCGTTTCCATTTCATTAAGAGCAGATTCTAACTCTTCTTTGCTAGACGCTAATACTGCTATATCATCTGCAAATCTAAGCATATCAATTTTTTGTCCTTGCATAGTAATTCCAAATGTCTTCCTGCATTTGACAGTATTCATTGCCTCTTCTATGTACAAGTTAAAAATCAATGGGGATAGGGCACATCCCTTTCCTAATGTTTACTTCTCTACGTTCCTGCTATAATTCTATTACTGCTGTTTGCTCTTTGTATAAGCTATGTACTATTCGTCTATCCCTATAACTCATTCCAATCTTTTTGAGTATTTCAAACATTTTTTTCCATTTTACATTGTCGAAAGCTTTTTCCAAATCTACAAACCCTATATACACGCTTTCCCCTTTTTCTATTGTTTTCTCCATTATCACTCTCAGAGCTAAAATAGCCTCCCGTGTTCCCCTGTTCCGCCTAAACCCAAATTGGTCTTCTCCTAGTATTTCTTCCGCCCGTTTTTCCATTCGTCTTTGCACAATTCTAGTTAATATTTTTGACACGTGTGCTGTCAAACTTATTGTACGAAAATTTTCACATCTATCCGCGCCTTTCTTTTTTGGTATAGTTACTATGATGCTACGTTTGAAATCTTTGGGTATCTCGCCTGTCTCATACATATAGCTTACAAGTTGGAAGAGACGTTCTGTTACTGCTTGTCCAGCGGCTTTTAGAGTTTCTGCTTGCACCTTATCTATACCCGGCGCCTTGCCATTTTTCAGACTCTTTAATGCTAATTCAAACTCATCTCTAAGTATAGGATATTCCAAGTCCTCATTTTCAATGTCTGATTCCTGTTCTAATGCAGTTAGTTCCTCTCCTGCATATAAATTCCCTATATATTCTTGCCATCTACCCACTTTCTCTACGTTTTCTATAATGACGTTTCCTTGTGCGTCCCTTATATTTTTGCTGTACGGTTTTATATCCCTAAAATTCATTCTAATTAATTTGTATGCTTCGTCTGTCTTTCCTATTTCCATCTTAGTTTGTACCTCTTTGCACTTTTCATCAATCCACTGTTCTTTAGCTTTCCTGCATTTTCAAATAATTTCCCATTTTATGGCTTTGTATCTCTGTTTTCCTGTTTCGTCTGATTTATTTTTGTATTTTCGTCTTTCTTCTATTAAATTCAGGATATCCTTTGTTATCCATGGTTTCTTATTTTCTTTTTGTGTATAGCCCAGAATATCTCTGGCCGCCATGTCTAGGCTAGATTTAATGTTATTCCATTCTGTTTCTACTTCCTTAGTATCAGATATTTTCCCGATATCTTTGAGCAATTCATTTGACTTTTTTTCAAATCTTTCTTGAATATCTTTATCTTTTAGTTTCTCTAAGTCCAAGTGCCTTTTTCCGTTCCTTTTTTTCATATTCTTAAATTTAAGTGCGGCCTTCATAATTACGATGTTGTGGTCAGTATCTATATCTGCTTCTGGGTAGCTTCTACAGTCTTTTACTTGATTCCTAAACCGTTGTCTAACAAGAATGTAATCTATTTGATATCTTCCTATATCTCCTGGCATCTTCCACGTATATCGTCTTCTAGCATGATGTTGAAATAATGTGTTTGTGATAATTAAATTGTTCTTGTCACAAAATTCTACCAGCCTATTTCCCCTGTCGTTTCTCGTGCCTAAACCAAATAAACCCACTACCGCTCCTTCCTTACCCTCACCTACCACGGCATTAAAATCCCCCGTAATTATTAAATTTTCATGTCCTTTTACGTATCTTAATATGTCTTCGATATCTTTGTAGATGGCTTCTACCTCTTCGTCACTGTAGCTAGAAGTGGGCATATATACTTGTATTATTACTGTGTTTACGGGTTTAGATTCTAATCTAACCATGAGTACTCTTTCGTTCTTTTGTAAGTAATTTTCTACACTGTATCCTATCTTTTTCCGCATAACTATCCCCACACCCAAATTTCCTTCCTCTGCTCCTGTATGAATTACCCTGAAGTCTCCACTCCAAAAATCCCCCGCCTCTGGCCACCGAACTTCGCTAATCCCTACTATGTCTAGTGATAACCTATTCATTTCGATTTTTAAATTTTCTAGCTTACCTACTTGCTTCATACTTCTAACATACCACGCTCAGACTCGCAGAATGTTTCCGACTCTCTTTCCGAATCGCATCCTCCGAAGTAGTCCCCTCCCGGAGATCTGAATGGGGGACTATTTTAACTCCGGAATTTTTTACCCCAGAGAATGCCATCATGTTTATTACAATTTAGGTACGCTGTGTACTTGGGAGATAATGTGGTGGTTTCCCGTTGCCTTCCACATCGCGGTAGTGTGTCTTAGACTGCCATACCGACCCCTATGGTCTCTGCCAATCTAAGTACCGAAAGAGCCGCTGCCCTCTTTCGGGGACCTGTCTTAGTCTGGTTCCTCACTAACGACCCTACTACTTTGGTTGGACCTGTAGTTTGGCTCTTTAGCTCATTAGAACACGCAAGCCATTTCACCTGTTCTATTAATTTAGAACTTCGTCATGGTGCAGGTCCATTCGAAATGGGAATAACCCGGTAATGAACGATAAAGAAAGTTAAAGAGGAAACCTACATTCTGAAAGAGAAAAGACAAAAAACGACACCAGCAAACGTCACCGTTCGATGTCTCGTTGGCTAATAATGTCGTGTCACACCGTGCACTTGCGCCATCACTCCGCGTCTGCGCATTCCTTTTGCGCAAATGCAACTGTCCGAAATGACGGAAATGAACAAGTCTATTTTAAAAATAATGGTGGGAATTTAGTCACATATTTAAAAATGTACAATGCCAATTTTGGCATGTAACAACTAGGGATTTGGATCTAGCAGATAAAGAAAACAGTTGCTATTCTAGTGATGAGGATGAAGAGCTATTTGTTGATAATTCACGTGGAACTGCATCTAAACCAGTAAATGAGTCAGCATATAATTTCAAATGGACGATGGATGCACAATTTGAACCTTCGATTTATGCGTTTGATAACTCAGCTTAGGGTTTTCACACAAACAATATTGCAATTCATGCAAATTCATCAATTCTTGGGTATTTTGAAATATATTTTTCCAATAAAGGAAAAATGGCGGCTGAAACAAACAGATATTTTAGATTTGTTATGAAAAATTGTAATCGGAAATTGCATTCATGACTCTGTAAATGGATAGAAACAGACCGGAAGGAAATATATTTTTTGTTGGGATGACAATGTTTGTTTTACGAAAGAAGAAACTCAAGTTGAGCGAGTGTTAGTCAAAAGATTCCTTAATAAATATGCCATTTTTCAAAAGGCAATGTCTAGGGATAGATATTTACTACTGCGTTTGTTGCATTTTTGTAATAATGATGAACCTGAGCCAGATAATAGGTTGTATAAATTGGACATGGTTCTTGAGGAATTCAAATCCAGTTTTCGTCAACATCACTCCATTTGAGAATTTATATATTGATGAATCGCTGATTTTATATAAGGGTAGGTTTTCATTCAAGCAATATATCCGAACAAAAAGACAGATTTGGGATAAAGTTATTTGTTCTTGCAGATGTCAAAACAGACCATGTGTTAGATTTCGTTATTTCTACGGGTTCCAATACACGAATTATAGAAGCAGATCCTAACTTAGGAATTTCTGGTGCTATAGTGGTTACTCTCATGAAACAATATTAGGAATAGAATATAATCTATATACGGACACTTGGAATACAAATCCAATTTTAGCTCAATATTTGCATGCACATAAAACTAATCTTTGCGGCACAGAAAAATCGCAGCAAAATGCCAAAACTAGAAAAGCCCAGGAAAAAGGTGAAAGAACATCAACACATATGGAAAAAATAATGGTTATAAGTTGGAAAGATAGAAGAGTTGTGAACATGTTTTTAACTGTGCATACGAATTATTTACTCTCTGCTGGAAAAGTTATGTTATAGATTACAATCAAAATATGGGCTCTGTGGACAAAATAGATATGCTACTTAGTTCTGTTACGTTTATTTTCCGCATATATTAATTAACCATCATTCTCAATTCAAAACCCACTTGGCTTCAAAAACGAATATTTATTCAGTAAATTAAAATAACCCTTTCACGTGTTAATTCATTTATCTGTTTGCATAAATTCAATTTCGATTGTTACTTCCGCTAATTAATACCAAATTCTAGTTCTGAAAATTCACCAACGTAAAGTTTACACTAAATAGTCAATAACGCGTTCCAAGTATACGATAATGAATGCTTATGTTTTCCCGGTGAAAGAATTCATCATATTAAAGTTGTGTATTGCCCCATTATAAACTATGTTTTTCCCGTTTTAAGCCTGACTACAAGATTACGTTGAGCTTTGGTTCTTAGTTAAACAAAATTAATATTGATTTTGCTTTGCAATCTGCACAAGTAAATACGTGTAGAATGTTTGGTTGTTTCCGTTTTGGTTGATGCGAATTTCGAGCACGCATAATAGCGTGATTTCTTCCGGCGGTCTTAAACCTGCAATGAATGCTCGTCCCTTTTAGTAATGGGAGGTCAAACGCATTCTTTATGTTCGTAGACCTCCCCCTACCAGTTGATGTGAACCAGCTACTGACTCAACCTCGACGTGAGTAACTTCGATGGTGAGTGCTTTCCGTCACTGCTCGCGTTGCAACCATATCGATGGGTATTTTACCGTTTAGGCACATGCATTTCCACATTTAGTTCTTCTATACAAAAATTATCCTGCATTTCTAAATTTAATTCGTCAATACGACCATTGTTGAACCCTTTTGGTATTTATCGACATTGTGTGGATGCATTTCTATTTGGTTTTAAATAACTAAAACAAAAAATGGTGTGGTCATTCTTATGTGTAGGTTAAGTTTTATATTTACGAGGATTTAGAGCTGTTGGTTTTAGGAGGGTAATTTTGTTTCTTTTTGGTTGGAAATTAAGATAGGGTAGTAGCCTAAAACCAGCAGCTCACCATTTAAAAAAAATGATTTGGTTTTTTTATGTTCTTGCTAGGTTTAGTGTTTAAGAAGTAATTTTTTTTGGTTGTTTGTTTCTTTTTGGTACCACTATACTGTGCTTAATTATAGGTTTCTATTTTGGTATGTGAATGTGTAAGTGCATATAATTTTTCCTTCTTTATTTCAGGTCTCCCTTAATTTTTTTGTTGTATGAATAAAACCCCGTCCACTCACCGATCGAGCCCGGTCATACTTCTTTCTTTCTTTTTTTTTGTTTTTTTTTATAGGTTACGTCAATGTACGTAACAGTTCTACAGAATGTATTAGCAAATCTCTAAAAAGTTATAAGAAGCATTATTTTTTCACTCAGTTTATTTATCAGTAGTAAATGCACATGCAATGTTTAGAGTTCAAACATGGTAAATATTTTATTAGATTCTTTCCAACTGGAACTTACTAGACAGCTAATTACAAAATATTATAAGCGAAAAACGCAAACAAAGGCTGATCGCCCTTCTTCTGGAAACATTCCC